>FR997740.1:1371008-2742016 GCA_905475445.1 Ochropleura plecta | reverse complement strand
TTTAATAATGCTATTTCTATGTATTTTGAGTAATAGTCTGTGACAATTAAATATACTAAACTATCAAAATGCATTAAATCAATACCTACTTGTTGCCATGGGTATTTACAGATTTCAAAATTTTGTAGTGGTTCCTTTTGATTGCTTTGTTTAAACTTAGCACATATAAGACATTGCTCTACTAAATTCTTAATATCACTTGACATATTTGGCCAATACAGAGATTCTTTAGCTAGTTTTAAACATTTGTTTATACCCTGGTGACCTTTGTGAATCTGTTCTAACATTCCTTTGTACATAGACTGTGGTACTATTAATTTTGAGCCTTTGAAAAGTAAATCTTTAATTACATGAATTTCCCCTTGAATATTCCAAAATGGTTTTACCAATGGACTGACATTGTTTTTATTGTTTGGCCATCCTTCATTATAATATTTTTTTAATAATTGCAAGGATTCATCCTTTCTGGTTTCCTGTGCCAATCGTGTACTATATTCTTTTGTAATTGCTAAGTTAGCATACATTAGATTGACATGACAAGACATTTCTGATTCATTTTCAGGTATATAGTGATCTTTCAAGGCGGCTCTTGACAAAGTGTCTGATATAAACATTTCTTTACCTGGGACATGTATAACTTCTAAATCATATTTTTGACAAGTTAACATCATACGCTGTAATCTAGCTGGGACGTCATGTAATGGTTTTTTAAACAGATAGACTAATGGTTTATGATCAGTGTGAACTGTGACTCTGTTACCATATACATATTGGTGAAATGTTTCACAACCAAATTGAATTGCTAGCAGCTCCTTCTCTATTTGAGCATACCTTTCTTGGGTTTGAGTTAAAGTTTTTGAACTGTTTGCTATAGGTTTATTTTTTTGTAAAATGACTGCACCTAACGCTGACTTTGACGAATCGACTGACAAGACTAATGGAATCTTGGGATTATAATGAGCTAAAACTGGTGAATTTGTAATTTCATCTTTCAGTTTCCTCAGACATTGACTATGATTCTCATCCCAAGTCCAGACTGCATCTTTTTTTAAAAGATTTCTTAACATTTGTGTTTTTTCTGACAGGTTACTTATAAAAGGTCCTAGGTAGTTTATCATACCTAGTATTCTCTGTAACTCTTTGACATTTTGTGGTGTAGGCATGTTGACAATTGCTTTGACCTTCTCAAGATCTGCCCTTGCACCATCTTTACTGAAGACATAACCTAAAAAACATACTTCTGACAGTGAAAATTTACACTTTGACTTGTTAAATTTTAAATTGACTTGACGAGCTCTTTGCATGACTTTATGTAATCTTTCATTGTGAATTGACTCGTTTGGACCATACACTAAAATATCGTCAATAAAAATTAGAACTCCTTCTATATCACCAAATAAATTCATCATGACTCTTTGAAATATTTCTGATGAGGCATTTATGCCGTATGGTAATCTTAAATATTTATATCTACCAAATGGTGTTTGAAAGGTACATAATTCTGAACTATATTCATCTAAACGTAGCATCCAAAACCCTGAAAATGCATCTAAGTGAGAAAAACATACAGCCCCTTCGAGCTGAGACCTAATCTCATCAATTGACTTGAGTGGATAATGTTCCCTCATGATATTTTTATTTAAATTTCTAGGATCAAGACAAATTCGTAACTGACCTGAACTTTTTACTGTTACAACGACTGAATTAACCCACTCTGTAGGTTTTGTTACTTTCTTAACTACTTGCATTTTCTCCATGCGATCCAACTCCTCACGCAGTTTCCCTTGTAATGCGAATGGGACTTTCCTGGGCGGATCCACACATGGTACTGCATCAGGCTTGAGTTTTAGATGACAGACTGGAGGCAGACAGCCAAGACCCTGGAATACATCATTATATTGTGTATGAATTTGTTCACAAAAGTCTTGTTTTGATACTGAAAAGACACGTTTTATTATACCTAACTTTTCACAAATTGGGAGACCAAGGACATTTGGACACTCTATATCTGGTATTATAAACATTATGTTTTCAACAATGTTCTTATTGTTTAAGCAAAAATTACAAATTAAGTTGACTTTGCCTAAAATCGGAATGGATTTTCCACCAAATCCTGTGACATTTATTTGACATTTGACAAGTGACAATTTTGACAGCTTATTTTGACTTTTAACATTTTGAAATGTTTGTTTTGACATTATATTGACATCTGCACCTGAGTCTATGATGCATTTAACTTTTGTATCTCCTACCAATAAGCTAATTTCCCACGACTGCTTTGAGTGATTCAAAGTATTGACCACTGATGATCCATTGTGTGACTGACTGGACGACTGTGCCTTATTGTGAAATCCCTCAGACATGTGACTGATTTCATCATTGAGACTCTGACATTTTTTCTTTTGACTTTTTGACTGGACATAGGATCTCTCAGACATGTGATTGTTTTCATCATTGAGACTCTGACATTTTTTCTTTTGACTTTTTGACTGGACATAGGATCTCTCAGACATGTGATTGTTTTCATCATTGAGATGTTTATTTTTATTACATCTCTCAGACATATCACAGTTTTCATCATTGAGATGATATGAATTGGGACTCCGACTATTTGACTGGATAATAAATCTCTCCGACATGTCACTTTTCTCATCATAGGGATGGATGGATGGATGTGATGTCTTACTGTGTGTCTGTGTGTTCCTGTGTCTCTGACTGAGTGACTGACCGTGAGAATGACTATTATGACTTTGACCATTATGACTTTGACTATTCAGCATACCTACGAAATAATCTTGACTACCATTATCTGAATTAAACGATTGCAACTGACTGACTTTTTTATTTTTGAGACAAAATTTAGCAAAATGATTATAAGATTTACATGACCTGCATTGAACGCCTTTAGCTGGACACTTGTAGCGATGAGACTGCCCACAGCGACTGCATGACTCCACGGTGCTGTTTGTAGCTGACTTGCTTCTGCTTGGTGAAGGTGTTCTGCGACTGGAAGCTCGCTGTCGACCGTCCCCTCGGCTTCGGCTATGGTTCTTCTTGAGATGCATGACGCTTTCACGACGTGTGACGTTTTCACCGGACCCTTTGACGATTTTTTCAGCATCCTGCTGTGCGATTATGAGTGTTCTTGCCAGCTCTTGCATCCTCTGATATGTCAAATCAGGTTCTTGGAGTAATCTCTGACGTATATGTGAAAAATCTATGTTCAGGTTTGCTATGAAAATATCTTTAATGAGAGAGCGTTCCAAACTCGCATTCTTTGCTTTTATTTTCCAAATCCGTGAGGAATTCGTCGATGCTTTCGGATTTATTTTGCCTACGTGTGAAGAACAAATACCTGCACATGGTCACGTTTCTTCTTGGCTCGAAGAATTTGTCAAATTTCGATTTGACTTCGTCAAGCGTGCTCTTGTCTATTTTGAGGTTAAATGTGTTGAATATATTGAGACCTCGTTCTCCAATGCAATGTAACAGAATTGCGATTTTCCGTTTCTCGCTTGACTTATCTAGACCTGTGGCTAACAAATATAAATCGAGTTGTTGCCACCATCTTCTCCACGATTCAGCGTTATTATTCGTGGTATCTGACGAAATATTCAACTGCTTCACACGTGTTTGAAAATTTGTCTCACCATCATGGCTGACGTCCGCTTGGTCCGGCATTTACTTCGACGACCTCGACTTTTTCTTGAATGACTTCTGACACCATGTTATGTTGGATTCTTAATAAATGATATTCCGTTGGGTAAGATACTGGTTTATTAGCAGGAGACACAGGAGTTGTACACACAGTAAGACATCACAGGAAGAAGTGTGGCAGAGTGCCGGCAGATCACAGATAATACATAGACTAGTGAAGACCATAATAGTAACATACTAAATAGTGATGTTACAACAGGATGTATGGATGTTTGTTACTCTTTCACGAAAATACTACTAAACGGATCTTGATGACATTTGGCACAGAGTTAGATTATAGTCTGAAATAATACATAGGATACTTTTTTTTCATTATTACGCGGGCGAAGCCGCGGGCGCTAGCTAGTATTTATATATTTCATAAGAACACATTTCAATACAAAAATATGTAACAAGGTAAACAAGCGCCAAAATCGCTTGAAGACATAAAATAACGGCATGCAATCCGCTTTAAAGCGCTAGGCCGATGCATAAAACATTTTGAGGTCTTGTAGACGCGCTACCAATATGGCGTCTAGTCTACATAACATTCTAATGCGCTGGGTTTATGCTAAGGAACGGTATTTTCACATAGATACCTGTTTCTATGTTAAGGGTGGGCTTCCAGTGTTGACGCACCTGAGGCTCTGCAGGAGCCTGATGTATTCGTCACGGCAACGAGCGACGATTTTGTGTAATGGTTGTAATGGTATGGGACATGGTTGGCCTTGTATATTCTTAGACACTTGTTAACTTTTGTTAACGTTTTTATTTTATTTTACGTTTTGTAAAGTAAGCAATGACTTATTGTTGGGCCTACGTTGTCCTCTACAACAACCTTGTAAAACAAAATGATTTTAAAAGAGTAACCATGAAGTTTCTTGCCGGTTCATTTCCATAGGAAACTACCAACCCGAACCGTATACCTTTTTTCGACGTTTTATAAGTGCCCATGTAGGCCTATGTGATTTAAAAATATTTTGATTTTGGTAATTTTAAGTTAAGTTAATCATTTTATGTCCTGTCTTTCTTGTCACTCACACGTTAATTATATATAGTAAACAAGTTATTCCTAAATTTCTCCTGTTTTATTCGAGCTCAGTCCCTTAAGTTCCTGCACATCTAGTCTTCCGAATTCAGCTGAAAGACGTCTACTTCGACTTTTTAACTGAGTATTACGATACTCCTTGTTTAGACTGTTCAGACGTTCGAGTCGAGCTACTGACAAATGGCTGGTCACGCATCTACGGACTAAGCTAAGCAGGCACGGCTGAACCTCAAAATCGATTGATCTAATTATTTAGCCACGAGCTCTCTCGGTATTGAATCATGTCAGACCTACAAATTTTCGAAACTTAAACGCTCCAAACGTTCTAGAGTTAAATTTAAGTCTCCATAACGAACAGACGGATTAAGTAGTTCAATTATCGTTCTTAACACGCGAATAACTTTACTGGCATTTTAAAGGGTTCTGTGTGACGTCACACATAGTTTAAATAAATGACCGCACCGTTTGTCATATTTTTTTTATTATTTTTTTCTTTATTTGATGATAGTAACACAGTCTTGTGATCGTTATGTACACACGACGGCAGGTCAACCTGCACAAAACAAATCCCCTTTCGCAACGCGTGATAAGGAACTTCCTTCCAAAACCTCTTTAATATTTTATAGTGTTTCATGCAAAAAGGAATGTCATTAAACAATTTTAATATACCAAAAACACAACATGTATCGTTCGTCCGACAAACCCCAGCAGGTAGCACTCAGTCCGTTCGCATCCGCACTTAAATAAAACAGTTTTCAACGTGAAATGCTCAGAAAAGTTACCGCACGAGACCGCACGAAACCGCACGGGACCACACCTTGCTCACTGTGCACCGCAGCTAATGACTCTGCACTGAAACATACTATTTGTACTGCACAGTGTGCGTTTTCGACGTAATACTGTGGTTTAGTTTAGAAACACTAAACAGATACTTCGTAATGTATAATTATGTAAGTAAAATGTTCTAGTTTTGTACTTGAAAAGGTAATTTCTCTAAAACAATATTATAATGAGGAAAGATTTGTTTGTTTGTATTGAATAGGCTTTAAAACTACTAGACCAATTTTAACAATTTTGAAGCTACATTATCAGGAAGTAACATAAGCTATACAAGATCACGCTACTACCCACGGGTGTGGAGCAATAATTAAAGACGCAGGTGAAACCGCAAAGGACAGCTAGTTACAAATAAAGATCATCATGCTTGTAATCCCAGAGGTGTACCTGATTGTACCACCCAAATTTCGCCATTAATGTTTTTTTTTAAATTTCATGTAATTGAAGTTACCCATCAACCGGGCACAAATACAGACTCAGACTACACGGTTGGCCAAGTTGCTAAGCGATTGACTGCTGCGCTACGTGTCGCGGTTTCGATCCCCGCACGGAACAAATATTTGTATGGCCTACAGATAATAATTCTGGGTCTGGCTGTTTGTGTATGTGACTTTAAATGTTTGTGGACACACCCACAATTTAGAAGAAATCCTAATCTTATGTGGAGCAACGTTTTTTTTAAGAATAAAGTAAATTAAGTTGCTTTCCAAGAAGTATATAGTGACTCTGACTCCCTAGATTCATCATCTGCCTATTATATTAATATTAGGTACTAGTATCGACATTTGTAGATCCCAATTCCGCTCAATAAGAATTTCGCACTACAACTTTTAACTCCTATTGGCTTAATCCATTTGTAACCGACCCATAAATCCTATAAGCATGCAATAAGCCAACAACTTGTCACGAACACAACTTTTAACCGATACTATTGCTATAAATACCTCAAGGCACCACGAAGTATATTGGACGTATATTCAGCCACAAGGGAATTCTTGTGTAGGAAAAAGCGTTTGCAATTTATACTCATTGCAGAACTTTATAAGGTAAGTGAGTTTACGGTTTTTATATCTTGTTTGTGAGACGGTTATCTGAGTAATCCCGCGTACAGGGTTTCGTGGTGCTGTTTTATTTTCCTTGGAGGAGACGACTTTGCTATGCTTGGTACGATATAATTGCATCATACTTAGATCGGAAAGGGATGCGGGCAGCGCAAGATTAAATGGCAGGGTTTCAAAGAGGCTAGTTTTAGAAGGATAGCGAAAGAGTAAAATCCAGTCTTGGCAAGCTGGAGTTGTTTAAATGATGCTAGGAAATTATAAACACTATAGTATTGTGTTCATGGAGTACCACGGTATTATAATGGGTTGTGGGATTTGTTTATTAAAGAAGAAGCTTAGGAGACTTATAACCGGGGCTGCACGTTGTTTAAAAGAAATACCGCGGCCCCAAAATACAAAGGGCAAATGGAGGAACATGGGTGAGTTTCAGTCAGTGTAAGTCTAACATTCCCACCCGCTCCACCCGGAGCAGGCAAAGTTATTTAACGACTAGCTTTTGCCCGCGGCTTCGTTTGCGTAAAATTTGGGGTAACACAGTTCCCCCTTTCCTGATTTGTAGGTACCTGCTACCTGCAGTTTTTCCCTTGCGCCTTATTGATTTATAATAGCAAAGCTAAGTTTTCCCTTTTCTTCCCTCTTTCTCCCTCATATCTCAAACTTTTTTAAAAAAATAGACCATGTCCGTCTCCCAACTGTCTCTGTACCAAATTCATCAAAATCGGTTTAGCCATTTAGGCGTGAAGACGTAACAAACAAACTCATTTTTGCTTTTATAATATTAGTAAGGTTTATTATCCATCCGCAAAAAATAAAGGTATACTGAAGAACCTAACAATCTGACACTCTTCCAAAAATCAATACAACTATGCATCACCACGTTACCCAGACGCATGACCCTACGCTAGGTAACTGTGTTAGCAACCGAAGCATATCCGATTGCTTCGGAATTTTAGGGCTGTACCTTTGAGCAGATTTAACAGCATCGTGTCGGAGCTTCTGATTAGTGGTAACGTGTATCTGTTATGTGTAGACTAGTTCGTCAAATTTACGTAGTGACTTTGGTGAGAGTCTGCTATGAGACTTGTTAGTTTATTAAATAGAAACTAGAAAAATTTGGAAAATCCAAAAGTGCACGCCTCATAGCGGTCATTCACATTTAAAAAAAAATCTAAAACAAAAACTCAAGTTTTTTAAAACAAAATAACAAATAAATGCTTATACAAATATATATATTTATATATATATATATATATAAATATATATATAATATATGCATATACATATACATATATATATGTATAGATATACAAATACACAGTCGTATTTTAGTTTTTTACAAATTATAATTTAAGGACAGTACTTAGAACGCTAATATTAATTAGGAATCAGCCCAGGGTATAACTTTATTTAATAAGAAAAAAAAACTTTTTTGCAAAAAATAAAACCGACTTCCAAAAAAAAAAACTAAAAAGTGGAAAATAACTTTACTTCCGGAAGTCAGTGGCAAAAAAGTCAACGAAACCAACAAAAGCCACCGACTTCCGGAAATAAAGTTATTTTCCGTTAATAATATTAGCGTAAATATTAGCATAAATATTAGCGTTCTAAGTACTGTCCTTAAATTATAATTTGTAAGTCGGTTTTATTTTTTGCAAAAAAGTTTTTTATTTCAGCATTTTTAGTTATAGTATTATTAGAAGTCGGTTAAAAAAACTTCCCTCGATTTCGCCAAGATTCCATCATCAGATCCCGACTTGGTGACTCTGGGAGCAATTTGGAAAGCATAGGCTTTACATTTTTTTTTGTTGATTTTTCAATAACCGCTTGTCCGATTTCGATAAAATTTTCATGGGACCATTTTGGAAGTATAACCTTTCCAACAAAAAAAGAATTTTTGAAATCGGTTGGCAAGCGACGGAGTTAAGCGCGAACAAACCTAAAAAAAAAACATACAAACATCCGAATTGAGAACCTCCTCCTTTTTTAGAAGTCGGTTAAAAAGTATTCTGGTACGATAAATCGACCAATTTCTCTGCCACATACATGGATCCATAAACACAGACTGACGGACGTCTAAGAATGATTGATTTTAATGTTATTATTTACTATGTTAAACAAAATAATTGTTCATAAAAAATACCATAATTATGTGCTTGATAGATTATTTAATTCGATTTTGACATGTCGAGACTAGGTTTTTTGACATGTCGAGAGTAGAGCACTGCCTCCGGCGTGCAATATCTGTTACTTGATCTGTTGCTATAGTGATAATAGTCTGGACTCTGTGTTTCAAGTAAATTGACGGTATGGTTGGCGCACTGACTGAGCGATCGATTGCTGCGCTGCGTGTCGCAGGATCGATCCCCGTACGGAACAAATATTTGTATGACCTACAGGTAGTTGTTTTCTGTCTAGCTGTTTGTGTATGTGAGCTTTTATGTTTGTAAACGCACCCACGATAGAAGAGAAATTCTTAGTGTGTTTTTTTAAGTTTTACTATTTTTTTCTGTGACATCTATTCAAACATTAATTGTTTGTATGTAAAAGTATTTTATTTTCGATGAAAAATCATCAAATACAACTCCTGCTCCAAGCGGAGTGGAAAAAATCTGGCATTTACTAAGCACTATCCCTACCCACCAATGTTCCTTCTATTGCCCTTTATGTTCCGGGGCCGCGGTATCTCTTTCGAACAACCCGCAACCCTGGCAGGCGGTGGCCCTGGCAGGCCCCTCTCCTTTGCTGACATCTATTTGAGACGCGCGTGGAACACTAACACGCCGTCAACACGGCCTGTCGTCAATAGACGGATGGACGGTGAGCTACCAATAAAGTACTCACCTACCGTTAAAAAATATAAGTAGCAATATTTGACGGGCCTATTGGTCTAGTGGTTAGTGGCCCTAACTGCTGAGCCGGAGGTCGTGGGTTCGATTCCCACCCAGGACAAACTTTGTGTGATGAGCATGATTGTTTGTTCTGTGTCTGGGTGTGATTTATCTATAATATGTATGTATTTATAAATTATATAAGTATGTATATCAGTTGTCTGGTTACCATAACACAAGCTCTGCTTAGCTTGGGATCAGATAGCCGTGTGTGAGTTGTCCCAAGATATTTATTTATTATTATTCTCTTTATTCATTAATTATACTTACAAATACATTTTTAAATATTTCTTTAAAAAAATAATAGAAAAACATTTAAAAATATAAAAATAGGTTTCCGCCTGTAACGGGAGCAGGGTCCAAGCTACCGGTGGTTAGGGCTCCAGAGACAGGAACCTTTATTTATTATTATTATTATTAATATTATGATGCTAACCAAGCATTTTACCAACGCAAAGTTAATAAAGTTAATGCTAAGTTATGTTAGGTACGTGTTTTGTGGTCTATTAATTACGCGAATCTGAGTCTTATGTCATAAACAATAATGTTGTTATTTGGCCTAGTGCAAATTATTTGGTTTGTAGCATTCAACAAGTGGGGGTTTTGTGTGAGAGAGAACTGACAGCTTGTAACATCGATAATTCGGTACCATGACCAATAGTAGTTGAGTCTAAATCATGAATATGGTGATCCAACATACTGATTGCAATTTGGCATTATCTGATTTATTTAGAATAAATATAAAACGACGTATGTGTAATTTTCAAAGTCCAAGGCTAGTTGAAACTGTTGCAGAAGCCTCTTATAAAATGGCATATTCGTTTTATTACAAAAAAAAAACTAACAAAACATCTTATTTTATTTCGGATCAACTAAAAGAAAAAGAGTGGGTTCTGTATAAACTCGCGACAGAAACGCCCATATTGACGCCATAGTTATTCACGGCTCCAAGGGACCAAACACACAAATATGAGTATATTGTTTTGATTTCAACTCGATACCTCCAAGTGTTTTGGGGATAAAAGGTTTTGACTAAAAGACAGACAGACAAATGGACAACAAAGTGATCCTATTAGGGTTCCGTTTTTCCTTGTGAGGTACGGAACCCGAAAAAAAAAAAACATTCTTTCTACTTAAGCGCGTGTGTGAGTTTGTGTGTGAGCGTGAGTCATCATCATCTTCTGCCTAGCCTTTTCCCAACTATGTTGGGGTCGGCTTCCAGTCTAACCGGATGCAGCTGAATATCAGTATTTTACATGCAGCGACTGCCTATCTGACCTCCATAACCCAGTTAATACTGGGTAATACGATACCCCTTGGTAAGACTGGTTGTCAGACTTTCGGAACACTGACTACCTGTAACGACTGTCAAAGATCTACAAATGACAGCCGGGACCAACGGCTTAACGTGCTTTCCGAGGCACGGAGGAAACTCGGTATGTAACGGGTGGCCACCCATCCACAGACCAACCTAGGCAAGCGCGGCTTAACCTAAAGATCGACCCGAGCGGCTACTATTTATTTAGCCACGAGCTCCTCCATTATGCATGGATTATGCATTGGATGTGAGTGTAAATAAATGTTAAATGATGTTTATTTTGCAAGTAGGTTTTACAAACACTTTTACACGCCTTAATACTTTTAATAGTGTAGTTTACTGTTGTTACCGTTCGGCATGCAAATATCGAAAAACTTCGGCGGGATACAAACGAACACCGTTTTACTTAACTTACGAACGGTCGCGCCGACAGATGGTACCTTCCAATTTGCCCTACAAATTTTGAACGAGAAAATCGCATATTCGCACGAACGACCGCTTATGTTAGGACACGGGGTTAGACTATTTTTGTTTAACAACTTTGCAACAGCGGTGAGTACACACCACCAAAGCCACATCCAGCGAGGACCTTTTAGCCGTAACTTAATAACGTTCTCAACGGTAGACATAGATCACGAGGCGGTGACAAATAAAGATGGATTAAGTTACTATATTGACACATACCTATGTACAGACGCCTGCACATCAAGCTACTACAATCTGTCAGATTTCTTTGATAGATTTTCGACTTTATTTCTAAAGTATTAGGTTCAAGGTTCATTGGGAAAAATTGACAGTTTCGTGTAGCTTGATGTGCAGGCGTCTGTACGTGAAAGAAGTAGGCTGTAATTAATTTAATGTCTGTTTGCTTTCATTCACACTATTTATTTATTTGTTTACTAGGCTGGTTTTACCCGCTGAGTAGCTCCTTTTTTTAAGAGAGATAATTTAATAGTCGATTCTCAGAATGATTGAATATGCATAGAAAATTTCATAGGAATCGGTCGAGGTGTTTTGGAAGAGTATGGGAACGAACACTGTGACACGAGAATTTTATATCTTATAGTACGGCCAACGAGAAGCGATACCAAATGTCAAACAAAACCCATGCTTTTGTTTGAAATTTGGTATCGCTTCTCGTTGGCCGTACTATAGACAGATTTAACACTTCAAGCACAAAGCCTCTGTGATTTAATGCCATAAGAATTTTCTATCAGTCAACCTTTGGGTGATGCACAGACAAGTAGTGGTAAGTGCGGAACATAAAATAAATCATCCAATTATCGGTAAATCAAATTTCACTTAAATCCATTCAGTAGTTTTTGCGTGAAAGAGGAACAAACATTCATACATCTCACAAACTTTTGCATTTATAATATTAATAGTAGGATTAGTAGGCTAATAATAATAATAAAACTGGCAACACCTGAGTGAGTCAAGTACTTCAATTTCACCTCCTGTAATTTTATTCTCATTTTTATTCAAAAATTTTATTTTTAACAGTATTTACTACTACTCATAATCTAAATTTGCAATAGCTGATCGTCATAAATCGATACAAAGTACAAAATGATAATAATTTGGTCAAATAGAATCAGAAAGAAAAAATCTGACATGCATGACAAATGTCATCAAATGAATCAAAAATATTAAAATGAATTGAAAATAAAATGTTGACAAGATCTCAAGCCAGAAGCGCACGCCATCCACCTCCGGGCTCGTCGCTCAGCTCCGCCTCGCCGCCGCCGGAACCCAGCCTCGTCGTGAGTGCTGTGACACCGGCCGTGGCAGTTGCGTCGAGTTCGAGCGAAGAGTACTTTTCCCCGCCCACGACGCCACCACCAGTTCGTCGACGAGGAAGACACCGGCCGCCGGACGGTTTAGGACCTCGGGGCCCACCGGCCTCTGATAGGGTCCCAGCTCCCGGTGGAAGTGTGCAGCGCATGCGATGGACTCAATCCATCAATGAAAACGTCATGCGCTCATACTATGGGGCTACAGAGGGAGGAAACAACCTGACCGCGTACCGTGTTCGGATGCTCTCTCTGTTTCAGGTGCTTGAGCCAGCTGTCAACGTGTCGGCGCAACGACTGTCGGATCAGGTGCGGGTTATCCAGCGTAATCGTATGTTGGATGACACCGTACTTGATCGCTTGCGAACTGAAATGCAGAGTAGCCAAGTCATTACCTCTTCGTCGCAGGCTGTGGCACCACCACAGCCCCACCAACTAGTTGATCGCGCTAACGAGGTAAGTAATGACATGGCTACTAATGTAAGTACCCAGTGCAGTGAGGAAATGAGGAGTACTTTGGAGGGTGCGATTCGAGAATATCGGTACATGTCACCCGAACTTAAACCACGCTTACCTCGTTTGCCCATGCATAATAAAAATAGGGCGCTGGTGGCTGCTCTGGATTCGCAGTTGTCAAGCTATTTTGACAACTGCGAGAACCTCACTGATGCTCACTCAATCCTGTATTGTGCGGCTGTAGCGGTGTGTCGTGTAGCTCATGTCAAATTTCCTGATGACAGAGCTACACGACCCAAACCAGCTGTACCATTTTGGCAGTGCAGGATTGAGCGGCGTATTGGTGCGGCCAGAGCACTCATTGGCAAACTAATCTGTTTCAGGGAGGGTAACACACGCCCTCGAGTGATGCGCTTTGTGAGGCGGGCATTTTCAGGGACTGATATAACTCCTCCAGACTATATGTCCCGCATCGCAGAGCGCATCGACTTCCTGAAACAGAAAGTGTATGCATGGGCAAATCGTATTCGTAGGTATAAGCGGCGGGTAGAACGGTACACTCAGAATCGCACATTCCAAAGCGATGAAAGGTGGGTGTATAGAGCATGGGAGCGACCGGACCAAGGTGTGCCTGACACGCATCTACCGGATGATAACGCCATGTGTTTGTTTTGGCGCAGCATCTGGTCGGTGCCTGTCAGTCATACCGAAGGTGAATGGACTCGGGAAGTCGAGCGAGCGTGCGATCCAATACCAGAAATGGGGGCCTTGACAATCAGTCCCCAAGATGTCGCTTGTGCGGTTCGTCCGTTGCTTAATTGGAAATCTCCAGGGCCGGACGGACTGCACAACTTCTGGATAAAGTGGATCCAGAGATCGCACGTTCGTTTGGCGGCCCTATTTCAGACGGCTTTAGAGTCAGGGTCGTTGCCTAAGTTTCTGACAACTGGTATAACCCATCTGCTCCATAAATCGGGTAGTACGGCGGAACCCAAAAATTATAGACCAATTACGTGTCTTCCGACACTTTATAAAGTTCTTACATCCATTTTGAGAGCTAAAATCACTAAACACATTGATGACAATTCAATCATGTCTGCTTCTCAAAATGGATGTAGGAACGGGTCCCGCGGTACTAAGGAGCTGCTCCTCATTGATATGGCTATTAGTCAAGAGGTTCGCCGTTCCCGAAGGCATCTGTCGACATGTTGGATAGACTATAAGAAGGCCTATGACTCCGTACCACATACATGGCTCATGAGGGTGCTAGAGTTGTATAAAATTGATGCAACTCTGCGCACCTTCCTGATCTCGTGTATGAGGCAATGGAGTACAGTCCTTCGCTATCCAGGATGTCGGCAGATTCAGAGAAATAGTGAACCGATCAGGATAGAGCGAGGTATTTTCCAGGGCGATAGTTTGAGTCCACTTTGGTTCTGCTTAGCCTTGAATCCTCTAAGCACGCTGCTGGAGAATTCAGGTCTGGGCTATCGATTGAGGAGAGGTGGTCAGGTTATATCTCACCTTCTTTACATGGATGACCTGAAACTCTTTGCCCCCAACGATTTACAACTGATGGAGCTACTGAAGGTAACTGAAACTTTCAGTAGCTCTATCAGGATGGAATTTGGTGTGGACAAATGTGCGGTCATGCATGTAAAGCGAGGGGAAATTGTGGAATCTGTGGGAACCCAGCTCTCAGATTCCATAAACCTTAGATCCCTCTCAGCAACCGAAACCTAAGTATTTGGGGATGTCGGAAGCGCTGGGCATCAATGTTGCTGACATGAAGCAATCGTTGAAGGAACGCTTCTTTGGCCGCCTGATAAAAGTATTTAATAGTCTTTTATCAGGCGGAAACAAGGTGCGTGCTTTCAACGGTTGGGTCATGCCGGTTTTGATGTACTCTTTCGGCATACTCGAATGGACTCAAACAGAACTGGACGCCCTGGATAGGAAGGTCCGTACATTGTTAACGGCATTTCGTATGCATCACCCACGTTCTTCGGTTATGAGACTGTATATCCCGCGGAGTTGCGGAGGTCGAGGCTTTTTAAACGCCAAGACTCTCCACAACCGCGAGATATGCAGTCTCAGGGAATATTTCCTAGAAACCGACGTGGGAATGCATCGGGATGTGGTTGCAGTGGACAAAGGCTTCACCCCGCTCTCCTTGGCTAAAGAGAACTGGCGCAAACCTGTAGTGCTTGACACTAACGACCGCAGGGAGGTATGGCAGAGTAAGGAGCTTCACGGACGCTTTTTCCGGGCCCTACATGGACCCGATGTAGATCAACCAGCGTCCGTAGCCTGGCTACGTTCCGGGGATCTCTTTGGAGAAACTGAAGGTTTTGTCTGTGCAATTATGGATGAAGTTATGATGACGAATAACTACCGGAGATTTATTGTGAAGGACGGCACGGTTGACATATGTCGGGCATGCCACCGCCGGGTGAATCAATTCGACACATTATCTCCGGTTGTTCTCGTCTAGCTAACGGAGAGTACTTGCATAGACACAACCTTGTAGCCAGGATTATTCATCAGCAACTTGCTCTAAAATATAGCCTTGTGGAATCGGAAGTGCCGTACTACAGGTATGAGCCCGACCCAGTTCTCGAACATGGCAATATCACATTGTACTGGGATCGATCCATCATCACTGACAGGACTATTGTTGCCAACAAGCCTGATATAGTGGTGGTGGATCGATCAGAGCGGCGCGCAATGATTGTTGACATAACAGTCCCGCATGATGAGAACCTCGTGAAAGCCGAGAAAGATAAGCAAATCAAGTATATTGACTTGGCTCGCGAGGTTGTCGACATGTGGGATGTGGACTCAGCGATCATTGTGCCGATAGTCGTATCTGCCAATGGCTTAATTGCCAAGAGCCTCGACCAACACCTGAGGAGGCTCTCGTTAGGCAGCTGGATCAAGGGCTTGATACAGAAAGCGGTACTCCTGGACACGGCTCGTATTGTTAGGAGGTTCCTTTCTCTGGAGCCCTGACCGCCGGTAGCTTGGACCCTGTTCCCGATACCGGTGGGCTACTATTTTTACATTTTTAAATGTTTTTTATTTTTTGTTTTTAAGAAATATTTAAAAATTTAATTATATGTATAGAAAACAATAAATGGACGATAATAAATATCTTGGGACAACTCACACACGGCTATCTGATCCCAAGCTAAGCAGAGCTTGTGTTATGGTAACCAGACAACTGATATACATACTTATATAATTTATAAATACATACATATTATAGATAAATCACACCCAGACACAGAACAAACAATCATGCTCATCACACAAAGTTTGTCCTGGGTGGGAATCGAACCCACGACCTCCGGCTCAGCAGTCAGGGCCACTAACCACTAGACCAACAGGCCCGTCCGCCGTCGCTAATGTAGTATAAGATAGTCGAATCGCGGGATAGTATGATTAGCATGACTAAGGCTAAGGTGCTTTCATCGTGTGCCTAGCATTACCCGATTACGCTATCCAAAACTTCGTTCGTTATCGCTTTTACGAGCTGGACGAGCCACCTTCCAATATGTTCCTAGCCTAAGAAAGCAGCAATGCTCTACAAACTCACTTTATGTAATTATTTCATTTTCAAAAATAAACTTATTCTTACTGCCTTAGTTACCATACATTAATTAACTTCAAGGTGGTTATCTAAAAGTAAAAAAGATGTACGAACTATTTTATGAATAGAGAGAGAGTTAGTTTCTTGGAAACGAAACGTCAAGGCTTCTCCGTACGCTCCGGGGTTGCGGGTTGTTCGAAAGAGATACCGCGGCCTCGGAACGTAAAGGGCAATAGAAGGAACATGGGTGGGTTTTAGTCAGTACAAGTCTGACATGCCTTCCCCCGCTCCGCCCAGAGCGGGGGAAGTCATTGGATGATTTCCCACCCGAAAAAAAAAAAAAGGCTTCTCCGTACTAAGATCCTTACTAATATTATAATAAAAAGCGAAAGTGAGTTTGTTTGTTTGTTACGTCTTCACGCCTAAATGGCTAAACCGATTTTGATGAATTTTGGTACAGAGATAGGACTACTATTTTTTTTTAAATAGATTGAGATATGAGGGAGAAAGAGAGAAGAAAAGGGAAAACTTAGCATTGCTATTACAATAACTAAGGCGCAAGGGCAAAACTACAGGTAGCAGGTACCTGTAAATCAGGAAAGGGGAACTGTGTTGCCCCGAATTAAATGCGAGCGAAGCCGCGGGCAAAAGCTAGTAAAAAATAAGTACGACCTATTTTGTGAATTTACATCATATAGTTTCTAGGAAACGAAACGTCAAGGCTTCTCCGTACTAAGATAACATATAAATAAAGATATATTAGGTACGTGTTATTTCAACGGCCCAAGAACACAACTTCCGACTCGGAATAAACTTTCGAACGAAGATTGAATGATATTTATTTTGTAGTTCGGTCTCGTCGAGTTTGGGTTGGCAGTAGGCACCCTTTTGGATTCAAATGAAGTAGCTGGGGTATCAGCAGTATTTGAAGTGAAATATGGTGTCTTTTGGAATTGATGACATTGAATACCGTTGTCTTTAAAGTGGAACTTACTTATATTATAATAAACCGAGAGTTCCATACTTATTTGCGACAGAGACGGCCATATATATTAAACTAGCTGGCGCCCGTGGCTTTGCCCGCGTGATTTCGAAAAAAAGAGTTCTATGTGTTATTCCAGACAATAATCTACCTCTGTTCTAAATTTCATCAAGATCCGTTTAGCCATTTTGACGTGAAAGAGTAACAAACATCCACTCTTCCTCACAAACTTTTGCATTAATAATATTATAAATAAGTAACAAATCTTACGGTAGTGTTGAGTTTTTCACATCTAAAAAGGACCACAATTTTGAGTATATGGTTTTAATTTCAACTCGATACCATCTCGCGTTCCCGAGATAAAGGGTCTTGACAGACAGACAGACAGAGAGACAGACATATGGAAAATAAAGTGATCAAATTAATAATGGTTCCTTTTAAAGTACATAATCCAAAAAACTCTTGTATGTCATGTTAGGCAGAAAATACAGAATTACAACTAATAAATAAATAAAATAAATATCTTGGGACAACTCACACACGGCTATCTGATCCCAAGCTAAGCAGAGCTTGTGTTATGGTAACCAGACAACTGATATACATACTTATATAATTTATAAATACATACATATTATAGATAAATCACACCCAGACACAGAACAAACAATCATGCTCATCACACAAAGTTTGTCCTGGGTGGGAATCGAACCCACGACCTCCGGCTCAGCAGTCAGGGCCACTAACCATTAGACCAAAAGGCCCGTCTGCTTCGATTATCTTCTTATCTTCCACACCATGGCAATATGGACAAACAATAACACAAGCTCTGCTTAGCTTGGGATCAGATAGCCGTGTGTGAGTTGTCCCAAAAAAAAAAATATATAATTATTTTTGGGATTCGTGATAGTTCCGTCGCACTAATAGGCGTTTCAGAATAAATGCAAATCCTGCAGCTTTTCATGTTATCCAAAATAACGCACGTCGAAAACACGGTTTAAACAAACATCCGTATTTTTCATGAGAGTACAATTTTTTCAGAACATGCGAGCTGTAAAATCTGACTTGAATGGAAATGGTAAATTCGGGACCAAACTAAAACAGAAAACAATAACAGAGAACTAGGTTCCCACCATATTGGCTATTTACTTTGAGGTTTATTTACCATAAGGATTATGTAAGTATATTAAGTTTTATCCCGCTAATCAAATATGACCCAAAGGAAAAGACCTCTGTCGCGGAAAAAGATCAGATAATTTATCGAATCAAGGCTTCATGGTATATGTATTCCGTTAAAAAGGACATACGCTTTTTTCGGAGAATTTTTCTTTTCGATAACATAATCTCTTCCTTGATTCCGGGGATTGTTATTACAATACAAACCAACGATGAAAAGTATAGTTAATATCACAGCGGCAATGGTTTGTAAAATTAAAAGAATATTAAAATCTTTCTATTTTTGTAGATTTCGTATCCACATTGTTTTTTTTTACGTTGGTCTACTCTAGGAATTTCACCTGTATCGTGGGTGCGTTTACAAACATTTAAACTCACATACACAAAAAGCCAGACTCGAAACAACTACCAAGAAGGTCATACAAATATTTGTTCCGTGCGGGGCTCAAAACTACGACACGCCAAACATGCCGTCAAATTATATTTAGAATGTTTTTAATTGGTTATCTTTTTACATTCCTTCGTCCTATCTTTGGTATACACTCCAGCACTTTCTTCCTCTATCTTCCATCCAGTCTACTGCAGTACGGCATATAAAACCCGCCCACTTCTACTTTCTCAGTTTCAGTTTCAATATTATAACAAACGAGTTTGAACTACAAATTATTGTTGAAATGCGGCCATCCGTAATCACTCTTTTTAAGTTCAGCACCTTAAAAGGAAAAAACGGAACCCTTATTGGATCACTTAGTTGTCCGTCTGTCTGTCAAGACCCTTTTTCTCGGGAACACGTTTTAATTTCAACTCGATACCTCTATCAAGTTGAAATTAAAACCATAATACCTACTAAACCTGTATTCCTTTTATGCCGTGAAACAGTCAACCTTCTAAGTCTACGCAGTCAAAAGATTTGACTGTTCATGTCGCAAGTTTGTACGGAACCCTCGATACGCCAGTGACTGTCTGACTCGCTCTTGGCTGGTTTTTGTATTTTTTAGGGATGAGAAAACATCAAATTTTTCCCCGCTTTGGGCGGACCGGGAGGGAGGATCGACCCGTAATCACCCTTGTAGATACTTTGACAAATAGATCTTCAATTAGCTAATAGGTAAACCTTTATATTGATTTTTTTTTAACTAGTTCATCAGTCCAATGCAAATAAAGCAAATAAAATCTTTTTTTTTCATTAATGTAAAATACATATATATTGAATTCAGACAACATAGAGATGTAGAAATTCTTACAGAAACGATGACCTCAAAACGATCTCAAGACATCATAATACTAAAACTACGAAATGTTTCAAATACATTGCGTCTTATGTATTTACTTTCACAGTTCAGACTCAGTATATTTTGCTGATTGACTGAGCAATGGATGTCGAATTATGATGTAAATTTTGGTTTCGTACATTCTTTGGTACTAGAAGAAATCTGTCGTTCAGTATTCGGTTCACTCTTCGGAAATACTCTGTATTTATAATATTCGATAAAGGCAGTAATGTGCTGTTACGCCTTCATACAGGGAGTGAGTTGTAAAAATGACTAAGCATTATATTTTGTAGAAGAAACATCTTTTGGCACAAACGAAAGAATTTCACAGTTTCGATGCCATAAAAAATAATTGATTTTTACGATATATGATATCATCATCTGCCTAGCCTTTTCCCAACTATGTTGGGGTCGGCTTCCAGTCTAACCGGATGCAGCTGAATATCAGTATTTTAAATGGAGCGACTGCCTATCTGACCTCCACAACCCATTTAATACTTGGTAAGACTGGTTGTCAGACTTTCGGAACACTGACTACCTGTAACGACTGTCAAATATCTACAAATGACAGCCGGGACCAACGGCTTAAAGTGCTTTCCGAGGCACGGAGGAAACTCGGTACCTATGTAACGGGTGGTCACCCATCCACAGACCAACCTAGGCAAGCGCGGCTTAACCTGAAGATCGACCCGAGCGGTTACTATTTATTTAGCCACGAGCTCCTCCTTTACGATATATGATATATGCTGGTTTATTTGCTATGTATATTTGAATGATACTTTTTGAAAAATGCTTATGATTTACATTTTTAATAATATTTTGAAAGTGTTGTGTTTTAATTCTCAATTGTTTTTCAATAATTAATTACTGTTATACGTTATGCTTATCTAGTGGTACTTCCTATGCTAATGTTTGTGAGGATGAATGGATGTATAGGTGGATGTATGGATGGATGTATGTTTCTCTTTCACGTCAAAACGGTTGAACGGATCTTGATGAAATTTGGCACAGAGGTAGGTTATGGTACTTTTTTTTTCGAAATAACGCGGGCGAAGCTGCGGGCGCCAGCTAGTAATACATAATTTCCTTTTTACAACATGCGGATAATGTAGTGGTTTTAATTACATATAAACTTTTAATATTTTATGTATACATTATTGATTGTAGCTGATTATGCTCCCTTCATAAATAAAATAAAATACTATACCTGAATTTCTTAACTTAAACCACCACCCACATTAGGTTTCTCTCCATCTAAAAAATAAATATTACAATAAAAACAACCAACCATATTTCGACATTAGATGCCTCGCATTTGCTATAACAGTTGCGGATCAGCACCCAAAATCCACTGAAAAGTACTTGTTACTTCGTTTTTATAATACAAACTTATATAATACGGCCGCAAAACTCAATTTTGCCCTCTAAACCTTCGCTCTACAATTTAGTTTAACTGCAAATGGCTTTGTAAGTTGTTTACGATTGACAACTTTACCTTTACAACTACATCAATCAAAACTCAACCTTATTCCAAAGTCGTAAAGAGTTTGACGATTGTATTCAAAAAATTGTATTTATGGATGACAATAGTACCAATCGAGACAATTCATGAATATATGTATGAATAGATTTCAAATAGTTCTCGTATAAGAACGTCCGAGTGGCGTTTTTTCCTATGAATATTGTTTGTTAAGTGATTTATGCATTCTTTCATTGACGGGTTTGGTCCCGCATTTTATCGGGCATGTAAGGAAAATAGGTCAGGATACAGAGATTGATAGAGAATGGTGTGTAACGGCTTGGGTTTCTGTCAGTCGGGTAATCATAGGGTTTTTATTGTATGTAATGGAAGTTGGCGTTAACGATATGTTGTGGGATGGATATCAGATGTATGTAAAGGATTTACTGCGGTATGACTCGCCTTTTTTGAGTTTATTTTTGTGTGAAAGGAATTTTTGTTCGAAAAATAATTTTAGGGGAGTTATGTTTGCTTTAGAATGGTGAGTTAGCTTGTCTTCATAGAAATAACACAGTTATTAAGGTCGTCGATTGATAAGGAAACTTCTTTTGAGCCTAAGGTCTTTTTTTGCCGATGGGAAATCATCAAATAACTTCCCAGCTCTGGACGGAGCAGGGGGAAGTGTCAGACTTGTACTGACTAAAACCCACCCATGTTCCTTCTATTGCCATTTATGTTCTGGGGCCGCGGTATCTCTTTCGAACACCCCGCAATCCCGGGAGGATAAGGTTGAATTTCTATGTCAGGCGGTTATATTGGGTAACTTACATTACGAATTAATAATAATAATAGTTTATTGAAAACAAGTCCTTACAATATGCTTAATGTCTAGCTGTGGTTAACAATGATTGAAGGTGTACAAGACATGAAACCCTGCCTCCTAAACTAGGAAAACCTGTGACTTAGGAGACAGTGTTCTACTGCCACTTGGATACTATAGTATCCAAGTGGCAGTAGAACACTATAGTATCCAAGTATAAAAGGGTTTATAAACCCTTTTAGAAATTAAAATTAATGGCTAGTAAGCTGATATCATTCAAAAGAACTTTTCTTACTTAATTAATGGGAAATAGAAAATAATATAAAAAAAAGAGTAAAACAATTATGGGAGGAATTAAATTAAAACTAAAAAGTAAAATGACTGTATGATTGGTTTTGTCGGTGTGACTGGGTAATGTGTGTTATGTGTGTCGAGTGGGTGTGTGTGTGTGACTGGGTATCGTGTGTGTTTTGTGTTGTGTGAGTGTGATATGAGAAGCCTGGAATGTGACTGTGGTGGTGTCGAGTGTGAGACTAAATAATTAATCTGTGGAATTCATTATTTTATATTCATCGACATATCTACAATGTTGGAGTGAATCATTTTCTTATAGGAAACTGGGCCAAGGCCGCATCATCGTTTTAAATCAAGCGAGGTGTGGACAAACGCCAACATATTTATTATTTAATCTGGCGTCCGGATTTCTCATGGATTAGTGCCCCTTTTAAGCACAAGAGTTGTAATCTAGGTCTAGTATAGGTACAGCTCTGCTCATATCTCTTTGGAAAATACAGCAGTAATTATAAAGTCAAATTCAAAACATTAATATTAGTCAAATAAGAAAGGGTTGCAATGTTATCACATTAATATTATAAAGGTCACAAGGTTGTTTGTATGTGTCTGTTTGTTACTCCTTCACACTCAAACGGCTTAACGGATTTGGATTAAATTTGGTTCGTAGATAGCATAAGCTATAAAACATTAAAGTAGCTCTAAATGTTAATACAGGACTAAGTGAACCGCGGGGCACAGCCAGTGAAAAATATAAATGAAATCAATCGATCCCAACGACCTACGATCATAAATGATGAAATCTGTGATTGAAGTGAACACAAACGAATATGAAACCCCGCTCAAAACAGCCTTAACCCCAGTTAATCCGGTTTTAATGGTTATAGACTTACCGCTTGGTTTGGAATTTCGCTTCATATGTTAGGCGAACTGAAAAAGTTGAAGTTTTGTGCAAAACTAGAGCATTATTTAAAACCTGTAATATACATAGTTAGTTTGATATTTCCAAACGGAGTTCGTTAATAATAACAACCCCTTTTTTTGGGGTGCGAAATCATCCAATAACATCCCCCGGTCTGGGCGGAGCCGGGGGGAGTGTCAGACTTTTACTGACTAAAACCCACCCATGTTCCTTTTATTGCCCTTTACGTTCCGGGGCCGCGGTATCTCTTTCGAACAACCCGCAACCCCGGCACAATAACAACCCCTCGTCAGTCTTTAGGTGAAGCAGCGCTTGCTTCGGTTGGACCACGGATGGAGGTCCATCTATAACAAACACAGTTTCTTCCGTGCCTCGAACAAACCTGTCTAGTTCTTGGTCCCGATTTTCATTTGTTTAGCAGCCGTTACAGGTGGTCAGCGGCCCGAAATTCTGACAACCAGGCTTACCAAGGGGTATAGTATGCTTTAAAGATATGCCAGCAAATAGATGGGCCAGCCACGGCCACTGCCTGCCAGAGTTGCTGGTTGTTCGGAAGAGATACCGCGGCCTCGGAACATAAAGAGCAAACAACCGTTCCGTAAAAAAAAAAAAACTTGCGACATAAACCTGTGCCATATCTTTACAGTGCGTAGACTTAGAGGGTTGATTATTAAACAGCACAAAGGGAAAACGTTGAGGAGCTCGTGGCTAAATAATAGCAGCCGCTCGGGTCGATCTTTAGGTTAAGCCACGCTTGCCTAGGTTGGTCTGTGGATGGGTGAGCACCCGTTACATACCGAGTTTCCTCCGTGCCTCGGAAAGCACGGTAAGCCGTTGGTCCCGACTGTCATTTATAGATCTTTGACAGTCGTAACAGGTAGTCAGTGTTCCAAAAGTCTGACAACCAGTCTTACCAAGGGGTATCGTATTACCCAGTATTAACTGGTTGTGGAGGTCAGATAGGCAGTCGCTACATGTAAAATACTGATATTCAGCTGCATCCGGTTAGACTGGAAGCCGACCCCAACATAGTTGGGAAAAGGCTAGGTAGATGATGAAAGGGAAAACGTTAACCCACCAATCTATCACACATAAACTGGGATTTATTTATTTTTTTTGGATTCGAGATGATTACAAAAAAAAATACACGTTTTATTATTTTTAACAAACAAAACAAAATTACTAAAATAAGGAATGTTGCTTGTAGGGAACACTAAGGGCAAGAGTCGTATTTTTTGGTACTTGCTCATTAGTTTGAAATGTGGACTAAAGGCTACAAGTACGCTATTAAGGTAGAAAATCAATTATTAAAAAAAAAACGCGTTTGTACGGTCTGTTGCCTACAGTCTACACAGTGATGTAGAGGGTTAAGAATATGGCTTTGATTTCATATCGATACCCCCACGCGTTCCTGAGATAAAGAGTCTTGACAGACAGACAGACGGACAGCAAATTAATCCAATAAGGGTTATTTTTTTAATTCTGAGGTACGGTACCCTAAAAAGGTCCAATTGTCTTCAATTCAGTAATATTATTATGACAGTGGAAAACTCTATATCATACTTTACTCGTTAATAAGTTTCAAAACTTATAAAAGTTCTTTTATAAGCGCTAACATGTCTGGGCCGTGTGTCTGGCGTTTGAAAATTCTAAGAAAACTTGATTTCTTTCCAATTGAATATTTTTAGACTTTTGCTCAGGTATTATAATATGAAGGTGATATAATTGAATATTGATCTATAAGAGCTCATATAGACGCATAACCATGTTTAATATAGATTACATGTTTAATATAGATTACTAGCTTTTGCCCGCGGCTTCGCTCGCGTTAAATTCGGGGTAACACAGTTCCCCTTGCGCCTTATTGATTTGTAATAGCAACGCTAAGTTTTCCCTTTTCTTCCCTCTTTCTCCCTCACATCACACTTTTTTTTAAAAAATATTAGCCTATATCCGTCTCCTGGTTCCCAACTATCTCTGTACCAAAATTCATCAAGATCGGTTAAGCCATTAAAGCGTGAAGAGGTAACAAACAAACAAACAAATAAACAAACTCACTTTCGCTTTTATAATATTAGTAAGGATAAGGATTTTAAACATGGTTAGTTATAGAGGTAGCTAACTGTTTAGCGTAGACTTGATTTTGACCGCGGCTTCGCTCGATTTAAATTCGGGGTAACCTGGGGTCCCTGTGGATTCGGGGTATTTTTCGTTTGTAAAGAGTGTACCGATTTTTAGATTTCCTACCTTAAAAACTGCGAAAAGTCCCATATAAAATTTCTCCATCTTTTCTCACTTTGAAAAAAGAATAGCCTATGTCCGTTTTCAGGGTCCCAACTATCCCTGTACCAAAATTCATGAAAATCGGTTTTGCCATTTAGGTGTAAAGACGACATAACAAACTCACTTTCGCTTTTATAATATTAGTAAGGATTTCTTCTAATTCAAAATGATCGTGAAAGTCTGCATGTTGATGTAACGTTGCTTTGGTTTTGTAATTGAAACCACTACTGCTGACCGTAGAGTTCTGCAGTTCAATTTCAGTTCAGTATTGGTCAATTACTAACTGTATGATGCAAACAGACGGACTGGTAACATGAAACAGTCGTGTGAATAAATTCTTCATCGAAAACTGTAGAACAATGAGCAATGGGTAGCTCACCGTCCGTCCGTCTATTGACGACAAGCGGTGTCGACGGCGCGTTAATGTTCCACGCGAGCCTCAAAGAGATGTCAGCAAAGCAAAGGGGCCTGCTAGGGCCACCGCCTGCCGGGGTTGCGGGTTCTTCGAAAGAGTTACCGCGGCCCCGGAACATAAAGGGCAATAGAAGGAACATGGGTGGTTTTTAGTCGGTACAAATCTGACACTCCCCCCGCTCCGCCCAGAGCGGGGGAAGTTATTTGATGATTTCTAATCCGCAAAAAAAAACTGTATAACTTTGAAGACAGAAATTAATTAGAATGTTAATAAAGTTGTTGACTTTGGATGATGGCCTTTTATCTTTTAGCCATCAGGACATCTTCAAAATTTTTTTTGCACTCAAATTTATAATCGTCAACAAAATTTCCATGAACACGGTCCTTCATAATAATTATAAATTTATTTTTACGAAGTTTCCTTCGATTCAGGCTGAATTTAACAAAGTTGAAATAAGATTGTAACAATTCGTCAAAAACATGTTCTTTAAGTCGACATAGTCAGAAACTTTAACGGGAACGCGTAATGAGGTGCTTGATGTTACTGTGAAACTGTAAAATCAGACGAATTGTAAAAAATCTAGTCATATTATGTACATACGTATACTCCGTTTATTTATTTGTACACATATTTTTTTAATTTATTACATAATTTTTTCTTATGAATATACAAAAAACATTATTAACAATTATTTAGACGGCACGGTTGGCGCAGTGGCTGAGCGAATCGACTCCTGCGCCGCGTGTCGCAGGTTCGATCCCCGCACGAAAAAAATATTTGTATGACCTACAGGTAGTTGTTTCGGGTCTGGCTGTTTGTGTATGTAAGTTTAAATGTTTGTAGACGCACCCACGACACAGGAGAATTTCCTAGTGAGAGGCAACGTTTTAAAAAAAAAATCTAAAGAAAAATTAAGTTCATACTATATTAGTAGGATAAGTGCCGTGCATGACAATAGGCCTATTTCTTATTAAATGGAGTATTAACAAAATTGCTAAAATGTGTGCGTACTTTTAGATTCACCACAGCCTACACCTTCTGGCTTTGCAGGCGTGATATTGTATTATATTCATGGATAAAAACTTGCATATAATGATTGATACAGTATGTAGAGATTTACGTAGAAAGGAGATTGAGCAAATCAGGGCTTTTTATATGTTAATTGTACAGTAACGAAAATACTACCGAAAATCTTTAACTAAATATAGATGATCGAATGGAAAGTTTTAGCAATATTGGTACTGTCTGTAAAATGTACAATTTATTAAAAGTAAAATAATTGATTTGATTTATGGGTTATGCTCTATTATTTTATTTTTATCTCTCTCTCTCCTCTCTCTCTTTCCCATTCTGGCCCGGAATTGACCAAAATAGACACCAGTCTTTTGGCCAATTACAGATTTTGGTAAATTAAAAAAAAACATAAACGTAAGTAATTAAGGTTTAGAAGTTATTTTATTAACCTTACCCTCTCTTTACTTATACGAACTTATTTTAATAAAAAAGCTATGCATTTTTTATTAAAATGTTGTTTGATGTTTGCTTTTTTTTTTACAAGCTTTTATTTAACTTGTTAATGATTTATTTGTCATAAACATGCAAATGTCAAAAATTATTAAGTCAAATTGTCATTGTCAGTAGTTCCCGCTCTACTTTTGACAATATTGCTTTGCATTTTCGAGTTGTATTGTACCGAGTAGAGCTATCGGTTCCTCGTTATTTTACTTCTACGAATATTTCCGTCGGTATCGCGTCGAGTTGAGTCCTTATTCCTCCGCGTTGTCGTCCAGTCATCGTCTTTTCGTTGAATTAAAAACTTATTCTGTATTTTTAGTGTTTATAGACAATTATCTATCTGTACTGTGTTGTGGCTTAGAGCAAAGCCAATCATGGCTCCACAAAGTCGTTGCATAAACCACTAGAAGGGGCCACTAAGGGCCAATGCCTGCCGGGGCTGCGGGTTGTTCGAAAGAGATACCGCGCCCCCGGAACCCAAAGGGCACACGAAGGAACATAGGTGGTTTTTAGTCAGTAAAAGTCTGACACTCCCTCCCGTCGCGCCCAGGGCGGGGGGGGGGGGGGGCATTTGATGATTTCCCACCTCAAAAAAAAGGCGATCGTTACAGTGGTGACACCCAGGCGTTTCTACCTTACCAATCACACACAGGAACCTCCCGAAATATCCGTGTTCGGTTAATCTTACCCCTGCGCTCATGTCAGTTTACTATACCTACCTAACTTTCTATGATTAGAATGCTATTTCCCGAATTCAGTGCATATTGGATGTACTTAATTCTCAGGTGCAGTGAATTCAATGTAGTTGCATCGATATAAAACTAAAATAGATAAATAATAACAAGGATCATAACGAGAGGTTGACCTCTTAGGTTAGGTTACTTATCCTGATCCACTTTGCTCAGACAGTACAGAAATTAAAAAAAGTATATATCCTAGAAACTACTTGAAGTAAGCAACATCCTAGCCTACATTTGGTTGATGTACAACAATCTTAAGCTTGTCCCCAAGCTCCATACAAAATTGCTCAATCTCCTTTCCTTTTTTGCCTTGCAATTTTCAATTTAACTTGGTTATTTGGTCATAATATCCAACTGAAAAAATTGATTCAGTCAGAATTATGAAGTAAACAATCTGACACAATTCCTAGAATGTTTCAGCAGTTGTAATTACTTTACCTGGTAATTATAAGTGGATACCGATATTACACTTGAACTGTAACACAGGTATATTTCGTGTCATAATATCGTACCTACCTTGAAATTATAACAGTCGACTAGGGATGGCCTATTTCACAGTTCATATTAACAAATTAATGTATGTAATTTAAAGGAGTTTTGGGACCCGTAAATAGTATTAGATGCATTGCAAAAGTGTACAGTGGTAGGAAAAGGTGGTCTAAAATGGAAGTGATTATTTATTATGTTTTTCTAAGGTATAAATATATATGTTTAGTTTATCAATAATAGTATTAGAGAGGAACGGGTAGAATCCTCGTGCTGGTATGAGGACTAAAACACGATGTGGTGGTTGAGTGGACTGTATAATATTAAGGGTTTTTTAAACGACTGACAAACAGAAGATAAAATTAAAAGCGGCGAGAAAATGTTTAGAGGTAACGCTCGGTGGCGCGATCGGTGACGCAGTGCTGTGCCGGCCGGTGCGCGGTGGCAGCTCGAGCGCCCCCCCCCCGCGGCTGCAGCTCCCCACCCGCGGTCGCTCGGCGCGGCGGATATTCTCGACAGTATTGATAAACTAAATAAATATATTATACTAGCTGTGCCCAGCGGTTTCACCCACTGCTCACTTAGGAGTATGAAGAATAGATGTTGAGTGATTCTCAGACTTACTGAATATGCTTAAAAAAATTCATAAGAATCGGTCGAGCCGTTTCTGTGTTTTTTATAATTATAATAAGATATTACATACGGCGTCAGCCCACTGCCCACTGGAAATATAAATGGTTTAAAATAGAAAATATTTCGGTTTCGGAAACTTCCAATGACATGACTTGATGCGAACGTCATTCTGTTACCTATTCTGGTACCTACACTCTGAATAAACTTATTGGTAGTAATCAAACCTCTTACAAATGATGATGATGTAGTTTTGTATACTACTAGCTGTCTTTGGTTACTGCCCCGCTCCCGTGGGTAGTAGCGTGATTTTATATAACCTTCGTTACTCAGTAGTAATGTATCTTTCAAAAGGTGTTTTTTTTATTAAATCGATTGTTGAATTTTGAAAAATATAATAATAAAATAAAATCGTAGCAAACAAACGAACAAAGAAAACAAACTTTGTAAAAAAATACGCTTTATCGGTGGTGGAGGGTTTAAATTCATTGCAAGATTTAACCAATACATACATAGCTAACTAACAACGCATTTTAAATAAAAGCTCATAAAATCAGCTGTTCGTCATATATTTGACCGTTTAGGCTAAAATCCTATTTTCGACTTAGATCGCCATTTTTACATTACCAATAATTAAAATGGGGCAATCGTTTGTAATTTTAGCTACTTTTGATTTCAAATTTAATCGTTTTTCTATGAATGGCATTTCACAGTTCAACCTAAGTGGTTGTTGTCTGTTTCACCGGGCAATTCTTTTGGATGCCTTGAAATTAAGGCCTCCAGCCAGGGCAAAAATCTTAAAAACTAAGCGACTACACGCTAAGGGACCCCCTGTGGGGTTCGAGCCTTGGCCTTTGACGTCGCTGGGGGAGAACAGCAAAGTGACAGGCTGGATCTGAGTAATATTATTTAAGGACTGGTTTGAACTTACTGGCGCAGCAGCGTCGGGGACCGGATCTGGCAAGGGACGAGTGGGAATTTAAGTCCGACTTTGGTTTTAACTTAAAATAAATTTAACGCTTTGTCATCGTTTTATGTAGATCTCGCTAAGCGCATTGATGACCTTGTGATGATCGCGAGAATCAAATGCCCCCTATTTGATTCCCGACAAAATAACAAGTCTGGTGGATCAAACGCGGCTTGGGAGTAAGTAAGTGCTATTTGTCGAGTTGTGAATGACTGAAGTTGTGATGTCATAACACCGTTAGCATGACAGGCCTAAAATATAAGTGGCCAGTATGTATCACAAACATTTGTAATGTTTGTGTAAATGTAATAGTAGTTAAAACTCTGTACTTTTGCATGCCTTGTTATTGGCAAAATATGGCTGTTTCTCAATTTATTGTAATACCTGTACTTGTGCCCATATTTGCGAAATAAAAAACTTATCTTATCTTAAACCTTTTGTATGATCAAATCGCATATTGAAACAGTTGACAGCCCTACGTATCAGAGCGAGGACGTAATAAAACTTTCAATACTTAATGAGATTTTCACTCGCCGCGTACAACCTGCTTTTAATTTTGTTTGTTCTCGGTTCAAAATATGTTGTTAAGGTTATTACATTTTGGTATGTTTGCTTTTATATAAAAATAATATGTTGAACAAAAGAATTAGTACCGTTCTTCGAACACAAAATTAACGTTTTTCTTTTAAAGTAATTTGAAAGGTCAAGGACTAACGTTATAAATTATTTCACAGAGAAAATAATTCAGTATTTCATTATTAATAATAAATCAAAAGTAAAATACAACACAAACATTAATGGAATGATAAAAATAAATAATAAAAAAAACAAATACATTAAAATATTTGTGAATCTAAAACATTTTTTTCCTTTTTGACAATCGTAGTGAGCCCGCAATAAAATAAAACGCGGTGCTAACTAACTCATAACGAACTCCACAGTGAAAACCGCAAAAGCCAGCGCCTGACAGCCTACAAAATAAAACTCACAACGATTCATATCACTGGATTTCCTCCGAATATTTCACCTGCAATGCAAAAAGGTGAATGAAATTGTTGAACAAACAAGCATCCAAACAAATTTTGGCTATTTGTTCCCCTGGGGCGAAGCCAACTTGGCTTGATCTAGCTAAAGATTCAAGGAATTTATGTCCACACACATTTCTTCTGGATTCAGAGTAAAGTTCAGCTTCTAAGTAATAAAATGATAAAACTGTCGCGACCAAGTTTTATTTGGGGAGCTTCAAATTGGTCTGCGAAGTAGAAAGTTTTTGATGCCAAAAATAATAGGATTTAAAGGACATAAAAATGTTTGACTTTATCGCTGATTCTGTTTAGGAATTTCAGGAGAATCCATCTTGGAGAGATAGATTTCTTTTATCTTACGATGCTGTCAATTCTCCGGAAAAGTAGGAAATTTACTTTAATTGAATGGTTTGTTTTGCTTAGCGCTTTCAATCTTAAGATCGAAACTGAAATTGAACTTACGAATTCCCTTGCAATATTTGGTTGTGACGAGTTTGGTGTTTCAGTGTTTGTTGTTAAATGCAGTCAGTGTTAGATTTTTCATCTTCCCCTGCTCTGGGCGGTGAGGGGGTAGTGTCAGACTTGTACTTAAACCCACCCATGTTCCTTCTTTTGCCTTTTACGTTCCGGGGCCGCGGTATCCCTTTCGAACAACCCGCAACCCTGGAAGTTAGTTTAGTTGCAATAACAGACTTTATCTTAAAATTTAAAACCAATTAATAAAACATAACTATTAAAACGCACCCGCGATACGAGAGGCATTCCCAATGAGGGGAAAGCAACGTTTTAAAAATAATGAGATCTTTTCAACAACTTGTCTATCTTACATTGGTAAATAATCATTGTATCTACTTATCAGTCACGTTTTAATCAGTAACATATAAAACAATATGGAAGGAATACTTTTGTTCTACTGAGGTTGTGGGTTGTTACAGTACGATATCTTCGTGCTGTATTCGAAAGATATCTCTTTCGATCGAGGTATCCTCAACCCCGGAACACAAAAGGTGAAAGAAGGAACATGGATGGTTTATAGTCAGTAAAAGTCTGACACACCCTCCGTCTCCGCCCAGAGCAGGGGAAGTTATTTGTTGATGAAAAGGTTTACTTTTGTATAATGTTATAACATTCAAAACACTAGGGACGAAGGGTGAATAATGTTTAGTTTTTAATGAAAAAATGTAAATGAGTTACAGACATTTATTCTGGTTTGCTTTCATTAGGGTTTCTAATTAAATTCATGATAAACTTTGAAAATAAGATTAATATACTCTCTGAAAAATAAATCTTTAATAAAGTGATGTAATTCTGTGCGTAAAAACTATTTTAATTTCTAAGATTTACGACCTAATCGCTCATTTACTTTCTTCAGCTTAAAACTCGACCATTTGCGTTTGAATATAAATCAAGCAACAACTCTTAGTCGAAAACTTAGTTATTTGAATATTTCTGTACAAAGAAAAAAGTAGAAATTAAAAAATAATATTGTTTTCTACTCAAATACAAAGTAGGTTAATTCCCTAAACTCTTGTCAAGTGAAACTCCCTAACTAAACAAGAAGTTTTTAAACGGAATGCCTACATTTTGTTTCTCAATTGAGTATTTCGTAGGCTTGCTACGAAACTCGTAGCGCCTCTACAAACTTGCTACGGATTAATCTTCATTTTTCGAAGAACTTACCAGATTACGTTTTGAACAAAAATTTAATACAGTTGTTACTTAAAAGCATATTATAATATTGTATTAAAACAAAGCTCTCAGGGGATAGGCAGAGTCATAAGTCGATTTTAGTAAATCTTTTAGAAACCTTTTTGAGGTCGACTAAAAGGTGAATTTTAGGACAGAAAATGGAAAGTTTCAGCTGTAAGTTAATCTGTTTTACAAGTTTATATTTAAATTAAAATCATAAGTTGTTGATTTAGTTTGGCGGTAGTCGGCGTACCGATCGCACGAGTACACGGCGTTACTTAAAGCTACTACATAATATTTACGTATCTTTAAATCGGACGGTGACAGTGATTCTCAACTCAAATTTATCTATCAAGTTTGGTGAAATGTTTACCTGTAAGCGTTGTGACGTTGAATCCAGAGATGGTGCTACGTGTGTTGCCTGTAAGGCGAAATATGATTTTCCCTGTGCTGGGTTAACTGAGGCTGGATGGAGAAAACTTGGCGAGCGTAAATCGACATGGAGATGTCAAAGCTGCAAGGTTACCCCGGTTCCCAGTCCTCAAACTGGCGGTATGAAGGCATCACCGGCGAGTTCGGAGACCATCATGGTTGAGCTTCAACGTCTCTCAGCTAAAATGGAAGCATTGCCTGCGCTGATTGAAAGCGTGAAGGCAATCCAGAGCGAGCTTGCGGAATTAAAAACCATACGGCACGAAGTCTCGGAAATGAAGTCGTCTGTTGAGTCCTACGGTCAAGAAATTAAAGCTTTGACAAGCAAAGTGTCAGGTCTGGAGGAAGAAATTGAAAGTATGAAGAAAACTAAAGAAGTTATAGTCAATCTGCAGGATCAAATTATCCAGCTTGAGCATCAGCAGTCTGAGAATGAACAGAGGTCTCGCATGAACAACATTGAAATTAAAGGAGTGCCACTATCTAAGGATGAAGACCTGTTCTCGATTATGGCTAAGATTTGCAACGCAATCGAATTTAATGTACAAAAAGAACAGATAAACTACATAGCAAGGGTGCCGACGCGTAACGACAAACTAAATAAAAACATTATTTGTTCTGTACACAACAGTTACTTAAAGAACGATTTTATAGCTGCTGCAAGGAAATATAAAAAACTGAGTACTGGAGATCTGGGTTTACATGGCAACAATAGGGTGTATATTAATGACCACCTAACACTGGAAAATAAGCTCTTACTTAATAAAACCAAAGCTCAAGCCAAAGAACGTGGCTTCGAACATGTATGGGTAAGAGGTTGCAAAATACTCGTACGAAAAAACACCACGTCTCCAAAACACTGTATCAAAACAGAGCAAGATTTAAAAAACTTTGTATGTTAATCAAAACGTCTCATTTTACTTGCAACCTTATCATTTCGTACGAAAGAGTTTGTTTTCTTTATATTGTGAACACATTAACGTTAATAGTGAACTTGTTAGACTTATGTTTGAATAACATAGGTACGTATTTTTTGCACGCATTCCATTCTCTCCTGCCTTTTGTTCTCTTATCGCTATGCGTCGCCTATTCATTCGGCTCATTAAGCTTTGTTTTATACCATTTTATACTCTACGCGTGTACACTTAGAGGTGAAATCCGCTTACACTTTAATTTTCTTACTTATACCTATAATTTTAAAACTAAATCTTGCTATCATTTCAATATAATTTCTTGCGATTTTTCTATGCAATTGTATGTGCTTCATTCAGCTTTCGCTTTATATTACCACCATATGCTACTTAAGCTGAGTTGTATTACTTATAGCAATATTAACTTGGTATTTGCACTAAGTCTGAGTGTACCTTATATCTTTTCAACTAGTATTCTGACGTTACATATGATTTATAATGGCACCTATTAGTATTTTCTATCAAAATGTTCGAGGACTGCGGACAAAAGCATCTGTGTTCTACAGAAATGTCTGTATGAATTCTTTTGATGTCATTTGTCTGACGGAAACATGGCTTATTGATGGTATATCCGATAGTGAACTCTTTGATGATAGATATTTTGTATGGAGACGTGATCGAAATTACGCGCACACCAAGCAATCTTTGGGTGGGGGGGTCTTAATAGCAATACGGCGTGAACTCGTTGCCGATGTCCGTAACGAATGGTGTTCGTCGGCCGAGGATCTGTGGGTTACATTAACCCTACATCAAAAGAAACCCAAAGTAACCTATAAAATACATTTATGTGTTGTGTATATATGTACTCAGCAATCAGGAAACTCTTTAATGTTACAACTAAATAATTTTACTAATAACTTAGCTGATATAGTTCTGAAACACCCCGCAGACAAGTTTTTGGTGCTCGGCGACTTTAACCAACCAAACATTGACTGGCGCGCTGCGGCGGACGGTGATCATCTGTGTCCTGGTGGTTTGCATGGTCCTATTCAAATTAGTTTTTGTGATACTCTTGCCGCTTGCAGTTTGCTACAGTACAATTCACATTGTAACGTAAATAACAGGATTCTCGACCTCGTCTTGTCTAATAGCGAAGTAGCTGTCACTTGCTGCCTGGATCCCCTTGTGTGCGAAGACGCACATCATAAGGCACTCTGCATCTCTGCCTTCGTTCAACTGCACCAGCTGCATTCTAGGCCTCGAATCAAGTTTTTGTATAGTCAGGCAAATTATGACGCCATAATTAACGAAATGATGGCAATCGATTGGCCGCTGCAGATAAATTGTAGGCCTCTTGAAGAAGCTGTTAAATTCTTTTATGACACTATCAACTTGCTCCATAATACACATATTCCATCTAAAAATGTCGATCCAAGAGGCAAATACCCTCCCTGGTACAAAAGCCCCCTTATCAAATTAATTAAAGAAAAGTCTAAATACCACTCTAAATTTAAAACGTATGGCAATCTCTCAGACTACCAATCTTTTGTTACTTTACGCCAACGCGCTAAGGATCTTGAAACCAGAATGTTTGACGACTACATAGCAAACATTGAATTAGCTTTTTCTAAAAATCCGAGGGCTTTTTGGCAATATGTGAAATCAAAGCAGCAAACAAACTGTTACCCATCTATCCTTAAACTTGCTGAAGTGTCGTCTGGCAATGGGGAGGAAATATGCGACATGTTTGGCAAATACTTTTTTTCGAACTTCCAAGAGCGACGCAATGTGAATGCTACATCAGCCACTGCGGATCAACTAAACCAGTCTACTGGTGGTATATCAGACATCAGCTCTATCGATGTGCGGGTGGAGGAAGTATTGCGGTTGTTAAAGCAAACTAATATCAACAAATCCGCTGGCCCGGATAATATTTCGCCAATCTTTATAGTAAAATGTGCTGAGTGTCTATCTATTCCTTTGACATTATTATTTAAACGGTCATTTAGTTTGGGAGTGGTGCCTACAATCTGGAAGTCAGCGTATATAACGCCGATTCACAAAAAAGGACCTAAGGACAATGTTGTTAATTATAGACCGATCTCGAAACTCTGCGTGTTCGCTAAAATTATGGAAAAAATCGTACACGTACAACTTTCTTCTGCACTTAAATTAAGTTTCTCCGAATACCAACATGGATTTTTAAAAGGTCGCTCCACGACCTCTAACCTAGTGGTCTGTAGTGACTTTATTTCAGAGCATATGTCCAGGAGGTCTCAGGTCGACGTTATATACACCGACTACAGCAAGTGTTTTGATCGAATAGATCATGAGCTTCTAATGCGCAAACTGCTTGGAATCGGTGTGAGGGGCAGCTTGTACAGATGGTTTGTGTCGTATGTTGAAAATAGATGCCAGACTGTAGTCCTTAATGGTTACACATCAAGAGTAATGTACATTCCTTCGGGGGTTCCACAAGGATCCTTATTGGGTCCTCTTTTATTCAATATATTTGTAAATGACATCGCCACGTGTTTCCTAAATTCAAAAATTTTACTTTACGCGGATGACATGAAAATTTTGAGTCAAGTTTCGAGCATTGAGGATGCACACCTACTACAGGAGGATTTAGACCGTTTCTATAATTACTGCATTAGAAATAGGCTGGACTTAAATATTTCCAAATGTTATGTGTGTACATATACCCGTAAGCCAAACCCTATTATCTATGACTATAAATTTGCAAATACCTCAATTGCCAGAGTCAACGTCATCAAGGATCTTGGGGTAATTTTTGACTCAAAGCTTTTGTTTGATTCGCACATTGAGAATGTGGTCAACAAGGCTTCTAAAGCACTGGGCTTTATTTTTAGGGTCTCCTCAGAGTTTAAACATGTTAAAACCATCAAAATACTTTACTGTGCTTTTGTCCGTAGCCATCTCGAATATGCTTCTCAAATTTGGAATCCAAATTACAATGTATACATTAATCGCCTTGAAAGTATACAAAAGAGATTTTTAAGGTATATTCAATATCGTTCAAATTCTTATCTTCCTAATTATACTCGACGGTGTAAGAAATTTCATATTCTTCCTTTACATGAGCGAAGAAAAATTGCAGATCTTGCTTTCCTTTGTAATGTAATGAACGGTTCTATTGACGTCCCTGAGCTGGTGGCCAAGATTGGACTTCGTGTACCTTCTGTTTTTCTTAGGAGACCTCGTCTCCTTCATGTACCTATTGTTAAAACTGTCTACAGGAATAACTCTTATATTTTAAGAGTATGTCGAATATTTAATATCGTTTGCCGTGATGTTGACCTAGATTTATTTACAAATAGTGTCCAAAAATTGAAAAAAATGTTGAATAACTTTTTCTTTCAAGATTAACTTTATTCTGAAATGTGTTTTTGTTTGTTTTCTACTCTGTTTTGATATTATTTAGATGTTTAACTATCACGCTGGTTATGCCTTTTGTTAATTCTATACATATATTTTATAAGTGGAAACTTGTAATTGGCCTTCGTTTTCATATTGTATCTGACTATTGAACTGTTTTAGCTGTAAGTTTTCTTAAAAGTAATAAAATAAAATAAAATAAAATAAAATAATAAAAGCTAAAAACCATCAATCGATTATCCAATTTAGCAACTCTCTCTCTCACCTAATTTTCCAAAACGCCACGTATTTCATTTATCCGCATTTCCAAATACAAAATTCGCATACGAAAAATTTAACAAAACGGAATTTTATAATAAAATATGAAATATCTCATAGCTTGTAAATATTTGGCATACGGCAAGTGCGCGCGACTGGATGTGATGTACGTTCCGAAGCCGCATATTTGTGATACTAGGACATCAGGGATGGCCGACATTATGTACATAGAGTTGCTTGTTGTACCTACCGATGTTTGAGATTTTGTGGAAAATGGGTACCATGGTTTTGACATGTGTGATATGGAAGAATTGGGAATGTTTTGGGTTAAGTATTATATGGTGGCGGTTCAAAAATAAGATGGATTAATTGATCAAATTATGTAATATAAAAGTGAATATATTATGATCGAAGTGTTAAAACGTATTACTATTGATTGCCAAATAATTTCAGGGAGGGGTACCAGACTTTTACAAACTTAAAACCATCTATGTTCATTCTCTAGCCCTTTGTGTTCTATTGTCGTGGTATCTCTTTCGAACAACCCGCCACCCCAGCAGGCAGTTGCCCTGACAGCTCCCCCTGCTTTGCTGACATCTCTTTGAGGCACGTGGATTACTAACGCGCCGTCTATATGGCCTATCGTTACAAGACGGACGACGAGTTACTCATTGCTCACCGTCCACAGACCCGCATATCTACGGCGGCTGGGACTCGTCTTGCGATTGATTGCTAAGCTTGTAATCAAGTTGTGGCCTTATCTAATTCAGATTTCTATCGACGCACTTAAAACGACACTGCCCTGTTTCTTTTCACGTGGTTAGTGTTCTAATATGTGGCATTTACCTACTGTCTGTTTGTATAAATATTTTCTTTCTTTCAAATAAGTATAATCTTTATTACACAATGTAGCGTATAATAAATACCGCCACGCTTAGTGGTAGGGCGAGCGGTGGTGGGGGTGCGGTCAGACAGGCGCTGCACGGACTCCACACTCCACAGAGTACTATAATATAAAAGGAAAAGAGTGCCCTCTCTCCTGACTTTTAGCCATGACATGTTTGAAGCGCCATCTCCATTTCTGAGCTAGAACTACCGATTAATCACGCACTCACACACGCACACGTTTACCTACATCACTATACACACTAATGTAATTAAAATTAGATTATTTCTAAGAGCCTTGTATTTCCCAGTACCGAACTATTTTGTTCAAATTTTCTTGCGGAATATTTTTTATAAAAATACCAATATTTAGGAAATCAAATATTCACATCAAGAAAGTAAGAACAAAGTTCGGTACGGGGAAATACTGGCTAAATGCAAATATCAAGCGTGTGCGCAGGCAATGGCGACCATTTTATGTTTGTCATTGACATTAAAATCAGATGTTGAGACAAGCGAATATTAGGGCAGCGTTGCTATTATTTCCGTAATATTAAATTATTTTAAGATATTATATACATCAACATAAATTATTGATTATATGAAGAGTTGAATATATTTAAACTAACATTAAATTAGTTTAAAAATTAAAAATGTTGTTTTTAGGTTGATACAGAGACATCTATTGCTGACTAGATAAAACTAAACATACGTTTCATCCCTCTAAAATATAGAGAGCGCTGCTTCATTTATCGCCAAGCTTGATGTAGGCAACTGTCCCCCCCCTGCCACACTCGCTTCTGGTCCGCCGTGCTAGTAAGACGTGCTCGTTGGAGAGAAACTGTTGTTTATTTTAACGTACTTAACACCCTAATAGTAGTAATAGTGTAACCTGTACACACAAGAAGTGGTTACATTTTTTGTGAAGTCCCTGACTCCTGTGCTAGGTGGAAGACCTGTGTTACAGGAGCCAGTGCCCTCTCCTAAAGGAGATTTTACAGTGTTTTGTGCAACTTGATAAACAATTATATTCAAAATTAAAATAAACGTTGCTTTACACTAAAAAAATCTCTTGTGTCATGGGTGTATTTACAAACATTTAAACTCACATACACAAACAGCTAGACCTGGAACAACTACCTGTGAAGTCAAATTCACACACATTAGAGAAAACATAAATATCTCCGCTCGTAAATGCAGTTTCAACACCAACAAAAAAAAACAAAGCTACTCAAACACAAACACTTTCTTCCATACATTTCCTCATGCATATTAGTTTTATTAAATTGTAACTCGCGACAACCCTACAAAGCACGCACCAGGATTCGATCGGGATATAAATGCAGCGATTGTGAGTTCTCTCAAGTCAGCTGAATGCAATAAAACATGGATAATAGTACGTAAACCTGCACGTGTCGAATGAGATTTTGTTTTCGTTTAAAGACAAGGAGTTTTTAGTTTTTTTGAGGGATCCGTACCTCTAATGGACAAAAAAAAACGGAATTCTCAAAGGATCACTGTTTTGTACATCGGTCTGTCTGTCAAGACCCCTCAGGAACGCGTGGAGGTATCGAGTGGAAATTAAAACCATATTATAAAGTCTGTAGTCCCTTTTAGCTGTAAAAAACCTCAACCCTCTAAGCTTATGCAGTCAAAAGTACCCTTGACGGATGAGTCCGACTCGAACTAAGCCGGTTTTTTGATGACACCCTTCTAAGTTTTCATAATATTTTGAAGTCAACTGAATTGAAAACATTATTTTCTTCAGCGTTAGCTTTATTAAAAAGAAACAATGGAATGTTTAATAATGAGGTGAACAAAGCCAAAGCTATTGAAAGGAATCTTTTCTTTAAGAACTTTTTGCTGGTACTAACTGGCCACCTCTACTGCGCTTGCGTTTAATTTAGTTTGAATTATGAATGCTGTATTCTTTTGTTTTTTTATTGTATTAGGTATAGTGTTTTGTGCCTAACCCTGGCCGCTATGAAATTAACATTTCGCTTTTTAGAATAAGGTCTGTTTTGAATTTGGTTTAAAATAAGGGAAAAGATATAAAATCTAGTGTTGGTACAGAGACGCGTTCATAACATTAAAAATCTTCTTGGATATTAACTTAGGGACTTAGGGACCCTTCTTAGGGAGTGGTGTTCCGGCGCTTCCACGGACAAGTGCCACATGAACGCGCAGTGACATAGTGCAGTGAAATGCTACTAACATAGTTGTTACGGATTTATTTACTAACACGAATTGTATTATCGATATGTTTGTCTGTAAGGTATTTAGCTATAGGCCTAAGATGCCTGAAATAAATGTTTTATTTATATAACAATTGTTTAAATTAATGAAGTTAAACCCATAGTAGTTAAAACTTGTAAGATGTAATGAATGTGTCATGAAACAAAATTTATAAAAGCAACTCAGGAGCATTTTTGCACTATGTCGACTAAGCAATAAACCTATTCCTATACTACTATTTAATCATCATCACCATTTTTTTTCGAACGGTAATCTACAACTTCATGGATTTCTCCCGCTGCAGGCGGAGCGGAAAGGACTGTTAGACTTTTACTGACTAAAACCCATCCATGTTCCTTATTTGCCTTTGATGGATCTGTTTCAAACTACCCGCAATCTCCAGGCAGCAATTAGGGCTAACAACTTAGTGTAAACGCAGTACAAAAATAAACTCTAAAAGAAAATTTCAATCCTGTCAGTCTACGTTCTATGCGATCCTACAACGTGAATAGTTGATCTCTCCATACATACGGAATATCTTCCTTTATTACTCTCCGCTGAGAGGTTTTAGATCACTATCAATCGAGGTTAAGCTGTTGTTGTGGCGGATTGAAATCGGATGGGTCACTGAATTTGTAAATGAGCGGATTGCTTGTTCGACTTATAAGATTTTTGTTTTTAAAACAAAATCATATATTACGATATTTGTCGATTTTTAACAAGAAAATTGAGTTACAAGAGTTTTAATGGTAATATTAGTGGTTAATTATCAAAAAAAAAAAACAAACTTATCGTCATGATTGTATTCACCGTACCGCCAGTTAATATTACAAAATATCAGGCCCTGTAATCCGGGGTTGCGGGTTGTTCGAAAGAGATACCATGGCCCCGGAACGTATTGGGCTTTAGAACATGGGTGGGTTTTCGTCAGTAAAAGTCTCCCCGATTCGTCCAGAGCGGGGAAAGTTATTTGATAATTTCCCATCCGCAAAAAAAAAGGGGTCGCACATACAGGTTGAGAAGTTATATTACAATTTGCACAAACATTTACATTGTTGATATTTCCCGTATTTATTTAATTAACAATATATGAAAAAAATTATTCTGCTTTTATTTAGGGTTTTTTGTTGCCATTTTTAAGGTACTAACTACTAAAAAAACATATATTTTCAAACTATTTTTGTTGAGAGCCCCTTAACGCTGCCTTCTATTTTTAGATCAGTATATTTACTCGTATTTCTTCCAAGCAATAACCCACTTTAATGTTACAGCCAACATTTTTGAGGATATCCGCTCCACTGTAGACTACTGGACAAAGAGCTTACCAGCCCATAAATCAGATAGTATGCCACGGACACTTTAGATAATCCGTCATTTGGATTAATGCCCAGGGGTAGTTTTGTTATCTTTTGCGGGTAGTTATGTTATTTATGATTAAGATGAAGTTATGTGGCGGTTTAGAGGGGTGATAGTTTTTGGGTTAGTAATCTTAGAGTTAATATTGGGATCAAATCTTTGCGGGTTTTGAGCGGTGATTTGTTTGTAAAAATCGACCTAAGTGTAATTGGTAACAAGAGTATTATTTCCGCATTGTAGTCTGTCTGAGTTTTTCTTTATTTTACGAAATGAAGGACACTGTCTATCGACGCAGGTTGAACTAGATGGGAGTGGCCGAGAATCGAATTGGCTCATGTGTGGTTTCAGAGTTGAAGTTGATGGAGCTTTTGAAAAACGCATACGCACTTTTTTCATCAAATAACTTCCGCTCTGTGCGGGGGCAAATAAAATGACCTACCCATACTTGTTTTGCCTTTTATGTTCCGGAGCCGCGCAAGGGGACTCTTTTACGGATGGGAAATCATCAAATAACTTCACTCTAGGATGAGCGGGGGAAATATCAAACTTTTGCTGACTTAAACCCATCCATGTTACTTATTGTGTCTTTTATGTTCCGGGAACAAAATTATGCCTGTAATTCTCATAGAAATAGGCAGTATAGTACACTCACGACAACATAACCATCCAATGGATCAAAGAACACAGCGAATCCCGAGGCAACGACGCTGCGGACGAACTTGCTAGAAGGGGATTGAGCACGGCACTAGAGGGACCCGCACCTATCGTGCCACTACCATTTGGGTACCTACTTACACTAGTAAGGAAACGCACCAGAGAGCTACACCACGGTGAGTGCAGGCAGGCCAAGGAAGCTCTTCCCAGAATCGACGGCCGCTTCACTAAACAGGCGCTTCGGATGACAAAACCACAGCTTCGCACAATTACAGCAGCCATTACTGGCCACGGCTCTTTTAATAAACACCTCTTTGTCTTAGAAGTCACAGACAGCCCATTGTGCCGAGCCTGCATGGAGGTAGACGAGACAGCAGCCCACGTGCTCCTGCACTGCCCAGAGGTTGCCCCATACAAGGCAAAGTACTTCGGTAACCCAGGTACTCTTCACGAGATCGTCAGCAACACCAAGGCGCTGCTGGCGTTTCTCGTGGAGCTGGGGTAGATCGAATAATATTCCCACCCATACGCAAAATACGCGCCTCAGACGTGGAGTTGCGGACACCAGCCCGTTATACAATACAATACACTTACGTCTTGAAGTCTATCAAAAATGGGTTCTTGCATCTTTTAAGGGTCAAACTCTTCAAAGAACATGTTTTCTCTACTATATAGCTAAAAACAAAATGTGGATTCAAAGAGATGGCTTCTAAACAGTATTAAATATAATGAAAACACCAAGTTTGAGCCCCGCCCCCGCTTTGTTGAGTCAGGTGCAAGTTTTCGTACAAGCCTGGGTTCCGTGCATTGTTAAATAAATTGTTGGTTTCTCTGTAAACTTGTTTTGTATTATGCTTCTTCAGTGGGTTTAATATTGAATATAACGGTACGACTGTTGCCATGATTGTTTCATTGCAAACTTTCAAGGATGTTTCAATACAGCTATATTTAACTCTTATTGTGAATAGGTAAATTAACTGAACACAATAAAATGTAATACTCCTATTTCGTTCGAACCGCGCAAAAAATAGTCAAAAAGGAAAACACAAAGATTGGAGGCATTTATTTTTCTTTTTTTGATGAATGAATTAAATTTTTGGATTTTTCTTGGAACGAAGTTCCTTATCGCGCATTGCGAAAAGGGGCTAGACAGAAAAAAAAGACCAAAAGTTGTAACGACACTTTTTGCTATAGTCTCAAGACCTGTTGTTCTGTCGTTTGTTTAATCTCAACATGAATGACGTAATCAAGATCTACAAAAAATAATATGATTTAAAAGAGTGTCCACAGAGTTTCTTGCACATTCTTCTCCAACGTTTTAGAATGGGCAACTACAATACTTTCACAAATTTATTAATAAGTCTTTTGAATGGGACTCATTCTTATGTTATTTGACTTTAAAAAGTGCCTGTAATGATCTGTGTGAATTAAATGCTTTGAGTTTAACATAAAAATACTTGTATTCCAATGAACTGACATCCATTAAATTAAAAACATTTTTCGTAATAATTGGGGTCGTTCCAACAACAAAAGTTTTATATAATATATATATAATAGTCCCCTGACAAAGTTTTAGTCAATTAATTGAGACCATGTTATACTTATATTTCAGTGCTTACTGATATGCTTATACCTAAATATCCAACTTAAAAAAAAAATGCCCCAGACTAAGAATTTCTCCTGTATCGTGGGTGCATTTACAAACATTTAAACTCACATACACAAACAGCCAGATCCGAAACAACAACTACCTGTAGGTCATAAACCTAGAACCTGCAACACGCGACGCAGCAGTCAATCGCTCAGCTACTGCGCCAACCGTGCCGTGAGGTCTGGTTTAATAGCTTTCATATCAACACTACGGTACCCTTAAAACAAGATAAAGCCGCCACTTCCATAAGTACGGGTACTTTTTCGGCAAGTTTGTTGAGAACGGGGCCACTCCGGATGCTTTGTTACGAGTTTTTCAGGTGTTCGCCATGTCTTAAGATTTTTAGATATTTTAATAACACTTTTTAGGCTGAAGTTAGTTTTTAACGATGAACGTCACCAAACTACAGCAGTGTAAGGCACACTGCACACTGCACACTGGCGATTGTGAGTGCTGCCCTAAAATAAGAGATTTAAAGACAGACAAGCGAGCTATGTTGCCTAATTTCTATGTTTTATTTTCTATGTATGTTTATAAGTATTTATTTGTAAATGTTTTACGAAAACGTTCTGATATGCACCCTTTTTTTCGGATGGGAAATCATCACATCCTTACTATACTATAAACTATAGCATATACTATTAATATTATAAAAGCGAAAGTGAGTTTGTTTGTTACCTCTTCACGCTTTAATGGCTAAACCGATTTTGATGAATTTTGGTACAGAGATAGTTGGGAACCAGGAGTTGGACATAAAAAAAAGTGGGATATGAGGGAGAAAGAGACAAGAAACGGGAAAACTTAGCGTTGCTATTACAAATCAATAAGGCGCTACCGAATTTAACGCGAGTGAAGCCGCGGGCGAAAGCTAGTAAATAATAAAGAATGACAGGAAAACATGGAAGGAAGGAAGAGATGCCTTTGCTCAACAGTGGGACGCACAGGCTCGTAATAAAATGAAAAACATCGGTCAAGTGCAAGTCGGACGGCGCACTGAGGCTTCCGTACAAACTTGTGGCATAATCGGCCATATCTTTTGACTGCGTAGACTTAGAGGGTTGATTTTGTTCACAGCTCGAAGGGACCATAGATTTGAGTATAAAATTTTAATGTTACCTCGATCTTCACGCATTCCCGAGATAAACGGTCTTGACAGACCGACAACATGGTGGTCCTATAAGGGTTCCATTTTTTTACATACAGGGTTATTTGTAAAACACTGGCAACGTCTCAGGAGCATGTTACTAACATCATAATCAACAACTTTAATTCTAGGAAATTTAAACATTTATCATATTTTAGTTTATCAGATTTTCATACAAAAATAAAAATATTGAAATTGAACGCTATAAATGTTACGAAATCTATGCGAAGCAAACTTACTTACAAGCGGCGGTGTAGGTATGTAGGTACAGCAAAATACGGAGTTGAAATGTGTTAGATAGGACAACGAAATCTTAAAGATTTGTTTTTAGTAAATGTATAAAATTTGTAAAAAATCATAGAACAAAAGTTGTTGTTTATGATGATTGTAATACAGTCCTGCAAGGTTGTCGGTGTTTCACAAATAACCCTGTATAAGTAATATTTATCACCATTTTTTTTAACAGTGCCCCGCACTCTGAACCTTTATCGTATCGTGGTTGCGTTCACAAACATTTAAACTCACATACACAAACAGCTAAACCCGAAACGACTACCTCAAGGTCATATAAATGTTTGTTCCGTGCGGGAATCGAACCCGCGACACGCAGCGCAGCAGTCAATCGCTCAGCCGCTGCGCCAACCGTGCCGTCAAAGCCATGTCGTTGTCTCGTACTGGGTCCGTGTGGTAGATTATAGCATACCGCCAGCAAATTAGAGCCAGAAAATTCTACTTGAAATGAGAGAATGTTATTTATTTATTTGACAACTACAAACATTTTAATTAGCCTCTCGAATCAATCTTGAGTGTCTCTATTGATAGGTCAATGATCCTTTCATGAATTGAATATAGCAAATTGTATCTGGTTTGAAACTGAGCTGAAAGTTTGACTAAGTTGGTATTCCTACCGGTATTTGAATATCCGATTGATGTGTATCAAACTTTTACGGTCGCTTAAGATAAAGTTGTTTATACAAAGTGCAGTTTTGCATCCTTGTCAAATTTTAGGAGGTTTTTTGTATCATAAGGCAAAGATCAGGTACTCCGTGTATGTTTTGACACTTACTGATATAAATAAATAAATAAAATAAAAAAGCCATTTATTTCTTGCAAAAAAAAACTATACAATATTCTTATTATTAAGTACTTAGTTTAGTGTTAGTGTAGATTCCTCTTCTTAATACTATTGTTAGTTGGTTAGTACTTATCCTATTTTGACTGTTCTTAGTCTGCAAGAACCCCTGTGTGGGTAAAGGCCTCCTCCAAAGATGCCCATGTCTCTCTGTTTTGTGCCACTTTGGTCCAGAAAGGGCCAGCCACTTGTTTTATCTCATCTGCCCAGCGTGTCAACGGTCTGCCTCTACTGCGTTTGCCTAGTGGACCGCTCCACAGTGTAGTTCTAGCAGTCCATCTCTGGTCCGTAAGTCTTGCCACATGGCCTGCCCACCTCCATTTGAGTTTTTTGGCGTAGCTCAGAGCATTAGTAGCTTTTGTAATTTTTCTTATTTTCGTGTGTCTTATTTTTTCTACCTTCCTTATGTTGAGCATGCTACGTTCCATTCCTCTTTGGCAGATGTCAATTTTGTTTTTTGCTTTGGCAGAGAATTTCCATGTTTGGGAGCCATATGTTAAGCACGGTAAGAGAGTTGAGTTCATGACTTTTGTTTTGATGTATGTTGGCATTTTGCTCTTAAATATTTCTTTTAGGCTCCAGTATCTGTTCCATGTAGATTGTACCCTTCTTTCAATTTCTGCTTCGTTACTATTTTTATCAAAACTGATTCTTTTGCCTAGGTATATGTAAGATTCTACATATTCCAATGGTTTGTTGTTAATTTGTATTGGTATTTTTGTTGAGTTTGTCATTGCCATAGTTTTCTTTAGGTTCATTTCTAGACCCACCTCGAGACTAACAGAATGGAGTGAAACGAGCATTTGCTGTAGCTGGGAGCATGTCTCTGACAACAAAACCAGGTCGTCTGCAAACCTTAGATGACTCAGATACGTGCCTTGTATATTAAGTCCTGTATATTTCCAGTCTAGCTTGCCAATAATCGATTCCAGGATAGCGATGAATATTTTTGGTGACAAAGGATCGCCCTGTCTTACTCCCCTTTTTATGGGAAAGCTCGGGCCAAGGGTTTCTAATTTAACTCTACTATTGGTATTGTTATAAATACTTTTGATGATTTTTATGTATTTATCTTGTACTCCTTGTTCCTTAAGGCTCTCCCAAATACTTGTGTGTGCCACCGTATCAAAGGCTTTTTGGTAGTCGATAAAAGCGATGTATAGGGGTCTGTTTCGCTCTTGGTATTTTTCTATTATTAGTTCCAGTGTGTGGATATGGTCTATTGTAGAGAACCCTTTCCTGAAACCCGCTTGCTCTACTGGTTGATTTGCTTCTAATATTAAGCTAACTCTCGTGTTTATAATGGATGAAAAGAGTTTGTAGAGACTTGGAAGCAGGCTTATTGGTCTATAGTTCCCAATATCCTTGGGGTCCCCCTTTTTATAGATGAGTATGATGTTTGATTCCGACCATTGTGCTGGTGTATCGGAATTTTGCAATATCAAATTGAATAGTTTCGTCAAAGGCTTTGCTAGGGTGGCGTGCGCTACTTTTATTTCTTCGTTTGTGATATTGTCTGGGCCTGGGCTTTTGTCTGATTTAAGCCTTTTTATTGCTTGGATTACCTCGATTTCATCGACTGGGTTTATGTAAGTCTCACAAGTTGTTTCTTCGTTGTTTTCTTTTAGTTTAATAGTGGTTTGTCGCTTATCGCTGTATAAGTCCTTGTAAAATTCAGTTGCAGCATTAATAATGTCTTCTCGTTTATAAAGGTCATCATTGCCCCTTTTTAATCCTTTTATCCAGGTTTTGCTTGTTCTAAGTTCTTTGTAGGCTTTTTTTGAGCTTCCCCTTTGTTGCAAGTGGTTTTTAATAGTATTTAGTCTGTGGTTTGCGTAGTCTCTTTTTATATATCTGTTAACTAGTTTGTAGAGTGCAGAGAGTTCATTTTTCATGATATTGGTTTTGTTCCCAGTTTTCTCTAGTTCTCTTCTTCTATTCAACAACATTATTGTGTGTGTTGATAGTACTTTATGATGTTTTTGGTCGTGATAGTTTTTCCGAGCGTGTTTCAGGCTTTCGTTGATGGCATTTAATATTTCATCGTAGTATGCCTGTACTGAGGTTTTTTCTTCTTCATTGCCTGGGTCTGGTAGCATGAGTTTTAGGTTCTCTTCGTATTCTGTCGTTTCCTCTTCGCATTTCAGTGAACTTTTTTGGTTACCGGAAAATTTAGCTCTACTCATTTTATGCTTGACCAGTTTTATTGTGGCTCTAATAGGTCTATGGTCTGACGGGTAGTTTATGTTTAAAACTTCTATGTTTTGAAACATTTCTGGTCGATTTGATATGATAAAATCTATTTCATTTTTATGTTGCCCGTTTGGAGATTTCCAGGTCCACTTTCGGTTTTGGCGTTTCTTGAAGCAGGTATTCATGATTGTTAGATTGTTTTCCAATGCAAAGTCCACCAGTCTCTGTCCTCTCTCGTTCCTTTTTCCGTATCCATGCAGCTTCATGACTAAATATTCTTCTAGTCTTGGAAAACCAATTTTCGCGTTAAAGTCGCCCATTAATATAATGTTTTTATGCGCCTTTCCTATTACCATGTTGATGGTTGTGTAGAATTCGTCGATTTCGCATTCGTCTGCTGCCTCTGTTGGCGCGTATACTTGAATAATAGATATCTCGTAACCTTGCATGTTTAAATTTAGTGTTGCCACTCTCTCTGATGTTCCTACGAAGCTTTCTATATGATGTTTGTAAGATTTGTTTACTATAAAACCGACGCCATATTTGCCAGGTGTATTCCCTATATGATATAGTATAAAATTGTCGTATTCTTCTATTTTGTTGCCACGTCTTCTCACTTCCGATAATCCTATTATATCATATTTTATATCTGTTATAGCTTCTTCTAGTTCTATTAAACGGTCATGAGTCGATAGGGTTCTAACGTTATATGTAGCGATATATAGTTGATCGGTTTTGTTTTTGGTTGTCTTGTTTTCGGGTAATTTTGATTCCTTTGGAGGGTTTTGGTCATATTCTTCCACGGTGACCAGCCGGCTTGGAAGATGTGTTTCGTGAGATCCTTTAGTTTGCTTGGTTTCGTATATTGAGGGCGACTGTAACGTTCGTTGCTACGTATTCTTATCGTTACTGCCTTGTGTCTTCGTTGTGTTTTTGTTTACAAGGAAATTCAGTAAGCCGGGTTTGAGCATTCCTTCTGAGACACTAGATGATTTTTGCGCAGTGTGTGTTGCGATGGTTTTGTTTTTTTTATTACTTTGTGTTATACGCTCAGTCGGTGGGTGTGAGTTAGTCTCTGGAGAATTGGAAAGGTTTCTTTTTTTGTTACCCGTTGTATATGCAGGTTTGTTGTCCAGTATGACTAACTTGTCATATTTAATTATGGCGTTGTTTCCTTTTTCTTTTTCGAGTTTTAGTTGTGTCTGTAATTCCTTTCTTTTTTCTAGTACTTGTTGCGGGTAATCTTCTTTTATATAGTACTGAGTGTCTTTAAGAGCCATTTTTTGCTTCAGGATATTAATTTTTATACCAAGTGTCGTAAAAGATACAACAACAGGGCGAGGTTTTTCGTTTTTTTGCCCTATTCTTCTTATGGCTTGTAAATCTCTGCTGTCTAGCTTAACTGAGAGGTATTTTTGTATAAAGATTAACATATTATTTTCCAATACTGAATATGAGGAGTATTTTTCGTCTTCCTCCAATCCGAAAAAAACTAAGTTGCGTTGTCTTGCTTCTTTTTCTAGATAGTATAATCTTTTGTCTTGTTTTTCTACTCTCTCTTTGAGGTGTTCAAATTTTTCATCCCATACCTGAAGTTTTTCATCTATGATTCTGCCTATGTTTCCTGTTACTGTCTCAGTCACTTTTTCTGCGCTGCTTAAAATCATATTGTTGTGTTCTTTCATCTCTTCTTGTATTTTACGCAGTGCTGACATAACTTCCTCCATGGTAGTGGGTTTATTTCACCACTTTTTTTGTATCTTGGGATTTCAGAAATGTAAACATACAAGTAATACCCTCTCGTGGTGCTTAGGAGAACTTATTGGTTGGTTGGATGTTAAGTGAAGTCAGTAGCGCGCTCGTACGTCGGTAGGTGTCGTGTTAGAACAACTCTCGATCGATATTCGTGAATTTAAAGTGTGCGGTTTTCGCCAGTCGTTGATAGATGGCGCTGGCAGTGTTCTATGTTGACCGTACGTTCTAGAGTGATTTAATATTAGTTCAGTTTTATTGTTGATGCTTCCAATATGCACTGCATGCACTGATCTTGCACTGATGTTTTTTTTTTTTTTTTTTTTATGCGCCTGTCCTTCTATTCAAGAATGGATGTAGTTGCATTGATTTCTGAGAAATGTTTTGATTGTTTTGGGAACTTTTGATGTCTTTTGATCAATGTTTTTCTGTTTATTTGCACTGTACACACTGGTTTTGCACTGTATGCTCGTTATGTACACCAAAAAACCTTGATTCACGGTGTTTCTAGTTGTTGCACTGTGTTATTTATGGTTTTTCTATTCGTTTGATTGTCACAATACTGTCAGTTGATTTTTAGTCCACTTGTTTAATCACCACGTTATTCACTTTGTCTTTTTATTTAGATACGGCGGATACGAGACTCAAACAACAGCATATAGCCCTTTTGATTCACTTTTAACACTCATTTTGTATTTTTAAACTTTATTTATTTGCGAGCATGAAGTAACCGTGGCTTCTGACAGCTGTCAAACCTGATATAAATAAAAGAACAAAAAAACACCTTCCTATTTGATTGTTGATTTGAATCGAGAATTATTAGCCTAGTTACCTCCTTGAATATGACGACGACGCAAAATGACAACTTTTATGAATAATTAAACACTACCAATTAACACCAAATATCTTTATTTATCACAAAATACTCACATAAATATTCACTTTGATTGTACTGGGAAGTACGTGTAAAGACCTACTTGCAAAATAAAAATCATTTATCATTTAAGTATTTAAAATCAGAATGACTGTTCGCGCAAACCCGATCACTGTTTATACGCCGATCGATTCATCGGGAAAATTCCACCACTTTCTGGAACCTTCTTCACAGCTCCATAGTAGAACATCCAAGAATGTTTCTGGAATCTTCTATATACCTAGTTCCAAAGTAGAATATACTAACTCGAGCGTAATCTCGAATGTTCTCGTAAACCAGCTGATGACAATAACTTTAAAAATTATTTAGTACAGCTGTGAACGGCATGCGTTGCAATGCAATTTTTCTACCTACCTACCCTACTTACTCTACCTACCCCTTTTAACATAAGTACCCTCTTCTGACATTAACCATTTTAACAATAAAAGAATTAGTGAAATCGGTTCGGCTTTGTTCGAGATTTGCGCTAAGCAACAAATTCAGAGATTCATTTTTATATTATAGAAGAGATTATAGAAGAATGTATGTTCCTTTGTTTAAGACAGGCCCATATTATTACTTTCTGTAAGTGCTGTAATGTCGGGTCAATCTAATACGGCATAGCCGGGCGGCAAATTTGAGGGTATTTTGACCTCCCGACTGCATTGAATCAAGCAGAGTCCGAGTCTGCTTGATTCCGTGTGCCACTCACATTTAGGAGTTTTTTTATTCAAGGTTGTACAATAAGCAAAACGCAAAGAAAATAAAAGAGGTGTTACAACTTGTGAATAAAAACTACCAACAAAACAATTTAATATCCAAAATCATTCTAAGTGAATCGAAAAGTTTTACGTTGAAGCAAAGTGTTGTGGATAGCTAGTGGCTCATTGAAGGCCAGGCCATAAACAAGGCGAGTTGTTAGGCCAATCACATACGAGTCCAATAAAAGAGCTCCGTGAATCGACTCGCTGAGTCCACTGGGCCATACGAGGCCATACTGCGTACAGTGCCTAGGGTTTTTTGATTAAGTCGAGACTCCCAATTCGGACCAATTATGATGGATCAATTGGGGGAATGGTCCAACTATTCGCTCAACGTTTTCTATGTTCCTACCGACGTTTGGCGCCTAAGGTCAGTTTGGCGCATAGAGATATTTTTATTTTTTTTGTTGTTAAAAAAACGTTGCCCCACACTAGGAATTTCTCCTGTATCGTGGATGCGTTTACAAACATTTAGACACACATACACAAACACCCAGACCCGAAACAACTATCTGCAGGTCATACAAATATTTGTTCCGTGCGGGGATCGAACCCGCGACACACAGCGCAGCAGTCGATCGCTCAACCACTGCGCCAACCGTGCCGTCAAACTGAATAAATCATTACACCATTCGTAACATCATAAGCTATGTTTGAACAATAAGCAATAAGCTAGTTTTAGGGTAGTTATTTCTGAATCTGTGGATGAACTCTTTTAATAATGACAACGTGTATGACAGACATGGATTAACCAAAAATTGTCAGCTAATGGTTATTTGTGTAAATATTGTCTGTATTTTTTTGGCTTGTGGTGAGAAATAAACATTTTATTATTATTTTTGGTCAACTTGTAATGTTTCTTAGCTCATTGGGTAGTTTGAGCTACATTAACGGGTACCAAGTTAATGTAGCGTGTGTGTATGAGTCGTGGGAGGAAATTTCATTTTCTTCGATTTGTATGAACTTCCTCACTGTCCTGCAGGTATTTAAAATTGCGGCTTTTTGGAGTGTAATGTAGTTTGAATCGAGTTAAAACGTAGCATAGTTAAATTAATAGACCTCAAGTCTATTAATTTAACTATGCTACGTTTATGCATAACATCGCGCCTGTAATGCGCTGGGGTAAGACAGAGGTGTACCTAATAGAACACTCACATTAAGACAGTGAAATTTAAGTCTCATGCTATTGCCATCAACTGGCCACAAATCCGGCCTCTATGGCTGCTTTTAAAAAAATCCTGATATCAAAACTGACAAAACATATTTCTCGACCTTTGAATCAAATCCGGCTCAGTATTCAAATACAGTTATGTTAGTGTAAAAGAGTGTGAATCAAACAAGTATGTCGATCTGTAGGTAGTTTTATTGGCCATTTAAATGATGACATCCTTGCGAAAATAGGCTAGTTTCCAAAAAAATATGTAGTCCGTCTTTTAGATTGTTCAAAAAACGTCACGCGTTGCTGCTTTTTAACAAGTGCCTTTCACGTCACACGTACCTTTAAAGGGCTATCTATTTCTTTGTCATGTTTGGTCTAGTTTACAAATAAAAAAATACGTGTCCCTTATTTTTAAATGATCTAAAATACAGATTAAATAAAATGTAATTATTTTGACCCTGGAAACTACCCTATTGAAACAGCTGAGTATCAGACGCCTGCCGGGGTTGAGGGGTTGTTCGAAAGAGATACCGCGGCCCCGAAACACAAAGGGCAAAAGAAGGAACATGGATGGGTTTTAGTCAGTAAGTCTGACACTCCCGCTCCGCCTAGAGTGAAGTTATTTAATGATTTACCATCCGTAATAGGGTCCCCTTGCACGGCCCCGGAACATAAAAGGCTAAACCAGTATGGGTAGGTCATTTTAATTTAAGTCTAGTTTATTAAGGTGGTTCATCAGAATCGGCACTGTAGCACTTACCTATCATATTTATTGAAATACTTAAAACTACAATAATAAATTTATATAAATTCAGTCAACGCGCTCAGTAAGAACATTTCATCCTGGTGTTCTGAAACACAAGCCGATAGCTTAACTTAGGCACAAGTCTCCCACAATACATACTAAATAGAATTATGTATTAATGTCGAATTTGATGAATGTTAAACAAATGATCCTTTCGCAGGTCTGCTGGCAGAAATTTCTTAAGAAATAAGCAGTACCTTTGTACTCAAATTTTGTATGTTTTTTATCCTGCCTGGTTTACTGTGTGTACATAAATAGTTAAATAAATAAATGATAATTCATGTATATTGTGGTGAAAAAATAGATAAATAAATATTCACCATACTAAACCCAATTAACAAACACCACAAAGGTACATAGGGAACAAGTGTGTGTTATCATTTTGCAAGTCACCTCTAGAGGAGATTTAGTCAAGTTTCGCCCCAGTTTGATAGGACCCGCATCTTGTCCCAACTTGCCTGATTTATTGTTCAGTTTCGGCCTGAGCTATTAATTTTGTCTGCTTGTTATCCCGATCGACGTGTTCAGTCCTGTTCGTTTCAACAGGGTTTGTTGAAGTTTTCTCAAAACATGTAGTTTGCAGATTTGGGAATGTTTTGTGGTCCTTTTAAGAAGTTTTTTTTGTGCTTGTTAACATCTACGATAATTTTTAGGGTTCCAAAGCTCAAATAGAAAAAAAAGGAACCCTTAAAGGATAATTTTGTTGTTCGTCTGTCTTTATTTCTGCCTGTTAAGATCCTTTTTCTAAGGAACGCATAAAGGTATACAGTTGAAATTAAAAAACCATATACTCAAGTATGTGGTCCCTTTAAGATTTGAAAAAATCAACCCTGTAAGTCTACGCAGTCAAAACATATGGCCGTTTATGTCGCAGATTTGTACGGAACCCTCAGTGTGTGAGTCCGACTCGCATTTGCCTGGATTTTTCTTATCCTGAAGACAGAGACTAAATTGACGATGGACCCAGAAACTGAATACTATACGGCTCAGTAAGATCAGTGGTCAGCCGTGTCGACGGCGCGTTAGTGTTCCACGCGAGCCTCAAAGAGATGTCAGCAAAGCAGAGGGGCCTTCCAGGGCCACCGCCTGCCGGGGTTGCGGATTGTTCGAAAGAGATACCGCGGCCCCGGAACATAAAGGGCAATGAAAAGAGTATGTGTTGGTTTTAGTCAGTACAAGTCAGACACTCTCCCCCGCTCCGTGCAGAGTGAGGGAAGTTATTTGATGATTTCCGATCCGCAAAAACAAACCACTAATCTCTGCGCAAAAAAAATACCATTTAATTTTGCTGGTGGAAAAGTAAAATTTTATTTGAAGGTCGCTAGGAGAATTGCTTTGAACTTTTCGTTGTACACATACTTCCTTCTATTTTTCCGTGACCAAGTCACGCTCTACACGCAAAAGGTCGCACCATGCGTGCGTCAGTGATGTCAAAAATTGCGCATCCGTGCGTAAAACTTGCGTGGGGAGTTATATGTGTGTGGGGATTATATCCCCATCATCATTACAAGACTATAAATGTCTGACTGAATCGTAAAAGTTGCTTTCCTGGTTTTGCCACATGAATTTATTGTGTTCTACAAAAATATTATTTTGTAGATTTATGTCACGCCTTATGATACAAAAAAAAAATTAAGGGAGTCGTTTGTCTTGGTATGGACTTATAATTAGAAGGGATGAAGCGCATGTGACTAAAAAACATAGACTAGATTCGAATTAAAGAAAAGATGGATGGATTTTGTAAGGAATGATATGAAAGAGAAAGAAGTGAATGATGCCGTGACCTCTGATAGGGGAGAATGGAAGAAGAAAACGTGTTGCGCCGACTTATAGAATGGGACAAGGGCAGGAAAATGCTTAGGCAGACCTCCGCCGTGCTCTCGTAGAGCCGATCGACGGCGGCAATCTCTCGAATCCGGCTCTGGTTTAGTCCGTCGGTCCAGTGACAGCGTCAAAGAGATGTCAGCAAAGCAGAGGGGCCCTCCAGAAAACCAAAATTAACGATTATATTTACACGACTACCAAAGATCTACAAATTATAACCGGGACAAACGGTTTTACGTGCTTTCCGGGGCTCTGAGAAAACTCAGTATAATAAATAGTCAACCATCTACAGACAAACCCAGGAAAGCGCAACTTAACCTGAAAATTTCGCCTGATATTATTTTATATCAGCCACAGTTAAAGAAAAAGATAAGAACGTTTATTTCATCACATGTGAAAATATCTTAGTTAGGTATGGATTCACCTTTCAAAGATTTAGTTGTATTAGGTGGTTTCGCTCCTCCAAAGAAATACGGCACGGTTGGCACTCTGGCTGAGTGATCGACTGCTGCGCTGCGTGTCTCAGCTTCGATTCCCGCACGGAACAAATATTTGTATGACCTGCCGATAGTTGTTTCGGGTCTGGCTGTTTATGTATGTGAGTTTAAATGTTTGAAACCGCACCCACGATACAGGAAAAAAATCCGAGGGGGCAACGTCTTTCTTAAGGAAAAAACAAAATAATAATAACCATATTTCATTCGGAAATCAGATCTAAAAGCAACCAATATTTATAAAACTCTTGCTATGACGCTCGACAATGACTTGTACTAAAAACCAGTACATAGCTAGCTGGCACTACAGTTTCACCAATTAAAGCCTACCTCAATTCCATGCGGTGCACCGAGGAACAACGCTCTAACGCGGAGTAGTAAGAGTTGACGGGATTGTCGTCCAATTAGCTAACCTCAATCCTTTAGAAATGTCAGCTGAATGAATACTAGTTAGTCTAGTGGTGAGCAGCGTGACAGTTTTGTGTCGAGTCCTGTGTTCGGTTCCTATGTTGGGCAAAAAGTGAAAGGTTTTTTTCTGTAAAGAGTTTCTCGAGTCGGCAGAGTTGCTGCTTGAAGTTGTGCGCGTTGATTACACGAAAATCTTATCAGAACACCTACATTTTGACAGCTAATCTATTTATTTTTTTCTTGTTGATGCGACATCATCGAATAACTTCCTCTCCGCTTCGCTCATAGCTTCTTCTTTTGCACTTTATGTTGCGAGGCCGCGGTATCTCTTTCGCGCTATCCATAGCCCTGGCAGGCGGTGGCCCTGGTAGGCCCCTCTACATTGCCTACATCTCTTGCAGGCGCGCGTGGAGCAAGAACGCGTTCTTTATTTTAACTGACAACAATTTCTAGTAAATTGTAACTTTACTAAGTTATAAATTATTTGACCGTCACATTGTCTTATCAAATATGTCAATGAATGACGTCCAAGTGACATTCAACCTGAGACCGACAAAATAAGTTCGAGAATGCTATTTATAGTAGTTCATTTGCCACAGAGATAAAATCGCTAAGCCTAGCATTCTCGTTATATACACACAATACGAAAACCTAATGATCTGGATAAAGAAAATATTGATAGGTTTCATAATATTATTGTAGTCGATAACAATGACTTGATATTATTATTGTATAGAACAATAATATAAATAGTTATTGGATACTAACTTTTACTTGTTACTTCGCCCGCTTGGAAAACTCTAACGTTCTACTACCGAGGTTTAACAAACCAAGGCTTCTATTTAGTCATATCAGAATTTAAACGAAATATGTTCAGCTTTTAAGGCGATAAAATGTAGCAGATTGAAAGATACGGTTAATTACTTTGGTCTTTGTAATCGTTCTTCTTATATTATATATAAAATTCTCGTGTCACAGTTTTGTTGCCAGACTCGTCCAAAATGGCGAGACTGATTTTCATTAAATTTAATATGTATATTCGGCAGGTCAATAATGGTTGTAATCTGTTTCTTATACCCTCGTTCTACTATTCCAAATTCCTTTACGCCGCACCGGTTTTATGTCAAATTCATACGTAGTTTCAACAACAGCTCTGGAACGACCTTTGCCATTAAAAAAGCTGAAAGCAAAATTTACTTTTAAAAGAAAAGTTTGTAACCACTCTTTAGGTCCGTCTACCAATTAAAAGTCATGTAGGGATAATATGGATTAATCCTACATTATCGTCGTCAATACTTCGTTCGTTTTTACTAAAAAATTAGCAATTATCCATAAAGACATAGAGAAAAAAAATACACCATAACTCATACTACAACTACTTAAGCAATATAAATAAAATTGATATGGGACCACCTGGGAAGTATACCTTATCAAACAAGCAAAAAAAGAATTTCGCAAATCGGTCCAGGCGTCTTTGAGTAATCGGTGAACAAACATAAAAAAAATATTCCGACGAATTGAGAACCTCCTCCGGTTTTTGAAGACAGTTAAAAACTAGGCTTAGAGATTAGATGCTCCGTTTCTTGCGTTTCCAAAACTGCTGAAATACTATAATTAATATTTGAAACAGGATACGGGATCTTATCTAAACATGGTAAATATCCCGTTTTAAGTGTTAATTATAATATTGGTAACTATGTCAGTTTAAAGACTTTTATGCTGAAATACTGATTTCTGATATATTGTTTTTTTTGTCCTCAATCTTGTCCTGAGCACAGATATATGGTCAATGATGGACCGAGTTAACTCAAAAGAAGCCTTGGAACTGGTGACTTGAATAGATCCGGGTTATATGAACCCGGGTCTCTAGAACACTGACTCAGGTAACATGGATGGATTGGTTTTAGCCAGTCACAAGTCTGATATACCCTCCCGCTCCGCCTAGAGTGGAGCTTATTTCACGATGTGTTAAAAAAAGCATTCTATTCCCAGCTCAAACATTTTTTTTTCTGATAGAGTTTTGATTTAAGGCCGCCCCGGGGTTGCGGGTTGTTCGAAAGAGATACCGCGGCCCCGGAACGTAAAGGGCAATAGAAGGAACATGGGTGGGTTTTAGTCAGTACAAGTCTGACATGCCCCCCCGCTCCGACCAGAGCGGGGGAAGTCATAGGATGATTTCCCACCCGAAAAAAAAAAAAAAAAAAAAAAAAAAAAAAAGGCCGCTTGATTCCTGCCAGGGTTGCGGGTTGTTTGAAAGAGATACCACGGCCCCGGAACATAAAAGGCAATAGAAGGAACATGGGTGGGTTTTAGCCAGTACAATTTTGACACGCTTTTTCCCGCTCCGCCCAGAGCGGGAAAGTTATTTAATGATTTGCCATCCGCAAAAAAAGGCCAGTTGATTATATACGAACACGTTCACTTTAAATATTCTTTGGCGGAGTTTGGGTGTACTATTCATTACGTCTAGTTCTTCGGAGAGATAAACATGCGGTTGTTTTTTTTTTTAATTTTACCGACAGATTGTTTACAATTCTACCTAAATAAACAACCCAACCCTTCTTCCACAAAGGTATTTTATAAAGTTCCAATCCCCTCTACACGGAAGCATGAATTTAATAACAATAAATCGTGACTTTTATGCAAATAGCAGCTCGTTACAAAATAGCCCCGGTAAGCATGTTAAAATAGTTAAATTTATAAAGCACACAAACTCGTTAAATTGCTTCCGTTGTTTTATTTGTATTTATTACAAGTGTAGAAATGTTTTTTGAATAGAACTGAATATGGTTTGCGTATGAATCGATGTCCAAACCGATTTTGATGAATTTTGGTACAGAGATAGTTGGGACCCTGGAGATGGACATTAGCAATTTTTTTAAAGTGAGGTAACGGGGAGAAACGGGGAGAGAAAGATATTTTTTTTTCGATCATCATGCGGGTTAAAGTTAGCGTTAGCCCAAAGTAACTATGCCTCGCGGACGAAGTCGCGGGCGGAAGATTTATTGCGAAAAAGGGAATACTTTATTGTGCACCAAAACTACACCTCGAATGTCGTTTAGTTCTGACGGAGGAACTGAGGTACGTTGGTATCCACAGATATAAACAAATGCGATTTGGATGTGCACACCGAGGGTTCCGTACTAACTTGAGTATATGATTTTAATTAAAGAGACATTAAAACCTTATACTCAAGTCTATGGTCCCTTTGTGCTGAAAGGGACCATAGACTTGAGTGAAAATCAATCCTTTAAGTTTAGGCAGTCAAAAGATATAGCCGTTTATGTCGCAAGTTTGTAAGGAACCCTTGCGCGGGTTTGCTCCCAACGGCCACCACTAAAACAGGCACCAGTGGTGGCCGTTGGATCAGTGCATTATTTTTTGTCCCAACGTCCACCAGTGGCGGACGTTGGAACATTCCAACCAATATTTGTCTCAACAGCCACCACTAAATTGCCACCACTTGGGGCCGTTAGGATAAATATTATTTATGTCAACTGCCCCTGCCATTGGTGGCAGTTACAGTCAGACCAATCAAGCTCGAATTATTATTGTAGGTGGAATGTGATACAAATGGAATGCAATAGTAAGTACCTAAAGTAAACTGCAATAACAATACCACCAAGCCCCGCCCCTCCCAATATTGGTTTAATTTTTTATTGTTTGTCTCTCTTTACCTCGGTAAAAATAAATCAAAATGGACCGCAATTATAGTAGGTAGGATTAAAAAGTTAATGACCCTTCCGAGGCGTAGCCGTTTATTATCGTTCGTAGTTACCTATCTCCCTTGAATTCCGAGAACTGCAGTGCTAGTGTGATTATTGTTTTGCTATGCAAATAAATAGTAAAATGAATGAAATGATATTAAGTAGTAAAGCGAATAAAATGTTTTGTTTCAAATTGTTGAATTAAGATTATTTAGAAATCCACCAGATATATGTATGTACCTATATCTGTAAGCAATCAATCTGTTAGTTAAATTAAAGGTACATTTGCTATAGTTAGATTACATTGACAAAACACTGAAAATAAATATTATTTAGAATGTTCCAACGTCCGCCACTGGTGGCCGCTGGGACAAAAAATGCACTGATCCAACGGCCACCACTGGTGCCAGTTTTAGTGGTGGCCGTTGGGAGTAAACCCTTGCGCGCGAGTCTAACTTGCCCTTGGTCGGTTTTTTCATATTTCTATAATTATGCTTAATTTGATTTCAGTAGCGAATTCTACAGTTGAATTAATTACAAATAAGGAACTATACGCCGTTGCCAATTATAATAAATAACACGCCAATAACTCCTGATCTGATGCTGAAAATAATTAAAACAAATTAATTGTGGCAATGTATAAATGATAAAATTGCTGATTCTACCCGATGCATTAAATTTTATTGTAAATGGGTTCCGTGTTATGGCGAGCAGATAATTATAAGTGACGATAATGACGTTTTTCATTTATAAATGAATAAAATTCGTTTTGGTGGGTCGCTATTACATTTAATTTTAATTGGTTACTCTGCGGGTCAAGCAGGTTTTTGGGGGAATGCTTAATGAGTTGTAAATCAATTATTAAAAAAAACTTGAGAGGTGTCATGGGACACCCGGATGGAACGAAGTTATTACATACAAAAAACCTATATACACTCAACAAAAATAATCGTCGCGACACCACACTGTTCAATGTGAAATAGAAAGACAAAACGAAAATAACTGGCTTGCTTTCTGTGAGAGAGAAAGACAGACAGAGAAATACGCGCACGCCGCACGGCTTACTTGACTATAGCAAAAAGTATCGTTATAACTTTTGGTCTTAATTTTTTCCGTCTAGCCCCCTTTTGCAACGCGCGATAAGGAACTTCGTTCCAAAACTTCGTTCCAAAACTTCGTTCCAATACCTCGTACCTCGTGCTCGTTGATCAACGATTTGAATGTGACTTTTATTACAGCAACTATTGACGAGGCTCGCTGAGGATGACATACGCTTTTTTTTTTTGAGAATGGAAATCATCAAATAACTACCTCTGCTTTGGGTGGAGCGGAGGGGGGAAGTGTCAGAATGATTCTAACTAAAACCCACGGTCGTCATTTTCGGAGGCCGCGGTATCTCTTTGAGGCGCGGCTGGAACACGAACGCGCCGTCATCACTACACTCACGGACGGTGAGCTGCCCATTGCTCACCGTCCACATATCCGCATCTCCAGTGGCCTGGAGTCGTCTCGCGGTGCCCGACGCCCGAGGCGTCTCCCGCGGCGGCTGGGATGGTTACAATTTCTCTCACTCAAACGCCTTGTGGGCCTGGCCCTGGGAGGCCTCTCTAATGGCTAACGATAAATCATCTTTCTTTTCCGAACTAAGTTAGGACCGGATTCCAATCTCACCAGTATTTTACAAGAAGGACTTTCCATTTAATCTACAAATTGAGAACTATCTCAGAACTAAATAATGGGTAATGCGATACCCCTTGGCAACCATTAAGAGTTGCTAACAATCCAATACGGTTGTTATTCGCAGATGTTTGACAGCCATGACGGTTAGGCAGAAGGCTAAATACCAGTCTTATCTAGGAGTCATGTGTAATCCTGTCACTTTACTTTAATTAATACATAATCCTTACTAATATTATAAAAGAAAAATTGAGTTTGTTTGTTTGTTTGTTACGTCGGCTAAACCGATTTTGATGAATTTTGGTACAGAGCTAATTGGGACCCTGGAGACAGACATAGGCTATTTAAAAAAAAGATTGATATATGAGGGAGACAGTGGGAAGAAAAGAGAAAACTTGGCATTGCTATTACAATTTACAATAATAAGTTTTATCATAAAATAATTCAGGTCAGGAGATCGGCTCGTGCGTCAGCTCGTCCCACAACAAACTCGGACTATTGGGCCGAGTTGACGAATTTCAAAATAAATATTTATTTCGTTCATCATCTCGTCCCACTTTATTTTTCTTCAATATTTTAAGTTGTTTTGGTACAGTCCAAACCAAAACTTTTCACTATATACGAGTTAATAAAAGCCAAGAATTTAGGGAATCAACATTTATAGTAATAATAAAAATCAAAGTTAGTAGGTACATTTTAATTGCGTTTTATAAATCACAGTTATCTATCACATAATCAGTTCTATTCATAATAATTAAGTCCAGACATACTTAGTTTAATATTACGATATTAAGGCGATATAGACACTTACGTGCGCATTTTGGCGATTGGATTTTTGGATTTTGGCATCCACTCTCGTATTTGACTCTTTATCAACCGAAACATAATTTCGTAAGTTCTCTTGGTTTTCTTTGGAAGCAGAGCAAAAATTACGGGTATACTATTATTGTGAGTTTTAGTGCTTCCTAAATCCACATGCAGCGAGTATAATTGATAAAAGGGATGCAAACAAAATTTAAATGCTCCATCGCATAAAACGTCATAACTGGTGTTGACTAGGAGAGCTCTACTCAGCTCTCTAGCTATAATCAGCACAAATTTGTGGATGTCTCTAACTATTCTCAATCTTATTTATTTGTGTGATCTCTTTAATCATTTTGTTTTTTTTTTTGCAATAGTTGTCAAATCACATATTTATATCACCCTTGTTCTGAATAGTTACAGTACTGATAGCAACATCTGTGTGACTCGTCTTTTAGTTATTATTTTGTTTTTGCAATATTTTTTTATTTATTTTTTTACTTTTGTATAGATTCTTTTCTACCTATTAGTTGTGAATGAGTGGACATGGTTGGCCTTGTAGATTCTTAGACGCTTGTTAACTTTTGTTAACGTATTATTTTATTTTACTTTTTGTAAAGTAAGCAATGACTTATTGTCGGGCCTACGTTGTCCTCTCATACTTAAGTGCTAACGCTGTAACAACAACAACATTGTAAAACTAAATGATTTTAAAAGAGTAACCATGGAGTTTCTTGCCGGTTCTTCTCCATAGGAAACGACCAACCCGAACCGTGCATCTTTTCTCGACGTTTTATAAGTGCCCATGTAGGCCTATGTAAAATAAAAATATTTTGATTTTGATTTTGATTTTCTACAAGAATGATTAGCATAAATCATGATTCTATTTGTAGTTCTGTAGTCGGCAAGTAAGAAACTATGAAATTTTTCTGGTATAACTATTTCCCTTAAAGTCTTGAAACATGTTTTTACCACACCTAACGATTCGTGCCTTTTTCGATAAAGTTTGTTTTTGATATTGTTGAATTTTGGTATTTTTTTTATTAAGTCCATTCCGGTGTCTTTCATCTTACCGACGGTTTCACGATATATACTCGAAACAGGCACAGTAACCTCGGATATATTTTTTTCACACTATTATCCAAATGTAAAGAGTATTCGTTGGACACAGTATCATGCATGGTTGTGTTCTCTTTTAATAAGATTATGCACAGCAAGCACATGTTGTAATTAAAATTGCCTTGCAGATACTGAGTTAGCGTCGCTACGTACGTAACTGTGATTGATTTAGAGTTACTTTTAACAAGCTATATAACTTAGAAATTATTTATAAGTATTTTATAGTATATTCAAGAATAATAAAAAATAATAATAACAGAAAATGTAAGTAGAAAATTATGTCTTACTCACCTTAAAATTTTCACGAGTTTTTCGAATATCAATAAGACAGCATACGTCACAATTCACTTATAATATTATATTATTCAATATTACATTTTTAACAAAACTGACCGAAATTCAGTATAAAGCCCATTAACCACACTGTTTGATGAACTGTTTGTCATTGTACGCTATTCGCTGGGTAGAGAGAGCTTGACCTTCACCTCTCTCCTTAGTTTGACGTCCTCTGATTGGATTCCCGATAACCCTTTGTCTAATAACGACGCTTCACTGTCATTGTGCATGGTTGACTTTGACCAATAGTATGACATCAGTGCAGTGTAACACACTAGCGCTAACAAACGACATTTTCAATTATTTTTGTCTTATTAAAGAAGTTTAAAAAAATCACAGACACTTTTCTTCCTGACTGTTTTTGACGTTTAGCTATTGTCAATATTTAACAGAATTTAGAATGGGACGAGATAACGAACGATTAGAATATTAATTTTGAAATTCGTCAACTCGGCCCAATGGTCCGAGTTTGTTTTGGGACGAGCTGACGCACGAGCCAGGAGATCAGGAATATGATAAGTACTTTAATTTGTTTTTATCTCAAAATCAAAAGTCATTTATTCGAATTAGCCTAATAATCAGCACTTTTTGAATGTCAAATTACAAGAGACCGGTCCTGTGCGGGAACTTAAGGGACTGGACTTGTTCACGTGTATTAACGTCTGAGTGACACAAGGGCTCAAGAAAGATAGGGCAAAAAGTGATAAACTTATTTAAAATTACACAAAAACAGTTCCTACAGAGCCTCACGTGCATTAACAGTCCCACAAAAACGCCCCACCCTTCGCCACTTCTTAGTGTTATAGCTGGGAAGAAGAAGTGGCGGAACAAACTCCCCAGCTGTCTGTCAGGTTAGAAGAAGCAGAGTTTGTGCAATTTCGTTAACGACAAGGTAAATTTAAAAAATAATTCATTCATTGTCACATGTCAGCAAGCAAACACCAATTATGTATAAAAATATACCCAAGCATAAATAAATTAATAAATCTAATTATTTATATTATATTTATCTGTATGTGCTTCATTTTATGTTTATTTTTTATTTAAGTCTTTAAATAATATGTACTATAATTCTGCTTAGTCGTAATATTTACAAGCACATAAAATTCTGGAAACATACTTATTTAACATGTTGATAGAAAATGTTCCTTCCTTCTTTGATCTTTGTCGGCGGAAAAAAGATGCTGTTTAAAAGGCTAGGAATAATAACAATAACATAATACTTTTGTTGTTGATGGTACAATACATTTTTCGGATAACATTTGCACATCATACAAGTTTAGCTTAGAAATATCAAAAGGTTTACCATCTCTGTCCAGCTTATTAATTCAAGCGACAATAGAGCTATACGTATGCAAATGTTAGTGAAAGAAACAATGGTCCAGCTTTTGTAAGCTGTCCAAAAATATAATGAATACAATGATTTTTTTTAATGTTTTGGCGTTTATTTAGATAAGAAAACAATGATGGCGAGAAGATTTGTTTTGAGAATTTCAAGCACTAATATTTAATAAGATTCTAATGGAACAAGAGAATTTTGATTTCGGAACTTGAGGAAAATTTATGACTTTAATACAACTTCGGTTAGTTCATTGACCGTTTTATAGAACACCTGCACCTATTGCTAGAAGATGTAGGTTAGGGCATTTATCGTAGTAGTGTCAAAACGGAGTTAGGCATCTACCAAAGAAATTGCTAGCGACACAAAATATTATTTGACACAGGTATCGAACCTGACCGAGACTTGCCAAAAGTATACCAGTCAATGAAATCCTTAATATCTGAGAGGCTATCACTACTAGAATTGTATATTGAGAGTATCAGCAGTCTTAGCTTTAACTACACTACACTGTCTATGACACAAAGTTATTTTATTAGCAAAAATTGTGATGTAAAAGCCAACAATATTAAACACCGACACATACAAACGTTGCGTTTAAAATACGAAAATCGTTGAAAAAGATTTACAACTTTTTTGCCTCCTATCATTGTTTAAAAGATGATAGTCCTTACTAATATTATAAAAGCGAAAGTGAGTTTGTTTGTTACCTCTTCACGCTTTAATGGCTAAACCGATTTTGATGAATTTTGGTATAGAGATAGTTGGGAACCAGGAGACGGACTTAGGCTAACTTTTTTGAAAAAAAGAGGGATGTGAGGGAGAAAGAGGGAAGAAAAGGGAAAGCTTAGCGTTGCTATTACAAATCAATAAGGCGCAAGGGGAACTGTGTTACCTCGAATTTAACGCGAGCGATGCCGCGGGCAAAAGCTAGTAAATTAATATTTTATTTTTGCCCTCCTGAACTGTCCTTCTCCCGTGCATTGGCCTTCCCCCATATTACATTCATTTCTCTCGATGATGCGCCTCTTGTCGCCAATTAATAAAATTGCTATCAAAGGTTCCACTTTTTACTGCGACCTCTACTAGTTATTCCTATATGTTGATACTTTATATTTCCTTTAAAACAACATATTTTACACATGTTTCAAACTTTAAGCATTTAATTCAATTAGACCATTACAAGCACTTTTGAATGTAATAAAAATAAAAAAAAGATGCTGCTACAGTCCCAGACACAAGACATAATAACTTGCAAAAGTACTGTAGATGCCCATTTCAAAGCGTAGATCTCTATGGAGAAGAATGGGCAAGAAACTCCATGGACACTCTTTTTAATCATAATGTTTTTACAAAAACATGGATACATCATTGATGTTGATGTTATTTATTACTAACAGGCGCCCGCGGCTTCGCCCGTAATATCGAAAAAAGTCCTATGTGTTATTCCAGACCATAATCTACCTCTGTGTCAAATTTCATCAAGGTCCGTTCCGCCGTTTTGACGTGAAAGAGTAGCAAATATTCATACATCCAAACATACGTCCATCCGTACATCGTCACAAATATTTGCATTTATAATATTAGTAGGTTTTCATTCAAATAAATTCTATCCTGCTTTCTGCTTTAAGACGTCATGACAAACCACCTGGTCTGACTACCGTGGATCAGGACGGGCAGGGCACGCATATTGGATATTCCTGTAAAGAAACATAAAAATATCTTGGTATCACCAAATTCCAACGTGCAAATAAACAAAAAGCAACCTTTGTAAAAAGTCTGATTCAAATCAGAAGCAGAATTGTAAAAAGCATGTTTAAACCATGAATCACATATTACCATACGATTCTTTGCAGAACAGCGCAGACCAGAAGCTGTTAGAAAGCATTACAGGAACAATCTGCATAAAAGTGCTCCCGACTAAACTACTGATGCATACGGTTCAGTAATAATCGGGTAAATGCATCCGTTATTTTGTACTTAGCTGGGAAAATGTTCTGGGTAAGCATTTTAACCTTCTTTTTGTTTAACTTCGAAGTTTTAGATGTTTATACTGGGAGTGTCAGACTTTTATGACTTTCACTGACTGAAATCCGCTCATATGCGGTATCTCTTTCGGGCAACCCGCAACCCTGGGAGGCCCTTTTGAGGCGCGCGTAGAACACGCCGTCGACACGGCTTATCGTCACTAGACGGACGGACGGTAAGCTACGCACTGCTCACTGTCCACAGACCCGCATCTACAAAAACCCGGAGTCGTCTCGCGGTGCCCGCCACCCGGAGCGTCTCCCGCGGTGGCTAGGTTGTTTGAAGTTCTGTCAAACGCCCGGCCACCTCTTTCGCTAGCATGACTGCTTCGCAGAAGGAGGTGACCATAGCCTTAAACAGGGCCGACCGCGAGAGATCACCGCCGCCGATTGCCATTAAAGTTAATTTAATTTATTAGTTAAAAATAATAATTTAAAAAAGCCAATCAATCAAGATATTGAGTTGGCTTCTGAGGTTGTTGACATGTGGGATGTAGACTCAACGATTGTTGTGCTGACAGTCGTTACAGCCAACTGCTTAATATCTAAGAGCCTCGTCCAACACCACAGGAGGATCTCGTTAAGTTAGATCAATGGTTTGTTTCAGAAAGCAGTACTCCTGGACACGGCTCGTATTGTCCCTCGTACCAACGGTATCTTGGACTTTATCCCAATACCAGTGGGCTACTATTTTTATATTTTTTAAGAAACTTTAAAAGTTTACAAAAAAAAAAGGGAATTATAAAATAAAAGTAGTGTCTACATAATTTGAACTGATATATATATTTTTTTTTTTGCCCCACACTAGGAATTTCTCCTGTACCGTGGGTGCGTTAACAAACATTTAAACTCACTTATACGAACAGCCTTGTCTGTCTAATCACTCTATCGTTATTTATCGTGTGGTTGGAGCAGGAACTTGTACCAGCGTTTTTATGCAGCCAATGGTCCCTACTTTGCGTAACATACCGTCGAGAATATCTGTCACGCGAGCTATCTCAAGCTATCTTTTTACAACAACCTTTTCGATGCTTCCAGTCAGTTAAATCTCAACTTTGTCATAATACTTTACCCGACACTGCTAAAGTCCGATGCAATATATAAATAAAACAAATTATCTTTTATATCAACTTCTGGCAAATTAATAAAAGAGAAAGTATTTATTTACATTCAGTCATGCGCATTGCTTGACGCGGTGTCCGCACTCCCTCGTTATAGCAATATGTATTTAATTTTATTAACATTAAAGGTAGTATTGTGAAATTTTGTTTTCGCATGTTTGCAATATTCATGTCGTTAAGGTATTGTTTTATTGAAAATTCGTTCAGTGATGATTGATTGCTTTCGGGAGTTTTTATGTGGTTGCAATTTAGTTTAGCCGGATATTTACTATCGAGGAGACTGAAGCCTCTTTTCAACCTTATTGTTTAGAGTATAAGGGTGAAAAGTTCAGGCAGTGTAATGCTAGTGACTTTGATGGTACATCTGTTAGGTCCACTAAATTAAAAAAAAAAAACTTTTCAAACTAATGTAGGTTTACATCATCTTATTTTGGAAATATTTTACAACCTTGTCTGATGAGATACCTGTTAAGGTACCTGCAAATCAGGGAACTGTAAACTACAGGTAGCCCTATAGTTTTGCCCTTGCGCCTTATTTATTGTAATAACAAAGCTAAGTTTTCCCTTTTCTTCCCTATTTCTTCCTCATATCTCACTATGTCCGTCTCCAGGGTCTCAACTATCTCTCCACCAAAATTCATCAAAATCGGTTCAGCCAGGCGTGAAGACGTAACAAACAAACTCACTTTCGCTTTTATAATATTAGTAAAGATTTACAAATTCACATTTCACAATAAAATTGATGGCGCCATAACCAGTTTCGGTCTAGATTTAACTCAAATAGACGGTGTATTGGACAATTACTTACATGATTTGTATCAAGATTAATTATTCGTTTATTTAGAACTCATGGTAATTCAGTGCTAGTTAATAGTTTAAGTATTTATTAACTAGATTAAGAATAATGGTCGGGTTTCATTAAAGTGTTGTTATTAAACAACACTTTAATACACCTATAATAAAGCAATAATAGCAATAAGCATTTAATATGAAATTAAATGGAGTAGCTATTAAAAATATTTATCCAAGAATGTTACTCAAATGCAACTATGAAATTAAATATCAAAAATACATGTTTTGTAAATAATTAAATAAAAAGTTTTTAAATTCGCTTTTTGTGTACATCCAAACAATAATATCCTTGATAAATCTGAGAACCTAGACGATCGCCAACCACTGTCAAAGCGATTTGTATTTCCGCAAGAAACTTTGACAACTTCGACGGCACAGTTGACGCAGAGGCTGATCAATGGACTGCTGCGCTGCGTGTCGCGGGTTCGATCTCCGTACAAAAGTGTATGTGAGTTTAAATGTTTGTAAACGCACCCACGATACTGGAGAAATTCCTGGTGTGAGGCAACGTTTTAAAACAAAACTCTCTAGAAGAAAGACATAGCTATTAATCCAAAACATTATGGACATTTCAATCTGCAAAATCACCATTAATCTGTCTAGGACCTTGTATTCGTTAAATAAATTGTTTGAGATAAATTATACTTTACAATTAAATATTTATAACGCTTTGTCCGTTTAATGTTTATATTCTTTTTGTTATTTTGAATGCTTATCATTATTGCAAACGGTTAATATATTTTCTTTCTTTCTAATTAGAAAAGAAAATAAAAATGACAAAAATATAAAATTGATTAAAAGATTACGCTTAATTTTGAAATCCTAACTTCCTTACTAATATTATAAAAGCGAAAGTCAGTTTGTTTGTTTCTTTGTTTGTTACCTCTTCACGCTTTAATGGCTACACCGATTTTGATGAATTTTGGTACAGAGATAGTTGGGAACCAGGAGACGGACATAGGCTATTTTTTTTAAAGTGTGATGTGAGGGAGAAAGTGGGAAGAAAAGGAAAAACTTACCGTTGCTATTACAAATCAATAAGGCGCAAGGGGAACTGTATTACCCCGAATTTAACGCGAGCGAAGCCGCGGGCAAAAGCTAGTATTATTATAAAACTACAAGATGCACTACTGCATTAAATTACTTTATAATCGGTTGTCTATTCAAATGATAGGTTGATGCATCAAAAAGCACAATCACATGTTGAATTATAATATATAATCTATATATAATCAAATGTGAACGGGCGCTGTCAGTTGGGACTGGTCATTTTTTTAGCTACCACGGTTCATTTTTAACTTATTTGGGATTAAATTTTGCTTTTTATTTGCTCTGGACGCTCTTACTGTGCACGTCTTTCTACATCGTTCTCACATATTTGTATAATCTCAACATGAATGATGTAAATACAATTTTGTAAAAAAAATATAATTTAAAAGAGTGTCCATGGAGTTTCTTGCCCATTCTTCTCCAAAAAGATCAACGCTTTGGAATGGGCAACTACAGTACTTTCACAAGTTATTATGCCTTGTGACCGGGACTGTAGATTAGTTTTGTTTCTTGACATTCAAAAGTGCCTGTTATGGTCTAATTGAAATAAATGGTTTTGAGTTTGAGTTTGATGTATTAAAGAGTGCGACAACTTGAATACATTTAAATATAAGTTAAAGAAACATGTAGTACATTATAGCTGCTAATACTCTGGAGGAAATTTGTATTGTACTGCATTATATCATGTTTATTTCTATGTATCTCATTAAAAGCGGACTGTATGTTCTTATGAGAAATAAATTTATTTAAACCGAATTAATGATTTCATCATAATATCATCATTTGCTATTTGATATGTAAAAAAAGCTTTCACAACATTCCTTTAACAATTTATTCACCTTAAATATTAATTGGTATTGGATAATGTAAAGCAACAACTTTCACAACATTCGTTATTAAAATTGATCCGTGAATTTATAGATTTTAAAGGTAACAAATTAACTCAATTAACTGAACTGTCACATCCAGCAATATGCATTGGGCCCGTACAGTGGATTACTGCACACTCGTTTATGTAAAATATACTCGTGTGTATAATATACTAGCTTCCGCCCGTGACTTAGTCCACGTGGCATAGCAAAGTAACCACTTTGGGCTAACGCTAACTTTAAACCGCGTGATGATCGTAAAAAAAATTCTTTCTCTCCTCTTTTCTCACTTTTTTAAGCATATGTCCGTCTCCTGGGTCCCAACTATCTCTGTACCAAAATTCACTAAAATCGGTTTAGCCATTAAGGCGTGAAGAGGTAACAAACAAACTCACTTTCGCTTTTATAATATTAGTAAGGATTTATTTAATAAAGAGTAGGATATGGCCCACCTAAAAATGTGAAAAACTCTCCGCGAATTGAGTACGACAGGCTTTCGATTTGCAGACTGTGTTTTCTACGTTTATTCAGAGGTGCAATGGGGTTATAAGATAGAAGACATGCATTTTCAAGTCCCTTATCCGAATATAAATCGAGCTGGATGCTGCTGAGAAATTCCTGATGGGAAAACCCAAAAGCATTAAAAAAATACGTGTGGCATTCGGGAACTGCCGCGGTAAAGCTATTGCATAGCATTTTTTATCAACTTATGCAATAAATAAAAACAATCTAAATAAAATATTTAAAAAGTACTTCCAATGAAAAGAAGTCGCAAAAAGAAACATTTTTTTTTATCAACTTAGACAATAAAATATAAAAAACTAAATATAATATTAAAAAGTACTTCCAATGAAAAGAAGTCGCAAAAAGAAAAACAAGACCTTGGGTTTGATCCAGCGTAATGTCGATTGACTATCCGATTCTCTACCAATCACGCTATTAGAACATTAGAATCGGGATTGAAATAACTGACCGTATTGTGTAAACAACGTTAGACAATGCACGGCCTTCAAGCCACACCTCCGTGCCCGTCGGAGTGGGGAGCGTCAGGTTTTTTTTCGTTACGGAATTTCTGGATTCGGTCCCCGCGCTCAAGGCCCGCGATAGAAGCTATGCAATAGCTTAAAAACGGGAACACCCGGATGGTACGAAGTTATTATTTATAATGCACAAAAACCTATAAACACTCAACAAAAATAATCGTCGCGACACCACACTGTTCAATGCGAAATAGAAAGACGAAACGAAATTAACTTGCTTTCTATGAGAGAAAGAGAGAGAGCCAGACAGAGAAATACACGCACGCCGCAAGGCTTACAACTATAGCAAAGTGTCGTTACAACTTTTGGTCTTATTTTTTTCCGTCTAGCCCCCTTTCACAACGCGCGATAAGGAACTTCTTTCCAATACATCAAACTCAAACTTATTTACATAAAATAAGAGATACACTATCTTTTACTTTACCTCTGCATCTTGAAAAGAGTATTTCAATTTAAAAAGTAACAGCATAATAATTCACTTTACTCAGGAAAAATCTGTAACATTCAGTCGATCTCTTTGCTAGCTGTACTTTTAATTAGAATTCCAATTAATCTCGAGTTCTTTGCGGCTATCGATTGAACAGTTCTCGGAGAAAGAGCAAATAATTACTGTGTTTAAACAAGTAACCACAAGATGGATGGATGTAGAATATGAAGGGATTTTTAAAGGAAAACTACTTTTTCAGAGACTTGTCATTATAGAATTCAGTATCTTTGTTTGAGTAATTTGTAATTGAAAGGGAGTTGGTATGGGCATGTAATGAGGAGGGACTAAGCACACGTGTCTTCAAAGTGATGGATCTCAAATGTTTGTGGATGAGGAAGGTAAAAAAAAGATGGATGGATTGTGTAAGGAATGATATGAAGAAGAAAGGAGTAAATGATGCCGTGACGTCTGACAGGGGAAAATGGAAGAAGAAAACGTGTCAAACGAATAGAATGGGACAAGGACAGAAAATAATGGTATCTTTGTTTGAAAACCTCGATATTATTTTATAGCCAGGATTAAAGGTTTTCTTATTTTCAGTTTTCAAAAACCTGGCCGACATCGTCTCAGGTATTCTTTTCGTATGCCAGCTCAAGCAACCAACACAAAATAAAATGTGTGATTATTAAGAAACTGAAAAATGATATCATAATACATTTAGCTATTTTTAATACCTACCTAGACAATTAGTAGGTACCTTTGCGTTTTTTTCTAACGCTTAAGTGGATGTAAGTGCAACGTTAAAAACCATAGAAACTATTCATAAATAATTGTACCTGTATTCTTTACATTAGGCGTAGATGGCAACAGGTGGATGAATAACAACCGCCAGTCGAACAAAATACCATATAATTCACATTTTGGCATTTATGTAACAGAAGTTTTTTTTAAAAAAACGTCGCCCCACACTAGGAATTTCTCTTGTATTGTGGGTGAGTTTACAAACATTTAAACTCACATACACAAACAGTCAGACCCGAAACAACTATCTGTAGGTCCTACAAATATTTGTTCCGTGCGGGAATCGAACCCGCGACACTCAGCGCAGCAGTTGAGCGTTCAACCACTGCGCCAACCGTGTCGTCAACTTACATGATTAAAAAAAACAATTACTAATCATGTATTCCAATGCTCTTTATTGCACAGGGCCATTTTAGACATTGTCCTTTAAAGACATAAGTGCAGAAACAAACGGACACAAAAAAGTACTATTTGTAGAGTAAGCAAACTAGGGTGATAATTGAATCGAAGAAAATCACCCTGAAGTCAAAAAGAAGTTTTTCCAATATTTTTTATCAATATTTCCAATTACTTTCGACAAGGTCAGGCCAGATCACAGAGCTATTTATAAATACAGCCTATTTTCTTTTATGTCGTACTAGCTTTAGCCCGCGGCTTCGCTCGCAGGGTCAAACAGTTCCCCTTTCCTGATTTACAGGTACCTGCTACTTGTAGTTTTTGCCCTTGCGCCTTATTAATTGTAATAGCAATGCTAAGTTTTCTCTTTTCTTCTCTCTTTCTCCCTCATATCTCAATCTTTTTTAAAAAATTGCCCTTATAATTAACACTTGAAACGGGATATTTACCATGTTTATTATTTATATTGAGTTTCCGATATTTCGGCGATGTTGCAAACGCCATGATCACGGATGAACTGAAGTTATTGCGGGTGGATGTTTACGAGCAGACAAAACGATCTACCCTCTTTCTTATTCGTTTTTTTTGCGTTCGTTACCACTAACACCGTCACTCACAACTCGATTTTGCTCTCGACACACAAAACTCACTGTATCAAGTAGCGATCTTTTTTCCCTACTTTTTGGGTTGTAAATATCCCGTTTCAAGTGTTAATTATAATATTAGTAACCATGTCAGTTTAAAGAAAAATTGCCCTTGTCCGTCTCTAGAATCCCAACTATCTCTGTACCAAAATTCATCAAAATCGGTTTAGCAATTTAGGCGTGAAGACGTAACAAACAAACAAACTCACTTTTGCTTTTATAATATTATATAGTAAGGATTTTACAAAAGATTTTGGCCTGACCTAACATAACGTGATATTGTTATGTAGCCACAATCCCTCGGCTATGAAACATTATCGTAATCTTTTATGTTTCCTAGGCTTTAAATATAGGTAGTCGTAATGATAGTACAACAGCTGCGTCGTATACAATACTGATGTTATGAAGTTTTTGAGATAAAAAAAATTTTTTCGTGGTCTTTTTAAACATTTTTTTTTCGTAGTACTAGACCACTTTTGTAAACTGATTTTGTTTAAGTCTTTATTTTATGTATTGAACTATACACGGTATTTTTTTTTGCTAGTGGCATGTACAGTTACGGCTAACTTTGCGACGAAAATCTAGACGTTTTACGAACTGTTTGCTTTGTACAGCGCCTTAATATTAGTACTTAGGTACTACAACTTCAGTTTGGAATCGAGATAGGTATGATCATTTTTAGGGTTTCGTACCTCAAAAGGAAATACGGAACATATTGGATCACTTTGTTGTCCGCCTGTCTGTCTGTCTGTCAAGACCCTTTATCTCAGAAACGCTTAAAGGTATCGAGTTAAAATTAAATACCTTAAACTCAAGTTTGTAGTCCCTTGGAGTTGAGGAAAAATTCTGTCTACGCAGTCAAAAGATATGGCCGTTTATGTCGTAAGTTTGTACGGAACCCGCGGTGGCCGAAGCAGATTCGCACTTTTACAGGATTTAATAGGTATGTATTTATTTATATATTGAATGTATTAGTTTAATTAAATAATTGATAGTTAGAAAGTTTTCTACACACATTCATGCACATTATGTACTTATCTTATTTTGCAAATATTTTAAGCAATAAGAGTTAATTAATTTTTTTTGCTGTGAGAAAACCCAATTCTGGGTTAAGCTCGCCGTTGTAAGCTATACATAATATATTGTAATTTGTGTGTATATTATTGTTTTGTGTGCAATAAAGAATAAGCAATAGTTACATTTCATGTGTGCATAAAATACACCAGTATAACCATATCCTCATTTGCAAAGGTCATTGGGCATTTTGTTTGAACATTTGACCCACGGCGTACATAAACGAAATAGGGCAAGGTATATAGCTAAGTGCATTTGCAACCCAGTGGTATGGGTCGCATTCTTGTGGGCTGTGGAAGAATGGAGAAAAAAGTATTTTAATTTAAAAAAATATTTTTACCCTGTTTGATCAAGATCTATTGATATTCCTCCTAAAAAGGCCGCAGGTGCATCTATTACATCTTCATGCCTGGCCCATAATAAAAAGTATGTAAACTATGCTTACAACATGCGCACAGCTTCCAACAGTATGGCGGAGTGTATACATGAGCAGTAATACTGTTCTGTGCCATTTCTTCCAATTCGTGTGGGATCTAATAATAGTGTACGTATAATATTGTTTCCTACGGACATGTCACGACATTTTCTTTCGATCTCTTATTATTATTTTGTTTTCAATGACTTCTTGGTGTCGGTATGTTTTGATGTAAAAAGCTCCATTCAAACGCATATGGTCGTAGCAATATGACCTCGCGACTCTCAAGTGATACGATCCCAACGTAAATAACATTAATGCTTCATGTGTTTTCCATCGAGTCGCATTAACGTTACTCTCAGCCTGTTCAAATTATGCCTTATTACATAATTATTGATCGATTCTCAAAATCCACGATCCCATATAAAAATGTCATCAGTTCTCAAGAACCAGGTAAGTCCCCGCTTCGAGGAGTGGTTGAAGAGGCGCCATTGCGTCCTCAGCTACCGCCTGACGCACATCCTCACCGGACACGGAAGTTTCGGGATGTACCTGCACATAATCACGTGGGAGGAAACGCCCGGGTGTCACCATTGTGATGATCGCCCGGAGGACACGGTGGAGCACACAGTGGCGGTCTGCCCAGCTTGGGCGGAGCACCGCCGTGCCCTCGTGGAGGCGGCGGCGATGTCTCGCGTCCGGCCCTGGTCCAGGCCATGATACGGAGCGAGAGGGAATGGGAAGCGGTCACCTCCTTCTGCGAAGCAGTAATGCTAACAAAGGAAGTGGCCGGGCGTTTGAGGGAGAGAACATTTGCCCAACCCAGCCGCCGCGGGAGACGCCCCGGGTGCCGGGCGCCGCGAGACGACTCCCGGCCACCGTAGATGCGAGCCTGTGGACGGTGAGCAATGGGTAGCTCACTGTCCGTCCGTCTATTGAAGATAGGCCGTGTCGTAAGTGTTCCACGCGCGCTTCAAAGAGATGTAAGTTTTGTAACTAATTACAAATAAAGCAACACACAACAATGAAACAGATCAATGTCGCGTCGTCAATGTGCTTGAGAGTACGAATTGTACGCGTCATTGGAGCCTCCTATATCACATTTGTCAGCGCTCGCGGTATCGCCAGAGAGCGTGGCTGTCGATGTCGCCCCACGTAATTATCTAGAACACATAAATCTATCTACAGTAAAATGCCTAACATAAAGGGCACTAGATGGAACATGGGTGGATTTTAGTCAGTATAAGTCTGACACTCCCCCCCGCTCCTTGACCGGACAATTCCTGTCGATGCCTGGCATCCCCTGTTGGGTACGAGCCTCGGCTTAGGGAGGGCATCATCATCATCTGGCTCAGTATCGCGGGCTGGCGCTAGCTAGGGATGGGTGGCGCAACGTCCCGGTACGGGAGCCTCCGTGCTTGCGTCTGAATTTACAAATGGTGCTAGTTTCCCTTCTGCTCTCCTTAGCAGAGTTATAGCGCCGACAGGGTTGACGAGAGTAGGTATGTCTAAGACGGCGAATTGTACTAATTCGGGCGGCCGATGCGATAAGAGAGTTGCGATGTTTTATCACAGAGTCAAAGAAACGCTTGAAAAGGCGCTTCAGGAATTGAATGACGGTGGAGATTTTTAAATCAAAGGGCTCCGTGATTTTACATAGGAATTGGTTTTGAAGGCTCTGCATCCTAAGGGCTAAGCGGGTTTGGAGTGGGAAAACACGACACAGGCGTATGCCATGTTGGGACGGAGCGTTTTGACAGTAACCTACATCAGGGTCTTTTACGGGAGGTAGGGCAGCTCTACGTTCGACTTTGGGGTTCACCATAGCGAGGTGACGCTGCTACTAGCTGCGAGCTGGGGGAGTACTGAGACTCCAAACTGTCGGTTAGGTACTCTGCCTTTTCAGAGTCGTCGAATGCGACTCGTTTATCACGACGAGTGAGCGGAGGCATCGAATCCTCGTCGGTGCCAAGCCTACCTACCCACCTACCTGTTTTTATCTATCTGGCAAAGTGTGTGTGCAAGAGATATTTCGTAGAGCTATACAAACATTTATTGTGCTTGTACACGTTTCAACAATGCTAAAAACTTCTGTTTTATTACCTTTTAAATGTTAAATAACTTTTTTTTCCCACGGAATATTTAAAAAAAAATTACATATTTTAGAAGGTGGGATTGAGTTCTTCAATTTAAAACTGATTTGGTCCGTGTACGCAAACTTTTATTAGGTGGGTCAGAAACGCCCCATGACCTTTCTTAGTTTTATTAAGGTTTGTTGTAGAAAACCCGATTCTGGGTTGAATTCCCCGTTGTACCTAAGTATTGCAACTTGTTTGTACATTTTTAAATATCTGTGTGCAAAAGAATAAGAATCATTTCGTTATTTTCTCCTTCCTCTTTAACTGTTGGCTGTCCAGTGCTGAGTGTAAATTCTAAATGTATTTTTTAATTTAATTGCAATTATATAATTTTTTCATGTCCACATTTTCAACACAAACTATATTGTTATGCAATAAATTACTATGACCTATTTATATTAATATATATATATATATAGCTGTCCAATATGCTAAGGCATTTTTAATGATTTTGTCTGTTCACCTAGTCGATTCGTCTTCCCACATCCCTGTTCCATCCCGTCCATAGTGTTCACTCCAGCAGTTCCACTAATAAAGTTTTATTAGACACTCACATTCTCTAAGCTTTTGTGAAAGTCAATTTTCATTTTGGAAATTAAATGTATTGCGTCATTTACGTTTTCGAAAAGACGAATTTATTTATTGGACGACCCACTAAATTGTACTAGCCACATTATTGAGGCTACATGCAAGCACATGAAGAATAATTCCTCACATATTCTGGGGCAGCCAAGGGTAAATATTCAAATAGGCTTCAATAATCAGAAAGCTCGCTAGTAGGAAAACTAGTTCCTTCAAGTTTTTTGAGTCCGCTGCTTACATAATTGCCTGGGAGCTCCCACTACTGTTGATTCACATTTATATTTTCTTCTTGATATGAACAATGCGCATAAATGATCACAACAAACGTAAACTTTGACAGTCCTTAATAAAATTGTAAACAGATAACATGAACTTCGGCACCGAGATAAAATATCGTTCTGCTGTTTTTTTTTTCATTTTGACAGGCTGCGTGACGTTTGTTTGGCGTTCGATTCATACGTTCGAATTTCAGTTCTGAATTCGAACTTTAGAACGTAGCAAAATTTGAAAACGTTCTATATTCTGATTACTATTATTGTGTAAAGTCATAGTGTGTTTTTTTGGGAGCTGAGCCCCGTTGTGTGTGTAGAGGTGATCAGCGGCGGCAACCTCTAGCGTTCGGTTCTGTCCATGGTCTGGGGCCAGAGAGATTGGGAATCGGTCACCTCCTTCTGCAAAGCAATCATGCTAGCAAAGGAGGTGGCCGGGTGTTTGAGAGAGAGAACCCCTAACACTAACCTAGGCGCAGTTTTCTCTCTCCCCTGCTTGGCCCAGAGCGGAGGAGAGTAATCTCTTTGTATTCATCTCTTGAACTCTCTTCCAAACTTCACAAATCCAAACAAAAGAGAAATCACGAGTCAATTAATCACACATACGGAACACAGACCCGTGATTTGTAACAAAACCATTGTAGAACGTGTACGTGAGTCCAATATTAATGACACTGTATAGAAGGTAGGTACAGTAGGTTCACTGTTTACAACTCCCGAAAAGATACACACATTTTGACGGCACGGTTGGCGCAGTGGCTGAGCGATTGATTGCTGTGCTACGTGTTACGGGTTCAATTCTCGCACGGAAAAAATATTTGTGTGGCCTACAAATAGTTGTTTCGGGCCTGGCTGTTTGTGCATGTGAGTTTAAATGTTTGTAAACGCACCCACAATACAGCAGAAATTCCTAGAGTGGGGCAAAGTTTTTTTTAAACAGATTTCATCGGTTAATGATATAATGTTATGTTATATGTTAATGAAATAAACAAATTTTTAAAAATAAAAAATTAAATTTTTTTACAGACGAATAATTTTGTTCTTTGAATGAGTATATTTTTTTTATTTTTTCCCCATAAATTACTTGATTCCAAGACACTTTTGATGTTATGTGTATTTTAATTATTACGGGCATCACAGATCGGATGTGGGCCTCAGAAAGCTGTTGGTAGGAACTTAGCAAAGCAAAGAGGCCCACCAGAGCCACTACCTGCCGGGGTTGCGGGTTGTTCGAAAGAGATACCGCAACCCCGGAACATAAAGGGCAAAAGAAGAAACATGGGTGTGTTTTCGTCAGTACAAGTTGACACTCCCCCACGCTTCGCTTAGAGAGGGGAAATTTATTTGATGCTTTGCCATCAGCAAAAAACAAGGACTTGGCAACCAGCAAAAAAAACTACAACGGGGAGTTAAATACGAGTAGTTGACCTTCTGCAATATTCTGTATCACCAGTGAACCCTTGAAACGGCGAAGGTCAAAGAGTTGCACATTACATGTCTATTTCGGGAACGGAAAGGAAAGGGTACGATGGAAGAAAAACATTGAATGCGTAGTATTAAGTGCTTTTTGTGCGGTATTGTTACAGGCAAATGTTTCAGGTTCGCTCTTTTGTTGCTTTAACTAAAAGGTTGTATGTTACGCGTGACGTATTTTGTTAGTACATTTATGTCCTGGTTTCGGTTGCACTTGAAAACAAGTACTTGTTTTATTGTTCCGTAACTTAAAAGGAAAAAAGCTGAAGCCTTATAGTTTTTACTTTGTTGTCAATCTTTCTGTCTGTGTTTCAAAACCCTTAAACTCAGGAACGCGTGGAGATATCAACTTGGAATTAAAAACTATATCGACGGTCCACGTACCTAAAGACATGTCGAAAATGAAATTTTTTTTATTGTCTCATTGGCTTTAGATTATCTATGCGCACATGCTGACATACGATTTTTATTTTTTTAAATTTATTTACTTTGTTTTAGAAAGCGTATAATAGAACAAGTCTTATAAATACAACGAATAAGTGTCGTAGAAACGGTCATCTCTCAGTTTTTCTAAGAAAACGTGAAAAAATAAAATATTTATGAATAAATGGTCTCTTAAAGCTATTAAAACTGTTAAAATATTGTAGCAAGAAAATATTTATTATTGCTCATAGAATTATTTCTAGGGCGTGTTGAACACAAATTACGCTCTCCTGTAAACCTCGGTTTTTGACTTAACCTTATGTACGTAGGAACCGTCGATATACTTAAATCTTTATTCCCTTTAAGCTGTGGAAAAATCAAACCTTTAAGTGTACGCAGTCAAAAGATATGGCCGTTTATGATGCAAGTTTGTACGGAACCTTTGGTTCGCTAGTCCAAGACCTGCTTGCCCGGTTTTTCTTTTTCTTCTTTCATTCCTATCTATGAATTTCCGCTTTTGTAGCAGATAGCAATTAGTTGATTATTAAAATTGTTGATGTATTCATTTCGGTATCGCAAAAACCAGCGTCACCTACGCGTTTGTCACAATGGCGTTTAGTTCAGAAAAGTGAGCTTAGAAAACACTTTTCAGTTAAAAAAAAAACTGACTTTAAAAAGAAATTAAAGAAAAACTTTCGAAAGTCGGTAACTTTGTTTGTAGATTTTTTTGCCACCGAGTTCCATTTATTTAAATGTTTGTCTTTCCTATTACATCTGTGTTCTTACATTTTGATATATATATATTTATACATCCGTGTAGTAGAAATTAATCATTTATATTCTGTTTAACACCTACCGCTGTTCGTCTCTGCATCACCCAAAAGGTTGACTGGTAAAAAATGTCTATGACATTAAGTACGTCTCTGTACTTTGTGCTTAAAGTGATGAATAAATACAATTAATACCTATCGGTTATACTCTGAGAGCTTCCAATCATGGGTTCACCTCACATTTCACCCCTACACAACCTCCCTATTGTTTATAACACCAACGTCTAGCACAATACCAATAGTTAGCCTAGTTGGAGGGATGAACTTGAATACTAATGATAGACAACCCATGTAATGATATCCTACTACTATTATAAATGCGAATGTTTGTGAGGATAGATGGATGTGTGGAAGTATGGATGTTTGTTACTCTTTTATGTCAAAACGACTGAACGGATCTCGATGAAATTTGGCACAGACGATTTTTTTTCGATATCACGCGGGCGAAGCCGCGGGTGCCAGCTAGTACCTTGTAATTATTACTAAACATCACACCTGTATCTCCTGATCGAGTGGACTAAGCAGAAGTGTTTGATACATGAATATTTTGGTCGCGGTTAGTAGAAGGAGAACGTATTAACATTAATCATAAAGTATAATTTTTATCTTAAGGAGTCAACCCAGTGATCAGGGGTCACTGTGATACCCGGTTTTCAAAGCTAGGAATCTCAGAAGACATGTTCACGACCATTTAATCTACATCATCATCTACCTAGCCTTTTCACAACTTTGTTGGGGTCGGCTTCCAGTCTAACCGTATGCAGCTGAATACCAGCATTATACATGGAGCGACTGCCTATCTGAATTCCACAACCCAGTTAGTACTGGGTAATACGATACTACACTACTACAATACAAATTATAACGTGCCAACGAGGAATGGAGCGGAGTATGCTAAACATAAAGAGAATAAACAAAATAAGACATACAAAAATACGCAACATCACAAAAGCAACAGACGGTTTAGCACAAGCTCTGGCGTTAAAATGGAAGTGGGCCGGACACATAGCACGCCTGCAAGATCACAGATGGACAAGAAAAGTGTCAGAATGGAGGGGGCCAGTGGGCAAAAGAAAGAAAGGGAGACCTTGCAACAGATGGGAGGACGAGATAAAACGAATAGCGGGTCCAAACTGGATGCAAATAGCGCAATCCAGAGAAAATTGGCTACATTTGGAGGAGGCCTTTACCTGCAGAGGGGTTCCTACAGAATAATATACTTAATATTTAGTATTAAAAACTTGCATAAAATAACGGGAACTATTAACTTAAAAACTTTAAAACTTATCTAACTTTTTAAATTAAAACTTTCATTTGTATAATTAAAACTTTTGATACTAAAAAACAATCAATTTTTGTAAGCGTGAATTTTTCTGGAGGAAATAAAAGGCTTTTTAATTTTATTTTATTTTATTTTATTTTATTTTATTTTATTTTATTTTATTTTATTTTATTTTATTTTATTTTATTTTATTTTATTTTATTTTATTTTATTTTATTTTATTTTATTTTATTTTATTTTATTTTATTTTATTTTATTTTATTTTATTTTATTTTATTTTATTTTATTTTATTTTATTTTATTTTATTTTATTTTATTTTATTTTATTTTATTTTATTTTATTTTATTTTATTTTATTTTATTTTATTTTATTTTATTTTATTTTATTTTATTTTATTTTATTTTATTTTATTTTATTTTATTTTATTTTATTTTATTTTATTTTATTTTATTTTATTTTATTTTATTTTATTTTATTTTATTTTATTTTATTTTATTTTATTTTATTTTATTTTATTTTATTTTATTTTATTTTATTTTATTTTATTTTATTTTATTTTATTTTATTTTATTTTATTTTATTATTTTAATACGATACTACTTGGTAAGACTAGTTGTCAGAATTTCGGAACACTAAATTATCTTTATCGACTGACAAAGATCTGCAAATCACAGCCGAGACCAGCAGCTTAACGTGCTTTACGAGGCACGAGAGAAACTCGGTATGTAACGGGTGGTCACCCATCTACATACCAACCTGAGTAAGCGCGGCTTAACCTAAAGATCAACCCGAGTTGCTGCTATTATCTAGCCACGAGCACCTCGCCTACTTACCCCACATCAGCCATAATTTTATGACTGCTAATGTGGATTAACCAAATACTCATGTATGTGGTCTATAGTCTCTTCTTGCTGTGAAAAAAAATGAACCCTCTGGGTCTACGCAGTCTAAAGATATGACTGTCTATGTCACAAGTCAGACTCGCACTTGTCCGGTTTTAAAATATATGGCAGAAGTTGCTGTTATCCAAGTGTTATTCCAGACTATAATCTACCTCTGTGTCAAATTTCATCAAGGTCCGTTCAGCCGTTTTGACGTGAAAGAGTAACAAACATCCATACATTCATCCTCACAAACAAAAATAAAATACTCGTATTTAAAATATTAGTAGGATAGGCTGGATACCAATTTCGTAACTGGTACAGCGCCTCTCACAACTTCTGTTGGTACGATTTAAATCAACGATCAAGTTCAACAATAATACTTAATACGCCTAAGCAACTGCAGCCAAAAATAGATATTAATTAGTTCATATTAATTAAATCACTCCCCGATTACAGATCTAACAGGTTTCATTGAGGCCAGTGAACGGAGCCAAGAATTTAACGGAACGCTTAATTTCAATCAAACAAGATGAAAATCTAAAACTAATTAGTGAGGAATTCCGTCGTTTCGTTCGTTGAAAGAAACTGAAATAAATTAGGGTTTTTCATTATTGCTTTGTTCTGTACTGTTGTTTTTTTCCTTTTGTTTTTCAGTTTCAAAGCGGCCTTGATTTCTTCATTGGCCTGCATACCAATGTTTGTGTTGTGTAATTATGTAACATCACGCTTTGTATTTTCCGAAGGGTTATGCAGAGGAGTACCTACCTGGCGGGGTTGCGGGTTGTTTGAAAAAGGTACCGTGGCCCTAGAACATAAAGGGCAAAAGAAGGAAAATGGGTGGGTTTTAGTCAGTAAAAGTCTGACGCTTCGCCCCGCTCCGCAAACAGCGGAAGAAATTATTTATTGATTTCCCATCCGCAAAAAAAAATACAAAGTATTATACATAATAGTACACTAATATTTTGCCATTATTTTCGAAGTCTCATGTCATAAAGGGCGCGCCTATTGGTATCGGCCGGGTACAAATCCAGACTGTTTCTGAGAAAAACCTGATCAAAAAACTTAATAACATTTTACGTGTGTGTTTATGTGTGAATTAAGTAATCTGCAGACGGTGGATCGAAAAAAACCGAAGTGATTTTAAAAATTAATTTGAGTAAAATAAATTACTACAATTAATTTGGTGAAACCTATGCGAAGTGGGAATATGGAATGACACAAAATATACTAAAAAATAACTAATTGATGCAGTTGAATTATGCTGCGTCGGCCGTTCGTGGCTGGACGGATGTCGTCGCTGCAGTTTCATGCGGTTGGCGTAAACATGTAGGAATGTGCAAAATCGGCGATTTCCATTAGCGATCCATATTTAACATGTGTAAGTTATTTTTTTGTAAACGCACCCACAATACAGGAGAAAGTCCTAGTGTGGGGCAACGTTTCCTTTTTTTAAAGTCATAGGTCCTGAGTTCAATCCCTAGACTTCTGATTTTTCGGATTCATATGCATATTGCATAATTATCACTTACTTCAGTGATGGAAATCACCGTGAAGAAACCAGCATATCTGAGAGATGTTTCTCGAAGGCATGTGTAGCCAAGTCAGATTCCTATGGACTTACGCCACACAATGTATATGGTGGTATATGGTCAGCTATGTAGATACATAGCTGACCATATACCATCAACAAAGCACAGAACCGTCTCCGCTTACATCAACACTACGCTCCAAAGACAACAACCTTAAGGCAAACAGCGCTATCTCAGAAACAGGTAAACTCAAATTAGTGGAATTCAACCGTCATCCGAGTATCTTGCGGTTAATTGCATCCGGACAGATCCGGGGAGATCCGGACAGATCCGTACATCTGTGATTAAAGTCCGTTTACATACCACAGTCGGTAATTACAAAGGGCTCGGTGACGTGTCAACTTAGTTGAAAGATGTTTATTGTATGGTGTGTGGCGTGTTTGTGAAAGTGCTGTTGCCTTGGTCAGCTTTTGAGATGGATAGGGTCAAGTATTAATCTTTCAAACATAATTGAATCTAGCAACCAAAAATAAAAGTGACATTTATTGATCCACAACTGGCCTGCGTGGTGGATTATGGTACAGAGAGAATACATAAGAGAAAAAGAAGAGAAAAGTGAAGATATAGAAGTGAGAGAGAGGAGAGAGATGAAAGAGAGAAATAAATAAGATTAAGGTACAGCGAGCGAGAAGGTTTGTGCCCAAGCAATGAAAAGTTTTGAACTAATTATGTTTATGTTATGCCCAAACAAATGCTGTTTTGAGGTGAAAATGCTGAGAGGGCTGTGTTACGTGATTGGTTGCAAATAATAATAACGAATCTTAATGACAAATCCAAATGATAATGGAAGCGTCAAGTCTATTTAACTTATAATGGCGAGCCAAATAGAAAACCGAAAGACAAGCATAAGATTTGTGAAAAGATGATACAAAATTATGTTATAACATTGGCAGTTTGTCTTGCAAACACGTTTCGTTCATAGGTTATACTAAATCGTACATTTTGTGACAAATGGCTTCCCGGGAGCATTAAGGACACATGCTTTGTGTATTATCATGATACCATTTAGTAGTAAATGGTATCGCGCAGTATTCTTTCATCGGTTGTTGACAATACGCTGGCTAGGAGCTCGTGACTTAATAACAGTAGCCGCTCGGGTCGATCTTTAGGTTAAGCCGCGCTTGCCTAGGTTGGTCTGTGGATGGGTGACCACCCGTTACATACCTACTTTCCTCCGTGCCTCGAAAAGCACGTTAAGCCGTTGGTCCCGGCTGTCACTTGTAGATCTTTGACAGTCGTTACAGGTAGTCAGTGTTCCGAAAGTCTGACAACCAGTCTTACCAAGGGGTATCGCATTATCCAGTACTAATTGGGTTGTGGAGGTCAGACAAGCAGTCGCTCTATGTAAAATACTGATATTCAAATGCGGTTAGACTGGAAGCCAACCCCAACATAGTTGAGAAAAGGCTAGGCAGATGATGATGGTAATACGCTGACTTTCATTTGACTGGTACAATACACAACTCTGCCCAAACATTTGGGGATAGCAAGCATGATGTATGTTGTTATTTACTGCACTGTTCTTATATTGTGTAATACAAGGTTTTTTTTTAAGTGGGCGTAGATGGCCAATTCCTAAACTATGAGAAATAGCGAAAATTTTTTGTTATGTCTTCACGCCTAAATGGCCCAACCGATTTTGATGAATTTTGGTACAGAGATAGTTGGGACCTTGGAGACGTAGCAGCAATACATTGGAAATAGGCTATTTAAAAAAAGTGAGATAAGGGGGAGAAAATGGGAAGAAAAGGGTGGAGAAAGATATTTTTTTTTTCGATCATCACGAGAGTTAGCGTTGGTCCTTAGTAACTATGCCACGCGGACGAAGTTGCAGGCGGAAGCTAGTATTATGTACAATCGAACTCGTTGATTATGGACAGAAAAAATACAATCTGTATTTTTAAACCAATCGATGGTGAGAGATGTTTTATAAATTCTGAAAATAATTAAAATATTACATTGTGACCCGGATATTTTTAATTTAAAAATCGGTGAATTTCGTTACGTTTACACCGCGGAATCAGGGCTAGGGCTTCTGAGAAGAAAATAAAACTAAAACATCAAGCTGACAACGTTTAACGCGTTAAATTAAAATCAACACGGAACAGTAGACACTTTTAACTAAATCACTAATATTTAATCGAAAACACCGGAACTATAATAATTGAATTAATTTATAATTAAATTTATAATACACTAGACAGTGTTATTAATTTAAGGTTATAATTACTGTGCAAACGATAATATTATTTAGTTTAGTAGGCAACAAAGCATTAACTACACTAATTATTTATGTTTGCACCAACGATTTATTTGTTTTGTTATGTTTTTTTTTCATATATTCACTGTCCCATGAGTAGGGGTTTAATAAAATAAATTTGAGATTCAGAATTAATGTTCATCATTCCCCACATGACTTGGGGCTGGTACAGCACCGAGGTTGTTTAAAAGAGATAACGCGGCTCTAGAACATAAAGGGCAAAAAAAACATGGGTGGGTTTTAGTCAGTAAAAGTCTGATACTCCTCCACTCTGCTGAATCAACCGAGCACACAAACTCAGACTGTAGTAAGTTAACTATGAACGTCTCTTTTTTTTTGGGGTTGGAAATCATCAAATTGAATTGTGATTATTTGTTATATTGTTTTAACATATTTGTTTATATATTTCAGTGTTATGTATTTATACAGGTATACTTTTTTTTTTTTTTTTTTTTCGGTTGGGAAATCATCCTATGATTTCAGACTTTGTCAGACTTTTACTGACTAAAACCTACCCATGTTCCTTCTATTGCCCTTTACTTGAACGTCCTGATGGCAACACTTTGGCCGTCATAAGGATACCTTAACATGAATGGCAAAAAAGGGACATGGGTGGGTTTTAGACACTAAAAGTCTTACACTCCCCCCGCTCCACCCCTATCCCAACAAAAAAAGCTCCACCTTAAAATATGTAACCCGTCTGGACGTTATGTTGACGACACGGTTGGCGCAGATGGTTGATCGATCGACTGCTGCGCTGCGTGTCGCGGGTTCGATCCCCGCACTGAACAAATATTTGTATGACCTACAGGTAGTTGTTCCGGGTCTGGCTGTTTGTGTATGTGAGTTTAAACGTTTGTAAACGCACCCACGATATAGGAGAAATTCCTAATGTGAGGCAATGTTTTTTAAAAAAAAATAGGACCTCCCTTTTTGAGAGGTTGATAATATCCTATCCGTACAAAAAAAGGATTATGTGGTTTTATGAAACTACGGTAAAACTTTTTTTCATATTAAAGACATTTAGACGACCCTGTTCCGCGGAGGACCATCACGCGACATGCAACACACAGACGAAAAAGTTTAAGACGATGTAATAAAAGTTTCACTTTAAAAATGGCTGGTAAAGCATGTTTTTTTATAAGTTCACAGGTAAGTATACCTGTATAAATACATAACACTGAAATATTATAAACAAATATGTTAAAACAATATAACAAATAATCACAATAATAAATATGCTTTTCTAGTCTTTAATGCTAGGAGGAAGTGTGTTCCACAATCTTAAAGCATGGATGGCGAAGGAATATTAATAGTAGCTAGTTACTTACTGATCAAACCGGGTGTATTTTTTGACGGGCCTGTTGGTCTAGTGGTTAGTGGCCCTGACTGCTGAGCCAGAGGTCGTGGGTTCGATTCCCACCCAGGACAAACTTTGTGTGATGAGCATGATTGTTTGTTCTGTGTCTGGGTGTGATTTATCTATAATATTATTATGTATGTATTTATAAATTATATAAGTATGTATATCAGTTGTCTGGTTACCATAACACAAGCTCTGCTTAGCTTGGGATCAGATGAAGATGAGATGAAGAAAAAAAAAAAAAAAAGAAATTAACAAGATTTTTTACTAAGAGCGTATTTTTAGACATCAATGACCTGGAAACACAACTGTCAACGTTCCAAAGATCGTCACTCTGATTAAGTCCAAGAATATGTATGGAGGTGCGCGCACGTTACGACGTGACAACTGGCATTTATGTACGCCGACCGACGAGTGACGAAACAGTCACCGTGACAAAAGTCACCAGTGCGCGCTAGCACTAACTGCTAGTTTTGTCACGGCCAAGAATATGTATGGAGGTGCGCGCACGTTACCACGTGACAACTGACATTTATGTACGCCGACCGACGAGTGACGAAACAGTCACCGTGACAAAAGTCACCAGTGCGCGCTAGCACTAAGAGTTCAGTTTTTTGTTTTTGACGTACGGAACCCTAATGATCATTTTCAATTTAAAAATAAGAATGGGGTTTTTTTTTTAACTTCGTACCCAGTGCTATATAAATGGTGGAGTGTAATTTAAATTGTAATATCTTTATTTTATTTATATCTATAGTAATTTGTGAGCAATAAAAGAACAATGACTGTTTTTAAATTAGTTTTTCTGAAATTATAATGAATTATAAATTGTTTGAATTTACTTTAAGTTTCCTTTGCGCATTCGTATAAGACCCACTGTTTCTACTCCCACACATAATAAATTCTTAAAAGGGAGTTTCCAAAGAAAATCATACAACTCGATTTGAAATTTAATTTTGTTACAAAAACGGAGTGAAGCGGTTGTAACGGTGTGTTCGTAGTTAACCGTAAGTAAACTTCGCTTCTCGGCTATGAAATTTAATGTCTTTTAGTCCAAGAGATAGGGTTGCGCTTCCCTTTGTCATTTGATACTGTTAAACTTTTTTATTTGGTGTTGTAAAAATATTCTTAAAGTTACCGGTCCGGTGATAATTTTACAGTCTGTTTCATAGATATTAAAGGTTGCTTTGTTTGGAATATTTGTCCTACCGGCCATTGACCTTTTTAATAGTTAATAAATAATCATTATTATTTCATAATGTTTTGTTTTCACTTAAATACCAATACATGTCCATAGCAAATTTTGCTTTATTTCAGAAGTTGTGTTTTTTCCGCAGTTAAACATAAAAAACTTGAGAGGTGTCAAGCGACACCCGGATGAAACGAAGTTATTATTTATTATGTACAAAAAACCTGTATCCACTCAACAAAAATAATCGTCGCAACACCACACTGTTCAATGCGAAATAGAAAACGAAACGAAAATAACTAGCTTGCTTTCTATGAGAGAGAGAGAGAGACCGACAGAGAAACACGCGCACGTCGCATGGCTTACAACTATAGCAAAAAGTGTCGTTACAAATTTTGATCTTAATTTTTTCCGTCTAACCCCCCTTCGCAACGCGTGATAAGAAACCTCGTTCCAATAATTCAGAAGACAGTACTCCCCGATACGGCCCGCATTGTGAGGAGGTTTCTATCTCTAGAGCCCTAACCACCGGTAGCTTGGACCCTGCCGGCGGACCATGATTTTTTAAGAAATATTTAACAAAGTAAAATAGAGAGCAAAGGAAATAAACACATTATAATATGTACTTCTCTTTACTTTTACGTCTGCAATGGACCAAATTATACGTACGGACGCACTATATTCTTTAAAAAAAAAATCTTTTGATAAAAATTTTGCCCCACACTAGGAATTTCTCCTGTATCGTGGGTGCGATTACAAACATTTAAACTCACAGACGCAAACAGCCAGATCTGGAACAACTGTCTGAAGGCTATACAAATATTTATTCCGTGCGGGAATCGAACCCGCGACACGCAGCGCAATAGTCGATTGCTCAACCACTGCGCCAACCGTGTTTTTAATATAAATATATATAAATCTTGAATCGTAATTTTTTGTCATTTCCATGTTGGTAGTATTATAAAACGGAATACTACCTCCTGTTCTATTTCAACAATGTATAACTGACAGACGGAAAATTTTGTTGTATGTAAAGTTTTATGACGCGAATAATGGGTTGAAGTTGGGAGAAAAACCTCTTAGTAACGACTTGGTTGTTCAATGGCTGCGTATTGGTTGTTACATTGTTTCCTTAGGAAAACATGAAACTTCTAAGAACTACAAAAAAAGATAAATAATTATGTCGTAAAAAGATGAAGCTTATTTACTAACTACTAAAAGTATTTGTAACAATACTAATTACATTTTTCAGCTCAAGTTTAACAGGCATATTTTTTTTTTTAATATTTGGGAAAACAAACAGTACTAGATTAAGTCTTAACAGTGATATCTTAACATTCACTTACATATAATAAAATATTACCCACAATTTATTCCACAGATTGCTATTTATAAAATAAAAACATAGTGTTAGCAAACGTTAAGTGTGGCAGAGCTAAAAAAATGCAAACAAAATAAAAGAAAATATATAAACAATATTCTATCAAAAAAGTTGCGAAGTAAAAAATAATCATGCGAGATGCAGATATCATGCAGCCTATGTATACTAAAATAGAAGTACTCGGTATATACAGTTTATTTACTTTTTTTTTAGTTAGAACTTCTCACAGTTTTGTTTTTATATTAGTTGGGCCTACTCTTGTTTTCAATCATGTCCAAATGACAGAGATGACGTTTAATGAAGTTTGACGACACGGTTGGCGCAGTGGCTGAGCGATCGACTGCTGCGCTTCGTGTCGCAGGTTCGATTCTTGCACGGAAAAATATTTGTATGGCCTACAGATATCTAGTTGTTCCGGGTCTGGCTTTTTGTGTATGTAAGATTGAATGTTTGTAAGCGCACCCACGATACAGGAGAAATTCCTAGTGCGGGACGTTTTTAAAAAAAAGAAAGAAAGACATGAGGTCAACGATAACTTAAAAGAAGCCTAATAACTCGGACTTAGATAGATGAGGGTATATAAACTGGGGAACATAGACGCAGGTGATAATATGCCAATAAGTCATCTAAAGACTGCCTTTGTACAAGCTGCAAAAAAAATTTGCTGATGAGTTTTTTTTGTGATTGTAAATTGACAAATAATTTCCCCGCTCTGGGCGGAGCGGGACTTCACTGACGAAGACCCATTCATGGCCGTGTCGATGGCGCATTAGTGTTTCACGCGCGCCTCAATGAGATTTCAGCAAAGCAGAGGGGCCTGCCAGCCTCCGCCTGCCGGGGTTGTTGTTCGAAAGAGATACCGCGGCCCCGGAACGCAAAGGGCAATAGAAGGAACATGGGTGGGTTTTATTCAGTATAAGTCTGACACTCCTGAACTAAACTGAAGTTATTTGATGATTTCCCAAACCAAAAAAAAGACCTTTTCATGTTACTTTTTTTTCCTTTTGAGTTTTGTGGAAAAATAAACCAAATACGTCGCTTTTTATTAAGGGTCGTCCATATTGACAACCACTTACTTATATAATAATGTGATCGAACTGAAAAGGGATCAACAAACAAAAGGTATAAACTAAATAAATCTCACTCAAACAAAACGAGCCTTCAAAGGGTTAAGTTGAGCTCAAAACATCATTTTAATATTGACCCTTCAATGTTTAATTCAAGTTTTGTATTCTATTTGGTGACAAATTATTCCCTTAACTATACAAAAGTCTTCCAAAGGAATATCTGGTCTGATCTTTTAAGTTAGAGTACGTTTTTGTTTGAGACTTGTATTGATAGAATGATGGGTTTCGGAAAACGCCTAGTTACCGTTACTGAAACAAAAGAGACCTTGAAAATTAACTAGCAATCAATAGATAATACATTATGTACTAGTTTGTTGAATAACTTTCGAGTGCCATACAGAAAGTTCTAGTAGGCGTGATGGTACCGCGCCGGGCGAATGAATCGAATATGTTGGAAATAGGTAAGTACCTATGAGGGAGTCAAATAATTTAGCAAATATTTTCATGGCCTACAGATAGTTGTTCCTGGTCTGTCTGTGTATGTGAGTTTAAATGTTTGTAAACACACCCACGATACAGGAGAAATTCCGGTTTATTTCCGTTGGATCCCAGTTTTTGATCCCACTTTAATATTTTTGGCGTTGGATCCCACAAAACATTATTATATATTTCCCTTGGATCCCAAATTTGAAAAATACTAAAAAAATACATTTTATTGCCATTGAATCCCAAAAACTATTTCCGTTGGATCCCAGATGTTTAAAAACATCTGAATGCGGGTACATCCAACAACAAAATCACAATAATATTTTAAGGCGAAATTTTGTATGTATGTTTGATATTCCAACACGCTCAAACTTCTAGACTGATTTGGATGAAGTTTGGGTATTTGGATAGGTTATATGTTAGAATAACGGGTGCCTGCCGTTTTTCCGAAAAGATTTTGACAAAATTTCATTACCCAAAACAAATTATAGGAACCGGGTACTAGGTTAGGTTAGGTTGAAACTGTGACCTCCTACGCACGAGCCGAGCGAGCGGAGCGAGCGGTGCCGCGGCAGCGGCCGGCGAGTGCCAGAAACGACCTGCATTTATAGAAAAAAGAGATGCCAGAAACAGCCACATAATATAAAAAAAAATATGGAAAAATTATGACGGCAGTATATTTTTAAGAGCTAAGAGGCGCTTGTTTTGAAGGCCTTCATATGTATTTATTTATAAACAGAACATTACAAATAAACCTGATCATTTTGAACTCATGCTAGCCTAGTACTATTTGGAGTACATCATTTGTCTCATCTATTCCTCAGTGGCAACAATCCTGAAAAATCCAAAATACACAACACGGTGCTTTTGAAATATTTGATAAACTAAATCACTTTTCTTCTGAAATGTACACATGTTGTCATAACATGGGATTCAATGGTAATATCAAATGGGGCCCATCGTCAATACCTAAAAAATGGGATCAAATACTGGGATCCAACGAAAATAAATCGAAATTCCTAGTATGGGGTAACGTTTATAAAAAAATATAGGTATTTCAAGCAACAAAGATCCATAGAATTGGACCGTTTAGGTATTCCAATTTTCTGGAAAACTACTGTTAGGGTTCTCTACTACAAAAGGAAAACGGAACCCTTTTTTAATCACTTTGTTCCGTCTGTCTGTCGGTCTTTCAAGATTCTTATGTCAAAAACGCGTAAAGGTTTCGAGTTCAAATTCAAATCAAAATATTTTTATTTCACATGCCTATGTGAAATAAAAATATTTTGATTTGATTTGATTTGTAGCATCCGAGGTTGCGGGTTGTTCGAAGGAGATACCGCGGCCCTGCAACATAAAGGGCAATAGAAGGAGCAAGGGTGGTTTTTAAGTGCCCATGTAGGCCTCTACATGGGCACTTATAAAACGACGAGAAAAGATGCACGGTTCGAGTTGGTCGTTTCCTATGGAGAAGAACCGGCAAGAAACTCCATGGTTACTCTTTTAAAATCATTTGGTTTTACAACGTTGTTGTTACAGCGTTAGTACTTAAGTATGAGAATTGAAACTATCTATTCTACTCGGTAGTGCCTTTGTGCTGTAACTAACCAACTTCTATCCCTCTAAGTCTACGCAGTCAAAAGGTATGACATTTTATGTAGCAAGATTATTTGGAACTCTCGGTGCGCGAGTCTGACTTTAAATAACCAACCGACTCCTATTTATGTGGAGGGAGTGGGGAGCGGAATTTGTTCTCGGAAATGCCGAAACATCACATTCTGCGGCCAAATACTTTCTTCCAACACCCAGTGGAGGTAACACGTTAGTATGCGTACCATAAACGCTTTGGAATTGATGTTGCACTCTATTTTTTTACAAATGGGATTTCATTAAATAACTTCCCTCACTCTGGGCGAAGCGGGGGAGTGTCAGTCGGTAAAAGTCTGACACTCCCTCCCGCTCCCGCCCAGAGCAGGAGAAGTTATTTGATGACTTCCCATCCGCAAAAAAATATAACCCAGTTATTATTCCAGAATTGAGTCATACATATTTAATAACAAAAGTCATTATGAATGACAGGTTTTTCTTCAGAATGATAAATTGAAATGGAATGTTGATTTGATTGCTGTCAGAGGTCTTTATGTTGAAGAAAATCACACGAAATAATGTCGTTTCTGCTTTCATTGGTCATTGGACTATGTGCCACTGTCACTACATATTATTCTGAAAACAGCTACCCTACCATGACGTCTTCAAACAGAACTTATTCCAATGAGGGAAAGAGACAGAGCTATATACAGGGTGTCTAGCACCATCTCTTTCTCACACAGGAATAAGCACTGCTATAAGATGTCATGGTAACCGTCCGTCTGTCTATATGTCTGTCTGCCAAGACACTTTAACGCGGGAACGCGTGGAGGTATTGAGTTGAAATTAATATCTTAAATTGAAATCTGCGGTTATACAAGGACATGGTTGGCCTTGTAGATTCTTAGACGCTTGTTAACTTTTGTTAACGTATTATTTTATTTTACTTTTTGTAAAGTAAGCAATGACTTATTGTCGGGCCTACGCTGTCCTCTCATACTTAAGTGCTAACGCTGTAACAACAACAACATTGTAAAACTAAATGATTTTAAAAGAGTAACCATGGAGTTTCTTGCCGGTTCTTCTCCATAGGAAACGACCAACCCGAACCGTGCATCTTTTCTCGACGTTTTATAAGTGCCCATGTAGGCCTATGTAAAATAAAAACATTTTGATTGATTGATTTTGATTTATAATAAAAAATAAGTTTCCTTAAAAATCCTTGAACAAAAAAAAACTGGAAACTAACTTCCGAAAGTCCAAACTGTTGTTTGTTTCGTTGACTTTTTGCCACCGACTTCCGAAGTTATTTTTTTGTTTTTAATTCGATTATTTTTAGTTATGGTATAATATCTCACACAAAATTTATCGAACATTCATTTTCCGTTGTTACATAAAGATGTCAGCAGATCATACATATTATATACATAGAAAAAAAATGTATTATAGACGATAACTAAGAAACTACCCAAGCAATATAAATAAAATTGATATGAGACCACCTTGGAAGTATACCCATTCGAACAAAAATAATTATGAACACCAACCCTTTTTTTTTTTTTTTTCGCGTGGGAAATCATCCAATGACTTCCCCCGCTCTGGGTGGAGCGGGGGGGCATGTCAGACTTGTACTGACTAAAACCCACCCATGTTCCTTCTATTGCCCTTTACGTTCCGAGGCCGCGGTATCTCTTTCGAACAACCCGCAACCCCGGCAGGCGGAGGCTCTGGCAAGCCCCTCTGCTTTGCTGACTCTCTTTGAGGCGCGCGTGAAACACGAACGCGCCGTCGACACGGCCTGTCGTCAATCGACGGACGGACGGTGAACTACCCATTGCTCACCGCCCACAGGCCCGCATCTACGGTGGCCGGAAGTCGTCTCGCGGCGACCGGCGCCCTGGGCGTCTCCCGCGGCGGCTGGGTTGGGCAGATGTTCTCTCCCTCAAACGCCCGGCCACCTCCTTTGCTAGCATTACTGCTTCGCAGAAGGTGGTGACCGCTTCCCATTCCCTCTCGCTCCGGACCATGGCCTGAACCAGGGCCGGACGCGAGAGATCGCCGCCGCCGATCGCCTCTACGAGGGCACGGCGGTGCTCCGCCCACGCTGGGCAGATCGCCACTGTGTGCTCCACCGTGTCCTCAGGGCGATCGTCACAATGGTGACACCCGGGCGCTTCCTCCCGCCCGATGATGTGCAGGAACCTCCCGAAACTGCCGTGTCCGGTGAGGACCTGCGTCAGGCGGCAGGTGAGGACGCCATGACGCCTCTCCAGCCACTCCTCAAAGAGGGGACTTACCGCCACTATTGTGGCGTGCCCTAACACCAACCCTCAGTTAGTCAGTAGGAGTAATCGCTGAACATACATTTAAAAAAAATACGGTCAAACATAGAACCTCCCCTTTTTTGAAGTCGGTTAAACATACTGTGGGCCGCTCTTGAACGCTCCTATAAAGTCTTGGCTCACTTTTCCTTAGGGTCTATGAAAATAGTTCATTGCCTTCTAGCCAATTAAAGCCTAAAACAGATATCACGATTAGCAAAAACTAGTTAGCGAGTAATTCTTGATAACGATTCGCAGTACCATTGTGTTCGTGAGTAATTAGTAACTCATCGTTCAACACAGTATCTGGTGCAGATGGTACAAATTCTACAATCTGTTATTTGTGTAATTAACAGTAACGGAATATGATTTATTACTTTGTGTTATCGAATATTATAAGGCACAAGTGTCTCAATAATAGCAGCCGTTCGAGTCGTTCTTTAACCGAACTTGCCTAGGTCGGTCTGTGGATGGGTGACCACCCGTTACATATCGTCATAACGGCACGATTGGCGCAGTGGCTAATCGTTTGACTGCTACGTGTAGCGGGTTCGATCGCCGCACGTAACAAATATTTTTATGACCTACAGATAGTTGTTTCGTGTTTGGCTGTTTGTGTAAATGTTTGTAAACGCACCCACGATCCAGGAGAAATTCCTAGTGTGGGGCAAGGTTTTTTAAAAAACCATAAAAACAAAGTTTCGTTCGTGGCCTGGAAAACACGTTAAAAGCCGTTGGTTCCGGCTGTCATTTGTAGATCTTTGACAGTCGTTACAGGTATTCAGTGTCCCGAAAGTCTGCCAAACAGTCTTAAAAGGAGTATCGTATTACCCAGTACTAACTGGGCTGTCGAGGTCAGATAGGCAGTCGCTCCATGTAAAAACTGATATTCAGTTGCATCCGGTAAGAATGGAAACCGACCCAAACATAGTTGGAAAAAGCTTGGTAGATGAAGATGTATGTTAAAGGTTTATTTTCTTTTAGCTATTTTGAATGTTCGGCGTTATCCTTACTAATATTATAAAAGTGAAAGTGAGTTTGCTTGTTTGTTACCTCTTCACGCCTTAATGGCTAAACCGATTTTGATGAATTTTGGTACAGAGATAGTTAGGACCCAGGAGATTTTAAAGTAGGATATGAGGGACAAAGAGAGAAGAAAAGGGAAAACTTAGATTTGCTATTACAAATCAATATGGCGCTAGGGCAAAAACTACAGGTGGTACCTGTAAATCAGGAAAGGGGAACTGTGTTACCCCGAATTTAACGCGAGCGAAGCCGCGGGTAAAAGCTAGTATTTTATATTCAAATCATTTCATTTCTTTTAATATAATTATTTAGATTTGTTATTAAATATGGAACGGCCTGATTGCCAAAATATAATTCAACTTATAATTAAAAATGTATAGTATAAATAAAATTGTGCATGTGGTGTTAGCCTATAAGTAATTGTTGCACTTATAAATGTATCTTGTGTAATTTTAAATAAAATGTAACGTGTAAACAATGGGTAGTTAACCTAAATAAATAGATATTATACGTTTAAGTTTGCCATTAACCCGACACAAATCCGTTTACTTTGGCTGAAAAAATTCTGGTACGAAAACCCAATAACAATGCAATATTCTATGCTACAATAATAATAATAAATATCTTGGGACAACTCACACACGACTATCTGATCCCAAGCTAAGCAGAGCTTGTGTTATGGTAACCAGACAACTGATATACATACTTATATAATTTATAAATACATACATATTATAGATAAATCACACCCAGACACAGAACAAACAATCATGCTCATCACACAAAGTTTGTCCTGGGTGGGAATCGAACCCACGACCTCCGGCTCAGCAGTCAGGGCCACTAACCACTAGACCAACAGGCCCGTCTATGTTAAATAATGTTAATGTTATTCACTATCCGTTCTCACACACTACGTTTCTGTTCTTAATATTTGTTCTGCAGGTTTGTTTGTAGAAATTTCTTTTGAAATAGTCTGTGCCTTTGTATTCTAAGTTTTGTTATGATGTTTGCTTATTTTTTCTCCTATGTCTACATAAACCATCATCATTACCCTTGTCTTTCCCATTCTATTTGGGGTCGAAGCAACACGTTTTCTTCTTCCAATCTCCCCTATCAGACGTCACGGCATCATTTACTCCTTTCTCCTGCATATAATTCCGTACACAATCCATCCATCTTTTATTTGGCCTTCCTCTCACTCTCCGCCCATCAACATTCAGGTCCATCACTCTTTTAGTCACATGTGCTTCGTCCCGCCTCATTACATGTCCATACCAAGACAAACGGCGCACCTTTCAAATTTCCTTTAATATACTTATTCCTTACCTTATTATTATTATTAAACATTTATTTCAGTCCAGGACCATAAATTGTTAGTAACAATGCACTTAAAACTATGTTTAAATAAATAAATATTCTTACATAAATGATTAGAAAGAAAGAAAGAAAGAAAATTGTTAATCTAATGAAAGAGAATCGTTTATTCAGCATTATTAAAAATAAAAAACACAGGGACACGTTAATATTAAACGAAATAAAATAAATAATGCCAAATGGGCCTCAGCTCAGCATAATGCCAGATGGCAACACGAGGCCGCCACCTGACGCTGATTTTCAGCTGCTGCCCACGAGTGCCATACGCTCGAAAACATAACCAAACACATAGGTATAAAAGTCACAGTTGACAACAGTAATAAAATTGAATAATAAAATAAAAACAATATTGAAAAGTAAAAATGTGTAAAGAAAAAAATTATAACATTAGTAAAATTTAAAAACGTTAAATACCGGTATATAAAATAAAAGGAAATAACAATGCTAAAATTGAAAAATGCTTAATATTACACAGCTATACAGTAGATAATAAGGTACCTTTTTTTAAATAATAAATTAATGATTGATAATGATTAAATAAATAAACAAACAATTTGTCGGGACCCGGGAATCAAATCTCATGCTCAGCGTTTCTGATTACTATCACAAGACCGACGAAAAAGCAAAATCTACTTGACACAGATGAATAAATTGATACTTTATAAACTGACCCATATTACCCCCAAAGGGTCGCAGGTTAAATTCATAAACAAAAGCCTCATCTCAAAATATCCCGATACTGTCACTGAAGGGCTTAAAGCTTTCCAAGCGTAAATAATCCCTTATCAAAAACTGCAAAATATCAACACGAATGACTGACGTCAGACAGTTTATCATATAGGGGTTTTCTCAGGACTAATAATAGCTATCTTTTTTTAGCTTAAACTAGCTGACCTGAACTCCACCCAGAGAAAACAGTAGAAGATTATGAGAAAGACCTTGCCCAGTAGTGGAACTAAAATAAGTTAGTAAAAAACCGGCCAAGTGCGAGTCGGACTCGTGAACTGAGGGTTCCGTACAAACTTGCGACATAAACGGCCACATCTTTTGACTGCGTAAATTTAGTGGATTGATTTTAATATAATACAACCTTAAAAGACCACAGACTTTAGTATATGGTTTGAATTTCAACTTAAGGCGCAGTAACAAGCTAATCTTTAGGTATTCGCGGAAGTGAGGCTAGCTGCCTACTGGGCCTGGTCTGACATAAGTACACGACAGTACTGCATCGAAAGAATAGAAAATATTTCGGTGTTTGATTTTATTTGAATATCATGTCCGCCAAAATGTAGGTCTCTTTGCAGTTTTAATTGAATATAAAAAAATACAATTCCGTGTTTAAAAAAATTTAGATATCTCTTTAGTCTATAACATTTCCTTTGTTATAGATATAAAAAATATGATGGTTGTCGTTGAAAAAATTGAGAATTTCGAGACGAAAAAATTTTTTTCGTGGTCTTTTTAAACATTTTTTTTTTCGTAGTACTAGACCACTTTTGTAAACTGATTTTGTTTGTCTTTATTTTATGTATTGAACTATACACGGTATTTTTTTTTGGCTAGTGGCATGTACAGATACGGCTAACTTTGCGACGAAAATCTAGACGTTTTACGAAGTGTTTGCTTTGTACAGCGCCTTAATAACTTAAACGCGTTCCTGAGATAAAGGATCTTGACAGACAAACAGACAGGCAGACATACGGATAAAGAAGTGATCCTATAAGGGTTCCGATTTTTCCATGTGACCTCATAAGGAAATATCGGAATACTTAAAATACCTAGCTGTTTTAGTTATAAATAAAATCAATTATTAATTACTTTTTAATTTTCGCTTAAAATAAACACCTGGTCTGTTCTCTTTCCCTTGATAGACTGGCGCCTAGGACATTATTAAGTTCGCAATCGCACTTCCTCACTTTTTTTTTGTTACTGAAACGAATATTTAAATAAATAAATAGCTTCAAAATGTTGTCTAAAACTTTCGTTCAGGACTTGACGTTAGTTCTATATATTTACGTCATAGATGTCGTTACTATTCTTTTTGACAGCTAAACCCTTTAAAGTACAGTAGGGTTATCATGACATCTTATGGCAGTTCTTATTCCAGTGTGAGAAAGAGATGGTGCGCGGCACCTGTATAGCTCTGTCTCTTTCCCTTAGTGGAATAAGTTCTGCTTTAAGACGTCATGGTAGGGTAGCAGGTGTCACAATATTTTGGATACGACACCAAACAATCATGGGCTGCTGTCTCTTGAAAGTAATAATGATAAATTGTAACACAAAAAACAATGATGAGGTTTTATTATAACTTTACGTGTTGTTCCATGCGCGCCTCAAAGAGATATCAGGAAAGCAGAGGTGCCTGCCAGGGCAGCCGCCTACCAGGGTTGCAGGTTGTTCGAAAGAGATACCATGACCCCGGAGCATAAAAGGCAAAAGAAGGAACATGGGTAGGTTTTAGTCAGTACAAGTCTGACCTTTCCGCTCCGCACAGAGCAGGGGAAGTTATTTGATGATTTCCCATCAATAAAAAATATAACTTTACCAAAAGCCATATATGTATGTCAAGGGGCATACATCATCACCTGCCTAGCCGTTTGCCTACTCCGTTTGGGTTGGCTTCCAATCTAACCAGATGTGGCTGAATCTTGTTACATAAAGTGACTGCCTATCTGCTAAATTATAAGTCACACTGACTACTGACTTCGTGAAACAACTGTCAAAGATCTACAAATGACAGCCGTGACCAAAAGCTTAACATACTTTTACAGGTATGGAGGAACCACGGTATGTTATGGGTAACGATACGTGGCTCCTAAAGATCGATCCGTGCTGCTGTTATTATTACTAGCCATGACCTTTTCCTGTGTCGTTCGAACAAACATATACTCTTGAATCGGCAAGCAAAATAACCTCTGGGCGAAAATCATCATAGATTGGAGAAATTATGAAGGTATAATTGAATAATGTCAAGCACTGACGTGGGTTCGGTCTCGTTAAAAAAGGTACAAGTTGTGACTTGTTCGTGCAGAATTAATCGGTCTGCGGGGAACAAGTCTTTTGCTCACTCTGGTCCCTGCAAAGGATGTTAAAATACAATTTACTGAACCTGTAGGAGTGAAAATTGAATATTGGTATTTGTAAAATGAGAGTTTGGAAACTCTTCTCGGTTTCTAACACTGAAACGGGTTATTGTAAATTTGTCACAGTGTCAATTTGTGACACAAAAAAATACATGGGTAAACTCGTCACACTTTTATTTTATTGCACAATGCAATTTAAAATTATAACAATCGGCTGATTTACCTGCAGTGCATCTTAATAGTATAACCAAAATCGAACTAAAACTTGCTTGCTTGCTACAACACTTTCTTCAAAAATTGTATAGAATGAAAACGTGTGAGTGTGACAACAACCTACAATACAAGAACGTATGATGAATAAAAACATATTTTTTAATAGTTGTGACTAGTTTACAATCAACGTGTGAAACCTCAAAAAGTTTGACGACACTTAGGGTAACGATAGTCTATTCAAATTAAATGAATTTGGCCCAAAATTCGGCTATGTCGAAATCCGCCTAAGATGTAGTTTTATACCCAATCCTTGGAGTTTACTTTTACTAGTAGTAGGAATCGATTCATCCATCATCATCATTAATGTAAGCTCTAAAGTTAAGCTTACATGACATGTGTTATCTTATTTCTATTTTATTTTTCAAAACTTTGCCCCACACTAGGAGGTTCTCCTGTATTGTGGGCGCTTTTACAAACATTTAAACTCACATACACAAACAGCCAGCCCCGGAACAACTATTTGTAGGCCATAATACTTGTTCCGTACGGGGAACGAATTCGCAACACGCAGCGCAGTCGCAGTCGATCGCTCCGTTACTGCGCCAACCGTGTCGTCAAATATAATTATTTAAATACTTCGTTAGGTGGTATTTTTTAATCACGACTTTTTATTTTTTAGTTTTGTGTGTCTTATAATTTTTTCTAACGAGACATTAACGATTATAGATGACTTACTTTGACTGTTACTATTCCTTTTCCATTCCATTTGTTTCCTTGTAACAAATGTTGATTTACTTTCGTTATTTATTTTTTTTGACATTGTCAAACTGGTACGTCAATTTTATTTTTCTTTCTTAAAGGGCAGTCTACGTGTCTACGGGGTGGGTATCTTTTTTATCCTAATAAATTGTTAAAATGTTATAATTAATAACTGACTACTTTGTATAGCTGGCTACATACACAATCGAAAGGTTTTCGAACATAGAAAAAAAAACGAGACCGTCAAGCGTCAAGTACCCTAGTGTCCTGACATTAGGGCACTTGACGTATGCCCTGGCATGCAGCACAAGCAAAGGTGTGCCGTTGTCCTTGGAGCAACAAGCTGCAATTACACAATTCGGATATTATGTACACCGTCCACAAACCACCATCTGTAGATATTGTTTGTGTTAAGGCCGACTAGGGCTCGGAGTCTATTTGGAAATTTTCAAGTCGGCCACAGCATAAAATGCCCAAGTGGAGGGCTTTTAAACGGCGCGATAAAGCCAGAGATCACAGTTCTAATGCCCCATTTACATCCTCAGGCGAAACGACTTCCGTGAAAAGGTACGCTTGACTTGTTTTCTTTGCAAGGTCATAACGAGAATCGCGGTGACTCGTGGCATGAACAATTTTTTTTTATTTGTTTTCTCTGCTGTAACATACACGTCGTTTGAGCGTGAAGCTTGTGGCCAAGCGATAATAGCACTACTGAACGAAGACAGATGCCCCAATTTCAGACTGAGTCTGAACGACGATTTATTGGACAAGGCGCCGGACATTACTTGCCGGTATCCTCTCAATACGTCTCGATTTACAAGGCCCGTTACCTATGCATCAATCCGACCATCAAGTAAGAATTTCGGTATCAATTGTTACAGTTTTCGCCGGAGGCCTGAGGTAAACTTAATTTCGTTTATTTATGTACTTATAAAACATATGTTACAGAAAAACAATATAAATTTAGAAACCTCTTTGGACCTGCGATTTGTTCCCAAATCGCAGATAATCATTGATTGTTTTTGCATTTTTGTGAAAAATATGGCTGTAAGAATAGTACATTTTTCAAATTTTTGATGACCGTCATTCTAAATTCCAGTCCAATGTTCTATCGAAATGACAGCTTAAATTCCTTTCCGACATAGGCTTAAAATTATGATTTTGAAAAATCATGTGGGTATGTATGTATTAAAAATCGGTGTATAACATAAGATTTAAAACTAATTAAAGTAGATGTCGCGTCTAGCCACAACTCCAAAAATTGACAATAATTATGCGGCTACTGAATCAGCACTATAAAAAGATATAAATCTATTTCCCCATAACATGTGACCATGAACAAAAATACATCCATGTAATTTGCAATACAGGATCCTCACTATAAAATGTTATAGGTACCCATAAACTACGCATAAGGGGTAAAGATGGGTACATTAGGTCGCTACAACAAAATAACATAAGGTACATAACGTTCTTCGAATATCACCCTTCGGAATTTTATGTTTCATGAATACAGGGTAAAGCAGCTGTCTATTACACCGATGAGTAACATTGACTATTTTATTTCACAAAGTTCAGGCAGTACATATTTTAAAAGATAGCGTCTAAACGAATTTGGGAAAAATACGATATTTATAAGTAACGACACAAAAATAATCCTTCTTTGCGATCGCTTTAAGAACAATCTAAAAAAAAACCTCAAATAGATTGGGTGTTTTTTTTTTAAGTTTACTAAAAAATTACATCGTAAAATAGACAAATGACTACGTCAATTGGATGCACGCCTTCGTAATTTCATGGGGCAAAAATAGACCCCTTGTGGAACTCCTCTACAAATTCCACCCAAATAAACAGGATTGTATCATAATATTGTAACACTTATGTTAACGATAAATATATCGTTAACATAAGTGTTACCTCTATAAGCAATCATTAGAAATACTGGTTTAGAGGCGATTGTCCAGACATTAAGTAATATATGGCAAATACAGATATGCTATAATTAATCGAATGCCTATCTGAATTCAGTCTATCGATAAATTCAACGAATGTATTTTATTTACATTGCTGATTTTCGGAACTGTTTTATAGCCTCGTTACCTGTATACATAAGCAATGAATATGGAACGATTGTTTTTTTGGAATTTTGACTCGTTCGTTATATGTGAAATATGATCGGTTTAGCTGTAATATTTTAACAAACAAATATGTTTGTTTGATGTTTCATGTTACTAGGTTAACCAATGCTAGTTATTTGCGTTACAATTGTTTTGTATCCAATCAAATGTGTGGTGGCGATTTTAGCGCGAATCGCAAAAAAAATAAAATGATGATATCTGTATAGGAAGCGGAAGTTACGTCATTGGAATTGTTACAAAATGTGCCAAGACGTTATAAAAGAATTAGTCCAGTTTTGCCTTGAAATATATTATGAATTCTAATTTCAAATCAGGGTGAGCAATTTTTAACTTAAGTCATGCAAATTCAAAACACGTAAATATATTAAATTAGTCAGTAGTCAAAAGTATTAAAGTCTATTATAACCTATTTCCGTCTATTATATTAGCCTGCATCTTCCGTGGCGCGTAGAAATAAATTTCCCTGCAGTCATTTTATACAAAGATTATTCAAAGATAAAAAAAAAACATTTTCTATAAACACCAAAAAAATAATTTACTTTCAGAAGTCTGAGAATATTCATTTTTCATTTCTACTGAGAGATATAAGCTTATCGTGCATATACATAACATAAATACTATGTATTATACATAGAAGATAATATAAATTACCCAAGCAATATACATAGATAAAATTTATATGGGACCTCTTCTATCGTTTTGACTATAAAAATATTTTTGCTTATATACTATTTTTACTTATAATATTTTTGATTTAAATATTTTTTATTAACTGTGAAATCGCGTAACAAACATACAAAAGTCGAATTGAGAACTTCCTCCTTTTTTAAGTCAGTTAAAAAGTATGTCCTCTAGGCCAAATTCTATCGAAAACCATTAAATTTGTGGGCTTGACAAACAAACCAACTCATTTTTACATTAACTATTGTGCCAGTCTGAATTTATTCAGACATAATAATATAATTCTTGTGAAAAACAATCCACAGGTCCATAGATATTTCAATCAAAGCCCTTAAAAAATACGAACCATCGTCTTCTTAAACTATTTATTTTTGAAATGCCAATTAGCTTTGTAGTTTGCATCAATTCTCGAAATACTAGTGCAAATGAAATGTTCAATTTACTTTTTCTAGTGAACGAGAACATCAAAGGAAATTAATTTGTATGTGAAAAGCTTTTATGATGTTAAATATACATAATATTGGATTAAATAAAATAAGACTGCTTGATTGGATGGTTTTATAAATTAAAAAAAGAAAGCTATTGAAGTTAGTTGATAAGTGGTTAAAAATAAATGTTTTAATGATGGAGATGCCTAACTAAATTAATTTTAAAGTAACTCAGTTCTCTTGAGAATTTTACCAAACCTTTGAATCTAATTGATCTAAGTTGTATTTAATTTTCAACTCAGCCTTTTACGCATAATTCATATAAAATTATTTTCGTTAACTAATCTCCTTAAAAACAAATCTTTTTCTTTTGTTACTAAACAAGTAAAAGAAAAACAGTTTTCATTGATTTTTTTAATTTTTTATTTCTCAAACTATTTTTGTGTAGATTAATACAATATTACTCGCCAAACTTTACGTTTGATGGCGAGATGTGTTTTTTTCTTTAAAATACATATAAACCTTATACTACTTTAACAAAATAAATCCTAATTAAAATTTTAAAAATAAAAAACATATATTTAAAACTGTCAGAATTTGCTTCTCAACAATAAAACGTGCTGAGGCTGCAACCGCAACGTCTAAGTAATCTTGTCGAGAAGTAAATTCTTCAGTCTTGATCCTAAAATACCTTTACTATTAGAGGTTAGCCTTAATTAATATATTTAGTATAGTAGTTTATTTATTTATTTAGTACAACAACAGCATTATTTTACGAAAACTAAAAAGGAACACTATGCTTATTATAAGGTTTTATTTTCGTTTTCAAAGTTACACGACCGTGTGACAAATTCCATGCTACTTTGAACTCTCGACAGAATCCTTACAGGAAATTACCCTTCGCATCTAGCTGGGCGGGAAAAATTTAACGATTGGTTTATCTTTCTACCACTTGCCAAGATATCAAACTGCTGAAGGTCAGGGGAATTAGGGATGAGAGGAGGGAAGCTGGAATACTAATCGGGGACTGCCCATGGATTGTAGGAGGGTGATTTGTTAGTCATCGTTTTCATTAGTCCTTGAAGATGAAAGCTTCAGTTGGAAAGAATAAGAGGATGAGATATTTTAACAAGATAGATTTTTTCTTTTTAAATATATTGGCTCATACTAGGAGTTTCTCCTGAACGTATAAACATTTAAACTCACATACACAAACAGAAGAACTACCTGACAGACACACAAATGTTGGTTCCGTGCGGGAATCGAACCCTTGACACGCGGCGTATCAGCCAGTCGCTTAACCACGGCACCAACCGTGCCGTCAAAAGACCTTTTGTGACAATTTGGAGTACTTTGCATTAACATTGTATCCTAATAGTGGACAAATGAAAGAAAAGATTTTAATCAACACACACTTTCAGACGCATACACAAACACATACACACAACTTTCCTTAAAATTATTTTAAGATTCAATAAAAAAAATCACACTGTCTATCTCAATATTCCGAAATCGTAACAATACCATCAGAAGCACTATGTATATCTTAGGGGACTAGCTAGCCTACCATGACGTCTTAAAACAGAACTTATTCCACTGAGGGAAGAGACAGAGCTATACAGGGTGTCTAGCACCATCTTTTTCTCACACAGGAATAAGTACTGTTATAAGATGTCATGGTAACCCTTCTGAATGTTGATGGATGGAGAAGGAAAGAAAAGATGGAGGGATTGTGTATGGAATGACATGAAGGAGAAAGGAGTAAGTGATGCCGTGACGTCTGACAGGGGAGAATGGAAAAAGAAAACGTGTTGCGCTTACCCCAACTAAAATAGGACAAGGGTAGGAAAATGTTGACTACAATGTTTTGTTTTTGAGTAAATAAATAAAGATATATATTATCCATTTAACATAAATCCCAGGTACAAAAAATCAAGATTCGTACTTGAAAAATATGTCTTACGTATTCTTAAGAAGAAAAAAACAGCCCGGTTCCATTCAGCAATTTATCTGTAATCCAGACGTGAACTACCACCATCCCACGCTTATTTGCCACCGAATACAGAAAAACGAAAACACTAAATCCTAAAATAATGTAAAAACAAAACAAAAATGCCCGATCCCAACATCTATAACCCCAAGTGTTATATCTACAAAATCCTTTAGTTTATTGGTGAACGAAAACGGGCAGTATTTCCCGTAAGCCAAATGGCAGTAACTCAACAAACCTATGTATCGATAAATCGGAATACGTGTAAATGTATCTCTGATTTTCTTTACTTGCGCCTTCTTCTTTTTTTTAACGAAATTATTAAATAACCGGTCTGGGCGGTAAGGAAGGGAGTGTCAGACTTTAACTGACTAAACCCAGCCATGTTTCTTCTTTTGTTATTTGTGTTCCGGGGCCGCAGGATCTCTTTCGAACCAACCCGCGGACCCGGCAAGCAGTGGCCGAGACGATCGCCTCTGCTATGCTAATATCTCTTTAAGGCGCGCGTGAAACAAGAACGCGCCGTCAACACAGCTTATTTCCGCCATGGAGTGTAAATGTGGTGTTGTTCCAGAAACTATGAGACATTTCAACAGCATGTCTGTCTTGTTATTTGCATTTTACAAAAAAATATGCTGGAAGTTACTCTAGTACCAAACGTGTAGTCAAAAATTTTGGGTCCATTAAGTTTGGCCATTAGACGCTTAGAAGACAAAGTAAAAGAACATATTTAAATTGATCATTTAGTTTTTTAACATATTTCAATAAAGGAACGATTATATGAGTAATTCTATTTGATACAGTTTCAAGTTGAAATGCAAAAAAAGGAGGATTTTCGTTTTTTTTGAGATACTGCCTTTTGGCGTTCGAGAGCAAAACAGGGGTTCTCACGTAAATTCGATTATTTAGTAGGGACCAGTCTGATAGTAAGGAATTAACTAGCTTGTGGTCGAACTCGAGATTATTCCGAGTGTAGAGTACTTGTTACACAATAATTATTTCGTATTATTGTGTTACTTCGGGAGATGTTCAAGAAGTAGTCGATGGTTGTGATGTCTTTTGTAGTTTGTATTGGTATGTTGCAGATATAAATTGAAATGGCTCGTTTGTAAATAATATGTTAATTTACTGCAGACATTTTCCAGTTACAAATGAAAACGTCAGTTAATGTAAAGTGATTGCAAACGACGGGCCTGTTGGTCTAGTGGTTAGTGGCCCTGACTACTGAGCCGGAGGTCGTGGGTTCGATTCCCACCCAGGACAAACTTTGTGTGATGAGCATGATTGTTTGTTCTGTGTCTGGGTGTGATTTATCTACAATATTTATGTATTTATAAATTATATAAGAATGTATATCAGTTGTCTGGTTACCATAACACAAGCTCTGCTTAGCTTGGGATCAGATAGCCGTGTGTGAGTTGTCCCAAGATATTTATTTATTTATAAACTTTTTTTAGTTCATGAACTCTTCGGTAAAAATATTTTTTGAGGTCATTTTTGTCACGTTTTATAAACTGCATAAATATTTAAATGTCTTTAATTAACAGCAGTGATTTATACAGTGAAGACAAGCCGTGCATCCGTTGGATTTTATCACTGGAAAAAGTACATATTCTACACATTGCATTGCGACATTTCTTAATTAATATAGTAGTTCTAGTAATCTGCCTATTAAAATATTCTCTTACTAAGTTCATCCTATGCTTTAACATTAACAAAAATATACGCCATTCCCAAAAAATGACACTTTTGTTTTATTTTTCACTAGCTTCCGCCCGCGACTTTGTCCGCGTTGCATAGTTACTATAGGCTGACGATAACTTTTACGCGTGATGATCGAAAAAAAAATCTTTCTCTCCCCTTTTCTTACCTCTTTCTCCCCCCTTTTCTCACTTTTTTTAGCCTATGTCCGTCTCCAGGGTCCCAACTATTTCTGTTCTAAAATACATCAAAATCGGTTTGACCATTTAGGCGTGAAGACGTAACAAATAAACTCACTTTCGCTTTTAAAATATTAGTAGGGATACTGTTTACGCTTGGTCATCACTGCATATTATAAAACAAAGTCGCTTCTCGCTGTCTGTCTGTCACTATAATATATGCTTAGGTCTTTAAAACTACGCAACGGATTTTGGTGCGGTTTTTTTTAAATAGATGGCTTGACTAACGAGAAAGGTTTAAGATTAATATCTACAATGCACCCGTGCGAAGCCGGAGCGGTTCACTAGTATTTTTTATATAAAAAACAAAAAAATTAAATCTCCCTGAAAGGAAGAATTACAATAATCCTTCTTTAGTGCTTTAACAAAATTAAAAGTTTCTTGACCCATTGACTAAATTTCAGATTATTGAGATTTTCTTTTTGGCACCGTTTTTGGCTTATATAAATAAATAAATATCTTGGGACAACTCACACACGGCTATCTGATCCCAAGCTAAGCAGAGCTTGTGTTATGGTAACCAGACAACTACATACTTATATAATTTATAAATAAAATACATATTATAGATAAATCACACCCAGACACAGAACAAACAATCATGCTCATCACACAAAGTTTGTCCTGGGTGGGAATCGAACCCACGACCTCCGGCTCAGCAGTCAGGGCCACTAACCACTAGACCAACAGGCCCGTCAATTTGAAAAGCTACGCCATCAGACAGGCCCGGTTTCACACGATTTGTATTTTCTATTTCGAGATCCTTCCATTTTCAATCCACCATACCTTCACCGAGTTTTTCCATTCCATTAGTCCCGTAATAAGCCCAAGACTCCCAAAGCTAAGGTCGACCCACACTTTAATGGGATTTGTACTAAACAACCCGCTATTTGAGGTTAAATGAGAATTTAGCCCCGTTCTTACGCGCTACGCACCCAATTTGCGTAATTTTAGCGGAGATTAGACTTAGTTTATTGCTTTTAATTGCGTAAATATGTATTAGGATTGTACCTTTTAGCAGTGTTGTTCGAAGAGTAGGGGAATGTACTGTTACACCTTCACCCAGAGAATTAAATCATTCGATGTACTCTTACCTAAAATCTTAGGCAAACCTGTACGGATGTATTGGTTGGTTAATTTACAAGCTTCGTTATTATTATTACTGGATACAATCTTATTTATTTACATAAGTATCTATTCACAAACCTCAACTCAAGTTTGAACCTTTTTGTGTATATTAAGTTTTTTTTTTTAAATTTACCTTTATTTTTTTGTGTTGCTTTCCTTGTTTAAGGTTGTGTGCACTTCTGGCATGTACCAAATAAACTTTTCTTTCTTTCTTTGGCATACGCGGTTCAAGACACCAGACTACTACGACAGATCATATATTAAAGTACTAGCTTTTGCCAGCGGCTTCGCTCGCGTTAAATTCGGGGTCAAACAGTTCCCCTTGCGCCTTATTGATTTGTAATAGCAACGCTAAGTTTTCCCTTTTCTGACCCTCACATCCCACTTTTTCCCTCCAAAAATTAGCCTATGTCCGTCTCTTGGTTCCCAACTATCTCTGTACCTACCAAAATTCATCAAAATCGGTTTAGCTATTAAAGCGTGAAGAGGTAACAAAGAAACAAACTCACTTTCGCTTTTATAATATTAGTAAGGATCTGCTAGTGTTCGCAGTCGGCGCGCAATCGGTTCTTATTGCTTTGTCAGCACCTGAATCGGATCGGATCCGTGAAAGAAGAACCTATTGTAGATCAGCTGCAAACTCCGGACACTCACAGATGCTTTACGACGACATTACTATTAAATAATATTCGTCCCACTCTTTCACTTATTTACTCTGATTAATTTCCATTCAAGAAGTTTTGGATCCAAGACATTTATTACCTCAACGGTTCTTGCTCACCACCACAAGGAACCGTCGCCAGAACTGATTGTGGCTTTTTTAAGTTGCAGTAGCTTGAGGATAGAGTTGCGGGATTAAGTCCCAAAAAAAAACGATTCAAATGTCAACGAAACTGAAACGTGGTTATTTTTTGTAAGGTAAATCTAATCATTTAAATCCTTGCCTACACTTTCACAAAGGTATGGGGTACTAAATGTTTTACGATCGAAGGGAATGTAGCATGTAGAACTGTAGCTATTATGGTACCTTCTTGCATTAATCATGCTTTAATAAGTGCGTTTAATTAAAGTAACTGGTGTAGTAAATGATCTATGGGAACTGGATGTTGTAAAACAACCATTTCCTTTTACCACCCTGGTTGGTTGATGCAATGGTAGCTTTTATTGGTCATTAATATATCACAAATTGTCAATTGTCTTTTTTTCTATATTATGTTTTATTTTTCTTAAATAATAATACAAAAAAAATGAAAATACGCATAATTTTCTCCTTATTTTTATATTGATGTTACTGTATCGATGTGATACTGTTTGGATCTGGTACAAATTAATATTTCCAAATTATAAATGCAAAAGTATTTATCTGTTTGTCTGTACTAGGAACGCATTAAAGGCTTAACGTGTTTTCGTGACAAAAAATAGATGCCTTGAGATTAAGGCCTCCAACCAGTGTAAAAACTTAAAACAAACTGTGAACACCGTTATGCAAAGACCAGGGTTAAAACATAGGATAGTTTGAAGCCCGGTAGTATGATCCTGTAAGATAATTTCCGTCTCCACGTGAGCAAAACCAACAGTAATTCATCTGAAATGTCTTTACCAACCACCACAATCGTACCTTTCCCCGAATCAAAAAACTTGAATAAATAAATCGATTCTCCCTACAATCCCACAAGGAAGAGATTGAGTGACCTATCCTTAAAAGGATTCCTCAAATCCCCTCTACATGATCCTAATTCCAGCAAAGCTTTCAACACGGTAAAGATACCGCTATCCGTTACACTCGGCCCTTCGGTTAATCTTAATTCAGGGTTTAGTAAACTACGGTTAACGGAATGGTGCAATCCTTGATTACAGTTTAACTATAAACTCGGGTTATATGTTTTACTATAAACTGAACTGTGAATATAAAGCCGGGGAATGGTGTGATTCGATTTTATGGTTATTATTTTGAAACGGATATAGATTGATAGTATTTGGATTGAATGTGAGCGTTGTTGACTTTGGTTTAATTTTATCGAGTGCTTTTACTAGTTGTTTTTGTGATTTGAGTTTGATAGGCCATGGAATGAATTAAAAAGGCGACAAATATTATAGTCTCGACTATGAGATTTACGTCATTGTCACGCATTGATTGTTGAACTTTTGCTTTGCTTTTGAAGAGTTATTTCCACCACACATTTCTCAGAGTTCACTTGGAATTGGTCAAATACGTGAAAGAAAACCGTCTTTTTTAGTATATGACTTGATTCTTGTCACTTTCTATTTGGACGCCTGTTTTTTATTTCATTATTGTCTTTGCCAACTATTTTGGGGTCTTCTTCCAATCTAATCGGATGCAGCTCAAAATTCAAACCAAATAACTAGCTACTACGATGCTTAGTAATTTGATGTAAAAGTCAATAAAACCAATATCTTCATGCAATACAAATTTTATGTCTCCAACAAATAAAAGGGTAACATTTGTAACCAGTAATGAGATAAAACTTCAACAAAAAATACCCCACTCTACATTTAAACTCATTTCCTCTCACACTAATAATCACAGCCTTCTATTTATTTAGCCAAACATCATGAGAACAATATAATCTTTATTTCTGTGAAAACAGCTTCCAACACGATTGTGGTGCGGGTATTCATTACTCAGAATTAGCTCATTCTGCGGTTTATTTAGATTAAGAGTTTAATAAACTGCAGTTAGTGAAATGGTGTAATCGGTATTATATGGTTAAGGTTATGTGGTTCGCATTCTTCTATTTTGTACTTATTAGAAAAAGTGATCCTCAAACATGTAAAAAAATGCCCGCTTCCCACGAGGGTTAGGTGAGGGCCTTCACAATAACATTGGCTATTAATAATTATCTTAGCTTAGGTATAACCTGCAACTATTTAACAATTCGACTAGCCTTAGTTTTTCTGATGAGAAATCGTCGAATAACCTCCCCCGCTCTGGGCGTAGCGGATTGATAGACTTGTACTGACTTCCATCCATCCATGTTCCTCCTTTTGCTCTTTGTCATCCGCGGTATCTCTTTCGAAGCAACCCACATCCTTTTTTTTGGGCTGGGAAATAACCAAATAACTTCCCCCGCTCTGGGCGGAGCGGGGGGAGTGTCAGACTTGTGCTGACTAAATCCCACCCATGTTCCTTTCATTGCTCTCTATGTTCCGGGGCCGCGGTTTCTCTTTCGAACAACCCGCAACCCCGGCAAGAACCCATAACCTTAAGGCTTATTTTAATTGCAACCCATATTTTTTACTTCAAGGTGCAAATACTGATTTTATTTATCGAGTACTTACCTAAATCCTTCTTTGTCACCCAGTTGAACAACCTCCACCATCTTGAAAACCTTTAGTCCAACAATACGCTATCTAAGACACATAACACATAACCCTTAACTCGACTCGACATAATTATCTAAGGTGCTATATACGTCCTATTCAGCACGTTATCAATACTCCCAGATCATGTAGTACCTACAGGTCTATTGAATCGTCATGAATAGGCGACTTTAGTTATCTTGATTAGGTCATGTTTGTCGTCGAATAGAGCATTATGGCTTTTCTTGTAGGTCAACTGCGGGCTGTCTAGATCTAGTCTTTTGGCAAGAAAGATCTGTTTGCGTTGCTATGGAAACGGGACCCTGTGTGATGGTTTACTTGGAAACCTTATCTGGTATAGTAATTGGTTCAGAAAACTAACCATCACAAAATTACCAAATAAATGCAAACAGAATAAGATGAATTATTTGGCGAGTGACGTCATGGATTGGAATCAAATAGGGCACCCTTTCTGTATAGAAACACCGCAAGAATCAAGCTATAGAAGTTACAGAATTGTACTCGGATCTACCGTTCTCAGCTCTGCAAGCTGCAGGGTTAAATACTCCTTGAAAGTACTGCTTGTTGACGATTTTAGACCTAAGTCGTTTTTACAGTAAGTCAGAGCATATTACAACCTTTTTGCCAAGACATCAGGTTTGAACGTGTTTGGCACATTCCGGTTCTGAATTTGTTTTCTACAGGGGGCACCAGAAGTTTCCTTTCGTTAAACATTGTAATTTAGCAGACCACTTCATTATTATATATGTTATATTTATCTAAACTTCATGTACTTCATGTACATAGGTGGAATTAATGCCAAAAGGCATTCTCTACCAGTCAACCTTTGGGTTAAATACGAATACATTGTGATAGGGTGCAAAAAATATAACAAAAAAAAATATGACTACCTATTTGTATTTAAAGAACTTATATGCTTATACACAAATTCTAGCAGATACAGATATTCTAGCTAAAAAGATACCATTTAAATCTAACCTACAGCAAACAGTGACGTGTTGAATATCTAAAAAAATTGTTCCAGCCAAAATTCAAACCATACTAATATTTCATCACGCTCTATATTAGATAGCGTTTGACCGTAGCACGGACATTTTGAACATTACCCGCAAGTAAAGCCCGGAATACAACACGTTTAGTCATGTTTTGTTAGATTGTAGATCAGGACAATTTCCTGATGAAATGGTTTTATGCCTATGTTATTAGAACCTCTGAGAGGGTGTCGTGATTTGCCCTTTGGTTTTTACCAAATTGTGAATCTTTTTTTTCTTAGCGTTTTTATTTAGATTTATTTTTTGTTTGTCTTCCTCCTTGGCCTAGTGGTAGTGGTGATAGTTTTTGGCTGAACACTTTGTGGTGCATTCGATTCTCAGTTTAGACTAAGTTCTATTGGACTGTTCTTTATTAAAAGAGACTTCCTGGTAAGACTGCAATACCTACTGAACCCCTTTTGTAAGAACCGTCATAATGTTAATGTTTTTTGATATGAATAGTGTTACCTGTGTTTTAAGTTTACATTTGCGAGAGATATTAACATTGCTAGGGACACAAATAAATCACTTAAATATATCACTATGTTCTGTTGTAATAACTCAATAAGATTGATCACATTATAGGTACCCTCAGAATGAAATCTGTGCCTTCTCGTTACGATATTTACTAGAACCTTTGTAATGCAATCAATCAAAAATAATTAATTATTTTTCTTTTGTGAGTTACTGAGAGAAAAATCTAATGAATGAAAATTAAGAAAGAAAATGTGTTTCTAGAGATGTTTGTCTTGATTAATTGAGTCGTTTTCAAAAGAAATGGTATTCAATCAATTGAATTTTATAAAATAAATACTAACTTTAATTAAATTTACCTAGACAATTGATTTCACATTAAGTGAAAAATCTAAAATAAAACCTACGTTTTTAGTTTTTTTGCATTATATTTTTCTTAAATGACAAACATATAGTATATAGTGGATGAGTAGGGGATGGTAACGTAAGTTAGAGCTTTGACTGGTCTCGGTGACACAAACGAGGTTTATATAGGATTTATCCGTCCGTAAGTATATTTGTTACATTGTGGCGTTGTAAAAAGCATGGGTCGATTTTGATGATCCGGGTTTTTTTGCCAACAAACAAAATTCTCATAACTTCCTTCATCAGCTCGCTGTTTTTTTTTTGTGGAATGATTGTGTAGATCCTAACATGTATTGATATAATAACAGGGCGATTATATGCAGATGATGTTATAAAACCAACAGACTTAAGTATTCTTTTAACATTAATTGTTGACAATGTTTTTTAGATCCGTTACGTTTGTTGCCTACTTTCTCTTCTGTTTTTTAATTAAACATTTCATACTCTATGGCAAGCGGTGTCGTGCAAATGACGTCGGTCATTGCGTTTGTGTGAATGAATGATTATAATAATATTCAGTGAGGCGCTTGTTGGAACCGCAGTGGCTGAATGCGGACTATAGGTACGTAGGTATAATAGAGAGCGTTAATCTTCTCCCGTTTGGAGTGTCATTTCTGTTGTTGGTATGGGAATTTGATCTTTGTGTTTGTTGTGAAAATGCAATTTAAAAACACTATTAACATATTGCAGTTTATTTTTAATTTATGATATATACTTCGTCGTTTAATACTTTTTATAAAAGTGTAGTTTTTCCGAGAAATTATTATCATTTTTTGCCCATTTACATTAAAACATTAGCATTGCGACTATCGTATTTAAATAATTTCATTGGTTATTAAGCGGTCTTAAGTAAAACGTTCTTCAAAACCTTAACTTAGGAAAGAACTGAAAAGATGTACACAAAAACCTTTAACAATAACTAATTAACGAACACTAATTTTCTGATTCACGAAAAGGTTCGTCCGCGGGGCATAGTTACTTTGGGCTAACGCTAACTTTAACCCGCGTGATGATCGAAAAAAAAATATCTTTATCTCCTCTCTTTTCTTCCCCTTTTCTCACCCTTTTCTTACTTTTTTTGAAAAAAAAATAAATTAAAAACCGATGTCCATTTCCAGGGTTCCAACTATCTCTGTACCAATATTCATCAAAATCGGTTTGGCCATTTAGGCGTAAAGACGTAACAAACAAACAAACTCACTTTCGCTTTTAAAATATTAGGTCCTTACATATGAAATTGGCGTTTTTCGTACTGGCCACTTTAATCACGAATTTCTCCTCTTTGGTAAGGAATTCCAAATTCAAATTTGTACAGCTATTTACTCATGTATTTGTGCTTCGATGACCGTCATTCATTTGTTTTTTTTCTTCTTTTTTTTCTGTTTGCGTCACTCATTTTACAAAATGGAAAATTTAAAATATCGCATTATTTACGAGTACGAGTTCCGCCGTGGCACTAGTGCTGCGGAAACGACTCGAAGGGTGAATGATGTGTATGGCGGTCATGTTGCAAAAGAAAACACAGTTCGTTTTTGGTTCCAACGTTTTCGTTCTGGAAATTTCGACCTGCAGAACAAGCCCCGTGGACGGCCTGAGACCCAAGTTGATAATGGAGAATTGAAGGCTATTGTGGAAGCGGACCCATCGCAAACCACGTCCGAGTTAGCTGCAGGCTTCGATGTTAGTGATAAAACTGTTTTAATTCACTTGAAGCAAATTGGGAAGATTAAAAAGCTTGAAAGGTGGGTACCTCACGAATTGACTGAAGCAAACCGGCAAACGCGCGTCGACTGCTGCGTTACATTACTGAACCGGCACAACAATGAAGGTATTTTAAACCGAATCATTACCTGTGATGAAAAATGGATTCTTTACGATAATCGGAAGCGCTCAGCGCAATGGTTGGATCCTGGCCAGCCAGCCAAATCCTGCCCCAAGCGAAAATTAACCCCAAAAAAGTTACTTGTAAGCGTTTGGTGGACTAGTGCCGGTATTGTTCATTACAGTTTTCTCAAATCTGGCCAGACTATTACAGCTGATGTCTATTGTCAGCAATTACAAACCATGATGGAAAAGCTAGCGGCTAAACAACCAAGGCTGGTCAATCGCTCCACGCCACTGCTGCTTCACGACAACGCCAGACCACACACTGCGCAACAGACGGCTACCAAATTAGAAGAGCTTGAATTGGAATGTCTTAGACATCCTCCGTACTCCCCGGACCTTGCTCCAACAGATTACCATTTTTTTCGCAATTTGGATAACTTTTTGCAAGGGAAAAAATTCAACTCCGATGGGGCAGTCCAAATCGCCTTCAAAGATTTTAGTGATTCCCGTCCGACTGGTTTTTTTAGTAAAGGGATCAATGAACTACCTATAAGATGGCAAAAGTGCATTGAAAACAATGGTTCATACTTTGATTAATTAAATATATTATATTAAAAAATATTCGACTTTTTGTTCCTTCCATACAAAACGCCAATTTCATATGTAAGGACCTAATATTAGTAAGGATTCCATCAGGCACAAACCTTGCACGTCAATAAAGACGCTTGTCTAAAAATAAGAGCCTCCTTTCCACCCTCGCATTTCAATTCTCTAAATTCACATGATTCATTAAACAATCCCCACTGGGAACAAGAATTTAAGCGTCCCTTAAACAACTGTCACACACAGATGTGTAGGCTGTCTTGTAGTTGGAAATGTTAGGTAGATGAGACTGGTTGTAGGTAGTTGTAGCTATTCATCATTTTATGTACATAGTTGGGAATCAGGTGGGCGAATGTTATGCGAGATTGATTTGTTTTGTTAACTTACTGAGTAAGTATTCGAAGTGTCACTGGTAATAGGTATTGTTCGAATCGTAACTCATACTTACCCCGTGGCCACAAGTTACATGCTCAAGCGCGTTTTGTTACAGCGACTGTTCATTAATGTAAGACGTTTTTAGAGCAATAAACACCTTTTTTTTGCTGGTGGGAAATCATCAAATAACTTCCCTCGCTCTGGGCGGAGCGGGGGGAGTGTCAGACTTGTACTGACTAAAACCCACCCATGTTACTTCTATTGCCCTTTATGTTCCGGGGCCACGGTATTTCTTTCGAACAACCCGCAACCCCGGCAGCCGGTGGCCCTAGCAGGCCCCTTTGAGCAATAGATATCTTGCGGAACTGTTGTGGTTCTCACACGAAAGGAACAAGTCTTTACATTTGTGCATTAATGTCGCTTTCACCACGTTTAGTCGATTTTTACTCACATGTTTAAAACACAACCTTCTTTTAAGGTTTCGTACCTCAAAATAAAAAAGCAAAACCCTTATTGGATCACTTTTTGTCTGTTAAAACCCTTTATCTCGGGAACGCGAAGTATTGAGTTAAAATTAAACCATATACTCAACGCTGTGGTCTGTTTGTGCTATAAAAAACAACAACCCTATAAGTCTACACAGTCAAAAGTTATGGCTGTTTATGTCGCAAGTTTCTGTAGAACTATGGCTCTTGGCGGAGCGGGTGGGTGTCAGACTTTTACTGAGTAAAACCCACCCATGTTTCTTCATTAGCCCTTTATGTTTCGGGACCACGATATCTTTTTCGAACCTCCGCGAGAAACGGTGGCCCTGGCAGGCCCCTCTTCTTTGCCGACATCTCTTTAAGACGCCGGTGGAACACAAACGCGCCGTAAACCACACCTTTACGTTATAAATAAAAATGATCATTTCAGATGACTTTTTCGACTGTAGCGTAGCTAAGGTACCTACGGCATGAACATCTGGATTTACATAACGACATCGTAATGTGTTTCTCGCTAGGTAGGTTTTGCATAACTTGATAATGTAGGGCACAAAAAGTGTGGGTGCTCAATTTAAACAATTGTCGAGTAAATAATTACCTTGTTCGTCAAGTGATTGTAAGTTAGGCTGCTCAGTGATGGATTTTGGGTTAATTCCGTTGGTTTTGGTGTATTCGGGTGATTTTCAGCGGATTCCAGCAGAGTGTTGTTTTTTATTTTATTTTAGTTCATATCTTACGCTGGAAGACCGACTGGCATTTCCTGTGTTTTCTTTTCCTTTTAACTTGTATGCCTGTTTATTTAAATAAAAACACATAATGTTATTTTGTTGTGCATGTTGAAGGACGGAGGTCGAGAGGTAGGCCAAAGAAGAGATGAATGGATTGTGTAAGGAATGATATGAAGGAGAAAGGAGTAAATAATGCCGTGACGTCTGATAGGGGAGAATGGAAAAAGAAAACGGCGCAACATGTTTTCTTCTTCAAATCTCCGCTGTCAGATGTCACGACATCATCTCTCACTCACTCTTTTAGTCACATCTGCGTCGTCTTTCCTTGGTAAGACTACTTTTTAGAATTTAGAGAGCCACTGACCACCTGGCTAACCTGTCAAAAATCTACAAATTACAGCTTTTTGTTATTCTACAAGATCGTTAAAGTTTGAGGTTTGAGGGAGGCTGGTGTTTTGTACCCGACTACTCTGAGATGAGAAGAAACAGCGGAAATAAACTCAGAGGTTATAGTCCAGACAAAAATCTAGGTCAATATACATTAGTACTATTCAAATTAGTGTCTGAAATGTTTTTTTTTTAATTGTGAAAAAGAAAATCGCTCAACTATGTACCTCTTTTGAGCACTCCTAACATACCTGTAGCCATTATTCTCCGAGTTTCTCGCAGTTAGTTTGGGAACTACATTCTCTGGCCGGCCTCTGGGACCATAAAGGAGTTTATAAATCAACGTGGTACTGTAAAGGATGTTCTAATGTGGACATAATATTTGCATAAGTACTGTTGACTGTGTATGTCCTTGTGTTGTTTATTGTGTTGGAAACTCGTTTATGTTACGTAGGTGAATTAGGTTATGTACCCCTGGATTTTAAATAGCTATTCTAATTTTAATTTGCTGTTCAGTGAGTCGAATGGTATGATTAAAGCGCATAGCGTTGTACCGTAACGTAAATACGTCTAGTTTAAAATAAAAATATTCTTTTCGCTACTTTTTGTTTGCGCGTTTGGTTTTTTGGTATTAATACTAGTTTCTAAGTTGTGAGTTGTAGTAACCAAATTTGAAATAAAAGTGTTTTATTATGATTTAAAAGAAAGTCCATAGAGTTTCTTGTCCATTCTTCTCCATAGAGTACTTTACTTTGGAAACGGACACTACAGTACTTTCACAAGTCACTATGTCTTATAAATGGGTGCCTGTAACAGTCTTATTGAAATAAACGCTTTTAGTTTAAGTTTAAAAATGAAACTCCATATGTTTGGTAAGGTTTGTGTTTGTGTTAATAGGATATTGTTAAGCCACACAGAAAAATACTCGTGACATTCGTCAGCATTTCTACTCATTTCTTTTTCTTACCACTCAGAAGCCCTGTTTGATAAATGTGGTAAGAAATTGGTTATATATAATCCTTACTAATATTATAAAAACGAAAGTGAGTTTGTTTGTTACCTCTTCACGCTTTGATGGCTAAACCGATTTTGATGAATTTTGGTACAGAGATAGTTGGGAACCAGGAGACGGACATAGGCTATTATTTTTTTTAAAAAGAGTGGGATATGAGGGAGAAAGAGGGAAGAAACGGGAAAACTTAGCGTTGCTATTACAAATCAATAAGGCGCTACCGAATTTAACGCGAGCGAAGCCGCGGGCAAAAGCTAGTCAATATATATATATATATATCATCATCATCATCATTCGCAACCGGAAGGCGCCCACTGCTGGGCATAGGTCTCCCTCAATGACCTCCACGTTTGACGGTCCCGCGCCGCGTTCATCCAGCGGGTTCCCGCGGCTCGGACCAGGTCGTCGGTCCACCTTGTGGGGGGCCTGCCTACCCTGCGTCTTCCAGTGCGAGGTCGCCACTCCAGGACCTTTGTGCCCCATCGGTCGTCAGCCCTCCGGGCAATGTGCCCAGCCCACTGCCACTTGAGCTTGGCTATTCTTTGAGATATGTCGGTAACTCTGGTTCTTCTGCGGATCTCCTCATATATATATATTGATTGTCATTACCAATGACGATGTTTCATAAAGTCTGCGAATAGAACTGGCGCACCGAGGGTTCTGTACAAACTCGCGACATAAATGACTATATCGTCTGAATGCGTAAACGCAGATTTGACTTTGTTGTAACTTCAACTGGTTACCTTTACGCGTTCCCAAGATAAAGGATCTTGCTAGACAGACAGACAGATAGACGGACAGACTGACAACAAAGTAATGATCGTATGTGTAAGGGTTCCATTTTTGATTTTGAGGTACGGGACCCTAAAAAGGTTGATTATCTACTTCCTGCAATAGAATGTTACCGTGTTTTATTCTGGGGTGTGGAGACCAGACAGAGGCAGTCGCGTCAAGTAAAATACTGGTATTCTGCTGCATTTGGTTAAATTGGAAACCAACCCCAACAGGCTTGGGAAAAGGCTAGCCTTTGATAACTGTGTTTCCATTCACTGATACACAAAATTTAGTAGTATTTAGTCAAAAGATAGCCACATCTGAACATAGGACTCCAAAATCAAAAGTCATTTATTGAAACTAGGCTGATAATCAACACTTTTTGAACGTAATTACACAAGACAGTCCCCCAAAACAGCCACCCTTCGACACTTCCTAGTGTTTTAGCTGGAAAGAAGAAGTGGCGGAACAAACTCCCCAGCAACACAACTGTCTGATAGGTTTAATAAACCAGATCCAGATCCATCCGTCCATCAAATACATCTTGTAAATGCCCTTATTATTTTTACCCGACTGCGCACCGCAAAGGAGGGTTAGGGTTGGACCACATCTGGCAGCACGGAATCGCATTTGTTCCGCCTGTGCTATCACGTGCTGCAGTATGCTGCCGCATGCGGACGCGCGCTGTCGCATTTCGCAGACAAAAAAGGCGATCGCACGCGTCAGTATGCTGCAGCATGGGTGGCATACTGCCGCGTTCTTTCATAATCAGTTTAGTTTCAAGCGCGAGATGGATAGGACCACGGAAGAGAGAGCAGTGATTCTAGCGTGTATTTTGTGATCGGCGGTGAAAGGATGCGTTAGCATGCTATAGCGCGCTTCAGCGTTCCGGAGTCTCCCTGTCGACCATTGCATTTTTTCCGTGATGCCGATCGCCTCGAGGATTCCGCCGCGTGCTATCGCATTATGCTTTCTGTCTCGGTCTAGCAAATGGCAGTTCTATGCGACAGAAAGAGAAAGGGCGACGGAAAAAGGCGATTCCGTGCTGTCAGATGTGGTCCAACCCTTATGTGTTCATCAGACGATGTATGTATGTTTGTTCCTTTTTTAAAGCCTTTATTGCTGAAACTAAACATAAACTTATAAACAAACAAACTTATAATCTTACACAAATCTATTTCTAAGGTTTAGTGATCAGCGTGTCCTGTGACCCGAAGGCTTCTTCCAGCTGTTTCCAGTCATTTCTGTCCCTGGCTTTTCTTGACCAGGTAGCTTCTTCGACTTTCCTTATGTCATCCATCCATCTTTTTGCCTGTCTGCCTGTTTTCCTTTTACCATCTCGTAGTTGCAAATGCCCTATTAAAGATATAACAATCCACAGAATAACAAACCCTAATTCCAACCCAATCTGAAACTATGTCGTAGTTAAATGGGATTATTTAAATGAATATAACACGAACAGTTGGGAGTACTCGGTAGATATTAATTATAATAGTTTAACAATGATCTCGGGTGTGTATTAGACACGCATGTTACACAAATGCAAATAACTTGTAGTTACGATCAGAAAACGTCGGGCGGATGATTATCCGAACCGGTTTTAGGGACTGGTTTCATTAAAGCGACTGTAGGACTCGGGCGACGCGATTACCAGCCGATGCTTATTGCGACAAGCGAAACGCGTGCGCGTTGTCGTCTTTGTTTTCTTCACGCTGTCGTTCTGTTAGATTTGAAAGTCGCGTCGCATCTCCTTTTATCTGTTTTCACCACATACGAATACAACTTCAGCGCATAGCTTTTGACGACAAGGTAATGACAAAGTAATAGTATTGGGTCATATGTTTAAGAACCACATAGAAGTTTTTTCTGCTCAAGTTGTGGAAAAATATAGACAAACTAGCTTTTGCTCGCGGCTTCGCTCGAGTTAAATTCCGGGTAACACAGTTCCCCTTTCCTAATTTACAGGTACCTGCTACCTGTAGTTTTTGTTTTGCCCTTGCGCCTTATTTATTGTAATAGCAAAGCTAAGTTTTCCCTCTTTCTCCTTTATTTCTCACAATTTTTAAGGTTTCAAATATCTCTGTACCACAATTCATCAAAATCGATTTAGTCATTTAGGCGTGAAAACATAACATACAACCAAACTCACTTTCGCTTTTATTTATAATATTAGTAAGGATATTAATTAGTTGCTAAAGAAATCGAGATTGAAAATTATACAATTATTATACAAACGATTCAAATATCGTTTTCCCTCGATACAATCCGAGATAGAACCAATTTACCATCCGAAATTAAGAATATCCGCTCCTAAATTGTCACAATTCCTCACTTCAAATCACGAATCATTGACACGCGATCACTCATTCATAACTAACACAAGTTTGAAATATGACTGTAAATAGTCTCATTTTCCCGTTTCTCGGATATTGGGTGCCGCGGCAACATCCCTAAAGTCAATAAATAAAATATCCTCTCTCTTTTTATATATTTCGAGAAAATTGAGAAGCAACACTGAACTACGACTGAGTGGTTTGAATGTTGCTTAGTCAGTCGTCAATTTCGTATTTCTGTCTCTTTTGTAGTTTCTGTGTTGTTTTAGAAACGTGTGGCTTTGTGAGGGTTAAGTTTGGCGTGTATTGTATTCTGTATTTATGAATAGTTTTGGAGCGCGTTAGTTTTCTGTCTATACTAGATCTAAAGAGAGAAGTTTTGGTAAAACTATTATAACAATTTCAGTTTTGATGGATTAACATTATTTTTCTTTTAAAGATATGGTGCGGAATATCAGTGACAAGCCTTCGAAAATTAAAAACTTTTTTTTAAAGTTCAATTCAAAATTAAAACTGCCGCTGTAAAGTATTTTAGCACCATCGAAGACAATCAGAGGAAGCTTCGACCGAAAAATTTTTGGTTCGCCGACAACAATAACTTGAGTCTGCGCAGGGTTAACCTTCATACCATGAGCCTGACTCCATCCAGAAATACGCCCCAAATCCTAATTCACCAAATTCACCGCGTCGGACAGTTCATCTACGGGAGCCTGTGAATAAATCTGCAAATTGTCAGCATAAAGGTGGTAGGTTAAAGAAGTTTGTTAGAAATGGAATTTACCTACCCTTTTTTTTGGGAAATCATCAAATAACTTGGGGGGGAGTGTCCGACTTGTACTGACTAAGTCCTACCCATGTTCTTTCTATTGCCCTTTGCGTTCCGGGGATGCGGGGCGGGGGCGTTCGAAAGAGATATCTTGCGAACAACCCGCAACCCCAGCAGGCAGTGGTGCTGCCAGGCCACTCTGCTTTGCTGACATCTCTTTGAGGCGCGCGTGGAACACTAACGCGCCGTCGACACGGCCTGTCGTCAAAGACGGACAGACGGTGAGCTACAATTTACCTACCTTGCCGTACGCCTGCAGAGGTATTGCACCATGAAGATGTCGAATCTTCAATGCGAATATGTTGTCGGCGATCACAGAGGTTACTATAAAACCAATCAATCGCCGCTGAGATATATTATCAGAGCAGAATATCCCGAACAGGACATCAATATCTAGTAGTTTCTATTAAGTTTTAGTACGTATTCCAGTTGGTGTACCAAAGATATCCTATGTTGTCTTATCACAGTTTAGAAATTAACGATGGAAATAATAATCTTACTCGGATTCTTCTTCTGATGCCTCTATAATTTTATTTATAGGATATTGGCCATTAGCTTCAAGTAATTATCTTTCTCATTTATAAGGTGGCAACACTCGTGAATCCTATGGAATTCTATTGATTTGTGAATGTTTTTCAACCAAGACTTTTAGTTGAGCCAAGACTGCGTTTCCCTGCTACTTACCCCAAGATTAATATTACCAATAGCTGCACATTTGGTGCTGATGAATAATTAACTTGCTTCTCTTTTTTATTATTTCTACACACTTAAAATACCAAGCAAATCTATACGATAAAACGCCAAATCAAAACCACACCCTAACTCTATCTGTTCTAAAATTTAGTCAAGCATAAGCATCCTTTAACTCGGTCGCTAATCCTGATATAGTGTAATTAGAAGACCCAACCCGGGGAAGCTTCGAGTGGTTTCTCCTGTATGCCTAATGAGCTACGGACGGCGCAAGATGAAACTCAGCCCGATCTATTTGACTTAGATCGGATAAGGACACCTTTTTAGAGTTCCGTACCGTTAAAACGGAACCTTTATAGGATAATTTTGTTGTGGGTCTGTCTGTGTAGAGAACGCGACTGCGATCCTCTAAAGCTGTGAACTAGTGTCTAGTGTGTGTGTTAGTGTATGCGACTAGTGTGACGTCAGCCAGAAGGCGCTTAAGCAACTATCAATTTGTTTATCTATTGTTTCTTTCTTTTTTTTTGGATTATGTTCAATATTCGTTTGTTAAGTGTACATCATTTTGTATTTTACTGCAAACTAAACAGTTTCAGTCAACTATATGTTTAGCCTTTTTATTTGACTTTGTTAATATAACCTCTTATTAAGTCAATTTAATGAGTATGTGTTTGTGCTCACATTTCATTTTAAATTTTTAGTCTGCTACTATACGTGAGGACTTGTAATTAGCTTGCTGTTGTCCATGGTTTATTATTAAGTTTCTTTTTAAGCTGTAAGTCTTCCATGCTGTAATAAATAAATAAAAATCAACACTTAACTCACACTTGTTCACAGCTCTACGCAACCAAGAGAAATAGCTTTTTATGTCGCAAGTTTGTATGAAACCTGTGGTGCGCGAGTCTGACTTGCTCTTGGCCAGTTTTTTTTCCTTTACTAGCTCCTAATGACGCACTTCTTGGGAAAGGCCTTCCCCATATCTTTTCGTGCGCAACCACAAACCGGTCATCTCCGTGCACGACTAGGTCATCTTGCCAGCTCTTTCTGGGCCGACCTTAGCTTCGCCATCCATCGTCAGGCAACCATTACGTGGAGACTGTTTCATCGGTCGTTGTGCATGTGGCTACGTTAGCCGTCCACCTTCTTTTAAAACTGGCAGTTTTTTTACCTACGTCAATAATAATAATGCCGTGTATTATATGAAACTAACTAGCGCCCGCGGCTTCACCCTCGTCATATCGAAAAAAAAGTAAAAAAAAATCTGTTTAGTAGTTTTTTCGTGAAAGAGGATCAAACACACATCCATTACTCCCAAACTTTCGCATTTATAATATTGGTAGGATTGTAGTATAGTAGGATTGTCAGCTACCTATGTATATAAAGATTTTTCCTAGCTATTTGCCGAGCCATTTGCTATTATCACTGGTTTCGTTGTTATACACCTCGTGTTCCATAACTTTACACTACATGAATTATAAATGTCACTGTGCCATGTTGCAATTCCAAATCTCTGCTTGTAAACCGCCTCGATGTCTGAGTTTACCACCCATGCTAAGTTTCATAAGTTACTATATCTCTTTTTTTTTGGTTGATGTGGAAATCCTCATGGATGTCCCTCGCCCTGGGGAGGGCGGAGGCATTTGTCAGACTTATACTGACTAAAACCACACCGGTGTAACCTCGCACACTGGCATCGCACTTCTGCTCCCCCGGACTAGTGCTGCCCCGATTTACCTATGCGGGTTCTATCCTCCAGAGGGAGTGCGGTGTCAAATTCCCTCCACTACGTCTATGAGACGCGAGCGTGGATTACTAAGCGCCGCCGTCTCGGTTCCACTGTGATGGGGGGCGTCAGATGTCAATATACTGGACCTATCGTACCTTGAGTTGTTACAGCATGCTGGTGATAAGCTTGACTTGACAGTCTATTGACATAGAATATAACAACTACCTACTAAACTATAATAACTGAGAATGCTAAGTACGTCACTACCGTCACACGTACGTAAAAGTTTAGTATGTAGTTTTTTTGTTATTCTTGTTTTGTTATTCTTGTTTTGTAAGGCAATGTAATTTAAAAAAAATATGCTATCTATTGTGATTTGTTGTTATTAAAAATAGCTACATCATCTTATAAAGCATAATTCTCCGATCTACCAGGATCCTTTTTTGGGTGGTGAAATCACCCATCCATATTCCTTCATTAACGTTTTGTGTCCCGGGGTTGGGGAATTTACCAGGATCTACTTTCAAGGAACGTCTTACACTGGGGCTTAGATGTGGTGGGATACGAAGTGCAGTAAGCACTTTTATTGCATGTCGGGCTGGCGTCCGGGTATTTTAGAAAACCAGGTACTATTGGTAATTTTATTTGAAACAGCTTACTTCTTCATAGACACTAGAGTTTTCGTTATTTGGTTTACAATTAGTTACCATAGAAATTAATATTTTTGAGCTCTTTTGTAGTCTTGTATTAAGAATTAAATGAAAAATCAAAATATGACGATCAATAGATTTATTTTCTTAAATAACTTCTTATATTAAACTGTATTTACACAACCGTATTACATCGATAGACTATAAAAAACAATATCCATAAAACTTAAATTAGCCTTATATCTAAGCCATCAAATTGAATGACTTATTAGACTTAAGCTAAATCGTTATATTAATTTTAAGACTAATATTTCATACCTTTTAAAAGTATTAATTTATTTATAAGTATCCATTTTGTTCATCAAATTTTAACATAGGTACTAAACTAGTTGTTATAATAATTGCTTGAAATAAACACAACGAAATATGTTTTATATAGCTACTTTATCTATTCTTATTTACAAATGGTATTTTATAGGAAAAGATTGTTGCATTATTTTTAATCTATAATCGTATTGAATTCTATCTATACATATAAAATCTAAAGCGATTCCACGAGGTGAATAATGAAGTATCAATAACATTTTTTTTTCAAAAATAATGCAACAAACTTCGTTTAACAATAAACTACATTCATATGGACTTACATGTCTTTATTATAACAGTTGTATGTACATCGCAGTTGAAAACGCATAGCAGTCAATCAATCAATGCAGAAATATAATACATTCAATCACTGCGCCATATTCTTTGAATATTTTCGATATAGCATTAGATGTATGTAATTATTCAAATGCTGTATGGATTCATCGAACAATTTCACACAGTCACGATCTCTGAATGACTTTGCGCAATAAGGTCAAAATACGTTTACAATTTTATCTCAAAATAGCAGGGCTGAAGTTAAGTCCCTGAGGGACGCTTGCAGGTCGATTCGGACTACGACCTTCGCATATTCGAAATTAAGTTAGGTTTGCAACTTAACTAATTACCTTGCCGAGTCTGTGTTAAGTTGTAACACAAGTGAGCAACTTAAATACACAATGTGTGTACTTCTTTGATTCAAAGTTAAGCACAGAGACTCAAAAGCCAACTTAGAATTAATGTACATGGACAATCTATTAGTAGATACTTGGTACACGTCAGGGGTTGTTTAACAAATAATTTATTACAAGGCTGTTTCACCCTTCAGTGATAAATTAAGACGTACGCTTTGAAGTGACTTGTCTTGGAACGACGTGTCTCCGAGTGAAACTCTTGAATAAATTATTTCTATAAGACAATTTTCGAGTTGAATTGCTTTCTCATTTTTTTTGCTCAATGTCGCTCATTGGATAAATAACAGTGAGTGTAAATGACAGATTTAAAAAAAAAATTAAACTTAAGATTAAATTTGTGTTGTGTTAACTATTTGCGTTTTGTTTGAGTGCCATTTAAATGGGATCGATTGTTGTGATTCGCATGAAGTTCACAATAACATAACTCCTTGGGTTTTGAGTCGAGCTACACGATAACTGACAAATGCGTGCACTGACTGGACAGGTCCACTCAATCTGTGTGGTGCTTTCTTAAAAAGACCATTTCAGACACTAGTCTGCATAGTCCTCATGTAAGTTGACCAAGATATTTTGTCTGGACCTTAAAAGAGACTATGACCTCTGAGTTTGTTTCGGCTGTTTCTTCTCAGAGTAGTCGGATACGAAACACCGACCTCACCTAGTTTAAAAAAAAAGACGTGTAAAAGTGTTTGTGAAAACCTACTTGCAAAATAAACATCATTTATCATGTCCTTTTTATATGGCATCATTGTACTTGGTTTGTCAGGACTAAACAAAAATGAACAATTCAAAACAAAGGGCGCTTAGAGAATGTCCAAAAAGGTCAGTTTCAACAACACTCATAAAGATAAGCCATGAAACAATGTAAAATAGTTATTCGACAAACATGTTTGTTGCTTGGGCCGTAAGGAAACTAATAAAACTTTGATATGATAAAACTTTAAACGGCCAGTTGAAGTTATAAGAAAAGAATCTCACAAAACGTAATAGAGTCTTACAAAGTAAAGTTAACACAGAGATTTTTTAAGTTTAGCTATAATAGCTTGGTACAAAGTTAAAAAACAGTTACAACATTAAACATTGATGTCAACTACAATATTGCATTTTTTTTTCATGAGAAGAAAAATTTATCCTGTTTCCAGCAACACTAAAACTTTTAATGTTGGAAGAAAAATGTTTCAAGCAACACAAATGTTTAAGAAACAATATCAAATTCAAAATTTGTTTCCCAATGAATACAAATATTCCCGTGTTGTTACTAGAATTAGGACCATGGTGTTCTTATGACAACTTATTTTCTTGTTTTCCTATGTATGAAATTGCAATTAAGACTATGGACAAAAATATCCTGATCACGAGTTCAAGAGTTCATAAACTCGCAAACTACCGAAAGTTTAAAAGTCGTCGATTCGATTAACTATTGGATCTTTATTTGGCAATCGGAAATATATTATTAATACTTTCGCCTACCGTGTACAAATTTAACAAGCAAAGAATTTATTGATTTTTACATGTTAAATTTTCAATCTGATCCGTAACATCATTAATATTCGTTGAAATCGTATACAAGGAAACACTAAATTCAATATTGGACGTAATTATGTGACACATAATAATAATACCTCCCTTCGTAATTTTTGTATGACAGCATGACAAATCTGGTCAAATTACCTGTCCAGCTTTACTATTATATTTACCACTCCAGAAAACACACCTCATTTTCGTTAATTAATACGGAAACTAAGCGTGTTTTCGCTGTTTACCGCCATAGTTTTAATAGAAAAATGTTGGAACGCACCCTCGCCACGCCATCTGTGACGTCACATGCAATTTGCTCAATCACATACTAAGAGGAATCCTAATTGACTTTGTTAGGACAAGTTTTTGTGTTAACCTAGAATAAGTCTTAATGTTTAGACCAATAAGACTTATTCAAAGTTTGTTTGAATCGTTAGCTGTTGTGATCAAAATTGTTCAAAACATCGGTTCAATACAGAAATCGTTCGCTTGCAATTCTTTTACCACACACACTAAGATGTTATTTGAACGTGAAACAGTTTAGATTTTCTTCGTATTTTTTTTTTTTGAATTAACAACTTGACCTCGATGTATCAAGAGTGAATGGGTTTTAGTTAATGGAATGCTGGTAAGTTGAAGTAATCTCTGAGAGTCTGGCATAATACCAAATAAACATTCTAGAAAACAAAATCAACCATATATGTATCCAATCCTAATCCAATACTGCTACCAAAACAAGTTCTATCAATCTTATCTCACCCGTCGCCACCCTTGGATATCCTTTACGCACTAATCCATAGGTCACCAAACTCTCTCGAGAAGAAAATTACGCCTCATGTTATATGTATACGCGTTTGACGTTTTTAACTTGGGTAACATCGTCAATTGATTATTTATGAATCAGCCTCGTTTGGGGACCTGACAAGAATACAGTAAGATTATTGGGAAGAATTCAGGGACCTATGAAAAAATAATCATTTTGACGTACTGTTGCGTAATCGGGTTGGCGGTTAGATTCTATTATTTACTGAAAGCCGGTTTGTGGTTGATTGGATTTGTAGAATACGGTAATAATTGTATCTCTTATTGTGGGTGACAATCATGAAATAAGATGTCATCATTTTTGTAGGTACGTTCAATATTCTGACTCCATATTTTCTTTTTTTATATAGACATAATGATTGTGTTGTCATAAATTTTCATTTTGTTCTTTAATGTGACTTGATACGAAACTGACAAATAATTTATAAGTAACAAGTTAACAACATTCAATTAAGTTTAAGATGACAAACTTATCTAAGCTCATGAACTTACAGATGAGAAGATTGTTACAATCAATGATATTATACAGAATAATATTTATTTTATAATAATAGCCATCATACTTTTTAAGTATATTATACAAAATGTTCAAGTTTTACTACCATCCCATGGTCTTGAAGATGACCAAAGGAATCTACGGGTCGTACGTCAAAAGGTAAGTCCAGTACCAATAAGGTTATAAATGTGATACGTCGAGCTTAAGAAAGAGACAACAGTATAAGTGACAGAGATGGCGCTTTACAAATCCGCATTTTTTCTTAAACTCGATGTTTCATTATACGGCCAGGTACTATGTAGAATGAAAATGGAGTCTCAAAGAGCCCTAATCAGAAAAACTCCATGACGTTAGAATATTCGTAATTTGATTTTGAAAATGAGATTGCAATCACTTCGGCAAAACTGTATATATTAAGTCGCGTATGGGTAGACTGGACAGCTCTCTCTCTCTTTAAGCTGATTACTCCTTAAACATATGAACTATATCAAAACTCCATCACCTTTGTCATAGAGAAAGGGTCCAAATAATCAAGGCTGGATACCAATCTAAACAATTGAATACAAGTATTTTACAAAGAGTGATTAAACAATCACTTGACGACGCCATAATAATACCTACTTGTTAGCAGTGGCTGTAAGCTGCTTCACGCAACTTATTAAAACTGTGACCGAAAAGGCCAGTAGAATCTCCATTTACTTTCCACATTTCAGTAAAGATGACCTCTGGCAAGCCGTCGTACTTATCCAAGGTTTATGATACAAAACTGTGAAGTTTCCGATACTAGCAGCCCATGAGGGTGACGATGACGCTGAGGAGCGCTGCTGAGAGAGGGTACTGGAGACGGAGCTGCCCACCATGCTGCATGGCAGCTGGGTGTTCACCTGGGGAAGAAGAGATTGGTGAGTATGTTGATTTTACAACACAAAAAATCCAAATATGTATATTGTGACGTCACATCATCATTAAGAGCGCTGCAGTCTAGGCAGCTGTGCTCATCAACATAATCATTATAATTGAGGCAGCTTTCCTCACCATAAATTTGGTCATCTAGGCTTGAGCTAGTATTTATAAAAGCATTATCATCTGCAATAATGATATTTACACTTTCACATTCCCTTTGTGGTTCCTGTAAAATCTCTTCTACATTTATAATACTCAAAATCTGTCTTCTAGGGTGGCATTTACACCCAAACTCTGCCCTCAGCTCGTCACATAATAAGTTAAAAAGTATCGGGCTGCACCCTGCAAAAACCCTCCTAATATCCAGCTGCCTCGACTGCATATACATAATAACATCACTATTTAGTATGTTACTAATATGGTCTTCACTAGTAAATGTATTATCTGTGGTCTGCGGCACTCCGCCACACTTCATGTCATGATGTAGCCTTGTATACATCTCCTGTGTCTCTTACCAATAAACCAGTATCATACTTAATGGACATCTTTTATTAAGAATCAAACATAACATGGTGTCAGAAGTCATTTAAGCAGAAAGAAAAAGTCGAGGTCGTCAAAGAAAATGCCGGACCAAGCGGACGTCAGCCATGATGGTGAGCAAAATTTTCAAACACGTGTGAAGCAGTTAAATATATCGTCGGATCCAGCTCATAACAACGCTGAATCATGGAAAAAATGGTCGCAAGCATTTGAGCTATATTTATTAGCGACAGGCCTTGACAAAGCAACTGAGAAACGCAAAATCGCCATTCTGCTGCACTCAATCGGTGAGCGAGGACTGAACATTTTCAACACGTTTAACCTAACAATCAATGGCAGCACGCTTGAAGAGGTGAAAACAAAATTTAACAAATATTTCGAGCCAAGAAAAAATATCACGATGTGCAGATACCTATTCTTCACACGTAAGCAGGAAAAATCCGAAAGCATCGACGAATTCCTCACGGATTTGGAGAATAAGAGCAGAGAATGTGAGTTTGGCACGCTCAGGGAATCGCTCATCAAAGATATTTTTATTGCAAACCTCAATTTGGACTTGTCACATGTGCGTCAAAGGTTACTGCAAGAACATGACTTAACCTATCAGAGAATGCAAGAGCTAGCGAGGACGCTCATAGTCGCACAGCAAGATGCTGAGAAAATAGTCAAAGGGAGCAGCATCGCCAGTGAAAACGTCATGCATCTCAGTCGGAGGAGCCGTAGTCGAGGAGATCGTCGACAGCGAGCTTCCAGTCGCAAGTCAGCGTCAAGCAGTCGCAAGCCAGCTTCAGGCAGTCGCGAGTCACCTTCAGCTTCAGGCAGCTCGAAGACATGTAGCCGCTGTGGGCAGTCTCATCGCTACAAGTGTCCAGCTCAAGGAGTTCAATGCAGGTCATGTAAATCTTACAATCATTTTGCTAAATTTTGTCACAAAAATAAAAAAGTCAGTCAGTTGCAATCGTTTAATTCAGATAATGGTAGTCAAGATTATTTCGTAGGTATGCTGAATAGTCAAAGTCATAATGGTCAAAGTCATAAAAGTCAAATGTTGAGTCTAAATAATCACAATCAAACGTCGAGTCAAAGTCATAATAGTCATTCTCACAGTCAGTCACTCAGTCAGAGACACAGGAACACACAGACACACAGTAAGACATCACATCCATCCATCTATCCCTATGATGAGAAAAGTGACATGTCGGAGAGATTTATTATCCAGTCAAATAGTCAGAGTCCCAATTCATATCACATGTATGAAAACAATTACATGTCGGATAGATTTTTTATCCAGTCAAATAGTCAGAGTCCCAATTCATATCACATGTATGAAAACAATTACATGTCGGATAGATTTATTATCCAGTCAAATAGTCAGAGTCCCAATTCATATCACATGTATGAAAAAAATGTCATGTCTGAGAGATCCAATGTCCAGTCAAATAGTCAAAAGAAAAAATGTCAGAGTCTCAATGATGAAATCAGTCACATGTCTGAGGGATTTCACAATAAGGCACAGTCGTCCAGTCAGTCACACAATGGATCATCAGTCGTCAATACTTTGAATCATTCAAAGCAGTCGTGGGAAATTAGCTTATTGGTAGGTGATACAAAAGTTAAATGTATCATAGACTCAGGAGCAGATGTCAACATAATGTCAAAACAAACATTTAAAAATGTTAAAAGTCAAAATAAGCTGTCAAAATTGTCACTTGTCAAATGTCAAGTAAATGTCACAGGATTTGGTGGAAAATCCATTCCGATTTTAGGCAAAGTCAACTTAAGTTGTAATTTTTGCTTAAACAATAAGAACATTGTTGAAAACATAATGTTTATTATACCAGATATAGAGTGTCCAAATGTCCTTGGTCTCCCAATTTGTGAAAAGTTAGGTATAATAAAACGTGTCTTTTCAGTGTCAAAACAAGACTTTTGTGAACAAATTCATACACAATATAATGATGTATTCCAGGGTCTTGGCTGTCTGCCTCCAGTCTGTCATCTAAAACTCAAGCCTGATGCAGTACCATGTGTGGATCCGCCCAGGAAAGTCCCATTCGCATTACAAGGGAAACTGCGTGAGGAGTTGGATCGCATGGAGAAAATGCAAGTCATAGAAAAGGTTACAAAACCTACAGAGTGGGTTAATTCAGTCGTTGTAACAGTGAAAAGTTCAGGTCAGTTACGAATTTGTCTTGATCCTAGAAATTTAAATAAAAATATCATGAGGGAACATTATCCACTCAAGTCAATTGATGAGATTAGGTCTCAGCTCGAAGGGGCTGTATGTTTTTCTCATTTAGATGCATTTTCAGGGTTTTGGATGCTACGTTTAGATGAATATAGTTCAGAATTATGTACTTTTCAAACACCATTTGGTAGATATAAGTATTTAAGATTACCCTATGGCATAAATGCCTCGTCTGAAATATTTCAAAGAGTCATGATGAATCTATTTGGTGACATAGAAGGCGTACTTATATTCATCGATGACATCTTAGTCTATGGACCAAATGAGTCAGTTCACAATGAAAGATTACATAAAGTCATGCAAAGAGCTCGTCAAGTCAATTTAAAATTTAACAAGTCAAAATGTAAATTTTCACTGTCAGAAGTATGTTTTTTAGGTTATGTCTTCAGTAAAGACGGTGCAAGGGCAGATCTTGAGAAGGTCAAAGCAATTGTCAACATGCCTACACCGCAAAATGTCAAAGAGTTACAGAGAATACTAGGTATGATAAACTACCTAGGACCTTTTATAAGTAACCTGTCAGAAAAAACACAAATATTAAGAAATCTTTTGAAAAAAGATTCAGTCTGGACTTGGGATGAAAATCATAGTCAATGTCTGAGGAAACTGAAGGATGAAATTACAAATTCACCAGTTTTAGCTCATTATAATCCCAAGATTCCATTAGTCTTGTCAGTCGATTCGTCAAAGTCAGCGTTAGGCGCAGTCATTTTACAGAAAAATAAACCAATAGCATACAGTTCAAAAACCTTAACTGAAACGCAGGAAAGATATGCTCAAATAGAGAAAGAGCTATTAGCAATTCAATTTGGTTGTGAAAAATTTCACCAATATGTATATGGTAATAGAGTCACAGTTCATACTGATCACAAACCTTTAGTCTATCTATTTAAAAAACCATTACATGATGTCCCAGCTAGATTACAGCGTATGATGTTAACTTGTCAAAAATATGATTTAGAAGTTATACATGTCCCAGGCAAAGAAATGTTCATATCAGACACATTGTCAAGAGCAGCTTTGAAAGAACATTATAGGCCTGAAAATGAATCAGAAATGTCTTGTCATGTCAATCTAATGTATGCTAACTTAGCAATTACAGATGAATATAGCACAAAATTGGCTCAGGAAACTAAGAAAGATGAAACCCTGCAGCTATTAATAAAGTATTATAATGAAGGTTGGCCAAAAACCAAAAATAGTGTCAGTCCATTAATAAAACCATTCTGGAATATACAAGGAGAAATCCATAAAATTAGAGATTTAGTATTCAAAGGCTCAAAATTAATAGTACCACAGTCAATGCATAAAGAAATGTTAGTAAAAATTCACAAAGGTCACCAAGGTATAAATAAATGTCTAAACTTAGCTAAAGAATCTCTTTATTGGCCAAATATGTCTAGTGATATTAAGAATTTAGTAGAACAATGTCTAGTGTGTGCAAAATTCAAACCATGTAACCAAAAGGAACCACTACAGAATTATGAAATAAGCAAATATCCATGGCAACAAGTCGGTATTGATTTAATGCATTTCGATAGTTTAGTATATTTAATTGTCACTGATTATTATTCAAAATTTATAGAGATTGCATTATTAAATAACAACAGTACATCAAAAAATGTAATAACTCATTTAAAGTCTATATTTGCTCGTCATGGAATACCATTGTCACTGGTATCAGATGGTGGACCTCCTTTTCAGTCAGTTGATTTTAAAAATTTTATGGAAGAATGGGACATAGAACATATTGTAACTAGCCCATATCATTCACAGTCTAATGGACAAGCAGAGAGTTCAGTCAAAATCATAAAAAACATGCTAAGAAAATGCAAAGAAAATGGATCAGATCCATACATAGCATTGTTACAATACAGAAATACAGGTAAAAATAATTTTTCATCACCAGCACAGTTACTCATGTCTAGGAACTTAAGAGATAACATTCCAACATCATATAAGAAGTTGAAGCCAAAAGTGGTAACATTTAAAGATTACAAAGAGTCTGTCAAGAAAAATGATAAAAATAAGTCAAAATACTACAATAAAAATGCCAAGTCAATGTCTATGTTACATCATAATGATCATGTCTATTTTAAGAGAAACCCTAGTAGCAACTGGGAACAAGCTATTGTTAAGCAAAGATTGTCAAATAATAGATCATATGTTGTTGAGGATGTCAATGGAGTTAGGTATAGGAGGAATAGAATACACTTAAGACATAAATATTCTCATAATTGTGCTAACCCTCCCATGCAATCCAACTCGTCACAAAGGGGAGAGGAAGGTGACAGACAGGAGTCTAGGCATCAAGAATCCTCATCTCAGCAATCCTCAAATGTAACAACTAGGTCAGGTCGTATTGTAAAACCTACCAGAAGGTTAATTGAAGAAATGGATTAAGTTAAATTATAAATAGAGTCATAAGTAAAGTTTAAGTAACTATAAGTATAATTAAGCATGTTGTCTTGTATAAAATTAAATAGCATAGCACTTATATTAATTGTCAGTCAGGGGTCTAATTTGAACTCAACAAGGGGGATGTTGTAACATCACTATTTAGTATGTTACTAATATGGTCTTCACTAGTAAATGTATTATCTGTGGTCTGCGGCACTCCGCCACACTTCATGTCATGATGTAGCCTTGTATACATCTCCTGTGTCTCTTACCAATAAACCAGTATCATACTTAATGGACATCTTTTATTAAGAATCCAACATAACACACACACACTAACACATAAACGCATAATGTTTATATAAATCAACATTGCTGTGGAAAAGCGAAGCCTCTTAATACAGGTATTACTTGCTTAAAAGGAGGCTTCAATCACCAATTTATGTCAAACTTTTTGGTATAGAATTAAAGATTTTGTTGTTGTTCCGTTAGGGCCCAAGTTTGGCATCCATATGTTAGACAGGGCAGTATGCAAGCTTTTTTTTTAAGATTTTGTATTTTGAACTTTTTTGTATCTGATGAGTTTAAACAAAACCATCATGGACATCGTTGAAGTTTACACGTATTTGCTAGAAAAACTGTGTTGGATGATAAATTGAGGTTGAAAAGTAAACTGCTGTAGAAATATAGATGATACTTTATGTTTATCATTAACTAATGTTTTTATCTTCTTGTTTTTATCTTCTTGTTCTTACTCTTAGTTATGGTAGGTATGATGTTCCCTGATGTTCTCTACTGTACCATTTTAACCTGATCTCTCTACTACGGTATGTGATCCGTGGTAGAGAGATCAGGTTATATTAGTTTAGAATAGGTTGACGTGCCGTCGTGTGTACATAAATGATTAAATAAATAGATAACTTTACTTACCGCTCAGAACATGGACGAGTACAGATCTTGGGTTCGCATTAGCGGGGGCGCAGGTGTACCGTCCCGAGTCGGGGGCTTTGGCCCTCTGTACTAACAGGTGCGACGTGGTGGTCTCCCCCTTCTCAGTGATAACTGACACCCCGCCGCGGGGGGAGTCGTAGTTGATCTCCTAAGAAAGAAGTAAATATATTCCAATCATTTATTACGAACAACAAGGACGTTTCTTAATACACTTCGAAGAAATTAAATAACAGAACAAAAAATACTAATGTCATTAATCAATATGACACTATGATTTAATTTGATTTTTATCCGCGCTGTCTTTTCATAGGTACGCAAAGAGAAACAAAGGCATGACATTATGGTGGCATGGAGAGAGCGCATTAGTCCCCTCTTTGAGGAGTGGCTGGAGAGGCGTCATGGCGTCCTCACCTACCGCCTGACGCAGGTCCTCACCGGACACGGAAGTTTCGGGAGGTTCCTGCACATCATCAGGCGGGAGGAAACGCCTGGGTGTCACCATTGTGACGATCGCCCGGAGGACACGGTGGAGCACAATCATTGGATGATTTCCCACCCGAAAAAAAAAGGCATGACATTGCTAAAAAGCTTAATATTCAAATTATTTGTATTATATTTTTAGAATTTAGAACTCAAATAATCAATATGTTGTAATAAGCAAATTATTTTATAAATGATTATATTTATGTGTGATATTCTGTTGATAAACACAATTTTTTTTAATATGAAGGCCATAAAATCAAGCGTCTCTTTGCTCTAAAAAAAATACAGATGGCGATAAGGATTGGAGCAGTTTTTCACTTATAATACTATTGGTCGATATTTGGGTCGGAAAAATAATCATAGTTTTCCGTGATAAAACAGAAAACAAATGAAAGCCACACATTGCAATTTGAACCTTATCGTAGTACAATAAGAGTCATTTTTCGAGGAGTGTATTGAAAGACCTATTTGACGGGCCTGTTGGTCTAGTGGTTAGTGGCCCTGACTGCTGAGCCAGAGGTCGTGGGTTCGATTCCCACCCAGGACAAACTTTGTGTGATGAGCATGATTGTTTGTTCTGTGTCTGGGTGTGATTTATCTATAATATGTATGTATTTATAAATTATATAAGTATGTATATCAGTTGTCTGGTTACCATAACACTCTCTTAGCTCTGCTTAGCTTGGGATCAGATAGTCGTGTGTGAGTTGTCCCAAGATATTTATTTATTTATTCTAACCTTATGCTCAGCTGTAGCGCATGCGATCATTCGATTAATGAGGAAAGGGCTTATTCGTCAACTCGCGCCTCATAAACTCGCGACTGGGCGCGAGTTAGCACTTTTCGATTTTACCTATTTTTGTTGTAGTCAACTCGCGACCGAGTGAAAATCTGACGTGTATATGAAAGTCATCTACAAAAGTGTTTTGATAAATTTAATATCAAGAACCTACTTTACATTTTTAAGATAATATACGATTCGAGGGCCGGAAGATCGTCTTAGAGACTGTTGATCGTCTTGGAGTTGTTTTTTGAGATAGGTATACATATTTTTAAACAATTTGACAAAAATATAAAACTGCTTATTTTCTTAATGATTTATCAAAAATATAACTATGACTCAAGAAGTTATCTAAAACTAAACAAACAAAATAAAATCTACTATAATAATATCTACGAGGATGGCTAATTATTTGGCTAATTATCAGATTTTTTTGCTTTATTTAAATCAGCATATTATTAACATATTTTATTACAGAGCTAATTCACAATAAAATAAATGAAACGTGCATTTTGCCAATTACAATTTGGGGAGAAAAAGTTTAAAGAAAGAAATCTAAGGTTATCAAAGTATTGCTATTGGATTTACAGCTTGTGTACCACAAACAGGTCCATCTACTAATGAAACTGGGCATGAAATAATTACATCCCTGCGAGGAAAGTCAATACTACTTAGGGCATGAGAACAGTAAAGTCAAAAGAAACGTGCACTATTGATGAACACGTTACATTTACCATTAACGTGTGTGCACGGCGTTATTATAAGTATCGGTTTATGTTTCGAACTTCTAATCTTGTGATTATTAGATATTATATAGCAGTTATAAAAATCATTTACAAGAAACCCTGATCTGTGATTTTATAGTTAATGATAATCTTATATCATAGATTTTATTAGTAAGTAATAATTATTATAAAAGTTTGTTATAAAAAAGAATTTACTTTTATAGTCCCTTTTTTTTCGGATGGGAAATCATCAAATGACTTCCCCCACTCTGGGCGGAGCGGGGGGCATGTCAGACTTTTACTGACTAAAACCCACCCATGTTGCTTCTGTTGCCCGTTACGTTCCGGGGCCGCGGTATCTCTTTCGAACAACCCGCAACCCCGGCAGGCGGAGGCCCTGGCAAGCCCCTCTGCTTTGCTGACTCTCGTTGAGGCGCACGTGAAACGCCCCGTCGACACGGCCTGTCGTCAATAGACGTACGGACGGTGAGCTACCCATTGCTCACCGTCCACAGGCCAGCATCTACGGTGGCCGGGAGTCGTCTCGCGGCGCCCGGGGCGTCTCCCGCGGCGGCTGGGTTGGTTCGAGGTTCTCTCCCTCAAACGCCCGGCCGCGTATTGCCATAATGTATACTAGCACAGACAGGGGTTGCTCTGTAATCGCACGCAATATGCTCTTGTAGCTAGAGAGCATACTGCATATCAGTACAGAGACAGACTGAAATAAAATACACTTTGCTCTAATTCGTGAGAGCAAAACACATACGAGTACAGACAATTTGGCTGCCGTAGTAGGCACCCCGACATGGACAGGTTAGGTTCGAAGGGGATGGCGGGGTCTGAAAGACCCCGCCATCCCCTTCGTGTTAGGTTACTTTAAACCTTGAATGCAGAGGTAGGAGCCCCGCGAAGCGGGGCTCCGTCGAGCCACTTTGATAGGTAGTAATCAGTGAGAGCTCGGGACTTGGGGCACCCCGACATGGACAGGTTAGGTTGGAAGGGGATGGCGGGGTCTGAAAGACCCCGCCATCCCCTTTGTGTTAGGTTACTTTAAACCTTGAATGCAGAGGTAGGAGCCCCGCGAAGCGGGGCTCCGTCGAGCCACTTTGATAGGTAGTAATCAGTGAGAGCACATTTTGCTTTAGACATATGCGAACAAACCGTATACTTATACAGACAGGTCTGTAGTCATACGTAGTTTGCTTTAAAAATATGCAAGCAAACTGTATACTTATACAGACTGGTCTGTAGTTATACGTAGTTTGCTTTAGAGTATTTGTTATTTTTAAGAGCACAAAGTGATCTAGTACAGACTATGGGTGTCTGTACTGATATACACAATGGCAATACGCCGCCCGGCCACCTCCTTTGCTAGCAATACTGCTTCGCAGAAGGTGGTGACCGCTTCCCATTCCCTCTCGCCCCGGACCATGGACTGAACCAGGGCCGGACGCGAGAGATCGCCGCCACCGATCGCCTCTACGAGGGCACGGCGGTGCTCCGCCCAAGCTGGGCAGACCCCCACTGTGTGCTCCACCGTGTCTTCCGGGCGATCGTCACAATGGTGACACCCGGGCGTTTCCTCCCGCCCGATGATGTGCAGGAACCTCCCGAAACTTCCGTGTCCGGTGAGGACCTGCGTCAGGCGGTAGGTGAGGACGCCATGACGCCTCTCCAGCCACTCCCCAAAGAGGGGACTTACCGCCACTATTGTGGCGTGCCCTGCACGGGGTTGCGACAGTCGCTCTCTCATTTTTATTTTATAGTCCCTAAGCCTGTGATTGTTTTTATTAGTAAGTAATATATTAACATTTGTTATAAAAATCATTTACAACAAACCCAGACCTGTGATTTTGTAATTCCTAAGACGACCTTTGAATAAATTAGTAAGTAATGATTAACCAAATCGTTTACTTGTTGATTATTTTTTTACCCATACTCGTATTTTGATATTATTGATTTTGTTTTGTTATATTCGTTGTGATAATGTCGATTTGTGATATTGATGATAATCATTAGAAAAATAAGCAATTTTAGATTTATGGCATGTGTTTTATACATATTATAAAGATATCTATCTCAACAACTACATTTCCTTTTATTTTAAACAGTACAGCGCCCAATACATATAAAGTTGGTTCCTATATTAAATTTATTAAAACACTTTTGTAGATGAGCATACCAGTTTTTACTCGGTCGCGAGTTGACTACAACAAAAATAGGTAAAATCGGAAGGTGCTAACTCGCGCCCAGTCGCGAGTTTATGAGGCGCGAGTTGACGAATAAGCCGAGGAAAGCAACTGAATATCCTGCGCCTTATTTAAACATTAATCTCTCATCAAACGTGCCTGGAAACCATGAAACAATTTTAGAAAGTCAAAAATTGAAATGTGAAACTCTGAATTTCCCATTCACGAGGGTTGGAATGTGAAAAATAAAACCTAAAATGGCTGCCATGCAAACTGTAATGCTTACATTTTTCGTGTAAAATTTTTCCAGGATATTTTTTCTAGTTCTTTTCGAATGGTTTTTCATCATTTCATTCCATCAATAGAGCGTATTCATTTTTTACAGCCATTTCTTATTCGATTATTAACTGACCACATTAATTTTTGTGGTCACATAAATATTAATGGATGTTATCTAGCGGGATTTTTTAAGTTACGAGGTGCGATATTATTATGCATTAATAGACACATAAATTCGTCTAAACAGGGGGGTTAAAGGGGGAAAACAGCCTATACTCCTTTTCAAACGTTATGCGACATCGATCACCCTCGAAATCCCTCTCTGCATTATGGGTGCGTTTACAAACATAGACACGAACATAAACATACACAAACAGACATAATAAACTATTTATCAATAAAGCGTTTGTTCTAATTTTGTCAAAATCTTTCAACGAAACATTTGCAAAGCCCTTTAACACATTTGCTGAAGCTTATCAAATATTTTCCATGTTTGTCTTTTTGAATATTCCAGTAGTGTGCTTTCCCTTTGAATCTGTGAGCGTCGTGCGTAAGTTATAAGGGTTTCTTGCGCACTGTTGAGTTTACGGAAGATACTATTGTATTTAGATTTAAAATTGTGTTTTAAGCTTAAACTGGTCTCTGTATTTTGTAGTGTTTAGTTACGTCTTAAGACCGGTTTTTTTACGATGTTTTTCGTTTTGAGAAGAAAATATCAAACAATTAACACCAATTATTATTTCTTGGTTCGAAAGAATTTGTGTCAGATACTAAAAGGGTAAATATAAAAATCTTTTTTGCTAAAAGAAAAGTCAACGAATGAAAAAAAAGTCACCAACTTCCGGAAGTAATATAATAAAGTAATTTTTCACTTTTTAGTTTAGAAATATTTTTTATTTTCGCTAGTTTATCGCATCGTTAGCTTCATCTTTGACTAACTAACTACGCTAATGAAGCTTAAAAGTTAATATAATTAATAATTTGACCTACTTCCGATTTAGCTGAAATTTCACATACACATTTAGTTAGTATAACAATGTATGTATAGACCGCTAAGTGACTTTATACTAAATTCAATATGGAAGCCTTCCCAAGATTTGTTGCAAGGGTTTGTTGAGAAGAAAGTGTTATTTGTTAACTTCGTGTATTCATTTTATACATATTTTTAACATATTTCTTATTTAAAAATAAATTAAACGAAATAAAAATATATAAAAAATATTTTTTAAATTAAAGTATTTATAATAAAATGTCGTTTCATAAAACGTCCTTTAATTTAATGATCACCAACTTTTGATCTGTACATTTAAATTCAAACTCAGATTCTTAATAGTCCGAAACGAATCGTAAAGCTGTCTATAATTCTCATTCTAATAAGAATTCCACTAATTTATTCATTTGGCTACTCTCCAAAAATTAAAGAGGCGTGAACGAGCAGCGATTGTGACTCGGAAATTAATTAGATTAATTATGGAATGATTTGTTAAAGAAATAGAGATAATATTGTACTAAGTAAATGTTCGATGAATATAATTTGTGAATAATGGGCCTGTTAATATGTTAGGTCATTTGTAAAATATTAGGAGAACTGAAAGTTATACAACTCTTTGAAACCATGAAGATTATTAGCTTGAAGGTATATAATCTCGATCAGTGAATAACGCCGTAAGGTTTTACAATTTAGTGTTACTATAAAATATTAACAAGTCCCAAAAAGGAAAAACAATTACAATAGAAAAGTGCCTAGAAGGCTGGCGTTATATTAATCATAAATCTGGGGCCTTAGTCTGCTATTACAATAGTGTCAGAATGGTCGATCACAGATCGCATAATGGTTAATTTTGACAAGTTTGGTAATCTACTACATACTAAACTTGTCAAAATCAACCATTATGCGATCAGTGATCGACCATTCTGACACTATTGTAATAGCAGACTAAGGCCCCAGGTTTCTTCACGATGTTTGTCCTTCACTGACGTCTGTGATATTATCCTTCCTAATATTATAAAAGCAAAAGTGAGTTTGTTTGTTTGTTTGTTACCTCTTCACGCCTTAACGGCTAAACCGATTTTGATGAATATTGGTACAGAGATAGTTGGGACCCAGGAGACGGACATGGGTTATATTTTTTTTAAGTGGGAAATAGGGAAGAAAAGGGAAAATTTAGCTTTGCTATTACAAATCAATAAGGCGCAAGGGCAAAAACTGCAGGTAGTAGGTACCTGCAAATTAGGAAAGGGGAACTGTGATATCCCAAATTTAATACGAGCGAAGACACGGGCAAAAGCTAGTCTAAGATAAACTTAGAAGGTACATTTGAATTGAAAAACCCACATTACAAATAATATGGCTTCCAATATAGCCATTTTCGTGAAACAAAAAACGTTAATCAGATAAATTTCTGAAGAACAACTCACAAAAGCTACATTAGTGCTAAAAATAACGAAGTAAGAACACAATAGCTTCTGGTTACTTTTATTTTGTGAAAGTCCCAACTGTTGAAGGAGATGTCAAACGCAGTGCACTTTCTTTAAATGAGTTCCAATCTGAGGAACGAATCGTAGTCGGTATAGAATACAATAGTATATTACATAGTTTTCTAATAGAAACCTTTTGCTTTGTTAGAGTTGGTTGGTACTGTGTGCTTACTGTGATGTATCGGACAGGACGTTTGTATCCGACAATCCTTACTAATATTATAAAAGCTAAAGTGAGTTTGTTTGTTACGTCTTCACGCCTAAATGACGATGTTGATGATTTTTTTGGTACAGAGATAGTGTGGAACCAGGAGACGGACATAGAAGCTAAAAAAGTGAGAAAAGGGGGAGAAAGAGAAAAGAAAAGGGGAGAGAAAGATATTTTTTTAGATCATAACGCGGGTTAAAGTTAGCGTTAGCCCAAAGTAACTATGCCACGCGGACGAAGTCGCGGGTGGGAAGCTAGTCTTCTATACAGTGCAAAACTTCAATAAATTATACCTTTTTTTTTTTTCGGGTGGGAAATCATCCAATGACTTCCCCCGCTCTGGGCGGAGCGGAGGGGCATGTCAGACTTGTACTGACTAAAACCCACCCATGTTCCTTCTATTGCCCTTTACGTTCCGAGGCCGCGGTATCTCTTTCGAACAACCCGCAACCCCGGCAGGCGGAGGCTCTGGCAAGCCCCTCTGCTTTGCTGACTCTCTTTGAGGCGCGCGTGAAACACGAACGCGCCGTCGACACGGCCTGTCGTCAATCGACGGACGGACGGTGAACTACCTATTGCTCACCGCCCACAGGCCCGCATCTACGGTGGCCGGGAGTCGTCCCGCGGCGCCCGGCGCCATGGGCGTCTCCCGCGGCGGCTGGGTTGGGCAGATGTTCTCTCCCTCAAACGCCCGGCCACCTCCTTTGCTAGCATTACTGCTTCGCAGAAGGTGGTGACCGCTTCCCATTCCCTCTCGCTCCGGACCATGGCCTGAACCAGGGCCGGACGCGAGAGATCGCCGCCGCCGATCGCCTCTACGAGGGCACGGCGGTGCTCCGCCCACGCTGGACAGATCGCCACTGTGTGCTCCACCGTGTCCTCAGGGCGATCGTCACAATGGTGACACCCGGGCGCTTCCTCCCGCCCGATGATGTGCAGGAACCTCCCGAAACTTCCGTGTCCGGTGAGGACCTGCGTCAGGCGGTAGATGAGGACGCCATGACGCCTCTCCAGCCACTCCTCAAAGAGGGGACTTACCGCCACTATTGTGGCGTGCCCTGCACGGGGTTGTGACAGTCGCTCTCTCCATGCCACCCTGAGATCGCACCGGAGGTCCGCCCGCCGAGCGGCAACTTGCCGCGGCAGCGGGTTTTCCCCCCGGTGTAGTGCCTCCGCGCACCACTCAAACAGGCTCGCGAGGACTATCGCCTCCAGATCCCACGGTGGCAGTCCGGCAAGGAGGCTTGCTGCCTCGCCGGAGATCGTGCGGTAGCCCTGGATCAGCCGTATGGCCACCACCTTTTGGGGCGCGTTCAGGTAGTGGGCGGCGCGCCGCCCTAAAGAACGCGCCCATACCGGGGCCCCGTAAAGGGCCATGGACCGCACGAATAAATTATACCTTACCACACCTTTTTGGTATAAACAGCTACTTTACAAGAACTAACTTATACAATAAAGTAACAATATTAACGATAGAAAATACACTATTACTAACATACAAAGTAAAAGTTTATTACAGATAATTCCAACACAAGCTTACATAAGTACTTAAATGTCAATAAAAAATGAACTTTAGCAGTTTCAAGTAAAAGCCTGAAATTAGCCTGAATTATATTGCAGCGGTCCATAAAATACTGTAGGTGGATTTTTTAACGACCACCAGTTACCAAGCTACTGCCTGATTATTTACGACTTCATAATTTTTTGCATCAACATAAAAAATCATATATTTTATAAGTTAAGTACTAGCTTGAAATTAAGCTGCAAGCTATAGGGGAACGGCTTATGCTATGGTAAAATGATTAGTCAAGGTTTGTAGTTGGGCTTTCGAAAGAAAATGTTCAAGTGTAAAACTGTAGGCCTACCATGACTTATTCTTATATCCATACTTATTCCACTGAGGGAAAGAGACAGAGCTATACAGGGTGTCTAGCACCATCTCTTTCCCTCAGTGGAATAAGTTCTGCTTTAAGACGTCATGGTAGGATAGCTGAACTCGGTGGCTGTTACTGAGAAATCCCTAAAACAATAACACAGCCCAACCCAGGCCCTTATGGTCAGTGTTACAGTACAATATCTTTGTGCTGTATCTACAATCTACATCGCAATCTTATGTTCTTTATCGCACGTTCAATATCTATTAAATGTTTCTACTATCTGTTATCAACACGAAGTCGTTAGTATATAAGATGCACCTTTGGATAATTATAACCAGACTATACTACATCTTTTGTCTCATTTATACCTAATCATATACTGCCAAGAAGTTTGGCAAATTGGTGACCCCGACGAACGAATACGCAGCAAGAAACATGGCACAATCACCGTGCAAGGCGAACATAAATCAGCAAGGAACACTTGAAGTAGCTGCTGGCACCTCGGTTTTATCCCGCATTCCGGAATTTTGGAAAGACCAACCAAGATTATGGTTCACGCAACTAGAAGCCATATTAGCACCACAGAAGCAAGGAGACGAATACAAATACTGTACAGTAATAGCAAAGTTATCCAAGGAAGAAATACTACAAGTTAGTGACCTAATCACTTCACCACCGACTACAGATAAATACAAAAACATCAAGGAACGTTTAATTGATTGTTACGAAGAAACAGAACAGCGACAGTTTCAAAAATTAATATCAGAGACAGAACTCGGTGATCAAAAACCTTCGCAGTTATTACGTCAAATGCGAGTCCTCGGGAGAGAAAAAATCAGTGACGAAACAATTAAACTACTATGGTTCAGGCTTTTACCATCATCAGTTACTACGGTTCTAGCAGTTACGGAAGACATGGAAATTGACAAACTGAGCCAAATTGCAGACAAAATAATAATGAATTCAAAAGTAACCGAAATATCAGCTGTTAGCAACGACACTTCAAACGACAACAATACAGCATGCATTTTAACCCAGCTAGCAAAATTACAGATAGATATTGACGCAATTCAGCAAGGTCAATATGGCTATCGACCCAACACGCACAATCATTTCAAGAAACGTCAACAATTCCCGATTATGAGGCCGAGAACAAACTATAGAGGAGCAAATCGATTTTGTTACTACCACGAAAGATTCGGAAAATATGCAAGGAACTGCATTAAACCATGCGGTTGGAAACCAATGACTTACGTACGGAACCAGGGAAACGAATAAGAGCACAGACAACGGCGAAACTCTGTGCAATCCACCCATCCAATCGCCTCACCATTACCGCAAACAAATTTTTTACATTTTTTACATTTTCGCAAACAAATTTTCGATACCATTCATGGTATGAGCCATCCAGGAAAAAGAACTACGAGAAAAATGATAACCCAAAGGTATTTATGGCCGTATATGAACAAAGATATCAATAATTGGTGTAGATCATGTATAGCCTGCCAAAAATCAAAAATACAACGACATACGATATCACCTCCTGGTACATTTATGACAGCGCAACGTTTTGAACATTTACATATTGACATCGTCGGACCACTTCCGATTTCACAAGGGAAGAGATATTTAATCACAATCATAGATCGTTGTACGTCATGGCCCGAAATATTTCCGGTAGAAGATATAACTGCAGAAACAGTAGCCAAGACACTTTTCGAAGGATGGATTACTCGTTTTGGATGTCCATTGCGCATTACTACGGGTCAAGGCCGACAGTTTGAATCAAGAACATTTGAGTCACTCTCACAATTTTTGGGAATACATAAAATTAGGACAACACCTTATCATCCGCAATCCAATGGAATGATAGAGAGATTTCATAGAACTTTAAAGGTAGCGTTAATGACAAGAGAATCCAACGAAAATTGGTTAAAAGAAATCCCAACAGTTTTACTCGGGTTGCGGAGTAGCTTGCGAGAAGACACAGGTTATAGTTCAGCAGAGATGACATATGGAACGCCAATACGACTCCCTGGAGGATTTTTTGAGTCATCAGCAGCACAGTTATCAACGTACGAAGAATTTGTAAAACAAATTCAAAAGGACATCACACAAATGACATCAATTCCGAAAAGAAAAAACCATAACCAAGCTATATTTGTGCATCCCGAACTCAAAGAATGCTCACACGTATTTGTTCGGTGTGATAGAATGAAGAAAGCCCTGACACCGCCGTATGAAGGACCCTACCCAGTAATTAGTAAAACAGATAAAACATTTTGCATTAGAATTAGGGATAAAGAGACAGTGATATCAATTGATAGATTGAAACCAGCATTCATGATCAATGACGAATCAAACTACGTGCCAGATTCAAAGGATTGCGACAGACATTCACACACGTACACTACACGATCGGGACGTAAAGTAAAGCCAGTAGTACGTCTATAAAAAATCGCTGATAGAAGCAAGTTATTCGTATAAATACTAACATAGATCTTAACATATACCATTAATTCACAACTACTCGTAACAACAAGACATCTAAAATGGGAAATCAAAGTTCTAAGGACCAGATAACATACAATACGGACAGTTGCCTCAATCAAAACGAAGCGGACAAACTCCGTAACCTGATCCAGGAGGACTTACGGTGGACAAGAAATGTTGCAATGGGACAGATTATTTTAACAATCGGTGCGATCCTAATTTACGGCATAATGAAAACACTGGACAGAAGAATGAAGAGTTTAACGGAAAAAAATAATAAACACTCGTGCAACAGCTAAGTCAAAATTACAGACGTCAGCAAATCACACCACAACAGGCGTCATCAAATTCCACCGCGTACAATAGCATTATTATTTATATACATCAGCAAATAACTAGTAAGGTCTAGATCAAATTTATATTGTAAACACTATTACTGTTGGAGCATGTACTAGGTGTGGTTGGGAGAATTGAAACGCTGATTAAAGTCTAATATAAAATCTATTCACTGATTAAATGGCCGATACATAAATGCCTTAATACCTAGTCACTAACACATGTACTTTAGGCTCGGAGGCGGGCAAACGACTGGCGAGCGGTTTCACTGCGTGAGGCACATTGCATTTTGCCTCATCGACACTTTGTTACTTGTGTCCCCACATATCTTCCCCCCTTTTTTTAAAAAAAATTAAATTTCCTTTATGCAGATACAAAAAAAATTTAAAATTACAACTACTTACTACCAGATTACAATTTATTTTTCCCGACAATGTAAGTTTCGTGACACTTCTTAACACTACTTATCACTATACACACTACATGTATGCCGTGCCCGCAGCTGCTTGCTGCTGAGGCACCGCTTGCACGGTGACCACTTTACAGTCCGGAGCCATCTGCTTCCGAACCCATCCTTTTGCAGTGTTCTTGCAGCGATGCCACATCGCAAATCCCGCCGCAATGCCTATAACCACTGCAAGGGCGATCACAATCCACGCAATGTTGTCCAATTTTTCGTGGAAGTTGTTATTTACAGTTTGGGCGACCATATGGGTGTTTGTACTTTGCTCTTTGCTGTGGCCCCAACCCATTGTTCCGTTATCTTTACTCGTTGCTATTACGACGTGCCCAACAATAATGGAGTATGCTCGACATTCTATTATACTTATAATTAAATACCTCTTATTCTAGCTAGGTAACCCACTTAAGACTAGCTTACTTGCTAATTATTCTAAACAAGTTTTTCTGCAATACAATTGGTTATATAATGTCTTCTGTAAAATGAGTCTTATTCTAAAGGTTACAGCGTTTACTTCCGAGTGAGCTTTTTTAACATTGCAATATTTAATCACTGACTATGGCAATAAAAATCGCACCGGTGGCTTTACGCGCCTGCCGCTGCGAGTGGTTCGTTCTATAGGCGGAAGCGATTTATTCTCGTCTCTTTGTATGTCATTTCCCGAATTGGTTTGTACATCCTCTGTGCAATTCTGAACGTTATCTTGCAACATATATGCCGGTTTAAGTCTGTCTATGGATAAATCGCTTTCCCTATTTGCTAATTTTATTCTAAAAACCTTATCGTTTCTACTTATAACTCTATACGGGCCATCATAGGTAGGACTTAATGACTTTTTCATCATCTCATTTCTTATAAAAACATGTGTACACGTCCTCAGGTCATTACTAACGAAAATATTCCGCGAATCGCTATTCGCTCGTGACGGTGGCCGCAGGCTGTCTATTGTCTGTCTCAGCTGTCTTACATACCCGCTCAGGTCGTTAGCCTGTTTGCCTTCCACGTGGAAGTAATCCCCTGGTAACCTAATCGTTTCGCCATATACCATCTCTGCTGTACTGAAACCTGTGTCACTTCTGCACGCTGCACGAAGTCCTAACATAACCGTTTGCAGTTCGTCTACCCAATCTAGACTACCTGTCAAACGTGCTGTTAATGCGTTTTTTAACGAGCGATGCCACCTCTCTACTAAACCGTTACTCTGAGGGTGGTAAGGGGTCGTCCTAATTCTCTGTATCCCCATCAATTTCATAAGGCTGTTAAACAGGTCACTTTCAAATTGCCTGCCTTGGTCTGTGGTTATCTTACTCGGGCAACCAAATCTGCATATCCAATGCTCATAAATAACTCTGGAGACCGTATCAGCTGTAATATCTGAAACTGGTATAGCTTCAGGCCAACGCGTGAAATGATCTATAATAGTTATATAATAACGGTGTCCGTTTTGTGATGTGGGCAGAGGGCCTACGATATCTGTATGAATGTGTTGGAATCTACTACATGGCGCGAAAGCAGCTAATTTGGATATTGTGTGTCGATTTATTTTGGTTTTCTGACACTGTACACATGCCCGTGCCCACTCGCTAATGTCTTTGTTCATTCCCGGCCAAAAATACCTTTGTATAACATTTTACGCGTAGTACGAATACCCGGATGACTGATATTATGTACGCTTTCGTATGCTAATTTCTTAAACTCGCCTGTTAGGTATGGTCTAGCGTTACCTGTTGACATTTCACAATATATCCGCTTATCGCCTTCTGGCATAACTACGTGCCTAAATTCCAATGTGCTGTTGACATCCGGTCTCACTGTAATCCGATCGCGCACCTGCGCTAGTGCTAATTCGCCGTAATCAAACGCCGTTGGACAAACAATAGACTCAACCCGTGACAACGCGTCAGCGACTGTGTTTTCTGGCCCCTTTACGTATTGTATATCGCTCGTGAATTCGCTGATGTACATTAATTGTCTTGCCCTTCTTGGTAACTCCTTATCGTTACCTACCTTGGTAAACGCGAAAATCAGGGGCTTATGATCTGTATAGATGGTAAATTGTCGCCCCTCTATTAAATTACGGAAATGAACCGTGGCCATGTACATCGCGGTTAACTCTTTATCGTACGTGCTATACTTTTTTTGCGCTTCCGATAATTGTTTTGAAAAATAGCCTAATGGCCTCCACGTTCCCCTGACCTTTTGCTGTAAAACTGCTCCCACACATGTGTCCGATGCGTCCGTCATCAGAGATAAGGGAGAGTCCGCACTGGGGTGGGCCAATGTGACTGCTTCTTGCAAGTTGGTTTTACATTGTTCGAAAGCTGTTATACTTTTTATATCCCACGGTATTTTTGTCTTATCTTTCTTTTTCGCGTTATGTAAAAACTTATTAAGTTCTGCCTGATGCGCTACTGCGTGCGGTAAATGAGACCTGTAATAGTTTACCATTCCTAGAAACCGACGGAGCTGCTCTACTGTGTCCGGCCGTGGGTAATCTACAGTCGCCTTTACTTTATCTGGAATCGGTTTGATTCCTTTTTGCGTTACTTCGAATCCTAAAAATTCTACTTTGTTTTGCCCAAATTCGGTTTTTCCTAAATTAATCGTTATACCGACCTCGCTAAATCGTTTAATAACTTACGCAGGTGCTCCTTATGGATGTTTTCGTTATCCGATGCCACAATTACGTCATCTATGTAACAAAAAAGTGCTGACTTACCATTTGTGTTCTCCAGCCGTTCTATGCCTCTGAGTACATGTTGGTCCATAAACCTTTGGAATGTCTGAGCTGCATTCCTTAACCCGAACGTCATGCGCGGAAACTCCCAAAGCCCAAATGGGGTTGCTATTGCTGTTTTTTCTATATCTTCTGCTGCGATCGCTATATTATGGTATGCCCTATTTAAATCAATTTTCGAAAACATGGTTTTACCTGCTAGAATGTACGTGAAATCACTTACTCTGGGGACGGGGTAACGGTCCGGCTTCGTGATCGCGTTTAGCGCCCTGTAATCTCCGCACGGTCGCAATTGTCCATCTTTCTTAGGGACCACGTGCAAAGGACTAGACCACTCTCCTTGCGATGGCCTACATATCCCTAAATCCTGCATCAACTGAAATTCATCTTTTACCTTACCATAACGGTCCGGTGGTAGCGGCCTTGGACGCGCGTGTACCGGGGAACCGTTTGTTACAATGTGATGCACTACCGTGTGCGCTGGCGATTCCCTAAACGACATAGGCTTGGTAATCTCTGCGAACTCCTCTAACAATTCCCGATACGGATTACCGCCCTGTATACTTTTGACAGAAGCCTCGTCATACCGTATGATTGACCCGTTCGCTCTTAACTTAGTTACACTATCCACAAGTATCTTATTATGTAAATCTACAATTAATTTGTGCGATTCAATAAAATCGGCACCTAAAATCGCTTGCTTGACGTCACATACAATGAATGTCCATTTGAATGCTCTGCGCAATCCTAAATTAAGTTCTAGCACTTTTACACCATATGTTTTTATCTCCGTGTTATTTGCGGCGTACAGCTTGTAACCGCTTTCGGTACGCTCACAGTTTTTAACACTACGCACTGGTAACACTGACACATTTGCACCGGTGTCCACTAAAAAACTGATCTTCGAGTTCCGGTCCATTACACACAAACGATGGTTTTCCATTAAGGTGGTGTTGTCTCTCACCGAGCAAGACAACACCTCACCTAGTTTTCCGACGTCGGACGATCTTTCCAGCTGCACGGCCTTGTACATCTTCTTGCGTTCCTGCCATACCTGTAATGATTGCTGCACACCCAATCTGGACTCTCTGGGGTGCGACGTGGACCTCTTGACCTGGACCGCGATCCGCGCCAGTTTTCTCTGTCTACACGCCCTCTATTACGTCCACGTATCTCATTAACTTCTATCCTTAATTCTTTCAGCTCGGTAGTCAACCCGGATATTAACCTTGCCATCTCTGACTCGGGTGCTGGTGATGCTGCCGTAGCCGAGACGGCGGCTACTTCTCCACTGCTCAGGTTCTCCATTACCTTGTCTGCCATTTCTGCTAGCTTGTCTAATTTTTGGTCTTGGCATACAGACAGGACTGCCTTCAATGACCCTGGTAGCCTCACAATCCACAAACGCTGAAGAGCCTCTTGTGAAATCTCGGTATTTTGCGCCAGCTCTGACATGCGTCGCAACAGGTGTGAAGGTCGTTGTGTACCGAGGTCCATTTCCCCCACTAATTTTTGGAATTGCCTTTCGGCGCTCTCCTCGTAGGCCGACAAAAGCCTGCTCTTTATTGTGGCGTATTTATTTTCGGCCGGTGGTTTAAAAATTATATCGCTCACCTGTTGCAGTGCGTCCTTGGTCAGCTTCGATATGACCAAGTGAAACTTTGCCGCATCACCCTGCTTCTGCGGTTCCATGGCGGACTCGAACTGCGCGAACCACATCCGAGGCATGTCGGTCCAAAATATCGGAACCCTGTCCGTGACGCCTATGCTAGCAACCTGAACTGGAGGTGGCGTCTGCATCCTGGAACCTTTGATGTTCCCGTCTACTGGCCCCAAGTCGACGGGGAGTCGTTTGCCGCGTGCTCACTGTCTGACTGCTTACTGCACGTTCACTTCCCGCACTTAACGTTTTTTATTATTTTCCCAACCACCTTTTATTAATCACGTCGGGGTCACCAATGTTGGAGCATGTACTAGGTGTGGTTGGGAGAATTGAAACGCTGATTAAAGTCTAATATAAAATCTATTCACTGATTAAATGGCCGATACATAAATGCCTTAATACCTAGTCACTAACACATGTACTTTAGGCTCGGAGGCGGGCAAACGACTGGCGAGCGGTTTCACTGCGTGAGGCACATTGCATTTTGCCTCATCGACACTTTGTTACTTGTGTCCCCACAATTACCATAATATTTATTTTTTCTTTTAAAGGGGGGTGTACTGTTACAGTACAATATCTTTGTGCTGTATCTACAATCTACATCGCAATCTTATGTTCTTTATCGCACGTTCAGTATCTATTAAATGTTTCTACTATCTGTTATCAACACGAAGTCGTTAGTATATAAGATGCACCTTTGGATAATTATAACCAGACTATACTACATCTTTTGTCTCATTTATACCTAATCATATACTGCCAAGAAGTTTGGCAAAGTCAGCCATCGTGCTTTCGACCATTCGACCAACGATTCAGTCTAATGCCTTGAAATCATTCTCTGTACTTGGAGTGAGGAGGGGAGAGGCGGGCGGTGAGTTTGCATAGAGAAGAACCTTCCTTATCTCGCATGGTATTAAATATACAAACAGAATGAGAAAGCGGAATAATTCTTCTTAAATTATTTGCCCAATGAAACAGAAACGTTACCATGTTTTCTTATAGTTTGGTTTCAAGCTAACGATTTGAATTTTACAAAAGCAACAATCACAAAGGGATCGGGCCAATTTCTGTCAATTTGTTTTATTTTCAAAATACCGATCACGAATTAAACTGGTATTAATTAGCAACTGGTATCGATACAAACAGTATTCGTATGACAACAAATCTTCGCAATTGTTGGGGTGAACAACAAACACAACGTTTTCTTTTTTTCCTTTGTACTCATTTTTTTTTTGTGTTTTTTCCTGTATTATATCTTGTGTTCATGGAGAAGGCTAAGCTGCGCTTGCCTAGGTTGGTCTGTGGATGGGTCACCACCCGTTATATACTGAGTTTCCTCCGTGCCTTGGAAAGCACGTTAAGCTGTTGGTCCCGGCTGTCATTTTTAGATCTTTGACAGTCGTTACAGCTAGTCAGTGTCCCGAAAGTCTAACCAGTCTTACCAAAGGGTATCGTATTACCCAGTACTAACTGGGTTATGGAGGTCAGATAGGCCGCCGCTCCATGTAAAATACTGGTATTCAGCTGCATCCGTTAAGACTGGCCGACCCCAACGTAGTTGGGAAAAGGCTACCTAGGCAAATGATGAGATGATGTACATACATTATAAATAAATAAATATTGATGTTATCAGCCATTCAAAAAACCTGCGATCAGCAACATCTGCTATCAAAACAAACAAATACTACAACAAGAGAAAATCTAAACCTTTCCGAGATTTATACCAACATTACAATATTGATCATAAGCACCACTTTGACAGCACCCTTTTAAGCATCACTTATCTCAGAATTGTGTCCTTTTGGAAGATTTTTCCTCATACAAAACTTGTTTGTATTCATACCAACTATTGATGTAAACAGATTTTATACATCGACGATAATTCATACAAAAATCTGTCAACCCCTTTGAGAATTATCTACATAAGGTAGCTAGGTAAATAATCTGTTTTTCTCTAATATTTTTAAAATTCACTGAAGTATATGTACGTAAAAAAATGTGTAGGTGTTTATGAAAAAACATTACAGCGAGCAAAATAAATAAGTTAATCAGGCTCGTCAGATATAGCTGAAGTTTTTTACTCAAATTAATTATCTGTTTGTTGTCTATCAAATAAAGAACATTGCTCTACGCCCATACATTGTTGGCCCTGGAGCCAAGATCATCTGAAAATGATGTATTTGATTCTCTATCATTAGGAAACTCCTTTATGTTTTTATTTTTATAACGCACTAGCTGCAGAAAAGATATATTGAAAAATATTACTAGATTTTGAGGTTATAATTGAACCATAACAACGGTATGATTTTTCATAGATCCAAATGATTTTTAAGAAACATTAAAATGATCACATAATTCAGCTATTTTTAATACCTACCTAGACAATTAGTAGGTACCTATGCATTTTTTTTGTAACGGCTAAATGTATGTAAGTGCAACATTAAAATGCATAGAAACTAGTCATATAATTATATATAACATAGGTATTATTAACCTGGATTCTTAACATAAGGCGGCTGGCGTATGTCATTTTTTTTATTGTTCTACAAAAAAGTACATACATAATTTAAATGACACTGAACCCCACACTAGGATACCCTGTGTCGTGGGGTTCATAATTAGTTTTGTAAAATACTATAAAATGTACATTTTGGCATACAACTAGTCCGTGTTACAAAAGTACTTGTACCTAACATAATAAAAAAGACAATTAGTTATCGTGTATTCCGATACTCTTTATTCCACAGGGCCATTTTGGACATTGTCCTTTAACTTGACGGCACGTTTGGCGCAGTGGCTGAGCAATCGACTGCTGCGCTGCGTGTTGCGGGTTCGATCCCCGCACGCAACAAATATGTGTATGGCCTACAGATACTTGTTCCGGGTGTGGCTGTTTGTGTATGTGAGTGTAAATGCTTGTAAACGCACCCCCGATACAGGAGAAATTCCTAGTGTTGGGCAAAAAAAAAACTTAATTCTAAAACCTTCATGGACTTTTAAGCAAATTTCAACCATCGTTGACGCGCCTGTGACTAATTTTATCAGTTTATCAATATAAAGTTCCATAGCCTTCAAAATATACACGGTCATACAAATAATCTCGATAAAATACCATATATATGTTACTGTAAAAGCTCGAACTACGGTAAATCTTAAGATTTTCCAGTAAAACCTAAGATTTACCGACATGAGTTGGTAAATGTAAGTATTTATTATAAAGGGACGACTTTTTCGGACTTTTGCCATTCCAATTCAGTACATGCTAGGTTTTACCAATGTGGACTGGTAAATGTTAGTTTTAGAAACAATAAGGCGTAAAAATTATTTGATATAATTATCGTTTGGTTGTTTAAAACTCCGAATTTACAATGGCATACTTTTAAGATGGCAGAATTAAATTTAGTATAATTACGATTGGCAGAGTTCAAATTTAGTATTATATCGTTTAGCATAATGTTTATTTAGAGCGATGATTATTTGGTATAATTTAACTTTTCATATTAAACAGATGGCAGAATTTCATTAAGAATAATTTTAAAAGGCATACGAAATTGTTATTATTATTATTTCATTTTAAGGTTGTATAGGCTTTAAACTGACAATACCCCGTTTTAACCGTTAATAATAATGTTAGGGACACATTATTATTAACGGTTAAAACGGGGTATTTACCATGTTTGTTATTTATTTTGAGTTTCCAATATTTTGGCGTGAACTGATACAGTGAGTTACAATTATACAAAAAATATTAAGGCAAAACTAAGATTTTTTGGGAATAATATAGAAAAAAAGATATTGTTTTTAGTAGGTTACCCGGAACTCAACTATTTAGATTAGGTTAATTCCTTTAAAAAAAGAAATGGGTAGGTTGGGTTAAAACTGTGACCCCCTACGCACGTGCCGAGCGAGCGTAGCGAGCTGTGCCCGGCAGCGGCCGGCGAGTGGCACAAACGGAAAAAAAAGAGTGTTTATAGTAGGTTACCCAGAACTGAACTATTTAGATTAGGATAATTACTTATTGAATTAAATGACATTATTTCAAAGAAATAAATAATTAAAATAAATGACAACAAATAATGACAAAGATAATTCTAACTATAAACTTTCTGCGATATGACAATTTTGCCGTTTAATGATTATTGGTATGAAATATATGCCAAAAGACAATTCTGACTGTAAACTTTCTGCGCTATGATGTTTCTACTTTTAAATATTATGGATATTTAATTTATGTCTTGAGATAGTTCTGACTTACAAAATTATGAGTTTTGAATGTATGTTAAATGAGTGTCTGCCAAACAATTTTCTGTGAAATTAAGTTTATGCCATCCGTTGTTATGCAAAATAAAATTATGAAATAAAAAGTTCTGCTATAAAGGGTGGACCCGATTTTATTAGACATTTACCGTTCCTTTAATGTAAATCCTAAGATTTACCAAGTACATGATGGTAAAAGTTCGAATCCAAAACTTATATGGACATTTACCATTCATAATCGGTAAATCTTAGGTTTTACTGGAAAATCTTAAGATTTACCGTAGTTCGGGCTTTTACAGTAACATATACATACTTCTAAAACCACATTTCTATTGAAACAAATGACGTCTCATATCTTGGCAATCCTTTCATGGAGAAACTGGCAAGAATTCAAATCAAGTTGTTTATGAAGAGGCGCCATAGAGTCTGTGGCGCTTAATTTAGTTCAAATAGATATTGAATAAACCCATATTGAATACTAACGAGTTCATCATTAAAATGTTATTAGTATGAAAAACTGGACTTGTGCGATATGGAAACAGGATAAAAGCTCTGTAGTCGACTTTTTATGCATAATGCAATGTACAATATAGATTCTCGACGAAAGTTTTTTTTTAATCCTTATTAATATTATAAAAGCGAAAGTAAGTTTGTTTGTTTGTTACGTCTTCAAGCTTAAATGGCCTAACCAATTTTGATGAATTTTGGTACAGATATAGTTGGGACCCTGGAGACGGACGGACATAGGTCAAAAATATAGGAAAAGGGGGAGAAAGAGTGAAGAAAAGGGGAGATAAAAATATAGTTATTCGATTATAACGCGGGTTAAAGTTAGCGTTAGCCCAAAGTAACTATGCCACGCGGGCGGAAGCTAGTTCATTATATTTTTGATCAACATCTCGTATATTTAGCGGATATGCAAATAAAGAATCAGATAGAGACACAGTAAAGATCTAATTCTCACTTGGTGGCTGTATTTGCCATTTCACGACGAAACCTGAAAAATGCTTTGTCTCTCTTTCTTGAATAAAAGGGTAAACGCATTATTATTCTCATGCACGAATAAACAATTTCTCACTGCGTGTTGGCGCCAGATTATTATTAATTTCAGTCCATTAAGCCTCAGGTTAGCTAACAACGAATTATTAACTAAAGGCCGCAGCCTTTTAGATTGAATTTGGATGACATTGAATAAGTCACATTCTGCCTTGTCAAGTTTATAACCCAGACCTTGTGCTTAAAATATCTGGAATGTAAAATAATCTTTACTAATATTATAAACGCGAAAGTGAGTTTGTTTCTTTGTTACGTCTTCACGCCTTAATGGCTAAACCGATTTTGATGAATTTTGGTACAGAGATAGTTGGGACCCTGGAGACAGACATAGGCATAACTTTTTTTTCAAAAAAAGTGGGAAATGAGATAGAAAGAGGGAAGAAAAGGGAAAACATAGCTTTGCTATTACAATCAATAAGGCGCAAGGGCAAAAACTACAGGTAGCAGGTACCTGCAAATCAGAAAAGGGGAACTGTGTTAGCCCGAATTTAACGCGAGCGAAGCCACGGGCAAAAGTTAGTTATTTATATAACAATAGATAAATCTGAAAAATCAGAGCTGCTAGTCTGTTTTTTTTTTGCTGATAGGAAATCAGCTATAACTTCTTCCGCTCTGGGCAGAGTGGGGGGAAGTGTCAGACTTGTGCCGACTAAAACCCACCAATGTTCCTTCTATAGCCCTTTATGTTCCGGGGCCGCGGTATCTCTATCGAACAACCCGCAACCCCGGCAGGCGTGGGACTCTGCCTTGGCTTAGTAAGCCCTTTAGAAATTACAACAATGTTTTCCTTTACCGAAGGAAGTAATAATTATGTTAGAAAACATAAATTTAAAAATCAGAGGTGCGAGTCTTGGATTCGAACTCGTGACGCGTGACTTAGTAGTCCGACGAAGACATCAATAGCCTTTCACTGTTTCCACGTGCCGCGTAAGCACGTGGAACGTAAATTTTTAAAAAGTAAATTACATCCCTTGTTTTTCGAGAGTTTCCATTGGTACTGATTTTCGGGATAGAATTACTTTGTTGTCTGTTTGCCTATCATTCTGTGTGTCAAGACCCTTTATCTCAAGAACACGTGGAAGTGTCAAGTTGAAATTAAAACAATCTACGCAGATTAGTAATGCCTTGAAGGTATAGAAAAAATCGACCTCCTAATTGTCTACGTAGTCTAAAGGTACGGCCGTTTATGTCGCAATATTCATTTTTCTTTATTTTAAAAACGTTGCCCCACACAAGGAATTTCGCCTGTATCGTGGGTGCGTTTACAAACATTTAAAATCACAAACACAACCAGTCAGACCCGGAAATACTATCTGTAGGCCGTACAAATATTTGTTCCGTGCGGGGATCGAGCCCGCGACACGCAGCGCGGCAGTCGATCGCTCAGCCACTGCACCAACCGTGTCGTCAGATTGTGTATAGGATCGGTTTCTATACTTTTAGGGCTGTCGTCTAAAACAATACCAAAGAGTTTCATTGACACGTAAAGAAGAAGAATTTAATTAAGCGTCAGTTACTCCGCTTGGCTGAAATCCAACGTTCTCCATTATGAAATAACAGAATCAAGTTAAAATGCCGGCGAATGCTCGCTCAGTCTAGTTCAAACATGACGCACATTTGTACCGTGCGTTAGCTGAATACTAATACTTCCTGTGAGTTATCCGATGAAGGATTCACTGTTACATCAAATGGTAAGCTTTAGATTAAGTTTTGCTTGAAATTATACTGACTTCTAACTAGGGAAGTTCTAATTAGTATGTGCTTAATTTAAGGTAAGATGTGTGATGGATTTTATACAGGATTACGAAACCTCAAAGTTTGTGAGAAACGTTATTTAGATTTTACTGAATCGTGCGTTGAATTGTTGCTATAAGACGTATAAAGTGGACATCCTACTTATTTAATTTATTATTATAAATGCGAATGTCTGTGAGGATGGATGTATGTATGGATGTTTGTTACTTTTTCACGTCAAAACGGCTGAACGGATCTTAATGAAATTTGACACAGAGGTAGATTATAGTCTGGAAAAACACATAGGATTTTTTTCCGATCATCACGCGGGCGAAGCCGCGGGCGCCAGAATATTTTTTGATTTTGACACACAAATGTCACTAGCGATCATATGACACTAGACAGAACGATAAATTGTTACTAAGTAGTAAGAAGCGTTAAATTATTTATCCGTGTTCGTCATTTATTTTTCTATAGGAAAGTCCACAGTTTGCCCAACATTAGTAACTTCAAAATAGTAAAAATATATACCCTGAAAGCTGAATTGAACCCTAAAGTAAAGCAGGTAAATTTTAAATACAGTGCCAGAGGTGCGGCGATCCCTCAATTTGGTAGACGTTGCTACATTTGTTATGCTAGCGTTGCGACAAATACTAGAACATGAAACATTTGACGTAAAAAGTCGGAGATATTTCTTGTAAAATGGCATTTTAAAGTTTACGTGTACTTTGACTTTCGCTAATGGAATTGACTGTCTCGTTAGTTCAGTCATCGCAAGTGCTACTACTGAGTAGTCTTGGGTTCTTTTCCCTGCTCGGACAAAGGCTTTTCTTACCAGGAATTTCTCAATAGTAGCCTGGTGTCTTTTATTAATAGAAATCTCGATGGTTTTTGAAAAACAAAACTGACGAATTGTAGGTGAGGCTGTCGAAATATAAGCAATGATTTTAATAACCATATTTAAAACCGTAAAAAGATTATTGACAGTGATATTGAAATTATTTTTTCTTTCATCATATCCTTACTAATATTATAAAAGTGAGTATGTTTGTTTGTTACGTCTTCACGCCTAAATGGGTCAACCGATTTTGATGAATTTTGGTACACACATAGACATTTTTTTTCTTAAAGTGAGAAATGAGGAAGAAAGAGGGAAGAAAAGAGAAAACTTAGCTTTGCTATTACAATAAATAAGGCGCAAGGGCAAAAACTACAGGTAGCAGGTACCTGTAAATCAGGAAAGGGGAACTGTGTTACCCCGAATTTTACGCGAGCGAAGCCGCGGGCAAAAGCTAGTGAATAAATAAATGAATAAAATATTTTAAACTAACAAGAAAAAGCAATCTTATGTTTCATTATGTTGTTTCAAACTCGTTTGGTTGTCGATGAAGTAATGTGCATACATTTCTATTCATCTCGACTACGGAATCCTTCGTTGTTGCCAAATTTCTTGGTATAACATCGTTATATATCTTGTCAGTCCGTTGAAAGAAGATAATTTCGCTGACGCTTGGTCCACGCGAGCGGGATTTTCAAAATGGCGGACTTTAAAGGTCTCAATGTCACGTTCTCTCGTTTGTTGACAGCTTGATAAATGTAATAATTATTCTTACGCTAAGGGTCCGAGGGCGTGTCGTTAAACAGGACTGAAACAGGGACTGTTTTTTTGATGTAGCTATTTATGAAATGTTTTTATTGATTTTTATTAATCAACGCTTAGATTAGACAGCCCATTAGGTGCCTACTGAAATGTAACGTAAAATTTTATCACAAATATAAATTAATGAATATGTAGCGAACTATTTGGCAGGCATATGGTTTATTGACATTACTATTTAGAAACAATCATCACTATTTTTATTTACCTTTATAAAAATAAACACCGTATACGTATGGAAGTTGTACAAATATTAAATTTAACTAACCAAGTTTTATGTCAGGTACTTTCATTTAATTTTTTTTACAAAGAATTGCTAATAATCAAAGCATGATATCTTAAAAATAATCAAAATTCACTATCAGTGGATAATGTAAGGTTTACTCATATAAATAATATTTGTAATAGATTTATTGACTAACTATTATAGCCAAAATTCTGCAACACGACGGGAATCAACAATGTCATTAACAATTAAACTCACTAAGTTAATACCTAGTATTATTACTGGATTATCTATATCCTTGTTGCAAAATCAAAATATTTTTTTCCAAAACAAAAGCCTACATGGGCACTAATAAACTGTCGACAAAAGATGCACGGTTCGGGTTGGTCGTTTCCTATGGAGAAGAACCGGCAAGAAACTACATGGTTACTCTTTTAAAATCATTTGGTTTTACAATGTTGTTGTTACAGCGTTAGTACTTAAGTATGACGCAAATGCTCACTATTTACTTAACCACTTTCAAAGCCAAATGGACATCTATCAGAAGCAGCTTGCACACCTCTGTCAGCGTTGACAATGATTCGATAACCATAGATGCACTAATTTATTTGCAAGAACGACACTGCCAGATTCAATCATTTGATAATATGATCCCAGGTGAATTTATGCAGAATGAGAACATAATATGTATATGTAAATTGTTCAGCTGCAACAATTGTTTGTCAAAAACAATTGGGTAGAACGGGTAGTTGTTGACTTTCAATAAATAGTTGTGGTTCTCGTTGAAAGATCTATCTTACTTTCTTAATAATATTATAAAAGCGAAATTGAGTTGCTTTGTTTATTTGTTGCGTTTTCACGCCTAAATGGCCAAACCGATTTTGATTAATGGTAAATAAATGGTGACATTGATAATTTTCTTTTAAAGTGCGAAATGAGTGAGAAAGAGATGTGAAGGGGAAAGGGAAGAAAAGGATGTGACTAGGTATGGCATTTTAATATAAGTCTAGTTTAATCCGATGATTAATCATAATCGGCACCATATTAGACTTTCAGAATGCACATGGATTTCGACGCAATATGTTTTTCTCACTGAAGTTAATTCCACCGAATCATATAAAAACAAAGATCGCTCACCTCATCATTATGAGTCCATCGTATAGCCGGTGGAGGCTCCGGCGAATGCTGCACCACGCACGTCAGGTTGATGGTGCTCCCCGTGTTGATGAACAGCTCTGGACCGCCCAGGATCGTCGTCAGGGGCTCTGGTTGGACAAAACAAGTGGTTAGTATAATTTCAAATAGTTAGGAACCGTTTGATTTAGAGTAGGGTACGGGACGTATGGAAAATGATTATATAACTTCTCCTGCTCAGGACGGAGTGAAAAGGAGTGTCAGACTTTTACTAACTAAAACTTATCCCTGTTCCTTCTTTTGCCCTTTAAGTTCCGCGCCGCAGTTTTTCTTTCAAACAATCCGCAACATTGGCATTGAGTGGCCCTGGCAGGCCCCTCGGCTTTGCTGACATCTTTCATCATTACCTTAATACTAACTTTAGCATCCTACTTTAAATCCTAACTTTTCACTGAAATACAAAATACAAAAACAAAATCTTTATTTTTCCTCCACAAACAACACTTAAACTTAACAATAACAATATTGTAATAAACATCTAATATTCATCTAGTAGACTGGTGTCTAAACTAAGCCGTGGCTTATATTTCAGGACACCATAATTATAAAAAAAATAATAGAAGCTAACTAAACCTAAACTAGCTTTTTCTATTTTAGAGGAAATTCTACCACAGGGATCATCTTAGGCCCCCAGCTCCTTGTACTCATAAATATCCAATTGAACACAGCTCGAAATCCTTGTTAAGTCAGTATTGACGTTCTCCTTCTTTTCAGTAAGTATTGACAAACAACAAAGTATTAATCGTCCTTTTCTTGGTGTTATAATGAAAAGGCAGGCAATTGAAAGTTCTTAATAAGGAGGAACACTTTGATATCAATCTTCAAAATATTAAACGGTATTATTTGTTTTTAGTCGACAGTACAAAGTTTGGGAACAAGATGAGCCTCTTAGGAGCTACTAAGTAGGCTTGAAGATTTAACTTTTGTCTCAAGAAATGTGTGCAAATATTTATTATTGCTTTTTAGGTGTATTTTGAATTTATTCGTGCCATTTTGTCTTCTTAAATAAATAAGTAAAACGTGTCCCAAAATTCTACTAAATTCTAAAATGAAGAAAAATATTTGTTTCTTAAATTCATATATTTATGTTTTCGTTTAATTTCTAAATGGGTAAAACCACTATGTGTTGCTAACAAAACAGAAATAACAATAACATTGCTGTTGTACCTAAAAACATTGTATGTCGTGTCAAACTATATTAGTATTTTAAAAAGAAAATTGTAATTTACAAAACCGGGCAAGTGCGGATCCGACTCTCGCACCGAGGGTTCCGTACAAACTTGCGACATAAACGGCCATATCTTTTGACTGCGCAGAAACAGACAGTTGTTTTTTCCAGCCCCCAACCACCAGTTTTGAGTATATAATTTATGTGGTTTTAACTTCAACTCTATACCTCCACTCGTTGACGAGATAAAGGGTCTTGACAGACAGACAGACTGAAAGACGGACAAGTAAATGATCCTATAAGGGTTTCGTTTTGCCTTTTGAGGGGCGGAACCCTCAAACAGAGTCATTTTATTTTCCCCTTGTCAGTCATCTATCAGCCCGCTCCCTGTTGCCTGTTAAAAGTTTGGGACACGTTGTTTATATAGGCCGCATATTTTTTATGTAGCTATACTCAATGTTCTCAAAGCATTCCATTTTTTTTTTTATTTTCTACTGTCTATAGATTTGTTAAAAGGAAAGGTGACGAATAAATGTATCCAGCTAGAAATAGCTACTTATTAACGATTTCAAACACAAAAATACTTAAAACAAGTGACTTCGAAAATAAAATTGATTATTTTTCCGACCCAAATATCGACCAATAGAATTGCACCATTCGACGTCACGTGGTACAACCTACATGGTATTATACTGATAATTTTTTGAAAATTTTCTCTGGTCGTTGCTATGCATAAAAAACAAAACATCCAGTCAAATTAACCACACGTCAAACTGACAGGTTGAATTCAATTGTGAAAATTGGAGATTTTGCATGAAAATGAGTCGATTTGGAGTTTGTGCAATTCTATTGGCCGACATTTGGGTCGGAAAAATAATCGCCCGAATACCACACGAGCACGAGCTTGTGGTATTATAAGTGAGAATTACGCAAACTCCACATCCTTTTTTATAGCAAGGGTGACAAATAAATGTATCCAGCTAGTCTCAACATTAGTACAACTACGAAAATAAAATAACTTGTTTATTACATAACTTACTTGATTGTTGACATTAATTATGTTATTCAATTTCTGATTATGATATACAATTAATAATTTTTTTGTTTTTGCAATTCTCAATTTATTATTTTTCAATTTTTATTTTCATGTAATTTTGTTTATCCTAAACACTTGAAATAATTATGTTAGTGCTGTGCACACCTGTAAATGACAAATTAACTCTAGATTCTAAGAATGATTGTTACTTCTAAAATGTTTTAATGAATAAGTCGTTGGAGTGCCATAATAAAATAAATAAAATTGAAAATAACTCACAACAAAAATCACAAAAATCTACAACATATTTTTAACCAAAACTCATATTTATCTCTGCCAAAACCGATGACTAGAAATTTGAATCTGAATATTTTCTCGAACCTCACATGAATATGAAATCACGTCAGTAGATGCCAAGCTAAACGGTCTGTCCGGACTTATCTCTAACGAACCTTTTGTGATAGAGGGAGAACGCGATGGACGTTCACACCCCACCCGTTGGGGTAGGTCATGTGTATATTTAGATAAAACTCGAAAAACATACATTTGGTTGGAGATTGTGTCGTCAATTTGGTGTTTGATGGTCATCACGTCGTTGGAGGTTTAAGTACTCCGAACCCACCGTAATACGCAGGGCGACACATGAAGCAAAGCGAAGCCATGTTATCCTGGAAACGTATTTCCAGAATAACATGGCTTCACTTTGTTTAGATTTTCCGAACAATAAGAGATTCGCATCAACTGGTTTTGTATAACTTGATTGGTCGTGTTGTGTCCACCATCAAAATCTTTTTTTTTTATATAGGCCTACTTATTTACTTACTACATACTTATAAAGCGTCGAGAAAAGATGTACTGTTCGGGTTGGTCGTTTCCTATGAAGAAGAACCGGCAAGAAACATGGTTACTCTTCTAAAATCATTTGGTTTTACAATGTTGTTGTCTAAAGAGATACAGCGGCCCCAGAACATTAATGGTCAAAAGAAGGAACATGGGTGGAAAAGTCAGTAAAAGTCTGACACTCCCGTTCACACCGCCCAGAGCGGGGAAGTTATTTGACGACATGCCCTCCGCAAAAAAATCGACACTAAGAGAAAACTGTCTTAAAGGTTAATTCAAAAACAGAGCTGAATACGCACACTAACCAACGAGTTTTTGACTTAAAAACTTCTTTCGTATTTTTCCAAATCATTCCCATACTATGAACTAAAAAGTAAAAGTCGCTACGAAAGTTTAAGGCCAAGCAAAAACACCCTGTCATTACTCAAACCGTATTTTTTCTTCAATTAAGCCATTACAAGCAGTTTTGAATGCTCAGAAAATACTTTTTAGCAAAAACTGGAAGGAAACTAAGCATTTAATCTTTTATTCCTTTAATTGCTTATGGAGTTCCGTGTATTAAAGGATCGTTTATTAAAAGGTAGAGTAATTTTTAAGTTAAAGGTCATAATAAAGCTGTATTTAGGTGATAAAGGGTAGATATTGCTAAACAGCCATCAATTAGAAAATTGTTTGGAGGAATGATGAATGATCTTGTTTCAACCCTTTCGATTCCTAAGTTCGGTAAATTATTACTGAGATTTCCCATCAGGAATTTCTCTCAGTAGCAGCTACAAAGTCTAGATTTGTGCCCTTTAAAAAAAAAACGTTGCTCCACACTAGGAATTTCTCCTGTATCGTGGGTTCGTTTACAAACATTTGAACTCACATACACAAAAAGCCAGACCCGAAATAACTATTTGTAGGCCATACAAATATTTGTTTCGTACGAGAAACGAATCCGCGACACGCAGCGCAGCAGTTAATCGCTCAGCCGCTGCGCCAACCGTGCGGTCAAACACTAGATTAGACATTTGCGATCTGCTTTATTAGTTCTGCTACTAGTTGTAGGTACACCTCTGCTACACCCTTTGGAGTTTACAGGCGTGATATTATGTTATGTTTGTAGACTTAGAAAAAGACAGAATTATCTTCTTCTTTTTATTTAGAACTATCTTCCGCCTGCGACTTCGTCCGCGTAGCATAGTTACTTTGGGCTAACGCTAACTAACTTTTAGACTTAAAGATTCTCCCCTTTTCTTCCCTCTTTTTCCCCCGTAACTCACTTTTTTTTAAATAGCCCATGTCGTCTATAGGGTCCCAACTATCTCTACACCAAAATTCATCACAATCGGTTTAGCCATTTAGGCGTGAAGACGTAACAAACAAACAAACTCACTTTCGCTTTTATAATATTAGTAAGACAAACACAATCTCCATAGATGGGTGTTCATAGACAGCTCAGAGCTCAAGTGTGTTTCTACATACAATGGCCCACCTTCAATTTTGCGCTGCATTCCCTGATACCTGCTCATTTGACAACCTTATGGCTGCATCAGAGAATGGTCTTCGCAAAGCCACGTTTAGAAGAAGAAGGAATCAAAGAAATGTTATATCAAAGCCAATAAATATATATTTTCGTTCAAACTTTGCCAACCCACAAATTGTCATGATACACAAATATTCGTTAAAAGCATCAAACCTCTGACAAACCATTAAGTAAAAAAAAATATTAAGAAATACCGTTAACATTCCTTTTTCAAAGGAACTAAAAATGGAACCAAATATTGTCAGTAACAGCTCTAATACGTCACCAATTTCACAAACATGTACGCGTTCCTTCCTGTGAGAAAAATCTGGAATTTTCCGGTATTTTCTGGCTGAATTCCACTGGGACCGGTTTGACAGTACCCCGAAATTTCCTGCTCAAATCGACTGTTTTATTTTGATGCATATTTTGACGATGTTGTACTTTTCAATGGATAGGAAATAATGGTGTCCGGGAACAATGTCCTGTATATACTATAATTGATTGGTGAGCTTAAAGCTAAGGTATTTTTTTAAGTTTTGTTTATGCGTATACATTGTATATGCAGGTCTGTGGACAGAGAGCAATGGGCAGCTCACCGTCTGTCTATCTATTTACGACAAGGCGTGTTCACGGCGCGTTAGTGTTCCACGCGCACCTCAAGGACATGTCAGCAAAGCAGAGGGGCCTACCAGAGCCACCGCTTGATACCGCGACCCCGGAACATAACGGGTAAAAGAAGGAACACGGGTGGGTTTAAGTCAAGAAGTTTGATGATATTTCATCCGTAGAAAAAGGAACAATAATCATTAAATCTGAGTCCAGTCAGTAAGCAAGCAAGAAAAGAGTAAATCAGAATGAGAATATCTAGGGGATAAAAATTGTTGCTATGATCCCACCAACTTCAAAGTCTTGACTATCAAAGGAAGTAATATAAGTTATTTACCCGCAACTCATAAAGATGAGGCTGTAAATAAATTTTATGTTCCGCCCTTTGATGATCGGGGATTAAAATTATGTTCTTCGAGATATTTTTGATACGACCTTTAAGGGCTTGATGCAAATGTAAAATTTACATTTCTGATCTGCATTTTATGAAGATCAGCGTATTTTTATTAAGAATTGTTCGTAGATAGATAGTAAAAAATTATATATCTTAACATAGGATGTCACAAAAAATAGATTTATTTATAGTGGTACCTACATAAGCGGATTTGATGCCTCAAAGAATTTTATATAAGTCAACCTTTGGGTTAAATACAACATTGTGATAGTGTGCAAAAATGAAGTAGATCTAAAAATAACGATTTGTTTTCAAGAACGTATGCAGATACTAATACACAAATAAAATAAACTAACTATTTATACAATAATAATTATAACTCTAGTTCAATATTTTACTGTTTCACGATTTCATTTAGAAATCACGATGTTCTGGGCAATCAAAATACAAATACTGTCGTGCAAGCGACACCAAGAAAAAGGTTTAGTTATTTAGTTTAAATAATGAATTTTATTTCTTAGGGCTGAAACTGCGTTAAACGGACACCCGCGCGGTTTCATACAAAAGTGAACCGACGCGGGGCCACGCGCGGGGCCCGCCAGCGTGCAGCGGTAACACGCGCGGGCTTGTTCAGTCAATAACGCTTGATGAAAAGCTTGTGAAAATGTCTTTCGGACAGAGAAAGAGGATTGTGAAACTGCAGTGTCGGTCTGTCATATGAGGTCAAGCGAATGAATTCTTTAGGTAGGTACCTGTGACAGGGTCCTTCACATACCCACAGAGCCCACGCTTGCAGACACGCGGCGGGTGTCCATCGCGGGTGCCCGTTTAATGCAGTTTCAGCTCTTAATAAAGCAACAAATCATTTGACAGCTACGACTATTTATGATGTTGTCAACTTTTAGAACGCACAAACTCATGGCAACACTTAATTTTTTCTTTTTTTTAGTTCAAAATTAGAACGATGAAATAAAATTATAATATCAGGAAGAAAAACCGTATTTGTATAAATATTGTCACGATCAAAATAAGACCCTTACCTGTCTTCTTAAAACCGAAGCTTGAAAATAAATCACGATAAAGATATTCGTGCGATCAAGCACCTAATCCCAATACTAATGAAGAGAGAAGATTCAAAAAACTTGACGTTAAATAAATAAGATGTCCTCAGGTTATTTTATGTGGAAGAAAAATTAGACGTTTTTTGTACTCAAACTAAGCCTGGAGCGAGGCCGTACTCATAAATAATGCCTAATTCTGTGTCGCTGGAAATTCCTTTATTTTTGTTCGAGAATTTGTGTGATTTTTGTTGCTAAACCTTTAGGCGAAGCTCTCGTTAATATTTTTATACTACTTTTTTGTTTATTTGATTAAAATTACAAAATTGTGTCATTTTTCTTAAGATTTATGTTGTTGTTTTAAATGTAATTCCTTAAGTTAAGCTTATTTATTTAACTATGGTCCTAGTTTATTATTTGTGACTTTTTCACTGCATGTGTAAGCGGGCACACCCGTTAGACTAGAGGATTTATTTAGGCTTGGGTATATTTTTATATACATAATTGATATTTGCTAGCGGACATGTATTATTCATTAATTCTTTCTTAAATTTACCTTGTGATAAATGAAATTGTATGAAATCTGGTTCTTCTAACCTGACAGATAGATGTGTTGCTGGGGAGTTTATTCCGCTACTTCTTCTTCCCAGCTAAAACACTAGGAAGTGGTGAATGGTGGGCGTTTTGTGGGACTATCTCATGTAATTTTGACGTTTAAAAACTGCTGATTATCAGCCTAATTTGAATGTTTTAAGTTTTTTTTTCTTTAAGATTATTGTTGTTGTTTTATGAGACAGTCTTTTAAAATCTAATGTAAAAGTTATTTTTAAACTATTGCATAGCTTCTATCGCGGGCCTTGAGCGCGGGGACCGAATCCAGAAATTCCGTAACGAAAAAAAACCTGACGCTTCCCACTCCGACGGGCACGGAGGTGTGGCTTAAAGGCCGTGCATTGTCTAACGTCGTTTACACAATACGGTCAGTTATTTCAATCCCGATTCTAATGTTCTAATAGCGTGTTTGGTAGAGAATCGGATAGTCAATCGACATTACGCTGGATCAAACCCAAGGTCTTGTTTTTCTTTATGCGACTTCTTTTCATTGGAAGTAATTTTTAAATATTATATAGTTTTTTATTTATTGTCTAAGTTTATAAAAAAAATGTTTCTTTTTGCGACTTCTTTTCATTGGAAGTACTTTTTAAATATTTTATTTAGATTGTTTTTATTTATTGCATAAGTTGATAAAAAATGCTATGCAATAGCTTTACCGCGGCAGTCCCCGAGTGCCACACGTATTTTTTAGTTAAGATTAAGATTTACTTTAAACATAACATAAAATCAATTTATACCTACTGCATTTACATGGTTTAGTACCGTACATCAAAAGGAAAATGGGAACCCTTACTGAATCAGTTTCTTGCCCGTCTGTCTGTCTGTCAAGACCTTTTATCTTGGGAACACGTATAGGTATCTAAATCATATAACCAACTCTCTGGTTTCTTTGTGCTGTGAAAAAATCAAGGTGCGCGAGTCTGTATTTTTTATTACAATTTCACTTAAAACAAAATGTAAGCTTTTTTTTTCTTTCTTTCCTTTTTTTGAAATATTAAGTTTTTCTTTAATGTTGTGTATACTTGTGGCAAGTGCCAAATAAACCTGTTTTTTTTGCTATTTTCTTCTTTCTTTCAACGCACCCACGATACAGAAGGAATCACTAGTGAGAGAAAAAGTTTTGCAAAGCAAAAAAATAACAGCCTCATACAATATTCAATAAGGCGCAAGGGGAACTGTGTTACCCCGAATTTAACGCAAGCGAAGCCGCGGGCATAAGCTAGTCAGTTAATAACACACCATTATTATCACTTAATCAATATTGATTTATACTGAACGATTTTATGACTGTCCTAACCTTTTGTGGAACACCCTGTGTGTTTAAATTATTGCTGAAGAAGAAGAAGAACGGAAAACTCGTAAAATCGAGAATTTATTATCATCACTTATAACATGATATATACCATGTTTGTTATTTATTCTGAGTTTCCGACATTTCAGTATTTTTTTTTTCGCCGAAATATCAGAAATACAGAATAAATAACAAATAATTATGGTAAATTTCCCGTTTTAACTGATAATGTTTTTGATATGTCATTAAAGACATTTAAAATCGTATAAAAGACATGTATAATAAAATAAAAATTTGCGAATGTAAAATCGTCAAATTATTTCCCCGGTCTGGGCGGAGCGGGGGAGGACTTTCAGGCTTTTGCTGACTAAAACCCACCCATTTTCCTTCTTTTACAGTTTATATTCGGGGCTGCGGTATCTCTTTTGAACAACGCGCAACCTCGGATATTCCGACCGTGGAGTGTGGTTACGAAAGAGGTTATTACAATTAGGTATTTCAGGTTAAACAGTGAGTTTTTGGCATATGAAATAAAGAACATTTTACTTCAAGTCAACGTCAGGGTACTTGTTTAATTAGTTAATGTATAACTAATTAAATAAGTACCCTGACTTTCATTACAAACGACGCGTCGCGATGAGAAACTGACAACTTTTTGCTGTCGTTTGGACGTAAATCTTCCTACACAAACTATACTCGGATTTAATGAACACGAATGTAAATCAGCCCGATTTGCATTACTCATTTTAATAATTATCTACAATATACAGTGCCAGAAGAAAAACAAGTTAGTACGTATAACCCACAACCCAAAACCAAAAAGAACAAGGTTGCTACACACAAAAAAAAAACAAAAGTTTTCATTTACTTTTATCTAAAAAGACTTCTCTTGGGAACATTAACTCAGTAAGGCGAATAAATTGCCATTCATTCTAGCCAGTCTTATTTTATGCTGAATCTAGAAATAAGACAAAAAACAGACTGCATGTCCTTTGCTTTGATTTCAATCACTGTGGAGCCAGTTACATTAGTTTTTTTTTTGTATTGTGAGCGTGGGTAACAAAATGGCAGTACATGTACTAAAACATAACATATTTTGTGTATATAGTTAATGCAGTAGTAATTGTCGCCAATAAGTCTGATATAGTGGTGGTGGATCGATCAGGTTCGATGGTGGTGAATCGACCTGGTTATGTCCATAGTCCGGAGCGAGAGGGAATGGGAAGCTGTCACCTCCTTCTGCGAAGCAATCATGCTAGCGAAGGAGGTGGCCGGGCGTTTGAGGGAGAGAATCTCAAACAAACCCAGCCGCCGCGGGAGACGCCCAGGGCGTCGGGCGCTGTGAGACGACTCCCGGCCACCGAAGATGCGGTCAGTGGACGGTGAGCAATGGGTAGTACACCGTCCGTCCGTCTTTTGACGACAGGCCTTGTCGACGGCGCGTTAGTGCTCCACCCGCGACTCAAAGAGATGTCAGCAAAGCAGAGGGGCCTGAAAAGGCCATCGCCTGCCGTGGTTACGGGTTGATCGAAAGAGATAGCGCAGCCCCGAAACACGGTTGGGTTTTGGTCAGTACAAAGCTGACACTTCCCCCCGCTCCGCCCAGAGCGGGGAAAGTTATTTGATGATTCCCTTCCGCAAAAAAAAAGACTAATGTAAGGCTGGCAATTGCCTTGTTTTTTCTCAGCCAAATTTGAACGCGAATGGCGCATCTTAAGGTACGCACTTACGTAAGGTAATGCACCTCATTGTATAAAGTTTTGTGACTTGTTTTCAAATCTGTTCCTGCATTTTTCTCTCACAATAATTATATCTGTGCAAAGTGTTTTTTATTCATAGTAGAAACTTTGAGAAATATTTTATATTCAGTTATGCATCGTGTACGTTAAAGGCAAAGAAATACATTTAGTAAAAAAAAATGCAAATAAGCTTAAAGTGGCAACTTAAAGTATGCTTACCTTCAAAGCATATTTAAGCAAATTGCATTTTTTTGCTGTATATTTAATAAATATATTTTTACTAGCTTCCGCCCGTGACTTCGTCCGCGTGGCATAGTACTTTGGGCTAACGCTAACTTTAACGATATCTTTCTCTCCCCTTTTCCCCCCTTTTCTCACTTTTTTTGCCTATGCCCGTCTCCAGGGTCCCAACTATCTCTGTACCAAAATTCATCAAAATCGGTTTGGCCATTTAGGCGTGAAGACGTAACAAACAAACAAATTCACTTTCGCTTTTATAATATTAGTAAGGATTATGTGCCCGGGTGATGGCAATAGGCTTCCCTAAATAACATTTTACTCAAATATAACTGGCAAAATGTGTACTATAGTCACCTCTTCAAGTTATATGTAATAAAAAAATATATATATAAGAACCAGCCAAATGCAAGTCGGACTTGCGCACTTAGGGTTTCGCACAAACTTGTAGTTATCTAATGAAAGTAACAAACATAACCTTCAAGCGTTCCCGAGATAAGGGGTCTCGACAAACAGACGGACAACAAAATAATCCTATAAGGGTTTCGTTCGTGCGGAGGCACACTACACCGGAGGGAAACACCGCTACCGCGGCAAATTGCCGCTCAGCGGACAGACCTCCGGTGCGATTTCATGGTGGCATGGAAAGAGAGACTGTCGCAACCCCGTGCAGGGCACGCCACAATAGTGGCGGTAAGTCCCCTCTTTGAGGTGTGGCTGGAGAGGCGTCATGGCGTCCTCACCTACCGCCTGACGCAGGTCCTCACCGGACACGGAAGTTTCGGGAGGTTCCTGCACATAATCGGGCGGGAGGAAACACCCGGGTGTCACCATTGTGACGATCGCCCGGAGGACACGGTGGAGCACACAGTGGCGGTCTGCCCAGCTTGAGCGGAGCACCGCCGTGGCCTCGTAGAGGCGATCGGCGGCGGTGATCTCTCGCGTCTGGCCTTGGTTCAGTCCATGGTACGGAGCGAGAGGGAATGGGAAGCGGTCACCTCCTTCTGCGAAGCAGTCATGCTAGTGAAGGAGGAGGCCGGGCGTTTGGGGGAGAGAACCTTAAACCAACCCAGTCGCCGCGGGAGACGCTCCGGGCGCCGGGCGCCGCGAGACGACTCCCGGCCACCGTAGATGCGGGCCTGTGGATGGTGAGCAATGGGTAGCTCACCGTCCGTCCGTCTATTGACAACAGGCCGTGTCGACGGTGCGTTCGGGTTTCACGCGCGCCTCAAAGAGATGTCAGCAAAGCAGAGGGCCAGAGCCTCCGCCTGCCGGGGTTGCGGGTTGTTCGAAAGAGATACCGCGGCCCCGGAACGTAAAGGGCAATAGAAGGAACATGGGTGGGTTTTAAAAAAAAATGGGTTTCGTTTATTGCTTTATCAGGTTCGGAAACCCAAAAATTAAGAAAAAGCTTGATTGAAGGCACGATTGGCGCAGTGGTTGAGCGTTGGACTGCTGCGCTGCGTGTTCGGGTTCGATCCCCGCACGGAACAAATATTTGTACGACCTGGCTGTTTGTGTATGTGAGTTTAAATGTTTGTAAACGCACCCACGATACAGGAGAAATTTCTAGTGTGGGGCAACGTTTTTTTTTAAAGAAAAATTGACCTCCAATATTTCCGTAACGAGAAAGTACCCAGAAATGGTCCAGGACAAAAAAAAATCACAATGACGATTAGAACCTCTTTCCTTTTATCTTTGGTAATTTTACTTTGGTATGTACCTTTTACTCTGATTACTTAAAATAAAAGTGACTTACCGACGACGGAGAGGTACATCCTGTGCCCGATGGGGGGAGTGGTACCAACTTGGCACTCATAGATGCCAGAGTCACGACGCTGCGGAAACCGGATCTGTAAGAAAAACTGTAATTTAGTACCACAAAGAACTTCATCATAATTAAAATCAGCATAGCCTTTATTTCGGGTGACAAATATCATCAAATAACTTTCCCCCCTCTATGCGGTGCGGGGGGAACTGTCAGATTTTTGCTGACTAAATCAACTCAACCATCCATGTTCCTTTTTTTGCCAATTTTGTCTCGGGCTGCGGTATCTCTTTCGAAAAACCCTGGCAGGCAACATTACAACATACCAGTCGCAAAACGAAGCTATTGCACGATTGGCCTTTGGAATATTTCGTAAAAGATACCACCGGCCCCAATGCACAAAAAGCAAAAGGAAGAACATGAATGGAACACGGATTTTAGTCAGTACATGTCCGACGCTTCCACCCAGAGTGGGAGGAGTCATTCGATGACTTCCCATATGAATAAAAAGCCATTGCACAGTTAAAAGCCAGGCTAAAGTTGGAGTGAGCAGGCCACATCACACGGATGCGCCAGGAGAGATGGGCAAAGATCGTCACACACTGAATGCCTGAAGAGGGACGGCGATCAGCCCAAAGCGGGGGAAGTTATTTCATGATTTCCTATCCAAAAATGGTCATTATCTACAGACGGTAATGGTGACCCAGTAGGTCACCATTACCGTCTGTAGAAAAATATGACTTTTTTTGTAATTTATTAGCTGTTCGTTTTCCAAAGTCGTTGTCGTAAAAGGCGACTAAGTGATTACGTCAGGATGAGCAGTTTTAGTGCTCGCTGCAGAAAACTGCGATATGCTGAGATGATTAATGTCTTAGCTCCGGTTAAGAAAGGAGGTTAAACACTATATTTAAAAAAAAAACTTCCAAGTTCTACTGTGCTTCCAGTAGTTTATATTGTTATACTAGCTTTTGCCCGCGGCTTCGCTCGGGTTAAATTCGGGGTAACACAGTTCCCCTTTCCTGATTTGCAGGTACCTGCTACCTGTAGTTTTTACCCTTAACTCATTGAATGTCGTTATGAGCCTACGGGGGCACATAAAGGCATATAAAATTATGCTCTGGCGCGTGAAGAGTTAAGCCTTATTTATTGTAATAGTAACGCTAAGTTTTCCCTTTTCTTCCCTCTTTCTTCCTCATTTCTCACTTTTTATAAAAAAAGTTAACCTATGTTCGTCTCCAGGGTCCCTATCTCTGTACCAAAATTCATCAAAATCGGTTCAGCCATTTAGGCGTGCAGACGTAACAAACAAACTCACTTTCGGTTTTATAATATTAGTAAGGATTTCACACGGTTGGGATGCATCAAACTACCGTTTTCGGGGCAGGGATAGTGAAAAAACAGCCAAATACGAGTCGGAGTCGTGGACCGAGGGTTTCGTACAAACTTGCGACATAAACAGACATATCTTTTACCTGCGTGGACTTGGAGGGTTGATTTTTTTTTTAGTTCAATGAGACTACAGACTTGAGTATATTATAATTTCATTTCTATAGTTCTACGCTTTCTTGAGGAAAAGGGTCTTGACAGACAGACACACAGACAGATGGACAACAAAGCGATCCAATAAGGGTTCTGTTTTGAGGTACGGAACCCTAAAAATTGGCATCACATCATCTGCCTAGTCTTCTTTCAAATCTAACCCTGAATATCCGCGGACATGTAAGTGACAAACATTAACACGCATGTGCTCCCCCCCCCCTCCCAAAAGAAAGAATGGTACAAGCCAAAAATGCTAGTCAGAGGAGCCTGCCAGGGCCTCCGCCTGCCGGGGTTTCGGTTTTTCGAAAGAGACACCGCGGCTCCGGAACGTAAAGGGTGATAGAAGGAACATGGGTGAGTTTTAGTCAGTACAAGTCTGACCCTCCCCCCCACTCCGCTCAGGGCGGGGGAAGTTATTTGATGATTTCCCACCCGAAAAAAAAAAGCTTTTAATAGTAAAATGGTGCTTTAATTAAATCAAGAGCGTATTTTGAAACGGAAACTTAAAATAAATATTTTTTCAGTTCAGTACATTTCCCATATTTTGAACAACATCAACAAACTTTTATTCATAGTCATCGTGCGAAAAACAATGTTATATGATAAAGCACATTTTGACATAACCACACTTCATGAGATAAGCCGCGGGGGAACGGAGTCGGGGTGACAACATTTTAGACATTTTCAGGAAGCTGACGTGACGTCAATGGGGATGACGACATTCATGACCTTGTCTGGTTTTATTAAGTTCACAAATTGTCTGTTACAAAAAGAGGTTTATCTTATTTATCGTAAACGAAAGCCTTTTACTTCTACTAAGGCAAAAATTGTCCTGCCGGGGTTGCGGGTTGTTCGAAAGAGATACCGCGGCCCCGGAACGTAAAGGGCAGTAGAAGGAATATGGGTGGGTTTTAGTCAGTCAAGTCTGACACTCCCCTCCCGCTCCGCCTAGAACGGGGGAAGTTATTTGATGATTTCCCACCCCAAAAAAAAGGCAAAAATTGACAGATTGATTTTTTTCAAAATCATTTATTAAAACAAAAATTTTAACCGCGGCTTCGCTCGCATGAAGGTCAAAAATAATCCCGCTGGGATTAAAAAAAAACCCCACATCATAAATCATATCCTAGTATACAAAATTCGATCTACTAAGGAATTAGAGTGTGGAGGCGTGACAAACTGAATCAGTTTCATATTTATAATATTAGTAAGCCTATGATATTGTAGGGTTGGCTTGACGTCAATATGGATGACGACATCCAAGACCTTGTACCGAATTATTCGAGGTTTTATGTTTATCTTATTGCTAGAAAACATCAAAGTCTCATAATTAAGCCAAAAATTGGGAGACGTTTCGCAATAATATTTATTTTAGCTTGTAACTAAGGCTTCATTTGCGTGGATGTCGGAAATTATACAATTGGATGGTGATTTTGCAATTGAGAAGAAGAAGAAGTCTTTTTCTTGATTCTTTTAAACATTGGCATGTATCATAATATTGTAGGAGGGTAAGGGCAAGGCCGTACACAATCCATCATCGTCATTTCATGACTATCAGCTAAACAATTATGATTCTAAAAAACGAACTGACGACACGGTTGGCGCAGTGGCTGGGCGATCGACTGCTGCTCTGCGTGTCGCGGGTTCGATCCCCGCACGGTACAAATATTTGTATGACCTACAGGTAGTTGTTACGGGTATGGCTGTTTGTTTAGGTGTGTGAGTATAATTTTTTGTAAACGCACCCATGATACAAGAGAAATTCCTAGTGTGGGGCAACGTTTGTTTTTTAAAATAACAAAATAATATAACGAATCATTTCATATTTAGTCAGGGTTAAACATTTTCGGGATATTGACGTGACGTCAATAGGGATCATGTTTACTACGATCTTGTAAAACATTATTAATTTTAGTTCACAGACTGTTATTAAACGACCAAAATTATATTTATGATTATCTTATTCCTAGAAAACTTGTATAGCAATTAAGAGCTTGTTGTTATAGCGAAAATTGGGTGTTTCATAGTGGTTTATAACATAATAATAGGCTTGAATTGACGCTTTCACGAAGCTAAAACAATACCTAACTAATCGGAAACTACGAACCGTATAATCGTCTCTCGCGGGAATGTATAAATATGTTAACGACATAGAAATGCCATGGTATAGGTACGGTTGAACTTGCTTACTTGTAAACTTACTGAAATATATTTAATCAAACCAAAATATTTGTACTGGTACGGCTTTTTTGCCGACGGGAAGTCATCAAAGAACTTCTCCCGCTCTGGGCAGAGCAGGAGTCAGTGTCAGACTTTTACTGACGAGAACCGGCAAGAAATTCCACGATAATTCTTTTATGTGGATCATATTATAGGATGACACTGATTGTGACTCCTCCAAATAATTTAACACAAAATAGGCTATATGATAATGATCTAACGTTCATACCACGCATTCAAAGGGCCTTGTTTGCGGATGTAAATCATCAAATATTACGACAATTAATTTTGACGACACGGTTGGCGCAGTGGCTGAGCGATCAACTGCTGCGTTGCGTGTCGCGGGCTCGATACCCGCACGGAACAATAATTTGTATGGCCTACAGTTAGTTGTTCCGGGTCTGGTTGTTTGTGTATGTGAATTTAAATGTTTGTAAACGCACCCACGATACAGGAGAAATCCTAGTGTGAGCAAAGTTAAAAAAAAAAAAACTTCTGTGGGGGGAGTTTCAGATGTTTGGTGACTAAAACCCACCCAACTTCCTTTTTTTGCCCTTTATGTTTCGGGGCTGCAATATTTCTTCGGCACTGGCTGGCCCCTCTCCATTACTGATATCTCTTTTAGTCGGGCGAGGAACACGAACGCGCTGTCGACACGGCATTTAACATGACTCTTACCTTCAGTATCCAGTCCTCGGTGTGAGGATTGTGTACACTTATGAACCTCTGGTCTGACGTATACGTCATCCGCCCTGACGTCAGCAGGTGGATGTCACGATGACGGATCCATGATACCTAGAAAAAAAATTTAGGAATAAAAGAAACAAGGTTATTTGTGCTTTTGAAATAGTGTTTGATTTGGGGTTGAATTTTATAAAATAGTTTTTCATACGTTGTGTAAAACATGTGTTTAAACCTATTTATAATTTTGGTATGAATTTTTTTAAACTTTTATTTTGTGAAACGTTCTCATTTACGCACGACTCGTAATTGTTTCAAAATTTACATAGTTTTTTGGTTTTTGTTTATTATACAAACACAGTTTATAATTAAAACACGTTGTAAATACGAGCTATCCAAAAACATGGCAAAATATTATAGCGAGGTACAATCTTTGCATATTAAGAAATGAAGTAGCTTCCATTTTCTGTTAACTTAGGACTAGTAAACTACTCAACGGATTTTGATACAGTTTTCAGCAATAAATAGAGTGATTCAAGAGAAAGGTTTAAATGTATGTTAATCTTTAAAAATATAAAAGTAGTAGCCCTCTAGTATCGGTCAAAACGCAAGTTTATACGGAACCCTCGATGGTCGGAACCCGGTTTTTATTGATTACATCACACCATTGTTATAACAATCTTTATATATATAATTCCTCTGTGAGTGTGTATGTCACTGAACTTCTCTCAAACGACTGGACCGATTTTGATGAAATTTTTTGTGTGTATTCAAGGGTATCTGGGAATGGTTTAGATTCACAATTTTGTCCGCTGGACAATGTTTTTTTAATAAATTTTCAATTTATTAGTAGTTGATGATTTTGGAATGTTTTACATTTGGATCCGACAGACGGCGCTACCATCGCAGTGTCAAATTAGACAGCTTATTAGCTTATTAAAAAAAAATTGGAATTTTCAAATTAAAGACGTGTAGACAGGACAACGTCTGTCGGGTCCGCTAGTTTCCATATAAAATGGTAAGCCTTTTAATATTACGTTTTAGTATTATCACAGAACCTTTTAATATCAATAAAGTTTCGTGTTTGATCTCTAATGTAATAATAAACGTTAAACTCAAACAACGTCTCATTTAATTTGGTTAAATCTACAATCAAGTCTAAAAATACATGATACCCTATCTAGACTTATATTAAGCTTCAGAGGATTCTCATCTCACATAACACCTAATAGAATAGAAGAGATCATTTCATACCTTGTTTTAGGAATATTTATTTACTGAATTGAAATTTTGTAATATGACAGAATAAATCTAAACTTTTGTGTGTCTTTGATTAAAGAAATTATTAATCAACTAGCTTTTGCCCGCGGCTTTGCTTGCATTAAATTCGGGATAACACAGTTCCCCTTTCCTGATTTACAGGTACCTGCTACCTGTAGTTTTTGCCCTTGCGCCTTATTTTTTGTAATAGCAAAGCTAAGCTTTTCCTTTTCTTCCCTCTTTCTTCCTCATATCTCAATTTTTTTTTTTTAAATAATCAATGTCCGTCTACACTCTACATGATCTCAACAAACTATCTCTGTACCAAAATTCATCAAAATCGGTTTAGCCATTTAGGCGTGAAGACGTAACAAACAAACAAACTCACTTTCGCTTTTATAATATTAGTAAGGATAGTCCAATTTAATAAATTAAATCTATACTAAACGATACGAACTAAACAAGTTCGTAATAATTTAAATATCCTTATATTTAAAATGCCTATGTCCGTCTCCAGGGTGCCAACTATCTCTGTACCAAAATTCATCAAAACAACGAAACATACAAACAAACAAACTCACTAGTAAAATAATTTTTAAATTCGTTTGCAATGGTGTGAAATCGACAAAATACATATAACCTGTATTCACGCACATAATTGATTCCTGTGGCAAACATAATTTGGTTTTATTAATTATTTGTCAGGTACCCTTCGGTTTGTTTTCGGCGGTCTTTATAACATGATTAATTTGAGTTCTTTTTGCTAGCTTGACAATTACTTTTCTATAGACATAACTTTAAAAATAAATTACAAAGAAAATAGACATTGGTTTATGAAGTTTTTAAGGAAACTAGCCGCGTCCCGCGGTTTTACTCGCATAGTGATAGAATTTACAATACATCTGTATGAATTCTTGCTTAAGTGTTATTCTCATAAGTAAGCTATATTATTATGAAGTTTCATAAAAATCCATTTAGTAGTTTTTTCGTGAAAGAGCAACAAGCATACTTACACACATCCTCACAAACTATCGCTTTTATAATATTAATAGGATAGTCTAGTTTCTAATTTTTTTTTTCATAAGATACTGTGTGTGTGTTAAATTATAAAGTACTAGCTCATTCGCGCTTATCGGCGATTGTCTAACGGGATTGTTACAACAGGTTATCCAATGTGTGTGCGTCAAATTTCATCCATTTCCATTCTGTAGTTTTTGCTTGAAAGAGTAACAACCATACATACATACTTACATCCAGACATCCATACAACCTGACTACTGACAGTAGGATACTTACTGTTCTATTCCCGAGGTCATGCACTCTGCAGTTGAGTTGCGCTGTCTTCCCGACCAGGGCTGTCACATTCTTGGAATGAGGTACATCGAAGCGAGGGCCTCGCTGTGTCAGCCCTAGGTCTACATCAGTGTAGTCTAACTCTTGTACACCGTCTGTTCCAAGACCATTTGTGTTGTCGGTGCAACCTGTTAACAAAAATTGATTTTGTAAACTTAAATCTGATGCAGTTCGTAATTCTTTTTGGGCTGTATTTAAGTTTTGTGTTCAAATTCATTTAAATGTTTGAATATGGTACATTTTTATGGTCTCAGATATAAACAAAGGTCTCGTCATATTCTGCCACTGGGGGCGTGCAAATATTTGGTGCATAAATATAATTTTTAAGACAAACATTAAATAAGAATTAAAATTACAGTTAGTGGCATGTCGGTTAAATATATCTTATCGGTATTCAATTTTATGTCAAATTATTATTCAATGTCAAACTTTAATAGAGATGTCAAAGATTATATGATTTTAATTTAATGAGGGTGTCAAATTATAATTCAAAATAGTCGTTTAAATTTTAGTAACATTTTTTACACAACAAACTTTTAAATTCTTTTAATCAAAGAGAGAAGAGTAGGAGCGGTTCGAGGAATTTCCAACTCTGTGAAGTCCATGTCACGTCACAGACATTACTTTTACATCTTCAAAGGTGACGACGCGTTCGTGTTCCACGCGCACCTCAAAAAGATGTCAGCAAAGCAGAGGGGCCTGCCAGGGCCCCTGCCTGCCGGGTTTACGGGTTGCTATCCCGTCCGCAAAAAAAATATAGTGCATTAAGTGTCACGGGTTCGCTGCCTGCACGTAACAAACATTTGTATGGCCCACACGTAGTTGTTCCGAGTCTGGCTGTTCGTTTATGTGAATTAAATTGTGTGTAAACGCATTTATGATACAGAAGAAATAACTAGTGAGGGGCACCGTTTTTAAAGAAAACGCATAGATGCATACGAATATGTAGCATTTTAGTTTGTACAAATTTTATTAGAGGTGACAACATCAGGAAATGCAAGTTCAGTTTGTCAAACTGTACATAAAGCAGGACACATGGTTTTTTTTCCGTTTACCGACCGTTGACGAAACAATTTTCAAACAAAAGAAGAGACTGACTTTTTATATTCACGATAATTAATTTGAAATCCGCAAACTTTTCGAACTCGGCAGTAAAAAATCTTCTAAGATGTTTCTTTATGGCGCCAAATAAGGTAAATGTAAAAAGTATGTTACTTTTAAAACTCATCATGTTGCAAGGTTGCCACCAAGTCAAGTTGAAGCCACTTAAGTCACCAGAACAAACCTGAAGTAGCTCACTCTTTGTTGAAAGTTCACTTCTTCTTGTTTAAGTGATGTGATCGTGATTTAAAAATGGTTTATGGATATCGATTTTTAATATTGGACTACCTATTTTATTAATAAATAAAGTAATGTTTTTTCTTTGTTCATGTAAAATATAGGAAAACATTGGTTTGTTTTGTTATATTTTACAATCATTTTTGCCTGTTATTGTTGGAAATTATCCCAGTTGAATGTTTTAAATAAAGTTTTTGAAACTCATTGATAAATAATCAGTCACGGCGTGTTCCATGTATTTATAAATGTTTGTGATTATGCTTTTTATGTTCCATGTTCTTTTTTTGGGTGGTCGTCGATACTGCGCAACGGTTTCAGATAAAAAGTCTATAAATTGTTAGTAATTAATTAAAAATATAATGTAGCGTCCCATTAATGAAAGAATTTTTGCAATCGTATAAGTGGTTTCGAATATACCCTACATAGAAAACTTACTAACATACAAACTTTATTTCTTTATGATTAGCATATTATATTATATCGATATCATCATTTTGCCAAATCGTTTCCAGTCTATCTGGATGCATCTGAATCCCAGTATTTTACGTGAAACGACTTCTTATACTACCACCGCAAGCCAGTTAGCATTTATGATAACACTTCGTAATACGATAATATATTTATTGGAGTGAAAAAAACAAATAATCAGACAATCTATTTATTAATCTAAATTGCGATTTCACAGGCTTTGAATAAGATGTGAATTAATTTTGCAGCTTAATTTATACGGACCACTGACAAACAAAGAGTACAAAACAATATCCTGGAAAGTTCAACGAACCTCTATGAAAGCTTGAAATTACGAATTCCAATGGAACATTCCATTCATTTAATATGAACAATATAAATAAAACATACAAATTAATTAACCCTGGCACTTAACAAATTTAATTGCCTCATTCAAAAACACTCTCGTTTTAAAAATAAACTCTCTTCTACCTCAACTCCACAAAATTATCGAAAACCCTAAATACTATTCAAAGCACATCACTACGCTTCGAGTTATTTGTGTATTTTTCGAAACTAGGTTGGAAAGTAAGTAATAATTTGAGTTCGTTCACGTCGCAGCTCTAAATCTTAGTTCCTTGCACAAAGAAAATTTGAATTTAATATGTAAATGACGTTTTAATGAGGAGACGTTCGTGGGGTAATGTACCAAGTTGGTACCCAGTGGTACTTTGTCAAAACTCTTCCGTTAACTAGTAGTGTCTTTAAAGACAATTTTTAGTTTTATTAACTACTAGCTTTTGCCCGCGGCTTCGCTCGCGTTAATGGCTAAACCGATTTTGATGAATTTTGGTACAGAGATAGTTGGGAACCAGTAGACGGACATAGGCTATTTTTTTTAAAGTGGGATGTGAGGGAGAAAGAGGGAAGAAAAGGGAAAACTTAGCGTTGCCATTACAAATCAATAAGGCGCAAGGGGAACTGTGTTACCCCGAATTTAAAGCGTGAAGAGGTAACAAACAAACAAACAAACAAACTCACTTTCGCTTTTATAATATTAGTAAGGATGCCATTGTAACTTTCAAAAGAATGGTGTGAGTGAGTGATGTGGTTAAAACTCTGTACTTTTGTATCATCATTTGCCTAGCCGTTTCCCAACTATGTTGGGGTCGGCTTCCAGTCTAACCGAATGCAGCCAAATATCAGTATTTTACATGGAGCGACTGCCTATCTGACCTCCACAACCCAGTTAGTACTGGGCAATGCGATACCCCTTTAAGATTGGTTGTGAGACTTTTGGTACACTGACTACCTTTAACGACTGTCAAAGATCTACAAATGACAGCCGGGACCAACGGCTTAACGTGCTTTCCGAGGCACGGAGGAAACTCGGTATGTAACGGGTGGTCACCCATCCACAGATCAACCTAGGCAAGCGCGGCTTAATCTAAAGATCGATCTGAGCGGCTGCTATTATTAAACCACGAGCTCCTGTATTTTTGCATGCCTTGTTATTGGCAAAATATGGCTGTTTCTCTATTTGTTGTAACACCTTTACTAGTACCCATATTTGCGAAATAAAAATCTTATCTTATCATCATTCAGAACATTGCTCAAATAGAGAACTATTTGATTACTTTCGCACAAGAGAGCACTCGTATCAGTCAACCGTTAAACTCACTGAGTCTTGAATATTTCCCTGCATCATTCGGCCAACAACCCGTGGGCGCAAGATAGGTGACTTGGCAATTATGGCTACCATCTTTTGCTCCAACGTTAAGCGGATTTACACTAACCTACCTACATAATACAGTTACTTATCCTCTGCGGGTGTTCATTATACCCATTAGGCTACAAACAACGTTTTATAAGTTCACACCCCTTAATCTTACGGATATGAATCACGGATGATACGCGGACGGAAGGCGAATGATACGCGGATGTGGCAGCACTAAAACCGGTATGTACCGCTGTTGAATTGTTCTAGTGGGTGTAGTAGTCCGAGTCTTGATCTTTTCTGTAACTGATACGTACATAGCAAGGTTCTGTTATATACCAGATTATGCTGGTAAAACTTATTGCTCAATACCATATTAATATCAAACTCACATAATTACATATATTTTTAAAAAAAAAAAAAACGTTGCCCCATATTAGATATTTCTCCTATATCGTAGGTGCGTTTACAAACATTTGAACTCACATACACAAACAGCCAGACCCAGAACAACTATTTGTAGGTCATACAAATATCTGTTCCGTGCGGGGATCGAACCCGCGACACGCAGCGCAGCAGTCGATCGCACAGCCACTGCGTCAACCGTGTCGTCAAATCGTCAAGTTCTTTTGCCCTCATTCCAAGCTATTTAAGGTTTATCGCCATTTCATCAAAAACCTTACTCGCCATAATTATCATCCTTCATAATCAAAACTTTCCTCACGATATTGTCCTTATTTCTCTTAAATTCACATATTAATATGACAAAGAAATCACGATGTTTTTGTAAAATCGTGCAATCCGTGCGAAGCAGTACCCCATTCAATAAAAATACCAACAAAAAATATTAAATTAAACCTTCCATTTTACGTCCACGAACATTTTCAAATTGTTTTCAGTAAATAAAGCAAGAATTCACTATAATACAATGTCAGCGTAACATACTAAAAATACAATAGGAACCAACATTGTCGCGGCGTCGCGATAAATATCGTGTACAAAGTTTAATATCGAAGGCAGTGCTGCTATCTGGCGAACAGTTTTGTCTTCGTAACATTATGGCTGCCAAAGACAACTATTGTTTGTTTTGAGTTATGGGACTAATTTTCTGGGTAAATTTTGAAGTTGGCTACAGTTCTTTTTTAAAGTGAAACTTTTATTACATCGTCTCAAAGTTTTTCGTCTGTGTGTTGCATGTCGCGTGACGGTCGGCCACGGAGTAGTGACGTCTAAAGGTCTATAATGTGAATAAAAGTTTCACTTTTACCGTGGTTTCATAAAACCACACAATCCTTTTTTTATTTCGTTGATATTTACGGTGTATAGTTTAGGCAATATGAAGTTTTCTTCTTTACACTCTTTTAAATCATAGGGGACGTAGTAACACCCTAAATAAAATAGTCTTTGGTATCACCCATCGCGGTAACATCGCTATAAGCTAAGAGTATCAATATAAGAGCATCCCTTATTGTTCTAAGCAACATTTTTCAAACTCTAATTGAAGTTTACCAGACGCAGGCCCCGTTAAATTGTCACGGAATCGGTCAGCCAATAAAATAATATTTATAATAATAAAAATAAATAAATGACCGCCATTGTAACCACAGCATTTTCAATTTGTCCAAAACAGTTATGTTTCAACTTTTGGTGTGCAATAAAATAAATTCTGTTGTATCCTACACAAATGTCCTTTTTTTGGTATTGTTCGTCGTGACTTTAAGCTCGTTGTGTTATGAGTCGATCTACAGGATAACTGACAAATGCTTACACTGACTGGATACTAGACATGTCAACTCAATCTGTAAGTGCTTTCTTAAAAATACCATTTCAGACACTAATCCGCATAGTGCTCATGTAAGTTGATCAACTTTGATGGAACAGTTGGCGCAGTGGCTGAGCGATCGACTGCTGCGCTGCGTGTCGCGGGTTCGATTCCCGCACAGAACAATATTTGTACGACTTGCAGATAGTTGTTGTTGTGAGTTGTGTATGTGAGTTTAAATGTTTGTAAACGCACCCACGATACATGAGAAATACCTAGGGTGTGGCAACGGTTAAAAAAAACCTCATAAATTGACGGAAAACAGAGTAATCTTATAAGTTCCGTTTTTTTCCTTTTGACGTATGGATCACTAATACTGCTACAGAAATAGAAGACGAAAATACTGAACCAATTCCAAGTCAATTAGAACAAATTAGCTTTTACATCTATCTCAATGAGAGCAAAACACTCAAAATGTTGACCGATACAATTCCCAGCCATGGTCACTTCCCTAAGGTCTCGCTTCCAATTAGTAGCCCCAACATTATACCATCGCTTATTGCACCTTCATAACAATTCTCTTAATTAACTTTCCCATCTGACAAGGTTATATCCCACGCCTGATCCCTCTATCCGAGCGAATCGAACAATCCAAATCTCACTCAATTGTCTCTAGGACATTTAGCTTAAGTTTGGGCGGCCATCTTTTTTATTTTTTTCGTCAAATATAAAGAGAAATCTTGGGAAACGTCCATTAATGGGAGCGCGTCTTGATTAAAATGGATCATGACAAAATGTAATTTGGTTCTTCAAATAATGTTGCGGTATCCAACTATCTGAACATAAGTTTGTCTAGTTTTATTCTTGTTACTTGTATGGTGTACATAATAAAGAATATTCTATCTATCTATCTATCTAACATCTCGTGATTACGTCCGGTTTTCTTTAGTTTGTCGTATTAAAAAAAGTATTTATTGTTAGTTTTCTGAACCAAAGTTTTTTTTTCAACATACCTAATTTTACTTATAAATAAACACTCAGGGCCATTCAAAAGAGATGTCTTGTAATGCTAAAACTATGCCATGTCGCCGGCGCGTCTCAAAAAGATGTCAACAAAGCAGAGGGGCCTGTAAGGGCCACCGCCTATCGGATTGCGGGTTGTTTGAAAGAGATACCGCGGTCTCGGAACATAAAGAGCAAAAGAAGGAACATGGGTGGGATTTAGTTAGTAAAAGTCTGACACTCCTTCCCTCCCGCTCCGTCCAGAACGGGGGAAGTTATTTGATGATTTCCCATCCGCAAAAAAATACCAATTTTTTTTTTCAAATCAGTAAAATTTTACGAAAGTGACACTGCCATATACCTAAGAAAGTTATATGGAGATTTCCGTGTTACCGCATCCAAAATTTCTCTATACCCGTTTAACCCAACTTTAGTGAAATCATATTTTTTTTGTCCACATTTTACCGCGTATCATTCAATAACCATTTCTATACACCATTATTTGTGTTTCCATTTTCGCAACTTTCAATAGTGATTCAAACGCCTAAATACATAGGGTAAGGTAGGTGTCGTTTCCTAAGCCCTTAGGCTAATCGCTCCCTTTTCTCCTCAAGTGAGCGCCCTAAATGCCCACTCTCCCCCGGAAACGGCATACAGACCCTTTGCAAACCTACAGTTCTATGTATACGAGTATATTTATTTATAGTATTAGTAGGTATTTCTCGCGACCTCGTTTTCTCGTAAGAGGTTGAATTTGGAAAACTCCTGTTTATCCGAACATTGAAAAACCATAAATGTAGCATTTATAGGCCAAAGGTTTCTGGTTCTAGCACGAGTAAGCGGTGTAAATCCTTACTAATATTATAAAAGCGAAAGAGAGTTTGTTTATTTGCTACGTCTTCACGTCTAAAATGGCTAAACCGATTTTGATTAATTTTGGTACAGGGATAGTTGAGACCCTGGAGATGGACATATGCTATTTGGGGGGGGGGGGGAGAAAGGTGACCACTCGTTACTACTGAGTTTCCTCCGTGCCTCGGAAAGCACGTTAAGCTAAGACCAACTGCAGGTCTCAGCTGTCATTTTTAGATATTTGACAGTCGTTACAGGTAGTCAGTGTCCTGAATGTTTGACAACCAGTCTTACCAAGAGTTTTGTATTACTCAGTACTAAGTTGTGGAGGTCAGATAGGCAGTCGCTACATGTAAAATACTGGTATTCAACTGCACCCGGTAAGACTGGAAGTCGACCATAACATCGTTGGTAAAAGGCTAGGCAGATCACAATTTACTCATTCAAAATGCCAATTGCTTTTTTTATATTACACTAGCTAGCGTCCGCAGCTTTTCTCGCGTAATATCGAAAAAAAAGTATCATTTGTACTATTTTAGACTAATATACTTTCGTGCCAAATTTCCTGAAGATCCGTTCAGCCGTTTTGACGTGAAAGAGTAACAAACATTCAAACATCTATCCATCGTCACAAATATTCGCATTTATAATATTAGTAAGTAGGATAAGTAAGATTCAGTTATTTTGAAATTTAGACATTTAACTTCTTAATTTTATTTTATTAATAATTATGTTATTTTTGCATGTTTTATTTTATACCTTAACTTTGTACGCCATCTATTGGCAAAACATAGTGAACCTATCTCTTATATACTACCTGTAAACACCTATGTTCTACAAAATAAATGATTGATTTGATTGATTCAGTTAAGAAACTAATTACGAAAGATAAACGCTGATATCGGAAAGAAATAAAATTTCAATTCACACCAAGAGCTTTCAATCGGCGAGCCAGCTTAAATCGAAAACATTATCCATCCAGTGACTCAGGCAGAAAAAGTTTCATCCATCAATCGATCAGGTTTGATGGCTCACCACTTATCTCTGTCAGCACCAAACGGCTCTAATCCTCCTTTTCATATCAACAAATGTCCTTGTTTAATAAAACACCATTTGTCCGGATTTTTGAGACGAAAAAATATGTCAGTTTTCCGGGAATGCCGACTCAATAACAAAGGTTTTCTTATTGGAGGCTTTAAACGAGGTCAGACAGGGAATAGCTTAAGGCTCGGGGTCCACCAAAGCGGAGATGAGCGGAGCGGTACAAAAATGTGTGAGATTTGACCAATCATTGGTGAGCGGAGAGACTTAATGTGGATTAGATTGCTGTCCTCTCATACTTAAGTACTAACGCTGTAACAACAACATTGTAAAACCAAATGATTTTAAAAGAGTAACCATGGAGTTTCTTGCCGGTTCTTCTCCATAGGAAACAACCAACCCGAACCGTGCATCTTTTCTCGACGTTTTATAAGTGCCCATGTAGGCATATGTTATGTGAAATAAAAATATTTTGATTTGATTTGATTTGAATGTCATTCTTTTGTTTTCCACTTCGTTCGTGTTGGCTTCTGAAACGGGTCTGGAGCACCTTCCCAGGGAGATGCTCCGGGCGTTAAGCACCGCGAGACGACTTCTGGCCACCATAGATGCGTATTTCATCATCCGTCCTTCTAGTGATGACAGGCTGTGTCGACGCGTTAGTGTTCCACGCGCGCTTCAAGAGAAGTCAGTAAAGCAGAGGGGTCTGCCAGGGCTAACGCCTGCCGGGGTTGCCGGTTGTTCTAAAGAAATACCGCGGCCCCGTTTCTACTTGAAAGAGTAACAAACATCCATACATGTCGATCCTCAAAAACATTCGCATTTATAATATTATTATAGTAGGATTATAATATTATATTAGTAGAATCCATACTAATATTATAAAAGCGAAAGTGAGTTTGTTTGTTTGTTACCTCTTCACGCTTTAATGGCTACACCGATTTCGATGAATTTTGATACAGAGATAGTTGGGAACCAGGAGACGGACATAGGCTATTTTTTTTTAAAAATGTGGGATGTGAGGGAGAAAGAGGGAAGAAAAGGGAAACTTACCGTTGCTATTACAAATCAATAAGGCGCAAGGGGAACTGTGTTACCCTGAATTTAACGCGAGCGAAGCCGCGGGCAAAAGCTAGTATTACATAAACACATTCCTGAGTTTGAGTTTTTATGTTTCTTTAGTCAGAAATGCTACAGATGCCTAAGCAAACGAACATTTCAAACCGCTGACGACTAACAAAGAATTCGGTTGAACTTAGAACGCGTATTACGTCACAGTCTGTGTAAGCTTCATTTTAAACGCGAGCGTAATCAACTAAATGCTTTCTTGTAATGTACTGAGGGAGGGTGAGCTATGGGGGTGACAGTGGCGCTCCAAGCGGGCGGGAGGGAAGTTAATGAAGGTTATGGTATTCTGAGAAAGAGGATGGAATAGAAGAGTATGCAAAAGAGATTGTGCGTCGGCTCCCAATGAATTGGAATAATGATTATGTGTGAATAATAAAACATTTCAAAAGGGTCAAAATGAATTTGCACTCATTTTGACCCTTATGGCGCAAGACCGAGAGAAATGCGCTGCGTGTCGCAGGTTCGATCCTAGCACAGAATAGATATTTGTATGACCTAGTGGTAGTAGTTTCGGGTCTGGCTGTTTGTGTATGTGAGTTTAAATGTTTGTTAAAGCATCCATGATACAGGAGAAATTTCAAGTGTGGAGCAAGAAAAATGGCAGGATTTACAGAAGGCTTGCACCAAAAAGCTTAGAATGGCTAATAAGAAGAAACAACAGAGATGTATGACTATACTGTGATCGCTGAAAAGGGGATATAGAATTTCAAAATTGCTGTTGCGCAACTATTGAAGGTATATACAAAATGTAGGTACCAAAAAATAGACATATTCATAATCTCCTTTTGAAAGTTTCTTTAGTAAATTTATAACTTTTTTATTAGCATTACGCTCAATCAGTACATAAGTACAGTCTATTTGTTTAGTTGAAAATTAAAAAGAAAGTCGTAGAACAAAGTAGCTAGACAGTTTAGAGATCACACAAAGGAAGAGAGAATTGCATTTTCGAAGTATCAGACTTTTACTGACTAAAATGCATTCATGTTATTTTTTTTTGTTCGTAATGTTCCGGAGCCGCGGTACCTCTTTCGAACAACCCGCAACCATGGCAGGCCCTGGCGGACTCCTCCGCTTTGCTGACATCTCTTTGAGGCGCACGTGAAACACTAACGCGCCGTCGACACGGAACAAGAAATGGGGTCATGCTACACGTGCTACATTTTTACAATGATATTATGAATATGGATATCATTATTATTCTAATCCAGAAATAAACATTTATTGTATTTCAATATAATTATTCTACATCTTACTCTTTCATAAACTTACAAGCTATCATTGAGAAGTAATTAAATCTGAGACATTATAATTAATTTTGAAACTAATTATCACTTACACTTTGCGTGGCTTAATAAATAACTGTTAATTTATAATCTAACTAGCCGGCACACGCGGGTTGGCCCGCGTGATAGCGGAAAAAAGTATCCTATGAGTTATTCGAGACTATAATCTACTTCTGTGCCAATTTCATCAAGATCCTTTCGGCCGTTTTGTCGTGAAAGAGTAACAAACATCTATACATCCATCCATCCTCACAAAAATACGCATTTATAATATTATAGTAGGATGATAATACTAGTAGGATGTAATTATTGTACTCGTGTTAAATAACCGGTAAAATATAGTGGTACTATTTGACATACAACTCGTTGAAGAATTCAGGCCTGAAGATGTTTTATGAAATAAATATACTACGTAGTTTTTTTTTTTTTAACGTTGCCCCACACATATGATATCTCCTGTATCGTGGGTGCGTTTACAAACATTTAAACTCACATACACAAACAGCCAGACCCGAAACAACTATCTGCAGGTCATACAAATATTTGTTCCGTGCGGGAATCGAACCCGAGACACGCAGCGCAGCAGTCGATCGCTCAACCACTGCGCTAACCGTGTCGTCACAATGGAATTATAGTATTTATATAAAAAAAAAACAATACAAATAACAGCATTTATTTACATGAAATAAATACACCTATAAATAAAATTAAAAAAAATACATAATTGTGTCTGAATTCAATTTGTAATTGGAATGTGAGGTTCGTAACAATTTATTTGTTTTAGTACTAAACAATTATTTATCTTTTTACTAGCTTTTGCCCGCGGCTTCGCTCGCGTTAAATTCGGTAGCGCCTTATTGATTTGTAATAGCAACGCTAAGTTTTCCCGTTTCTTCCCTCTTTCTCCCTCACATCCCACTTTTTTCAAAAAAATATTAGCCTATGTCCGTCTCCTGGTTCCCAACTATCTCTGTACCAAAATTCATCAAAATCGGTTTAGCCATTAAAGCGTGAAGAGGTAACAAACAAACAAACAAACAAACAAACAAACAAACAAACTCACTTTCGCTTTTATAATATTAGTAAGGATTCCTAGCCAATTTTATAAGTCATGTTTATTTATGGCCAGTTATATTGTTCTTTTTTAGAATTTTGGTTTGAATTTTATTATTCAATGCTTTAGTATGGACATGGACACGGTTGAAGTAACATTACATCGTAGTAATCAATGAACGATGACAATATAATAATGGCAATAGGCACACCCTCAGTGCATGCGACTCAAACATAACAATATCCTTACTAATATTATAAAAGCGAAAGTGAGTTTGTTTGTTACCTCTTCACGCTTTAATGGCTACACCACCGATTGTGATGAATTTTGGTACAGAGATAGTTGGGAACCAGGAGACGGACATAGACTAATTTTTATTTTAAAAAACTGGGATGTGAGGGAGAAAGAGGGAAGAAAAGGGAAAACTTAGCGTTGCTATTACAAATCAATAAGGCGCAAGGGGAACTGTGTTACCTCGAATTTAACGCGAGCGAAGCCGCGGGCAAAAGCTAGTTAATGATAATTTCTTTCGTTTAATCACTTTTACTTATATTTTTACGTGTTTCTTTTTACAGTACACATGAAACAAATACAAAAAATAGTAGATCACCGGTATTAGGTATTAGGAACTAGGTCCAAGCTACCGGCTGTCAGGGCTCTAGTGAAAGGAACCTCCTAAAAATACGAGCCGTGGCGAAGCAGTGCCGTGCCTTTTGACGATGAACATGTCCCGACACTGTTCAGAAAGATCAAATCTGCTGCTGGTGGAAATTTCAGAAGATTTCTCCTAAATAAAATAAAATTGTAAAAGCGAACAATACGGCTTAGAATGACCCAAATATCCGTATTAATGCTTCGTGGTTTCACATAAATAAAGGCCCCTTCTCACCTGTGCGGCTGATGAGTGCCAAAGCGCCGAGCGCTGCGAAGAGGAAAGCCGCAGACATCGCTAGTTCACGTGTCCATGCATAATCCCACTTTCACGGCTCAAAACACCCTGTATATACCGCAGCCTGCGAACAAAAATAAACTTTATTAGCATAATCTGTAAGTCTATTTTTAACTTAACCTATAACACAAGAACAAGCATTGTATTATATACCCTCTTGTTTAAAAGTTAGGGTTGGTTTTACAATGTGTGGGAAAGTTGGTGGAGTATGCGTATGGTGGAGGTAGTACTGTTTAGAGGACACTATGAATAGAATATGCGAGTCATGTTATTATCTTTTTAAGGGTTCCGTGCCTCAAAAGAAAAAAAAACTGAACCCTTTTAATATCACATTGTTCTCCTTCTGTCAAGACCCTTTGGTTACGCTTCGTAACTTATAGTTTTATATTTTTTTTCTACATCACCTATGGCGATTGAAAGGCATTGGTTTTCGTCTAATTTATTGAAAATGTGCCATGTATCGTTGATTGGGTGATTTGCAGCGCGCGCGCCATGTCGCGCCGCACCGACGCGTTAGTCACGCTCTAACCTTGGGATCGCGTGGATGCGCATGCTATGTGTGACACTAACTAGTCCCATCGCGCCCTAAAACCCCCTGAACTGAACCTATACGAACTGTTATCAACCTACTCCAGACCTACTTTAGTGTGTTGTGTACTGCTGGCCAGCCTAGTGTATCCAGAAAAGACCTGTAAGCTGCTCCTCCCGAAAGCGGACACGTGGCCGTCGCCTGCGCGCGCGCGTGGAATCGCTGGTCAAGGTATGTGGTACAATTGATGAATTGAACGATCTCCTGTGCCTTTCTTCCCGATTGCGTATTTTTTGCCTTCAACTTCTTGCGACAGAATCAGCAATTATAGCCTAGGTTGCTCTAATAACCTAGGCTCCATCCGCGTGTGATTTTAGCGGAAATTTACAACTTCTGCAGGTTATACGCACCATTTTGGTCCTTCGAGCCGGATTATTAATTTTGGGCCTTTTTACAGCCTATATTTAAGTCCTAAAAGTCTGATTTTGAGAAAAAAAACTTAGGAATTTTCAATATTAATTGCATATCATCACACAACTCTCAACTCTATTGTTTTACAAATAAGGTTCAAACTGCCTTGCGTTTGCAATAGGTCAACCGTCAAATCCATTCTTAATTTAAATCTTTAAGTTCACTATTTAAAGCTCCGAAGAATACAGTTAATTGAATATCAACGTTGATTCATATCGCTAAATACGTTTATTTAATAAAATCTGTTAGTTTTCGGCGTAATTACATATTTTTTGTTCGGTTGTAAAAATTGTGGGTAGTAGGTATAAATCGTCGTACGTTGACTGTGGAATGTTCCAGGTCTGAACTTTGTTCGCGTACCCACGGTTAAATTTAGTTACGCATTAGAAACTTTTACATACTTATTATGTTGGTACTAATCGAAATTGCTAAATGAATAACATTGATTGTTATTGTATGATACACTTGTATAGGTTCGTTAGGTTTACGCCTGTTATATTCGTATTGCACGAGCAGGTATGCTTTATATAGCGAGACTCAACCGCATATGTTTAATTATTGCAATTAACCATATTATCATCGCATCGCTTGTTATTTTGTTTTGTAGGAAGGTGACTTGATTTCTTGACAGAAACCTTCAGGTAAAATAACCGATGTGTATAAACTTTACGCGTTAATTCTCCTCAATGGAAACAGCCGTATATTTATACATATCACACCCGCACTTCACGTTTGCGACCGTAGTATGTACTTACTAGATAACTTATTTCAAACCGTCATCTACGCGTCTACTCGTGAAGAAATTTACTGTTTCTTACGAAGTTATTTCGTTAAGAATACACTCGCATCGCTTACGAAAATAAGTTTATACTTTTTTCTAAGTTCAACACTTAACTTATTGTTAGTTAAGAATCTGTACTTTCATATTACTTGTATTGAGTAAGTTAATCTCATTCAAGTGGAAGTTAGTGCAGACAAGTTTATAGCGTCGCATCCGACATAAATGTTTTTATCGGGTTGTAGGTATATCTGAGCTAATCATAAATATAGTATATAGATGGGTACGTTCATAACATATTTGGCGTGCTTACTATTTTAATTTATATTAGATTTTGTTACGTGCACTTGGTTAAAGCGTCGGTAGTTTATATTTGTTTACTTTTCAATTTAATATTGTTAGGGTTTCGCGTGTACGGAAACTTCGTTCCGTACTATATACTTAAGTTATAAAATCTTTCATTGGCTTATCGGTTTGATTGGCCCCTAACCTCACTCCCTGGGGTTCCGTAGAAGATAAAGGTTGATTTAATATAATTAATTTTGCGTCATATTTGACTTCTGTTCACAATGAGTGACAAAGTTAAACTTCGATTATTGGAAGGTAAACGTGACGCATATTTTTCGCGGGTTCAAAGGATTTTGGATTCAACTAAATCTTTAACTACCGAAAGATTACGCAAGGCTTTCATCGCTCAGGCGAAACAAATTGATGGATTGCGTAGTGAATTCAATGGACTAATGGACGAGATAAATATGCTCAATTTGACATTGGATCCAACCTGTGAAGTAAGCTATGGCGCATTGCATTCATTTGATGAGTTGGTCGGCGAAATAAGGTTTAGTTTATCTTCATTAACTGAGTCAGGTGATTTCCAGAAACCTAGCCCGTCAGCGAGCCCAAATGCTCACCATATACAGGTTCCTAAAATCGAACTGCCTACCTTTGACGGTGATATTCAGAGCTTTCCGTTCTTTTACGAGACTTTCAAACGTATTATACATACTAACGTAGATTTAACAGATTCTGATCGCATTCATTATCTGTTGAGTTGTTTAAAGGGAAAGGCTAGGAATGTGGCTGAAGGTATTGTACCTTCTGGCGATAATTACCTTCTTGTCTGGGAGGCGCTCATCGCCAAGTACCTAGATACTCGCGCGCTCGCTACTAATTATCTAAATCAGCTGTTCTCCTTGAAACCGTTCGGATCGACTCCCGCTAATATTGAAAAGGGTTTCGATAAATTGACTTCTACGATTGCGGGACTCAAACAATTGAAAATAAATAAGTTAGATGATTTTATATTTATTCATTGGGGTCTTAAGTTAATAGACTCTGATATTGCAAAACATTTTGAAATGTCGCTTCGTAATCAACAAGAGTTAGATTATGATTATTTCGTAAAGTTTGTTCGTGAACAAGTAAAAATCTTGTATCGCACCTCTCCTGCGGCTAGTAAGTCCGCCCCCGCAGGTAGCCCCCGCGCCTCATCTAAGGAATCGCAGGTGTTTGTGGCTACTGAATCTAAATGTTCACTTTGTCATTCCACGCATAAAACCTTGTTTATGTGCAAAGCGTTTCAAAGGTTGAGCGTAGATAATAGATTTAAGTTTATAAAAGACAATAACCGATGTGGTAATTGCCTAAGTAGCAAACATACTGTCTCTAAGTGCCTATCGAAGTCAACATGTAGGAAATGTAACGGTAAGCATCATTCCTTATTGCATTTTGAGCAATCGGTGCAAGCCCCTGCGCCGACGCCCGCTAGCGCCCCCGCCTCCGCTTCTGCGGCCGACCCAGCTACTTCCGATCGTGTGGCGTTGTGTACGCATTCTTCTGCTCAAGTCCAGGCCACACGTAGTACGGAAGTTCTGGCTACTGCCAAGGTGCTGGTGGCGGGTAGGAAGGGTAAGGCCGTGATGGTTAGATGTCTCTTGGACCCTGGGTCGCAAAAGAATTATATGACATCGCGTTGCTGCCGTATGCTCGGTCTAACTATACATACTGACTCGATAACTACCGTTCGTGGTATTGGTGGCACGTCGCAGCCCGTTCGCGGCTCGGTGAATCTTACGTTCAGCTCACGGTTTTGCTCGCAGCCTAGGTATGAAATAGACGCTTTAGTTTTGGATCAAATAACCGGACAGCTTCCACTGGGTGCTATAAATCCGTCCGTATTAAGTCATATTGATCCTAAACTACTCGCGGATGACAGCTGGGGTGTTCCAGGTAATATTGACATGTTACTTGGGGTCAAGTTGTTCGCTAAGTTATTGCGACCTGGTCACGTGACCAGCGTACCCGGTTGTCCCGACGCATTGGAGACTGTGCTCGGCTACATACTTCTAGGAGAAGCACCTATTATCGAACCTCCAACTGACACTCTGTCTTTCTTTGCGAGTTCGTTCGATAACTTCGATCTTCGTAAGTTTTGGGAGATTGAAGATGTTACTGCTTCATCCATTGGGAGTGTGGATGATAAAAAATGTCAAGAGTTTTATTGTGACACAATTACCCGCGCTCCAAATGGCAAGTATGTTGCAGCTTTACCACTGAAAACAGACGCGTCAGCATTAGGAAATTCTTTTAATATGGCTCGCAAGAGATTCTATAGTCTTGAACGTAAACTTAAATCACTTCCTAACGTCAAACTTCTGTATGATGACGTCATACGGGATTATCTAAAAAACAATTATATTTCTTTGGTGCAGAATATCGTACCTGAATGTATGTTGCCCAAACGAAATTGTAAGGAGCGAGAAATGGAATACTATATTCCTCACCATGCTGTCATTCGAGAGGATAAGGTGACCACCAAGTTGCGTGTGGTCCTAGACGCCAGTGCATGTACAGATAACGGCACCTCGCTCAATGATATCCTGTACGCAGGTCCAGCCCTTCAGGCTGACCTTTTCAACATTTTGTTAAATTTTAGGCTTTTTAGTGTCGCTGTTTCCGCAGATGTCAAATCTATGTACTTACGTATAGGTATACGTGCACAAGATCGTTCACTACAACGTATCTTATATCGGTTTAATGAGGAAGAGGAACTTCAAATTTATCAGTTTTCAGTGCTTCCCTTTGGTTTAAAGTGTAGTCCTTTTATAGCTATTCGCACTATCCAACAGTTATGTCAGGATGAAGGAACACAGTTGCCTCTCGCCAGGGACATTTTGCAGCGAGATGTTTATATGGATGACATAGTTAGTTCTATACCTAGCAGTGCGCTAGCTATAGACTCGGCTCGTGAACTTATAAAAATATTCTCTCTCGGCGATTTTCAACTGACGAAGTGGTCTAGCAACAGTGTCGATGTTCTTCGGACTATTCCAGAGTCATTACGACTTTCACAGAGCGTGGACCTAAGTAAAGATCTGACTCAGAAAATACTGGGACTTCGTTGGTTCCCTGACGAGGATTGTTTCGTGTTCCAGGTTAACCCTGATGTTCGCACTTGCACTAAACGGAATATTCTTTCTTCCATCGCACGTCTTTTCGACGTTTTAGGCCTCGTTGCACCGATAATTTTATACGCCAAGCTTCTTATCAAAGAGCTTTGGCTTGTCAAACTTGGATGGGATGACGTTCCACCACCTCGCATTGTTCGTCTGTGGGAACAGTTTCAATCTGAACTGCCAATTATCTCTGAATTGAGATTTTTGAGACATGTTGGCGTCGTAGAACGCTGTAGACTCTCACTCGTCGGTTTTGCCGACGCTAGTGAGAAGGCTTACGGTGGTTCGGTTTATGCCCACGTTGTCAGACCTGACGGTAGTGTCGTCGTCTCGCTGGTGTGTGCGAAATCTAAAGTCGCGCCACTGAAAGTAGTTTCGCTAGCTCGTCTCGAGTTATGCGCCGCACTCCTCTTATCAACTGTGATAAAGCGAGTATATAATCTTTTCGCAGCTCGACACGCCATTGAGGTAGTCGTAGCTTTTTCGGATTCAACTGTAACCTTAAGTTGGATTCACTCTGCACCGCATCGATGGCACACCTTCGTAGCCAATCGTATCGCTAAGATTCATGAGCATCTCTCGGCAGATCACTTCTTCCATGTGAAAGGGTCTGAAAATCCCAGTGATTGCCTCTCTCGCGGTTTAACGCCTGCCCAATTAGTTCATCATCCGTTGTGGCTAAATGGGCCGTCGTGGCTTAAACTTCCCCGCGCTGAATGGCCGATAAAACCCTTCGTTTCAGGCGAGTCGCAAGAGCTTCCTGAAATGAAACCCGTGGCTTTACCTGTGCTCTCGCACGAATGCTCTGACAGAAGTCCTCCTTCTGACAACATTTTGTACGTTCGCTCTACCAGGTTCTCGTCCTGGTTTAAATATTTAAAAACTATTTGCTTAGTTTATAAGTTCATGAAACGGCTCCCTAGAGGGCCAGTTATCGCGTCTGATTTAGAGTTCGCTGAATCTTGTGTGTGGCGATCAGTGCAGAGGATTCACTTTGAATCTGATCTCGATCGTTTAGCCCGCAATGAGTTGTGCTCTAAGCCAGTACAACGGTTAAGTCCCTTCCTTCACGAAGGACTTATCCACGTTGGAGGTCGCCTAGCAAACTCTGAGCTAGATTTTGACTCTCGTCATCAGATCCTCCTTCCGCGTCAAGATCATATAGTGGAGCTTTTAGTTTCCCACTATCATGTGACTAATTTCCACACAGGACCAACCTTACTCGTATCTCTATTACGACAAAGGTATTGGATCCTGTCCGCGCGACGTATTGCACGTCACATTACCTTTAAATGTAACATTTGCTTTCGAGCAAAGCCACGACCTACCTTTCCTATAATGGCGGATTTACCACGTTGCCGCGTTGAGTCGGCTCCTAAGGCTTTCTCTCATACAGGTTGCGACTACGCGGGACCCTTCTTGGTCACGTCGGTGCGTGCTAGAGGCCAAAGGGCCAGGAAAGCGTACATCTGCCTTTTTACATGCTTGACCACTCGCGCGCTACATCTTGAGATTGCCTCTGATCTTAGCACTGCGAGCTTTCTGTCAGCGTTGAAACGCTTCCTGGCGCGTAGAGGTCCGGTTCAGTGTCTGTACACGGATAATGCTACCAATTTTATTGGAGCCAAATCCTATCTCCGAGATCTCTACCAATTCTTGGCTAAAGAGTATCACCCCTTGTGGGAAAGAGAACTTGCAGAGCATCGAATCACACTCAAAAACATCCCTTGTAGAGCTCCACATTTTGGTGGTTGTTGGGAAAGTGAAGTGAAGAGTGTCAAAACGCATCTCTGCAAAGTCATCGGTCAGCAAATTCTTAGCTTTGACGAGTTTAACACTATGCTAACTCAAGTAGAAGCTTTACTAAACTCGAGGCCTCTGTATGCGATCAGCTCGGATCCGTCAGAGCCCACTTCATTATCACCGGCGCACTTCTTGCATACGAAACCTCTTTTATTTCTTCCCGCTCACGAAGTCCATGAAACGCGCTTACATCTTATTTCGCGATATGAATTGACTGATCAGATGGTTCAATCTTTTTGGAAGCGGTGGCGCCAAGAATACTTGCACACCCTACAATCCAAACAGAAATGGAACACTACTGCCAATCCAATACGGGTCGGGATGGTTGTCGTCTCCATGCAGGACAATGTGATGCCTCTGCATTGGCCGTTAGGAGTAATTCACGAAACATTTCCAGATAAAAACGGAGTTTGTAGAGTCGCATCTGTCAAGACTCAAAGCGGGATCCTTCAGAGTCGCCCGGTAGTAAAGTTGTGCCCTTTGCCAACGCAATAAGTTTTGTAACCTTAATATTCATTCTTACCTTGCACCAATGTGCAGTATTAGATTTAGTTACCGCGTAGAATAGTTAGTTGAGTATCCTCATTTGTTATATAGAGTCGCAACTCTAGAGTTCTTATAGCTTTTGTGGAGTTGTGATGATATGCAATTTTGTATTTACTTCTCCTTAGTGTTTCGAAAGTGGGAACTTTCAAGCCGGGGAAAATGGTTACGCTTCGTAACTTATAGTTTTATATTTTTTTTCTACATCACCTATGGCGATTGAAAGGCATTGGTTTTCGTCTAATTTATTGAAAATGTGCCATGTATCGTTGATTGGGTGATTTGCAGCGCGCGCGCCATGTCGCGCCGCACCGACGCGTTAGTCACGCTCTAACCTTGGGATCGCGTGGATGCGCATGCTATGTGTGACACTAACTAGTCCCATCGCGCCCTAAAACCCCCTGAACTGAACCTATACGAACTGTTATCAACCTACTCCAGACCTACTTTAGTGTGTTGTGTACTGCTGGCCAGCCTAGTGTATCCAGAAAAGACCTGTAAGCTGCTCCTCCCGAAAGCGGACACGTGGCCGTCGCCTGCGCGCGCGCGTGGAATCGCTGGTCAAGGTATGTGGTACAATTGATGAATTGAACGATCTCCTGTGCCTTTCTTCCCGATTGCGTATTTTTTGCCTTCAACTTCTTGCGACAGAATCAGCAATTATAGCCTAGGTTGCTCTAATAACCTAGGCTCCATCCGCGTGTGATTTTAGCGGAAATTTACAACTTCTGCAGGTTATACGCACCACCCTTTATCTCGGAAACGTTCAGAGGTATCGAGTAGAGATGCCACGAATATTCGGCAACTATTCGGTATTCGGCCTATTCGGCCACTTTTTTGCTATTCGGTGTTCGGCCGAATAGAACGTACTATTCGGCCGAATACCGAATAGCAAATCTTGTAAAAAAGACACGTTATTTTACTCAAAATAATGTATTTATGTCCAAATTACAACAGTTTAGTAATTAAAACTAATCAGTGGTAAGTTGTGATGGATAAAAACGAGCTTTTCAGCATTTTTCAGCGCATACGCAACGAGAAAAACAGGTTGTGACTTATCTCATTCCAGCTAACGCGCCCCCACCAAGCATGTACTTCGCGCCGAATATTCGGCGGCCGAATATTCGGCGTTTCGGCCAACAGTGTTGCCGAATATTCGGTATTCGGCCAATTCACTATTCGTGGCATCTCTAGTATCGAGATAAAATTAAAACCATACATATGCTAAGTCTGTAGACTCTTAAAGTTAGGAAAAATTCAATCCTCTAAAGGCGGGTACAGACTGCTGTAACGTAACACGCAATGAAAGAATTTGCCGTCCATATTATCGCAATGTATCATGCAATGTAACTGAATTCCCTTAGTGTAGACGCCTTGCGCGCGAACCGTGTACACTACGCGCACGAACAGAGCACTTCAACACGTGAGCGCCGCGATCCGCCATTTGTCGGTTTTTTCGCCGAACACAAAGGGGCGCGGCATGCCGGAAAAGATGCGAGTACGTACATGCTCGGTTTGTGCGCGCGCTGCGTCCACACTTATGAAATGCTCCTTTCATATTACATTGCATGTTACGTTACATTACAGCAGTCTGTACCCGCCTTAAGTCTACGCAGTCAAAAGATATGACCGTTTATGTCGCAAGTTTGTACAGAACCCTCGCATTTGGTCGGTTATTTTAAGTTAGAGTCTCTAAAAATACTAGTTATTCAATATTTTACAGATATACAAATATTTACGTGTCCTTATGTACGATAGTATGAGTTAATGACGTAATTATTAAGCTTCTTCGATAACTTTGTACAAGATATTAGGGAAAAAGGAAAGATAACATAAGTCTAGACAGTTTTGAGCGTGTTTTTTTAGGCTGAAAATAGTATTATCTAGTTTTTGAATTTAAAGAGGTCAACAGCAACCAGACGTCAGGATTTGACTCCAATTGACGACCATATAGCAGAGGTTTCGAATTGTAGGTAGGTATTGAGGTATCTCTTTTGAACAATAACAATAAGATTTTTACTGTCGAAAACACACACAGGGTTTTAGACAGTAAAAATCTTACATTTTCATTGAAATGTTCGTTTTTTTTTGCCCCTTATGTTAAAATTATAAAAATCTGACATTTACGTCCGCTCCGCTTTCACCACTCTAGGGTGGAAGTCCTTTGATGATTTCCAATCCGCAAAACAAAACTATTGTAGTTTTCTCAATTTAGACTTTCTAGATCAATCAGTATTCGCGAGGAGTATCTCCTTTTCTTATAATTGAGCTGTGGAGGTTAGGTAAGCAGTCGCTTTAAGTAAAATACTACGTTACTAACAACTAACGTCGCATAGTTTTCTGTACCTCTTCTAAGACTCTGCATTACCGATGACCACCGTTGATCGTATCGGGAAGCATCGTACAGTTCTGTCCAAATATTTTATCGGACTTAAACACAAGTGTTAGTGTCACAACAAAAATTTGACTTTTGGCCTCAAGGCGTGGTGTTCCGGCGCTTCCACGGACAAGTGCCACATGAACGCGCAGTGACATAGTGCAGTGAAGTGCTACTAACATAGTTGTTAAGGATTTATTTACTAACACAAATTGTATTAGCTCTAAATATGTTTGTTTGTGAGGTATTTATCTATGGGCCTTAGATGCCTGAAAATAAACGATTTATTATATTATATTATTATTAAAAATACAATACAAAAACAACAACAAAACGCTTTTCTTGTGAATATTGTTGTGAAGTTATATTTTTCTTTTTCATGAAAACATCAACGAGTTTCTATCTCCACAAGAAAACAATCTGATGATCGATCCCCCATGTATTTATAAAGCCATTGAAAACCGACCTGTCCGGGGTACCACGGGTGAATGGGGACCCTAATGAGTTTATTCAATAGGAATAGACTCCAATGGGCGTTAAGCGGGGTCATTATGTAAAGAGGGGCATAAACCAACAAAATGTTTGGGACGAGTTGCTGAAATTTAAAATTAATGGTCACCATACTTGGTGTTGGCGTCAAATATCGTTAATCAAATAATCAAAAACGTCATTAAATCCAGTCACTCTCCTCTTAATATTCTTTCTATGCACATACTTCGCAATTGGCGTAATGTTTCATTTAATACTTAGGTACACGAAGCTACCTGTTGTAAATGCATACCTAATAAATTTGTTGTAAATAAAAATAATAGTTTTTTTTATTTTATTTCAGCTCTTTTTCTTCTAAAAGAAGTTAGTGGCTCAAGTTAGTGGCTCATAAAAAATAGGTTCTACTGTTCCTTTTTCCACAAAAACACTGTTAAAATCAAAGCACATATAAAAACATTCAACTACCAAAACAGTTCCACATTTCAACGTAAACTTTTCGCCATAAAATTCTATTCTAACTTTCTTAATCGTCGTACAATCACTAATTATAAAATTACGTCACTGTTAAAAAGAAAATGGCGAACAAAAGTTGATAGCGCGTTGACCGACTTCGGGTTCCTGCGTTTTTTTTTTCAAACTGTCCAAGTTGGGAGGGAGCCAAAGGGGGGTTGGATGGCTCGAGTTAGTTCATTAAGTGAACTACAAGTAAACCAGAAGTACTTCGGTGACTTGGAGCAATCGATCAGTAAAAGTATTTAAAGATTGGAGGAGTATTTGAGTTTTTTGAGATTCTTTTGTTTCTTTGGTGTTTTCAACTGAACGATAGTGCTTTGTGTGATTCGACAAATGTTTCTTCGCTTACGTGAGTCTGTCTTACTGCTGTTATAAATTGCGAAAGATTTGATGGATGAATGTATGTTTGTAACTTAATTGCGTCAGTACGGATGAAATTTGGCACCGAGATATCTAGAATAAAACGCCCGGTAAAACACAAATCAAATTATCCACGCGGACAAACAGGTAGTTCTTTCAAAAAAGAGCTAGAACGGTTTGAAACAAGCTTGCCAGTAAAACCAAATAAATTGAGATGAGGGCAGAGGAATGAAGACTATTTTTGTTTTTTTTACCCGACTGCGCATCGCAAGGGAGGGTAATGTGTTCATCAGTCTATGTATGTATGTATGTTTGTTCCTTTGAAGCACTATACAGACTAAACGCCTGGTGCGATTTTTATTTTTAATTTTATTTTAAAAAGAAACATTACAAAAAATACAATAACTACTAATCTACGTCGATCGTATGCAAATATCATAACAATTATTTTATATTCCAATACCAAGAAAGTTAATAAGAAAATATTTGCAAAATATTTCATGCTCATAAATACCCTAACTTATGTTAGGGACCGACTTAATAAAGGGGTTTCATGACAACAGATGTCAGCCTAGAATTCCAAATATGTCCTAGGGACACTGAGGAGTGTGGACTAAAAACATTTTAGACAGCGTTTTTGTAACACAGAACATGTATTTTTTCTTCTAAATGACAACAATATGTTACACATATAAGACTATTTTGTATTTAAAAGGTTGGCAGCATATGTTTGGACCCTTGAAATTGAATCCAAGACCGCAATTACGCAAGCATCAAGGTTTTAAATGGTACGAGGAACTGAATAATTGTTTTTTTTTTCATGTTGATTTTGTGTTCTAAGGGATATACGAACTGGTTCTCATTTTTTGTTGCTCGGAGGAGGGTATATTTAACCCACTTTTAGTAGATTCCCTTGTAAAAAATCTTAAAAGTTAAATTTGACCCTCTTTATATAGATCAATTAATAATAGATAGAGCTGAAATTTTGAATACACGTTAAGTTAGGAAGACAGTGCATAGTTAGCTTTGGCACGTCATTTTAATTTTCCAATTATTTAACAAAAAAAGGTATAAGATCTCTTTGCGTACAATAAATGTCTATCGTAAAACAAAACATTAAAATTATAATATCATACATTAATGTCAATCAAGATAAAGTTGACAATGAATTAGGGGAGGGGGGGGTTACCTGGTAAAGCTTTTTCTTAGGGTTGTGAATATAAAAAAAAAACGGTACACTTAAATCAATCCTCTAAGTCGAGCACTTCAATGATTTTTTTTGTGGATATAGCAGCCATAGTATTATAATAAACATACTCTGAAAAAATCAACAAGTGCTCACCTTACATAATATTATAGTTTATAAGATAAAGCCTTGGGACAGATAGACTGACAGACAGCGAAGCCTTAGTAATAGGGTCCTGTTGTTACGTTTAGGTACGGCATCTTATAAAAAAAACGATATTGACCCAGATGTTGTTGCGTGTTCTTGGAGGCAAGTTAGAGATAAATTGATTGAGTAAATACTGGAGAAGTTTCAATCGAATTTGGGTGACAAGGAGATAATTTGATAAAAGAAGGTCGCAGCTTCGCTCTGAAAGTTAGTGAAATATATAGGTCGTTGTTTGAGCATTAATCAATAAAACTATCATCTATAATATCTATTACTAAAGATTGAAGGTATTCCTGTACTAAGCAAAATGTTTTGATATCTGATTTTTAAGTTGCTGTTTAAAACCCTGACTACTTCAGCCAACGTGATATCACAAAATCTGTCAAAATGCAAGACAAACTAAAATTCGCCAACTACAAAATATAAACTGGGATACGGCGTAGCAACTTCGTAGCACTCGCAGCTGACGTCACAGCTACGCGGCTACGAGATCGTAGCGATCGGTTTTGTGCTGCCTCAGTCGTATTTACTTTTCTCCACGATACCGGATACAAATTGTTTATTTTGTATATTGAATATGTTATTTGTTATAACAAACTGTATTTCTTTGCAAATACAAAGAATTAAGTATTCAATCAGTAATTTTTATACATAAAATCTCCATAGCTCTTACCAGTTTTATATTAAAATGGAATATCATAATCATAATCCAAGTAAACCATTTTTTTTATAAATTTTATTATATTTTATAATTTCCACTGCTCTGGTTAAAAAGGGACAAAGTGTCAGACTTTTGCTGACTGAACCCCGCCTTCCTGCTTTTGCCCTTGTAATATGTGAATATTTGAATTCTGAATATCGGTGTATCTTCTCAAAGTAATGGCTTAGAAACAATGGCACTTTTTTGTGGATGGGAATCATCAAATAACTCCCTCCCGCTCTGGGCGAAGCGGGGGGGAGTGTCAGACTTGTACTGACTAAAACCAATTAAGGCGTGAAGACGTAACAAACAAACTCACTTTCGCTTATATAATATTAGTAAGAATATTGTGGCATTATTTATCTTTGTGATTTGTATTTTTTTTGGCATTTTGATTTGGCATTTTTTTTTTTGTAGATTCGCGTGTAATAACAGTTATAAGTAGAAGACACGTCATGTCGATTACTGTGACCTTTGTATTTATTCCTGTATTACGTTTCAAAGGACAGCCGAGAAATAGTAGTATTAATTAATGGAACACTAGCGTTTGCTCTCGACTTCGCCCACGTAGTAGTATATCAGAAATTATCTTACGTAAATAAATTACTACTGGAATTGAAATAACCTATGTTATATGCATTAAGGAAAATAAGGCAGTTTACTGTTGTAGCTACAGCTAGGTTAGTATACTATTATTATTTTTACAGTACTGTGTCTTATGGCGTTTTTTTTTCTCTTTAATATTTTTTTATAGTTTCAGTACTAATTACAACATTTGTGAAAATTGTTTATATAGTAATATTTAAACAATTTTCACAAATGTTGTAATTACTACTATTGATTGATATGAAATTAAATTTTGATTAAATAGAATTTTTTTTGTATTTCTTTTTCGTATTGAATTTCCAATTTCTTTGTATTTTTTTTAATCTGTGGTTTCATCTATTGAGACACGTTCAATCTCTTTCAAAATTTGGATCGTTGTTTGGAGAAGCAGAAGAAGATTTTTTGTTAGATTTTGGTTTATCAAATACACACATAACAGAAAATTTAAGATTCAATTTAAAGAATGCCAAATTCTGGGAGTATACTCCCAGAATGTTGCAACACGGTCCCCCCAAAGAAGTTGTGCAAATATTAAAACGTTTTCCCAATATTTGCCAAACTACCATCGCGTCGTACTGGTTCACAAGGAAAAACTGCTTTCATGTATATTAAATCGAATATTTGTACAAACAGAAAAATAACTGATTTTGCAAGCAAATGAATAACCTTGTGCATTACATAACATAACATCAAGTCTGTAATCTCTAAAATGAGCCGAGGTGTACCTAATATTAAGTACTACATTTTCTTAATTCTACTATTGCTTTTTGATGGGCCTGTTGGTCTAGTGGTTAGTGGTCCTGACTGCTGAGCCGGAGGTCGTGGGTTCGATTCCCACCCAGGACAAACTTTGTGTGATGAGCATGATTGTTTGTTCTGTGTCTGGGTGTGATTTATCTATAATATGTATGTATTTATAAATTATATAAGTATGTATATCAGTTGTCTAGTTACCATAACACAAGCTCTGCTTAGCTTGGGATCAGATAGCCGTGTGTGAGTTGTCCCAAGATATATATTATTTATTTATTGCTATAAGAACAAGAATAATTGATTCAATAAGCAGTTTGTACATGGCATAAAAAGTTATCTTTTATATTTAAATGTTATTAAAAAGTAAAACTAGTATAACAAAAATATGGGTCATAGGACACCCTTTCCTAAACTAGGCATAGAACCTGTCTGTATCTTAGGAAAGAGTATCCATTTATAATGAGTCTTACTGCGGTTACAAATTAATTACATTACATTGATTACAAACTAGTTCGTACAGTGGGCGAACAAAGTACATAAATCTGGACGCTCTAAATGTGCTCGTTTTTCTACATCGTTCTCAAATTATGTATGATCTCAACATGAATGATGTATCCATGATTTTATAAAATATTATGATTTAAAAGTGTGTCCATGGAGTTTCTTGCCCATTCTTCTCCATAGAGATCTACGCTTTGGAATGGGCAACTACAGTACTTTCACAAGTTATTATGTCTTGTGACTGGGACTGTAGCAGCATCATTTTTTTGTTCTTGTTTTTATGACATTCAAAAGTGCCTGTAATGGTCTAATTGAAATAAATGCTTTGAGTTTGAGTTTGAAATCGGGCACCAATCGCGACTCCGTGACAGCTACAGCGAAATTCCTGATGAAAAAACCCTATGACACTATGCGCGATCTCTAGCCCAAATTTTCAGGATGAATAGATATATATGCTTACATTATAAAACTACTTTTAAAACACAAAACAGATAGATTCACAAACGAGCGACATCACAAAGTGGTTAGTAGAATAGAAAGTACTAAAAGCTGACTGCACACTTATTTCTTTTGTCCACAGTACTTTGTTTCGTTGTCGTTGTCAAACTAATATTGTGAAGAGAAAAGTTTTGGTGAAAATGTTTTGTTGAAGAATCGTACAAAAATGTTCGTTATCGTTGTTACTATTGTCTTTTTGGCTGGGGTTGGTGTTTATAGATTTGCTTTCTTGAGTACCATAGAGAAAACTAAAACTATACAGACAATGTGTGCTATATTTTTAGTTTTCTTTTTCTTACGAACTTCTCAATATAATTAGCTAGCTTTTGCCCGCGGCTTCGATCGCGTAAATTTGGGGTAACACAGTTCCCCTTTCCTGATTTGCAGGTACCTAGCTGCTACCTGTAGTTTTTGCCCTTGCGCCTTATTTATTGTAATAGCAAAACTATGTTTTCCCTTTTCTTCCTCATTTCTCACTTTAAAAAAAATAGCCTTTGTCCGTCTCCAGGGTCCGAATTGTCTCTGTATCAAAATTCATCAAAATTGGTTTAGCCATTTAGGCGTAAAGACGTAACAGACAAACAAGCAAACTGACTTTCGCTTTATAATATTAGTAAGGATTAATAATTCAGTTCATGGTTTAATTTCTCTTCTTCGTCGTTGTTACTATTCAACAACGAAGAAGAACAATTAAACCCAATGGAATGTCCACTACGAGTATACCAAAAAGAAAATGGCCTCTTCAAGTAGAGTTACACTTTTGCAATTTCAGTGGCTTTCGTATTAACTAGAATTTGCAGCATCAAAGTGTCTCAAGAAATCAAAAAAAAAACTCTAACCGCCAAACGATTTAGAGAAATCATAGTATTGGAAAATTGAAATAGGTACTCCATGCGACCAGACTTACCGCTAATGTTGGACGCTCAAGCGACAATCCAGTGCTTAAGTCGGTAAGCTTCAAAGGAGCTATTACTTTAAGTGTTTAGATCCCCAGTCGCTGCTACGTTAAAATATTCGAACAATTCTATAATTTATTTGTGGTTTTAATATTGTTCGGTCTCCAGGTAATATTTATTCATTGTGTCTAGAAATTCTAAAATGTAAATTATACTCATTTCGCCGTTCCAAATACTACTCGTTAATATCTAGTGAAGCATAAAATAAATTGCTTTTACTTAAGTAAAATTAAGCTTTTATCTATTTGTATTAAGCATTTTAGACCCCTGCAATACAATCCCATTTTTTTAGGGTGGGAAATCATCAAATAAATTCCCCCGTTGTGGGCGGAGTAGAAGGGAGTGTCAGACTTGTACTGACTGAAACCCACCCATATTCCTTCCACTGCCCTTTATGTTACGGGGCCGTGGTATCTCTTTCGAACAACCTGCAACCCCGGCAGGGCAATACAACCCTTGCTACATTTTTTTTGTGCATAGGCCTAAAATTGTCGCTTTTGCAGAATCATAATAAGACAAAAATGTGAATTACGTTTTTTTTTTTTAATTGATGCACATTTTTTAACGGTAACGTAATCCTTACTAATATTATAAAAGCGAAAGTGAGTTTGTTTGTTACCTCTTCACGCCTTAATGGCTAAACCGATTTTGATGAATTTTGGTACAGAGATAGTTGGGACCCAGGAGACGGACATAGGCTACTATATTTTTTAAAAAGTGTGATATGAGGGAGAAAGAGGGAAGAAAAGGTAAAACTTAGCTTTGCTATTACAAACCAATAAGGCGCAAGGGCAAAAACTACAGGCAGCAGGTACCTGTAAATCAGGAAAGGGGAGCTGTGTTACCCCGAATTTAACGCGAGCGAAGCCGCGGGCAACAGCTAGTTCATATTATAAACCTTTTCTGATTCTGGTTAAGCACGGCCGTTTAAGTCGCTTTTAAACTCCCTTAACATTTCAAATTTCAGCATTTGTGAAAACAGATCAAACATTTTTTTAAGGAATCAGAGATCACCCATGGCCTTCTGATTTTTCTTAATATGCCGTAGCATAATCAAATCAAATCAAATAATTTATTTCAATTAGACCATTACAGGCACTTTTGAATGTCAAGAAACAAAATGAATCTACAGTCCCGGTCACAAGGCATAATAACTTGTGAAAGTACTGTAGTTGCCCATTCCAAAGCGTTGATCTCTATGGAGAAGAATGGGCAAGAAACTCCATGGACACTCTTTTCAATTATAATATTTTTACAAAATCGTATTTACATCATTCATGTTGAGATTATACAAATATGTGAGAACGATGTAGAAAGACGTGCACAGTAAGAGCGTCCAGAGTAAATAAAAAGCAAAATTCAATTTAAAATCTAAATAAATTAAAAATGACCGTGGTAGCTAAAAAAAATACCAGTCCCAACTGATAGCGCCCGTTCACGAACATGACGTATGGATCAGCCCCATTCAGCTCGACCATTTTGAAGGGAGGTAAATGACCCGACACACCCGCCACCATCAGCGAGACATTTAAGTGAGCATGACACTATCAACTACCAGGGCTTCGTCAAGTTAATTATAATACATAGCACTCACATATGGGCTTAATAATTACACAATACTAGAGAATTGATTCTATACATTGCAAAGATAGTCTTACAATCTTCTGCAGCTTCCACTATAGCTTCTTATACTAATCAATGAGTTTACCCCTATGCTTGTGGAGCAGGACCATATCTGTCAAGCATCCTTTTGGGTGTTTTCACTATATTTTCCTTCATTCAAGTAAGTTATAATAATTATACAATACGCATTACAGATGAGTCCCAATAGCAAACCCTATAATGTGGCAGTGATAGTGTAGTGCCTTCTGGTACACTATTACTGATAGATCAAACATAATGAACGAAAAGACATCTTTACATAGTATAAAACTTTATTTCCGGAAGTCGGTGGAAAAAAAGTTAACGAAACCAACGAAAGTTACCGACTTCCGGAAATAATGTTATTTTCCACGTTTTAGTATTTTTTTTTGAAAGTTGGTTTTATTTTTTACAAAAAAAAAGTATTTTTATTTCTTCATTTTTTGGGTTCCGTAGTCAACTAGGAACCCTTATAGTTTCGCCATGTCTGTCTGTCCGTCCGTCCGTCCGTCCTCGCTTAATCTCTGTGACCGTTAGCACTAGAAAGCTGAAATTTGGTACCAATATGTATATCAATCACGCCGACAAAGTGGTAAAATAAAAATTGGAAAAAAATGTTTTATTATGGTAGCCACCCTATATGTAAAGTGGGAAGTGATTTTTTTTCTAATTTCAACCCTAACGTGTGATATATTGTTGGAAAGGTATTTAAAAATGAATAGGGGTTTACTAAAATCATTTTTTTAAAATGTCAATAATTTCGGAAATAATCGCTCCAAAAGTAAAAAACAATGTGTCCCCCCCCCTCTAACTTTTGAACCATAAGTTTAAAAAATATGAAAAAAATCTGAAAAGTAGTACTTTATAAGGACTTTCTAGGAAAATCATTTTGAACTTGATTGACACAACAGTTTTTGTACAAAAAAGACAAAAAGTTGTATTTTGTACAACTTTTTTAAGACAAAAAGTTGTATTTTGTACAACTTTTTGTCTTTTTTGTACAAAAACTGTTGGAGCGCCTACCGCGGAACGTGCAACATTGCACGCTCCTCCACCTTTAAACTCATAAGTGGGAACACTTATTGTGACGGACGGGAAACTACGGAACCCTACACTGAGCGTGGCCCGACACGCTCTTGGCCGGTTTTTTAGTTATGGTATTATGATACATCTCTTATTTTTATCATCGAGTATTTGTTTTCCATTGTTACTAAAACATCAACAGATAATCCATATAGACATAGAGAAAAAGTATGTATTATAGACGATAACTCATAAACTACCTAAGCAATATAAATAAAATTAAAATTTAACCACATGGGAAGCGACACTTTTCTAATAAAAAAAAAGAATCATCAAAATCGGTTCACCCAGTCAAAGTTATAAGGTAACAAACATAAAAAAACATACCGTCGAATTGATAACCTCCTCCTTTTGTTAAGTAGGTTAAAAATGGAGTTGCTTCCACTGTCTGTTCGCTTAGATCTCATACCAATTACAGATTTTAATGCAGTTTTCACCAATGGATAGAGTGATTCTGTGACCTTTCAAAGGCATTCGATTGCGTTAATCATGAAACCCTGCTTTTGAAACTTGAGCATTACGGTTTAGGTAAACTTGCGCTCAGATTAGTAAAATCTTATTTAAATGATAGACAGCAACAAGTGCAAATTAATGGCGTCAATTCAATGGGTTTAAAAGTTAAAATGGGTGTACCACAAGGTTCTATATTGGGTCCTTTCCTCTTTTTAGTATATATTAATGATCTACCCCATTTATTTAAAAACCAACCTCAAATGGTGTTGTTTGCTGACGATACTTCCTTAATATTTAAGATAAACAGACGTGCAACAAATCTTAACGCCTTAAATAACGCGCTAATGCAGGTCCATAATTGGTTTACTGCTAATAATTTAGTATTGAATGGGAAAAAAACAAAGTGCATAAGATTTGCTCTGCCAAACGTCAAAAGTAATGAATGTGACATAGTATTGAATCAAGAGAAACTAGAATTCGTCGATAAAACTGTTTTCTTAGGCATCACGCTCGACTCGAGGCTACAATGGGGTCCTCATTTAACATCTCTTGCAGGACGGTTGAGTTCAGCAGCATATGCTGTAAGAAAAATCCGTCAATTTACTGATGTAGATACCGCGCGACTAGTCTATTTTAGTTATTTTCATAGTATAATGTCATACGGTATTTTACTTTGGGGACGGGCTGCAGACATTGAGTCTATATTTATTCTGCAGAAAAGAGCCATCAGAGCCATGTATAATCTACGTAGGCGCGATTCTCTAAGAGAACTGTTTAAAAAAATTAACATCATGACAGTAACTTGTCAATACATCTATGAAAACATCATGTACGTTAGGAAAAATCTGCATCTATTTAGTAAAAGAAGTGACAGACATCACTATAATACTAGAAATAGGGACCAACTGGTTCAGCCAGGTTTCAGGCTAGCTAAGGTAGACTCCTCTTTTATGGGGTACTGTTTAAAATGTTACAATAAAATACCTCCACACATCCTACAACTGAATGAATCGAAGTTTAAATCTTGTATTAAACGCACACTATGTAGGCAAGCATACTATAAGTTGGGGGATTACATTAATGATATAAATGCTTGGCTCAATGCCGGTCCTGCTCCACAACCATAGGGGCAAACTAATTAATCAGCATCTGAAGTTATTGTGGCAGCTGAAGAAGATTGTAAGACTATCTTTGCATTGTATAGACTCAATTTCCTAATATTGTATAATTGTAATGCCCATGTGTGAGTACTATGTAATTTTATTGACTCGACGGTTGCCCTGGTGGTTGAGAGATTGTCATGCTCACTTAAATGTCTCGCTGATGGTGGCGGGTGTGTCGGGTCATTTAGCTCCCTTCAAAATGGTCGAGCTGAATGGGGCTGATCCATACGTCATGTTCGTGAACGGGCGCTGTCAGTTGGGACTGGTCATCTCTTAGCTACCACGGTTTGTTTTAATTCATCTATTAAACTCTTGCTAATTATTGCTTTTACTCTGGACGCTCTAAATGTGCTCGTTTTTCTACATCGTTCTCACATTATGTATAATCTCAACATGAATGATGTATCCATGATTTTATAAAATATTATGATTTAAAAGAGTGTCCATGGAGTTTCTTGCCTATTCTTCTCCATAGAGATCGACGCTTTGGAATGGGCAACTACAGTACTTTCATAAGTTATTATGTCTTGTGACTGGGACTGTAGCAGCATCATTTTTTTGTTCTTGTTTTTATGACATTCAAAAGTGCCTGTAATGGTCTAATTGAAATAAATGCTTTGAGTTTGAGTTTGAGTTTGAGTTTAAAGATAAAAGTTTAAATGTATGATATTCCTGTCTGCGTGGGTGAAACAGCGGGGTGCAACTAATAATATCTAAGTAAAGAAGTAAGTAATACATTTATTTATTATTTTTTCAAACGTATCGTTTACATTTTTAAATATTTAGAAATATAAATATTATGTATATCACCCGCGGTGATAAACATAGCGACCGGTCTGTTCGATACAAAAACATGTTAATGTTACCCTCTTCGCGCATGAAACTACATTCTAACAGCCCCTACGTAACGAACTTCGGCAAACCGTCAACGGGAATCAAGCGCTGAACGTTCTCAACGTTTAGCCTCACAGAGTTCTCGAAGTTTGGTGAACCGACTACGGGAATCAAGCGCTAAACGTTCTCAACGTTTAGCCTCACAGAGTTCTCGAACTTTGGTGAACCGACTACGGGAATCAAGCGCTGAACGTTCTCAACGTTTAGCCTCACAGAGTTCTCGAACTTTGGTGAACCGACTACGGGAATCAAGCGCTGAACGTTCTCAACGTTTAGCCTCACAGAGTTCTCGAACTTTGGTGAACCGACTACGGGAATCAAGCGCTGAACGTTCTCAACGTTTATCCTCACAGAATTCCGGAACTTGGGCTAAGACGCGGACAAAGTCGTGGGTAACAGTTATAATTTATATCCTTACTAATATTATAAAAGCGAAAGTGAGTTTGTTTGTTTGTTTGTTACCTCTTCACGCTTTAATGGCTGAACCGATTTTGATGAATTTTGGTACAGAGATAGTTGGGAACCAGGAGACGGACATAGGCTAATTTTTATTTTAAAAAAGTGGGATATGAGGTAGTACGAGGGAAGAAAAGGGAAAACTTAGCGTTGCTATTACAAATCAATCAGGCGCAAGAGCAAAAACTGCAGGTCTGCTTGGTGTGTTATACCGAATTTAACGCGAGCGAAGCCGCGGGCGAAAGCTAGTTACGAATAAATTTAATTTGAATCCTAACAATATGTTCCTATAACTGATCTCAATTTTTATTTTATTTTTGTTATAATTTAGTTTTTTTAATATTTTATTAGAATAAGTATAATTTAATAATTTTGTTGATTTCAATTTAAATAATTTATTTATAATTTGGTAATTAATATTAAGAATTTGTTTAATTTGTTTGCTGTGCCCTACAGGGTCCATAATTGTACCTTAGCTTTAAGCCTATTTTAAGATCTTCAGACATTATGGAATGCAATAAAGATATGAATATGAATATGTATATTTACATTTCTAAATATTTAAAAATGTAAATTTTAAAAAAATATATGAAAAAACAATTAAAAATATTAAAATAGGTTTCCGCCGGTATCGGGAGCAGGGTCCAAGCTACCGGTGGTTAGGGCTCCAGAGACAGGAACCTCCCTTCAATGCGGGCCGTATCGAACAGTACTGCTTTCAGAATCAGGCTCTTTTTTTTTCGGGTGGGAAATTATCAAATAACTTCCCCCGCTCGGCGGGCGCCCGCTGGGCGGAGCGGGGGGGCGTGTCAGACTTTTACTGACTAAAACCCACCCATGTTCCTTCTATTGCCCTTTACGTTCCGGGGCCGCGGTATCTCTTTCGAACAACCCGCAACCCCGGCAGGCAGAGGCCCTGGCAAGCCCCTCTGCTTTGCTGATTCTCTTTGAGGCGCGCGTGAAACACGACCGCGCCGTCGACACGGCCTGTCGTCAATAGGCGGACGGACGGTGAGCTACCCATTTTGCTCACCGTCCACAGGCCCGAGAATCAGGCCCTTGATCCAACCTTCTAAGGAGAGCTTAGAGAAATGGTCGTTGAGCTACTATCGGTACAACGATAGCCAAGTCTACATTCCACATATCGACAACCTCGTGTTTTAGTTCTGAAGAGTGAATAAGGTTAACTTCTTCATGTATTTAATCAGCTTGTATTGCCCCAGTTACTGACACTTCTGTCAGACTCCTAATGGCTTTCCACTTCATTTGTAAAAAAACTTAAACCTCCAAGCTGACAAACTGAACTATCACAAAAGTATTCCTAAACGACTCTGTCCCACTTCCCACAATCTGCATCGAGACTAATCCGCATTTTACAAAAAGCATCAATTGGCGTACAAAATTAAATTCCCCCCTTTAGCTTTTCTATCGCAATTCGAGTGCCTGAATGCAATCAAGAGTACCGAGATTCGATTCCCGGAACAGACAAGCGGAATCTTTATCTCCGAGGAAATAAATTAGTTTTAGTTGTTGTGGTTCCGTGGGACGGAATGAAATGTCAATGGTATTAAGAACTATGCTTTCTTTTCTTTTCTTTCCCTCTTTCCCACTTTCCTATCTTATTTCCTCTCGATAGGAAGTCTGAAGAATAATGCGGATTGCCTCCTTTTGTGTGTTTGGTTTTTAATCCGTGGATTAGTCGTCGGGGTTTGAGTAATGTGGTATGCAGATCTGAGGATAAAGGGATTGTGACGTCATTTTCTTCCTAGTTCATTTCATTTATCTGATTTAAAAGGATTTGTGTTATGGTAAAATTGGATTGTAGATGGTTATAGATTGGACCTAAGTATGCATGGGTGTTGTTGAGATAGCGATAGTTGTATTTTTTGAGTCTTAAGAGAAAATTCAAATAGATTTTACAAATTTAAATTACTTCTTCTAATTTATTTGAAAATTATCGGAAAAGTGGTTGAATGTTGTTGTTATACAAATACAATTTTGTATGTTGTAGTGAAGAAATTACGTAGTCAGCAAAATTGGTGTAGCGAGGGCCTGATTGCTTAAAGCTTCTATACTGTGGTCAAACTACATTTCCCCAAACATGTCGGCTTACCTGAGTAGGTACCTTACAGAGATTGACTATCTGGGATCTGACACTTACAACCCAATTTTTGACCCGGTATATACGGTTTTTTATTAATATATATATTTATATATATACATATAAATATTATTTTCTTTTATTAATATTCTTCCAATGAAAATGTAAAGCTTTTACAAAACTATATAAATAGAAATATTAATGGAATTAAATCACTAAAAATAATATTGTACACTTGAAACGTTATTTCGTAAAATAAATATTGTCATGACATGACCTGATATGGCAGAATAGCAAATTCCATTTAAAAACATTTCATTGACTGTAATTTCAGCTTCCAAAGTTATTTTAACCACTGAAACAAAATGAAAAATAAGCCGCTCTCAAAGGGGAGGAAATATTGGTTCTAAAATGGGAGCAAATTAGGTGAGTTTATTCACAAAGTCGGTTGGCTCTCGATGTTTTGAAGTGGCTTTGGAGTGCATTGCGGGATAGGCTCTCGAATTATTATGCTGATTCCACTTCTCGTTATAAGAAAAATATTTTTAACGATGTTTTTATGCATCGGGTACGACGTATGAGATATAAGTTTAATAAAAAAAAACGAATTATTTAATTTAACATGCGTTCATCAAATTATTACTGTATAAATAATGACACGGTTGGCGCAGTGATTCCAGCGATTGACTCCTGCGCTGCGTGTCGTGGGTTCGATACCCGTACGAAACAAATATTTGTATGACCTACAGGTAGTTGTTTCGGGTCTGGCTGTTTGTGTATGTGAGTTTAAATGTTTGTGAACGCACCCATGATACAGAAGAAATTCCTAGAGTGGGGCAAAGTTAAAAAAAAACCCTTAATTGGCAGTTGGGCTAAATCTTTTATGAGAAAGAGATTATGTGCGTTAAAAATAATATTTTTTTATGTACATAGAACACATTTAACTACACAATATTATTTCGAAAAAGTTGGATACTTTGAAAGGAGGCCCTACGAAGATGGGGCGCATCGTTACTTAGTTGTACGTATAATAAAACATGAAATGCTCTTTATTGTCTAATTTAAACGCACACTACAAAACAAAACACTTTTTAACAAAATAAAAATAACTTATCGTAAGTAAACCCATATTTAACTTTAGGAAAACAGTTTTAATAAATAAGATTTTTTTAATAACTATTTCCGCTCTGGGTTGAGCGGGAGGGACTATCAGAAATTTACTGACTAAAACCCACCCATGTTCCTTCTTTTTCCCTGTATGTTCCTGGGCCGCGGTATCTCTTTCGAACAATCCGCAACCCCGGAAGAAAAAGGCATGGAGACAAATTAATGAACTAAAGATCTCTTTGATTTTGATATCATTTAGAAAGATATGCAAATGGTATTTCCGACGTAAAACTTAAAAAAATACGGAAAAGTTCTGTTCTACTATTACACACAAGTATACCAAAGAATTTTGACGTGACAACGTCTTAAATTAGGTTGCGGCTGGGAGTCACTTATGAAAAAGTGTAACGCTCGGTAACGTTACGATGAGTCACCGAACGAGAGAGAGGCCCGCCGAATGCCTTGCGTCTCTCTCCCACTCAACTATGATCGGTCTGCCGCGCGCGCAGCACTAGAGAATTAGGCGCATTGAATCGGCGCATGCTTGTGTCTCTGTCTTTGTCTTTCTCGAACGTTCTTGGCGTTGGAAAAACAAGAAAGCGTCATAATACAAGTTCACACGTGTGGTTTTTAGTAAACAAAATATATTTCTATAGTTAAAATTTGTGCAATTCTTATTTTCATTCAATTCCTTGTTCCTATTGTGCAATTTAATTATATTCATATCAATAAATATTCTACCGAGAAAAAGACGTTGTCACGTAAAATCTTCGCCCGTAAAACCGACTTTACAGGCAACCATTTTTCACTCTTCAAACAGGAAGCCCCTGAACACTAAATTACCTGACATTTGTATATTGGATATGCGGCTTTGGACCTCCAATATTTACTCAGCGGAGACGCTTTAGATCACACAAAAGGACAGGACCTTTGTAGAAGAAATGTCAAATTAAGTCTGGGAAGAATTTTCACACCGCTCAGAGCCTATGCAAACATAGAATTAATTTATTTTTGTTGAATATGTATGTACTCTGACGGTTTTACATTTATAGGGAGAGCGAACGTTAGGCATAATAAAGCTTAGAGGTTTGTTAAATTTCTAGTTAACACTTAAAGCGGAGCTTAGTACAACTTCTCTTGCTTTGGGTGGAGTAGAAGGGAATGGCAGACGTTTACTGACTAAAACCCATCCATGTTCCTTCTTTTGCCCTTTGTGTTCCGGGGCCTCGATATCTCTTTCGGACAACATTCAATACAGGCAGGCAGAGGTACGGGCAGGCCTCTCTGCTTTGCTGACATGTCAACACGGCATGTCGTCACTAATCTTGGGACTTGAATTAACATCTTTTAATAAGCTTATTTGAATGTAATTTTCTGGTTCATTAAGAAATTAGGTTTCTGAGTGAGTAACTTACCTATTTGATTCATCGATTTAAAAACGAAACCAGTCATTGTTATCATTATCCTTACTAATATTATAAAAGCGAAAGTGCGTTTCTTTATTACGTCTTCACGCCTAAATGGCTAAACCGATTTTCATGAATCTTGTTACAGATATAGTTGGGACCCTGGAGACGGACATAGGCAATTTTTTTTTAATATTGAGATATGAGGGAGAAAGAGGGAAGAAAAGGGAAAACTTAGCATTACTATTACAATAAATCAGGCGCGAGGAAAAAAAATACATTTGGCAGGTACCTGCAAATCAAGAAAGGGGAACCGTGTTACCCCAATTTAAACGCGAGCGAAGCCGCGAGCAAAAGCTAATACTAATATAAAAAATATGTACAAAAATGAATAAACGAATACCAATAGTATTTCGAAAATCTGGTTCTTCTAACCTGACAGACAGATGTGTTGCTGGGGAGTTTGTTCCGCCACTTCTTCCCAGCTAATACACTAGGAAGTGGCGAAGGGCAGGGCGTTTTTGTGGGACTGTCTCTTGTAATGTGACGTTCAAAAAGTGCTGATTATCAACCTAATTTGAATAAATGACTTTTAATTTTGATAAATACTGAAATTCACGTAACGAACAAGCCATTAAGATATGAGAAATAACGTTGTGTTCCCATAACTTTAGAAATGCTTAGATATGTTAGAAAAACGTAGGCCACACAAATCAAATACTTCAAAGCCGAAATGCCAAGGAGTTGCCAAAATTATTCCATATCATAATAGACTATAAATTTTATTTGTTCTACTTTCTTATCATTTATTACATATATTACATTGTAACTTTCGTAAACTCACACTTAGATATACTGCGCGATAGATTTTTTGTTGAGCTCTGTAAAAGTTAGGTATTTAAAGTATTTTATTACATATGTGACTTTCTGATATTCTTTCTTTCATACTGTTCAGCTCTTTTTCTAGCAAAATGTTAATAGGCACTTTTTATTGCAACTTTTGTAATACATTTTATGTTTATGTTTGTTAGCAAACTACTTTCAGACCAAAAAGGAGTTCTTATTCATGAGATGATAATGGTAATTTGATACCAAAAACAGAATCCAGGCCATCTATACTCCTGCTGGGGTTGCGGGTTGTTCGAAAGAGATACCACGGCCCCGGAACATAAAAGGCAAAATAAGGAATATGTTTTGGTTTTAGTAAGTAAAAGTTTGGCACTCTCTGAAGTTATTTAATGATTTACCATCCACAAAAAAGAGGCCATCAATACCAATGGAATGATAAAAATAGGTTTTTCTGTGACAGCTGCTAAAAACGATTGCCTTTTGATTGAAACGATGATAATCCATTTTAATACGTTGAACAGCATCACATTGAAAACTGCATCCAATTCACAAAGAGATTCACATTCGTCATTAATCCTCGAATCAACACGAGAATCCGATTTAATTTTAATGTAACATGCAGAAAATTCGGACAATATAATTAAATTTTCATTACATTCGGATCTTCAGTATTTGGGTATTCGCACCATGATAATCTATTTAATTACAATAAAAGTAAAAAATTACCATACAACAACACTTGAATCAAACAATGGATTTCTACACGAATTAGTGACCATATCATCAAAATGTTTTGTTGAACCTGTTAGTTGACAATTAAATCAAAAATTTTGTATTGATATTTCAACCTTTGAATTCAGATATATTTTGCAGGTTATGCAAAGAGCTGTGACATTTAATGAGAGCTTAGAAATAAATGTACATACAGATTCAATCCATCTATCATCATTACTGCTATCTGATGATACCCAACACGTAAGTCTAACATAACTGACTATATAATTTCACGGGGTAGCCAGTATAAACAAGAAAAATGTGTAGCTGGGTATTTTCGATGCTTTGTGAATTAGAAGGCATGCCTGTAAGACTTTTATTAAAGGCAGGCGGTTTTAAGCAATGGTCTACCGGGTCGCTTTATGAACGACTAGCTTTTGCCCGCGGCTTCACTCGCGTTAAATTCGGGGTAACATAGTTCCCCTTGCGCGTTATTGATTTGTAATAGCAACGCTAAGTTTTCCCTTTTCTTCCCTCTTTCTCCTTCACATTCCACTTTTTTTTTTAAGTTAGCCTATGTCCGTCTCCTGGTTTCCAACTATCTCTGTACCAAAATTCATCGAAATCGGTTTAGCCATTAAAGCGTGAAGAGGTAACAAACAAACAAACTCACTTTCGATTTTATAATATTAGTAAGGATTAAAATGAAGTGATGGGGGGCTTGGCAGTGTAAACAACAGTCATACCTATATCTACGAGTTTGAGTTGATTAAGATAACAAGTTTTTCTTACGCTACTTAATATTAAATTAATTAAGTAAATTGGATTGAATTAGTAATAGCCATCTCAGTCATATTACTCACATCTTGTCTTGTTTAGAAAAGTATTTTAATTACACGAATTACCGCTTTTAGTAAAAATCATCTGGTAAATTATTAACACTGCAACTCAAAGACTACTTTTGCCTGTAAGCATTGGTCAAAAAAAAATTAATTACACGATGATTCAAATTGAAATTACACTCAATACAAACTGCATCAACGATTTAACATAAACGTTTTATGCTTTTGACCTGACATTAACATTTGACTCCATAAAATTTCTTCCGAAGTTATTTCCGTCACAGCTTCAATTCGTAAGCAAGCAATCTTCCATTCTGTGTAACGCTATTTGTCATAATACGACAATAAACGGGACAAAAGGGAAGTTTGGATTTATTCTTCGTTTGTTTAGTGCCAGCATTCTTTAGATTAAAAGCTCCGAGATATGATATCCTGGTAGATTTTTGTGGCCATTTTTTGTGTTTTCTTGTTGAGTAAATAAGATGTCGTTGTTGCTTTAGGCTGTGGTTGCTTTAGATATTTTTCTTTCAGAATAAGAAGTAATGAAATTGGAGTAATAATATCTTGTCAAAGAATATATAGTAGATAAAAGAATACATGTAATATTAAATACGAAGAGGGCTTATTTTTTGATACCGTTTTCATAGAACGTTAAATTATTTCACCAGTCTCATTGACTACCAAACAAAAAGTATTTAAATGGAAATAAATAACACAATAAATTCTTGTGTAACTCTTTCTTTAAAAACGATGCCCCACACTAGGAATTCTCCTGTACCGTGGGCAAAAACATTTAAACTCACATACACAAACAGCCAGACCCGAAACCACTACCTGTACGTTATATTTAAAATATTTGTTCCGTGCCAGGATCGAACCCGCGATACGCAGCGCAGGAGCCGATTGTTCAGCCACTGCGCCAACCATACCGTCACACAAATTGACACACTTAGTTGATAATAAGACCCACGCCTACGATACAGGAGAAAATCCTTGTGTGGGGCAACGTTTAAAAAATAAAAATAACTATACTTCGTTACTTCATCAAGTCAAAGAATTCGATTTGTAGAGACAAAACTTGTCCCATCTGCTGAAGATATAAAATGTAAGTTGTTAACATTAATGGACAAAGGAAAAGATTACGAGTGTTGCCCATAAACAACACAGTAAGTCAATCTATCAACAGCTCTGCTTTTAAGAGCATATAAAACTACATTGTACGGCTTAGTTGATAATATAAAGGATATTTTTCGTCCTAATCAACACTTTTACGAAAAACTGAATTTTATGAAGTGTATTTTATAAAACCAAAATTTTAAGAAAAATTTTAACTCAAAATACCAATTTTATTATTTTCGTTTCCTATAGATCTACGCACTAAAACAGTAAAAATGTGAACCACATCAACATACTCTAACATAATGCAATAAAAAACACACACACACACTCTAAAATGAGGTTTATACAACTAAGAGAGGCTTTACTTTCCACCATCTATTTACATACTCAAAAAATTCTGACCCATTTTCAAGAACACGGCACATTTCTCTTTACGTTTTTGTTCAAATATATACAAGTGGCGTAATTTGAGAGAACAAAAAGCGAAAAAAACTGGAGAATTTACAGCGACCTGAAATCTAGGCGTAAAAAAAAAGATAAATGTCAGCTGGCAAACACGCCGTAGATTAACGTTGGTCAAAAGAAAACATATTTTTGTTATATCTACAAATTGGAGGGATACGCTTTGTTTTGAGGAATGATTAAAATGTATTCTGATGCTGTCTTGTTGAAAAGCGTTTCTTGTTATTTTACAACATTGCTGAGGTGATAAGTGAGATTTGATTTTAGAACCACAATATAATTTGGCATCCAAGTATTGTTATCATCGACGTGACCGCGTATCGGTGCATTTGTTTTAACATTTTACGTTTTTTTTTCAACGAACAATGATCAGCCAACAATGGAGACTAAACAAAAAAGAATGATCCTGATAAAACTCTTAAAACGTCGTTACGCAAAAATTTAAAGAACCGGTGTGAGACATGCAGAAGAAACATGATAGGTTAATATTGTGCTGGTTTATATCACGATCAGTATACGTAATAACAATCTTCTAACATCCATCACAGACCACATCGCTAGAAACTTGTTAACCAACAACGAACCACTACAGCAGATACTTCCAATTGACGGACAGGGATCAGTTTCCTTAAACTATGTCGATCGATCTACATTAATATCTGGACCCACAAGTTTCTGAGAAGTTCTAAATTATGCACTTCAGCTAGACGAACTTCAATGGACCGTCAGACACAATGCTTCCACGATTGGATACCAGCGGTAAACTGGAAGATAGCGGAGCTTCGCGAGTATTTGATAGATTGTATCTTCGTTTTGATCGGGCGTGGGTGCTATTGAGTGTATAAAGAACGACATGTGGAGTGATGTATAAAGAATCTTTGTCGATATGATTTAAAAATAGAATTACTTTGTACATTTTTCGAATAACACTTTTTTTTTCTAGAATTTGTCTATATTTATTATGCCTTTTTTTTGGGGTGGGATATCATCAAATTACTTCCCCTGCTCTGGGCGGAGCGGGGTGGGGGGGGGGAGTGTCAGACTTTTACTGACTAAAACCCACCTATGTTCCTTCTATTGCCCTTTTATGCTTCGGGGCCGCGGTATCTCTTTCAAACAACCCGCAACCCCGGCAGGCGGAAGCCCTGGCAGGCCCCTCTACTTTGCTAACATCTCTTTGAGGCGCTCGTGAAACACTAACGCGTCGTCGCGCGTTATGCCTTTACCTTAAAAAAAACATATTTTTGTATTGGATTATTTCAACAACTAACCAATGCCTGTAATCTCCAAAATATTAGGCAGTCAGTCTTGTTGGTATAGTGGTTGTAAGCGCGACTGCTAAACATGGGCTCCTGGCTTTGTATCCCGGGTCTGGCAAAATGTTTTTTTAATTTTTCCACAAAGAACATGGGTTTTAGTCAGCAAAAGCCTGACACTCAAATAACTTCCCCCTCTCTACCCAGAGCTAGGAAAGTTATTTGATGATGTCCTGACCAAAAAAAGGGGACAGACTTATTGCCATCAATTGGACACATATCCAGAAAAAAAATCCAATAGAATCGAACCTAGTCACGCGCATGACAACTAGACCTACGAAGCAGTGCTCAATATTCAAGTAAAATAGCTGATGAGGAAAATTCCATTTTACAGAACGTAATTGCTAAAGTTTCTCGTCAAACTTCGTAGCCAATATCCACAACCTTCAATTGACTCTACTTAGATAAGAAACTGCCACATGGTTTTTCCTCTCATCGACATTTTAGTATCATTAATCATGTTTGCATGAACTTCAATAAAGTTTTATACATCCATTAACATTCGGTCTAGACAAGATAAAGTTTCGCTAGTATCAGGGTAAACATAATGAATGTAGGAAAAATCTAGCTTCGTTCGTTTCAAAATTTTGGGGTACTAGTAAAGTATAATGTTTTATGGGTCAGGTAACGAATGAATCCCTGAGGTATCGTAAGACCTAACTAAGGGTTTGTGTTAGAAACATGAGCAATGAAATGGATCCGTAATTGTGACGTCATTTGTACTCCTCTTTGTAGTAATAAAACGACGTGTAATAGAATATGTTATGGCCAAATATCATTATTAAACGAGTAAATGAATTGACTATTTATTTTTGTTATTTAATTTTACACAATATAATTCAACATTTTTTAAATATTCCTTAACTAGCTTTTGCCCGCGGCTTCGCTCGCGTTAAATTCGGGCTAACACAGTTCCCCTTGCGCCTTATTGATTTGTAATAGCAACGCTAAGTTTTCCCTTTTCTTCCCGCTTTCTCCCTCACATCCCACTTTTTTTTTTAAATAGCCTATGTCCGTCTCCTGGTTCCCAACTATCTCCGTACCAAAATTCATCAAAATCGATTTAGCCATTAAAGCGTGAAGAGGTAACAAACAAACAAACTCACTTTCGCTTTTATAATATTACAAGCAAATTGACTTGGCTCGCGAGGTTGTCGACATGTGGGATGTGGACTCAGCGATCATTGTGCCGATAGTCGTTACAGCTAATATACATGTTATAGAAACAATTTATAGCCTATAGCACTCAGGAATAATGTAGCATTCTGCCAGTTAAAAAAAAACTTTAATTGGATTATGATTTCCAGAGATTACCCCCTACATACAAAACAAACTTACAAATTTTACCTCTTTATAATATTAGTATGGAAGTATGGATATAAACATAGAAAAAAAGTCATTTATAAATAAAAAAATAGTAGCCCACCGGTATCGGTAACAAAGTCAAAGCTACCGGCAGTCGGGGCTCCAGAGAGAGAAACCTCTTAAGGATACAAGCCGTGTCCAGGAGTACCGCTTTCTGTATCAAACTCATGATCCGGCTGCCTTACAAGAGCCTCCTTAGGTTGTTGGTCGAAGCTCTTCGGAATTAAGCCATTTACTATAACGACAATCGGCCCAATGATCGCTGAGTCCACATCTCGCGACCCAAGTGGCATTGACAATTATTATTAAGGGGTCTATAAAAACTGAGAAAGATAACATCGTCAAGAAACTGACTTTCTTAGAACACAGACTCAGTTCCACCCACTGAGAGGAGCCCAGCAGTGGAACTGATGAAAAAAAATGAAATCAAGACATTCATCCATCAAAACATTTCAATATTGTATTCACATTTGTGCTCAATATACGATAACAAAATCAGTGGCAAAGAAATTCAGTTACAAACTTAAGAAGCGTTAAATTATTTTCTCAACCAATCCCATTCTTGATAATAATCTTCCAATTACCGACTATAAATTCATTGCTCTATTCCAAGAATAAGTTAAGCTTTAAAATAACACGATTTAATTCACTTTTCTTGTTGGAGACTAAGAAACAAACCAATCGGAATTGAAGAGAAAAATCGAATAACACGCGAGCCAAGTTCCTTGCGGTGTTCGTGATCAATTGAAGTGAATGCTGAACTGTGGAGCGACAACAAACTATCTAGGATACCTGCACTATCTAGATTTAAGTGAAATATTGCGGAGTAAAAGGATAGCTACATTTTTCGGTAAATTGGGAGGTGAATTTTGCTGGTAAAACTATTACGCAAGCGGGTAACTTTGTTAGTGGAATGGAATTGGGGAAAGAATAAAGCTATTTAGAAGCTGTGAGAATCTCTTGGGAGGATAGTTTGAAAACGTGTGCAGTAAAACTATACGTCTTAACAAAGTGGTTGTTATGTGGTAAAACTGTAGCGTACGTAGATTCACACCCAGATTTGGCCAGCCTACGGTTGTTTTCTGCAGGTTTATAAGAACATTTGGGTTTTTGACCACAGTTGGCTAAAATAACAGTTTAGAGCCGCGTCTGCTTAGCCATTACTTTGAGAACATACACCAAAACTCAGAATTCAAAGTCTCTTTTAATATTACCATACTACATTATTCTCTCCATCTTCCTAGTGCTAATTTGGCGAGTTAGTAGCGTCCATCAGCTCCTGTGATGTGCAAACAACAAGACAGGCAGGACACGATGTCAAGTGTTCCAGCGTTTGTGGGGCAACACCACATTAACACTCCGGGTCAGAGTCAGCTTCGATCAACCTGTATCCGTCCATTACAATATTGAAAAGACCAATCAAGTACCTCGCTTTACACCCTTTACATATTTTACATAGGCATACGGAAGGACTCTTTTTTTAAACCTAGTGTACATCGAAGTAATAATATCTTTTTTTGCAGATGGGTAATCTTCTAATAATTGAACCGCACCCGCTCTGGGTGGAGTGAGGGGTGGAGTGTCAGACTTTTCTTTTACTAACTAAAACCTACCCTTGTTCCTTCTTTTGCCCTTTATGTTCCGGGGCCGCGTAGGCCCCTATGCTTCGCTGATATCTCTTTGAGGCACTCGTTGAACACGAACGCGCCGTCGACACGGCCTGTCGTCACTAGACGGACGGACGGTGAGCTACCCATTGCTCACCGTCCACAGACCCGCATCTACGGTGGCCGGGAGTCATCACGCGGCGCCGATGCTCGAAGCATCTTCTGCGGTGGCTGAGTTAGTTACATCGAAGTAATAAAGTTAGAATAACCTTAGTTAAAATAACTCAGATAAACTAATCCAACCACAAGTTCCACAACATAATAATTTATATTTCAGTGTTCTGATCTAATTTGATACAGCTGTCCCAACTTCCAACACCACCATACTACAAACCAAACTAGTTATAGAATGCGAAACTAATCAAAATAATTTATACATTAATCTAAACTAAACATGTTTGTTTAGACATGTTTATTACACACAGTATCAAAAGCAAGTAAATGTGATGCTTGGTTTCAATGTGTTTGTAAATGATAACTTTGTCACCAACAGACACGACTGGGATTGCAATCCCGTAACGGGCGGGGTTTCGCACTCGTAATGTAATCTTATACTAATAAAATAACATGCACATTGAGACTATAATCAAGCATGACTAAATAGAAAGAAAGAAAGAAACAAAACAGACAAAATTCCTTACTAATATTATAAAAGCGAAAGTGAGTATGTTTGTTTGTTACGTCTTTACGCCTAAATGGCTAAACTGATTTTGATGAATTTTGGTACAGAGATAGATGAGACTCTGGAGACGGACATAGGCGGTTTTTTTAAAGTAAGAAATTAGGGAAAAAGGGGATGAATAAAGAAAACTTAGCTTTGCTATTACAATAAATAAGGCGCAAGGGCAAAACTACAGGTAGCAGGTACCTGCAAATCAGGAAAAGGGAACTGTGTTACCCCGAATTTAACGCAAGCGAAGCCGCGGGCAAAGGCTAGTGATATAATATTGTCCTCCTGACCGTTTTCCGCCACGGCGAAAAATCTCAGCAGAGATATTATAGTGCACAAATGATGGCGAAGCACAGGTGCACTCTTTGTTCCCTGACTCCCATAGAAACAACGGCTTAACGTGTTTTCCGAGGCACGAGGGCATCTTACCACCGTCTTCCAAACTCCTGGTTGCTACTGGTAAAGTCCTAACGGATATACCCAATAATACGTTTTGCATAATCCGGGAATCGAACCTAGGATTCTGTGCTCAGCAGTCGCGCTTGTGACTGAAAGACCAACGGAGAAGTTGGACGCAGAAATGACTGTGTAAGTAAAATAAAAAGTAAAAAGATCCGATCCATCAATAAAGAAAAGACGAGGAAGTAGTAGAAAGTGTCTGATAGCAACTATGTCATCGATGATAAAATGTATGGAGCTGTTATGAGCTACCGAAAGGCTTATATCGATCCCTACAACCAGTCGTACAATGGAGTATCGTATTATTTAGTACTTGACTATAAGCTAAGCAATTACTATACAGGGTGGCCAGTTGATAGGCGTCCAAAGAAAAAAAATTGATGCCTTATGCTTGGGAGTACCTGAATTACCCCCATGTATGTTCCGCGATTTTTTGTAGTTTAGGAGCTAGAATTTAGTTATGTATTTAGTAGTAATTTTTCTAGAGCGCCCTGGGCATCTCCCGCGGCGGCTGGGTTGGCCTGATGTTCTCTCCCTCAACCGCCCGGCCACCTCCTTTGCTAGCATTACTGCTTCGCAGAAGGTGGTGACCGCTTCCCATTCCCTCTCGCTCCGGACCATGGACTGAACCAGGGCCGGACGCGAGAGATCGCCGCCGCCGATCGCCTCTACGAGGGCACGGCGGTGCTCCGCCCAAGCTGGGCAGACCGCCACTGTGTGCTCCACCGTGTCCTCCGGGCGATCATCACAATGTTGACACCCGGTCGTTTCCTCCCGCCCGATTATGTGCAGGAACCTCCCGAAACTTCCGTGTCCGGTGAGAACCTGCGTCAGGCGGTAGGTGAGGACGCCATGACGCCTCTCCTCAAATAGGGGACTTACCGCCGCTATTGTGGCGTGCCCTTGCCATATACACTTGACACTTCATTAAATATATATCGCTACAAACATAACCCAAGGATACAGATCCTAAACACTTAAGGAGTAATCTCAAGAGAGGCGAAGTATTTCATTCGATTCCCAAAGCAGATGAAACAATAAATAAACTCTTACACAATATCTTTTAATAAAACATTAAGCATCTACACGTGGCCTTAATCATCCGAGACCAAAAACATCGATAGAAAGTTCACCTGACCTTGACGAGGTCACAGCCTGATTTATGGACGTAAATTTATATATTACTAGCTATTGCCCGCGGCTTCGCTCGCGTTAAATTCGGGGTAACACAGTTCCCCTTTAGTAATTTGCAGGTATTTTTCGTCGGTAACAAAGAGTGTGTGTACCGATTTATTATATAAAATGTCATCCCCTCTTTTAAGTGTTGGGTGCAGATTTCCAAAACAAAATGATGCATAATTTTTTTGTTAGTGACAAATATTCCGCATACCAATTTTTAGCTTCCTACCTTGAAAATTGTGGGATGCTCCATACAAACTTCCTCCCCCTATTTAGGAAAGTGGGGAATTAGAAAGAGACATAAAGTAGCCTATGTCCGTCTCCAGGGTTCCAACTATCTCTGTATCAAAATACATCAAAATCGGTTTAGCCATTTAGGCGTGAAGACGTAACAAACAAACTCACTTTCGCTTTTATTATATTAGTAAGGATAAGTAAACGAGTATTAGCATATAAAATATTCCCAGGTATTATATTAAAGAAAGCAAACAAAGGTACGTGCTACGTTTTCTTTCAAGTCGAGACCAGCCAATATCAATAGCAATTTGTGCGTTGAAAGCTTTGTGATTTTTCTGCTAAATATTTTGCTGATAAAGATCTGGTCGATTTGAGATCATTAAATAGACGCACAGATTCGAAATCGGGCTTGTACTAGTGTTTTTTTTTTACCAGTACTTTCATTGCGGATGTAATATGCTGACTTGTTGACTGAGCAAGAAAACTTATCTATACTGAGTATCTCAAACGTGCAATAAGTAAGTATATGAAGCAATGTTTCAATTTCGTCTACAAGTAAGTTGCTGTTAATATAATCTTATAGTGTGGAGTACTATCGAATGTGGTCCTGAAGAGACTATATCAAACAATTTTTTTGGTCTTGGGGTACCTTCAAAATACGACCATTCTTGGAAGTAAAATGGGAGAGTGTAAGATTACTACCTCCTATCCTCTAACTTATTAAAACCCCCCAAGTTTTGCTCCCCCGCACAGAAGAAGGCACCGTTTCCTTTTAAAAGGCCTCTATGTTCTTTTTCTAAACAATGACAGTTTTACAGGTGAAGGCATACTGCTACTACTATACTATAACAGCATAGCTCCAACCACTGCTGGCAGAGGCAGATCTCGTCTGATCCTGGCTAACAGGACTCAATATTCAGAACCCCACGCAGAGACTCCTCAAGCGTGTAATATGCTGGCCATCTTCGCAATTTGCTCTAGCCCGTTGCGTAATATATCAAAACTACTGGAATGTCCCAAACAACCAATACCTGCAGCCGAAGATATGATCAGAGACTGTGGCCTAAAGTGCTAACTACTTGGCCCACATTTTTTTCTCTTTTTCATTCTTTTTAAAAAACGTTGCCCCACACTAGGAATTATTCCTGTATCTTGGGTGCGTTTACAAACATTTTAACTCACATACACAAACAGTTTAGACCCGAAAGAACTACCTGTAGGTCATACAAATATTTGTTCCGTGCGGGGATTGAACCCGCGACATACTTAAGTGCTAACGCTGTAACAACAACAACATTGTAAAACTAAATGATTTTAAAAGAGTAACCATGGAGTTTCTTGCCGGTTCTTCTCCATAGGAAACGACCAACCCGAACCGTGCATCTTTTCTCGACGTTTTATAAGTGCCCATGTAGGCCTATGTAAAATATTTTTTTTTTTTTTTTTATTTGACACTCTGCGTAGCATTCTACCGTTCAGCCACTGCGCCAACCGTGCCGTCAACATAGTAACCATTTTTGTCGATACGAAGAGAAGAAGAAGAAGAGCAAGTAGGTTAATTGAAGAAGACGAAGTAATGATTATCATGAAACGCCCTTGACAAATTGCAGCGCGACCATTAAATGCAAAAAAAACTAGTGTCTCTTGTATAACAGTCAATTAGTACCTTTGTAATGACCTACTCCTCAAACATGAAACTGTTAAACCCAATTTAAACTTTGTTGCTTGCCAAATAAGGTTAATATCAATACAGCTCAAGTTTAAGGTTATTTCAATATGAATTGACAGCCTGGCGACAACGTCCTAAATCGGCGAGACGCGATAATAACACAAGCAAGAAATACGAGCGATGTTTTTATGGATGTTAAGTTTTATTACTTTGTTTCTAGACGAAGTAAGTACAGTCAAGTCTCTTCGGCATTCAAAGTCATTCGTTTGCTTGCCTTTTGAATTTACATAAGAAATTATATTGAATTAATTTTGTAACTCAAACATAGCAACCACCTTTGACTAATATGGAGTTGATGCTGATCAATTTTTCATGCAATGAGTAAACCAAAATCCTTTCTAATATTATAAAAGGGAAAGTTTGTTACGCTTCACGGCCAAACCGATTTCGATGAATTTTGGTACAGAGATAGTTGGGACCCTGGAGACGGACATAGGTTAATTACAAAAAAAGAGTGATAAATGAGGGAGACAGAGGGAAGAAAAGGGAAAACTTTATACGTAACGTAACGTAACTTTATACGTTTTAACATAGCACGTTTTTTTTGTTGTAATTGATTTGTACGCCTTGCAAGGCAAAACATAGTGAAACAATACAAATTTTATTCCACATACCATAATTACCTATGTTACTTATTTTGAATGTGACTCCACCCTAAAACAATGACCTTTTTTTTTTGGGGTGGGTAATCATCAAATAACTTCCCCCGCTCTGGGCGGAGCGGGGGGTAGTGTCAGACTTGTACTGACTAAAACCCACCCATGTTCCTTCTGTTGCCCTTCGCGTTCCGGGGCCGCGGTATCTCTTTCGAACAACCCGCAACCCCAGCTCAACACTTCCTGGCCCCTTACTACGACGAACTCATTTTGACTGTGACTCTGCCCACCATTAAATTCTTGAATTGCAATCTAAAATAAACCTTCCATACTTAGTTCTCAACATTTAATATCTTTTGTACGTACTTAATGACACTATCACGAATATCAATTCATTCGGCAAAGATTTAACTTGTCTAAACCTATTCTATATACACGACTGTGAGGCAAAAAAAATTATTGCAACTTTCAAAGGCTTTTTAAGTGTCTGTCATAGATAATTGGAGCTTGTTACTGTTAAAAATACCAATAACATTTTCCAAGAAATGCTTCGTTCTCGGATTATATGTTTCACAGTTTCAGTAATATGAAAGGAGCGTCGTGAGCAAACTAATAAAGAATTCAAAAATTGGGTTTAACACTGGTCACATTCCATCACTCGTCAGTTTATTTGATTGAACACTTTTGTTGATTTGTCAGTTTCGCTGAGTTTGCCAATTTTTTAAATGTCGTGAATTTCTCCTGTATCGTTGGTGCGTTTACAAATATTTAAACTCACATACACAAACAGTCAGACCTAAAACAACTATCTGTAGGCCATACAAATATTTGTGCCGTGCGGGGATCGAACCCGCGACACGCAGCGCAGCAGTCGATCGCACAGCCACTGTGCCAACTATGTCGTCAAATTTTGTTAATTCTACAGTCGCGTCGACTCGATAGTCTCCATAATTTGCCAGACTCCTTGAGTCGCCATTCAGGTATACCCGACGAAAACATTTACATAATAAATAATTAATGTGGATAATTGAATCTATCCCAATTTAAATCAGACTTAAACTTTTTAACCTCTAGAGCCCCAGCGGCACAAAAACGTGCCAGTAAACAAGTATTACCGTTGAGCCCAGCTGTTGAGGCCACCAAACCCCGACCGGTTTAAAACTCAATTCAATTCATTTATTTCAATTAGACCATTACAGGCACTTTTGAATGTCAAGAAACAAAATGAATCTACAGTCCCGGTCACAAGGCATAATAACTTGTGAAAGTACTGTAGTTGCCCATTCCAAAGCGTTGATCTCTATGGAGAAGAATGGGCAAGAAACTCCATGGACACTCTTTTAAATTATAATATTTTTACAAAATCGTATTTACATCATTCATGTTGAGATTATACAAATATGTGAGAACGATGTAGAAAGACGTGCACAGTAAGAGCGTCCAGAGTAAATAAAAAGCAAAATTTAATTTTAAATCTAAATAAGTTTAAAAATGAACCGTGGTAGCTAAAAAATGACCAGTCCCAACTGACAGCGCCCGTTCACGAACATGACGTATGGATCAGCCCCATTCAGCTCGACCATTTTGAAGGGAGCTAAATGACCCGACACACCCGCCACCATCAGCGAGACATTTAAGTGAGCATGACACTATCAACCACCAGGGCTTCGTCAAGTCAATGATAATACATAGCACTCACATACCTATGGGCTTAATAATTAAACAATACTAGAGAATTGATTCTATACATTGCAAAGATATTCTTACAATCTTCTGCAGCTTCCACTATAGCTTCGGATACTGAGTTTACCCCTATGCTTGTGGAGCAGGACCAGCATTGAGCCAAGCATTTTTATCATCAATATAGTCCCCCAACTTATAATATGCTTGCCTACATAGTGTGCGTTTAATACAAGATTTAAATTTCGTTTCATTCAGTTGAAGAATGTGGGGAGGTATTTTATTGTAGCCCCTCTGCTTTGCTGACATCTCTTTTAGGTGAGCGTAGAACACGAACGCGCCGTCGACAGTCAGACACCAGATGTACAGACGGTGAGCTAAACCATTGCTTACCGTCCATAGACCCACGTTTACGGTGGCTGGGAGTCATCTCGCGTGATTTCATCCCTTACATGCGTATCCAATATTGCCAAGACAGTTGAAAAAACTACCCATTACCATTAGATTCATCCATCTTTTCCTACAACACATACATAAATAAATAAATGTGTATGTACATACATATTCATGTGTGAATACAAATACTTAAGCAACCTACTACTAAAAGATTAGTAGTTCATCTTGAATGTTCAAAGATTCATGTCCGTTTACCTAACCTCTGATTTACGAAAACATTAAACATGTTTCTCGAGACAAGTTAGACCGGCATAATATATAGACTTATGGGCTAGGCAATAAATAATGTCTAGACCGCGTATTACTAGTGAATACCAACTTGTACTAAGACGTTGTAATATGCTTGGTAATAAATATTCTTGTTTTAATGATATATGACTTTAATATCATCTTGTGATGCGACTGTTTTTATGAGCGTGATATTTTTCTGTACTGATTTTTTTATAATGCAAGATATGGGCGGTCTGAACCAACGCTATTATTTGATTGAATCAAAACTTATTAAGTAATGTCTCACGTTACGAAATATTTCAAGAAAACTGGTTTTACTAACTAAAACCCACCCATGTTCCTTCTTTTGCCCTTTGCGTTCGGGGTCCGCGGAATCTCTTTCTAACAACTCGCAACCCCGAAAATCTAAAGAACATAATACAGAAAATGAACGTTGACATTTACAGATTAGAACTTAGGCAGCAATTAAAGAATATACCATTTTGTATTCCACAAATTTGTGTCTACACTAAGGAACAAACGACGCATCAATAAACCAAAAGAGATTCATTGGATTTGCCTAACACCATCAACCTTTTCCCAACTATGTTGGGGTCGGCTTCCAGTCTAACCAGATGCAGCTGATATCAGTATTTTACATGGAGCGACTGCCTATCTGACCTCCATAACCCAGTTAGTACTGGGTAATGCGATACCCCTTGGTAAGACTGGTTGTCAGACTTTCAGAACACTGACTAGCTGTAACGACTGATGAAAAGATCTACAAATGACAGCCGGGACAACAGCTTAACGTGCTTTCCGAGGCACGGTGGAAACTCGGTATGTAACGGGTGGTCACCCATCCACAGACCAACCTAGGCAAGCGCGGCTTAACCTAAAGTTCGACCCGTGCGGCTGCTATTATTTAGCCACGAGCTCCTCATTGGATTTGCCTAACACAAGTGTTAAATCCTTTTATAAACTCCGTAAAAACAAACGTTCTGAAACTAAAGCCACCGGTTTCAAAACTAAACTGCGAAACTGATTTGAATAAAACGTATTGTTACGCCGAGGTACGTACGTCACTAGTAAAATAGAAATCAAATATGGCGGCCGGTAAAAATAAAATGTAAAGCGAACCGATTTGTACAAACATTGTCGTTGGATTTTGTGCAAACGCTCAAAATGTAGGACGGTTTAAATTTTCATGGCGAAGTGTGATTTCTATTGTATTTGTTAAAATGTAATGGAGATGGCAGTATGATTTAGGTTATTTGATATCAATACGGTCGCCGACTAATAAATCGAATGTTTAATGTGATTTAAAAGCTACAATCTTATTTGATTTGGGATATCCAAATCAGGTAGATCCGAACATAAGTACACAGCAGGTCTTGGGCCTTCATTCCACCAGTGAAGAAAAGCCAAGCGTAGAAAAAAAATGATAGTGAAAAATGAACTAATAAGTAAGTAGGGCGAGATGAGTGTGATTGGTTGATTTGCGTCTCCTCTCAACTCCACTTGTGTCCGCTTTGTGAAAGCTGGTAAGCAGGTCTCAGATTTTTTTTGCCGGGGTTGCAGGTTGCTCAAAAGAGATACCGCAGCAACGGAACATAAAAGGCAAAAAAAGGATCATGGATGGGTTTAAGTTCACTTCCCCCGCTCTGTCCAGAGCGAAAGAAGTTATTTGATGATTTCCCATCCGTAAAAAAACCCTTAGGGAATCATCAAATCAGTATAGACAAATTGCAAACCGGGTCTAGACACGGAAATTGAACTTTGCTTAATAGAATATCAGCCAATGTCTAGTTTCTAGAAACGCATCCGCAAAATGCCCAAACTGAGTTAACCGTCCTTTTGCATGTGCACAGCGAGATTTCCCACGACGTGGTCATTTGTGTACGAAGCGAAATGCCACACACAAAGGTATGACTAAGTCAAATGTACTTGACACTTGTCTTTGTGTGTGGTGTCTTTGATGAATAGCGAAATGTGTTAGTGTAACAAACTTTAAAATTCTAGATTGCCAATTATAAAACAGTGATCAACAATAATTATTATAATGACATCGTAGAAGGATCAATACTCGTCGAAACAAATATTTGTGTGCCCTACCTACAAACAGTGACTATTTGTTGAAATCTGTCTATTTATACTTTCAATTCGTATGTATTTGTATTGCACCCACAACATGGAGCCCCACTAGAGTTAGTTTGAAAAGATATTTGACATCCATTTTCCTAGACTTAGGTTTTAATGTGAAGCTGCAAACTGTGATAAATATGTCGTAAAAGGCGTACTTTGATGGCACGCTAACGTTATAACATTCTCAGCAAACACATCATGTTAGTATGAGCGTGCATTAAACAACAACGAGGGTATACCTGCTTGTGTAAAGGCTTGGGGTTAGTATGATTAAGTGTGGGGGACTGGATAATATGATCGTAACATTTTTATTTCCGTGCTTTTGCTGGAAGTGAAGAAAGATAGAATATTGAATCCGTCAACTGCAAAATGCGCAATGAAAAACTTTAGTTTATTGTTCAAAGTGATTTGTTTTGGCATATTAAAACTCGGCATTTGACCCATGTACGTTATTTACAAACTTAAAAAAAAAAACTTAGCCCCACATTAGGAATTTCTTCTGTATTGTGGGTGCGTTTACAAACATTTAAACTTACATACACAAACAGCCAGACCCGACACAACTACCTATGTCAAACAAATATTTGTTCTGTGCGGGGATTGAACCCGCGACGCGCAGCGCAGCAGTCGATCGCTCAGCCACTGCGCTAACCGTGCCGTCAAACTTTAAATACCTATAATCTTTTTTTAACAATATCAACACGCAGTTCAACCCATGAGGTTGTCGTCTGCTTAACCGGGCAACTTTTGTGGATGCCTTGACAATAAGGCCTCCAGCCAAGGCAAAACAGCCTCAAAAGAATGATGAAAATAATAATAAAATAATCTAAATTGGAATTGCTGAATAAACCGTCAACTCGTAAACTCAAACACAGTTTTACACACCAACTTATTTTTAGACACTCTCCTCTGTCTGCCAAGGTACACAAATACACATTATATTCTCTCACCACCGAATTTCCTTTAGAAAATTTCCGTCCGACACATTTCTTTAAAAACTCCTTCCAACATATGCTCTTACGTCGTAGAAATATTTCACTCGAGCGAAACTTCCCCAGAATAAACATATATCAGCTATATTCAAATTAAATAAGCCATAATTTTTAAAAGTCCCAAGTTACGGCGTGGTTATGCAGTTTCTCTGGTATTACAAGCGTTCGCATAATGCGATGTGTCGACCAAGTACGTCTAACTTACTCCAAGAATTGCAAGACTTTTTTTTATTATCTTCTTAGTTTAACGTGCACGTAAAGGTTTTAAATGGTGTTCCAACTTTGCATAACGTGGACTTTTAAAGAGTTTTAGATATAGTTTATTCAAAAGATGCACAATTGCTTCTTGCAGCTAAATTGTTTTTTCGAGAGGTTTAACTGTTTAAATAGCGTAAGAAAACCGAACACCGTCAGCTGTTTGTCAATGCGAAAGTTTTAATAGTAAAATAAGGAAAATAAATGAGCCATGTTTCACCATAGTCACGTTTGTTAATGATTATGCACCATTTTGAGTTTACGATTTTAAATAAATTTTTGTATATAATAAAGTGCATGAACAAAAAAAGATTATTTATGGACGATGATAACAGTGAATATGCTGAATATTATCAGAGTATTTTTCTTTTATTGCACTCTTAAAAGAAAAGGCAAGATGTTTTCTATCTGTAAATGACGTATTTTGAAAAGATTTAGTACGCAATTCATTGGGAAAATAACTCATATATTTGCCTTTGTATTATTTTTTATTTGGTCGTTTATTAGTTTAAATAAAACTAAAAATCTCATCAAAAGACTTAGCAATGGGGCAATCTCAGTCTTTTGATAATATTATAGTTCAACGTATAAAGGTATAGTATTTTATTAAGTTCCTTAATGCGAAAAAAAAATCCTAATATATACATATAATGTTAGGTAAAAATTTTGAAAATAGTACTTAAAAAATTCTAGCTCCTAAACTACAAATTATCGCGGAACATACATGGGGGTAATTCGGGTACCCCTTAGCATAAGGCATCTAATTTTTATCTTTGGACGCCTATCAACTGGCCACCCTGTATATAAAGTACCAAAAAAACACAAAGTTCAATCAAGACTTCCTTACACATCAGACGCGTCTAACCAATGACAGCCAATCTCAGTCCAACATAAAAAGAAGAAAAACGTTTAACTAAATAGCCGACTATAAACCAACATCAACAAAGTTGGCGAACTGAAAAACTTGGATAAAGAGCTATTTGCCAAACTACAGCGATTTGTTGCCGCATCAAATGATGATGATATTATTCTGAGAAAAGTATGGTGGAATGTTTTCGGTGTGTGGGTAATAGTGGGGTAATGTGGCTATCTTATAAACTAGGCATTCATGTCTAGAATTACATCTAGAAAATTATCTATGTAATGGATGACCCTTACTAATACCATACTTTTTTTAACTTACTCAAGTTTGTCTTGTTCCAGCAAACACCGATTAGACGCAGAACTAGTACAGAAATTATTTTATAATGGTGAAATTATTAAATTAAAAATTGGTTAATGGTAGCTTTGAGCAGAAAAGTTAAAAGGATGAAAAGGGGGATAGGATTTTTGCCTAGCCGTAAGACATTATAAAAAATGATGCTTTGATTTAATAAAACATCTAACTAGTCTGAAAATATCTCATGTGGCAGGTTTGATAGTAATAATTTCCCGGTTCAGCTCCTACACAAAGAGCCATCTAGTAATGAAACCAAGTGCATTCGGTACACTACATTAATTCTAATGCGTACATGTCACAGAAATGTATGGTACCGAAGCGAAATCTAGAGGACACAATTTACTGTACAAAATCTTTGTACAAGTAGCAAAATGCTCAACATTTCAAGTTTTACCCTCGGTCGCTTGCATTTCAAAACGTAAGTTTACAAAGTACCCATTGAAGCTTCACCCAGGGTGAACGCAAGGTGAACAGGCGGTAGCGAGCGCGGTGGCGTGAGCGATCAGGTAGACATACTGCACCGCGAGTATTTCTACCTGGTTGCTCATGTATACCTATTTTCACACATTATCAATAGACAGTCACTTGCTAGGACCCACTAAACAAGTAACCATAGTGCTCCCAATGTAGGTAATGGATTAATGGAGTTAAATTTCACCTTGAAAAGGGCAAATATTCACCTGCATTTAGCTGAGCCTAATACAGTTTCGAAAACGGTAAGCAGATGAAGGTCTATTCATTCAGTTGTACTAGGCGCCCATCATACTCAAGGATACAATCGTTTCGTTCGTAAGGAAGACGGTTAAACTTTGTGTTCAGAGGTTTGCCTACCTCAGTAGCTTAGTACCCGCAGAAGCAAAGAAAATACCCGCTCAAGCGGTTCATTCTAGTCGAAGCCTTAGACAGATCCGGCAAAAGATATTATCCGTGCACCAAAAGTTTACAGTTCTTCAAAGTTCCTCATTCGTTACACGTCAAAATATCTGTAAGTTGAGTCATAGTTAATTTGAACATCTCCAGCTATATTTAATATAATTTCGTTTTATACTTGTGAAGTTAGCTTTACGAAGCGAAATTACTTTGAAGTGCACGGAATCTTTCAAAGTTAATTTTAAATTCATATTTACTTTTAATAGATAACGAGTTTTAGTTTCACTTATAATGATAATTTTACAAAACTGTTTTTACTTAGATAGAGTTACTCAAATGCTGAAGGAATGAGTTAACAGATCTTGCATAGCTGGGTTTGGACTAAATACATCTTAAAAAGAAGAATGAATGTGTGAACAAAAAAGGCTTTCAAAATCAACAAGTACAAAAAAATAAACCTAAACCAACTGAAATATTCAAAATGAGTAAGTAAAATATCCATCCGGGAGGCACTTAAACTAAATCTGTCACTTAACTATATCACGGAAATCGATGAACGCGTATCATATAACACGATCAAAGCAAATAATATTTCAGGACAAAATTACCATACGTCTAATGTAAGTGATACACACAGTAAGGGTCTGAGGATAGTTCCTTGAGGGACCCTTTTAGTGGGCACCAATAAATCAAACCCTAATGGAGTGTGTTAGCCTCTCGCAGGGTCTGTGCGCATAATATTTTCGAATTTTACAGTAGGCAAGGATGGAACCGACCCAAATGGTCTGAATATTGATGGCACCCCATGTTGACATTGTAGTAAGCATTAGATAGAATGATTGGACGAAAATGTGAAAGTTTTCTCTTGTTAGGTTTTTGCTTATTCATGGGGTCGCTTTTTATTGATTATGTGTGTGACTTTGTGATAAGAAAAGTGTTCAGAATATGTCTGAAAGGCTATTAGGGTGTCGGGGTGCTGTGTAATGTCGCTATATGATGTTATATGAATGTTATACAAGTTCTATCTTAAAATTACGCTGACTATCAATATTTTGTTAATGAACGAAAACTTAAGTTTAGTTTGAATAATAACGTTTTTAGCTATTCACCAAGTAGAACTTTTAACGTCTAGAGGTTATTTCATAATTAATATTGGAATATAGTAGGTTTCAGTTTTGTAGAACCAAGTTTAAATTCTAAATTATTTTAAATTATATATTACATAGGGTATACTGTTACCAGAACGTTTGTTGAAATCATTTTTACTCCAAGATTACCTGCAATGAAAAAATTTATAATTAGAGTGGCTAATAAGTGAAATAATTAAGACTGTCATGTTTTTTACACAAAATTACTATTGTGATAATGTTTCTTTAAAATATAACATAAAAAAATGGTGTTATATTTAAAAAGCAACATTATTACAGTTGTAGCACTTAATCACATTCGTGTCACGAGTTTTAACGCAGGCGTTAACAATTTTATAAAAATAGACGCATCCATTATAAATATTCCAAACATGAAAAGTGCCAATCGAGTTCCAACGTTATACTGAAAATAAAGTTCATGATTTATTCAACGCCGCTAATAATAGATTCATACACAGATCTGCCCACCCTGCCGATGAAAAAGGGACAATACTTGTCATAACAAGGCCCGGCTTCACACTGTCACACAAAACTTCCTGAACACGAAGCCAAAGAAGTTTTGTTTTATATTCAAAAGCTAATTAATGGTACTTTTCGCAATTTAGGCCCATTCACATTTAATATTGAAAAGGATTAGGGTCCCAGTTGTTTTGAGGAGAGCAAAAAGAAAAAGTTTCTATAAGGTCCACCCCTTAAACTGACTTGGGTATAAGTGGACATTCTTCGTAATATGAAAAGTTTGACAGTTAACGACAAAGTGGAGTAAAAAGTGCCCTTAAAAACTATGTAATGGTATTAAAAAATACTGGTATAATGTTGTTGTCATGTCTTGTAGAGTTTTTTATTGTTATGTGAGGGAACTTGTTGTAAAATGGATGTGATTGTTTAAATGTTTGCCTTGACTTCTATTACATGATGTTTTGTTGTTCAGTAGCATTCAAGCCACGATTAAGTTTTTATTTCGTTTAAGAACGGGACTTGTGAATCTTCATTACCTATCTATATTAACATATTTCGACATTTTAGCTTACGTAATATTGGCTATTAAAATGTTCAAAATTTGATTTTAATTTGATTGGAATAACAACAACAAAATTAACAAACAAGAAATATAGGTCAACATAACCAGTAAAAAAACTAAACAACACAAGATGCCTTTTCCTTGTTTTAGTAAATTTGGTTAAATAATTAAATCCCTTAAACAACTTAATATTTCTCTGACCCAAAAATAGCATGAAAGGGGCCCACCGCTGAAATTAGGTAAAGTTTACGCCGTAACCATTTTCCATACCGTTGGGAACGGAATATGAAAAAAGGAGCTTATTTTTAGAGTAGCTCCAATGCTGTAAAGAACAGATTTTAAAGCAATTCGCTATAATTTTATGACGGATGGATATTTTCCATATTTTTATTTATTTGTAAGAATTCTTTAGTAAATGATTAATTCGAATTCGAGTAAGAAAATCATTTTCAATCTTTATTTTATTTTAAAATGAAGACTAATTGTATTTTGAAAATAGTATCTTATGACTTACTTATCTTTCATTCATCTTCTTGTCATTCAAAAGTTAATGGTCTTATAGAATGCATGATTTGAGTTTCTAGTTTTTGAGGTAATAGACTAAATATATTTTTAACTAGCTTTTGCCCGCGGCTTCGCTCGCGTTAAATTCGGTAGCGCCTTATTGATTTGTAATAGCAACGCTAAGTTTTCCCGTTTCTTCCCTCTTTCTCCCTCACATCCCACTTTTTTCAAAAAAATATTAGCCTATGTCCGTCTCCTGGTTCCCAACTATCTCTGTACCAAAATTCATCAAAATCGGTTTAGCCATTAAAGCGTGAAGAGGTAACAAACAAACAAACAAACAAACAAACAAACTCACTTTCGCTTTTATAATATTAGTAAGGATTACAGGAATCATTAGCACCGTAGCCAAAACTGCATTTAGCTGATGTACTAGCTTAATATTTATTTTAATAGTTTATTCTACAAAAAGAGGAAATGCCTTTGCCTAGTAGTGTGACATTTATAGGCTAGTATTGCTTTATTACTTTCTACAAAAAGATACCATCTGTTTAATTTAACTAGTTCTTTTTTTGTGTTCGCGAACAGTATTTTTGTTTATTTGAATTAAAATAACAACGTCTTCCATTAAAGCATGTCGTCCTACCACATTCGTTATAACCTCCACCGCAAACGACAATACCTACACAATTCCTAACTCTCGACATCCATTAAGGCATGCGTGCCTTTCCATCCCGTGTAATATCATAAGCGGTTAGAAAAGATTGCTACCGCTGTTACATCCAAGTGCTTCATAGGCCACAAGGGTGGAATTGCTACCGAATGTAGGCGAAGTCAGTCAAATGCGCCCCAAAATGGGAAGCCACAGTAAGCAAGCGTAACCTTAATAATATAGCGAGTATGTAACTGAAGAAGGGTCTTTTGTTAAATGTTTTGTTGTTCTATTGTGCTTTGAAAATAATTGTTGTACTAAGATAGGTTGGCTTCAGGAACACTTTTAAGTTACTTAGGCTAATAATATTTTTTTTATATTTTTAAATGTTTTTTTTTTTGTTTTTGATAAAAAATATAAAAAAAATATGTATGTAAATAAATAAATGACAATAAAGCGATGGAGTTTGTTTGTTTGTCTAAATGCTCTAATTTCTGAAAAGACCAGTCGGATTTGAAAAAAAAACACTTTTAAATTAATTAAATATAAAAGTGAAACCGCGGGGCCGGTGTTAAACTAGTTGTTTACAGGAGTTCAACCAATATCATGTACTATCTCTAGTGCTACAAGTGTACAAAATACCATAAACGCTAATATTTAGCCGTGAAAACAAACTGTTTTCAACTGTCGTCTTTTAATTAAATCTCATTTTACTTGTTGTTGTGTACCCTGTTACAAAGAAACGATCCATGAAACCAAATTACTCCATTCCCCAATACGAGCCATCAACAATTGTGGCACCATGATCACACCTACTAAAACAAATGAAGACACTTAAAACCTGTAGCAAGACTTTGCAACCACGTATCTCTTAACAAATATTGTGTTTGCGTTTCCAAGTCCTTATATGAAAATTACTCTTTTCTCTAGTACCCCACACGCCATAAAAACACAGCTGCTTGTGTTTCATAGCGGAGAAGACAATATCATCTGTTTTTATTGGTCAACGATGTCAAAAGGTATCAAATGTAAGCACAGGCTGTTGCATTTTACTGTACTATCTGCTTTAGTGTTAGCGCTAAACCTTGCTATGTAGATGTCAAAACTAATGTGGATAAACGCAATGAAATTAATTAAATTACGATTTTACAACAATCGGAATGTTACTGTACAGCTAAATCCATATTGAGAATTTATTTTTACGCTCTACGAAATATCAATACAACTATGCTAGTAATTGATGACTTATCTATTCTGCCCTTATTGTAGTACTAGCTTTTGCCCGCGGCTTCGCTCGTTAAATTCGAGGTAACTAACACAGTTCCCCTTGTGCCTTATTGATTTGTAATAGCAACGCTAAGTTTTCCCTTTTCTTCCCTCTTTCTCCCTCACATCCCACTTTTTTTTCTAAAAGTTTAGCCTATGTCCGTCTCCTGGTTCCCAACTATCTCTGTACCAAAATTTATCAAAATCGGTTTAGCCATTAAAGCGTGAAGAGGTAACAAACAAATAAACAAACTCACTTTCACTTTTATAATATTAGTAAGGATTGGGGTCGACGCAAAATGTACTCTTCTTCCTTACTTACTTCTTTAGTCACATCAGACTTCTTTATCATAGCCATGTCAAACTTCACATAGTCCATCTTTGGTCGTCTCCTATCTATGGTAAGCTAGTTGTCATTGACGTATCAAATTCAAACCATGTTAATACAATTATTATTATTTGAAAATAGAATTCATCATCATCTATTTGTAGTCGGCGAAACACGTTTTCTTCTGCCATTCTCCCATATCAGACGTCACGGCAACATTTACTCTTTTCTCCTTACACAATCCATCCATGTTTTCTTTGGCCTTCCTCTCCTTATCCATCAATCAACATTAGATTTTGTCTTTGTAGCCATATCATACTTCACACAGTCTATCTAACTTAAAATATTTTGTATTAGAAAATAGAATTATCATTAATAATTATTAAACGTTTTTGTATAGGCATTTTCGCCTGTCAGTACAAACTAAAAGGAATCTGTCTTTGCAACTTCGGTTTGAATTATTGTTGTTGATCGTACTCTCACTCTAAATTAAGAATTCTAGACTGTAGAGCGTGTTTTGTCTCTGTGTTTAAACCTTTCCAGACACTGGAATTACCGTCTGGAATGTTTTAGTTTCCACCACCACTAGTGTTTCTATTGTCTTACCCACACCATTCTTCTGATTAAAGTCGTTTGAATTGTTTGTACTTACCAACATTTTGTGTATGAATTGTGTATTTTTTTTATAAAATTGAAATTTACCTCTTCTTTTGCATTTTGTTTTCAAATTAATTTTGTCTCTTTCAAATAGACATTGGCTGTGTAACTCAAGATAAACATATACTATTATTTTTTATTAAGCTTAACGACAGATTAGTTTTGCTTTACGATATTATAATATAAATCTAAAATCAGTAAAAATAAATCTTTTTTTAAATTGGTTTTTGAAAACTGGGTTTTTGGCTTACTACTGTGTTACCGGCCGAGAACGAGTCAGACTCGCGCACCGAAGGTTCTGTACAAACTTGCGACATAAACGGCCATATCTATTGACTGCGTAAACATGATTTTTTCTCAGCTTCAAGGGACAACAGATTTGAGTATATGGTTTTAATTTCAAGTTCGAATCGGCCTTACGCACCGAGAGTTTCGTACAAACTTACCTTGATACCTCCACCCGTTCCCGAGATAAAGAGTCTTGACAGACAGATGGACAACAAAGTGATCCGTTTTTTTCCTTTTGAAGTACGGAACCCTAAAAAATGAAGAACTCCATGATGAAGACTATGCTATGCAGTCTTAGCATAGTCTTCATCATGGAGTTCTTCAATTCTTGAGCAATGTTCCAAGTAAAGTTGAGTGCTATGCAAATCAATCTACATTGAGTTAACTTCGCCTTCTTGAAACAAAATGAAACAATGTTTCAAACGAGTTCAAGACGTACAGAGGTCTTATTCGAAACTAATTGGAAGTTACGGTACAGTTTCTTTATCCATGTATTCATGACAAAGTTAAGGGAAATTGTACTTAGCTTCTATTGTCATAATGATGTTATTATTAAACCTTTTGTCATTTGGAAGGTACAACCTATAAGTTCGGTCTGCCACAACCCTTGGTTACAATCAACCTTTTGAACTGAGAATTAAATTAATGGTATTATTTGAGCTTGTGTTGATATAGTTTGTAACGGTGTTTTGTTTTGTTTAGCTACCTTATGGCCTTGGTAACAATAGCTTACAAAATGTTGACGGTTGCTGTTCATTGAATGATCCTTCATTTTTATTATGTAACAATACTTCTATGTCTACCCCTGGTAAAAAAACCAGTTACTATCAATTAGTTTCCCCCGCTCTAGGCGGAGCGGGGGGTGTGTCAGACTTGTACTGACTAAAACCCACCCATGTTCCTTCTATTGCCCTTTATGTTCCGGGGCCGCGGTATCTCTTTCGAACAATCTGCAACCCCGGCAGTGTTGAGTGTAACCTTAATTAGTAATCTCAGTCACCATCTGCCTAATTTGTTCCCAAATATGTGTAATATGAATCGATTTTCTACCTGACCTCCACAACCAAGTTCGTTACTACTTGGCTTCGGAGGTTGATAACCAGTCTTACCAAGGTGTATTGTATTATCCATTGGTAATAAGTGTATTACCTACTGGTTATACGATATTCCTTGGTAAGATAGTTTGTTAAAATTTTGTGTAACTACTGTCAAACATCTACAATTGGTAGCGGGGACCAAAGGCTTCACGTATTTCCGAGGTAAGCAGCTAACTCGGTATATAATAAGTTAGGACCTATCCACGGACCAACCCAGGCAAGAGCGTCTTAATCTGAATTGGCGATGTTAGTACTTACTCCTAATTCTCATGTTTTCGTACAACCATTGATTGAGCATATTAATCTATCTAGTCAGTTCCTTTAGTACTTTAAATTCTATTTTCATTTTTCTTTTCATTGCGGTCCAGTTTCCTACACCCGGGCAAAAGCTTCCTTTCTCCAAACGTCTATATTTGTGTAATCTCTGGTCATGCTCACCCTACAAACAAGATTAAATCATCACACCATTTTTGCTGCAGTCTACTTTGGTGACGATTTTCTTCATGAGGTGTCTACCGTGATAAACTTTCCAGATACATTCGTGCTACGTGGCCAGCCCACTTGATTCCATTTTAAAACCGACCAAATTTTATTCCATCCTCTATTGTACAATATATTTTTGGATAAAAATATCGTAAAAATAAATATTACAGTCCTTCATCAATACCCAACATCAACTTTAATGTAATGCAAATTGAACTTTGTGAGCGAAACACGTTATTTCCAAGTACGGACCAATCAATATTAATATTACAAAAGTTTTATGTTTGATTACTTCTATCTACGTTTTAAGTGGTTAATTTTGTAACTTTGCTGTTGATAACAACGAAAGGATGAAGCTTTTCATTAGAACAATGATTGGTCGACCATATTGATGAGCTTTGGGTGGAAAATTACCAAGTTAGATCTCCTTAATGACGGTATGATTGGATTGGATGGACTCCTGGGCACCGGAGACGCGGGTCTGTGGACGGTATACAATGGGTCCCTCCTCCTCCTCTTAACTCCGTCCCTCTAAAAACGACAGGTTAAGACCTGTCGTTACTGTCGTGTTGTCGAAAAACGATGATGTGGATAAGTCCACAGCGTATCATCGTTTTGCGACGTCCGACGTCATCGTCTCCACCATCGCGTCTGGGTTGTTTTGAGGTTCTCTCCCTCAAACGTCCGGCCACCTCCTTCGCTAGTAAGACTGCTTCACAGAAGGAAGTGACTCTCCATCCCCTCTCGCTCCGGACCCACACTGAACCAGAGCCAGACGCATGTTTGTTGGTCCTTTCAGTTTAAACAGTGAATGGATTTGGATGAGATTTGGTACTGATCTCTCGATTTACACACAAACAAAACATTTTTATTACTACTACTGTCAACATAAAATCACTTTGAAATATTTTGTTGCCATTAAACTATCTTATCATCAATACCTCCTTGGTCTAGTCTAACGCGACTGCATGAGGTACTTTTTTTTTTGGGTGGGAAATCATCAAATAACTTCCCCCGCTCTGGGCGGAGAGAGGGGAGTGTCAGACTTGTACTGTCTAAAACCCACCCATATTCCTTTCAACCGCCTTTTATGTTCCGGGGCCGCGGTATCTCTTTCGAACAACCCGCAACCACGGCAGGTGCATGAGGTATTAGGTTCGATTCCCGGATTGGCCATGGTGTTATTGGGTATTTCCGTCACATATTTCTTAGTACAGCCGTGGAATTTGAATTTGGGCCCAGCTGATAGCAATAGGCTTGTCCCCTTTTTCAACTTAAACATTACTGGCTAAATGTGGCTGTACTATAAGGCTTAGGTACTTCTGCCCAACTCTACTGGGATTACAGTCGTGACGTTATGCCATATTCAATCCAACTAAAGCTGTGTACTTCATTACAAATACATGGAATTTATCTTCGAGGGGTTCTCTCGGTAACGAGAGTAATTTTGATGGCCCATAAATGTGTTAGGAAAGATCATTAAGTTCTTAGAGAACTGTTTTATCTGTTAATAGACATTGTTGAAATTTTAATGGACAGAATTTCTAATGTGGTACCGAATTTTAATTTTGGTGTGAATTAATGATTGGTGGGTGAGGTTTTGTTTTCGTTGATGTTCGGTTGTTTAATTACTTTGTGATCATGCGAAATAAGAATTATAAGCTATAAATTGCAAGTTGTTCGTATTTTTCTTTTTGTGTGCAATAAAGAACATGAATTCTTTATTCCGTCACTTCATAACACGAATCTTATTTATTCATCAAAACTAACACTATCTACAACAACCCTATCCCTTAACCAATAAACGAAACAAATCTACAATAAAAACCAAACAATTCACGACTCCTATCAAAAAGTAAATTACAAGAATTTGCTGAGGCACGCAATTTGATGTAAATGGAAACCTTTGTTCCAGAAACGGGGTTCAAAAAACCTTGGGTTTTGTCACTGTTCCCATTACAAATAACACTCTTAAAACAACCGACTGCAAATAAAGTAGGACATTGTATTTAACAAAAGGCACACGTAAAATGTTGGGGCTTGTCACCTTCCTTTTATGTGGGGGTGCAAGTTATAAGCTCGGCTTTTGAGTGGTGGTTTTGAGCTACACGCTACTGTAAAGGTGAATGAAAAAGGAGGATGTCCATATTACGTGTGGACGTTGGGGATAACGAAAGCGAAAAATGATATTCTGGAAGTTGTAGATAAGGGAAGTTTATATCGTCGAAACATCGGGACTATATTCCCCCATGACAAGAAAAGGTGTGTGTTCATGATCATTTTCCCAATGATAAATTTTAGACGTAGAAATATGTTGGGAATCATTTCCATTGAGAGCACAAGCCCCCGGGCAATAAAAACAAAAACAAAAAAAAGTTCTTAATAGAAAACCTAATAACACTGCCAGACTATTGATAATTTATTTTCGTACCAAATTGAAATATAAGTCCTACTTCAATATTTATCTCAGGCATGTTTTTGTCATTCGTAAACTAAAATATTTAAATGTCAATTCAATCACTTATATAAATACGCCGTAATATGAAGATAAATATCTCTTATATAAATTTAAATAGAACTAAAGAAATATTACATTCAAGGAATGACATAAAGAACAAGTTCTAGAGAAAGTAAATATACACGTTTAGATTGATAAGGTAAATAAAATTGTAAATATCAAGACACACGCCTTATCACACAGCTTTACTTTCGCAGGTCTGCTGAAAGAAATTTCTAATAGCAGTACCTTTATGATCTTCTGTCTAAATGAAAAGTATTCTGTGTGTACAAGAATAAAGGTAGAAAAGATAGAAGTCCAGATTATGAAGAGTCCTGTTAACGTAGTAAAGAACGACTCTTGAAAACAGTAATTCAGAAAGTAGTTCACTGAAGTAGGTAGTCCTAGATTGGAGATAATCAAGTCGTGGCAGTTAAGAGCTACGAACGCTTTCTGCGAGACCGACTACAATGAACGATACTCTAGGGAGACTGTCATAGTTACCACACTAAGACTTGGTAAGTGGTTTACTGATAGTATTAACATCATTTTTTCAGTACTAAAGAGATAATCGCTTCTGGAAGAGAGGACTGTAATGATAGTTGTAAGAATTATTGTTTTTCGAAATAGAACTTAAAGAAAAAACAAAAAAAGAAGAAAGCTAAAATACAACAGTCAGTAAAGAGAAATGATTCTGTCAATACCAATAACCACGGCCATTGGTAGTTGACGAAGAAATTTTTCCAATAATAAAAGACAAAATTGTGTTGTTTTTCTTCGTTGCTTCTAGGCTCCATTCAATATATTTGAGTGATACATTGTCGGGAAAAATAGATAGGTATTACGTGAAATTGGATTGCGGTCAACATGATTCCATCTTCAGAGTTGTTCGGAACAAAAGTCTAGGTAAATAAGTATTAATGTGTTTCTGATTTGGAAAATGTGACCCGAGGCCAAGCTATTGGTTGTGTTTGTAAAAGCTAATGAGGTTCCCAGTAAATTACTAAGTTAATAATATAAGATAGTTCCGGTAGTACACTAATGGTTTCTGATAATAACCAATCAGGTATAAATGTACCAAATATACAAAATATTTTTTATTGATATAACGAACTTATTCAAGCAGAAAATGAACGCTGAATAACTATAATTTTCCGTTCGTATTAACAAAAATAACAATTTAAGTCATTTCTGGGAAGTACATAAATATTTACCATCAGTGTCAACTTTTCCGGAGCCAAAATTTGTGGATCACAAAGTCAATAAACGAACAGACAAAAAACATATCATCTAAGTACATAACATGAAGCTATAAAACGCTTAAAAACCCGACCCTGAGCTACACAACGGTCCCGTAAACATTCTTATTTAAATTTTCAACAACAGCTGACACTCCTAACGCCAGCAATTCACAAAACGCCCACACAGCAAGTCTACACCACACGAGCACATTATATGTTAATCAAGGCAGGGCCCGTTTGGAATTAGTTGGCGGCCCTGGGGACAAACATTGGACACCGCATCAACATGTTTATAGTGTGCACACAGGGGACCTTTCAACGGCCAAACCACATGGGCACGGATAGACAAGCTTGGATTAAGGATGTCATTTCTCGCACCGGTCCACTCGACCGAGACTTGGAATAATTTAGGAGAGTCTGTTGTTTCTGTGACGGGAGAGATAATGTTTTGTGTACACTTGGAGTTGCTTTGAGAGTTATTCAATTATTTTAACTGAATGTCCTTTAATGTTAAAAAGTAGACTAAATTGCAAAACAATTTTTTTAATACATAATTTTTGTCATAAAGTAAGTTTTGTTTTAGCACTGCGTTTATGACAAATAAAAGGAGAACTTATTTCTGAATTAATTAATATAACTTAAATGATGAGATGAGACTGGCCGCGTTGCCACGGTATATGGCAACGCTTAAGCCTTTGGCCAAAGTAAACGCCAAATTAAATTTAATAAAATTTTCATCCATGTAAAAACGCATGATTGAAAGGGCGCTAAAGATAAATGAATATACGTTTATTTATCTTAGTTCTATTTGTGTATAACTTCAGCAAAATGTTTGTTCCATTACATTACTTATCTATACCAAATAATTAAGAAAAATTTCTAAAATACAACAAATTGGTATTGCAATTGCTACCTGGTGAAACCCCTTAGTTAACTCCACTACTATTGCTTGGCTCCAAACCCTCGTTTAACTTTTAGCGTCTCACCTCCTTGGATACTGGCCAAGAGATTATAGTTTGCCATCCTGGGAAATTTAGGGCGTTGCTAAAGAAATTTGCAGAGTAAATAATGTTTCGCCTGGGAGCTGGGGGATTAATGCTGCTGTTAGTACACTTTTAAATTTTCCAATTTAAAAGTTAGGAGTAACATTACTGTATTGTTTGTTTCTTTTCTTGGGCTTAAATGCAACGTAGGAAGGTAATCTAAGGTTGTTTTTTAGGGTTCCTTACCTCAAAAGAGAAACCCTTATAGGATTATTTTGTTATTAAGACCTTTTATTTCGGGAACGCGTAGAGGTATTGAGTCTTTAAATTTATAATTACTAATAGATTAATATAAGCCTTAATCCTTACTAATATTATAAAAGCGAAAGTGAGTTTGTTTGTTTGTTTGTTTGTTACCTCTTTACGCTTTAATGGCTAAACCGATTTTGATGAATTTTGGTACAGATATAGTTGGGAACCAGGAGACGGACATAGGCTAATTTTTATTTAAAAAAAGTGGGATATGAGGGAGAACGAGGGAAGAAAAGGGAAAACTTAACGTTGCTATTACAAATCAATCAGGCGCAAGAGCAAAAACTGCAAGTCTGCTTGGTGTGTTATACCGAATTTAACGCGAGCGAAGCCGCGGGCGAAAGCTAGTTAAATTATATTATTATTTTTATGGAATTATTTGTACGTCATAGTATGGCAGGATATGCTGGAACTAATACTATAACATCTATTGTACCATATTTTTACAAATAAACATTTTGATTTGTGTTGAAATTAAAACCATATACTCAAGTCTATGGTACTTTGGAGCTGTGAATAAATAAATCGATTTCTTTTTGTTTTGTGTGGAATTCAATGGCTTTATCATTACTTTTTAAAACAAAAGAGTTTAAATATTTTGGTGTGTTATTAAAAAAATGAAAAAAAAATATCAGCCTGATTGAAAATACTTTCTCAAACCTTTTTTTTATAAAATAATTAAGATTAACGAAAACGCAAGAAAAAGTGACAAAATGCAAAGTTAGAAAGTCAGATTTGATGATTTTTTTTATAAAGAAATTAGTTGCTAAAATAAAATAAACCAAAACGACGTTGCTTAAATTTATTTTACCAAAAAAGGGTCACGTTTTAATCATAGGTAAAGTTGGGAGAAAAAAAATTGTTTGGAAAAGGGACCTCCATTGAGATGGGTTGGTGTTGAACGCGCGGGTCATTTGAAGAGGTCATTTAAACTTGTAATAACTTCGTCGAAAGTCAGTCAGTTGGTATTATACCAGTTGTCCACTTTGTGTTGTTGTTTTGGCAAGAATATCCAAGGGTAAGGAAACGACAGGGTGGAAATGGGGTTGTGGTTAAAATTAGAACAGACGACGATCGATAATTTGCAAAGTTCAACCATTTTGTTCTACTGGTTTGAAGATGGTGACTATGCTTATGCAAGACAAAAATTTTCATGGTTTGTGTATAGAAAGAAGTTAAGATTTAAATTCCTAACTACACTATATGAAAGAAAACAAGAAAGTTAAACTTTTTTTTTAATGGAAGCTGAATTGATGAATAAAGCTTCTTCTTTCAAATGACTTAATATTTAACTGAATGCCTTCATAACTGCTGGCCAAAGGCCTTTCCCCACGGCTTCCAGTTATTTCGATCCTGGACTAACACGGGCTGGTCGTTGGTTGCGTCGAGCTCGTCCCTCCAACTTCTACGAAGTCTGCCGCGTCGCCTTTTGGCTGTATCAGGCCGCCACGTAGTGGTCATTTTGGCTTACAACTCATGGAACTCATTGGGTTTCGTAAAAAAATAATACCCATGCACAAATGAAGAAACAGGAAGCAGAACCCGTATCAATTCAAATGGAAAAATATTCCTTTGTGAAATAATAAAGCCGAGTACACAGGTGAAGAAACATGAAGTACAACTCCTAATTACAAAGATATTAACACAAACTTTGATAAAGCAGGTGTTTATACACAGTAACACTACCCAACCACCCACACTTACCGCCAACGTAAAACAACATAAATGTAAACCGTATAAATACAAAATGCCTTGAAACCACTTGAAACACTGCCGCGGTTAAGTGTCACCAAATTCAGACGAATTATAATATACTGAGCGTAGAAACGTTAGCTAAGAACTTGGTAGTTTATGCCACACACGGAATTAATATTATCACTGGCGCTGTTCCCGACTTTGTAATGGGATGTCCTCATTAAATATTGTCTTCAGGATTTTATGTAATCTGTGTAAAACAGACATTTATATGATGCTGTATAAAAAATAAGAGCAAATCTGACTCGCGCACCGATGGTTCCGTTCAAACTTGCGACATAAACGGTCATATCTTTCAACTACCTTTTAGAGGGTTAATTTTTTCACAGCGCAAAGTAATCGCAGACTTGAGTATACAATTTTAATTTCAACCCAATACTTTCACGCGTTACCGAGATAAAGGGTCTTGACAGACAGATGGACAACAAAGTGATCCTATAAGGGTTCTGTTTTATTTTCTTTTGAGCTACGGAACCCTAAAAATGGTTTCACTTGATTCAGGCGGCCATTTTTTTAAAATAAAATTTATATATGAATTCCTCATTTTAAGTATACCTGTCAGTAAGTAAAATAGAAAATATACAATTAAAAAAAGTAAAACTAAACCGTCTGTTTAACCCAAAACTAAATTGTAGAGTTTGGAATACATTTAAACTATTTTTGAAAATTAATTTAAAATATAATAATACCTTACCAAAAGCTAAACAAACTCCTTTCTAACAGCAGAAAGTAATTAAAATGTCTTGAATCTTGCTAACAAGTACGAGTTGAAACTAAGTTTCTTGTTAGAAAATAATATTGGTTTTGTTAAAGAACACTCGCGAAATATATTACAATTTAAAATGTTAACCTGTTATTGGATTTTCAAAGGTTTTTAGGTTAAACTTTTTAATAAAGTTAATTTAGGTAAAGTAAAAAGACTGAGAATTTCTTCTGTATCGTGGTTGCGTTCACAAACATTTAAACTCACAAACACAAATAACCAAAACCCAGAACAACTATTTGTAGAACATACAGATATTAATTTCTTGCGAAGATCGAACCAGGGACTCGTAGTGCAGCAGTCAAACGCTTAGCTACTGCGCCACCCATACCCACGTGTCGTGTTTTAAGCTTTCACGGTTCATAGCTATTTATGCTGTCACAACTCCGGCAGGAGCATAACTTCAATAAAAGACAAATTTGTAAGGAACGACATTAAATAATGTGGAGTTAATGATACAGTGACGGCTGACTGGGGAGACTGAAAGGATATGGGATAAGGACAGGGAAATCATGACATTTGTATTCGCGAAAGGGCCAGGCTAGAGGAGAACCGAAACGGCACGGTTGGCGCAGTGGCTGAGTGATAGACTGCTGCTCTGCGTGTCGCGGGTTCGATTCCCGCACGAAACAAATATTTGTATGACTTGCAGTTACTTGTTCCGGGTCTGGCTGTTTGTGTATGTGAGTTTAAATGTTTGTTAACGCACCCACGATACAGGAGAAATTCCTAGTGTGGGGCAAGGTTTTTTTTAAAAAAAACCTTTTCGTCAGATATGTTCTCACGCGGGGTTAAAGGTTGTTTGAAAGACCCCGGAACACAAAAGGCAATAGAAGAAACATGCGTGGGTTTTAGTCAGTAAGAGTGTGGCACTCCCCCCCCCCCCCCCCGCTAAGCCCAGAGCCGGGGAAGTTACTTGATGATTTTCCATCCGCAAAAAAGGTATGTTCTCATTCGGGCCCACCGGGTCGTCTGTTGTTGTTGCTTCTTGAAACCTAATCTATGGCCACATCGATCGACATAAAATATGTACACGCTGAGCGCACGTGTTGGATTAATTACGGCCATTCTGCACAGAAGAGGGACGTGTCCCAGTAGTGAGATATAACAGGCCCATAATAATCGTAAAACGACAATTAATGACTTCTTCTTGTGGTTGTTTTGTGAGAGGATGGTCGGGATTCGTACCTTTTTTTTCTTTTTTAATAAACGTTGTCCCACACTAGGAATTACTCCTATATCGTGGGTGCGTTTACAAACATTTAAAATCACATACACAAACAGCCAGACCAGAAACAACTATCTGCAGGTCATACAAATATTTGCGAAAATCGAACCGGCGACACGCAGCGCCGCAGTCGATCGCTCAGCCACTGTGCCAACCGTGCCGTACCTCAAAAGGAAGAACAAATCTCTTATAGGCTCACTATTTTGTCCATTTGTCAAACCCTATATTACTTTGGGAACGCATGGAGGTATCGAGTTGAAATTAAAGCCATAATAATATGCTCAAGTCTGGGGTCCCTTGGGGCACTTAAACATCAACCCTCTAAGTCTATGCAGTCAAAAAAATATGACTATTTGTATCTCAAGTTTGTACGGAACCCTGGGTGCGAGAGTGCGAGAAGTGCGAGTTGGACTCTCGCACTTGGCCAATGTTTATCTTGAGAAATGCATTTCTTTTAACTGTGCACTAGCTAAGATTTGTCTGTTATGTTGTACATGAATCCTCAACAAATAAATAAAACTTTTGTAGAACCTATTATGTTTTTTCTTACAGATAACCGCAATGATTAGGGTAAGTGATCAAATAAGATTGACAATCAATAGTCAATTTTATTTTATTGCAAGTATTATATGTAAAAGTAATAAAATTCTATAATCTTACACTAATAATATATTGCATAGATAGAACTACAATTTCAATGACAGAATATAAAACTAAAATTTAATTGAGATATTAAAGCATAACAAAATGTAATATTTTTCAATTTATTACGTTATATTTTATTATCTGTTGGTATCAACATAACCCACAAAAATAAAGTTTATTGGTAAAATGAGTATCCTAATATAATCTAAAGTATCCTAAATACCTCTTAAATCCATGCAAAGGCTGTTTTGAAAAGATCACTTTTAGCGAAAAGACCGCTCATTGTGTCACCATATTTATAAGTTGTATACTGTAATTCTTTTTTTATATTTATTTATTAAAGAGGATTTGTTCACATTTTGAATATATTACTCATATTCATAGGAACACTCCCCTAAATTTAAGAATAATTCTAGCTGTTTTTGAAGCTGGGAACGCTAAACTGGTTTTGCTTACTCTTAATTCCCGAACATTTATATTTAATTAGTCTTGAATTTCATATCTTTCAACATCGTTTCGGACACACTCCAACATAATGTGGAAAACATCTTCCACCATATTACATTCCGTACAGTTTGGACATGTTAATATGCCCATCAATGCAGCAAAACTATTCAATGGGATGTGTCCGGAGCTAAGTCTCAAACTTGTTACGATTTCTTGTCTACTCATATCGGTATTATCACACCAAGGATGGTTATATACGGCGCGTTAGTGTTCCACGCGCGCCTCAAAGAGATGTCAGCAAACCAGAGGGGCCTGCCAGGGCCCCAGCCTGCCGGGGTTGCGGGTTGTTCGAAAGAGATACCGCGGCCCCGGAACCTAAAGGGCAATAGAAGGAACATGGGTGGGTTTAGTCAGTACAAGTCTGTCACTCCCCTCCGCTCCACCCAGAGCGGGGAAAGTTATAAGGATAGTTATAAGTATATTTTACTATCTGTAGATGTAACACAGATACACATAGTCACGGTACATAAGTACAGATAGTCTTTCTTTTTGTGTTTTCAATGTGTCACCCTATTTATAAATTGTAATTCTTGTCATTTATATGGTGTACATAACAAAGAAAATTCTAAATCTTTTCAAGAAAATCTTATATTTATTAGCCATTCTCCCTTCATCAAAGGCAAAGGTTAACAAAGCAATTCAAAATAAAAATAAATATTACCAAATCCTTTACCAGTTTTATATACACAAAAGAAATATAACATTGTTACATTTAAAGTAAATACTTGGAAAAATTCAATTTGTCTATCTGGGGGATTAGACGAAACTGGTAGGTTGGGATAAGAATTAATTCTGCCATTTTGTTTCAAGAATAAAAATAAATGTATTACGTAATATTTTCTGGAACTAGTAGCATGTTAGATTGTTGTTCGGTAGGTACCTCACAAGGAAAATGATAATAGTTTGACACAAGTTTCAGTACATGTAATTGGCACATAGAAAATTAAATACAATAATAGTGTGCAAACGATGAGTGAAGAACAGTCAATACAAAATTTTGATTTTTTAATCTTGTATCTTAGGTGGCAGTGTCTTCGCATAAAATATTGGATGATCAAATTATGAGCATACAATAGACTCGAATAGTCATATACTAGATAATATTATATATAGCCTCTTCTCGGACATGCTAGTATTTGTTTATTTTTCGTATATCGTTCTTTTATTCCATTTTTGCGTGTCCGTTTGCCAGGTGGCAAAGGCCTCCTCCAATCTTCTCCATTCCCATTCCATACTAGATAATACATAATATAAATAGACTACAAGGTAAGGAATGTTTTCATTAATTCGTTTTTAACTAATGTTTGTATAATGTATGTGTGTTTATTGGGTATTGAGTTTGTAAGGGGACGCCCCCTTACAAACTCAACAACCAATTTTGAGGAAGTGGAAAAAGAGAAACCCTTGTAAGATCACTAATTTGTTGCCCGTCTGTCTGTGAAAACCCTTTATCTCGGAAACGCGTCGAGGTATCGCGTTGAAATTTAAAACATGACGTTCAATTCTGCAGTCCCTGTCGACCCTCTAAATCTACGCAATTTGAAGATATGGCCGTTTATGTCACAAGACTGTACGGAACCCTGCGTGAGAACGACTCGCACTTGGCTGGTTTTTAACTAAGAATGAAAAAAAAAATATTGAAAAAAACCTATTTCAAAAAAATCTTTTGTTAATTTTTTACCTCTTGTAAATTCTTTCCACACTTTAGCAAAAAAATAAAGCACCTGAAGAACTTACGCCTTGAAAATAACAAACAATTTTTTAAAATTCCAAACAACCTTTTTCTTTGAACTTAAAAAGAAAACTTCTTTGAAGCTGAATTCTTTAATAAACCAAGTTGTTCGTACTAAGTTGCATTTTCATAAATTCATGCAGAAGGTGTAGTGAAATCGCCATTGCATAATACTTGGATCGTCTTGGACCAACGCTTCTTGCATGTTAAGTGCACGATTATTTTTGTAATTATTTCTAATATCTTCTTTAGTAACTTGATGAAGAAACTTAGCTTACTTATTGGATATTATGTATGCAAGATGGCAATCCCAGGAATTTAATAAGCTAGTAACGTGGAGATTAATAATGGTTTTTAACTTTTTTTACGGTTCAAGTAAACGATGATGGTAATTTTGTTTTGTTTAGGAAGATCGTTAAAGGACCATGGGGGATTTTGTATGAACCCCGTCCCCACCCTTCAACAGTCTTGGGATGCGTCTCGATTTGTTCACTGGGACCCAGAAAAGTCTAAAGTACCAGTGTTGGTTTCAAAATCAATTAGGTTTCTCTGAAAAAAAAAAAACTACAAACAAAAAGTATATTTTCACGTAAACAAATGACGATTCTATACAAAAAAAACTTGGTTCTCAAACGGAAAGTCTTTGAATAACATTAACAGTATTCAGTTAATTAATATATATATTTTAACTTATGAGTAAGTACACCGAAAAGCATGTCAAACGATACACTACTAACTTTTTTTTTGCCGATGGGAATCATCAAATAACTTCCGCCGCTCTGGGCGGAGCGGGGGGGAGTGTCAGACTTTTACTGACTACAACCCACCCATGTTCCTTCTATTGCCCTTTACGTTCTGGGGCCACGGTATCTCTTTCGAACAACCCGCAACCCCGGCAGGCGGTGGCTCTTGCAGGCCCCTTTGCTTTGCTGACATTTCTTTGAGGCGCGCGTGGAACACTAACGCGCCGTCGACACGGTTTGTCGTCAATAGACGGACGGACGGTGAGCTACCCATAGCTCACCGTCCACAGGCCCGCATCTACTGTGGCCGGGAGTCATCTCGCGGCGCCCGACGTCCGGGGCGTCTCTCGCGACGGCTGGGTTGGTTTGAGGTTCTCTCCCTCAAACGTCCGGCCAACTCCTTCACTAGAACCCTGACTGCTTCGCAAAAGAAGGTGACCGCTTCCCATTCCCTCTTGCTCCGAACCATGGACTGAACCGGGGCCGGACGCGAGAGATCGCCGCCGCCCATCTCTACGAGAGCACGGCGGTGCTCCGCCCAAGCTGGGCAGGCCACTGTGTGCTCCACCATGTCCTCCGGGCGATCGTCACAATGGTGACACCCGGGCGTTTCCTCCCGCGCAAATATGTGCAGAAACATCCTGAAAATTCCGAGTCCGCAGAGGACCTGCGTCAGGCGGTATGTGAGGACGCCATGGCACCTGTCTAGCCACTCCTCAAAGAGGGGACTTACCGCCAATAGTGTGGCGTGCCCTGCACGGGGTTGCGACAGTCGCTCTCTCCATGCCACCATGAGATCGCACAGGAGGTCTGTCTCCTGGGCGGCAATTTGCCGCGCAGCAGAGATTCCCCCCGGTGTACTGTCTCCGTGCGCCACTCATACAGGCTTGCAAGGACTATCACCTCCAGACCCCACAATCCGGCAAGCAATGGCAATCCGGCAAGGATAGCTAGCCGCCTCGCTGGAGATCGTGCAGTAGCCTCAAATTAGCCTGATGGCTACAACCTGTTGGGGTGCGTTCAGGTAGTGAGCGGTACAACTTCCTATAGTACGATTGTACAGGCAATTGCACTGATCGTAGGCAATCGTAAGCTTAATATGAAAGTTCCCTTTTTTTTTGCTGTCGGGGGAAAATCTTCAAAAGGCGACCGGTCTTTGGGGACAACACCGGACAGTGTGGGATTTTTACCGGACTAAAACCACTCCGGTGATCACCATCTGCACATGAAAGGAGGCCCCGTTTGCTCTTAATAGACCTGTCCCTAGCCCCCTCTATGCAACGCCTGTTAAGGCATATCCCTGGGGCGACCACACATGTCGACACACAGGTGACCCCTGAGCCTCGCTGTGAATGTATGCACAACATTCACGTGCTGTTGTGCATACATTCACAGCGAGGCACGGTGCTGCCGATCATCTCTGAGGTCTCTCACTGAACGCTCAGAGTCCCCACTCTGAACGCCCGTGACTCCAAAGTCCCTCCTGCTTTAAGTTTTACAGGTGGGGTTGCAGCGTGTTAAGTGGCGAGACAGTTGCCTCCTTGACTTCTTCTCCTACTACGATCTGACCTCTCACGATCCCGTTCGGCAGCCTCCTTCTAGACCATCACTGTCTCGCAGAACGAGGTTACGCCTATTCAGTTGTCAGAGTTCGCCAGCATAGCCCCAACTACGGCTGGCAGAGACAGATCTTGCCCGATCCTAGCGACCAGGACCCTTCGTAAGTCCCACGCACGGCACTCCTCGAACGTATGCTGCGCAGAGTCCAAACCGCCTCCACAATGATGACAGCTTGCCGTGGCCTCTCTTCCAATCCTATTCAGGTACTCACCGAAGCAACCATGCCCGGTAAGCACCTGAGTTAGTCTAAAGGAGATGCGCTCCCCTCTTCTCAGCCATGCTTCGAAGTGTGGCAGGACGGCTTCGACAACATGCTTTTGTGAATATTGCGGCTGTTGCAGCCGCTCACGCCACTGCTCTAGCGCGCTTTCCTGCCGCCTCAGCCTTGCCACAGTGATTCCTGGCACATTATCACCGCTAAGGCGGCTGGCGCACATTCGGCTGTAAACCCTCGCGTCCATATCTGCCAAGATATCCAGCGGTGGGAAACGTGCCACGAGAGTTACCGCCTCAAAGGATACGGTACGGTATCCTCGTGCGATGCAGATAGCTATTTTCCGCTGCAGACTGTTAATTTTAGTCCTGCAACGTCGGACGCCTGACAGCCTATTTGACCAAACAGGCGCCCCAGGAACGTCGATCGCACAGCCCTCGCGTAAAGGCGGCGAACTTCTTCTCGTGGCCCTCCAAGATTGGGCAACAGTCTGTGCAAAGCGCCTACTACCTTTCTAACTCGGGGAACTAGGCACTCGAAGTGCTCTTCGAATCCCCTTCGACCGTCCAAGGTCAGGCCAAGGTACTTAATGTGTCATCCCACTTGAACTTGCGCATCTCCAACTCTGACTGACAAGCTGGGTGGCTCTCTGGTCCCTTATGGAACCAAAGCGCCTCAGTTTTATGTGGCGCTATCTCTAGACCCACTTCACGGATCGACGCCACGACCTTTTCTAGTCCCAGCTATGCAAGCTGAATAGTCTTTTCAGCAGTATCCCCGCCAGGGTGTCATCCGCGTAGCAAACGATATTAACGCCAACGAGGAGATCAGTACGCAGAACCAGAACCACATCGTAAGAGAGGTCCTAAAACAGATCCCTGCGGAACTCCGCTCATAATCTTCCTGCGATGAACGCTACCATCGTACGTTTTCTTTAAATAAAAACATTATTATGATATTCTAACCCTATTTATCGCACACTAAGGAAATGTGTTTAGTCAAAGAGAAAAAATATATGATAATACAATATATCATAAAACCTAAACCCCACGTATTTGACATATGTCGCCATAGTAAAAAGTTCTCTATTCTAGTAGATCTTTCAAATGACACGTGTTTCTAATCTGTTGGTGGGTGGGGACGTTTCTTCCCATGGTCCTTTAATGGTTGTTTTGAGGAGTGCTTAAACAACAAATAATTTGAAAATTATTCTTTGTTTTAGAGGCGGGGCAGACAGCTGTTGTAAAATGATTCTGAATTAATAGTTAGCGCTCCATCTACGGGGGTTCTAAGGTAAGAAATACCTCGGCCACGAACACAAAGAGCAAAAGAAGGAACATGGATGGGATTTAGTCAGTAAAATTCTGACACTCCCCTCTGCTCCGCCTAGAGCGGGAGAAGTTATTTGATCATTACCCATCCTTAACAAAACAAAAGGAAAGGCTCCACTCGTCCGGGGTTGCGGGTTGCTCGAAAGAGATACCGCGGCCCCGGAACGTAAAGGGCAATAGAAGGAACATGGGTGGGTTTTAGTCAGTACAAGTCTGACATGCCCCCCCCCGCTCTGGGCGGAGCGGGGGAAGTCATTGCATGATTTCCCACCCCAAAAAAAGGCACCACTCGTAGATTTTAAATTTGACTTATATAATGCGTAAATAATTGATAATAGTGCAAAGCATGTAATTACACAATGCTTAGCAAATATTTTGATCATACCAAATTTGCTGTTAGAACTATCTCATAATAATACTTCAACAAACAAAAACCTCCAAATTTGCATACACAATCTCATCCACGAATGCACATGAAAGGCTTAAATTAAAATGAAATTAAACCCAGTCGCAAACTAGCCCGCAAACGGAAAATTTTCAAACTTTTGATAATATAATCATCTCATTATCTCTTAACATGAACGTGACCAGAATCTACACGTCGAACTATCTATTCGTCTCTTTCATTGCTTAACTTACATTTGCTTGTCTTACGCGCGCTTGCCTTGCAAAGGGCTTATAAATCGCAATACCTACTCAGTGCGAATAACAAGTGTTTTAGAAAAAGATAAATATGATTCGCATGATCGTAATGTTTTTTTTTTGTAAATATTAATGTATTGCTTGTCATACGTTTCACCTTCCTGCGTGTAATCATTAAAAGGTTAAGCAGAGGCGTCAGTAACTGTAATAAAGTTACATTTGACTAGTAATGTTTAAGTGCCAAATACCTACCTATTTGTTTTGCACGGCTTGTCACAAAACTTTGTAAGCTGAACGAAATAAATGCTAATCATGATAAAATTGTTCTTATCTAAACAGAACAAATTCTTTCGACTCCCAAATCCTTAACAACCGAACATTTCAGCTCGCAATAATAGTAAAATTTCTACAACTTAACATAATCATCTCATTTTTTGTCAAAACGTGACCCGAATATAGCAAACCACCCTCGTCTAAAGGCGTAGCGTAAGCATTTGACTGTTTCAAACACAGAAAAACAAGTCGACAACATTTCGTGCCTTGGCAAAGGGGTTTCTTACTTCGTTCAGCCGTTTTCTGATCACCTTAGAGTGTATTCTTGGCTGAGAAAAACGTGACTGTCATTAGAGCTTGATTTATTGCGACGACACTAAAAGGGGTTCCTCAAGGGTCCTTCTTAGGCCCCTCGTCTTTCAGGACACTTGTACACATGTTTTGGGTAAGATCTGAACTGACATGTATTAATGTGTTTTGGTTTCAGATGCAATACATTATATTGTGGTATTTATAGAAGGGGTGGATAATAAATTGGTTTTGCCGTTTATCAAAGGTCGTTTAGTATGTAAGTTTTGGGTAGCAGTGGTGAATGATGTATTCATAAAAACTACTGCTACCCAAAACTTACTACCATTAGGTTTTTAAATGTAATGCTTCCTTTGCATGACCAAACGGGGTGGATCCAAGTACTTGAATTTAATATCAAATTGAGTCTAATTTCTCCTTTTTGTGTTTGCGTTTACAATAATTTAAACTCACTTACACAAATAGCCAGCCAACCACCAAACCCGCGACACGCAGCGCAAAAAGTGATCGTTTAGCCACTGCGCCAAGTGTGCCGTCGTATATGTACCATCAGCAAATAGATGAAATCCACTCTAAAAAGATATATATCGCAAAAGCTAGGTGTAATTTTTTTTACAAACTAGCTTTTGCCCGCGTCTTCGCTTTGTTAAATTCGGGGTAACACAGTTCCCGTTCCTGATTTGCAGGTACCTGCTACCTGTAGTTTTTGCACTTGCCTTTTTTATTGTAATAGCAAAGCTAAATATTCCCTTTTATTCCCTCTGTCTCCCTCATTTCTCACTTTAAAAAAAAAAAAAAAACCTTTGTCCGTCTCCAGGGTCCCAACTATCTTTGTCCCAAAATTCATCAAAATCGGTTTAACCATTTAGGCGTGAAGACGTAACAAACAAACAATCTCAATTTCGCTTTTATAAAATTAGTAAGGATATTATACAAGTAAAAATAAATGAACCACGTAATACGCGCTACTCTTTGGTAAAGGTATTAAACCTAGTAATCACGCTTGGCTTGGTAGTACTAAACCTAGATATTAAGTAAATTGACAATCAAAAAGTTATTGTTATGCCAACTGTAGAAACCACATAATATTGTACAAATGAGGTTGATGGTAGTTTGTTTCATTTGTATTCAGAACTAGTTTCCGCCCGCGATTTCGACCGCGTGGCATAGTTACTTTAGGCTAACGCTAACTTAACCCGCGTGATGATCGAAAACAAAATATCTTTCTCTCTCCTTTTTTCCCTCCTTTTCCCCCTTTTCCTATATTTTTCGTCCTATGTCCGTTCGTCTCCAGGGTCCCAACTATCTCTGTATCAAAATTCATCAAAATCATAAGTGAGTTTGTTTGTTTGTATGTTTGTAACGTCTTCACGCCTAAATGGATAAACCGATTTTGATGAATTTTGGCACAAGGATAGTTGAGGCCCTGGACGGACTTTGTTTTTCAAAAAAAAAAGAAATAAGGGAGTAAGAGGGAAGAAAGGGGAAAATTTAACTTTGCTATTGCAATAAATAAGGCGCATGTACAAACATTACAGGTAGCAGGTACCTGCAATTCGGGTAAGGGGGACTGTGTTACCCCAAATTTAACGCGAGCGAAGCCGCGAACAAAAGCTAGTAAAATTATAAAAATGCTAAAGTTTGTGAGGATGTATAGATGTTTGTTACTCTTTCACGCAAAAACTACTGAACAGAATTTAATGAAGCTTCTCACACGTGGATAATCTGGATTAACAAATAGGTTACTTCGGAGTTGGGAAATATTTTCCAGTGACATAAATTTCAACGTCCACGCGATCGCGCGTAGGCGCGGGCAACAACTAATTCAGAATTACTTAATTACAAGTTATTTATTCCACAGCCGTATCAAGAAACAAAATCTTGCTTCCATTACAAATCCTTTTTAATTTACGCAAATAAATATCAGTGCTTCAGAACATTTTCAGCACTTAACGTTTTATACTTTTAGTGGGTCCGGAAACGAGCCATGTCGGGCCATGTTGGTTACGGTACGTTAAACACGAACTGCTACCGTTTAAGAGATTTTTCTTCAATGGACTTGGTTAAGAATTTTGAATGTCTGAAAATTTTAGTTAAAGTGGAATTTGATTTTGCTTCCACGTGTTTATGGGTAATTTCATACTTCTTTGCTCTTGATGATTATTATTGTAAATGTATATTATATGTATTTATATATAAGTATTTGTATTTTTTTTTAATGGAGCTATTAATTTTGAAAATGTTACACCACAGACTACCTACAGTACTGTTTCTCCTCCTTTAAATCCATCCAAAGGTTGTCTTGAAAAGATCGCTTTTAGCGATAAGACCGCCCATTGTGTCACCCTATTTATAAGTTGTTTAATGTAATTCTTGTTATTTGCATGGTGTACATAATAAAGAATATTCTATCTATCTATCTTCATACTTTATTACTGATATGTTCAAAAATGAATTTTGGGTACGTGTAGAGTTTTAATATACTATTAAACACATAATATTTCTACATTTACATATATTCATTCATCATTGATTACAAACTTTTTGAAGCAAAAAAAACTATAACCTAATCTCAGAGAGTTACAAAATTTTAATCACCACCTATTTTCGTTTTTAAGGGTTCTTTACCTCGAACGGAAAAAAACAGAACCATTATTGGATTATCAGCCTTTCTCCTTCATGTCATTCTTTACACAATCCGCCCATCTTTTATTTGACCTTCTTCCCCCTCTCCATTCATCAACATTCATATGTATCACGATTTTAGTCAAAAGCGTTTCGTCACTCCACATTACATATGTCCATACCAAGACAAACGATTCCATTTCAATTTATCTATAACAGGCGCAACTTTTTCTCTAATATACTCATTCCCTACTTAATCCATTCTTGTCACTCCACACATCCATCTCAACATTCTCATCTCCGCTACATGCAAACGTTTTCATCCATCTTTTTTACAGCTCTGTAAAATTCATCGTCAGAAAACTATAAGGAAAATAATGTAAAGCGAAAACAACCACACAAAATCTCACTTGATCGGTTTCAATCCTTACTGTCCTTACTAATATTATAAAAGCGAAAGTGAGTTTGTTTATTTGTTTGTTACGTCTTCACGCCTAAATGGCTAAACTGATTTTGATGAATTTTGGATCAGAGACCCTGGAGACGCACATAGGCTATTTTAAAAAAAAAAAGATTGAGACATGACGGAGAAAGAGGGAAGAAAGGGGAAACTTAGCATTGCTATTACAATAAATAAGGCGCAAGGGAAAAACTACAGGTAGCAGGTGCCTGTAAATCAGGAAAGGGGAACTGTGTTACCCCGAATTTAACGCGAGCGACGCCACGGCCAAAAGCTAGTACAAGTAATAAACCAGTTTATATCCTCAGATCACAAACCAGTGAAATGGCTCACAATACATCTACTGTAATTGTGGTATAACCTGATGCATATCACGTTTGTCGTGTGTCGTGCAATATTATTGGCCGGGGATATGCTAATATTGGCGCGCGTTGCAACGGATTATCAAACACCAACATAGAAATAGTACTAGTTGAATTTGGATTAAGGGGATTATAGAAGCTTATGTTTGGATTTTGGTAGGAGCTCGTGGCTAAATAATAGCAGCCGCTCGGGTCGATCTTTAGGTTAAGCCGCGCTTGCCTAGGTTGGTCTGTGGATGTGACCACCCGTTACATACCGAGTTTCCTCCGTGCCTCGGAAAGCACGTTAAGCCGTTGGTCCCGGTTGTCATTTGTAGATCTTTGACAGTCGTTACAGGTAGTCAGTGTTCCAAAAGTCTGACAACTCTTACCGATACCCCTTGTATCGTATTACCCAGTATTAACTGGTTGTGGAGGTCAGATAGGCAGTCGCTCCATGTAAAATACTGATATTCAGCTGCATCCGGTTAGACTGGAAGCCGACCCCAACATAGATGGGAAAAGGCTAGGCAGATGATGATGATGTTTGGATTTTGGTGATATTGTCGGGGTTTATGTTACAAGATTTCGTTCTGTCAATTATTCTCACCAGATATAAGGAAATTGCGAAGAGATTTCGTTTTGGCATCAAAATAAGAAATCTATTTAATTTTTATTTTACGTTCATTTAATTGATAGTCTAATTTGAATAAGTTACTTTGTTATTTTGGTTTCTATTGCTTTCGACGGTAACATTTATAAATAATATTTATTTATTTCAGTTTAACAATCATCTATAAGTAAATCGTGTTCATTGGGCATTTCATAAGTATTGCTTTTTAAAATTCTGCTAATAATAATGAATTTGTTCAAGACATCGAGTTTAAAAACATTCTACCATATAAAGTCAACATCTTATTTACTTTCTTATGCCTAATTTATATTTCAAAATGAAGTAAGTCACCTGGATTACAAAAAGATTCTGAAATATAAAAAAACTAACTTTTTTATTTTGTTGCGTTGGCAACGGACCATTATTTTTCAGTTGTGTTTCAAAACAAGATTATTTAAATGTTTGAATACTAAATCTAGAATACAGATTAGATATTCCTTCAAGTTAAACAGTATGCGTTGCTAAAATGTTCACCTCGAGACATGAACTGATTACTATGCACGATACATTGTTCATCATACATGCGCTATAAAGGTAATATACATATATTATACTCTCTATATTATGTATGGAGGCATAGTGTTGCCCATCCTTCAAACTATGCCTCCATACATAATATAGAGAGTATAATATATGTTATATTAACATATATTACACTCATCATGTGTATATTCATCAACTGCTTAGTCTTCTCCCAACTTTATTGGGGTCAGCTTCCAGTCTAACCGTATGCAGCTGAATACCAATATTTTACATGGAGCGACTGTCTAACCGACCTCCACAACCCAGTTAGTACTGGGTAATACAAGACCCCGTAGTAAGACTGGTTGTCAGACTTTCGGGACACTGACTACCTGTACCGATTGTTAAAGATCTACAAATGACAACCGGGACCAATAGCTTAACGTGCTTTCCGAGGCACGGAGGAAACTCGGTATGTAACGGGTGGTCATCCATCCACAGACTGACCTAGGCAAGTGTGGCTTAACCTAAAGATCGACCTGAGCGGCTGCAATTGTTTAGACACGAGCTCCTCTCATACATATTCTTGACATAGTATTGCCTATCCTTCGAACTATTAAGTGTATATTAATAATATCCAAACAGTAATCAGGACTGCTCATTTTGTTTAATAGTCACAAGCGCTACATGCCGACCATGACGTCCGGAGATCATTGCCCAGGTGAAGCAAAGTGTTAAATCAGTAACGTGGGCCTATAAAACTGATAACTCTGCCGTATCTTTCTGGGATAGCAGGAGTTATGTTATAGAAACAATCAAAACAATATGGAAATGCTTCTTAGCAGAGCATATGTACTTCGCTTGTTGAGAAAATTTAGTTTAGATTAAATTAGAAGTTCGTGTTGGTGTTGAACTTTGTGTTGTAGTAACTTATGAGAAGGTGTTAGCACACAAACATTAATGTTGGAAAGTTTGTTGATGTTATTGGAGATTCTAAGCTGTAACACAAACTTACGGATCTAGATAGGGCGAGTGCCCCACCCGCAAGGAAGAATCTGTCGTTTATTTGCTAAAGAAACGTATCTAATATTAAAAAAAAAATACAGTTCACTTTATTCACACTGAATTTATTTAGATATACAGGGTGGAATTTTGTAATGCCACCTGAAGGGGAAGTAGTCTTAATACTTTAAATTTTACTCAAAGACAACATTCCTTTATTTTTTAAAAGAAAGAAAACGGCATTCAAAGATTTTTAAAAATTCGCTTGCCCCACTCGGTAATCGAACCGACTAAAATCTGTAAAAGTTGCAACCTGTAGGCCTACCATCAACTTTTAGTTAACCATTCACTTCCGATGTAATCCAGTATAAGTACCTAAACTAAATCGCGCAGATTCGTACCATGAAGTGCCTTTAGCTCACAGGAGTTTGAATCTTCACAGACTGAATGAAAGATCGAAATTTGTCTGTGGTCCGCGGTGTGAGAAAGAGATGACGCTATACAGACGTTGCATAAGTCTGTCTCTTTTACTCGCACCATATGCGTTGCGTTTCGAAGCTTAATCTGTATAAAAATAACAACAAAAACATTTTCAAATTACGTTTTCTAGCTTCAAATTATATACCATTACGCCATATTTAGTACTCATTAAATAATAGTAGTTTATATCATTATTTAATTAAGAAATATAAAAGGTTTGCTTAGTGTTGTTGTTAAAATAAATTGATTAAGACGAGTTAGGAACGCACCTCCACAGACTAAGTAACCTGTCGATGACAAATGACGTTCTGTTATACGTAGTTGAACAAAACGTTGATCTTACATAATTATTTTTTATGACAAGAATCCGTAATAAAAATCAGTATATTAATTGATTTAATGCCTGCACACTAATTGTATTCAATTGCAGTCAACAACTATTCTACTAACTAAAATAAATAGATAACTTTTTTTTTGTGGCTACTTAAAAAGATGTTTCTTGTGTATTTTAAGACCTTAAAAAATACCGGTATTTTAATAATACCTTGAATTACGTATATTATCACAATTTTTATAAAGTTATTAACAAAACGACTCATTTCACGCCAAGAAATAGCAACTTTTTTTGAATTAGTTACTTTGACACATAAGCTAACCTTTTCAGGTTGATAGGTCACGTCATGGTATGAAAAATGAATGAACGAAAACAGTTTCGAAGCAATTGTCGACTTGATTTGGCGTTGCCTAAACTGGATCATATTAAGGATATTGTGGTATGAAATAGCAAAACAGTTTATTTTAGGCCATCAATTGAATCGCAATAACAGTTGATGGTAAGCCTCCTGTACTTTTATTGCATCGATCGTTTGGGTCAATAAGGATGAAATCTCTTTAACAACCTTCATAAGTTAAATTAAAGGAAAACAATGAGTTTGAGTAAAATTTTCTATCTAATGTACTATCCCCCGAATACTGAAACGTCACTCAAAATGTGAGGGCTGCTTAACATTTGAGCAGCTCTTAAACTTTAGATTTTGTATGGTCAAACGTCACTTCTGAGTCTCTGTTAAACTTAAGTGGGACTTAAATTTTGAGTGACGTTTCAGTATTCGGGGGTAAGAGTACTTCCCCTTCAGGTGGCATTACAAAATTCTACCCTGTATTAATAGATAGAATGTTTTTTGTTATGTAAGTACACTACACTAATTACAATAATAACAGCATACAACTTATAAATAGGGTGACACAATGGGCGGTCTTATCGCTAAAACCGATCTCTTCAAGACAAACTTTGGATAGATTTAAGGGAGAAGGAGAGACAGTACTGTAGGTAGTCTCTGGTGTTTCATTATTCAAAACGAATAGCTACATTTATGAAAATAAATACTTTTAAAAATATATATAAAATAATAATCATGAAGAACAAAGACATATTTAGAAAAATTTAAATACAACAATATTTGTTGTATTTAAATTTTTCTGCGGGGAAATAGAACCGGTTCCCAAAAAAACTTATCATCATCATTTTCCTGCCCTTGTCCTATTCTATTTGGGGTCGGTGCAATACGTTTTCTTCTTCCATTCTCCCCTGTCAGACGTCACGTCATCATTTACTCCTTTCTTCTTTTTAAAATAGACTATGACCTCTGAGTTTGTTTCGGCTGACAAAGCACTTGGGTACAAAACACTAGCCGCAACCAATTTATAAAAAAAACTAGCTTTTGCCCGCGGCTTCGCTCGCGTTAAATTCGGTAGCGCCTTATTGATTTGTAATAGCAACGCTAAGTTTTCCCGTTTCTTCCCTTTTTCTCCCTCATATCCCTCATATCTCTCTTTTTAAAAAAATAATCCCAACTATCTTTGTACCAAAATTCATCAAAATCGGTTTAGCCATTAAAGCGTGAACAGGTAACAAACAAACAAACAAACTCACTTTCGCTTTTATAATATTAGTAAGGATGACCTGTTAAAGAGTTTGTAAAACCTACTTGCAAAACAAACATCATTTATCGTTCAATCTGGTAACAAAAGATATCGCGAAGTGTTCAGTCCGCGCCGCAAAGATTCTGCCAAACAAAAACTTGTTTTCAGCGGCTTGATCTATTAACATTTATTTATTTACTAGCTTTTGCCCGCGGCCTCACTCGCGTTAAATTCGGGGTAACACGGGTTCTCTTTTCCTGATTTGTAGGTATTTTTCGTAGGTAACAAAGATCCGATTTTTAGCTTCCTACCTTGAAAATTGCGAAATGTCTTATGTAAAATTTCACCCCTTCTTTTTTAAAGGGTTGAGGGCAGATTTACAAAAGAAAAATGATGCACTATTTTTTTGTTTGTAACAAATAGTCCACATACCAATTATTAACTTTCTATCTTGTAAATTGCAGAATGCTTCATACAAACTTCAACCCCACATTTTAGAAGTGGAGGGTTAGAAAGTCAGGCCATGGAGACGGCTATAAGCTACTTTTTGGGTCCCAACTATCTCTGTACCAAAATTCATCAAAATCGGCTGTGCTATTTAGGCGAGAAAACGTAATAAACAAACAAACTCACTTTCGCTTTTATATATTATAAGTAAGGATTGACACAGCTGTTGTTAGTTTGTCGATATTCATTACTGTAATTCTAGCAATAAATAACTTGTGTACATAAGATAAACAATTTTATTATTATTTTCGATCATTTATTTTTTTATTTACATATAATTAATTTTTTAAATATTTGTTAAAAACAAAAAAAAACATTTAAAAATATAAAAATAGTAGCCCACCGGTATCGGGAACAGGGTCCAAGCTACCGGCGGTCAGGGCTCCAGAGAAAGGAACCTCCTAACAATGCGAGCGGTGTCCAGGAGTACCGCTTTCTGTATCAAGCCCTTGATCCAGCTGCCTAACGAGAGCCTCCTCAGGTATTGGTCGAGGCTCTTGGCAATTAAGCCATTGGCAGATACGACTATCGGCACAATGATCGCTGAGTCCACATCCCACATGTCGACAACCTCGCGAGCCAAGTCAATATACTTCATTTGCTTATCTTTCTCGGCTTTCACGAGGTTCTCATCATGCGGGACTGTTATGTCAACAATCATTGCGCGCCGCTCTGATCGATTATTAATTTATTATTAATTCATAAACCTGTATAAACAATGATCAGCTCTATTTATTTGTTAGTCTCTTGTTGGATTAATGGATAATAATGGCACAATTACCGAAATTCACGTGAGTGAAGCAGCGGGCATCTGCTAGTAAGAAAAGTTATAATCATAATTTGAACAGAATTTTTAAGGATTTTTTCATGAACAGATAACAATTAGACAGATCTAATTTACTGTGAAATAACTAGTATGGCTTTCCCATATATGCTTAAAGAAACCTCGTTACGTGAAAGTGACCATTAATGACATATGTGCGTACGAGCTCTCGACGACCCTCCGGAGTGCTATTCACTCAATGATGCTCGATATTTGGGGAAAGCGCAATAATGAGCACTGCTACTCTTATTGATCATGTGATATGATAAGTATTGCTATGGCATAATTATAGGCTGATTTGAGTGGTCTGCTATTAAAATTCTTTTGAGCAGTTTTGATGGATTTTGCCGAGTCTGATTATACGGAAAATGGTTTCAAAATCCAAATCCATCCATCCATTCATCCATCATTCCATCCAACCAGTTTTTCACCCGTCCATCCACATATTGTTCTATCTTTAAAATAATCACAGTCAAGATTATCGGGGAATCCCAACACAGTTGAATTGGAATCCTTTGTTTGTCAGGTATTATAGCTCGAATTACGCACGCTGCACAATTGACTTAATTTGGTGGCACTCAATCAATTATGCAGCTGCTCCGGACATGAAGTCATCATTCAATGTTTACTCCTACATGTCGACCGGGGTTAAAATTAAGCTGGATATGCTCTAGAGCGCAAATGACATTTTGATTTTCAGCTTTTAGCTTTTTTACTACACCGCTGCTGTCAGTACTGTAATAAAAAGCTTTGTCTTCATTAATTTTTAACACTACCCTTTTTAATAATCCTTATTAATATTATGAAAGCGAAAGTGAGTTTGTTTGTTTGTTACATATTATTCATGCTTTAATGGCCGATTTTGATGAATTTTGGTACAGAGATAGTTGGTAACTAGGAGACGGATATAGGCTAAATTTAAAAAAAAAAGTAGGATGTGAGGGAGAAAGAGGAAAGAAAGGGAAACTTAGCGTTGCTATTACAAATCAATAAGGCGCAAGGGGAACTGTGTTACCCCGAATTTTACGCGGGCGAAGCCGCGGGCAAAAGATAGTTTTAAATATTTCTTAAAAAAATATCATCATTCGCCTAACCTTTTCCCAACTATGTTGGGGTCGCTTTCCAGTTAAACCAGGATGTAGCGGAATACCAGTATTTAACATGAAACGACTGACTATCTAACCTATCATATGAAGGAGAAAGGAGTAAATGATGCCGTGACGTCTGATAGGGGAGAATGGTAGAAGAAAACGTGTTGCGCCGACCCCAAATAGAATGGGTCAAGGGCAGGAAAATGATGAATGATAAGGACTGCCTATCTAAATATCCTCAACCAATACACTTACATTCCATATTAATCAGTGCTGTGACATGGTTGCCGTGTTCCAGCGCCATGTTGTGATAGAAGTCTTTTAACCTCGTACAGGACCAATTTAGTTGACCATCAAAATTTTCTTTTTTTTTTCCTGTTTTAAAGTTTATTTTGTTCATTTTTAAATTAATTTTGTTTTAGTCCTATGCGAGTCTAAGATACAGTTTTTCTTTCTTTCTTTATACATAGTCATATAATCAATGACGAAAAATGCAAAGCAAACAAAATCCTCTAACACACAATCAGGTTCAGTAGTTTCTAAGATAAAAGCGAATAAACATAAAGATTTAGCGTTCCATAATGTATAAGAAAGGGTCAAGGGAATCTGTCCTAAATATTTTAAGCCACCGATGAAATGTACTTGGTTCGAATCGATTGGGGCGTAACTCGTTTATTGGGTCTAATAGGGTTCCAATAAATTGTCACTAGATTTGGCCGTAGTCTTGCTTATCTGTTGTTTAGGTAGAAACTAAGTTCTAGTTTATTTAGAGAAGATACCTTTGGAACTTTAACAGGTTATTTTATTTTTGCTAGCAGTTTGATTTTGAAACTTATGACTTAAAATGTTTTGGTTTTAAGTATCAAGAGGACCCAGATTTAAAGACTAAGCGACTGACATAAGCAAAGAAAAAATAATTATTAGTCAATGACGAAAGGCACTCAATATTTCAAAAAAAGAAATAAAAAAATAAACATACAATTCATGACAACTATTTATGACTACATACGGAACATAAAAAAAGACAGCTTGGACGCCGTGACTGCGACAGTTATCTATAAAATATAATGGTGCATAGACTCATTTTTCATTACAAATCAAACAGTCAATTCACAAATGTTTATCATACATGTGAGCACGATGTAAACGCACACTAAGAGCGAGCACATTAAGAGGGTCCAGAGTAAAAGCAAAAACAAGAGTTTAATAAATAAATTAAAACAAACCGTGGCGGCTAATAGATGACCAGTCACGACTGACAGCGCCCGTTCACGAACAAGACGCAAATATCAGCCCCATTCAACTCAACCATTTTGAAGGGAACTAAATGACCCGATACACACGCCACCATCAGCGAGAACATAACCATAATTTTCAACGATAATATTTAAAATTCAAAGGAAACCAACGCAAACCAAGTGGCGCTTCAAGCTGAAGATCGCCCGAAATATCTTCCTCCTGTAATATTTGGTTCTTGAACTCCTGCACACAGCCTCTGCAAACAAAAACTTCTCAAGCTCCATACAAGGCACAGTCTCTCAACAATGTTTACCCAATGCAGAATATATCCGTTTGTAATTCAATTCTACATTATATGTTCTGGAGCAGGCAGAGATTCAATTTGATCCGAGCTATGCACATTGTTAACTACGCTTGCTATGGTAAGGATGCATGTATTCAGATATTAATTGGGTGTATTCCTGTTAGGGTTGTTTAGAAGCTTTGCAAATTGCAAATACGGAACATTTGGAAATTGTACCATCGTAATCGCGTATACCACTCTAGGTTTCAATGGAGATCTAGTAAAGAAAATCTGTCTAAACTCAGCTTTTTCGTGTCGACGATTCCCATGTTTATTTTATTGAATTGGTTTTACAGAATTCCTCAGCCACATTCACCGCCACATACTTCCACACCCACTTCTACCGCCACACCTACTTCTAAATAAACATCCACCGCCACACACACTTCCACACCCACTACTACCGCCACACCTACTTCTAAATAAACATCCACCGCCACACACACTTCCACACCCACTTCTACCGCCACACCTACTTCTAAATAAACATCCACCGCCACACACACTTCCACACCCACTTCTACCGCCACACCTACTTCTAAATAAACATCCACCGCCACACACACTTCCACACCCACTTCTACCGCCACACCTACTTCTAAATAAACATCCACCGCCACACACACCAACATCTACAACCACTTCCACATTTATAGCAAGATTCACAGTCACAACCACATCCACAGCCACATTCACAGCCAGATTTACAGCCCCAACCACATCCACAGCCACAGCCACTTCTACAGTAACTTCCACAGCTAAATCCACAGCAACATCTATAGCGAAGAACACATCCACCGCCACAGCGACATCCACAACCACAGGCACAGGCATGTCCACAGTTACATACACTACCACATCCAGTTCCGCGGCCATATCCACATCCAAGTACCAAGTTGTACTTGCACTCCGGCCCATTTGCTTCGAAGTCGGTTAAGAGTCATCCCAGTGCTCATTGGCAGTTGGTAGCCAAACTCATCGTGACTCAAGTCCATAAATGTGGTATTTGTATCTAACTCGGAGTTCAATACCTAGCAGCAATGTTAAAATTCCTTGAACGATCAACAAGTTATGCACTTACTCAGAAATAGTCTTAAAGATCATAGAATAGATGTATAGAATCAATTCTCTAGTATTGTATAATTATTAAGCCCATATGTGAGTGCTATGTATTATTATTGACTTGACGAAGCCCTGGTGGTTGATAGTGTCATGCTCACTTAAATGTCTCGCTGATGGTGGCGGGTGTGTCGGGTCATTTAGCTCCCTTCAAAATGGTCGAGCTGAATGGGGCTGATCCATACGTCATGTTCGTGAACGGGCGCTGTCAGTTGGGACTGGTCATTTTTTAGCTACCACGGTTCATTTTTAACTTATTTAGATTTAAAATTAAATTTTGATTTTTATTTACTCTGGACGCTCTTACTGTGCACGTCTTTCTACATCGTTCTCACATATTTGTATAATCTCAACATGAATGATGTAAATACAATTTTGTAAAAATATTATAATTTAAAAGAGTGTCCATGGAGTTTCTTGCCCATTCTTCTCCATAGAGATCAACGCTTTGGAATGGGCAACTACAGTACTTTCACAAGTTATTATGCCTTGTGACCGGGACTGTAGATTAGTTTTGTTTCTTGACATTCAAAAGTGCCTGTAATGGTCTAATTGAAATAAATGGTTTTGAATTTTGAATTTTGAATTTTGATCAAAATATTTCAAAAGTATGTAATATGTGGTTTATTGAAACAAAAACTAAGGTTGTTGCTCTGTAAAGAGAAATTTATTTTTTAGGAACATCACAAATCATATTTGAAAATACAACTTATTTAAACACTTCGGTACAAATATTACTAACCTGTAAAGAGAAACAACATTAAAAGCTATTGCTTCAAATATTAGTCTTTTACAATCGTAACTTAAATTATTTCTGATAATCAGAGTCGCTAGCGTTTCAATTGTTCAAAACCAGAGAGAATCTTTTCATAGATGATTTCCATAATAACATAGAGGAAAAAGTGCTGCCACCACAGATAGTACTTTGACGTATGTTTTGTAAATAATGAGCGCGTGATTCAAATTAAATGAAGTGTAAAAGAGCTTCATTTACATCTCCCTCCCCCAGATATACAAAACTGCTCCGGTACTGGTATCAGTTTTGTAATGTGAAACAAGTTTGATTCTAACTTTTTGTATCCCGTATCAATTTTATAAATTGAGTTTGATAATTTTTCTAATATTTTATAAGGTCCAATTTTTAATTCATCTAGTTTTTTCCTATTTAATCGGTTACCATTTTCCACATAAACAAGGTCCCCTACATTAAATTGGTGATTTATTCTGGATTTATCAAAGTGTTGTTTATTATAATTGTGAGAATTTATAGTTCTTTTCAAAGCTATTTTCCTATCTCTCAATAATTCATGTTGTGTTTTATGTTTTTTTAACTCATCTGGTAAGATATCTATAACTTTTCCTTCCATTAAATAAGTTGGGGAAAATCCTGTTACTGAGTGTTCGGTTTCATTATATCTCTGGGTGCATTTATGAGCTATAGTCGTCCAAGCTATTTTATCATTTTTTTCATTAATTGTGCATCTTATTTTGTTTACTAACGTTTGATTTAACCGTTCATTTAATCCATTTGAGAAAGGTGCATTCACTGCAGTGAAGATAATAGGTATGTTCTCTTTCCTTAAAAAACTTTTAAATTCTTTAGAATTTATGCCCGGGTATTGATCTGATAGAACCATTCCAATTTTATTTTCAGGAATAACTTTTTTAACGAGTTTTATAAAATCATCTGCGTTTTGGGTTTTTGATGTCTGTATATAGGCATATCTGGTGAAATGGTCAACCAGAAGATGTAGATATGTTTTAGTAGAGCGGGAGCCACCAAACCCACCAATGGTATCTATAGAGACAATTTCAAACGGGTAAGTAGCGGGACCCAGATGAGACATCAAGCCATATTTAAGTTTAGTTCTAGATTTATTTTTTATGCATATTTGACAATTATCACATATTTTTTTTATATTAATTGTTAAATCCTTTGCTACAAAGAATGGTCTTATTTTATTTTCTGTTTGTTTCAATCCTATATGGCAGTAAGTTTCATGTACATTTTTTATTATTTTTTTACTAAATTCTTCAGTAAGTATAATTTTGTTTTTCTTTCCTATCTTTTTAAAGTATATTTTATTTTTTAATATAAGTTTATTTTTGTACTGTTTTATTTCTTCATTTTTCTGTTGATCGTTTTGAATGTCTTCTAGTTTAATAAAATTCACTACTTTTAAAATTTCTTCCTGATTTACATGTGATTCTAATACTGGATTTCTACTTAGACTGTCTGCTTCTAAATTGTCTTTTCCAGGTGAATATATCACCTCAAAATTAAATTGTGATAAATAGTATGTGAGGTCTCCTAGTTCCTCATCTGTTCTAGCCTTAATATTCAGTTTTTCTAGGGGTTTATGGTCTGAAAATACTTTAAATTTTTTTCCTATGAGCCAATGTTGCCAGTATTTTACCGCTTCTTTTATTGCTAAACATTCTAGATAAATAGCTTTTTTTCTTTTCTGACTGTCATTTAATTTCCTCGAAAAATATGCACATGGCTTTTCTTCTCCGTCTTCTTGTGGTTGTTTCAAAATAGCCCCTAATCCCTGAATACTAGCATCTGTATAAATATGTATAGGAAGATTCGGGTCAAATATTTCTAAAATAGGTTTTAAACAAAGTAGTTTTTTTACTGTATCAAAAGATTTTTGACATTCTTCTGTCCATATAAATTTTTGGTCTTTTCTTAACAAATTGTGTAGAGGATCTAATATGATTGATATGTTTTGTATATATTTTCCATAGAAGTTTATTTTCCCTAAAAACTGTCTAACATTTTTCTTTGTTTTTGGAACAGGGAATTCTTTTATGGCTATTAAATTATCCTTTAATGGAGTAACGGTATTATTTTTTATTATGTGGCCCAAGTATTTTACCGAGTCCTGTGCAAACTTACATTTAGAAAACTTCAATCTAAAACCTTCTTTTGAAATAGCTTCCAATAGCAAAGATAAATGTTGAATGTGCTCTGTGAATGTCTGGGAAAAAACTAAAATGTCATCGATGAAATTAACTGTAAAATTGGATAATTTGTGTTTTCTAATAATGCTACTTAGTATTCTTTGAAATATTGCAGGTGAAGTTTTTAAACCAAATGGTAGACAAGTCCACTGAAAATGATTTTCTTGAGTAACAAAAGCTGTTTTCTTTCTATCTTCGACTTTTAAAGGTATGGACCAGAAAGCGGAATTTATGTCTAAGGTTGAAAAAAATTTACAATTTCTCGTTTTTATCATTAAATCCTCTATAAGTGGAAATGGTTGCGACTGAGGAACTACTATTTTATTCAAATCGCGAAAGTCTATGCATAGTCTACATTTTCTTCCTTCCTCTTTTTTATAGGCTAAAGTTACTGGAGCTGCAAAAGGACTATAAGATTCTTCAATTAATTTATTTTGTAATAATTTTAAAACTTGCTCTTCTATTTCTTTTTTGTCTTCAAAGTTGCATCTATAGGGTCTTTTGCTACAATAGGTATCCACTAATAAATCAATATGTGCCTCATAGCCTTTCACTGAGCCTACATCATACTTATCTTTTGCAAATAGTGAGTTATATTTGCTTATTAATTCATCAATTTTTTGTTGTTGCTGACTGTCTAAATGATTTACTGTAATGTTGAAGTTTGTAACATCTATGTGTTCATTAAAGTTAACTTGACACTTATCGCTAACATAGGAATTATCTTTCATTGTTAATTCTTTAACATTATTTTCATCAACAAAACAGTTTTTGTTTTCGATTTTGTCACCTGTAAAGCCAGGAATGTTATCATTTTTTTGTTTTATTTTTTGTGTGATCTCTAAGTTTTCATTTTGAATCAGTTGAAAAGATGTTATGCAATCCAATCCGATTAAAAAATTATAATCAAAATTTTGTTCGTCTATGACAAAAACATTCATTTCTTTTTCTATTTCAAAAATCTTTATTTTTAATGTTACTATTCCCATAGACTTTTTTACACCATTAATCGTTTTTAAATTTGCTTGATTACTGTTACTGTTGTTTGGGTTGTTTTTTAAAGATAATAATTTTGAATTAATTATGCTTACATTTGATCCTGAATCATAAACCCCAAATGTTTCTATGGAATCATTTATTATTAATTTAGTTTTGATTAATGGTGGAATAATTAGTTTTTTGGATCTATTTCATTTAAACTCATTTCTAATTCAGAATTATTAACACTTCTAATTAATTCTTTTTTTGAGCGATTATCATTTTTATTTTTAAACCAACATAAAGATTCCGGATGATACCGAGCCCCTTTTTTTTCTTTCTCACAGATTCTGCATGGTTGACCTTTTAAATTTTTTTCTTTTGTCTTACTTTCCCAATCTATTATTTTTTTCCCCGTCATCTTTTTATCTATTAAATGTTCTAGGCCCCGGATACTACTAAATAGATCCTCAGTATTTTTCAATGTATCCCTGTCAATTTCATCTGCTATGTAATTTGGTAACCCAATTGCAATCAAATCTATTAAAGTATGTTTATCAAGCAATTTATTTACCTCTAACAGAAGCCTTTCTTTCTTTAATGCATATTCCAGTAATGTACCCTGCCTGTATTTAAATAAAAAAGCATACCTTATTGGTGACCAGCTTTTGTCCACATATGTTTCACAAAATTTTTCCTTCCAATTACACCATTCTGAATTTATTGTGTATTTAATAAGCATGGAATTATACCAATCTTGACAAGAATCCTCTAAAAATAACCGAAAAACTTGTATCTTTTCAATATCATCATTTATACCTATACGATTACATTCAGCTTCAAAGATATCCATCCACTGTGTTACACTTGATGTTTTTTTTGTGAATTTTTCAATTACTAATTTTTCAGATAACTTCTTTAAATTAGACTGCTTTGATTCTTTCTTCGATTCAGCTAAACTTTCCAGGATTTTTGAAAGAGTTTCTGTTGATACTTCATTCGTTAAAACCTGTTGAGTTTTAGTAGTACTCTCCTCCAGCAGATATCCCATGAACTGCATATTTCCATCTTCATCCGCATATGTTTCACGTAATTCTGGTGTTAATGATATCCATACTCGTCTTTCTTCGTGTCTTCTTTGCAATGTAGCCCTTACTTTTTGAAAGGTTTGAGTTTTCATCAACTCTGTATGCTGTCTCATTGGTTGGAATTGTTCCGGAATTAAAAACTTGTTGTTACCGGCGTTCATAATTGAGGTTAAGCAGATCACATTTGTCTTCGGATCTTCAGCCGGTTTCACAACGAATTCAAATTTAAGCTTTTCCATCATTTACAACAGCTATAATTAATGTTGTTTTGTAATATGTGGTTTATTGAAACAAAAACTAAGGTTGTTGCTCTGTAAAGAGAAATTTATTTTTTAGGAACATCACAAATCATATTTGAAAATACAACTTATTTAAACACTTCGGTACAAATATTACTAACCTGTAAAGAGAAACAACATTAAAAGCTATTGCTTCAAATATTAGTCTTTTACAATCGTAACTTAAATTATTTCTGATAATCAGAGTCGCTAGCGTTTCAATTGTTCAAAACCAGAGAGAATCTTTTCATAGATGATTTCCATAATAACATAGAGGAAAAAGTGCTGCCACCACAGATAGTACTTTGACGTATGTTTTGTAAATAATGAGCGCGTGATTCAAATTAAATGAAGTGTAAAAGAGCTTCATTTACAAGTATTTTTTTATTCACTAAGATAGCTGTGTTTTTTTGTGTGATAGTGACGAAAAAAAAGGTAAAATTTATGTCAAAACACTACAAGTTGGTTACATCCCTAGTTTCTATCTCAAATAGCTTCGGATGATAGAGGTATGCTTTGTGCAAACAGTCAAGTTCTAACAAACAAATAACCAAATATTTCAACCAATGAAATTTGAGCTTTAGTAACTAACAGAAGAAATATAATTGAAAATAGGATCAATGTTAAAGTTTGTCTTAAAATCGTTGTGTACTTTTAAGTCAAATTAAATAGTTTTACAAGATCTTGGTTACATTATTCATAGGATATTCATACATACATAATATATCCTGAATAAAGCCAAAAGACACTTGTTCCTGGATAACTTCGATTTGGCATGGTCTAGAACAAAAAATATCTTCATGAGGACTGCAATCGGGCCTGTTGGTCTAGTGGTTAGTGGCCCTGACTGCTAAGCCGGAGGTCGTGGGTTCGATTCCCACTCAGGACAAACTTTGTGTGATGAGCATGATTGTTTGTTCTGTGTCTGGGTGTGATTTATCTATAATATGTATGTATTTATAAATTATATAAGTATGTATATCAGTTGTCTGGTTACCATAACACAAGCTCTGCTTAGCTTGGGATCAGATAGCCGTGTGTGAGTTGTCCCAAGATATTTATTTATTTATTAATCATAAATATTTTTTTTGGACCATAGGTACGTGGGAACTTTCTAGTTACAGTGATATTGGAGATCCAATTTTCTCACATGTTATTTTTGTTATTAATAAGATAATAATATAAATAACGTTAAAATTCACAGACTTTTCTTAAAATCATCACAGTCATAAGTCAAAGTTATTTATTTGTAAAACATAGGTAACAGGCACAGATAACGTTGTGAATTGTCACTTTGTGACCATTGTACGATTTTTAATGTAATTCATTATTATTATCCTATAAAGATTCTGCTTAAATGACTATTTCAGACACCCTGGTCCAAGACTTTTATTTATTAAATGTTATATGGATAAAACTTATTTTCATACTAAGAGGAAAACATCATCCAAATACACCACATTTATTTCCAACCACAGCAAAGCAGGATATTTCTCTGAAGCCCAAAAAATGACAAAATGTACCCTTGCCTTTGACAAATCAGATCGTCGTAAATAGTTTCCCTTATAATGAGGTTATATAGGAGACCTTCCTCCTGTCTATTGGATTTGACGATAGCACGGAAGTATACCAGGAATATAGGAAGAGGAATATAGTGTACAGCCAGATGTGTGCCCGGAGAGAAAATGGTGTTAGATATTTTGCTGATGAGCGAATGATATTTGTTTTGAACTATTTGTCGTTAAAAGTTAACGATTAATAGAAAGAAATGCAGTTTGTAGTAAACAACGAATTTTAAATTATGCCTGGCAACAGGCTCGCTCCCTGTTAGTTGGAACTTAAAACAAATCTGGTGACATGTGGGTGTACTATTCAGTATACTTCTACCTAACACTTTTGAAATAGGCGGTGTGTTATCAGAAACAAGAAGTCCATCTGCGTTGAAGTCAATTCAAATTTTGATGTAGCTATTGTGGGCATCAATAATTATTATCCACAAAATTATAAAAAAACGGACAAGAGCGAGTCAGACTCGTGCAACGGGGGTTCCGTACAAACTTGTGACTTAAACAGTTTTCAAGTCGATACATTTATCGACATATAATTATATATTATATGTATAAATTATATATATATAATTATATATATACAGGAAAATAATGGGACTGGACCGACAGACAAAAAGACGGAAAAAAAAAGTGATCCTAAAAGGGTTCCGTTTTCCTTTTAAAGAACGGAACTCTATAAACTAAGTGAATTAAACAACGTTTTACGATAAATACAAAAAACAAAAGCAAAACAAAATTAGGTCAAAATTAGTCATAACAACTTAAACAAACAACTCCTAGAAACAATCCCTCATGGCACAATTAAACCTTATTGTTGGAGAAAATAAAAAGGAATCTGAAAACTTGAACACTATGGACGCAAATAAATCCCCTTAACTACTTCACTTGACTTTAGAAATCCTTTCTCAAGTAGTTCTTAAGAAATTAAACCGAGTACAAAATCACAAGGAAGCGCTTACTAAGGAAAGATACAATATTATAAGATTCGACGACGCAGAAGGAATTGAAGAAACGTTAATGCTCGCTAATCGGTGTGTCTGTGGTATTATTGAGGAAACTTGTCATAGTTATTACAGCGTAATGTCTGAAAGGACTTTCGATAAGGAGGGACATTATTTTTTGCATCTGCATTTGTAGATAAAGACATTTCGGTTTTACTTTTTACAAAAAAGTTTTTTTATAGCGTTTTTAGTTATGGTATCTATAATGAATTATCACAATTTTTTTTATCAAGTATTCATTTCACATTGTTACTAAAAGATTAGCAGATTATCCAAATGGATATAGAGAAAATACATGTATTGCAGACGATAACTCATAAAGGACTAAAGCAATACGACGTAACTTGGAAAGTATACCATGTCCAACTAAAAAAAAATTTTGCAAATCGGTCCAGGCGTCTTTGAGTAATCGGTGAACATATAAAAAGAGATTCCCGCGAATTGAGAACCTCCTCCTTTTTTGAAGTCGGTTAAAAATAGTGATTTTTGTTTAGTTAAGCATATAGCACTAATGCTGGGTAAAGGCCTTCCCCATTCCTTTCCAACTCTCCGACTGTTTTGCATCCTCTTTCAAATCCGGCAGGAACCAAATCGTCACTCCAGCGTTTTTTGGGCCTTCCTCGGACGATCGTCTTCAGGCACCCATTGTGTGACTATTCTGGCCTAGCTGTAGCAATATTATTTTTGTTTGTTTAAAATAGGAGTTCTTTAGGAGTTTCTTCTGTATCGTAGGTACGTTTGCAATCATTTAAACTTAAATCAAATCATTTTTTTTTTGCTGAATACACTGTTACAATGGTGTTATAAGAATTACATGTTTCAAGTGATTCTACCGCAAGGCATGCAAAATTTATACAGTCATAGACAAACAGCCAGACCCGGAACATCTATCTGTAGCCCATAGAAATATTTCAAACCCGCGAGACGCAGCGCAGTACTCGATCGCTCACCCAATTCACCAGCCGTGTCGTCATAATATTAAACTTAAAAAAAATATAAGAAGATAATCATAATATTTTAACGTCGGAATCAGTCTCTGCGCATATAGGCCTATGTGAAATAAAATATTCAGATTTTTATATACGCCTTTTTTTCGTTCAACATCACAATCAAAGTTTTTGAAAAATAATTGGGGCCACACATTCAATTTTCTAAACTCATGCGGTTGCAGTTTAAACTTTGTTTTTAATAAATCCCGAACCACAGTTATGAACTTTTTAATTGCCAGCATCATTAAAAACTAATAATTTTCGTTCAGAAATCATAGTATAACTTTTTCGAAGTTAGTATATTGTGGTTTATTTTTGACTTTAATGTATTTTGTTTTTAAACGAAAAGTTTTTCACCCAAGTCTCTTTTTACGTCTCCAAAGTATTTACATGAAAATTAAGAGAAATCTTCGTTTATGCATCGAAGATAATTCTCGGATCTAGTTGCGCAGCACTGTTCAATCCATCAACATTAGCGCCTGACAGGCTGAGGTCTTCCCGCGAATTGTTATAAATTACTAGCAATGAGACTTAGGCGTCGCTTGCAGAATTTGCTTAAACATTTTCCTAAGACTTTAGTTTGAGTCCTGCAATTTATTTTCCAGCTTTCAAATCGGTCAAGCTTGGCAGTAAAAGTGGTGAATGTTTGCATTTATTGTTATAAATTGAGATTAGATTTAAGTTGTCTAACTACATTATTTAAACGGGTACGACAAAGTTTTTCTATATTGTAAAAATATAATGTAAGATTAAAAAAAAAACAATAAGACTCAAAATTATGCCCTGACTGCCGGGCTACTTAAACTCGCCAACGAGTCTTGAGCAAGCGTAGTGATCAATGTTTGTGCGTTCTAAATTTGAACTTTGCCCAGTAGTGTGACAGTTATGGGCTGGAAAAGTAGTATTAAAACCTTTTTAACTGAATACAACTTCATTTACATTTAATTATTATTATTATTTCGACCAACTTGATACGCTATTTTGATTAAATCCAGCAGATTAAGTTTCAGACCATTACCAGACGGTACAACTAGTTTCATAACAGCTAACTTTGTTATTTAGTTCTAAAAGTCTAGGTCCTAATGTTAATTTCCAAATCCCGAGACCCCAGTTCGAACTCCCAATGCTACAATATTATGTTTAGAGATTATTGTTTCAAGATTTGAAATAGATAGACATGACGAGGATTTTATTAACTGGTTAAAGCATATCATTTAATGTTAAAGAAAAACGTTATAAAGTAAAATAACTAAAAGAAACTAACTTATACGCGTCAAAAATTTCGTCCTCAACTCTGTCAATTGGTAATGTCCCCAATAGACTGGCCGCGTTGTCACGTTGTATGGCAACGCTTAGCCTTTGGCCAAAGTAAAAAACAGCTCTTTGATCACGGAAACCTTTTGAAATATCCTTAAAAGGCTAAAAGTGACCACAAGGACCCCACGGTCCCAGCATTTTAACCCCAAACGGCTTGTAAAAATAGTTATACCAATAAAGCTATATTTGCGCTGCTTCAGGTTTTCTGCAGCCGCAGCAGAAGCACCAGCGCAGCACGAAGATCTGAATTACAATAACTAAACTTCAGATAATGTGGCGAGAGTCTGCAAAAACATGGTTCCATTTTTTCACTGGTACAAAATATTCACGAATTTTATTTCCCTCGTTCGTTGCGAAAATTGAGCTCGTAGCCAAGGAAATGTTCGTCCAAAAATGCCGCAATATTTTGAGTATGTAATAAAATCAGTTCCTCATTTCCCTAAAATATAAAAAAAAACATTTTCGTTGACAAGAAAACATAGGGTTGACACCACCATAATGTGCAAAGTAAATGTTCTTACGAAACTGTTTTTCACGAGCTCCCCTTTGCAAAGTAAATATACGCATATGTGCTTATACTGGTACATATAATAATTTACTTCAAGAGGCTGTTTTCCTTTCAAATAATTTGCAGTGTTTGTTTTTTAGCGTCTGCTAAATGAGAGAAACGAGAACGTTCACACTTGTTTGAACATGTTAATTATGAGCCGAGTTTGGATTTGTTACGAGTACTTTAAGAAATTGCCGAGTTGAGTGTGCCAAAGTATCAGGATTTTCTTGTTAGGCATAAATTTGAAGAGTATTTGTCAAAGTTCGTCGGAGTTTTGTCTTGTTACTCGTTACTACGTCTCACGTTCATAGTTCGTGCTTTTTATCTTAATTTGTATCGTTTTAGACGATGAATCCTTGAAAATACAGCTTTTTTTTATTTACTACACTACATACCTCCCCCACATTTATTTTTAAATAAAGATAATTTTAAATTAAAAGGCGCGGAGGGCTATTTAAGTAAATGAAAAATGTTGAAAAAGCTGACTGATTATGAATTTAACTTTAACAAACTAAAGCCACCAACTCAAGTGGTTACATCCAATATGTAAAATTCAAAGTCAAGGAACGCAGTTAAAAAAAATACTAAGTGAATCCAACTAGAAAAGCTTGCCTCACTGCTGTTTCACCGAAACTAGAACGAGTGAAAGAGAAAGAAACAGTAACAAATCAACAATAAACCTGATAAACTTAACTCCTTCCATTTCCACGTCATCGGGAATGTAAAACAAATGGCCAGAATGTCAAATAAATCCAACGTTCTTTATAAATGCAACAGCAATTTCCCTCAGGGTTATTATTCATGCATCTGAATAACTTATTATCCAACAATAAAGCTGCTGATACCTGATATATTACGTCACGAAACCAGAGTCTAGCGTTCCGTAGGCACCCAAAGAGTGCCAATCGCTGTCTGTCCATCTGCCTGTCACAGGGCTGTATCTTTTAAATTGTAATAGATAGGAAACTCTAGAGGAGCTTGTGCCTACACAAAGACATCATTCGGGTCGACCTTAAACTTAAGCTGCGCTTGCTCTAAGCTAATCTGTATACGGAGGTGCCTCAAAAAGCACGTTGAGCCATTGACCTCGGCTGTCCTTTGTAGACCTTTGACAGTCGTCTAAGGTAGCCAGTAAAAGTTTGACAATCAGTTTGCCAATTTTTACTATTATTGTGACACTGATGTGTCCCACTGCGGGGAAAGACCTCCTTTCATAGTTCTAACTGGGTTGGCTAAAAGGGAGTCGCTTAATTTAGAAAACGGGTAGTCACCTGCATCCTGGTTAAATTGGAAGCCAACCCCAACAAAGTCAGGAAAAAGCTAGGCAGATGATAAAGTAGGCACTTAACAAATTGTTTGCCCCGGTTATTACAACGGTTGTTTTAATAAAAAAAAAATACAGTTAAAATTATGGAAGAATTTTCAAAAACTTTTTTTTTTTCAAAATATTTAGAGTTAAATATTGTACGGTGGTACGAAACCCATCGAATGCAAGTCTAACTCGCACTTGAACGTTTTTTGTAATTATTGTCATGATGCTCAGGAGATTGAATTTTAATTAAAACACGGTAATCTTTTATAGGTGATTTTCGGAACTTCCTAGAGATTAAAGGATTAAAAACAATTTGATGAAACAGTTTCCGGAATGAAGTTTAAATTTTATATCTGCTGTTTACTAGTAATTTCCATTGTTTTTTTCAACAAGTTTCCCATTTAAGTCTTTAAACTTGAAACGGGATATTTACCATAAACGCAACGATCATGGATGAACATCATCATCCGTGATCATGGCGTTTGCAACATCGCCGAAATATCGGAAACTTGAAACAAATAACAAACATGGTAAATATCCTGTTTCAAGTGTTAATTATAAAGTTTTCAATTTGTTTGTTCTAGTGATTTGCTTTGCTTTTTAATCGCAATATAGTTACCTATTACCTAACTATTTCTAACTATTTTGAGGTCGGCTTCCAGTATAATTATGTGCAGCTAAATGCTGGTATTATACATGGAACGACAATCTATCTGACCTCCACAACCCAGCTCGAACTAGGTAATACGACACCCTCTTGGTGAGACTGGAAGTCAGACTTTCTGGCCGCTTGTAACTACTATTAAGATCTAGAAATGAGAGCCGGGATTAACAGCTAAACGTACTTTCCGATGCACGGAGGAAACTCTGGACGTAATTAGTGGTCATGTATGTAGATACACCTAGGACCAACCTAGACAAGCGCGGCTTAATCTCAAGATAAATCCGAGCGGTTGTTTTTGCTTAACCTTTAAACCGCGAAAGGTTTTACGGATGGATTTTTCTTACCCTTTCACGCAAAAACTACTGAATGGATTTTAATGAAACTTTACAATATTATAGTTTATATATCAGAATAATACATAGGCTACAATTCAAAAAGATATATTGTATATTGTCAAGCTTTCAAGGCCCCCGAGGATGTCTACGACACATTCGCTCAAGCTTCTTATGATGTTCAATCAATCATACATTCATTCATTCGTTCGCATCAAGCAATCTATATTCATTAGCCCATTAGTCATTACTCTAAAATATTCAATAATTGATTTGTTAAAAAGATCCAAGTAAATCCTATTCTCTATAAAAAAATCTTTGTTTGATTTATCGCAAACATATATTCTATCACCACGCGAGTGAAACCGCGGGGCGAAGCTAGTGCTTCATAATTCTATTGATCAATATTTTTATTGGAAATGAATTTAGAAATTCTCGAAAGATAAACCATTGGAACATTTCCACTGATTTCAAAGAGATTATATGCGTTGAATTTGAAGTGGATGGCAAGTTTGCATGTGCAATAAAACGCATTACCGTGATCAATGCTAAACTCGAGCGAAACGATCGTTGCACGTCTTGTTCTGTTGCTAGTTTTGTTTATGCAATAGCACCATTGCAAGCTGATGAACATAGCAATTTTAGTACGGTTAATAGGCTGGGTTCGAACCTATGGTAGGTAGACAGTTTGTTTTATGGACCTTATGTCGTGAACGATAAAGGATAGAATAGAGCATAAAATAGAATATTCTTTATTATGAACACTATAAAAATTACAAGAAAAAAAATTATAAATAGGGTGACACAATGGGCGGTCGTATCGATAAAAGCGATCTGTTCAAGAAAACCTTTGGATAAATTTTAAGTAGGAGAGACAGTACTGTAGGATGTCATAGTAAGAAAACTGACGGTGTTCTTAAAATAAACAGTTTAAGTCTATCCTCTATCCAAATTATGTAGTGTCCGACATGGTACATATGGATCATTTACTTTGTGATACCATGTTTGTAATACATTATGGGATGCAATAATGATTTGAGTTTCGAACCATGTAACAATTATCAACTTAATCTGGGCCTGTTAACTTCCACAGGAAAAAGGTCTATGCCCCTTTTTTGCGGTTAATAAATCATCAAATAACTTCTCCCGTTCTGGGTGGAGCGCGGGGGAGTGTCTGAGTTCCTTCTTTTGCCGTTTACGTTCTGCGGCCGCAGTTTATCTTTGAACAACCCGCATTCCCCACAGATGGTGGCCCTGGAAGGCCCGTCTGCATTGCTGACATCCCTTTAAGGCGCGCGTGGAACACGAACTCACCGTCGACACAGCCTGTCGTTTCATTTAGCTATTAGTTGACTATACCCTACCAATATTACCTTCAAATTCTCTAGCAAAACCTCTGAAAATACCAGGTGCATTTTCTAGCATTTTTTTAGCATCTTCTCAAAAGATTTATAAGGAAACGAATCAAATGAATATCGATCAAATTTATAAATATAACACCTGCATACTTGTGCGAAAAATACTTAATAAAGACATACATACACAAATAACATTTACAAAAATAATGCAAATTCAAAAGCGCATGACGAGGCAAGCTAACCACATCATTTTAAAAGCACCGAGGACAAACTACGGTCGAAAGACTGTTTTATATGAGGGGGCTGAAATTTATAACTCTTTACCTACAGTAATTAAGGAATCAAAATCACTTCCAACTTTCAAGAGACTACTCAAGCACCACCTGAACAATGTAAAATAATTTTTAAGTTTTTTCCATTCTTGTTTTAACCTAATTTTAGTTTATAACTATGCGAAACGTCGTCTATCTTAATTATTATGTTATTCCTCATAAAAGTGAATAATTGTATTCTTTTTGAGCAAAATAAATTTTCTTAAACCGTAAACCGTAGAATTACCGTAAACAGCTGAATACTAGTATTTTACATAAAACGACTATTATATGTATCAAAACTATTTCTGTCTATAAGATTTGGAGTCAACCAATAACGTAAGCTAGAGGCAAAAGGTACCAGGTGAGATGTATGACCTTTTTCGGGTCATTGCACAGGTTTCTCATCGTTTAGTCGACTTTGAAATGTCACAAACAAGGCAACGTACGGTACAAATGTTGTTAAGTTTGTTTTTCTGACATTAAAAAGAAGATCGGTATTTAAGTATCAATCATCATCTGCCTAGCCTTTTTCTTAACCGGATGCAGCTGAATATCAGTATTTTACATGGAGCGACTGCCTATCTGACCTCCACAACCCAGTTAGTACTGGGTAATACGATACCTCTTGGTAAGACTGGTTGTCAGACTTTCAGGACACTGACTACCTGTAACGACTGTCAAAGATCTACAAATGACAGCCGGGACCAACGGCTTAACGTGCTTTCCGAGGCACGGAGGAAACTCGGTATGTAACGGGTGGTCACATCCACAGACCAACCTAGGCAAGCGCGGCTTAACCTAAAGATCGACCCGAGCGGCTGCTATTATTTAGCCACGAGCTCCTCATATCTAAGCTCCTCATATTTAAGTATCAATATACAACTAAAATCACGTAAAGCCGTGGGTCCGACACCTGATTTTTCTCTGGTCGTCCCATCGGACTATGAGAGTGAGGGAACAGAGATTGCACCTGTGCTTGCGCACACACGGCTGCACTATATTCCCCGCGCAGATGACTAATCTCCGCTGTGATTAGCTGTTGCGACCGAAAACGGTCAGGAGGACCATAATATTCTGAAAAGCGACAGTTACGAATAAAATTAAAAGAAATACGTTTCTTTCAAACTGCAATATATATCTTTAACTAACCGTAAAAGCTTCTAAAAATCACATTTACAGTTAATAAAAACTCAGTCCACCGAAAAATTCCGTAATCACATCAGCCACAGAAAACAGTAAAAAATAAATCATCTCAGATACAATTTCAGATAGCCAATGCTTTTTCTACGAAGCATGAAGCCCAAAATTGTTTTAGGCCAAAAATGGCTGAAGCAATTACACGTGAACTTATTTCTCAAGCCATTAAAGCTTTAGAACATTGTTCAAAGATCGTTGAAGCTTCGTTTATGGAAGATCATGGCTTTCGAAAGATGGAAGGAATGAGAAAAGTTCAAGAAGAATTTAGACTGCATGGATTTGCGGAAATAGGCTAAGTTTTAAATAAAGGCGACTTTGAAAAATGTTTTGAATTCATTGTACCTGCTGTGGGAGCAAGTAGTTGATTAATAATAATAATATAGCCTTTTTAGCAAATCAAGTATATTGACTTGGCTCACGATTGTGTCGTCATGTGAGATGTGGATTCAGCGATAATTGTGCCGATAGTCATATCTGCCAATGGCTTAATTGCCAAGAGCCTCGACCAATACCCGAGGAGGCTCTCGTTAGGCAGCTGGATTAAGGGCTTGATCCAGAAAGCGGTACTCCTGGACACGGCTCGTATTGTTAGGAGGTTCCTTTCTCTGGAGCCCTGACTGCCGGTAGCTTGGACCCTGTTTTATATTTTTAAATGTTTTCTGTAATGTTTTATAAAGAAACTAGCTTTTGCCCGCGGCTTCGCTCGCGTTAAATTCGAGGTAACACAGTTCCCCTTGCGCCTTATTGATTTGTAATAGCAACGCTAAGTTTTCCCTTTTCTTCCCTCTTTCTCCCTCACATCCCAGTTTTTTTAAATAAAAATTAACCTATGCCCGTCTCCTGGTTTCCAACTATTATATATCTGTACCAAAATTCTTCAAAATCGGTGTAGCCATTAAAGCGTGAAGAGGTAACAAACAAACAAACAAACTCACTTTCGCTTTTATAATATTAGTAAGGATATTTAAAAATGTAAACTTATATGTAAATAAATCAATACAGGAAAAAAATAGACTTTTTATTTCTTGTTTTACATCAGTGGCACTTATAATATTACAGCAATATGAATTTAGATTAGTAGGATATCTTAGATTATGTTAGTAATATTTATAAGTATATACATAATAATGTAGTAGTTGATTAACATACCTTTTATGCTTTACCGTCGTCTTGATATCTGGTCAACCTGGAAAGAAGAAAGGATAAACATTAATGAGGTTCTGTTACTCAAAATGAAACAATGGAACACTTTGTTGTGCGTCTAGACAGTCTGCCTGACTGTCAGTCAAGACTCTTTATCTCGGGAACGCGTAGAGGTATCGATTTAAAATAAAACCATAAACTGAGCTCTTTGATAACTTTGTGCTGCGACAAAATCAACCGTCTAAATCTACGCAGTCAAAAGATATGACTGTTTAAGTATTTCTCACACGCCTGTTAGAGTATTTTAAACTGGAGGAGCGGAACCACCTAATACAAGCAAATCCTTGCTTAAAAGGTGACTCCAAACCTAACAAAGTTGTTTTCAAAAGTGATGAACGAAAGTGACAAGGTTGTACGGAACTCTGCGTGCGCAAGTCCGACAAACCTTTCTATTTCGATGGCAACTCCTTTCATCAAGCGTCCAGACTCTTAGTTATTATAAACTAGCTTTTGCCCGCGGCTTCGCTCGCGTTAAATTCGGGGTAACACAGTTCCTCTTGCGCCTTATTGATTTGTAATAGCAACGCTAAGTTTTCCCTTTTCTTCCCTCTTTCTCCCTCACATCCCACTTTTTTAAAATAAAAGTTAGCCTATGTCCGTCTCCTGGTTCCCAACTATCTCTGTACCAAAATTCATCAAAATCGGTGTAGCCATTAAAGCGTGAAGAGGTAACAAACAAACAAACTCACTTTCGCTTTTATAATATTAGTAAGGATTAGTAAGGAAGTAAGGATATATATATATATATAGTAAGGATGTCATCTCAATGCATATTTGTGCGGTTCCCCCCTCCTCACTTCGCACAGAGCGGGGGAAGTTATTGGATCTTTTCCCAGCCAAAAAATACAAAGGGGGTTATCCATGTTTTGACGGGCCTGTTGGTCTAGTGGTTAGTGGCCCTGACTGCTGAGCCGGAGGTCGTGGGTTCGATTCCCACCCAGGACAAACTTTGTGTGATGAGCATGTTTGTTTGTTCTGTGTCTGGGTGTGATTTATCTATAATATGTATGTATTTATAAATTATATAAGTATGTATATCAGTTGTCTGGTTACCATAACACAAGCTCTGCTTAGCTTGGGATCAGATAGCCGTGTGTGAGTTGTCCCAAGATATTATATTATTATATTATATTATGTAGTGACGCTAACTATACAAATAAATATGTATATTTAAATGTAGTACTATGCTGTAGAATATTCTGTAGTATTTTACTCCAGAAAAATTGGAACCCAGCCCCAGCAAATCCACTCAAATTTGAACTCTATTAAGGAAACAATTATGTTCTGAATTTCAGTTAATTATGACTACCGTAACAACAGTAGTCGTAAACCAATGTTTTAATAACATTTCGCCTGTGTTTATTGTGCAATTAGTTGTTGCAATTACAATTTATCTGTTCGCGGCATCTTGAGGTTATAAGCATCGGAAGACATTATTGGACTTGAAGTAGTTAAGTCCTTATGTGGTAAAACTGAAGATGGACGAGAAACTGAGCATTATTTTGCGTTTATTTTTCAGATAGGAAATCATCAAATAACTTCTCCCACTCTATGCTAAACGGAAAGGAATGCTAGACTTGTACTGACTAAAACCTATCCAAGTTCTTTCTTTTGACCTTTGTGTTCCGTGGACGCGGTATCTCTTTCGAACAACCCACACCGGGGGAGGCAGTTGCCTGGCGGGCCCCTATGCTTTTTTGACATCTCTTTAAGTTGCGCGGAACACAAATGCGCCATCCACACGGTCTGTTTGCAGTATTTGCTTAGGTAGGTACAGAATTTATTTTGATGCTGGAAGGAACTGTTCCCGATGCATCCATCGTTCCTGCTTTAGTTATGTATTAAAAAAAAAGGAAAACGTTAACCGCTCCTGAGGCCCCAGCTAGAGAGAATAATGTAAACGTAACGTAAATACGCTAATGTTTGAATCGACAATTCTTTGTTCGACCAAAACCACCACCACATGGAAACCACCAACTTTCAATTAAAAAAGAATCGGTTCGACCAGAAGCAAGTTCTGAGGTAATAAACAAACATTAAAAATAATATATTCGAATTTAGAACCACCTTCTTCTTTTTTTAATTTGCTTTATTTCTAGAACAAAAAGTATCCAGGAGGTAATAAACAAATATTATCAAAAATCTAAATTAGGTCTTAAATTTCTTGCATCAAAAATTTTGTCCATTTTCGTCGGCCTGTGATTTAAGTCAATTTACTTTACAGCTGTCCCTGCATAAAGAGCAGCTACCAGAAGTTGTGAGACATGTAGAAGATGAAGATCTACGACTCTTTTAAGGTTCAACATTCAAGTAGCCAAAAGACCTTATTTCATTTTGAACCTAATAACCTACTGCATAGGAACCATTATCGTGTCTTGTTGTTTCAAGTCCTGCAAATTGAATATCCTTGTGTATCGTACAGGAAATCTCCTTTGTTATAACAAAAAAACGAGTGTAACGATAAGAAAAAACTGCTATCATCTTAACTTTTTTAACAAAAATATCTTCTTGTACCAAACTTCCTTATGTCTCTATTAATCCCTGGAGTCTTCCTTGATCTTGCCAACGCCATTGCTTTCCAGAATGTCCCTCAAGTGAGTATCCATAACTCGATGTTTCGAATACGGCCATAACTGGAACATCTCGTCGTTCCACATAAGTTGCGTCACTCCGGCCCGTGTCAGCGGAAAGAGCCGTATAAGACCCGGTCCGGTTCGCCGTTGCGGAAATCTCTTAAAATAATAAGGAATGGAAAGATGGCGGCCGGGCAGCCTCCGGAGACGGTTTGGGCTTGCATTATTCATTGTAATAAATTGGAGTTCACTGTCTACAAGGCACGGGGTTTGTAGCTAGCTTATGGGATTTCTGTATGGGTTTTTCGGCAGTTATAAACTATATTTATGACGGATTTTCCGCTGTTTTGGTTGGAGTTAGTTTTATGTTTCTGTTTACATTGTATCTCCTAATAATTTATATATTTTGACATCACTTACTCACCTATACGTTCTAGATGGGCACTTCATTAGATTGATTTGTAAAAATGTGTTTATTTACCTCAACCGTACGTTTCGTAATTAAGGTGTAATTAACTTATCAATGAAAAGAAATAGTGAACAATGAAGTCTACTAAAAAGATTTTACTAGAAGTCTTTCATTTGCTTTTAATTGAAATTAAATCAAGTTACAAAGAAAAAGTAACGTCTCCGAACAAAGTTCTTCAATTTTATTGTCTGATTCATTCGTAGATCTTGCAAACTTTGTACTCCAATCGAAGAAGTTTTTACGACACCAAATTATATTCACTATCTCTCCCTTTATTTCCCGATAACTTAGATAATATTTGGATACTTTATGGCTCGTTTATTCCGAAGTGCGACCGTTTCGGGTGACTAACCGAATGATTTGTCTGAAAATCCCAATTGCAGCGAGACTTCAAATAAAATTTCGTTCGAATTTTCGTTCGCTCATATTTCTTGGGTTCCGATTTGGATAAGGTTACTTTCATTCTTTCCTTGAATTCTTTTATCGGTAAGTTATTTCCAGCTTCAAGGATTTAGAGTAACGCTCGTTGGTTGCGATTTATTTCCGAATTTTATACCGAAAATCAGTTGCTATTTTATCCAATTTGCTAGTACAAATTAAATGCTTGAACGCTTTTGAATTCCATATCATTACACACTGCATGTAGCATTAATAATAGAATTTGCTAATTAGCGAAACGTTCACATGCTAGCTTGTGTTTTTGACAAAATACTCTAGTTAATATGACGGAGGATTCAAATTGTAGTACGGAAAATGGTCACTTAAAAAAAAGAGACAGCAAAAGTTAAAACCTACCAATTAAAAGTCAGTAATTACTGTTAAGTTTCTCTTTAATGTATTTATTAGTTTATTTCATATGAATATTTGTATTACCATCTGTATAAGTATATAAGTTTTCGAAAACAAATAGTTTTATACATTTTTTTTTTATATAGTTAGTGTACACAATATTGTCGTATTTTACCCAGAGGTTAACTGGTAGAGAATGCCTTAATGACATTAACTCCGCCTATGTACAACTATTGTACATGAAAGGACCATGGGGGATTTTGTATGAACCCCGTCCCCACTCTTCAACAGTCTTGGGATGCGTCTCGATTTGTTCACTGGGACCCAGAAAAGTCTAAAGTACCAGTGTTGGTTTCAAAATCAATTGGGTTTTTCTGAAAAAAAAAAAAAACTACAAACAAAAAGTATATTTTCACGTAAACAAATGACGATTCTACACAAAAAAAAACTTGGTTCTCAAACGGAAAGACTTTGAATAACATTAACAGTATTCAGTTAATTAATATACATTTTAACTTATGAGAAAGTACACCGAAAAGCATGTCAAACGATACACTACTAACTTTTTTTTTGCGGATGGGAAATCATCAAATAACTTCCCCCGCTCTGGGCGGAGCGGGGGGGAGTGTCAGACTTTTACTGACTACAACCCACCCATGTTCCTTCTATTGCCCTTTACGTTCCGGGGACACGGTATCTCTTTCGAACAACCCGCAACTCCGGCAGGCGGTGGCTCTGGCAGGCCCCTTTGCTTTGCTGACTTTTCTTTGAAGCGCGCGTGGAACACTAACGCGCCGTCGACACGGTTTGTCGTCAATAGACGGCACAGGCACAGGCCCGCATCTACTGTGGCCGGGAGTCATCTCGCGACGCCCGACGTCCGGGGCATCTCTCGCGACGGCTGGGATGGTTTGAGGTTCTCTCCCTCAAACGTCCGGCCAACTCCTTCACTAGCACCCTGACTGCTTCGCAAAAGAAGGTGACCGCTTCCCATTCCCTCTTGCTCCGAACCATGGCCTGAACCAGGGCCGGACGCGAGAGATCGCCGCCGCCAATCTCTACGAGAGCACGGCGGTGCTCCGCCCAAGCTGGGCAGGCCACTGTGTGCTCCACCGTGTCCTCCGGGCGATTGTCACAATGGTGACACCCGGGCGTTTCCTCCCTTCCGATTATGTGCAGAAACATCCTGAAAATTCCGAGTCCGCAGAGGACCTGTGTCAGGCGGTAGGTGAGGACGCCATGGCACCTGTCTAGCCACTTCTCAAAAAGGGGACTTACCGCCAATAGTGTGGCGTGCCCTGCACGGGGTTGCGACAGACGCTCTCTCCATGCCACCATGAGATCGCACAGGAGGTCTGTCTCCTGGGCGGCAATTTGCCGCGCAGCAGAGATTCCCCCCGGTGTACTGTCTCCGTGCGCCACTCATACAAGCTTGCGAGGACTATCACCTCCAGACCCCACGGTGGCAATCCGGCAAAGAGGCTCGCCGCCTCGCTGGAGATCGTGCAGTAGCCTCAAATTAGCCTGATGGCTACCACCATTTAGGGTGCGTTCAGGTAGTGAGCAGTACAACTTCCTATAGTGCGATTGTACAGGCAATCGCACGCTTAATATCGCAATCGTAAGCTTAATATGAAAGTTCCCTTTTTTTTGCTGTCGGGGGAAAATCTTCAAAAGGCGACCGGTCTTTGGGGACAAGACCGGACAGTGTGGGACTTTTACCGGACTAAAACCACTCCGGTGATCACCATCTGCACATGAAAGGAGGCCCCGTTTCCTCTTAATAGACCTGTCCCTAGCCCCCTCTGTGCAACGCCTGTAAAGGCATATCCCTGGGGCGACTACACATGTCGACACACAGGTGACCCCTGAGCCTCGCTGTGAATGTATGCACAACAGCACGTGTACATGGTGCTGCCGATCATCTCTGAGGTCTCTCACTGAACGCTCAGAGTCCCCACTCTGAACGCCCGTGACCCCAAAGTCCCTCCTGCTTTAAGTATTACAGGTGGGGTTTCAGCGTGTTAAATGGCGAGACAGTTGCCTCCTTGACTTCTTCTCCTACTACGATCTGACCTCTCACGATCCCGTTCGGCAGCCTCCTTCTGGACCATCACTGTCTCGCAGAACGAGGTTACGCCTATTCAGTTGTCAGAGTTCGCCAGCATAGCCTCAACTACGGCTGGCAGAGACAGATCTTGCCCGATCCTAGCGACCAGGACCCTTCGTTCCAAGTCCCACGCACGGCACTCCTCGAACGTATGCTGCGCAGAGTCCAAACCGCCTCCACAATGATGACAGCTTGCCGTGGCCTCTCTTCCAATCCTATTCAGGTACTCACCGAAGCAACCATGCCCGGTAAGCACCTGAGTTAGTCTAAAGGAGATGCGCTCCCCTCTTCTCAGCCCTGTTTCGAAGTGTGGCAGGACGGCTTCGACAACACGCTTTTGTGAATATTGCGGCTGTTGCAGCCGCTCACGCCACTGCTCTAGCGCGCGTTCCTGCCGCCTCAGCCTTGCCACAGTGATTCCTAGCACATTATCACCACTATGGCGGCTGGCGCACATTCGGCTGTAAACCCTCGCGTCCATATCTGCCAAGATATCCAGCGGTGGGAAACGTGCCAGGAGAGTTACCGCCTCAAAGGATATAGTACCTCGTGCGATGCAGATAGCTATTTTCCGCTGCAGACTGTTAATTTCAGTCCTGCAACGTCGGACGCCTGACAGCCTATTTGACTAAACAGGTGCCCCAGGAACGTCGATCGAACAGCCCTCGCGTAAAGGCGGCGAACTTCTTCTCGTGGCCCTCCAAGATTGGGCAACAGTCTGTGCAAAGCGCCTACTACCTTTCTAACTCGGGGAACTAGGCACTCGAAGTGCTCTTCGAATCCCCTTCGACCATCCAAAGTTAGGCCAAGGTACTTAATGTGTCGTCCCACTTGAACTTGCGCATCTCCAACTCTGACTGACAAGCTGGGTGGCTCTCTGGTCCCTTATGGAACCAAAGCGCCTCAGTTTTATGTGGCGCTATCTCTAGACCCACTTCACGGATCGACGCCACGACCTTTTCTAGTCCCAGCTATGCAAGCTGAATAGTCTTTTCAGCAGTATCCCCGCCAGGGTGTCATCCGCGTAGCAAACGATATTAACGCCAACGAGGAGATCAGTACGCAGAACCAGAACCACATCGTAAGAGAGGTCCTAAAACAGATCCCTGCGGAACTCCGCTCATAATCTTCCTGCGATGAACGCTACCATCATACGTTTTCTTTAAATAAAAACATTATTATGATAATCATATTCTAACCCTATTTATCGCACACTAAGGAAATGTGTTAGTCAAAGAGAAAAAATATAATTATGATAATACAATATATCATAAAACCTAAACCCCACGTATTTGACATTATGTCGCCATAGTAAAAAGTTCTCTATTCTAGTAGATCTTTCATGACACGTGTTTCTAATCTGTTGGTGGGTGGAGACGTTTCTTCCCATGGTCCTTTAAATAAATAAAAGTGGAGGTAAAATAGAAGACGAAATGTAATTATAAGTTCCATATTCGAACTTGTAGGAATACATTTTAAAAATCAATGCGATAATATTTTATTACTGGCCACATTACAAAAGTTATTCGGGTCCCCTTCTTTCATAAAATTCCTTCATTTCAAATATTTAGAACAATCTGAAAATGGCAAATATAAGGGTATCCTTTGACTATGGCGGCCGTTGAAATGGCAATGTTATAGAATTTATGAGGTTCAAATAAATCGTATTGTAACATCGATACTGATATGGATTTCATGAAAAGAGTTCCTTTTTGATTGTCAGCCTTTTCAAAGGTTTCTCATCTGCTGTGATCGTGTGACACGGGTTTTTGTACTAACATATAAAGGGCGCCATGACACATTGTTGTAATATGTCTCGTTACACGTGTGTGGATTTAAGTCTGATAAAAATATTTTTTCATTTCTTCGGATAATACTTATTGGGCTAAAGCTTACCCCAGAGAGAATATTAAATATTCTTTCTTATTTATGTAGAACTCCGACTATTGTATACATTTTTAATAATTTCTTTATTTTTTCAAAGTATCCTTACTATTCCTTACTAATATTATAAAAGCGAAAGTGAGTTTGTTTGTTACCTCTTCACGCTTTAATGGCGAATCCGATTTTGATGAATTTTGGTACAGAGATCGTTGGGACCCTGGAGACGGACATAGTTTTTTTAAAAAGATTGAGATATGAGGGAGAAAGAGGGAAGAAAAGGGAAAACTTAGCATTGCTATTACAAATCAAAAAGGCGCAAGGGCAAAAACTGCAGGTAGCAGGTACCTGTAAATCAGGAAAGGGGAACTGTGTTACCCCGAATTTAGTGCGAGCAAATCCGCGGGCAAAAGCTAGTTTTTAGTAATTTCTTTATTATTAAAATTTGTTCTCGCTTCGTTTTTCAAAGTATTAAAAATAAAACGAACCACGTACGAGTCGGACTCGCGTGCCGGGGGCTTCCGTACAATTTTGCGAAATAAACGGCCATGTTTTTGGTCTGCGTATACTTAGTACTTATACTTGATTTCATAGCTCCAAGAGATCACAGATGTTGCGGGTTGTTCGAAGTTGCGGGTTGTTCGAAAAGAGATACCGCGGCCTTGGAACGTAAAGGGCAATAGAAGGAACATGGGTGGGTTTTAGTCAGTACAAGTCTGACATGCCCCCCCGCTCCGTCCAGAGTGGGGGAAGTCATTGGATGATTTCCCACCCGAAAAAAAAAAGGGATCACAGATAAATAATTTCAACTTGATACCTCCATGCATTCCCGGTATAAAGGGTCTTGATCGATAGACAGACAAACGAACAAAAAAATGATCCTATTAGGGTTCCGTAATTTTTTTTGAGGAATGAAACCCTGAAAATGAAAATGATTTAACAGTCAAATCGAAAACATCGAAATTATATTAACATTAAAGTACCTACGCAATATTTCAAATAATATTATGCTAAATTCATACTAGCTTTTTGTAAAAGATTCATCAATAAATTATAATTAACCAGGTAAATGAAAATATATGCACTAAAGAACAAGGCAACTTTTATTAGAACGCACATTAATTTATACGCACACCAAAAATAAAGACCACCTATGGAAGCAGTGTGTTTTCAATCCTTACTAATATTATAAAAGCGAAAGTGAGTTTGTTTGTTACCTCTTCACTTCACGCCTTAATGGCTAAACCGATTTTGAAGAATTTTGGTGCAGTGATAGTTGAGACCCAGGAGACGGACATAGGCATAATTTAAAAAAAAGTGGGATTAGAGGGAGAAAGAGAGAAGTAAAGGGAAAACAAAGCTTTGCTATTACAAATCAATAAGGCGCAAGGGCAAAAATGCAATTTAGCAGGTACTGTGTTATACCGAATTTATCGCGAGCGAAGCCGCGGGCAAAGGCTAGTAAAACTATAAAACCAGCACAGAAATCTAAAAACATTTACAAACAATATACCATAATAAACTATATATTTTATTACAATCCAACTTCAAACGTTATCCATAAAATACAATGTAGGAGATCACTGAAAAAGCAAAACTTTCAGTTAGTCTGTATAATACACACATCAAAAGTATCTAGGGATGAACATATATTTTTGCAATAACTTTTCTCCTGATTGATATTAATTAAAATTTTCTTTAAGGATTCATCAAATAAAGTGTTTTCGTTTGTCACAGTAACGATAAACCAAGTCACCTTTGCATTAATAAAGAAATTTGCCATTTTCCTAATAAAGGGATTTTTGACATTTGAACCACTAACATTAAAGTTCGAAAAAAAGACTGAAATAACAGTTTTCTTTAAAATTTTATTGGGTAACTTAAACAATTAATAATCCGTGTTTCTACCGCGAACACTAACAACACAAGAACATCGGTTTGGCATACTCAAAATGAGTTCATCCAAATCACGCTGTGGAATGGCCGCCCATGTTCGTTGCAACAACAAAAAAAGGTCTTCTTGCGACTGGATACCCTCCATATTCGGCAGAGCTCTTCTCTGTAGCATATCCCATGCATGCTCAATCGGGTTCAAGTCTGGCGACTGAGCAGGCCAGGGCAGGACATTGATGTTAGCTGCGGCGAGAGTCTGTCTTACAACTCTTGCGGTGTGCGGTCGTGCATTATCATGCATTAACTGAAATAAGGGACCGATTTGCACTTGTAGAGGAACGATGACGTCTGATACAATCGTCTCAGCATAAATTTGAGCGTTGAGGTTGCCTCTGACCCAAATCAACTCAGTTCTTCCGCCGATCCAAATACCCGCCCATACCATGATGGTTCCACCACTATAAGGATGGACTTCCTGGCAGGATTTTAATCGCTGTTGGCGTCCAGGGGTTCTCCAGTGTCGTATACGTCTTGTATCCGGTCTCATACCAAAACGAGACTCATCAGAAAAGCACACGAAACGCCTTTGTTCTTCTGCCCAATTTCTGTGTTCAAGAGCCCATTGATATCGAATCCTACGATTGTGCATTGCTATAGGTGGTACCCGTAGCGGTCTTCGGGAATGAAGGTTCACTTCATGCAAGCGGTTTCTGACTGTTTGGTCGCTAATTAAGTTCCCTGAAGAGTGATGAAGCCTCACGGCTAACATCATGGCGGTTATTGTTGGAGCTCTTCGAGTTAAGATTTGAATGTATCGGTCTTGTCTCCGTGTGGTGCAGCGATACCGTCCTCCATGGCGCTCAGCCACGGTACCAGTGCTTCGGTAACGTGTCCAAAGTCGACTGATAACACTCTGACTTGTATTCAGAGCTAAAGCTACAGTACGTTGCCGGGAACCAGCTTCTATCATTCCCACGGCTCTGAGCATTTCTTCCCTGCTTAAATGACGTCGCCGCTCCATAATAACGTTGGTTTTAATCAGTAGTAGGGAAACAGTAGCACTAATAATGTCTTCAATGCGTTGTATGTTTTTATAGGGAAAATATTGACAACTTATTTTCATCTTTTACTCGAATTTGATTGAGAGTTCCTGATTCAAATTATGAAATGCACCAAAAAGGATCCATATAAATTTATAAAATCATAAATTTATTACAAATCCACATCTCAATCTCAAGAAATCCGCATAAAAATGCTTGATCCCTAGACACTTTTGATGTGTGTAGTAACAAATGCATTACGAAAATCATCCTTACTGCAGCGATATAAAGGTGCTGTCTCTGACTAATTGACTCTTTGATGTGCGTATGACTATCTTAAACAGACACAGATTACTTCCAAGTATTTGTTTGAAAAACTTCTGTCTTAAATTAGTACAGATTAAATGACCAGACTCAATACTTGCCATCTGTGTTTTAAGACTTTAATGATGTTATTCCTAGATATTTGCATGGATTTTAAATACATTTTAGCGAAAGCAGACACAATAAAATTGGTGGTACTGAAAATGCCTCTGAAAGTAGTGCCAATCCAATAAAGTAACGACTCTGTTGTTGTATGTTGTGATGTAAATCATTTAATTTAAAAAAAACCGACCCGGAGCGAGTCATACTCGCGCACCGAGGATTCCGTACAATTTTTCGACATAAACAGTCATATATTTTGATTGCGTAGACTTAGAGAGATGACTTTTTCACAGATTCAAGGGATTATAGAGATTAGTATATGGTTTTAATTTTAACTCGTTACCTTTACGCGTTTCTAAGATAAAGGGCGTTGACAGACAGACAGACGGACAGCAAAGTGATCCAAGAAGGATTCAGTTTTTTCCTTTTGAGAAACGGAACTCTAAAAATATTGTATTGTTAAGCAAGTTGAACTAGCTCATCAGAATGGGCGTCAGACCCGGGCTTAGCCTGCTAGGTCTGTTAATTTCGAAAAAAATACCTCCGGTCTGAAACACTGAGGGCAAAAGACGAACATGGAAGCGTGGGAGGATTCATTTGATGATTTTCCATCCGAAAAAAAAACGGCTTTCATCTACATAAACCGCACAAACCACAGTGAAAAAAACTCTCATAAAAAAAAATAAACGTACTAACATCTCCAGATTTTAATAACATTTTTACTATATCTACGTGCTGTGGTTTATTTTACGATCTCTGTTACAAACCAAGCAACATACGGGAGACGTCTTTTCATTGTTTTTATAAATGCGATCGTTGTGAGGATGGATGGATGAATGGATGTTTGTTAAAAAAATACCTCCGGTATGAAACACAGAGGGCAAAAGAACGAACATAGATGCATGAGAGGAGTCATTTCATGATTATTCATCCGAAAAAAAAAGACTTACCTACACTTATACCGCGCAAAACCACAGTGAAAATAACTCTCACAAACAAAAAACGTACTTACATCTCCAGATTTTAATAACATTTTTACTATATCTACGTGCTGTGGTTTATTTTACGATCTCTGTAACAAACCAAGCAACAAACGGGAGACGTCTTTTCATTGTTTTTTCACATCTCTCACGGGATGTTCAAAACATGAATATAAAATATATTTTTATATCTTCCGTTTCGCTTTAGTAACGCCCTTGTGTGTCGTTAAAGGCTTATGGAGATGTTGTACCAGCAAAAGATTCTGGTTTTGTGGGTATTTTGTTTTTGTAACGTTAACATCAGATTCTATGCAAATAATTTCACAGCATCATCTTACTCTTGTGGGAAAAATTCTTCTTCGTCGTGTTGATTTCTTTAAATAGGGTGTAAACAAACCATTTTCGATGATTCACAATGCACATCGTACATCAAATTGAATAACTGTATGCAAAAATTATTGCTAGAACATGACTATTATTTGAAATGATTCGCTTTTGACTGAAGAGATCAATTTAATGCACTCGAAACATTGTACCGATAGATGCATATCCTACTAATCCTTCCTACTAAAATTATAAATACGAATGTTTGTGAGGATAGATGGAAGTATGGATGTTTGTTACTCTTTAACGTCAAAACGGCTGAACGGATCTTGATGAAATTTGGCACAGAGGTAGATTATGGTTTGAAATAACGCATAGGATTTCAGATTTTTTTCGATATAGTGCGGGAAGCCGCGGGCACCAGCTAGCTTAAAATAAAGTAATAACAGCAATTACTTGAACTTACAAAAAATAACTTGTTGAGAAAAAAATGGATTTTTGACCACTATAACTCCGGTACTACATTAAAAAATTAACGGGGAGAACAAGTAATTTTCGGTTTCGTTAAGGTTAGTTAATGATTAATGACATGACTTTGGAAAGGTCTCGTTTTTTAAGGATGGGAAATCAAAACTCACCCAAGTGCCTTTTTTGCCCTTTATGTTCTAGGGCAGATCTCTTAAGATGCAATTGGAGAGCACAAAGATCAAGACAGTAGATGGAACAACGTTTGTTTATAACACTATGATTCCTCAGTATTCCATCATCAGATAAAGTTGTACTTGCAGCGGCCCACTTGACATCATAGGCGGTCAAATAATTTGTTATTGATATTGCAATTTGAGACGTAGGATAGCTGTTGACAAAGGTATTGTTTTATTCTATTTAGGCTTTTGTTTGGCCTCAACACGCCTGATGTCAATGCCTTGATGCAGCCTAGAAGGAACCGATTCACTCCAACTTTACAGAGAACCAGATTATAATGATCAATGAATAGAGAAACCGACAGGAGGAGCTCGTGGCTAAATAATAGCAGCCGCTCGGGTCGATCTTTAGGTTAAGCCGCGCTTGCCTAGGTTGGTCTGTGGATGGGTGACCACCCGTTACATACCGAGTTTCCTCCGTGCCTCGGAAAGCACGTTAAGCCGTTGGTCCCGGCTGTCATTTGTAGATCTTTGACAGTCGTTACAGGTAGTGGTAGGTCAGTGTTCCAAAAGTCTGACAGCCAGTCTTACCAAGGGGTATCGTATTACCCAGTATTAACTGGTTGTGGAGGTCAGATAGGCAGTCGCTCCATGTAAAATACTGATATTCAGCTGCATCCGGTTAGACTGGAAGCCGACCCCAACATAGTTGGGAAAAGGCTAGGCAGATGATGATGAATAGAGAAACCGACAAAAAACACAGATGGTGGCACCAATTGTTTTTTTTTTTTATGCGTTGCCCCACACTAGGAATTTCTCCTGTATCGTGGGTGCGTTTACATACATTTAAACTCACATACACAAACAGCCAGACCCGAAACAACTACTTGCAGGTCTGACAAATATTTGTTTCGTGCGGGGATCGAACCCGCGACATGCAGCGCAGCAGTCAAATCGCTCACCCACTGCGCCAACCGTGTCGTCTTGATCGAAAATTGATGAAGTGTTTGATGACAGCTCTATAAACTTTGTTTTAAGCATGTAAGAATACCTATTCTTAATGAACAGTAACGAAAGTACTTTCGAATCGTGTCGTGTCGTGTTATATCAGTTACAATTTCAGCCGTAGCCCCCAGGCGCGGCGGAGACTTAATGAATTTCTAGGTGATGGATTAGATGTTTAAGCACTCTGGCTGATGGAACACCCGGCTGATTGGATTCGACGAACACGTGTTAAATAACGTATTGATTTACTTTCAGCGCCCAATAGTATTACCAAGATTGGAGTGCGAGGGGAATAATAACAGGAAATCGGTGACCTATGTAATTCTAATATGGCGTAAGACATCAAGTCATTTGTCCAAGGTGTGGGATAGTACATTTTGAATCTAGTGAAGAAACTTTGTTATTTCGATCAAGGGAGGTACACTCCGGGGTTGCGGATTGTTCGAAAGAGATACCGCGGCCCCGGAACGTAAAGGGCAATAGAAGGAACATGGGTGGGTTGTAGTTATTTACCAAATAAGTTATTTTACTTATTTTTTTTTTTAACTTATATAATACTAGTTGGGTGATCCTATGTGTTATTCCAGATATTATTAAAGAGCCGTTCAGTAGTTTTTTCGTGAAAGAGGATCAAACATACATCCATACTCACAAACTTTCGCATTTATAATATTAGTAGGATTGAGATACAGAGCAACATGTTCTTTCTTTTGTTTTCCAAGAAATAAAATAATTTGGCAATGTTGTCACAGTTGTACAAATAAAAGTTTCATTTTATTATCTGCAACTTTGGACTCTATAGAATCATTCATCCAGTTCAAATTCGTTTGCGGAAAGGGGCGTGCAACGCCGAAGAAATATACACTGTGGAAAAACCAATTAATACATAATCCGCGTGAATTATGGTCAACCACATGCCAAATGTGAGAGTTTGCTGGCCTAATTTCTTTATTCCGTAGCAGTTAAGGTCGTTTTTGCAATTAAATTGTTTAATTTTTTCTCATGTCTTGTACTTTAACTTGTAACTATTTATCCAAGTGTATTTAAATTATTTAGTCAATACTCCAATATAATGACTTCATTACACGAGGTTAATTTTGAATACGGAATGTATCGCGGATCGAATGCGATTTCCGCTGTCTCGGGCTAGTGCCGGTCCGCTTAAAGTGCTTGCCACGTTCTGGGGCTGAGTGAGGTGTACGACTACTCCCCTTCAGAGGCGCATGTGGAACACTGCGCGCCGACGTCTCACGTCCAATAAGATTGGGGGGAAAGGATGGCCTCACTTAAGAATATGAAAAATAGATGTTGGCCGATTTTCAAACCTACCCATTATGCACATAAAATTTCATACAAATCAGTGCAGCTGTTTCGGAGTAGTTTGGTAAAAAACACTGCAACACGAGAATTAAATAGGTATACTAGCTGTGCCCAGCGGTTTCATCCGCTGCTCAGCTAGTTTTCTAGAGAAGGGTATTAAAAATAGATGTTGGAAGATTCTCAGACCCACCCGATATGCACTCAAAATTTCGTTGAAATCGGTCCAGCCGTTTTGGAGGAGTATGAACATTGTGACACGAGAATTTTATATATTGGATTAGATGATATTGACTGTGCTTGTTTCAAATAATTTAATGCGATTAAAATCAACGTATCCGTTACGTTTACAGTGTGCCTTTACAGTATTCAAAAGAAAAGTGTGATGGAGTTTCGTAGAAATAATCCCGAATGTTTCAAATTAAAGTGATGCTGATCCCAATGTTGTGTTTAACAAAGTGTCATTTTAAATACCAAGCATCCATTTTGTTTGGTCGGCGAATAATTAAAATTAATTAATAAACATTGAAAATTTCTAATATGACGTAATGTTGAACAATTTCGGCATTATTCTTTATTTATATATTTATTATGAAGACAACAGGGGTCCAGTGTGTTAGTAAGAAAATTCTTAGCCTATGTTAGTACTTAATAGTAAACAGCGATCTGGTTCGATCGACCAGTGAACGCACAAGCGGGCTATCTGCCCTGGCGGCAATTGAGTGCAAGATGCTATTACTAAAAGTATCAATATAAATATTATTATGTACAATATCAATTTTGGATACGGAGAATAAACAAAAAAAGCGATTCTCCTTCATTTCTAAAGATATAAAGAATATTTAATCTTTAATATTACTTTTCAGTTTTACGCAGTATGACATAAGGAACCCTAAGATTTTGTTGATCAACGTTAATGTGTCACTTGCTATTAACATATACATACATATATACAATATAAAATTTCCAATTAAGTTTCAGTACACTTGCGTGTTTCAGTTACTCAAACGGTAAGTACCTTGTGTTGCTTATCTTATTATGAATCACGCGAAAAAAATGAAACAAAAAAAATAGTTCTGGAATATTTGTCCGAAATTACTTTGAAGAAGTGGAAGATAACATAAAGATTTTTTAAGCTATTGCATAGCTTCTATCGCGGGCCTTGAGCGCGGGGACCGAATGCAGAAATTCCGTAACGAAGAAAAACATGACGCTCCCCACTCCGACGGGCACGGAGGTGTGGCTTGTCTAATGTCGTCTATACAATACGGTCAGTTATTTCAATGCCGATTCTAATGTTCTAATAGCCTGATTGGCAGAGAATCGGATAGTCAATCGACATTACGCTGGATCAAACCCAAGGTCTGGTTTTTCTTTTTGCGACTTCTTGTCATTGGAAGTACTTTTTAAATATTATATTATTTTTTTTTATTTATTGTCTAAGTTGATAAAAAAATGTTTCTTTTTGCGACTTCTTTTCATTGGAAGTACTTTTTAAATATTTTATTTAGATTGTTTTTATTTATTGCATAAGTTGATAAAAAATGCTATGCAATAGCTTTACCGCGGCAGTCCCCGAGTGCCACACGTATTTTTTTTTACAATCACAGAACAACAGAATTATATCTAATAAAATTTATATAAAAGTAAAAATTAGATATAATAAGAAAATAGAAAGAATAATGAGAAAATAAAAGCAAGAGTTTGTAGGCTCCTAGAAAATTGCCTTTTTTTCTGAAATTTTTCGTCACATTGCACCTACTATGTTTTTGTCTCTGCATCGCCCTATATTATTAGGGTTGACTGGTAGAAAATACCCAAAGCATTAAGTCCACCTTTGTTCAATGCTTTTTTTTACATGTGCATGAAGTTTTAATAAAAAAATAAAAAATAAACCGTAGTATTAGGTTCCTCTCTTAAAAGCCCTGACCACTGGTAGCTCGGACCCTATTCCCGATGCTGGTGGACTACTATTTTTTTATATTTATACATGTTTTTTTTATAAGATATGTATATGTAAAAATATGTAAAAAAAATAATAAACGAATAATAATAAAATAAATGATATTTACTTTTTAGGCCTTGAAACAACATTCAATATGAGTGCAGCAACGGCGATACAACAAATGCAGACGATCAGAGGGGCTTTCAGTATCCTCTCAACCTTACAACTGACTTCAATCCTTTTTCCGGAGCAGGCACAAGTTCTAGGTAATCTTTATCAATTAGTTGGGTTAAAAAATAAATAAAAAAATCGTATACTTCTTGCAATCTTATATAACTTACAATGACAGATCATACTATAAAAAAATCTAGTTGTGTGATAGTGTGTCCTAATAATAGATTTTTCTAAATGCCTATCCTTCAAAGATATCCTGTCTTATCTAAACTGAGCTATTTGCATCCAGTTTTCAATTAGTAGGGTTATCAATAATAAACTATCGCCACCATCATTATCTTAGCCAAAATAGATATCCAAATTCCGTTTTTTTTTAATTTTTTTTTTTTATTCGGGTTTGAAATCATCAAATAACTTCTCTCGCTTTGGTTGGAACGGAAGGGAGGGTCAGACTTTTACTGACTAAAACCCATGCAAGTTCCTTCTTTTGCGCTTTGTGTTCCGGGGCCGAGTTATTTCTTTCGAACAGCCCGCAACATCGGCGGGCAGTGACTCTGGCGGGCCCCTCTGCTTTGCTGAGTTCTGACTAACAGCTTTCTGAGGCCTTTTTTTTGGGTGGGAAATCATCAAATAACTTCCCCCGCTCTGGGCGGAGTGAGGGGGCATGTCAGACTTTTACTGACTAAAACCCACCCATGCTTCTTCTATTGCCCTTTACGTTCCGGGGCCGTGGTATCTCTTTCGAACAACCCGCAACCCCGGCAGGAGCTTTCTGAGGCCTTGAACCGATCTAAGATGCTTCTAGTGATGCAAACATCAAAGTGTCTAAGGATTGAGCCTTTTTTTAAAGGATCCAACGAATATTATACTAAATCTAGTTCTTCCTAAGTTAACAACGTATCCCTATATATTCATATTTTGTGAAAATAACAAACAATATAACCAACTTAACAGCGTCAGTTAATAATAGAAAAGAACAAAAAATATTTGAAAATACAATTCGATTTTCAAAGTGAATCACACAATATCAGGGATTGGCATGTTTTACATCGGTTCAACAAAATCTCTTTTAAACTTTTTTTTTTCTTTCTTGTGGGTTATGGCAGGATTCTTCTTTACAGCATATTCTATGCACGCTCAATAGAGTTGAGTTCTGGCAACCAAACAGGCGATGGCAGAACTTTGAAACGTATTGACATGCATTGTCTTGCATTACTTAAAACGAATCAACCAACCGGCGTCACAAAGCGATAATGAAGTTTAAAACAATGCTGTCCGAAAAAATCTGCACATTAAGACCCTGCTTCAAATGAAATCGAATCCCAAATACTGTTCCCCGCAGTATGGACGAACTTCTTGACGAAATCGAAAACGTCTTGACGTGCGGAAGTCATTCTCGAGTACGTATTTTATTTAAAAAAAACCGTAAGCAGCGTAGGCCAGTAACCGGTTGCATAATATGCCATCAAATAATGTACAAAATAACGTAAATCCTTACTAATATTATAAAAGCGAAAGTGAGTTTGTTTGTTTGTTACGTCTTCACGCCTAAATGGCTAAGCCTACTTTGATGAATTTTGGTACAGAGATAGTTAAAACCGTTGACACGGACATAGGCAATTTTTTTTAAAGTGAGAAATGAAAAGAGGGAAGAAAAGAGAAAACTTAGCTTTGCTATTACAAAAAATAAAGTGCAAGGGCAAAAACTACAGGTAGCAGGTATCCGCAAATCAGGAAAGGGGAACCGTGTTACCCCGAATTTAACGCGAGCGAAACGGCGGGCAAAAGCTAGTTTTAAATAAAAAACTGACTATTCCGTAACCATTTCATAGAATGAGTACTGAACTGTTAAATGTTTACCCATCAGATGGCGCTTGTTTCGACTTCATAGTCGTCGGAGCTGGATCTGCAGGCAGTGTGATAGCAAATAGACTCACAGAAATTAAAAACGCTTCAGTTCTACTTATAGAAGCAGGCGGGGATCCACCAGCTGAATCCGTGGTAATTATGGAAAATTTTAAAGAAATGTTGCAGTACCAAAAACCTTATTTAAAGTCTTCATTTAAGCCCTGGTTCAGTCCATGGTCTGTAACGGGGAACGGTCACCTCCTTTTGCGAAGCAGCTATGCTAGTGAAGGAGGTGGCCAAACGTTGGAGGTAGAACCTTAAACCAACCCAGCCTCCATAATATGCTGTTCCGGGCGTCCCGGAGCAGTTCTTGTACGCGCCTCAAAAAGATGTCAGCAAAGCAGAGGGGCTTCTCAGGGCCACTGCCTGTTGGGGTTGTGGGTTGTTTGAAAGATAAACCACGGCCCCGGAACACAAAGTTCAAAAAAAGGAACATGGATAGGGTTTAGTCAGTAAAAGTCTGACACTCCCCCCCGCTTCACTCAGAGAGAGGGAAGTTATTTGACTATCATGAGATAACTTCCCTTCAACCCATCCCTGCATTTAATTTAATTAATAATTTATCACTGAATTTAATTAATAAATCATTATTTTAACGTTAATTAATAATATATTTCAGTTGCCACTGCTATTTCCATATTTGAAAAATACATCACATGATTGGAATTTTATAACTGAAAACGATGGTTACTCCGAACAGTTCCATAAAGGTAATGGAACTGAATGGACAAGAGGAAAAATGCTTGGAGGTTCAAGTAGTATTAACTTTATGATCTATACGAGGGGAAATCATCATGATTTTGACAACTGGGCGGAACTTACCGGCGACGAGTCATGGAACTGGGAAAACGTACTTCCATATTTTATTAAAAGTGAAAGGCTAGTTGATCCTATTCTTCAAGAATCTGATGCTGGTATTTATCATGGTATTGATGGATATTTGGGAACAAACAAATATTATACTGTCGATGGACACAAGTATCTTGAAGCTTTCAAGGAAATTGGTCATGAAATTGTTTTAGACGTAAATGGTGACACTCCAGTTGGATATACGGAATGTATGTTTACCATCGCTGACAATTTCAGACAAAGCACTGCTCAGGCATTTTTGCGTCCGATCAAAAATCGACCCAACTTGTTTGTGCTTAAAAACACACTGGTATCAAAAGTTCTTTTCGATGACAATAAAAATGCAATTGGTGTTGAAGCTATATTAGAAAACAACAAAACAGTCACTTTCAAAGCTAGAAAAGAAGTTATATTGTCAGGAGGAGCCATTAATACCCCGCAAATCTTGATGTTGTCTGGAATAGGTCCAAAAGAGCACTTGGTTAGTCAAGACATAGACGTCATTTCTGATCTCCCTGTCGGTCAGGCAGTACAAGACCATGTCATGGCTTTGACAATTCACGCAATGGGGAATTCAACTTCAAGGCCGGTGGATGTTACGAAATTCCCAGTGCCAGTCGTAATGGGTATGGTCAGTTTGAATAAAAGTCAAAATTACCCAGATTATCAAACGTTTAACTTTTTATGTTCTGGACCGTCTGGTATGCTGCAGTTATGTACTTATTTCTCTTTTGATGACGAAATATGTAACGCATTGTATGACGGAAGTATTGGGAGAGAAGTTTTATTAAACGCGGTTTACATGTTGTATCCGGAATCACGGGGTAAAATCTTATTGCGAAGCAAAGATCCTAAAGATAAACCGATCATTTACACTGGATACTATTCCGTTGATGAAGATTTAGACAAGCATGCGTCTTATATACAAGATTTTTTGCAAGTTCAAGATACAGAATTTTTCAGAAGTGTCGATTCTGTAATGGTTATTCCCGAAAAATGTGGTTGTGGAGAGTTCAATGACACCCGTGAGTACTTCAGATGCTATGCTCTATGCATGATGTTGACAGGGTACCATTATGCTTCTACCTGTCCTATAGGTGATGTAGTGGATACCCGTCTTAATGTACTTGGAGTAAACCGGCTGAGGGTAGCAGATGCTAGTGTCATGCCAAGGGTTACTGGAGCCAATCCCAATGCTCCGACAATTATGATTGCTGAAAGGGCTGCTGATTTTATCAAAGAAGATCATGGTTTATATAACGTGTAAGCTGTATCGATTCTGTTTGAGATAATCAAACGCTAACGATTTGTGTCTTCATTTTTGCATGATTCATTATGTTAGACTTGTCCTTGTTTTAAAATTATTTTTATTAAAGGACATTGGTTTATTATATGGTTTGTTTTTATTATTGTAAGTCATTGGCTCTTTTTTAAATCTTTGATCAAATATTGGTATTTCTGGAGGTATGATGATTTATAAAAGTCAAAATGTGCTGATCCATCCCTAGCAGCAGCGATGATATATGGCAAGATATTATGACAAAAATAGAATATTAGGTCAGCCCGGGTGTTGTATTGTAACACGGTGGAGCACACTTTGAGGAGCACTTCAACGAAGCTTCGTTGAAGCAGTTATACTAACGACAGAGGTAGCTAGATGTTTGAGGGAGGGAACCTCAAACCAACCAAGCTGCTACGATAGACGTTTGGGGCATTGGAAGCCCTGAGACGACTCCCGGTCACTGTAGACTCGGATCTGTTGACGGTGGGCAAAGGGTAACGCCATTTGGCTGTGAAACCCTAAAAAACAGTCCTTTTTTAGGGTTGAGCAAAAACATAACATTTTTGTATGATCCCGTTTTATAAGTAAATTAGGTAAAATGATAAGTAAAGGTTTTATTTGATGGATTACAATTCCTGAGGATGTATTCAGAATTACATACTATCAACGACAATGTTAACGAAAAGGCTATAAATGTTTAATACTAAATGAAACATGAATAAATGTTGTTGAAAGTCGTAGAAAGTGTTCGTCACAATTCTAGCCCTCTTTTCTCCTAATATAAGTTAAAATAGAAATAGAACTTCTACATATTAGGTAGATTGTTATCATTATGTTTCACGTACTGTTTTACAAGGAACCCTAAGTTTTCATTCACAATTTCAGTTGCGACAACATACTGAATTATTTAATATAAATTTTAATAACTTTTGCAATTGAGTATTGGAGCAGTTGTGGTTTTAGTGGCAAAAACAGTAAGTATTTTTTATTTTCTATATTCAATTACCGTCAGCTTGTAAAAATCATATACATCAAAAGAAATTACAAATTAATTACTTTAGGAACAATATCAAAAGGAGGAGGGCAACTAAATCATTTTAAGGATATCATTTCGAAGTACGGTTCGGCTCGGGTCGATCTTTAGGTTAAGCTGCGCTTGCCTAGGTTGGTCTGTGGATGGGTGACCACTCGTTACATACCGAATTTCCTCCGTGCCTCGGAAAGCACGTTAAGCCGTTGGTCCCGGCTGTCATTGTAGATCTTTGACAGTCGTTACAGGTAGTCAGTGTTCCGAAAGTCTGACAACCAGTCTTACCAAGGGGTATCGTATTACCCAGTACTAACTGGGTTGTGGAGGTCAGATAGGCAGTCGCTCCATGTAAAATACTGATATTCAGCTGCATCCGGTTAGACTGGAAGCTGACCCCAACGTAGTTGGGAAAAGGCTAGGCAGATGATGAATGCCGAAGTACATAGAGAACTCCGTGGTTAAATAATAAGGGGTTCGGATCGAGTCGACCCTTAGGTTAAACCGCACTTGCCTAGGTTGGTCCCTGGGTAGGTACAAAGCACGTTAAGTCGTTGGTCCAGGCTATCATTTGTAGATCTTTGACAGTCGTTACAGCTTGTCAGATGCCCAAAATTCTGACGAGTCTCACCAAGGGTATCGTCAGATAGGTAGACGCTCCATGTAAAATACTGGTATTTAGCTGTATCCGTTGTCAAAAGGCAAGGCAGATAAAATTATGATTCTCCAAAATATAACCTCAACTTGTGACAGGACAGTGCTAAAAACAATAGACCGTGGTTTTATACTGTAATTACTATAAATCCAAACTAAGACTCAAAGAATTTATTTCAATTAGACCATTACAGGCACTTTTGAATGTCAAAAAACAAAAGAATGAAGCTATAGTCCCAACACATGTGAAAACGATGGAGCTAAACGTCAATATTAAGAGCGTCTAGAATAAAAGCAAAAATGACAATAAAATATTTATTAAATAAAATATGTATTATATTAATTCAAAATAAACAATGAACTAATTATTTTTAAAACACTGAAACTGTTTAAGGTACTATAACAAAATATTCCAATATGAATGCAACAACAGCAATACAACAAATGCAGTCAATCAGAGGAGCATTCAGTGTCCTGTCAGTTTTACAAATGACTGCCAATATGTTTCCGCAGCAAGCGCAAGTTCAAGGTAGGTTCAGCCAAGCTCAGGCGTAGTCACACGTATTTTATAATTTGTGCTTTATTCTGACTGTAATAAAATACTGTTTTCGCTGTAGCATGGTGCGGGGGACATCACATCAAAAGATATGTTTAGTGATGAGATGTATTACTGTTGTAAGTAGTTTTCTTTACGATTATGATACCCAGGGTGAAGCTGGATGAGTCGTGATCGTAAATCGCGGTAACCTTTCAGATTGAAGAGGAACAGTTCATCTAACTAATGTCTTCCGCACCACGATGCAAGCTAACGTATTTTTTTATGGAGAAATAAACTTATTAATTCTTACTAATATTATAAAAGCGAAAGTGAGTTTGTTTGTTTGTTACGTCTTCACGCCTAAATGGCCAAACCGATTTTGATAAATTTTGGTACAGAGATTGGTACTGGAGACAGACATAGGCTATTTAAAAAAAAGAGTGTAAAATACGGGAGAAAGAAGGAAGAAAAGGGAAAAATTTGCTTTGCTATAACAATAAATAAGGCGCTAGTGCAAAAACTGCAGATAGAAGGTACCTGCAAATCAGGAAAGGGGAACTGTGTCACCCCGAATTTAATGCGAGCGAAGCCGCGGGCAAAAGCTAGTATTAAATAGTACAGATTAACTTTTTGGTGATTATTTTATATTTTTGTGTTCATCAACATTTATGACGATGATAATAATAATCATCAATCGTTATCATTTATGTTTAACAGTAATAGCCTAGTAGTGGGAACAGAGTGTGTACTCTGGACTGCGGCAAGGGTACGAACTGGAGACCTATGACTCCTGTTCGAACCCTCGACACGCACCTCTGATTTGCTGAATTCATGTGCATATCGTATAATTATCATGTGAAATAAATCGTCATGTGGAAACTTCACCAGTACACCTTTTTTCGGATAGGAAATCCTCGAGTAACTTACTACGTTCCGGGTAGAGCGGGGGGTGTGTCAGACTTTTGCTGACTAAAACCCATCCATGTTTCTTCTTTTGGCCTTTGTGTTTCGGGGCCGTGACGTTTTTATAAGATAAATAAACGACATTTGTTTTTAGATGGCGCTTATTTCGACTTCATAATAGGCGGTGCTGGGTCAGCAGGCAGTGTGATAGCAAACAGGCTCACAGAGATTAAGGACGTTACAGTTCTACTCTTAGAAGCAGGCGGAGATCCACCGGTAGAATCTGTGGTATGTTCTTAATGTTTATGAAAACATAAAAAAAATTGAATCAAACCATTAAAAACCATATCTACTCTGGTGTTAAGTTGAGAATGGAACTGTTTTGAATATTATTTTACAGTTTTACTTTATTTTCATGCAAAACCAAATTAATATTATCATTCTTCATTTTCATATCCCGATTTCAGTCGCCACTTCTATTCCCATACTTGAAAAATACATCACATGATTGGAACTTTGTTACCGAAGATGATGGTTACTCCGAACAGATGCATAAAGGCAATGGGTCTGAATGGACCAGAGGGAAAATGCTTGGAGGTTCAAGTAGTATTAACTTTATGGTCTACACGAGGGGAAATCATCATGATTTTGACAGCTGGGCGGAACTTACCGGCGACGAGTCATGGAACTGGGAAAACGTACTTCCATATTTTATCAAAAGTGAAAGGCTAGTTGATACTATTCTTCAAGAATCTGCTGCTGGCATTTATCATGGTACTGATGGATATTTAGGAACTACCAGATATTATACTGATGAAGGCAGACAGTGCCTTGATGCTTTCAAGGAAATTGGTCATGAAATTGTTATAGACGTCAATGGTAAAACTCCAGTCGGATATACTGAACCTATGTTTACCATAGCTGAAAATTTTAGGCAAAGCACTGCTCAGGCATTTTTGCGTCCGATCAAAACACGACCCAACTTATTTGTGCTTAAAAACACACTGGTATCAAAAGTTCTTTTCGATGACGAAAAAAATGCAATAGGTGTTGAAGCTATATTAGAAAACAACAAGAAAGTCACTTTCAAAGCTAGAAAAGAAGTGATAGTGTCAGGAGGAGCCATTAATACCCCACAAATCTTGATGTTGTCTGGAATAGGTCCAAAAGAGCACTTGGTTATTCAAGACATAGATGTCATTTCTGATCTCCCTGTCGGTCAGGCAGTACAAGACCATATCATGGTTTTGACAATTCACGCAATGGGGAATTCAACTTCAAGGCCGGTGGATGTTACGAAATTCCCAGTGCCAGTCGTAATGGGTATGGTCAGTTTGAATAAAAGTCAAAATTACCCAAATTATCAAACGTTTAACTTTATATATCCTGAACCATCTGGCATGCTGCAGTTTTGTACTTATTTCTCTTTTGATGATGAAATATGTAACGCTTTGTATGACGGAAGTGTTGGGAGAGCAGTTATATTGAATGTGGTCTACTTATTGTATCCAGAATCTCGGGGTAAAATCTTATTGCGAAGCAAAGATCCCAAAGACAAACCAATCATTTACTCTGGATACTATTCCGTTGATGAAGATTTAGACAAGCATGCGTCATATATACAAGATTTTTTGCAAGTTCAAGATACAGAATTTTTCAGAAGTGTCGATTCTGTAATGGTTATTCCAGAAAAATGTGGTTGTGGAGAGTTTAATGACACCCGTGAGTACTTCAGATGCTATGCTCTATGCATGATGTTGACAGGGTACCATTATGCTTCTACCTGTCCTATGGGAGATGTAGTGGATTCCCGTCTTAATGTGCTTGGAGTAAACCGGCTAAGGGTAGCAGATGCTAGTGTCATGCCAAGGGTTACTGGAGCCAATACCAATGCTCCGACAATCATGATTGCTGAAAGGGCTGCTGATTTTATCAAAAAAGATCATGGTTTGTGTATGTAATCGGAATAGATCTACTTTTAAAAAAAAGAAGCAGTAGACAAATTAAAAACGTTTATGACTTTTTAAATTAAAACTAAAAACATTTATTTCAATTAGACCATTACAGGCACTTTTAATCTTAAAAACAAAAAATATGATGCTACAGTCTCAATCACTAGGTATAACACCAAGTGAAAGATTTGTAGTTGTCTATTCCAAAGGGTTGATTGGTGTAGAAAATCAAAATATTGCTACACAATTTTGTTTAGACCATGCAATCGGAGATAGACAGTCGTTCAGAGCGTCCAGTTAAAATTAACAATTTATGTATTTTTTCTACCATTGTCTTATTTTTTTTTTGTCATCGGAACTAATTTATTAAATAAAAAGTGTGCCAATTGCATTAGTTGTAATTGTATTAATTGACTTAATTCTGGTTTCATTACTTTTCTGAGAAGGGGATGTGTCCTGAATGAGACATGTCACTTGTCCTGTCTTAGTTTAGTCTGTATTCATCATGATTACGTATGTATCTTACCAATTTAGCAGTATAATTACTTTTATTATGTATTTTTCTTATCACAATCATTTTGTCATAAGTTCATGAGATCAAAATATATATCACTAGCTTGCGTCCGGGGCTTCGATATTTTTATTTGTTCTGGGAGATGTCTTAATTGCACAGATAGTCGTTCACATATAGGATTTACCCTTAAACAGATGAACTCTCTTTTCTTTTTGTGGGGATATTATTATCTCACAATTTGATGACACATCTTGTTTGACCTTAAAGTTGACATTTTAGGTAGAGACATAATTATTTTAATTTTACTTATTCAGCAATAACGAAAAAATAATAAGAGGATATTGTGACAGTTGTGCAAACAAGAAATAGGTATGACTTGTAAAAAGTATACAAGACGTGTATCAGAAAGGTGACATCATATTTAAGGAGCATCGAACAATTTTCTCTATTGGGACTAAATTTCGTATGGGACACCTGAATCTTTTCGGTCGTGGTCAACTGATGCTTGATCTTCATTTGTCAAGGTCAATTTGTGGTTGGTGACTATTCATTACCTATCCAGATGCTAAACCGTTAGTCACTGTAATTTTTAGACCATTGATAGTTCTAACAGATAATGTAAACCAGTTAGTTCGACAACCATTTTCACCAAGGTGTGTTTCTTAGTAACCGGGTTATGAAGACCAGAAATGAAGTTATGTAGTTGACGACCAGAAATGCAGTTGGCGCAGTGGCTGAGCGATCGACTGCTGCGCTGCGTGTCGCGGGTTCCATCCCCGCACGGAACAAATATTTGCATGGCCTACAGATAGTTGTGTTTATTGTATATGTTGTTATGTGTATGTGAGTTGAAATGTTTGTAAACGCGCCCACGATACAGGAGCAATTCCTAGTGGGGGCAATTTTTTTTGAGTTGTATTCATTCCAATAATGGCCATAAAAACCCTTAACGTAGTCAAAGCGCTTATTTTTCACGCCATTGCCATCAATTTATCCATCATCACAATTAATTATTGAGTGCGTAACATTGAGTTCTACTACGTAAATTGTGATTTTGACAAAAAAAAAGTCGTTACCCAGCATTATTTTTTGCGTTGTTTTATATCTTACTTAATATTATAAATGCGAATGTTTGTGTGGATGGATGTATGGATGTTTGTTACTCTTTCACGTCAAAACGGCTGAACGGGTCTTGATGAAATTTGGCACAGAGGTAGGTTATGGTATGGAATAACACATAGGATACTTTTTTCTTCGATATGACGCAGGTGAAGCCGCGGGGGCCAGCTATCTTACTAATATTACTCTTTCACGTCAAAACGACTGAACGGATCTTGATGAAATTTCGCACATAGGTAGATTATGGTTTGGAATAACACATAGGATACTTTTTTTTTCGATATCACGCGGGTAATATATAAGCCGAGGGCCCTAGCTAGTACAGAATAGTTGACGGCTTCGTGAACAGTTCGTTTGCACCATGTATGTTTAGAGTCGCATGCAGGTAGATTGGAAACATACCCAATCATATTTATGTTGAGGTCTGAAAGGTCAGTGAAGATAACATGTGTGAGTTTCTAATTATTTCATATACATGTTTGATTTTTTTTAATTTTTTTATTTGATTGGAGGCTTTTATCTTCAAAGGCACATCAACCTCATCATAACTTAAACAAAATTTTAAATTAAACTACACACTTATGATATAAATTTTTATACAAACAAATCAGCAAGGAAAATATGGACTGATATCGTATTCTTTTAATTTTAAGTAACTCCACAGTGTTGTTCTTTCTTTATTTTTCTGAGGTACAAGCTTTCTACAAGTATATGATGAACATCTTCAACCTTTCCACAAGTTTCACAGGTGGGAGAATTTACTTTTTTCATTAAAAATCCAAACTTCCGGGATGGGTAGTACCTATGTGTGCTTTACCGTACGCAGTAGAAAAGCAGCTACAAGAGGAGGAGGAGTTACAAGAGGAGAGGATCTCGTGGCTAAATAATAGCAGCCGCTCGGCTCGATCTTTAGATTAAGCCACGCTTGCCTAGGTTGGTTTGTGGATGGGTGACCACCCGTTACAAACTGAGTTTCCTCCGTGCCTCGGCAAGCACGTTAAGCCGTTGGTCCCGGCTGTCATTTGTAGATCTTTGACAGTCGTTACAGGTAGTCAGTGTCCGAAAGTCTGACAACCAGTCTTACCAAGGGGTATCGCATTACCCAGTACTAACTGGGTTGTGGAGGTCAGATAGGCAGTCGCTCCATGTAAAATACTGATATTCAGCTGCATCCGGTTAGACTGGAAGCTGACCCCAACATAGTTAGGAAAAGGCTAGGCAGATGAGTAGAAAAGCAGCTACAAATTTTAGGTAATTAATTAATTTGTGGGTTCAAGTTTTATTCAAGGTTCGTATTATGACTCAATGTATGCGAATTGTAATAAGGCAAAAATTTCATCAATATGGTGGAAGACGAAATAATAACCTAGGAACAAACTATGTATATTCAGTTGTGTCAATTTAGTAAGAACAAATAGGAATTTGTAATTAAAACTAGTAAAATATGCAAACCACCTTCACAAGCAAATTCAGGACTAAATATGAACTATGACTATGGTAATATGTGTTACTATGACCTAAATCAATCTCCATAAGCATGACCATATATCCGCACATCTCATATTTTCTGTTGTATACATGGCATCTACTATGTTTTTGTCTCTACATCACCCTATAAGCCCTATGAGCATGGAATTATAATAAATGAGTAAAAGAAAACCCACTATAAGGTGGTATGATGAAGCTCACCATCCGTCCTTTAGTTGCTACAGGCCGTGTGGCCGACGCGTTCGTATTCCACGCGCGCATCAAAGAGATGTCAGCAAAGCAGAGTGGCCCGCCAGGGCCAGTGCCTGCCGGGGTTGGGTGCGTTCCGGAGCCGCGGTATCTCTTTCGAACAACCCGCAACCCCGGCAGGGGCAACCCCGGCAGGGAATCAAACTTTATACTTGATAATCCTTACAAATATTATACAAGCGAAAGTAAGTTTGTTTGTTACCTACGTCTTCACGTCTAAATGGCCAAACCGATTTTGATGAATTGTGGTACAAAGATAATTGGGACCCTGGAGATGGGCATAAATTTAAAAAAAAAACGTGAGAAATGGGGAAGAAAGACGAAAAAAAGGGAGAGAAAGATAGTTTTTTTTCAAACATCACGCGGGGTAAAGTTAGCGTTAGCCCAAAGTAACTATGACACGCGAACGAAGTCGCGGGCGGAAGCTAGTTCAATATAATTAACTTTGTAGAAGCAGTGTAAAATCCCCCTTTTTTTTTTTTTTTTTTCGGGTGGGAAATCATCCTATGACTTCCCCCGCTCTGGGTGGAGCGGGGGGGCATGTCAGACTTGTACTGACTAAAACCCACCCATGTTCCTTCTATTGCCCTTTACGTTCCGGGGCCGCGGTATCTCTTTCGAACAACCCGCAACCCCGGCAGGCGGAGGCTCTGGCAAGCCCCTCTGCTTTGCTGACTCTCTTTGAGGCGCGCGTGAAACACGAACGCGCCGTCGACACGGCCTGTCGTCAATCGACGGACGGACGGTGAGCTACCCATTGCTCACCGTCCACAGGCCCGCATCTACGGTGGCCGGAAGTCGTCTCGCGGCGCCCGGCGCCCTGGACGTCTCCCGCGGCGGCTGGGTTGGGCAGATGTTCTCTCCCTCAAAGTGTAAAATCCCCTTACCCCTATTTTCAGTAACACAGCATTGAATTACCTATAAGAAAGCGCGCTGTTTGATTTTAAAGTTTACTCGGTATGATTTGCACTTAAAAGCCAATAGATAGCACGCTTTTATTTATAAGCATTAAGTTATCTATAAGTGTTTGTTTAAAGGGGTGTAACACTTATACAAAGTGCAGTTTTGCATACTAGTGCAAATTGAGGTGATGGTCATAAAAACATAAATAATCAATTCAAATTACAGTATCGGGTGCGAGAAGAAGCGCGGCCGTGGTTTAGGAAATAAAATCATAAAATACACGTTTGTATTTGTTGGTATGTATGAAAGCGCGACGTTTTGTCTTATAAAGCATAGATAGCACAAGCCGCGTGTGATTGATCACTTACAGGTTTTCATAAAATTAGAAGTAAAATAAAACACCTACCAATTTAATTTTTGGGTCGGGTCTAGAATCGTTGTTACCTCATTAGTTAGCTCTTCCAATTTAGCGCGGATGCAAAACAGCAACTCGTAGGCATTTTTGCATAATTATCTTAGTATAAATATAAGTGTCCAATCGAATTTTGATACAGTTGTGTTTCAGTGTTACAAAAGGTACGTGTTTTTTTTATTATTATCCGTTGTTTTGAGATAATTTTTTTAAACAAATTATTAAAATACGTTTTTTTTTAATATATTTTAAAAGAACCTTTATGTGCTAGATATTTTAAGCTATTGCATAGCTTCTATCGCGGGCCGTGAGCGCGGGGACCGAATCCAGAAATTCCGTAACGAAAAAAAACCTCACGTTCCCTCCCCACTCCGACGGGCACGTCTATACGTGCATTGTCTATTGTTTTTTAATTAATTAATTTATTTATTCCAGCAAGATCTGTAATGAAGGACTAGGCTTGCATGAAAGTACCGTGAACATGCAAGCCTAGTAGTTTATCTTAACGCAGTTGGTTCTACCAAGACCTGTAATGAAGTACTAGGCTTGCATGAATTCATGGTGGTAATCCTGATGCAATAGCTTTACCGCGGCAGTCCCTGAGTGCCACAATTTTTTTTTAATAACTCTGTTATTGTTTGTAGGGATGAATAAACGATTATAACAACAAAACCACAACAAAGTATTGAAAATGAATGCATCATCAGCGCTACAGGGAATCCATCAAATCCAAGGAGCCTTTAGTTTTCTGTCTGTTTTAGGGCTGACTGATATTTTATTTCAAGAGCAAGCACAACCTCAAGGTAAGATTCCAATGTTCTTACTAACCATAAAGAAATGTCCTAGATGTCCCCAAAGTTCAAAGATAATACAATTGTGTCATCTATCAACCTGCATTGGTCTCGAGTGGAACATGGACCTAGTGCGGACCCAGACACCAGAATAAGAACTCACTATATTATAATGCATTAAAGGAAGATCTCTTCAGTTTCTTCTTCATTCAACTTCATTTTAACTATACGTTGCATACTAAAAAAAAATCCTATATTGTGAGTGCGTTTACAAACATTAAAACAGCCATACCCGAAACAACTACCTGTAAGTCATATAAATATTGCTTTCGTACGGGGATCGAATCCAAGACATGCAGCGCAGCACGGCGCCAACCGTGCTGTTAAGTTTAATTTAGCAATGGCCATCACTTTGACCTCAGCAAAGAAGCATGTGGTGAAAAATTATTATCTTTACTAATATTATAAAAGCGAAAATGAGTTTGTTTGTTTGTTACGTCTTCACGCTAAACCGATTTTAATGAAATTTTGGTACAGAGATAGATCTCTTTTTTATAAAAAAATACAGTCGAATTGAGAACCTCCTCCTTTTTTGAAGTCGGTTAAAAATAGTGCGAAATGAGGGAGAAAGAGGGAAGACAAGGTAACAACTTAGCTTTGCTATTACAGCAAATAAGGCGCAAGGGAAAAACTACAGGTAGCACGTACCTGCAAATCAGAAAAGGGGAACTGTGTTACCCCGAATTTAACGCGAGCAAAGCCGCGGGCAAGAGCTAGTTTGTAATAAAGCATTGGTTATGAGGACTCCGGGTATAATGGTCACTGAAACTGCATTCCATAATTTTAGCGACCATTTTTGCAATAAACTTTGGGTCTAGAAAACTAAGCATTGCTGCGAAACAGCATATATTTATATTATTTTTTTCTATATTTCTTCAAATTTCAGCAGTATTGATACTAACTTTTTGATAGTGTATTTATTAATACATCGAATTTCAGACTTGCTCATAGGAAGAAAGTTGACGTCATTTGTTTTAACAGTAGTGTTTTAAGTCCTATGAAATAATGGCGAGCCTATTGCCGTAGTAAATCGTTTGCTGTAATTTTTTCAGATGATTGCAGCTATGACTTCATAGTAGTCGGTGCTGGATCAGCAGGCTGTGTGGTAGCAAACAGACTCACAGAGATTGAGGATGTTACAGTTCTACTTATAGAAGCAGGCGGAAATCCACCGGTAGAATCTGTGGTACGTTATGGTTTTTCAAAAATTCACAAAAAGAAAAAACATATAATAATAGGTTTCCGCCGGTAACGGGAGCAGGGTCCAAGATACCGGTGGTTAGGGCTCCAGAAAAAGGAACGTTCTCACAACGCGGGCCGTATCGAGGAGTACTGCCTTCTGACTCAGACCCTTGATCCAACCGCCTAAAGAGAGCTTCGGCATATGTTCGCCGAGGCTCTTGGCAATCAAGCCATTAGCCGTTACGACAATCGGCATAATGACAGCCGAGTTCACATTTCACATGTCGACAACCTCGTGCGACAAGTCGCGATATTTTAGTCGTTTCTCTTTCTCAGCTTTAACGAGGTTCTCGTCATGCGGGATGGTAACATCGATTATCATTATGCGGCACGCTGATCAGTCTATCACCACTATGTCACACCAATAGGTGTGACATAGTGACTATTTGTCGCCAATAGGCGACAAATAGTCTTGTCAGTAATGATAGGTCGATCCTAGTACAACGTGACAATGGTCTTTCTTGATAACTGGGTCGGGCACATACTTTTAGTACGGTACCTCAGATTCCACAAAATTATATTTCAAGGCAAGATGCTGATGAATAATCCTGGCTTCTTGGTTGTGCCTATGCAAGTACTTGCCGTTTGCTAGACGAGAACAACCAGAAATAATATGTCTGATGGACTCATCCGGACGGTGGCCTGCCTGACACACGTCAACGGTCCCGTACTTCATAATATATTTCAGGTAGTTGTTCGTCAACATTCGAATTAATAATTATTATAGCTTTCACTATGACATAAATAATTAGTACACTTACCTATATTCCATCTGATTGTGTGAAAAAACATTTCATACAGCAATGTTCACCAATCAGAGCTCACACGTCGCACTCTAAACCACAAAAGAATATTTCCAAAAATAACAACACCAAGTCTTATTGTTATTGTGTTTTTTGTTTCAAAAAACAGTTATACTTCTAATTTAATATATACCTTTTAACAGTTACCAGGTTTAGCTCAATATTTGAAAAACACATCAGTTGATTGGAACTACAAAACTGAAGACGACGGTTACACCCAGCAGTACCACAAAAACCATGGAGTTGGAATGACGAGAGGAAAAATGCTAGGAGGCTCGAGTTCTATCAACTATATGATGTACACGAGGGGGAATCCTCATGATTTTGACAACTGGGCTAAGATGACTGGCGACCAATCATGGAACTGGGAAAACACACTTCCATATTTTAAGAAAAGTGAAAGGCTAGTCGACCCTTTCATGCTTGAATCTGATGCAGCTGCTTTTCATGGTACTGATGGATACTTAGGAACTACTAGAAACTATAACGAAGTAGCTTTGAAATATTTTGAAGCATTCAAAGAAATTGGTCATAACATTGTTTTGGACACAAATGGCGATACTCCTCTTGGGTTTACTGAAAGCATGTTTACCATTGCTGACCATGTTAGACAAAGCACTGCTCAATCATTTTTGCATTCGATTAAAAGTCGACTTAATTTATCGGTACTTAAAAATACACTAGTATCAAAAATCCTTTTCGATAACAACAAAAACGCTATCGGTGTTGAAGCTATAATGGAAAATGGTGAAACGGTGATTTGTAAAGCTAATAAAGAAGTCATAGTATCGGCAGGAGCTATCAACACCCCGCAACTGCTGATGTTGTCAGGGGTAGGTCCAAAAGAGCACTTGAATGATCACGACATAGAGGTAAAATCTGACCTTCCTGTTGGACAAGCTTTACAGGATCACGTTGCGATAAGTGTGACTCATACAATGGGTCCATCAACTCCGTCCAAGCCAGTAGATATCACAAATTATCCATCACCAATCATTAACGGGTTTGCCAGAATAAATAAAAGTCAAGATTATCCAGATTATCAAGGCCTTGGTTTTGTATTGAACGAACCGACAAGTGCGTTACAGCTCTGTACTTTCTACTACTCTTTTATTGATGAATTGTGTGAAGAGATATATAAGGCCAGTATCGGAAAATCCGTTTTTCTAAGCTCGATAATTTCTGTGTATCCAAAGTCTCGCGGAAAAATCTTATTGCGAAGCAGAGATCCTAAAGAACAGCCAATAATATACACTGGATACTATTCTAACGATGAAGATTTAGAGAAACACGCATTATATCTACAAGATTATTTGAGAATTCAATTTACGGAGTATTTTAAAAGTGTTGAATCTGAACTAGTCATTCCAGAAGTTTGTGGTTGTGGCAATTTTAATTCGTCTACTGAATATTGGAAATGCTACACACTTTGTTTGATGATGCCAGGATACCACTACGCTGGGTCCTGTCCTATGGGGGTTGTAGTAGACTCTCGTCTCAAGCTGATTGGGGTAAACAAGGTAAGGATCGCGGATGCAAGTGTGATGCCAAAGATAACTGGTGCCAATATCAATGCTCCGACCATTATGATAGCAGAAAGGGCTGCTGATTTGATAAAAGAAGATTATGGCTTACGTTTGTAACTTGGATATATCCATCTATCTAATTGAACGACTTTCTAAAAGAATGAAAAAAAGAACTTTGATTTTTTGCACGTTTTCTGTTTTTTTTTGTGTCTTCGTCGTAATAAAGATGTTTACAATGAAAAAAGTTTTAATTTACACTTTTAAGACAAAATATTATAGTTTCGATTTATAATTTTCTGGATATAACCCTTACTAATATTATAAAAGCGAAAGTGAGTTTGTTTGATATGGCTAAACCGATTTTGATGAATATTGGTACAGAGATAGTTGGGACCCTGAAGACGGACAAAGGCCTTTTTTTAAGAAGAGTGAGATATGAGGGAAAAAGAGGGAAGAAAAGGGAAAACTTAGCTTTGCTATTACAATAAATAAGGCGCAAGGGCAAAATCTGTAGGTAGCAGGTACCTGCAAATCAGGAAAGGGGAACTGTGTTACCCCGAATTGAACGCGAGCGAAGTTGCGGGCAAAAGCTAGTCTAGTATATATAACAGGATAGGACTAAGGTGTCATCAGCATAGGTTGCAGTTACAATTCACTTCGAGTTAGTTGGGTTAGCAATGTTATCTGTTGTACAGCACAGGCCCCATCACAGTACCCTGTGGCACTCCAGCTTCCATGGGATAAAATAGAAATAGGCAGTTTCCAGTTATTACCTGGAAAACTCGGCCCTCCTATAAAGACTTTAGAGAAATTTAGACCTTATGTGGTTAGCAAATCTTAAATTACACAAAAGGCTGTTGTGTCACATTCCGTCGAATGCCTGTTATACGTCAACAAAAGCAGCCGAATAACTCCTTCTTGTCCAAGGGTGCACTCGGAAGCCAAATTGGTGATCTGTTTTCTGAGCTTTCATCCACAAGTAGAGCTAACAGTCGTTGCCACAACTGGACCTTTAGCCAAACAGCAGTCGGCCTGACGACAATCGTTATCGCTCAGCAGTCACTAATACATTTTCAACTTTATACGCGCGTGTAATAAAGTTGAAAATCTATTGACGTTTACATATCGTTTTTGTTTGTTTCGTTCGTTATCGTTCAGCAGTCTTTAATAGACTTTCAACTTTATTTGATGGGTATAAAGTTGAAAATGTATTAGTGACTGCTGAGCGATAACGATTGTCGTCTGCTTCCGACTGCTGTAATTGGCTATTGGGCCTGTCCTCTACCGTCTAAACTGTGTGACAACTTTCAAACAGTAGTGGAAAATAACTCATTGGTAAATATTTGAAAAGTTCAGGGTTATGTTACTCTATTTTTAGTTACCTATTTCCAAATAAGAGGAAAGTAGCAGCAGAGAAAAAATCATACGCAAGATAGGTATGAAGTTTATAATAACATGATTCATATTAAATTACCAACTACATATAATATGATGTCAAAGAAATGTAAATTAACCCTAACCTTCCATTTAATTACGCTTTTATTAGCTTGACTAAATAACTATGTAAAAACAAATAAAAGTTAAATGACAGCTTCCTGTTGTCGGATTGGGCTAAAATTTTTGCAAACATGTTTAGTTTGGAAGGCATACATGTTTAGAATGATAAACCAGATCACGTCATTCGAATCTTTTAAGATGTATTAAAACAAATCCTTACTAATATTATAAAAACGAAAGTGAGTTTGTTTGTTTGTTACCTCTTCACGCTTTAATGGCTACACCGATTTTAATGAGTTTTTTTTTAAAAATAGTGGAATCTGAGGGAGAAAGAGGGAAGAAAAGGGAAAACTTAGCGTTGCTATTACAAATCAATACGGCGCAACTGGAACTGTGTTACCCCGAATTTAACGCAGGTGAAGCCGCGGGCAAAAGCTAGTAAGCTATAAATCCTTACTAATATTATAAATGCGAAAGTGAGTTTGTTTGTTTGTTATCTCTTCACGCCTTAATGGCTAAACCGACTTTGATGCATTTTGGTACAGATACAGTTGGGACCCTGGAGACGGACATAGGCTAACTTTTTTTTTAAAGTGAGATATGTGGGAGAAAGAGGGAAGACAAGGAAAACTTAGCTTTGCTATTACAATAAATAAGGCGCAAGGGCAAAAACTGCAGGTAGCAGGTACCTGCAAATCATTAAAGGGAAACTGTGTTACTCCGAATTTAACGCGAACGAAGCCGCGGGCAAAAGCTAGTACATCCATAAAACAGGAGAAATTCAAGTAAGCTATAATGCAATGTATAATCTCATTGCTTACACAAAAAAATGCTAGCACAAAATAAAATACTTTAATAATATTTATTTTGTCAAACAAAATGACATTTCCAATGAAATGGGGTTACCATCATAATAAAAATCTTAACCCTTACGGCAAGTTTTTTTAAGCTATTGCATAGCTTCTATCGCGGGCCTTGAGCGCGGGGACCGAATCCAGAAATTCCGTAACGAAGAAAAAAATGACGCTCCCCACTCCGACGGGCACGGAGGTGTGGCTTGTCTAACGTCGTTAACACAATACGGTCAGTTATTTCAATCCCGATTCTAATGTTCTAATAGCGTGTTTGGTAGAGAATCGGATAGTCAATCGGCATTACGCTGGATCAAACCCAAGGTCTTGTTTTTCTTTTAGCGACTTCTTTTCATTGGAAGTACTTTTTAAATATTTTATGTAGATTGTTTTTTTTTTATTTATTGCTTATGTTGATAAAAAATGCTATGCAATAGCTTTACCGCGGCAGTCCCCGAGTGCCATACGTATTTTTTTAATAAACTTTAATATTTTAGTAACACTACATAACACAGCATTCAATAATCATTACATACTTGAAAGCGCGCCATTGGAATTACAACTTTCTTCGGTGTGACTAGAGCTTAAAAGTCAACAGCACGCTTTTATGTAGGTGTCTCTTAATTCCGTGTCTGTTCGTTAAAAGGGGCGTAACACTTCAAGATATTTTTGCATAATTATCATGGTATAATATGAAGTCTGCAAACCAATTCAGGTCCAGTCGTGTTTCAGTGTTGCAAAAGGTACATTTGTTATTTTTATTATCCATAGTTTCAAAAATATTTAAAACAATTGAGGAAGATAATTAACTGTTTATTTTTTAAACGACAGATATTATTAAGAAAAATCTTTACAACGGATTACAGACAGAATAGATTAAATTTAGTTTCAATAACTTCGTTATTATTTGTAGTGATGAATAAACGATTGTAACAACAAAACCAGAACAAAGTATTGAAAATGAATGCATCATCAGCGCTACAGGGAATCCATCAAATACAAGGAGCTTTTAGTTTTCTGTCTGTTTTAGGGCTGACTGATATTTTATTTCAAGAGCAAGCACAACATCAAGGTAAGATCCAAATGTTCTTGCCAACCATATAGAGCAACCGGCATATTATCCTAGAACCCAAAATTTTATACAGTACAATTGTTTCATCTTTCTCTTACCTGTACTGAAATATAATAAAATAATGATTTATTATTGTTGAAGGTGGCTCACACGATCTAGGTCTTGACCGTTTTGTTAATTTACTTTATTTTTTGTTTGTTGACGCAGTATTAAAAGTATAACTCTTTAGTTAAATTTACCAATGAAATGAAATTTATATAGGTTATTACATATTAAGATGATAATAATGTTAGTTTCACTATCATTATTAGATAGACTTATCAGTCGTGAAAATATTTTAAGTACTTGCATTATAATGTAATGAAATGATATCACTTACATAACAACCATACTAAAATTAACAGCCTTGCTTTGTTAAAATTTATTAGGAAAATTGTATTGTAAAATTAGTCACACAGGTTTGAAACCACAAACTCTGGGCGCTTAACCTCTGGGCCATCATGATTAATTTTCAAATTAATGACATCTCACAGTTCATGTCCAATATTGGGACCTCAACATACAGGCTTAGGTGGTGTGAAATTATTACAATTAATTAACCATTGGCTGTATTTAATGATCACTGAATCTCAATCCATAATTATGTCAACTACTTAGATACTTGGGTCTAGAGTCTAGGGTTTAAGTGAGAATCGCTTCCAAAGAGTTTAATTTATTTCTTCAATGACTTTGATCAGAATTGATAATAACTTTTTAGTAACAGATCATTGTAATTCCTTATAAAAAATCGCCCTCATTTGACATAAAATCAATTATTTTTTTTAGGAATATATACATTGTTATTTTATTTGTTGTAATTTTTGAAGATGATTTTTTAAGCTGACGATAAATTTGGAATCGGTGAATGATCCAATTCTAATTAATTAATATTTATATAGTAGACAATTAAACAGGCAACAGTAATATTTAACGTGTATTTTATCCATCAGATGACGATTGTTTCGACTTCATAGTAGTCGGTGCTGGATCAGCAGGCAGTGTGGTAGCCAACAGACTCACAGAGATTAAGGATGTTACAGTTCTACTTATAGAAGCAGGCGGAAACCCACCCGTAGAATCTGTGGTATGTTTTGTTTAAGATAGTTTTATGGTTAGGGGTAGGTAGTAACCTACCAAATTTGAAAGCTAATCATAGAGTAAACAGGCGGAGAAACATTGTCTGCTTAAGTTGTCAATGCTATGTCTTGTGTTAACTGCTGTTACCACAAAAAATGGGGCAATTATTTCATAGATTTTAAATCTGATGTTTAGAACACATCAATATTCACCAATCTCAACTCACACGTTACTCTAAATCACAACCTATGTCCTTTTTTTCGTATTGTTTGCCGTGTTGTTAAGCTCCTTGAGTAATGAATCGAGCTACACGATAACTGACAAACGCTTGCACTGACTGTACAAGTCCACTCAATCTATGAGGTGCATTCTTAAAAAGACCATTTCGGACACCAATCTGCATAGTCCTCATGTAAGTCGACCAAGATTTTTGTCTGGACCTTAAAAGAGACTATGACCTCTGAGTTTGTTTCGGCTGATTCTTCTCAGAGTAGTCGGGTACGCAAAAGTACGACGTGTATTAAAATAACCTATTTGCAAAATAATCATCATTTATTATTATTTGATTTTTAAATATAAAAACTATTTAATTTTATATGCATATAATTTAACAGTTACCTGGATTAGTTCAATATATGAAAAATACGTCAGTTGATTGGAACTACAAAACTGAAGACGACGGTTACACCCAGCAGTATCACAAAAATCATGGAGCTGAAATGATAAGAGGAAAAATGCTTGGAGGGTCGAGTTCTATCAACTATATGATATACACGAGGGGGAATCCTCATGATTTTGACAACTGGGCTAAGATGACTGGTGACCAATCATGGAACTGGGAAAACACACTTCCATATTTTAAGAAAAGTGAAAGGCTAGTCGACCCTTTCATGCTTGATTCTGATGCAGCTGCTTTTCATGGCACTGATGGATACTTAGGAACTACCAGAAACTATAACGAAGTAGTTTTGAAGTATTTTGAAGCATTCAAAGAAATTGGTCATAACATTGTTTTGGACACAAATGGCGATACTCCTCTTGGGTTTACTGAAAGCATGTTTACCATTGCTGACCATGTTAGACAAAGCACTGCTCAATCATTTTTGCATTCGATTAAAAGTCGACTTAATTTATCTGTACTTAAAAGTACACTGGTATCAAAAATCCTTTTTGATAACAACAAAAACGCTATCGGTGTTGAAGCTATAATGGAAAATGGTGAAACGGTTATTTTTAAAGCTAATAAAGAAGTCATAGTATCGGCAGGAACCATCAACACCCCGCAACTGCTGATGTTGTCAGGGGTAGGTCCAAAAGAGCACTTGAATGATCACGACATAGAGGTAAAATCTGACCTTCCTGTCGGACAAGCTGTACAGGATCACGTTATAGTTAGTGTGACTCAAACAATGGGACCATCAACTACTTCCAAGCCAATAGATATCACAAATTTCCCATCTCCACTCATCAATGGGTTCGCTAGAATAAATAAAAGTCAAGATTATCCAGATTATCAAGTTGCTGGTTTTGTAATGAACGAACCAACAGGTGTTTTGCAGTTCTGTTCTTTCTACTACTCTTTCATTGATGAATTGTGTGAAGAATTATATAAGGGCAGTATCGGAAAATCCGTTTTATTCAGCTCGATCATTTTAGTGTCTCCAAAGTCTCGTGGAAAAGTCTTACTGCGAAGCAAAGATCCTACAGAACAGCCAATAATATACACTGGATACTATTCTAACGATAAAGATTTAGAGAATCATGTATTATATCTACAAGATTATTTGAGAGTTCAATTTACGGAATATTTTGAAAGTGTTGAATCTGAACTAGTCATTCCAGAAGTTTGTGGTTGTGGCAATTTTAATTCATCGATTGAATATTGGAAATGCTACGCGCTTTGTTTGATGATGCCAGGATACCACTACGCTGGGTCCTGTCCTATGGGGGTTGTAGTAGACTCTCGTCTCAAGCTGATTGGGGTAAGCAAGGTAAGGATCGCGGATGCAAGTGTGATGCCAAAAATAACTAGTGCCAATCCGAATGCTGCGACTATTATGATTGCAGAAAGGGCTGCTGATATGATAAAAGAAGATCATGGTTTACGGTTGTAAGCTGGATATATCCACATTCCTGACTTTTTAGTTTTAAGCAAAATCAGCGTTTTACCTTGTAGGTGGCAAATTTATTCGGACCATCTGTCTAAACATTTTCCAATAGCTCTTTTATGTAAGTGAAAAAAATTACTAAAGATTTTAATTAAATAGCCAACATGCCATTTTTGTACCTCTTTTTTCTCCTTGTATAAAGAATGTATCTTTTGTGTGTTCTTCGTAATAAAGATATTCAAAATGGAAAAGTTTTTATTTTGGCTTTTTCCTGCTAACCTGACAACTACAATTAATAACAACCAAATACAGTACCGCTAAAAGACTTTAGGCTCTTTTTATTATTAAGAATGCATATTTAAGAAATTCCATATTGATCACCACACTTCTTTTAAATGCATTCAATCTCATCATTTTCCTGCCCTTGTCCCATTTAATTTGAGGTCCCCTGTTCTGACAGGAAGGAGTAAATAATGCCGTGACGTCTGCGTCATGGCATCAATTACTCCTTTCTCCTTCATATCATTCCTCACACAATCCATCCATCTTTTCTTTGGCCTTCCTCTCCCTCTTCATCCACATTCATTAACATTCACATTCATCACTCTTTTTGTCAAATGCGCTTCGTCCCTCCTCATTACATGACCACGCATTCGATCTATACTTGTAAAATAGTATAGTTTAGATTCACATAGATTCGTTAGTTTATTTTACACTATTTTCTAGTTTGGTGCATCTTGTCACGCACGCAGACAATCTAGTGGCTGCGGCCAGAATATATTATGGTGTTTTATGATTTAAAAAGTTGTCTTCGCCACACATTAAAGCCTTTGTCCGAAGAACTCGAGAACCAGAACCAATTCTTAGAATTCTAACATGTAGGTAACTGATTGAGGCGATTAAGGTATTCTATGTTAAGCTCTAAAGCTGTTTCCTAACTATGTTGGGGTCGGCTTCTAGTCTTACCGGATGAGGTAAATTCCAGTATTTTGCCTTTCTGATGTCCACAACAAAGTTAGTTTTGATTATTGTGATAATGATGCTTGTTTAGGGTTTATTTTACCTGAAAAAAACACAATTTACTTTTTTATGTTTGTTATCTAGGTAAACTTCAAACCTCGAAATCAATAATATAACAAAAATAAGTAACGATACATAGCCTCATTTGTGCTATAATATAGAAGACCGCCTGCTGGCAATGACAATTCAAAAATCGGTTTATTTACAAAAAAGAATATGAATTCATTGACATGAATGCTAATAAGCTTAAAATTTTTGAATTGACTTTTTGTCGTAATAGTATAATTATTAGCAGTTGTGCACACAGTCATTTTTAGGTAACTGACATAAGGTAGGTATAAGCCAGAAAATACGATACGGAGAAGTAACAATTGCTTAATAGGAGTGTGGTTAGTTTTTTTTTAAGATTGTTACTAGTTCCTTTTTTATTAACAGGCTTTTATTAGCTTCACCTGAATGTTTGTATGTATGTATGTTTGTAACCGACCCCTTTGAGCTCGATTTTGTCCTACTTTGAACGATCAGATTTAATTCAAACTTTGCATACCTGTCAAGGATCGATGACAATGCAATAATCCGATCAAAATATCCGATTATCCTTTGTATGTTTGTATGTATGTATGTTTGTAACCGACCCCTTTGAGCTCGATTTTGTCCTACTTTGAACGATCAGATTTAATTCAAACTTTGCATACCTGTCAAGGATCGATGACAATGCAATAATCCGATCAAAATATCCGATTATCCTTTGTATGTTTGTATGTATGTATGTTTGTAACCGACCCCTTTGAGCTCGATTTTGTCCTACTTTGAACGATCAGATTTAATTCAAACTTTGCATACCTGTCAAGGATCGATGACAATGCAATAATCCGATCAAAATATCCGATTATCCTTTGTATGTTTTATGTATGTATGTTTGTAACCGACCCCTTGAGCTCGATTTTGTCCTACTTTGAACGATCAGATTTAATTCAAACTTTGCACACCTGTCAAAGATCGATGACAATGCAATAATCCGATCAAAATATCCGATTATCCTACTTAGATTCGCCAGGATTAATTAATTTCTTAATTAATTAATTTTATATGCCGCAAAATAAATAGATATTTCTGTCCTGAATATTTTGTTTTGTTGTGAATACGAAGTGTTTTTTGGTAAATCACGGTTATAATAATTATATTATGGATATTATAAAATGATAACAGAATGCGTATTAGATTTGTCGGGACATATATGTAAGTATAAGGAACAAGACACAATAACTAATCAGACAAATTAGGAAATTGGGTGCCTGCTGCCTTTCTTGGATGCGGTAGTCGTTTCTCAGGTTCCCTCTCCAAAAATTTCATCTTCTTAACAGTATGTGACCTTATCAACTGCAGATCCAAGGTCATGCTGGTAACTAAATTATATGCCGCAAAATAAATAGATATTTCTGTCCTGAATATTTTGTTTTGTTGTGAATACGAAGTGTTTTTTGGTAAATCACGGTTATAAATATATTATGGATATTATAAAATGATAATAGAATGCGTATTAGATTTGTCGGGACATATATGTAAGTATAAGGAACAAGACGCAATAATTAATCAGACAAATGGGGAAATTGGGTGCCTTCTGCCTTTCTTGGATGCGGTAGTCGTTTCTCAAGTTCCCTCTCCGAAAATTTTAAAATTTCAAAATTAATTTCTTAATCCTGAGTTGGGCGTCGACCGTCCACAAGATGCAAGGTTGTACAGTTGATCATGCAGTCATTTATTTGGGTCCGCGATTGTTTGCTGCTGGACAAGCTTATGTGGCACTTAGTCGTGGAAGATCCTTGGTTGGACGGTATACGAATTGAAGAACTTGATTGCTCAAAATTAACAGGAAGAACTCCATGTAACAGTGAAGCATTGAATGAAATGATTCGATTACGAGATAAACCATAAAATTTACAATCAGAACACATATTTAAAGATTTCTATGATGCCAATATAAACATTGAAACACAGAGGTGTAACCTTATTTACCTACATATACAGTCAGTCACATTAATGCTTGGGTATGGAATTTTCAATCCGTAACCACTCTACATGATATTATAATCATAGGAGCGAATCTGTTGGCGGCACTGAGAATGAGGATGAGTGTGAGCTTTCACTCATCCTCATTCTCAGTGCCGCCAACGGATTGAAAATTCTATACCCAAGCATTAATGTGACTGACTGTATATGTAGGTAAATAAGGTTACACCTCTGTGTTTCAATGTTTATATTGGCATCATAGAAATCTTTAAATATGTGTTCTTAACCAAGATACAATCAGAACACATTTGTACATATTATTAAGGGCGGTTGATAGTTAGCAAATCGAACTAAATAATTTATAGTTTAAAAATATTAAATAAAAAATGAAAAATAAATAATAGTTTAAAAAAAAATAAAAAAACACGCTTTTATAGAAAAACTAACTAAAAATTAGAAAATAAAATCTAATAAATTCGGATTAAGAATAGTGTAAATAAGAAATAAATGTACATTGTTGTAAAAAAGCGTGGGGTGCATAGTGTCAATAGTTATAAACATTTATTGACAAATGAGTAGAAGGATCATCACTTTGATAATATCATAAAAAGCACTTCAGATGCACCCCACGCTTTTTTACAACAATGTACATTTATTTCTTATTTACACTATTCTTAATCCGAATTTATTAGATTTTATTTTCTAATTTTTAGTTAGATTTTCTATAAAAGCGTGTTTTTTTATGTTTTTTTAAACTATTATTTTTATGGATGTAGGAATATGGTTAAAAATAGCATTGTTAGTAATTAGTTGGGTTGTGTTTTTTTTTGGGAAATAATCACATAACTGCAGAGCGGCGATTACCGTGTACGAACGTAGTGACATTTTTAGAACAATACTGAAATGCCTTACACGTGGAAAGCTGTTTCAAGAAATTCAAAAAGACTTTAACCAGCCGATAAACAAAACGCAAATATCTTTAACAGTACGACTAGTAAAAGACCCTGCTTTATTCGGATGCAATTGTGACATGTGAAAACATTAGAATGTTTTGGTTTTATTTACGGCTCAGACACACTTTCTGGAATCATCATCTGCCTAGCCTTATTCCCAACTATGTTGGGGTCGGCTTCCAGTCTTACCGGATGCAGCTAAATACCAGTATTTTACATGGACTGCCTATCTGACCTTCATAACCCAGTTAGTACTGGGTAATACGATTTCCCTTGGTAAGACTGGTTGTCAGACTTTCGGGACACTAACTATCTGAAACGACTGTCAAAGATCTACAAATGACAGCCGGGACCAACAGCTTAACGTGCTTTCCGAGGCACGGAGGAAACTCGGTATGCAACGGGTGGTCACCCATCCACAGACCAACCTAGGCAACCGCGGCTTAACCTAGAGATCGACCTGAGAGGCTGCTATTTTTTAGCCACGAGCTCACATACTCACACACTCTCTGGAATAAATACTGTAAATGGTGATGAAAACCGCATCAGCAATTTTTTATTTTCTTTTTCGTGTAGTCTGTCCCTAACCTTTTTTGCGGATGCGTAACCACCAAAAACTTCCCCGCTCTGGGCGTAGCGGAGAGGCGAGTCAGGCTTTTTCCCTTTATGTTCCGGGGCCACCCTTCTTTCGAACAACCCGCAACCCCACCAGGCCGTGGCCCCCCTCATGGCATGTTAGGTTTCCACACGGTTTTCCTTCCGAAACCAGTGGGACGATACGAACATGATTCCGAAAACCAAAGGTACGTGATTTGGGTTAGAATTCAAGATTCTTAAGTATTTGTGGGTTCAAGTGTTTACCCAAGGTTATGGTGAATATTCAGTAAGTGAACATTAAATTGTTTGTATTTCATTATGTTTGTAGTTAGTAGGTATCTGTATTTTAGTATTTAAACGGGGTTACTTATTATATTTGAAGAGATTCGATTGAGTGAGCCACGTGTATTAGTGTTATAAAAGATTTTTTTTAAACATTTTAGCAATAATAAACTGTTTTTTTTTCTAAACAAAGAAAGAAGTTAAAAAACTAATGTTTTTAAGAAAATAGTTTATCGTTTCTGATTTTTATAAATATTCGGTTTTTGTAAGAGGTAAAGACAAAAAGGAACTATTAAATATGAATTCAACATCAACGGTACTAGGTGTTCAGCAAATCCAAGGAGCCCTAAGTGTACTGGCTACCTTACAACTGACAGCGTATTTATGGCCACAAGATGCGCAAGTTCAAGGTACTACATATTTTTTTATTTCTATATTAAATGTTTATTCATTTAGCTTATAGTTAATTATATTGTGCATGCTGTGGTCTTCTGTAAGTAAGTAAGAAGTGCACCTACGTAATACTAATTGTCGTCCATAATTAACGTTACATGATTTGTGTACACACGACGACACATCAACCTGTACAAAACCAGTTTATGCTGATCTTTCAACTACGAATCGTACGCCGTAGATTTCCCGGACGACGAGATATCCGCTTAAACTGGTTTTGTATAGGTTGATCTGTCGTCGTGTGTACATCCTTTGTTGGAGATCGTAAATAAATAAAAAATTCATCAAAATTGGTTTAGCCATTACGGCGTGAAGAGGTAACAAACAAACAAACTCACTTTGGCTTTTGTAATATTAGTAAGGATTACACAGTTGTCAGTAATGGTGATCACAGGCACAAAAACTTCGTCATGACGATGATGTTATTGTTTTTTAACAAGACACATTTTTTTACGTTAATCACATCATTTTTATTCTATTTCAGGTACCTGGGCTTTTTCCTTTCTTGAAAAATACATCAGTTGACTGGAACTACTCAACTGAGGACGATGGCTTCAGTCAACAGTTTCACAAAAATAATGGAGTAGAACTCACTAGAGGAAAAATGCTTGGTGGCTCGAGTTCTATAAACTTCATGGCTTATACAAGAGGCAATCCGCATGATTTTGACAACTGGGCTAAGGTAACTGGTGACGATACATGGACCTGGGAAAACACACTTCCATATTTTAAGAAAAGTGAGAGGCTAGTCGACCCTGTCCTTCTTAAAGCTGATGCTGGCGTTTTCCATGGCACTGATGGATATTTAGGAATTTCTAGAAATCATAAGGACGAAGTCTTGAAATACTTCGAAGCATTCAAAGAAGTTGGTAATGAAATTGTATTGGACACGAATGGTGATACTCCTCTTGCGTATACTGAAAATTTATTTAGCATTGCTGACGGTGTAAGACAAAGCACCGCCCAGTCATTTTTAAGTCCGATCAAAAACCGACCCAATTTGTCAGTGCTTAAAAACACACTGGTATCAAAAATTCTCTTCGATGCCGACAAAAATGCGATTGGAGTTGAAGCTATCTTGAAAAACAATGCAACTGTCACTTTCAAAGCTAATAAAGAAGTAATAGTATCTGCAGGAGCGATTAATACCCCGCAGTTATTAATGTTGTCTGGTGTTGGTCCAAAAAATCACTTAACAAGCCACAATATAAATGTTATTTCTGATCTCCCAGTTGGTCAAGCATTACAGGATCATGTAACGGTTATCATGACTCACACAATGGGAGATTCGCTTCCTCCTAAGCCGGTCGACCCTTCAAGTTTTCCAACTCCAGCTGTGTTTGGGTATGTCGCTTTAAATAAAAGCCAAAATTATCCAGATTATCAGACTTACAGTCTTCTTATGGATGATCCGACCGCCATGTTGCAGTTTTGTGCTTTTTACTATTCCTTTCTCGATGAAATATGTGATGCTTTGTATGACGGAAGTGTTGACAAAGCAGTGTTGCTGACATCTCACGTTTTGCTGTACCCTGAATCTCGCGGCAAGATCTTATTGCGAAGCAAAGATCCAAAAGAAAAACCTTTGATATATACTGGATATTATTCTGTTGATGGTGATTTAGACAATCACGTAACGTATATACAAGACTTTTTGCGAGTGCAGGATACGGATTTTTTTAAAAGTGTTGAATCTGAGTTAGTTGTTCCTGAAGCTTGTGGTTGTGGAGATTTTAAAAATACCCAGGAATACTGGAAATGCTATGCGTTATGCATGATGGTGTCTGGATACCATTACGTTGGATCAAGTCCAATGGGGATCGTAGTAGACTCTAAGCTTCGTGTATATGGAGTACAGAAACTGAGAGTTGCAGATGCCAGTATCATGCCAAAAATAGTTGGGACAAATACCAATGCTGCTACTATTATGATTGGTGAAAAAGCAGCAGATTTTATAAAAAAAGATCATTATGAAGTCGCAAACGTTGAATCTAAGAGCAAAGTACGGAGAAATAGGAGTCGATACGTCAGAAATGGGTGAAACAAGTCTACCAATTAAATAATGGTTGAAATAAAACTGTTTGATTTTGCTAGATACTTTAAAATCTTTGATGAAATAAAATATTTTTACGATGAGTTTTCGTATAACAAATAAAAGCCTCTGCTTCTAGCTACATACAGTTTTAGTCAGAACCAAACTATGCTCAAAGTAAGCTTGTACAGCGACATGGACAATTTTTCATGACTCGTTAGTAACTTTCGCATGAAAAACTTTCTGTTTGTTAGTCACAACTTCAGGTAAAACATATCTGAAAGTAATTTGATGCACAACTTTGCAACCAGCACAAATGAGCCAACTTTCTAAATAATTTTATAGCCTTGGTTAAGTTCACTACTTTGTCACTGAGAAACATCAATTTCATTGCCTATTTTTTTTACAAAAACGTTGCCAAACACTTGGAATTTTCCTGTATCGTGGGTAAAACTCACATACAGCAAGACCCGAAACAACTACTCGTAGGTCAACTCACATACAGCCAGCCCGAAACAACTACTCGTAGGTCATACAAATATTTGATCCGTGCGGGGATCGAACCCGCGACAAGCAGCGCAGCAGTCAATCGCTTAGTCACTGCGTCAACCGTGCCGTCTTAATCATTTTTTACATTCTACAGTGTATTTGAATAGGTGGAAAGAAATATAATACAATAACAATCTTGGGGTATACTGAGCTCATTCTCATTTGTATATTGTCAAGCTGTCATTTACTCCTATCTACTTCTCTTTTCCCTTTCATATTATCAATCATCACACGATCACGGCCAAGTATGAGTCAGACTCTCGCACCGAAGGTTTCGTACAAACTTGCAACATAAACGGCCATTTCTTTTGTACAGACGCCAGCAGGTCAAGCTACCCGAAACTGTCATTTTTTCCCAATGAACCTTGAACCTAATTCTTTAGAAATAAAGTCGAAAATCTATCAAAGAAATCTGACAGATTGTAGTAGCTTGATGTGCAGGCGTTTGTACATGGACTTGAGTTTATGGCTTTAATTTTAACTGGATACCTCCACGTGTAACCAAGATAGACAGACCACAAAGTGATCCTAAAGGGGTTTTGTTTATTTTGTGATACGGAACCCTAAAAGTAAATCAGCTGCTTCATACAGTCTTACATTGTAAATGATTATCGCAGTTTTGTAGGAAACAGTTTTATTTATATTCAGAATTCAGAATGACGTACTGCTGCCCTACCACGACGTCTTAAAACAGAACTTATTCCACTGAGGAAAAGGGACAGCTGTACAGGGTGTCTAGCACCATCTCTTTCTCACACAGAAATAAGAACTGATATAAGATGTCATGGTAACCCTTTTGAAAACGTGTTAACCATTTTTGCGTCAGTGTATCGTACGTTTCATTATAGTAGATACCTAATTGAATGTCGTAATTAGGTGCAGTAATTGACTAGTCTGTTATTAGTGCGGAAGGATATAATTAAGTCTAGATTAGCCCATATAATGCAATAATAATATTTTCCGTAGGAACAGACAAATGCCTGTTATTATTTGTTAATAACTGCACGTTTTCAGCGACCTTCGTAAGAAAAGCTAACCTAGATTATATACAGACCATATATAGATAGACTCAAAAAAAAAATTCTTTGTTTTTCATGGTATGGACATGTAATGAGGAAGGACGATGCGCCTGTAACTAAAAGAACTGATAGATATGCATGTTAAGAGATAGAGAGGGTCAGGAAGGTTAAAGAAAAGATGGATGGATTGTGTAAGGAATGATATGAAGGAGAAAGGAGTAAATGATGTCAGGGGAAAATGGAACCGCATCCCCAATTGAATGTGTGAGTCAACAGGCAGTGCAAGCCAGTCAGTCAAAAAAAATTTTTTTTAACGTTTAGCCCCTTAGGCTTACAAATATCCAAATTAATATAAAATCAATAACTTATTTACACATTAGCAATCCTTACTATCCTAACAAAAATTATAAAAGCAGAAGTGAGTTTGGTTGTTTGTTAGGTCTTCACGCCTAAATGGAGCAACCGATTTTGATGAATTTTGAAACAGAGACAGTTGGGTCCCTGGAGACGGACAAAGGATAAAAAATAATAGGAAAAGGGGGAGAAAGAGGGAAGAAAATGGGAGAGAGAGATTTTTTTTTCTGTCATAGCGCGGGTTAAAGTTAGCGTTAGCCCAAAGTAACTATGCCACGCGGACGAAATCGCGGGCGAAAGATAATCAACTATAAAAATGGTCAAACAAGAGTTGTCTTTCGAAATTAAAATCCATACTATTCTTACTATTATTATAAAAGCGAAAGTGAGTTTGTTTGTTTGGTTGTTACGTCTTCACGCCTAAATGGCTAAACCGATTTTGATGAATTTTGGTAAAGAGACAGTTGGGACCTTGGAGACGGACATAGGCTGGAGATGGGCATAGACAATTTAAAAAAAAATTGAGATATGAGGGAAAAAGAGGGAAGAAAAGGGAAAACTTAGCATTGCTATTACAATAAATTAGGCGCAAAAGCAAAAACTACTGGTAGCAAGTTCCTGTAAATCAGGAAAGGTGAACTGTGTTACCCCGAATTTAACGGGAGCAAAGCCGCGGGCAAAAGCTAGTTCAATAATAATTGACAGTATTTATATTCAAGGCGTAACATAATAAACGCAACACTTCTCGTGTGATCAAACCCTACGAAGGTTCCAGGTGTTTTGTTTATAGTTTATATATATATTTAGAGAATAGTTTATATTACAGGTGTAAGGCTATACTACTGGAAGGAAATTCGAGAAGCATTTGTCCAGAGGCCATTCGCGCCTGAAGAAAAAATAAACAAGGTGTAACATAACTTTAATTAGTATAAGTAATTATTTAACCGAGAATATTTTAGGTAGACTTGTAGAGTGTTAGAATTAATTTGTGGAATCAATATTGTCAGTACCTACATACACAGTTTAATCGCATCGGCATTTAAAAAAAAAAACATACATACGCACACACATACTTCCGCCCGCGACTTCGTCCGCGTGGCATACTTTGGGCTAACGCTAACTTTAACCACGTGATGATCGAAAAAAAAATGTTTTTCTCCTCTTTTCTTCCCTCTTCCTCCACCTTTTCTAATTTTTTTTAGCCTATGTCCATCTCCAGGGTCCCAACTATCTCGGTACCAAAATTAATCATCATCGGTTTGGCCATTTAGGCGTGAAGACGTAACAAACAAACTCACTTTCGCTTTTATAAAATTAGTAAGGATAGTAAAGTATAATGGTCTCAATATTGTTAATATTTGAGGGAAAGAGCGAAATAGTCACAACACAATAACTTACTGTGGGTATCTCATTTATAAACAAAGTAACTGTTTTAAGAAAAAATAACTTTTTTTTAATTTACAAATAAATAATTACATTGCACTTATAATTGACGGTAGTAGTCGTGTCATCCAACAACGTGCGTGGTAGACTATGGAACACTATCACATAGGCTGCTTTGTGAGAGTATCCCAAAAATCTGCCAAGTGCAAGTTGGATTCACCCACCGAGGATTCCATACAAACTTGCGACATAAACGGCCAAACTTAAATCTACGCAATCAAAAGATTGAGTAGGATTTTCACAACTCCAAGGGACCACAAACTTGGGTATATGGTTTTAATTTCAACTCTTTACTTCCACGCGTTTTGGAGATTAGGTGCTTTAACAGAAAGACAGACAACAAAATGATTCTATAAGGGTTCTATTTCGCAGAGGGGCTTGCCAGAGCCTCCGCCTGCCGGGGTTGCGGGTTGTTCGAAAGAGATACCGCGGCCTCGGAACGTAAAGGGCAATAGAAGGAACATGGGTGGGTTTTAGTCAGTACAAGTCTGACATGCCCCCCCGCTCCACCCAGAGCGGGGGAAGTCATTGGATGATTTCCCACCCGAAAAAAAAAAAAAAAAAAAAAAAAAAAAAAAAAAAAAAAAAAAAGGGTTCTATTTCCATAGGAACATGGGTGGGTTTTAGTAAGTACAAGTCTGACACTCCCCCCCGCTCCGCCCAGAGCGGGGGAAGTTATTTGTTGATTGATGATGACCCAAAAAAAAGGTTCCATTTTTCCTTTTGAGGTACGAAACAGAAATCCCTTAAAATGGCAACACAGCACAGATTAATATGGAATGTAAGTGCATTGGTTCAGGATATTTAGATAATAATAATAAATAAATAAATATCTTGGGACTACACAAAGTTCAACACCAACACAAACTTCTAATTTAATCTAAACTTAATTTTCTCAACAAACAAAGTACATATGCTTTGCTAAGAAGCATTTCCATATTGTTTTGATTGTTTCCATAACATAACTCCTGTAATCCCAGAAAGATACGGCAAAGGTTTATAATAGGCTCCACGTTACTGATTAAACACTTTGCCTCACCTGGGAAACGATCTCCAGACATCATAAATAAAATAAATATCTTGGGACAACTCACACACGGTCATCTGATCCCAAGCTAAGCAGAGCTTGTGTTATGGTAACCAGACAACTGATATACATACTTTTACAATTTATAAATACATACATATTATAGATAAATCACACCCAGACACAGAACAAACAATCATGCTCATCACACAAAGTTTGTCCTGGGTGGGAATCGAACCCACGACCTCCGGCTTAGCAGTCAGGGCCACTAACCACTAGACCAACAGGCCCGTCAAAATGATTCTATAAGGGTTCTATTTCCATAGGAACATGGGTGGGTTTTAGTTAGTACAAGTCTGACACTCCCCCCCGCTCCGCCCAGAGCGGGGGAAGTTATTTGTTGATTGATGATGACCCAAAAAAAAGGTTCCATTTTTCCTTTTGAGGTACGAAACAGAAATCCCTTAAAATGGTAACGTTAGTTATGGAATAATTGTTTATCATCAATGTATACATAATATGTAAACCATTAAAATTTAATGACGAAAACTCGCGTGCCTAGAGCTGAGCCTTTATTTCAGGTCTTTTTGCTTTTTGCTTACAAGTAAGCAAAAAGCAAAAAGACCTGAAATTTTTTTGTTTGGCAACACGTGACATTATATTTTCCTTCAATAACCTACACGGACGTGAGGGGAATAGTTCCTTGTTAATATGCGTCCCTGGTACCTTGGATTAACGTCATAACTGTTTAAGATTATTATTGTCTCCCGTATTTCTTGTCTGTATTAGTTTAGTGGGACCAAGGTTCATTGTAGACATTTAAATTCACATTCACAAACACCCAGACCTGAAACAACTATCTGTAGGTCATACAAATATTTGTTCCGTGCGGGGATCGAACCCGCGACACACAGCGTAGCAGTCGATCGCTCAACCACTGTGCCAACCGTGCCGTCCGCCGCCGCATTGACAATGCTAATTAGATTTCATTTTAATGAAAATATAAAATGACGCGAAAGTACTTGAATAATAAGTCAAAGCACTTCTTTAGCGTCTCATGAGAACAGAACAACCCATTATCTTAAAACAAAAACACTTTTGAGATTATCACAGTTTTTTCATCATGATTCATGTCATAATTTATTTTTTGTTATTAGAAGACTTAACTAGTTTTTTGGATTTATTATATCAAATATTTTTTTTATAACAATGTATAAATAAGTTTAGTCTTATAATAAACTAGCTTTTGCCCGCGGCTTCGCTCGCGTTAAATTCGGTAGCGCCTTATTTATTTGTAATAGCAACGCTAAGTTTTCCCGTTTCTTCCCTCTTTCTCCCTCATATCCCACTCTTTTTTAAAAAAAAATAATAGCCTATGTCCGTCTCCTGGTTCCCAACTATCTCTGTACCAAAATTCATCAAAATCGGTTTAGCCATTAAAGCGTGAAGAGGTAACAAACAAACAAACAAACTCACTTTCACTTTTCTAATATTAGTAAGGACTAGCTTCCGCCCGCGACTTCGTCCGCGTGGCATAGTTACTTTTGGCTAACGCTAACTTTAACCTGTGTGATGATCGAAAAAAAAAAATATTTCTCTTCCTTTTTCTTCCCTTTTTCTCCCACGTTTTTCTCTTTTCTTTTTTAAATTAGCCTATGACCGTCTCTGGTGTCCTTACTATCTCTGTACCAAAATTCATCAAAATCGGTTTGGCCATTTAGGCGTGAAGACGTAACAAACAAACAAACCACTTTCCCACTTTCGCTTTAAAATATTAGTAAAGATTAAAGCCACCATTTTAATCCCTGTTTTTTAAACAAACAAATTGTTTAAAACAAATGGCCATAAAGTGACTTGCAAAAAGAGACTAAATTGAAAAATAAAAGATCCATTCACTGAATTGCCCGACAATTTTTCCCTACTGTATTTTTCTTTTAACAAATTTGTTTGCTAGCGGAGTGTTATTAGAAAGTATTTCGAAAATTCTTTCAAATTTATTATTTTATACAACAATGGTGGTAGAGAGAAATAGGACAAAAGAGAAAAATCCATTGAAAACTCTTACTTCCTCCTTTTAACGATAACAAAAGGTAAACAAGGAGAAAATAAAGAAATTGCACCATAAACGTTGAGTGTTCCTGTGGGTGTAGATTTAGTTATAGTTTTTTAGAACAATAATCAGTTACTGATTTGTCTCAGTCACTTTTTATTTCTTATTGCTTTTCAAAGATTTATTTTGCGTTCGAAAGAAAGGTTGAAACTGGATGTATATCGTTTATACATTACTGGCTGGCACACGCGGCTTCACCCGCGTGATGATCGAAAAAAAAATATCTTTTGTGTTATTCCAAACTATAATCTACTTCTGTGCCAAATGTCACCAAGCTCCGTTTAGCCGTTTTGACATGAAAGAGTAACAAAAATCCATACATCCATCCTCACAAACATTAGCATTATAATATTATTACAGCAGAACTCACATCTACAAATAGTACCGTCCAGTATCAGGAACAACCCTGCCGAGGTTGCGGGTTGTTCGGAAGAGGTACCGCGGCTCCGGAACACAAAGGGCAAAAAAAGAAACAAGGGTGGGTTTTAGTCAGTACCAGCCTGATATTCCTCCTAAAAACTATATGTTCGTCGTTGTGGAACCTCATCATAAAGAGCTGTATCAATCGGTATACCTGAACGTGACACCTGGAAAACGACATAGGCTATTTTTACCTTAAACGGTATACCAAGTCGTCACAACCAGAATTAAGTAATATGAGTACACGGCAACTAAGTTGCGCTACTATTTCAATACTTAGCTAATATTGTTCCATTTTAGTGACCTTAAAAATATAATTTATTTATTTATTAAAACTTCATGCACAAGTAACAAAACATTGTACAAAGGCGGACTTAATGCCTTGGGCATTTTCTACCAGTCAACCTTAGCCTACCTTATATAATGACTTACAATCGCGCAAATCACGAGCGCGCATCGTCACTTTCAGAACATTGTTATGAGGTTTGAATAGTATAAATTAAAGACAACTGATGTTCCCCGTAATGAATGGTCAGGTGAATTTAATGTTATTTAAATGATGTACTATTTATTCACTTTAGACAGACATAATGCCATAGGCATTTTCTAGTATGAATACCTTTTTTATATCAGTCAATGGTGTCTTAATGCTGAGCATAGATATTATATTTGAACATTCCGGGGCAAAAGTTTCTACCTTTTGCCCACTCCTCTTCGCGCCTTTACACAGTCATATTGAAATAAATATGAAAACAATTTATATTTCGTGTATAATTTAATTTTTAAACCTATACAACATCAGTTTCTAAATTAATTAACTTAAATAATTGCCATCATCATACATGTTCCATTTCCTATTAAAACATCATATCAGTATCTAAAAAAATAATCTTCTTTGATAAAATCAGCCGCTTTTTCTCCAATCATAATCGTTGCAGCATTAGGATTGGCTCCGGTAATCTTTGGCATGACACTAGCATCTGCAACCCTTAGTCTCTGTACTCCAAACACATTAAGACGGGAATCTACTACGACCCCCATGGGACAAGAAGCAGCGTAATGGTAACCAGACACCATCATACACAGAGCATAACATTTCCAATATTCATGTGTAGGATGGAAATCTCCACAGCCACACACATCGGGCAAAACAAGATCAGCTTGAGCGCTTTGGAAGAACTCTGTACCTTGAACTTTAAAAAAATCGTGTAAGAACATCGCATGCTTGTCCAAATCTTCATCGTTAGAATAATATCCTGTGTAAATCAATGGCTGATCTTTAGGATCTTTACTTCGTAACAAGATTTTGCCACGAGATTCTGGATAAACTAAAATAATTAAGCTGAAAAGGACTTCTTTTCCAATACTACCGTTGTACAAAGCATTGCATATTTCATCGAAATATGAGAAGTAGAAAGAACACATTTGCAACATACCTGATGGTTCATTCATGATAAAATTTATGGTTTGATAAAAATCTCGATAATCTTGACTTTTGTTTAAAGTAGCATATCCCATCATTAGAGGATTAGAAAATTTTGTGGGATCCTTCGGCTTAGATGGTGGTGATTGACCCATCTTATGTGCCATAATAACCATAACATGGTCTTGTAAAGCTTGACCAACAGGAAGATTAACAATAACTTTAATACCGTGACTTTTTAAATGATATGCTGGACCTATTCCTGACAGCATTAATATTTGCGGGGTATTTATAGCACCTGCTGATACAATCACTTCTTTTTTGGCTTTAAAAGTAACAGTTCTATTATTTTCTAAAATAGCTTCAACACCAACAGCATTTTTGTCGTCATCAAAGAGGACTTTTGATACAAGTGTATTTTTAAGTACAAACAAATTGGGTCGATTTTTAATTGGATGCAAGAATGACTGCGCTGTGCTTTGTCTTACACCATCTGCTATATTAAACATACATTCAGTATACCCGAGGGAAGTATTACCATTTGTATCTATAACAATTTCATGGCCAATGTCGTTGAAAGCTTCAAAGTATTTAATAACCTCGTGGTTATAGTATCTGGTCGTTCCTAAATATCCATCAGTACCATGAAATACACCTGCGATAGAATTACGGAGTACAGGGTCGACTAGCCTTTCACTTTTAATAAAATATTGAAGTACGTTTTCCCAGTTCCATGAATCGTCACCAGTCATCTTAGCCCAGTTGTCAAAATCATGAGGATTGCCTCTTGTATAAGCCATGAAGTTTATAGAACTCGAGCCACCAAGCATTTTTCCTCTAGTCAATTCTACGCCATAGTTTTTGTGAAATTGTTGGCTATAACCATCATCTTCAGTTTTATAGTTCCAATCAACGGATGTTTTCTTTAAAAAAGGAATAAATGCTGGTATCTGAAAAGAAAATTAAGGAATATAATATTGAAACAAGAAAAAAAGTGTGTGTTAACGCGGAGTGGCTGCGCTGCGTGTAGCGGGTTCTATCCCCGCACGAAACAAATACGTGTAGGGTCTAAAGATAGTTGTTCTTGGTCTTGCTGTTGGTACTTATTCGTTTAAATGTTTGTAAACAAAACACCACACATACAAAAAAAAATAATCATGAATGTTTCATTTTAGTCGACGTGTCTAGTACCAAATCCTTACTTATATCCTTATCCTTAATTCCTTAATATTATAAAAGCGAAAGTGAGTTTGTTTGTTACCTCTTCACGCTTTAATGGCTAAACCGATTTCGATGAATTTTGGTACAGAGATAGTTGGGAACCAGGAGACGGACATAAGATATTATTTTTTTAAAAAGAGTGGGATATGAGGGAGAAAGAGGGAAGAAACGGGAAAACTTAGCGTTGCTATTACAAATCAATAAGGCGCTACCGAATTTAACGCGAGCGAAGCCGCGGGCAAAAGCTAATATAATCCTTACTAATATTATAAAAGCGAAAGTGAGTTTGTTTGTTTGTTACCTCTTCACGCTTTAATGGCTGAACCAATTTTGATGAATTTTGGTACAGGGATAGTTGAAACCAGGAGACGGACATAGGCTTTTTTTTAAGTGGAATGCGAGGAAGAAAGAGGGAAGAAAAGGGAAAACTTAGCGTTGCTATTACAAATCAATAAGGCGCAAGGGCAAAAAGTGCAGGTAGCAGGTACTGTGTTATACCGAATTTAACGCGAACGAAGCCGCGGGCAAAAGCTAGTACTCCTATATTGTGACAACTGTGTCTTTACAAAACGGAAACATGTGTTTTATTGTTATAACATCTGCGTTAAGGTTAATATCACAATGACGTACCACAGATTCTACCGGTGGATCTCCGCCTGCTTCTATAAGTAGAACTGTAGCACCCTCAATCTCTGTGAGTCTGTTGGCTATCACACTACCTGCTGATCCAGCACCGACTACTATGAAGTCAAAACAAGCGCCATCTGTTGGGTAAAAATTAAATAGTCATGTAACTTACGTCTATACAAACAATAAAAAAAGGCGGGGCGTTTTCGTAGGACTGTCTTTTGTAATATGACGTTCCAAAAAAGCTGATTATCAGCCTAATTTGAATAAATGACTTTTGATTTTGATGAGATTTTTAAGTGAACGGGGTGTAAAATATGGTAGTGAACTTTTAGTCTATCTGAGGCAAGTCCCGCTTGAGATGGAGGTGTAAACAGACGAAGTTGCATGATACTTTTCATACTTTTGACTCATGTCATCACCATCATTCTCCTGCCCTTTTTATGAATGGAAAATCATCAAATAACTTCCCCCGCTCTGGACTGAGCGAAGGAATGGGGGTTATAAGAGCCCACCGATGTTCCTTCTATTGCCCTTGCATTCCGGGGCCGCGGTATCTCTTTCGAACAACCCGCAACATTCTCCTGCCCCTATCTCAAGTTATTTGGGGTCGTCGCAGCATGTCTTCTTCTTCCATATAATAATAATAATAAAGCCTTTTATTCAGATTTACAAAAACAAAAATTAAGTTACAAGAAAAAATTAGTTTCACTCATGAATTTGTTTTTTACTAATTCTTTGCAGATCCGTTTGCCAGTTGGCATAGGCCTCCTCCAACCTTCTCCATTCTGACCTTTCGTTTGCCACTCTGGGCCATGTAATTCCAGCTACTTGGCGAATATCCTCATCCCATCTTTTATTAGGCCTTCCTCTCAATGTATGACCATCTCTTGGGTAACACTGAGTAACAATTTGGCTCCATTTTTCTTTGCCTCTTATCAAGTGACCTGGGGCCTTAGTCTGCTATTACAATAGTGTCAGAATGGTCGATCACTGATCGCATAATGGTTGATTTTGACAAGTTTAGTATGTAGTAGATGTCATTTCCACTTTAATCTCTTTATTTTTAGTGTTACATCTTGCACCTTGGTTTTGGGTCTGATGGATTTGTTTTTTATTCTGTCAGCTTTCTTTACACATGCTTCTTCTTCCATATTCCTCTATTATTCGTCATTTCATCGAACACCTCCTTTCTTGCCTTATCATCCTTCACACAGTACATCCAGCGTTTCTTTGGCCTTTTTTTTTTTTTTTTTTTCGGGTGGGAAATCATCCAATGACTTCCCCCGTTCTGGGTGGAGCGGGGGGGCATGTCAGACTTGTACTGACTAAAACCCACCCATGTTCCTTCTATTGCCCTTTACGTTCCGAGGCCGCGGTATCTCTTTCGAACAACCCGCAACCCCGACAGGCGGAGGCTCTGGCAAGCCCCTCTGCTTTGCTGACTCTGTGTTTCACGCGCGCCTCAAAGAGCTTCTTTGGCCTCATGTGACATCTAAAAATCAAAACTAGGGTTGAACTAAGGCGTGACCCTGGCGTGGCCTACCAGGGACACTGCCTGCTGGGGTAACTGGTTGTTCGAAAGAGATACCGCGGCCCTGTAACATAAAGGGCAAAAAAAGGAGAATACGTGCTTGTGGGTTACGTGGGATCCGTGGATTTTAGTCAGTTTAAGTCTGAGACTCTTCCCACTCCACTCAGAGCGAGGGAAGTTAGTGAATGATTTCCCATCCGTATAAAAAGGCGGGACCCAGATGATAAACAACTTCTTTCAAGACGATTGGGTCTATCAACTTGTATGGAGCCTATAAGTTTGCACCTCCAAATCATTGGTGCAACATGACTAAAGGCTTTGCCATAGTTTAGTCAACCGACAACAGTTTCAATAGATCCGCCAATGATTTACCGTCACGAATGCATATGCTAATTTATAATGTACTAGCTTTTGCCCGCGGCTTCGCTCGCGTTATATCGGTAGCGCCTTATTGATTTGTAATAGCAACGCTAAGTTTTCCCGTTTCTTCCCTCTTTCTCCTTTATATCCTACTCTTTTTAAAAAAAACAGCCAATGTCCGTCTCCTGGTTCCCAACTATCTCTGTACCAAAATTCATCAAAATCGGTTTAGCCATTAAAGCGTGAAGAGGTAACAAACAAACAAACTCACTTTCGCTTTTATAATATTAGTAAGGATGTTGCTGATATAATTTCGTACCTGTACTTGTTAAAAAAATGATAAGTGCGAGCAATTATGTTTGTTGTTGGTTTAATAATCGCAATTGAAGTAAAATAAAGTCCGTGACACTTATCTTGCAATATATGTTATTTGATATAAGTCTTGAAACTGGCATGGCCACTAACATAATTAGCACTTAAAACGGGAAATTTACCGTGCGAGCGCAAAAAAAACGAATAAGGAAGAGGGTAGATCGTTTTTTCTGCTTATAAACCTCCACCCGCAATAACCAGTTCATCCGTGATCATGGCTTTTGCAACATCGCCGAAATATCGGAACCTCGGAATAACTAAATGTTCCGTTTTAAGTGTTAATAATAATGTTATTTTATGCCTGTAGACTAATGCCACATTGTAAAAATGTTAAAAAGTCATCATGTATTGTGAAATAATATTGATTGACCATGCCACCACTGCGACAAATCCGTTGCTTAGACCAGCCACCAGAAACAGTTATAATCCTACTAATCCTTACTAATATTATAAAAGCGAAAGTGAGTTTGTTTGTTACCTCTTCACGCCTAAATGGCTTAACCGATTTTGATGAATTTTGGTACAGAGATAGTTGGGACCCTGGAGACGGGCATAGGCTATTTTTTTTATAAAAGAGTGAAAAATGAGGGAGAACGAGGGAAAAATGGGAAAACTTAGCATTGCTATTACAATATATAAGGCGATAGGGCAAAACTACAGGTGGCAGGTATCTGCAAATCAGGAAAAGGGAACTGTCTTTTCCCGAATTTAACGCGGGCGAAGCCGCGGGCGTATTATATAAGTGAAAGTTTGTGAGGAACTATGTAAGTATGTTTGTTGCTCTTTCACACAAAAACTACTGAATAGATTTTGATGAAACTTTACAATATTATAGCTTACATATCAGAATAACACAATCACTACTCGAGTGCGGGGGCGTAGCTAGTTAATTATAATACTAGGTGTTGCCTTCGGCCTTTGTTGTGTTTGGATTTAAATATCAACTGGTCTGTTAGCTATTAATAGTAATTGAAACAATAATTTGAATATAAGAAAAGTGGACTCAGCGATCATTGTGCCGATAGTCGTATCTGCCAATGGCTTAATTGCCAAGAGCCTCGACCAATACCTGAGGAGGCTCTCGTTAGGCAGCTGGATCAAGGGCTTGATACAGAAAGCGGTACCTCCTAAAAATACCCCGTAGTAATAGCCGTGTCCAGGAGGGACACGGCTCGTATTGTTAGGAGGTTCCTTTCTCTGGAGCCCTGACCGCCGGTTGCTTGGACCCTGTTCCCGATACCGGTGGGCTACTATTTTTATATGTTTTTTCTTGTGTTTTTTTAGTAAGAAATATTTAAAAATGTATATAATATGTAAATTAATCAATCAATGAACGAGAATTTGAATATTACCTTGAACTTGTGCATGTTGTGGCCATAAAAACGCAGTCATCTGTAAGGCAGCCAATATATTGAAGGCTCCTTGGATTTTCTGAATTCCTAGTACCACTGATGCTGCATCCATTTTAGATATTTATAGTTCAGTTTTATTGCATGTTTAGCTTAATGTCGTTTTCATCTCAAATTACTTTTTGGAATCTGAAATTATTATTGTTTTTTCGTAAAAAATCAAAGTCGAACGATATGTTTTAAGTAGTTTTTTGAATCATCAAGCGAACCAAATCGAGTCACTCTCGGCTGATCTTAATGTTCTCTCTGTTTACTTCGTAATTTTGGCGTAATGTTTATTTAAAAAAAAATATGTTTACCCCAGGAACATGGGTGGGTTAAAGTCAGTACAAGTCTGACACTCCCCCGCTCCGCCCAGAGCGGGATATGTTATTTGATGATTTCCCATCAGAATAAAAAAGTCATTATAAGAACACTGTTGAATAAAAAAAAAATGCAAAACAAACTTACCTGTGTTACGCAGAATTGCAGTTGTCTCTATTGCTTATATTAACAAAAAATCCGTATATACTTAGCTACTTTTAATTTCAAATTGTTCGTGAGCACTTAATTATTGTTTTGTATAATTTTGGTTCTCACGCAGTCCTACATGAAAAATTTAATGTTTTAAAATAAGATAACTAAATACAAAAAAATAATACAAATACAGTATCCTTTGAAAGGTTTAACTCACGACTGGACGTAATCTCGATCAAGGTAATAATATTTATACCTAGTCATGTGAACCGACCGACGTAGTACAGTCGAACTAATTATTGTATTACCTACCAGTTTTGACAACAACCTCTTTTTATGGTTCTGTAGTAAAATGGTTTGAACCTCTAATAATTAGCCTGACTCCGTCTGTCCGTATGTCACAGCTATTTTACTACAATACTCGGCACCACGCAGTTGAACTTTTTAGATATTTTTAAATTTATGTATCGGTTAATAAAAGACACTCGTCTTTTATTCCACGCGCGCCTCAAAGAGATGTCAGCAAAGCAGAGGGGCCTGCCAGGGCCACCGCCTACCTGGGTTGCGGATGGTTCGAAAGAGATACCGCGGCCCCGGAACATAGAGAGGGCAATAGAAGAAACATGGGTGGGTTTTAGTCAGTACATGTCTGACACTCCCGCCGCTCCGCCCAGAGCGGGGGAGGATATTTGATGGTTTCCCATCCGCAAAAAAAGACGCAACCATCTTTGCAGCATAGTGGACTCCAACCGATCAGTAAAAACACCCAGTATAGTGTAGGTCAGTACAAACACTACGTTATTTCTTGTTCATGGCAGTCCATGAACAAGGATGAGTAGGGGGGTATATTTTCATCTAACATCCCCGACTCTCTGCAGCACCATGGCAGCCCCTAAATTGGGATACAATAAGGATTATGATGATGTTCAGTTACATGTTATATATTTTTTTATTCATTCTAAAAGGTATCAAACCCAATTTAAACACAAAAATATAAATAATCAAAAAATACATAAATTAAAATTAATAAAAAATCATAATTTCAAAAAATATCACCATTCTTAATAACAATTGAATTGATTACGACATTAAACATCCAGTACCTATCTTAGATTTGAGGAGCTCGTGGCTAAATAATAGCAGCCGCTCAGTTCGATTCGATCTTTAGGTTAAGCCGCGCTTGCCTAGGTTGGTCTGTGGATAGGTGACCACCCGTTACATACCGAGTTTCTTCTGTGCCTCGGAAAGCACGTTAAGCTGTTGGTCCCAGCTGTCATTTGTAGATCTTTGACAGTCGTTACAGTAGTCAGTGTCCCGAAAGTCTGAAAACCAGTCTTACCAAGAGGTATCGTATTACCCAGTATTAACTGGGTTTTGGAGGTCAGATAGGCAGTCGCTCCAAGTAAAATACTGGTATTCGGCTGCATCCGGTAAGACTGGAAGTCGACCCCAACATAGTTGGGAAAAGGCTAGGCAGATGATAACCTATCTTAGATTTGAACTTCGGTTATCCGGTATCTTCAGTTTGAACTATAAAAAAAATGTATTTATACTGTTGAGTTTAAATTTATATACATCTGGATGAGATATATTTTTTGAATAATTCTTGCGGTTACGGAACCCCGTGTTAAGAGTCCGACTCCTATTTTTAAAGACAGAAATATTTTTTCAGTTGTTTAGACTTTAAACATTTTCATTAAAATGCTGATTTCGACATTTACTTTATGCAATTATTCCTATATTGACGTCAATGTTGTATCAAGTTAGAATAAAGTGCTATCTTTGAACAAAATAAAACAATTAAAGTTTAAAATAAATTTCAAAACCTATTTAATTTACAAAGTATTGTGGGAAGTGTTACTGAATTAAAAAGTTTTTTCAATACAAATGTATTTAAAATTTACTAGCTTTCGCCCGCGGCTTCGCCCGCGTTAAATTCGGGATAACACCGTTCCCCTTTCCTGATTTGCAGGTACCTGCTACCTGTAGTTTTTGCCTTAGCGCCTTATTTATTATAATAGCAATGCTAAGTTTTCCTTTTTTTCTTCTTTCTCCATCATTTCTCACTTTAAAAAAAAAAGCTAGCCTATGTCCGTCTTCAGGGTCCCAACTATCTCTGTACCAATATTCATCAGTAGTAAGGATAATATGGGAACTTCTTCAAAAGCGATTTTAAAACATAACATGTTTTTATGTTTACCTTCATTCCGTTCCTACTCCTGAGAGTTAAAAGCCCGGATATTTTAGAAACATTGTAGGTAAAATCACAATGAAGACAATGGTTTGAAATTACCTTTCATGTGATCATGAGCACATTGAGAGTGTTGTGGGAATTTTACTGTGATAGGATAAATAATAAAAACCTTTTTATTTCCCACTAGCCGGCGCCCGCGGCTTCGCCCGCGTGATATCGAAAAAAAAGTTTTCTATGTGTTATTCCAGACTATAGTCTACCTCTGTGCTAAATTTCATCAAGATCCGTTCAGCCGCTTTGACGTAAAAGAGTAACAAACAACCATACATCTATCTTCCCAAACATTTGCATTTATAATATTACTAGCTGGCGTCCGCGGCTTCGCCCGCGTGATGATAAAAAACGTATCCTATGTGTTTATCCAGACTTTAATCTAGTTCAGTAGTTTTTTTCGTGAAAGAGGATCAAACAGACATCCATACTAACAAACTTTCGCATTTATAATATTAGTAGAAATAGGAATTAGTAGTATAGGATATTAGTAGAATAGTAGGTTATAAAATATTTACAAATCTTTTGTTCCTAACCTAAAGTTAGTATCTACAAAAAAAAAAACGAATAATTCATCTAGTGTTAGGAATGTTATAGGTAGCTTATGTTTTAATTTAGGTATTTTACGATGTATTTTTATTGACGACACGGTTGCCTAAGTGGCTGAGCGATCAACTGCTGCGCTGCGTGTCGCGGGTTCGATTCCCAGAACAAAATTTTGTATGACCTGCAGATAGTTGTTTCGGGTTTCGCTGTTTGTGTACGTGATTTGAGATGTTTGTAAACGCACCCACGATACAGGAGAATTGCCTAGTGTAGGGCAACGTATTAAAAAAATATATATGGGAACCCCTTATCGGGTATCTTCTCCAATTTCTTAATTTTTTTCCTAGCTTTTGCCAATTTGTCTCTGCCACCGATATTACATCGTCCACCCATCGCTTTTGTGGTCTTCCTACGTTTTTTGTCCTTTTTTTTTGGTTGGGAAATCATCAAATAACTTCCCCCGCTCTGGGCGGAGCGGGGGGGCGTGTCAGACGTTTACTGACTAAAACCCACCCATGTTCCTTCTATTGCCATTTACGTTCCGGGGCCGCGGTATCTCTTTCGAACAACCCGCAACCCCGGCAGGACGTTTTTTGTCCTTGATGGGAAAATCACAGGCAACTAACATTTATTCTTAAGCAACAATTAAAACACCACATTTTCGAAAACATGTCTGACGCATGCAAATAGATAATGGCTTTAAATCATTGTAATACCTGAATCTTTTATAATTACACATTGTTATATTCAACGATATAAATCTAACCATTATCATGTTTTGTGGGAGAAATGTTGGATGTGTGTCTTGGCTAAATAATAACTGGTGTTTGGGTTGATTTTTAAGTTAAGCCACGCATGCTTAGATTGTTATGTGGATGGGTGACCACCCATTACATACCGAGTTTCTTTCTTGCCTCGGAAAGCACGTTAAGTTTGTTGTCCCGGCTGTGATTCGTAGGTCTTTGACAGTCGCTACAGATAGTCTGTGTGTCAAAAGTCTGACAACTAATCTTACCAAGAGGTAGCGTATTACCCAGTACTAACTGGGTTGTAGAGGTCAGATAGGTTCAGCTGCATCCGGTTAGACTGGAAGCTGACCCCAATATATTAATAGTTGAGAAAAGGCAAATGGTTACGATTGAGCGTTTATTTTCAGCGAAATTCATTTTATACAGTTAACGTGTTTTTTTTCGTTTTTTCGATTGGGAAATCATCAAATAACTTGCCCGCTCTGCACATATTTGTAATAATAGCGTTCAAAAGGTTAATGTCTAACTAATCTATTGACAACATAGTGGAGTATTGAGTGGAGTGTGGATTTTGGTTGTAAATTGAATAGCAATGTGACTACGTTGCAAACCGGCACTTTTTTAGTTTTATTGGACTTAAAAACATTCATTAAATTAAATATATTTTTTATTAAAAAGAATATATACGTTGTTATCGCTGAAAATATAGAGATGTTTGAAGCCTAAATTAAGATTATTTTTATGAAGCAACTTCCAAATTTAACTGTTAATATCGAACAGTGTTTTTATATTCCATTCAATTAAAACCCTTTTTTTACCCCTTTCAGTCCGCTGTATTTTTACGTCGCATATTTTAATTGCAATACCCGACTATTAAAGAAACCAATTTTTGTGAATATTGAGTACCTAAGACTTCGCCTCAGCCGTGTCGACGGCGCGTTCGTGTTTCACGCGCACCTCAAAGAGATGTCAGCAAAGCAGAGGGGCTTGCCAGAGCCTCCGCCTGCCGGGGTTGTGGGTTGTTCGAAAGAGATACCGCGGCCCGGAACGTAAAGGGCAATAGAAGGAACATGGGTGGGTTTTAGTCAGTAAAAGTCTGACACGCCCCCCCGCTCTGCCCAGAGTGGCGGAAGTTATTTGATGATTTCCCACCACAAAAAAAAAGACTTCGCTTCAAATGTAATTGAACTTGATATCACTTCGAGTCAACGCCCTTAATATTAACTATTTTAAATAGAGAAAAACACTATCTTCTACAAAATGATTCTTACGGTTTAACGTTACATAATGTATTACTACTGATTGTAGAATAAAAAGGCTGCGACCAAAGAGATCGGTTAAAGGTAGCGATAGCGGTTTTTTAAAAGGCGAGAACACTCGGTAAATAATTATTTGTGACTCCTTACTTACCTAAAAGGAGATGGTGGGATGAGCTGGACTCTTTCTCAGGGGATCTAGACGCGAAAAGTGGAAGGATTTTAGGGGAGACCTTTGTCTTGTAGTGGCCAATATAGGCTTATAATATTACTAAAAGAAAGATAAACAAATCAAGTATATTGACTTGGCTTGCGAGGGTGACGACATGTGGGATGTGGACTCAGCTATCATTGTTCGGATAGTCGTTACAGCCAATGGCGTAATTGTCAAAAACCTCGACCAGGACCTGAGTAGGCTAATTAGACGGCTGCATCAAGGGAGATACAGGATCATATACAGAAAGACCATAGGATCATATACACCGGGTCACGGCTCGTATCGTTGGGAGGTTTTTCACAAAAAACAAACTTACAATCGCTTTTATGATATTAGTGAGGAATTTTTGATGGGGTTTTATGTAACTACTAGCTGGCGCCCCCGGCTTCGCCCGCGTGGTATCGAAAAATAAAGTATTTCATGGGTTATTCCAGACTATAATCTACCTCTGTGCCAAATTTCATCAAGATCCTTTACGCCGTTTTGACGTGAATGAGGAACAAACATCCATACATACCATCCATACTCACAAACTTTCGCATTTATAATATTAGTAGGATTTATCGCGCATCGCGCTGTTCGCACTTGACAACCTTTGCCTTGAACATTTTGAGTAAATGAGTTATTTAGTAATTTAATTCAACTTTCACATAAATTACCTTTATCAATTTGCCATTTGTTTTCTGTCTATTGTAAAAGTGGTATATTAGTCGACGAAATGTTGAGGAAATAATAATTTTGATTGTGTCTTCACGTAGGTAAGTCTTCTGTCATTATTGTTTTCATTGAGAGAAAAATCTTGGAAAATTTTAAATTGCAATTACACCAATCAATGTAATTACTAAAGCAACCATAATGCTCGACGCTATTTTTCCAGGATTTGAAATCATCAAATAACTTCACCTACTCTGGGCGAAGCGAAGTGTCAGACTTTTACTGTCTAAAATTAATCCATTTTCCTCCTTTTCCCTCTTGTGTTCCGGGGTCGCGGTACTTCTTTCGATAAACCCGCAACCCCGGCAGGCGGTGGCCCTGGCAGGCCCCTCTGCTTCGCTGACATCTCTTTGAGGCGCGCATGGAACACTAACGCGCCATCGACATGGCCTGTCGTCAATAGATGGACGGACGGTGAGCTACCCATTGCTCACTGTCCACAGGCCCGATAACTTGCAGCCTCTATTACCCAAATTAAATAATTCATATTTTTTTTTCAGATTGTCTTCAATGTTATAAAGATTCACAAACATCATGGAGACGGCTTCGAGAATATTTAAGAATATTATAAAAAAACAGAACATCTTCAAATTGTTGACGTATATGCACTTGGGATGGTTTTCATGGCCTCAACAAGCTGTTGTAGAAGGTATACTGGTTTCCTTTCATATTTACTTGCGGTACCTAGCAGTTTTAGCCGCTGCTCAGCTTTTTAGTGTTATAGCGTAATGTTATATAGCTTATTACCTTCTTCGATAAATGGGCCATCTAACACTAAAACAATTTTCTAATTACATTATAAAGTAAGTAAGTTCCTGAGTTTTTGAAGCAAAAATTAAATTAATTTTATAAAATATACCTAGATTGACACTTGCTTTATAATACGACTATAATCATCGCGAGGTTAGGCTTGCGTTTGCCAAGGCCACGGCCTGCCGGGGTTGCGGGTTGTCCGGAAAAGATACCGCGACCCCGGAACATGAAGAGAAGTCAGACACTCCCTCCCTGGGATGATTGCTTATCCGCAAAAATGAATTAAAAAACGCAAAGGGAGATTTAGATCTAAATCTCTCTCTGCTTTTTTTTAACTCACTTCACATTAATGTTGACATTAATCGGGCTCAAATCTAGATTCGAAAACACAAAATAGCGCTTGCATTTTCTACCCCAACAAAGCAGTCATAATTAGATTGAATCGTAGAATATTATGAAACAAAAACACGGAATTGCCTACCAAAGAATAATATCCTGCTAAAGTCAAATATTTGCTTTTAATGAACATAACACGCAATCTGAACAATTTCAATGTTTATGTATTTATTCGTGATAGCCAGAAAGTTGAGCGCCTAACGTCTCAAGTATAAGGTTGCAAGTTCAAATCCGGGCAATTTCTAATGTGACTTTTTCAATTTATACGTACTTTCGAAAAAAATATCTAAGACATCGCACACATCGGTAAAGGAAAACATCTTGAGGAAACATGGACTTATAATTAACTAGCTTCCGTCCACGTGGCATAGTTACTTTGAGCTAACGCTAACTTTAACCCCCGTGAAAATCGAAAAAAAAAAATATTTTCTTCCGTCCTTCTCCCGATTACCTCACTTTAAAAAAAAAATAGCCCATGTCCGTTTTCAAATTCATCAAAATCGGTTGGGCCAAATTTTTTTTTTTTTTAAAAGAGTGGGATTAAGGGAGAAAGAGGGAAGAAACGGGAAAACTTAGCGTTGCTATTACAAATCAATAAGGCGCAAGGGGAACTGTGTTACCCCGAATTTAACGCGAGCGAAGCCGCGGGCAAAAGCTAGTTAATAATAAAACATTTTTATTTTCAGATGGCCTTTCCGTCGATTTTGTCATAATAGGAGGTGGAACGGCAGGATGTATTTTAGCTAGTAACTTAGCTAGACTAAAAATGAATGTTCTACTGATTGAGGCAGGCGGCAGACCTACTTTCGAAACTGAGGTATTATGTTTTTGATTTAAAATTTAAATTTAATTTATTTCTCAAAAAAGAATATAAAACTTCACTTACATAATGATAAATGTAAAAAGGTAGTAGATGCAGTTTCTGTAATCATGCAGATATACAAAACAAAAACAGTTAAAGTAGGTACTTTAGTGACTAAATTTATTTAATTAATCTGAAATCTTGAAGATGCACACTTATTAATCTTTAATTATTTACTAAAACGTTGGTTTTACAAGCATACAATATTGTACACACGACGGCAGTTCAACCTTTTCTAAACTATTATAACCTGATCTCTCTACTACGGATCGCACACCGTATTAGAGAGATCAGGTTAAAATGGTTTTGTGTAGGTTGATGTGCCGTCGTGTGTGCAACAGTATTTTCTTTTTTTTTTAATTAATGTGTAATATTTGAATCACGTTCGCGAAAACGGCTCTAACGGTTTCAATGAAAGTTGCAATTTAGGAGTTTAGCCACATTCACATTTTTTACAGGGGTAGAGGTACAAAATGTAAGTAGTGTTCCTAGTGCATCTCCAAACAACCAAATAATTTCCAGCAACCCTCATCTTTTTTGGAATGTCGACTAGTTTCGTCGTTTCGTAAAATCAATCTTATAATTATTAAGGTATAAGGTATCATATCTAAAAAACGCTTTGTATATTTTCACCCGAGTAGAGCTCGCCCAGGCACTATTGAATATTAAAAATGAGCACTCAGGTAGGATTAACATTACCATTACATGAAGTTTTTGCACGTGGTTCTATACAAATAATTATTAACATTAGTAGTCGTTAAGTCAATTTCCATTAAATAAAATAAAAAATCACATATTACACATATGTGCATGCCTGTAAACTGCAAATTATGTATATAGCGTGAATACCACGGTAATATTCATTAATAAGAAGTCGTTATATTCCAGCCAGCACGCATGTTTAATGCTTAAAAGGTTATTAAAGACAAATATAATAACTAGGCCAGATAAATCTGACTATCATGTGTCAAAAGATATCATTAAAAATAGTCTTACTACAGCAAAAAAACGAAATAAGTCTCATTTTAAGACAGATTTTAATGACTTGCTCGTTAAATATCGTAATGACTGACAAAAGACTCTTAAAAATCAAAATCTGTTGGAAGATTATGATGGTGCGGATAAAAGAAAAAGTTAACAAATATCTGTTATTTTTTCAGAGGCCAGGATTATTTGCGTATTTGACAGACACGAGTTTTGATTGGAATCTTACATCGGTACGCAATGAGACCACGATGGGTAATCACAAAGGTGAAGTAACACATATACATCAAGGCAAAATACTTGGAGGATCAGCACAAGTCAATTTCATGCTTTACGGTATAGGTCACCCTCAAGATTACCAGGAATGGTCAGACATCACAAATGATCCCAGCTGGACGTACAAAGAACTTTGCCCACTTATCAAAAGAACGGAAAAAGTCATCGACCCACATATTCTTGATTCACCTGACGTTTTCTTCCGTGGCACAGAAGGTAAAGTGCAAATTAAGAAATATTGTACTAAAATGAATGAAGGATACTTCAAATCGTACAAAGAAATGGGATATGAAGTTCTCAACGATATCAACCCAAATAACACTATTGGAGCTACCAACGCTTATTTCACGATTGGTAGCGGAAACCGACAAAGCACTGCTCACGCGTTTTTGAGTCCGGAAAAGAATAATCCTTACTTAAAGGTTTTGTACAATTCTTTAGTAATAAAAATTATTATTGATGAGGAAAAAAACGCTGTTGGAGTGCAAATCCTGACGAAAGATAAAAAAATCATAACTGTAAATGCAAATAAAGAGGTGATCCTTACTGCTGGGACTATAAAATCTCCTCATTTGTTGATGCTTTCTGGAATAGGCCCAAAAGCTCATTTAGAGGAGAATGGAATAGAAGTGATTGAAGATCTACCTGTAGGTCAAAACTTCCAAGATCATCCAACTAATATTGTGTTGCACAAAATGGGAGAAGCAACACCTGTTCCACCACCAAATCTTTATGAATTTCCCGTAGAAGTTATGGAAGCACGTTTGGCTGTCAATAAATCTAATTGTCGTGCTGACTACCAAATCCTTAGTGGAGTCATTACAGATCCAAAATACTTTTTGGAGATCTGCGGATTCGTTTTCAACTTTAAAAACGAAATTTGTGACCGTTTGTTTAAAAAAATGTATAACAGGCAAGTTCATTATATTACTCATAATCTTTTCTATTCTGAGTCTCGTGGTGAGGTCTGTCTAAATAGCACTGATCCTGAAGATTCTCCAATAATCGATCCTGGATACTATTCGAATGAGATGGATTTGGAACGCCATGCTGAATACCTTAAGCATTTTAATGCCATAGTTAACACGAAATACTATAAAAGCATGGATGCTGAATTTGTTGATCCTGAACTACAGGCTTGTGAAGGATTGGAGAAAGATTCCATTGAGTACTGGAAAAACTATGCTCTAGGAATGGCGACTACTTTACATAATTATGTTGGTACTTGTGCAATGGGATCTGTTGTAGATTCAGAACTAAAAGTTAAAGGTCTAAAGGGTCTTAGGGTCGCTGATGCTAGTGTTATGCCTAAAATTATTGGGTCTAATGTTCAAGGAACAGTAATGGTTATAGCACAGAAGCTAACAGATTTGTTAGTAAAACAATACAATCTTTGTTCGCAATAAACTATATTTAAAAAAAAATGTATTTATTTCGTTTATTCGTTTTGAACTTATAATTTAATATTTTTAAACATTTTTTAGTAGCCCACTGGTAACGAGAACAGGGTCTAAGCTACCAACCAACCCTGTTCTCTGCCTTGAGTCCCTCTGTTCTGAGTCCTGGCTCCAGAGAATGTAACCTCCTAGCGAGGCTAGCCGTGTCCAGCAACACCGCTTTCTGAATGAAACCCTTGATCCATCAGCTGCCTAACGAGGGCCTCCTCAGGTTTTGGCCGAGGCTCATGGTAACTAAACCATTAGCTGTAAGGATTATTAGCACAATTATCGCTGGATTCACATGCTCTATGTCCACAACTCGCGAGTCAAGTCAATTGTCTTGATTTGCTTACCTGTCTCGGCTTTTACGAGGTACTTGTCATACGGGACCGTTATGTCAAAATACATTGCGCGCTGCTCAGATCGATCCACAAGCACAATATCAGGCTTTTTTTTTTTTTTTTCGGGTGGGAAATCATCCAATGACTTCCCTGGCATGTCATGGGCATGTCAGACTTGTACTGACTAAAACCCACCCATGTTCCTTTTATTGCCCTTTACGTTCCGAGGCCGCGGTATCTCTTTCGAACAACCCGCAACCCCGGCAGGCGGAGGCTCTGGCAAGCCCCTCTGCTTTGCTGACTCTCTTTGAGGCGCGCGTGAAACACGAACGTGCCGTCGACACGGCCTGTCGTCAATAGACGGACGGACGGTGAGCTACCCATTGCTCAGCCGTCCACAGGCCCGCATCTATGGTGGCCGGGAGTCGTCTCGCGGCGCCCGGCGCCCTGGGCGTCTCCCGCGGACAATATCAGGCTTACATTATTATTTATTTAAAGTTAATTTAAACGATATAACATCAATTACAACAATTAACATGAAAGCAGAAAAGAAAACAAAAATAACACAGAACAGTCATGGACACTCTTGCATACTTTCTTTCACAGAACACCAGACATGTTTTCATTATTTTATTCCATTCATCCACAAACACACACAGTGATGATGGATTAATCCTAGTACAATGTGATATTGCCATGTTCGAGTGCTAAGTTGGGCACATATCTAAAGTACGGTACTTTCAATTCCAGACGACTGTATTTTGGAACAAGTTGCTGATGGATAATCCTGGCAACAAGGTTATGTCTATGCAAGTATTTTCCGTTATCTAGACGAGAACAACCAGAAATAATCTGTCAAATTAATTCACCTAGACAGTAGCAAGCCTATGTCAATACGCAGCATACGTCGACCATGCTATTCTTCATAATAAGTTTCCGTGAGTTATTCGTCATCATAACTATATCCATGATTGTACAAACAAAACCTTCGGTTTTTCCAATGTGGTCGTCGAAACGTAGCCTGGCTACGGACGCTGATTGGAGGACATCGGGCCCATGTAGACCCCGGAAAAAGCACCTCTGAAGATTCTTACTCTGCCATACAACCTTACGGTAATTAGTATAAATCACTACACGTAACTCTCACTACACTACACGTTGACTTTTATGTATATTCGTAGTTTTTTTTTAGTTTAATTTAGAATCTTGATTGTGGTATAGATGGTATGATTCATTCATTGGTAAAATACAACCAATAACTTTCATAACTGCTTAAATATCAACTTTCATAGAGTTTCTTTCAAATCGTTTCCCTCAGAAAACGACACGTCTATAATGCGTAGTTACATCAATTTCTTTTTATCTAACTAAATTCTGCGAAGTACATATAAAAGGCTTTTTTTTTAAATGAATGCTTTGAGTTTTTATTTAAATTCCAACAAAAAAGGAACAAACATGTTCTGTACTGTGTGTAGATAAAATAAACTTAACACGTTAAGCCTCGTGCGTCATATATTAGTTTTTATCAGTTAAAAACTAAATTGCTTATGTAAAACTAGGTGTTCAAAAGATTACTATTCTTAAAACTTATTCACGTTTTTTAGTTAAAATCATTATCACACACAATATTATAATATGTTAATCATGTTTTGTTAGTGTATATTTTTTTTAGTTGTTATTGGAGAAAACTTATCATTTCAAGAAGTTCATTTGAAATGACTATCAGTAGATATCAACATTTTTAAATTATTTGACTAAGGTAAAATAATCCTTACTATAATATGTATTATAAAAGCAAAAGCGAGTTTGTTTGTTATATCTTCACGCCTAAATGGCTAAACCGATTTTGATGAATTTTGTGACAGAGATAGTTGGGACCCTAGAGAAGGACATAGGCATTTTTTTAAATTGAAAAATGAGGGGAAAACTTAGCATTGCTATTACAATAAATAAGGCGCTAGGGCAAAAACTACAGGTGGCAGGTACCTGCAAATCAGGAAAAGGGAACTGTCTTATCCAGAATTTAACGCGGGCGAAGCCGCGGGCAAAAGCTATTTAATTATAATTACAGTGACATGATAATCATTTATTATTTTCAGATTTACCGTTTATTCAAAATATCAGTAATTACTCGTAGGAAAACTGAAACTGAGCTTATTGATAAATTAATTAAATTCAGGAATAACAACAACAGGGTGAAATTCTGCGGATAACCGCTGCTTGACCAATAAACTAAAATTATTGAATACCGTTTTAAATTTTCTACATAAAGAGAATATAATTATAGCTCTCATCTAAATAATAGCAGCCGCTCGGGTTGATGTGATGTAGGTTATGTGGTAGGTATAGGTATATGGTCTGTGGATGGATGACCACCCGTTATATACCGATTATCCTCCATGCCTCGGAAAGCACGCATCAAGCTGTTGGTCCCAGCTGTCATTTATGACAATCTTTGACAGTCATTCCAGGTAGCCAGTGTCCCGAAAACCTGACCATCAGTCTTACCAAAAAGTATCGTATTAGCCAGTACTAACTGACTTGTGGAGGTCAGATACCTACCTAACTACACTGCTTACCCTAGCTACATACCCTACCCTACCTCTTGTGGGGCCATGCCGCCGATATTCAGACAATTTTTATTTTGCAAAAGAGGGCAATTCGTTCAATGTATAAATTAAGTCCTAGACACTCCCTCAGAGAAAAATTTAAAGAGATTAACATACTAACTGTGCCCTCTCAGTTTATTTACGAAAACCTTTTGTACGCGCATAAAAATATAAAATTGTTTAAAAAATACAGTGATATCCACGACATAAATACAAGGAACAAACACAAATTTGTTGTTCCTGCAACGAGGCTCAAAAAAATAGGGGGTACGTTCACATGCCAATGTATACGATTTTATAATAAACTACCAAGCGATATTCAAACACTAAGCCTCAATAAATTTAAATCTTTTATAAAACGTAAGCTATGTTTGAAAGCTTACTATAATATGAATCATTACCTTGAAGATAAAAAGGCTTGGGATTAAGCTGCTCCAATTTAATTTGCTCTGTGAGTGTCAAAATTTTCCTTTATTTCACTTATTTATTGTTTATTCCTTTATTTTTATTTTATACAATTTGACATTACTTTGTTTATTTTTATTTTTACATTTCTTTTTATTATTATTATTTGTGACATTTTATTTTCCTTATTATTTTAATTCATGACATTTTATGATTTCATTGTGATCTCATTAATTTAATTTTGTATTTTTTTTTTTTATTGTGAATGTGAAGACCATGCGGATCATTTCTTTTATTTACTTTGTTTTTTGACGATAGTCTGGCAGTTTGAGTACTATAAGCGACCTACACAAATGTCCTTTTTTTGGTATTGTTCGTCGTGTCGTTGAGCTCCTTGGGTTATGAGTTGAGCTACACGATAACTGACAAATGCTTGCACTGACTGGACAGGTCCACTCAATCTGTGTGGTGCTTTCTTAAAAAGACCATTTCAGACACTATCTGCATAGTCCTCATGTAAGTTGACCAAGATTATTTTGTCTGGACCTTAAAAGAGACTATGACCTCTGAGTTTGTTTCGGCTGTTTCTTCTCAGAGTAGTCAGGTACGAAACACCGGCCTCATCTAGTTTTTAAAAAAATTACGTGTAAAAGTGTTTGTGAAAACCTACTTGCAAAATAAACATCATTTATCATTTATCATTTACCTGCCTACCTACCTACCCTACCTAGGAAGGTAACGACCCACCAAAACGAACGACGTAAGCGGTTACAAAATTTATAGGAAGATAGTGTAGGTACCTTTTCTACCTATATATTTTGTAACCAATATTGTAAACCTACCTTGAACTACCGTCAATATATCAAGATCAATATTAACCAAATTCCTCAAGTCATTCTCTAATTTTAGCGAGACAAATGAACAACAGTTCATTTATATAGATTTAAGATGTTAATAGGCTGATCGCATTCAGTTTCATTATCAGAGAGACAACCCGAAAGTTTTACATTTATTATATAACTAGCTGGCGCCCGCGGCTTCGCCCGCGTCATGATCGAAAGAATAATACCTTTCTCTCCCCTTTTCTTCCCATCTTTCTCCCCCTACTCTCATTTTTTTATTGGTCTATTTCCGTCTCCAGGGTCGCAAATATCTCTGTACCAAAATTCATCAAAATTGGTTCGGCCATTTAGGCGTGAAGACGTAACAAACAAACTCACTTTCCCTTTATAATATTAGTAAGGATACACACAATTGTTCGAAGTGATGACGCCTGGCCTTTATCTGACAGCGGACGTCACGTAAATGAATGATGATGATATGAATAAATAAATTTAATTATTGTTTAATAACAACTATGCCTTTTCTCAAGGATTGTCATCAGGTCTAACCGGTTGCGACAACATGGTTGGCGCAGTGGCTGACCGATTGGCTGCTGCGCTGTGTGTCAGGGGTACAATCCCCCCACGAAACAACTATTTGTTTGGCCAACAGATTGTGTATGTTATTATTTTCTTACAAACCATATTTACCTTTAATCCCTAACAAAGCTAAGATTATGTTCCAATACCATACAATAAAGTTTTAGTCCAACACTTAACACGCGACATTAAGCTAGATTCTAGAGTGGAACACTCAAGACCTTAATATCGCCGTGATCACTCGTAGCGTAGACAACTCGGGCAATATAGCTCGATTGGTTCAAGACACATTAAGCCGGAGTGCACTTCCACACACGTAACTTTATTGCTTTGCGTTGCTATAGCAATTAAGTATTGTAAAATTAACAAGTTTATATCAGAAGTAATTGTGTCTCAAACTTATTTCTTTTGAACGTACCTAACGTTTTCATATATAATTACATAAACAATCCTTACTAATATTATAAAAGCAAAAGTGAGTTTGTTTGTTTGTTACGTCTTCACGCCTAAATGGCTTAACCCATTTTGATCAATTTTGATACAGAGATTGTTGGGACCCTGGAGACGGACATAGGCTAATTTTAAAAGAAAAAGTGAGATTTGGGGGAGAAAGAGGAAAGAAAAGAGATATATTTTTTTTCGATCATCACGCAGGTTAAAGTTATCGTTAGCCCAAAGTAACTATGCCACGCGGACAAAGTCGCGGGCGGAAGCTAGTTCGGTAATAAATTCCTGTATCAAAATTGTTTGTTAGTAATTAAACTATACTGCTCAGTAATAAAACGTACAGTCTTATAACTATTATAATGTCATTAATATTGAACTTCCTCTACATGACAGCCTTGTCCCTCACCTTATGTCCTCCCTTATAACTTTGTTATACTCCACTTTATTTCATTAACCGACGACGCTGGCAAAGCCTTGGTATTAAGCGACAAGTAAAGGAAATTCTCCTTCATTTTGCTTTGAAGGTATTTATTTAGTTAAGGACGGTGACGAAGTGTTTTTTTATAATTAAATGGGCCCTTGAATTCAATCGTATTATTCATTTTAACTTTGTTTAAAATAAAAAAAAACAATTAATTTCGAAATAAAAAAAAAATAAAAAAACAAGTCATCTCTGCCGTTATTTTTTATTTAAATGAGGTAAAATCAAATCAAATCAAAATCAAAATCTTTATTTCAGACCAAGCGATCCATATAGATAGTGTTAATATCAACTTAGCCTATGTTAGTTCAATTAAAAATAAACAAAACACATTAATTGGCTGCATGAACATGGGCACGCACATGTCTGCCAGCCCAGAGCCTGATAAATGGTCCGTCGACCTTGTCCGCCAGTGTAGCTAAAATGCTGTTAGGGCTACCCCTGAATCGCCGCAACATCGATGCACATCGTTTGCGCATAATGGCATGAAAGTCATCTATTCGCGCGTCCGCAAACATGCCCGAAGCGCTGCAAAACCGAGGCAGCCCCACCAACATCCTCAGCGCATTATTATACTGCACGCGCAGAGCGTTGTAAGCCTTCTGCGTATACCCAACCCACAAGCTGCACGTGTAGAACGACTGACAGTAGGCTCTGAAGAGCGTCAGTTTTACCTGACCAGAGCACCGCGCAAACCTGCGGGCAATCATATTGCATCGGGCTGCCAACGCCCTGCGCTCCCTGTCTATATCCTGGTCATCTGTGAGAGAATCCGTGACCACATGACCGAGGTATCTAAACTGAGTGACGACTTTTAGTGATGCTCCTTGTAACGTCACTGGTGGTACATTTGTGGGCATATTATTGCGTGCTTTAAAAACCACCACTTCACTTTTAGTAGCATTATACCTCAATCCATGAGCCTCCGCATACCTCTCACACACGGCCAACAACTTCCTCAGTCCACAGATTGATGGGCTGAGCAGCACCATGTCATCAGCATAGCTAATGTTGTTGATCATTCTGCCATCCACAGAACAACCAACCATAGTGCTACTCAGCTCACCAACCAACTGGTCTATGTACAAATTAAAAAGGGTGGGTGAAGTCAACCCCCCCTGCCTCACGCCACAATCCAGCCCATACTGTACTGATTGAGCATCTGACCATCTAACATAGTTAATCTGACTCTCATACCAAGATTTAAATATCTTTATTATCTCAGGTGAGAGGTCCGTTTCATCCGACATTTTTTGCCACAGAATGTCATAATTCACCAGGTCAAAGGCTTTTGACAGGTCCAGAAAACAACCATAAACAGGTGTCTTCCTGTCTGTGTAGTACTGCACAGTCTGCTTGAGACATAAGATTGCACTTTCCGTCGACAAACCGGTTCTAAAACCAAACTGCCTGTCGTTGAGTTTGATATGTATCTTCAACTGTCTCTCAAGCAGGCTGTCCAGCACTTTACCAATGACTGTACCCAGTGAAATAGGCCTATAGTTATTTTTATCGGATGAGTCACCAGTCTTGTTCTTAACTATGGGAACTACGACAGTTTTTACGAGATCGTCAGGCAGGTAAGAGTGACTCACACAAAAATTAAATAACATGGCGAGCAACCTAGGTAAGTGTACACCAGCGGACCTTAAATGCTCAACACTCAAACCATCGTGCCCAGGTGACTTACCTCGTTTCATACTTTTTAGCGCGTCTTTTACATCTTTCACGTTGAATCTAACATGAGGATCACCTTCACACGGGGTCCGAATGCCTCGCCTAGATGCATTTGTTATATTTGGTGCGACTTTAAATTGACTCATAAACATATTGGCTATATCACTGTTATGTGATAAGCCGTCTACGTTCGATGGCAGGCTCGGCTGGGGATTCAAAGAATTGGTTTGCTTCCAAAAAGAACTAAATTTCTTTTCCTTATGAAGAGATGCAATAATATCCATTTTTATCTGGCTTTCATTGTTCTGACACCACTTTAGTTTAGTTTTAAACTTATGTCTCGACATTTTCATTTCCTGATACACATCTCCCGACGTGGGTTTTCCATGTAAGATCCACTTTTGAAACCCAAGCCGCGCCCGCGCATGAAGCCGCTTTACATGCTCATTCCACCCCGCTACAAACTTATTCTTTTTCTTAACACATGTATTATGGCTCGAAATAGCGGCCATCTGTAAGACCGATATAATTTGCTTGTACATACTGTTAATAATTAATTTGTGTTGCTCATTATAACATACCTTATCACTACATTTCAAAAACTGACTAGGAAAATCAATCTCACGAAGGGCCTCATGACAAAAATCTGAGTAGTGACGTATTTGTTCAGGATTTCTATTTCCCCAAATTACATTATTTGGCACTACTCTTTTATTACTATATTTCGGCACTAACACATCAAGATTACACGTCATTTCCAGAGGAAAATGATCAGACCAAGAAACATCATTAATAACATTAACATTCAAAACAGAACACTTAGTAACACTTGTTACCAGGCAGTGATCCAACCATCTAACGCACCCGTGTGAGTCACTCAAGTACGTGTAGGTATCCGAACTAATGCCAAGAAAATCAATATCAGCACAGGTTAAGTGATAATCAGTACAAAACTTTAATAGCTCATTACAGAATAACTCACCCGGGTGCGCGTTGAAATCTCCCAACACAAATACATTCTCCACATTATTACATTCCACAATTGCATGTATTTCACCCAAACAGTCGGTGAACTCACTCAAATTGTTTATGTTACACACAGGCATATACACCGAAAATATAAGGATTTCTCGATTCTCAACAACTACTTTAATCGCGACCAATCTTACGTTATTACACTGTATGACCGAAACACTATCAAACGCACTGGTTCTCCATAGCAAGGCCACTCCCCCATATGGTCGACCTCGCAGCAACTCGGACGATTCTGCGGCCGAGACGCCTGTGGAACCGAAGCCGGGGCAGATGCTGTTCAGATATCCCAGATCATGCGATAGCAACCAAGTCTCCTGTAGTGCTATCACATCCGACGTTAAACATAATTCTCTTACGTAATCGACCGATCTCTTAATTGATTTACAATTGAAGCTCATTAGCTTACATTTTCGTCTATTATAATTATTACAAATATTCATTTTTATGATTTATTATTCACCGGGCCTCGTACACTCCTCGTCTTAAATACAAAATATTTTCTAAAATATACGCCGTCTGGCCACATGTTTTCATTCTCAAAAAGATCGATTTTATGTTTAGGAATTAAAAACTTATATGAATCATAATCCTTGGACTGTTTCGTTTCAATTTTCTCCGGGACCACGATAACTTGCGTTTTAGCCTTTATATAAGTAGTAATATCCTCCGTACCCACATCTTTCGACACATTGTACAACATAAACGGTATTTTTACATCAGCGGCTTTGAAATTCGCTGTCGTATCAACATTAGCGGTTCCTTTCCGTCCTGCGAAACGAGACTGTTTCTTGCGCGATTGTACCACTGTCCATCCTTCATCATTATCGGGCACAGGTTGCTGCTCATAACTACTTGTTTGACAGGTTATCGGTGCAGTAACTATATCCTGTGATTTAACTAGATGTTTCCGTGTTTCCGCTGGCATTTTATGTGCGAGTGACAAGGATGGCTGGAAACTTTTGTTGTGTATTTGATTTGGTAGTCCGGATGAAACGGCAGTATCACTGTCACTCATAGGTATCGAGCGTTTATTTAGTGAATCAACATAGCTGTTTTCTTCCACACTCAAATATTCCGATAAACATATAGGTCCACTGTCTAACGCATCTTTATACGAATGGCAGGTAGATGCACCGCGTCTACTGAAGTTCACATTGCGATCAAAGTCGTATGTTAACGACTTATTACTGGCTGTCTTGATTTCCTCAAGTTGTTCCTTGGTTGCATAGTCATTCTTGATATGCTTCACCTCCGTTTGCAACACAATAATATCCTTCAACAATCTTGTTACATCGATATGATCGAATGTCAAAGGGGGTAGTTTTTGCAAGTCTTTTGCCACAAAAATAGGTACACTTTCTGGGTCTGTATTCTTAAATAGAGAAATTATGTCCTCCAGGTCCCGACACACTTTATTTTCTTTTCTACGTGATATTTTCTTTGTTGTTGTAGTCACTGATTTAAATAGTAACGTCTTGGCAGAGTCTACATCTTCGCCAGTAAAAGCAGTACTACAAACTTTAACAATGCTTTCTTCATCCATAACTTGTATTTTGTTTTGTATGAACGCAAGTACTTCACTAATTACGATATTACACGAATTGCATTTTAACAACGCCATGATTATTCACACTAAGGTCAGTGACCTTACGCGTCCGCACGGTAATTCGGTACAAGAAAAAACGAAGTAGAACGAGTAAAAACGAAATCTAAAAATGATCTTTTAGATGGCAAAGTGTTAGCAAAAGACCATAGATAATAAATTATCAGATCGGGAAATGATTTTAGGTTTTTGACACTAGAATGTTACCGCAGCCCAGAGTCTAGATTTGTGGCTGGTTGATGTTATTTGACAGATTTCTTCTTACTAGGTATTTCCAAAAATTAACTGGTCTTTTAAAATTATGCTGACACGTGTACAGGGTGGAAATTTTCGGTGAGGCAGTGACGGGAAACTATTTATTACCTTAGCCGTTGCAGCTACGTTATCCATAGCATTTTGATCATCATTCAAACATTTAAAAAAAAGTGCATGACATTTAGGGTTTTGAATGAATAAACATTACTTCGGGTGGTATAGACCTATAAAAGCCTTAAACTACTATAAAATTGTTACAGACATACATTAAATCACATTAAAAAATAAAAAAAATTAGGTATCTTATTGATACCAATTGATCCTGTTTCCAATAGTCATTAGAACTTCAACAGGATCAATACAGATTGCAAAAAATATTTCCAAATAGCCGGCGCCCGCGGGATATCGAAAAAAAAAGTATCCTATATATTATTCCGGACTGTTCCGAATTTCATCAAGATCCGTTTAGCCGTTTTGACGTCACAAAGTAACAAACATCCATCCATCCTCAGAAACATTCGCATTTATAATATTAGTAGGAACTAGGATACAATTTTTGTTGTTGTTCCTAATGTCGTTTGTATGTTGAACAAGATATACCTACATAGAAAGAGACATATTGAAACTACAATATACCTAATGGTGAAACAAGCATTTGGATAAGCTATAACTCCATTACATAGCCTGTGTACATTCCTCTCGTAAACATACTGTATTGAAGCATCGTTAGATTGGCTAATGAAAATATAAGCCTACAAAGGACTATAACACAGCCAATTTCAAATTCTCGGAAATTACAGCAGTAGTGCATATTCGTACACCATTTCAAACACACAGATTTTGAACACAGGAGTAATCAAAATTCAAATTGCGGAATTAAAAAAAAAGTTTATTTAGCCAAGGTTAGATTAGGATCCACGAGACGATCCCCGGTCACCGTAGACACGGGTCTGTGGACCCGTGTCTACGTGGAGCCTTGTCGACGGCGTGTTCGTGTTCCATTCGCGCCTAAAAAAGATTTCAGTATATCAGCGCGGCCACTGCCTTCCGGGTTTGTTTGAAAGAGATACTGCGACCCTGGAATACAAATTGCAAAAGAAGGAACATGGATGGGTTAGTTAGTAAAAGTCTGGTGGCCTTCTGCTTCGCCCAGAGCGGTAGAAGTTCGTAGGTAGAAGTTAATAATTTCCCATCCGTAAAAAAACTTAGATTATTGATATACTAGCTTCCGCCCGCCACTTCGTCGGCGTGGCATAGTTACTTTGGGCTAACGCTAACTTTAACCCGCGGGCCGCGTGATGATCGAAAAAAAAAAATCTTGCTCTCCCCTTTTCTTCCCTCATTCTCCCCATTATCTCACTTTAACAAAAAAAATAGCCTTTGTCCGTCTTCAGGGTCCCAGTCTTTGTACCAAAATTCATCAAAATCGGTTCGGCTATTTAGGCGTGAAGACGTAACAAATAAACAAACTCACTTTCGCTTTTATAATATTAGTAAAAATGATATTAGGTTACTCATAATAGTTTGCACCTACACAACAATGCTTAAGCTCACCCTGCACAAAATACAGTCTTCATATACCGAAATATACGTCAAACAAAGATATTTCTAGGAAACGACTATCATACGGTATCACGCAATGTAACGCATACAGTGGTGTGTTGGGAAATTTCAGATTATGTAGGATTAAAGTTTGAAACTATAGATCTATCTTTCAAAGTAGATATATGGTCACAGTTGTCTTAGTAATTTATTGGTAAAGGATTCTTACAAGTCACAAAGGTATACGTACATTACATTAATTAATATTATATATTTTTATAAAAATACTATCTACATATACTGCGAAATTTTCCTAATTGGAGTAAACATAAGTAATTCCTTTAGATAACTTTTCAATGATATCGTTCTTTAACCTTAATTGTAACTGATTATTACGGTGCAATTAGAATTAATGAACCGTATATAAATGTTAATGTAATTGCTGTTTTTAGCATGTTAGCTGTGTTTGCATCAAAGAGCAGTGTAGTGTGCACTTTAGTTCATTGTTTGTGTTTAAAGTTAAACATTTTAAATATTACTTAACTTAGTGAAATAGGGTCAACGTTTTGAGAGACAAAACCTAAATTATAAATCAGTGATGACTAGTAAAAACTGAAGAAAAACACATTTTCTTCAAAATGGATTCTGCCGATGCCATTTCTTATTTTAAAAATGTTGAAAATATTTTGGGGATGCTAACAATACTAAATCTAACGGCATATGAATGGACCAAACCCGTATGTATTCAAGGTAAGGTTACTAAATAATTATGTCTTAATTTAAAATAATGATTAGTTATTTTCCAACCTCTAAGAAAATGGCAAACATAAATACCCATCTCTCAAAAGTAATTTGTGCAAACTGCCACCGTGAATCAATATTCTCTTAAATGCATTTAAAAAAATATATTTTTTTATTAAATTCGCCCAATACGTCAGCATAGCAGAAGGGGTCCGCCAGGGCCAGGCAGTGGCTTCTCCGGCACAAAAAGGGCAAAAAAGAAATATAGATGGGTTTTAGTCAGTAAAAGTCTGCCTCTCCCCCTCCTGGGATTCTTTTCAGATATACCTAGAGTGGACTTAAAATTCTTTCTCTTGTCTTTTTAAACAAAATTTATTTAAAAAAAAGAAAGCAGTCTGAAAGTCATTTGTTTTCCAGATAGAGAAAAGTTTGATTTCATAGTAGTGGGTGGTGGAACAGCAGGTTGCATCATAGCTAGTAGGCTAGTAGAAGCGGACGCAAGAGTACTGCTCATAGAAGCAGGAACTGTACCTCCCATAGAATCTGAAGTGAGTATTTCAGCATAACAGTGGAGCTCAAAGATAGAACATAGACAATAATAAAAAACAACAGTCAAGGTGGGAGTTGGACTCGCACACAGAGGGTGACTGCGTAGACTTAGAGGGTTGCTCTAAGGGACCATAAACTAGAGTATATGGTTTTTATTTCAACTTGATACCTCTACACGTTTTCGAGATTAAGAGTCAAGACTCTTAATCCTGTCTGTTTATTTGTCTTGACAGATAAACAGACAGGCGGGCAACATAGTGATCATAGAAAGGGTGCGTTTTTCCTTTTAAGAGTACGCCACCCTTTAAAATTACAACTACTGATTGGATAGATCTATCTTTGGGATCAAACCCCAAAATTAACTTTTTTCCTCAAAAGTTTTGACCAAGATTATATCAGAACCGCTTAATTTGCATTGGTAATTTTTCAGAGTAATCAAAATACTTTCTACCCTGTCCACATCTAGTTTTTATTTTTATTTACTTGCCTTCATAATTTACCTTTTTTCAGATGTCTGGACTATTTCCATTCATGAAAGATTCAAGATATGATTGGAACTTCACTTCAACTTCTGAAGGCTTGAACACAGAGTATCATACTGACAATGTCATTCACATGTCACAAGGCAAAGTCTTAGGGGGTTCTGGTTCCATGACTTTTGGTGCCTATGTTCGGGGATACCCTCACGACTATAATACATGGGCAGACATTGTCGGCGATCCATCTTGGTCATGGGAATCAGTCCGTCCATTATTCTGTAAAAATGAACAGCTGATTGATGAAAAAATCCTTGAATCCAATCAAAAACACTATTACGGTACCAAAGGAAAAATTAAAATTCGGAAACAGTATTATAAAAGAAACAGAGACTATTTTAAGGCTTTAGAAGAAATAGGTTATGAATATCATCTGGATATCAACCCGGACCATCCACTAGGATTCACTAATGTTATGTTCAATATCGGTGACGATATGCGTCAAAGTACAGCCAAGAAGTTCTTAAGCCCTCTCAGAGATAACAAAAAACTACACCTTATGTTAAATACATTAGCAAACAAAATTATAATTGATGATAACAAAACTGCCATTGGAGTACAAGTGTTGACTGAAGATAAAAGAAAATTGAACTTATTTGCAACCAAAGAAGTAATAGTAACTGCTGGAACCATAAAATCGCCACAACTACTCATGTTATCAGGTATAGGACCGAAAAACCACTTACGCAGTAAAGGTATCAAAGTTTTATCAGACTTACCCGTGGGAAAGAATTTCCAAGACCACGTCAACGGCATTCTTCTTTACAAGATGACAAAGGATTCACTTGCAAGTAACCTTGGAGATCCTCATAAATACCCGTACGTTGTGTTCGACGGTTACGTAGCACTGAACAAGTCACAGAGCTACCCTGATTATGAAACGATTTGCGCTCACTTTGGCGACAGATTAACATTCTTAGGACTCTGTGCCTTTTTTTTCAGTTACGATGAAGAATTCTGTAATACTTTAGCGGAAGGTCTTGATGACAAAGAAGCATTCATGGTGTTTATCACATATTTTAACCCCGAATCCAGAGGAGAGATTCTTCTTCAAAGCAAAAATCCGAATGACCATCCTCTAATCTGTCCAGGTTATTATACTAAAGATGTAGACATTACAAAGCATGCTAGTTATTTAGCAGACTTTAATCGTGTTTTAAATTCGACATACTTTAAAAAGGTTAAAGCAGAATTGGTAGATCCTCAAATGGAGAAATGTAAAGGTCTGAAAAGAGGTACTAAAGAATATTGGAGGTGTTATACACTGGGCACATCGGATACTTCGCATTATTTTGTTGGTACTTGTGCTATGGGAACAGTTTTGGATTCAAGGCTGCGAGTGCATGGAGTTAAGAGGTTACGAGTGGCTGATGCTAGTGTAATGCCAATGAATGTACGGGCGTTAACTGAAGCAACAGTCATGATGATTGCGCGCAAGGCTTCCGATATGATTATTGAGGAGTACGGTTTGAAATTCAAAAAAAGGAAGGTTTAAATTAAAATTTCAGAACGCAATGTAGCTGTGAATTAAGAAAAAATATTAAAAATAAGTTTTAATGTGTTTGTCATTTGCACTTATTAATTTGAATACACAATATTTACGCATCAAACGTTTTTTTTAAATTACATAATTTAAAAGTTCATCGTCATTACGGTTTCATTCACTTTTATTAGATTATTTTGTTCAGTTGTACCTATTTTGCATTTTATTTTTAAACTTACTACTCACAATATGCGGAATTCAGGTAATATTTTATATTATTTAATTAGTTTCAAATAAAGCATAGTGGAATGTTCAATGTAATTCATTTTCGACTCCACTGGAATGAGTGATATTGTCGAATATTTATTAAGAGCTCCATTTGGGAATTCTATTTATTAAAATAACTGGGGTACAACACAGTTATTTTCATCATGGATTTTGCAGATTCTGTTGCAGTTTTGTAAAAAATGTTAGGCTTGGAATTTTTGTAAGCATATTTTATTGTCTATTCTTTTTTAACCATGAGGGTAGATAGAAATTATAGAATGCCACCTATTTTCTTTTGGATGAAAAATCATCAATTGACTTTTCCGGCTCTGGGAACGGGAGTGTCAATTACTGACTAAAATAATGCATGTTCATGCATGTTCTTTGGCCCTTTGTATTCCGAGGCCGCGGTATCTCTTTAAAATACCTCCTTTCCTACAACCCCGGAGAACACCCCCTACTTATGTTTTACATACTCCTTAACCTTCATACCTAAGAATCAAGTCATACACGCACGCTGGTTGTAAATATGCCGCAGCAGACAATTCTGAAGAACTTCACTACCATTTTGAATTGTTAAAATAATATTAATAATTTTAATCGTAATTTTAAAAATAATTGTTTCATTTCTTGTTAATACGCAAAATAGCGAAGTCAACTTCTCACAATAATACTCAGTAATGAAATATCAATATCATACTTAGTTTATCCCAAAAACATCGAATTTTGAACAAAATAATAACGCAAAGATAAAAATCTGCCACAAAATCGTAAACATCTCATCATTTAGAATTGAGAGTGATCCGTAAAATATCAAAGATCATTTAACTCAAAGATTTGTAGTCGATAGCTTTTCCTAAATAAGAGAAAACTCGATATTCTGAGAACTCTTTGGCTTGTGTTAAAGCGAGCACAAATAGACCTTCGTAACATAATTACTTTGTCACGGAACAACAAGGACAACATTTACACTTATATTAATTGGAATCATAAGACCTAAGTTTTAAGCGCTATCGATCACCTTCTTTGTTCTTTATGAACTGACTACCTTTTGCCCACGGCTTCGCTCGCGTTAAATTCGGGGTAACACAGTTTCCCTTTCCTGATTTACAGGTACCTGCTACCTGTAGTTTTTCCCTTGCGCCTTGTTTTTTGTAATAGCAATGCTAAGTTTTCCCTTTTCCTCCCTCTTTCTCCCTCAAATCTCAATCTTTTTAAAAAAAAATAGCCCTTGTCCGTCTCCAGGGCCCCAACTATCTCTGTACCAAAATTCATCAAAATCGGTTTAGGCATTTAGGCGTAAAGACGTAACAAACAAAAGGCAAACTCACTTTCGCTTTTATAATATTAGTAAGGATATCACGCCTGAAATCTTTCAAGGATAAGGCGGAGGTATAACAATAGTGCACTTCTGATCTATTCAAGGAGTGAGTCAATAGGGTCTATTTGGGCTCACTTGTCCCAACTTCGACCTCTTCTATGTGTATGGACAAGATGATAATGTAAAAAAGAAAAAAAAAACTTACTTATTCCCAGTTGTATTGCCGGGTTTTCGGGTTGTTTGAAAGAGGTATCGCCCTGGAACACAAAGGGCTAAAAAAGGAACATGGGTTGGTTTTAGTTGGTAAAAGCCTGACACTCCTCCCCGTTCCGCCCAGGGTGCGGGAAGTTATTTGATGATTTACCATCCGCAAAAAAAGGCAGATTGGTTTGTTACAATGTGTTACTTAACCAAATCAAGTTATAATTATACAATACGCATAAATCAGAGATGCGTCCCTTTGGATCAAATCAAATCATTTATTTCAATTAGTCATCATCTACTGTCTGCAGCCCGTCCCCAAAGTAAAATACCGTATGACATTATACTATGAAAATAACTAAAATAGACTAGTCTCGCGGTATCTACATCAGTAAACTGACGGATTTTTCTAACAATATGCTGTTAAAAAAATCCGTCAGTTTAGCTGCTGAACTAAAGCGTCCTGCAAGAGATGTTGTATGCGGACCCCATTGTAGCTTTGAATCGAGTGTTATTCCCAAGAAAACAGTTTTTTCGACGAATTCTAGTTTCTTTTGATTCTATACTATGTCACACTCACTGTTTTTGACATTTGGTAGAGCAAATCTTGTGAGTTATCGAAACAAATTTTCTTGACAAGCAACGCCATCTTGAACTGCACACTTCAAGTGGTACAATAAATAAATAAAATAAAATTCTTTTATTATCTACAGACAAATTCATATCCATTTGGTTAGTACAACACAATACCTCAATACCTTTTTTTTCCGGATTGTTAATCATCAAATAACTTCCTCACTCTGGGTGCAATGAAGGGGAGCGTCACCTACCCATGTTCCTTCTTTTGCCTTTTATGTTCCGGGGCCACGGTATCTGTTTCGAACAACCCGCAACCAGGGCAATAAAACTAGGAATAAATAAGTTTTTTTTTCTTTTCCTGACAGCCAGTAGCCCTTACAGGCAAGGTTGCATACCTCAGTACCTTGTGATAAACCTTTTACTTCTACAACCAACAGCTTTGGGAGAAGATACTGCAAAGTTTTAAAGAAAAACCCAATACTTGCTGACCTGGATATCGAAGCTAAGACCTCACAACACCGCTTGCAACTACCAGGGCAATGATTCATTCTTTTGTTCTAATGCTGATATATTTCATGCTTTGTTCAATCGCTTGCTTTCTCAAGATGTATTTTGAACTGTATCGATAGGTACTTTTATTGATATCGCTTCAATGCAAACATAGTTTGTGCATTGGGGTGGAAGTAGCGACCGAGGTAACCTAGAAACGCTGCTTTCAGTTATCCATTCGATTATTATTTTTATTGATGTGGCAGTTTTTATGACCGTGTCTTGTGATTTATTTCTGATATTACTTCTAGTAGTTATCATAAAATTGTAGTTTGGGCTTAATGTTTTTAGATGTAAGAGGGATTTTGAAAGAGTAAGTACATAAGATATTTATTTAACTTTTAAATATAGATTGCCCCACACTTGGAATTTCTCCAGTATCATAAGTGAGTTTACAATGATTAAAATTCACATACAAAAACAGCCAGACCATAAACAACTACCGTAGGCAGTACAAATATTTTTAGCGACTAGGAATCGAGCCCGTGACACGGAGTATCTTTGCCATCGCTCAGCCGTTGCGCCAACCATATCATCAAAATATGGGGGCACTCGCCTCTTAATAAGAGAGGACCTTCGTTCCAGTACCTAGTCGAAATGTTAGAGACAGAATTCAAAAATTTGCTACCGTAGACGCGGACGGTAAGCAATAGGTAGCTCACCGTCCGTCCTATTGACGACGGTTCGTTAGTGCTCCACGGGCACCTCAAAGTGATGTCAGCAAAACAGAGGGGCCTGCCAGAGCCACCGCCTGCCGGGGCTGCGGGTTGTTCGAAAGAGATACCGCGGCCTCGGAACATCAAGGGCAATTAAGTTAACATGGGTGGGTTTTATTCAGTACAAGTCTAACACTCCCCCCCGCTCTACCTAGAGCAAGGGAAGTTATTGGATGATTTCCGATCCGCAAAAAAAGAGGATTAAAGAATTTGTGTGCCTGATGACTACCATTTCCAAAAGCTGGATCTGTTTTTTTCTTTAACCTTTTCTTAAACATATCCTCGTCTAAAAATCCCATGACCAAAAACCCTATAAATTTGATAATCCAAACAAATTTGTTTCAGTCAATTAAAATAAACGTTAAAGGGGCACATTTAATTAAGAACCGTACTAGCGAGTGAGATATTAAAATTCACTTCGAAATCGTGTTAAAGACTGAACAAGATTGATTGAGGAACAGGAAAAACAATGGAGGGGACCAAAACTAAAGCAATTTGGGCTTTGATTAAAATTTATTTGTTTGCATACTCTATTTTTGTCGTCGAGATTTCCAATGGACGCCTACTCGCTTAGTTTAAAAAGCAATACAAAGAAGGAATGTTCGAGAAGAACCGAATTTAATTAAAATTTTTGATTATGGACCAAAACGACTTATTTAATATATGTTTATTGATGCATTTTCATGATGAAGGAATGTAAGGATTTGGACTTTGTTATACGTAAACTCGACTGGAGAAACGAAGTTTTTTTTTTGCGTATTGGACATCGTCAAATATCTTCCCCTGCCTGAATGTAAGGAATTTATTGATAACTGTAATTTGTGTTGACGCATCATTTTATACCTGTACTTACATTGTTGCAAATAAATAAATCTGTATCTGAATCGAATAAAATATTATTCGATTAAAATCTTACATTCTCGAGTTCGATTTAAATTGAATTAAGGTTGTATCTAGTTAAATGTAGAAAGAACAGGGAGAGGGGGAGAGGGGGCAGGGAGGTGAGCTTTTGTACTGCAGTGGTGTCAACACAGGATGCCAATAATAAATTCTGGAAGTTGGCAACATCGCCAATAGCTGTCAAATATTTCACTGCTTACTTAATATTCAGTGTTATGATATGAAATATTAATATAAATTATCAATATTTTAGTGAAAAACGGTGTCATATTTACAGTTTAATTTGATAATTTAAGCAAATTAATAAAACGAGAATTATTGACAGCAATTTTAGAATGCAACCTGTTTAAGGCAAATTATTTAATACTAGCTGGCGCCCGCGGCTTCGCCCGCATGATATCGAAAAAAAGTACCCTATGTGTTATCCAGACCATAGTCTACCTCTGTGCGAAATTTCATCAAGATCCGTTCAGCCTTTTTGACGTGAAAGAGTAACAAGCATCCATACATCAACAGCTCTCAACTTAACTCAAATTATTTATTTCAATTAGACCATTACAGGCACTTTTAAATGTCATAAAAACAAGAAAAAAGATGCTGCTACAGTCCTAGTCACAAGACATCATAACTTGTGAAAGTACTGTAGTTGCCCATTCCAAAACGTATTATATATCTATGGAGAAGATTGGGCAAGAAACTCCATGGACACTCTTCTCATCTATACATCGACCCATCCTCACAAATATTCGCATTTATAATCACGCCTGTAATCATCGAAAGGTTAGCTAGAAATGTGGTGTCTAACAGTACACTCACATATCGGTAGTTAGGTGTTTTGTCCCATGTAATAAGGGCGAGCCTAATACCACTAGGCAGAAATCTATATTCCATGGTTGTTACTGAAAAAATCTTTAAAAAAAACCCGCAATTACACCTTACCCCATCCGGGCACCAAAACCAGGACCTTACGCTAAGCAGCCACGCTTGCAACCACTCGACCAACGAGGCAATCAAAAAGGAAGGCAGGAAATTGCTAACAGCCATTAATCATTATTATATCAACAGTATTAAGATACTCTGATCACCATTGTGAAGTCAGGAACCAAGTACATAACTTGAAAGCAAGTTATTTAATTAATTCAGAAGTGGGCCCAGCACGAACACTTGGGGTAAACGTAAGATAAACTAGAACGAACAAAAATGCGCTATGCTCCCACATTTATTGTGCGAACCGCTTGTCTTTGGAATTCACTGCTGGCTTTTTATCTTTCTGATCATTAAAACTATAAACAAACTAGCTTCCGCCCGCGACTTCGGCCGCGTGGCATAGTTACTTTGGGCTTTTTTTTTGGGTGGGAAATCATCAAATAACTTCCCCCGCTTTGGGCGGAGCGGAGAGGCGTGTCAGACTTTTACTGACTAAAACCCACCCATGTTCCTTCTGTTGCCCTTTACGTTCCGGGGCCGCGGTATCTCTTTCGAACAACCCGCAACCCCGGCAGGTTACTTTAGGCTAACGCTAACTTTAACCCTATTATAAAAGCGAAAGTGAGTTTGTTTGTTACCTCTTCACGCCTCAATGGCTGAACCGATTTCGATGAATTTTGGTACAGAGATAGTTGGGACCCAGGAGACAGACATAGGCTTTTTTTTAAGAAAAAGTGGTATTGAGGGAGAAAGAGGGAAGAAAAGGGAAAACTTAGCTTTGCTATTATAAATCAATAAGGCGCAAGGGCTAAAACTACAGGTAGCAGGTACCTGCTTATCAGGAGAGGGGAACTGTGTTACCCTGAATTTAACGCGAGCGAAGCCGCGGGCAAAAGCTAGTATTATATAGTTTTAATTTCAAAATTAAAACTATATTAAAACCTCCTTGCGTTTTCCCGCTATACTCGTAGAGTCTTGAAAGTGATCCAATATGGATGCAGTTTTTCTTTTTGATGTGCGGAATCCTAAAAAAAGTAGTATTATTTTATCTATACGAACAAAATTATATAAAAACATAATCTTTAGAAGGTTTTACATGAATAACGACCACCTAAATAGGCAGCTTGAAAACATGAAAATTGAAAAAGAAAAAGTTTTGTACTAACAAATGTTCGCAATTTCCCACAAATGGCCGAGTATTCTATCTTACGGGCGTCTATAAAAACATTCTGGATTACAAATATTAAAAGCAGTCGTTAAAGGATAAAAGCCTTTATAGCTCTTTAAGTAGGGTTCATACTAAAGAGCTGTTTTGGTGTAACAAGTTGGTGTAGATGATGAAACTGATAAGCGAAACTGGAAGAAATAACAACGGCTTACCATATCGCTTGTTTTCCCCACGAGGGTAGACAGGTGCTTACATTTGTAATTATATTTAAGCTCTATGTATTATGAAGCAATTATGTTGTCGTAGAAGGATCTCATCCTGACTCATGAGGAGCTAAAAGGAGCGTGTGATGTAAATGTAACGTAAAAATGACGATTTTAAAGTCGAAATTAGAATGATCCAAAATAAACAGAACCTTGCTGCTCTTCTGTCGTAATGTAATGTAAAACACATTTATGTACACACAAGTATTTCGAATGTGAATAAATAAATTATCATATCAAATTATTATTATTTTTTGTAACAAGTACAATCAGCACCATACAAAGATACATATATGCTGTTTGTATAGTTTAAATGTTTTTAAACGCACCCACGATACAGGAATAAAATTTTATTGGTAAAACGAGTTTCTTCATTTTAAAATTGACGAATTTAAGATACGTTTACGCTGCATGTTCGTTCTAAGGCCTCGGTTTACTACGAGAATTCCTAGAAGCAAGAATCTTTCTCCAACCTTGGAATTTTGTCTACCTACCTTTAACATCAGTGTTTGCGACCAACGGAGCAAAAATCACATGAAAGAAATCACGGCGACTTATCACAATATTGTGGTAAAATAAAAAGCCAAGACTCTTGAAGATCAATCTCTGTCTACCCCGCAATCTGAATGACATGGGGTGATACATCACTAGTTGCACCCTTGTTTACGGTACCAGATACCCCACATAAACATATTCGGGATAAAATAGCTCACGTCTTTGTTCAGGAGAAAGACGTATTGGAGTTTTATCACGGCGTATTATTTTAGTAGCTGTGATAACGTCATACGTTTTTTGGACCCTGATTTGTTTGGTTATGGGAGGGATATTTACTGGTTCTTTATATTTATTTTTGTAAGGAAATGCATGCAGGATCCATATTGAGATCTTCGTAAGAACACTACGGTTCTAGTGATAATTAAAACAGTAATTTGAGTACTTTTTGCTTCGCCAGTTCATTCGATATTATTATGTATTTAATTTAGGCTCCTATCTATCACCCAAGTAAGCATTTTCTTAAATTACTTAAAAAGAGCATAAAGCGTATTGCTGACCAAGAGCTAAGCTATATTAGTTCAGCTCGCGTAGCTGTCGTCGTATTTCATACTTGTATAAAGACTGCAAACTATGTAAATCAGTATCAAAAACTGCGTCAGCTATAAGACCTAAGCTAAACTTACTTAGCTTAGCTCTTGGTCTGCTACCCACATAAAGGTCTTTACTTCAAGTCAACATGTACTAACGCTGAGTAACCATGGAGTTTTTTGCCGATTCTTTTCCATAAGAAAGGAATAACCTGATCCATGCATTTTTTCTAGACGTTTTTTAAGTGCTTGTGTAAAAATCAATAATCAGTTATCTAACTGTATATAAATATATTTGTTAAATGCGCTCTAAGAATTAAAGGGCAGCATTAATATAGGCTGTTTGATAGAAAGTACTTACCCCAAAGTCATGACGGTTTATCAGCCAGGAGATACCTGAAAATTAAAAAAGAAAATCAGTTTTTGATCCGAGCATGTCTGAATGGCTTTCATTTGTTATAGTCAGACCATAAATCCATAAAATAATTAATGTTCCTGTTCTTCTGCTTGCTGCAATGCTGAATCTACGCAATTTTTAATTAATTTTTTTACTTAGAAATTCCCAAAAGAAATTGTCTAACACTGCTCGACCTAAAAATTCAGCCAAGGACGTTCAGCAGGCATGCTTGTTAAAAAGCCACCTACGGACCATATAAATATTTATATAGCTAACTATAAAATTCATTCATAGCTCATAAATTGATAAACAGACCAATCCCCCATTAAATAATTCACCAGTAAACCACCGCATGTTATTTCAATTAATTACAGCGATTACTAGAATAAATATCTAATCCAATTTCAGATCAGGTTTAGCCTAATCTCCAATTCAAAATTGTATTACGGACTTGGGTACGTGTCCCACTGCCGACGAGGAAACAACTGGCTATTGACGTTATCTCGCTAAAGAAACGTACAAAAGCTTGCTGTTCCCGTGTGAGTAAAAGAGATAGTAGTTGATCATTGACTCCCCTGACGAGTTTTCATCTATCAAAGCCATCACCTATATTAAGAGCTGTCTAAGAGAGGGTGTCGTAAGGGAGAATGCTCGTTTCGTCAAGAGTCTTGGTTGGTACACCTCCGATTTTTTTTCTAACCTTTTGTGTTTTAATCCTGGTCAAAGGCCTCCACTTTCTGCTCTGACGAAACATCTTCTGTACGTCTCTCCATCTCTCCCCGGGTAACTTAATTAGGGCACCAGATTGTTTTTTTTTTAATAAAAATTGCCCCACACTAGGATTTTTTTCCTGTATCGTGGGTGCGTTTTAAACTCACATACACAAACACCCGAAACAAACCTTGAATTTGAACTTCTGGATGGTAGTTAAAGACCATTTTCGTGCGCTATAGGTTGTGAGGGTAAAACACATACCAGTAATTAATCGACCATCGTTGTTCTTTATTAGTAGTTCTACTCGCCAATCGCTGGCAGTGGAACAGTTACCTAAAGGGAGTTACAGAATTGATACCATAAGCCCTATCCTCAAACTCATTTGACGACCCAATTATGTGAATTGGGTTCCGGTAGTTTGGTGTTAATAATTATGTATGTAATTTAGAATTACAGAATTAGGATTACGTAAGTTACGTCTGGTGAAGCATGTTTGGATATGAGATAATTATGAGGTTTAAAAGTTGAAGTTATGATCGTTTAGTACCCACGTTTAACCCTAAACATTAAGTCAGAAAAAAGGATTACTTTTATTTCATTTAACTCGAAAAAATTGAATGGATACGCAAACGTACGACACTTTTTGCTACCGACACCATCATTGTAAACTGAAGTTTTAAGGCACTGCCCAAACGTGGACATGTTTTGCGTTTTGTATCGGATACAAGCTACCAATTTAAAAATACCCAGTATGAATCAGCCGGTACAGACACAGCAACTACTAAAACTACTATAAAAATCCGACACAAGACACAAAAGTGTCCATGTTTGCGCAATGCCTAAAAGACTTTCTTCACTTAAATTTATATCAAAAGGTTAGTAATCAGCATGACTGTTCAACACCACTATAAGAACAATAACCTATAAATGATTCATAGTAAGAAGTTATTTATACAGCTTATAGATGATATGATATTATTCAATTTATAAGCCCCTTTTATAGAAAGGTAACTGCTATAATACAATTTCTCGGAACACCAGACTATTAATGTTGTGAAAAGGTGTCCCAAATACCTCCTTTAAGACGTGATCTAGGCTTTTAAAAATGTTTTACTAAACGCCTACGTTTACTACCCACTGAAAATCGGTCGAATATTAACCTTAAAGCAAATACATAGGCGTTTAAAATAACAATACCAAAATCTTCGTATGATATTCTTGTTGGTAAGATACAGTCCTCTTTGTAAAGGCGGAAATCAAAATGTTGAACGCGAATGGAAAATAAATAATTATCATTTTTTTTAAACCTTGGTAAGGTTTGCACACCAGGAATTTTCTCCTGTATCGTGCGTGCGCTTACAAACATTTAAACTCGCATACACAAACAGCCAGAGCCGAAATATCTACCTGCAGATGATACAAATATTTGTTTTGTGCGGGAATCGAAACTGCGAACGCAACAGTCGATCGCTTAACTATTGCGCCAACCGTGCCGTAAAATTGTCAATTTGAATTGAAGATGTTCATCGTTTTCTAAATAAAATTCAACTTTATCTGACGAGCTTGGCGACTCATCTCTTTCGTTGACCGTATACTGCTGCATTTTTTTGCGAATGGGAAATCATCTAATCTCAATCAAATAACTTTCCCCGCTCTGGGCGGATCGGGGGGGAGTGTCTGACTTTTGACTGACTAAAACTATGTTCATTCTTTTTTCCTTTATGTACCGGGACCGCGGTATCTCTTTCGAACATCCCACAAGCCCGGGCAGGCGGTGGCTCTGGCAAGTCTCTCTGCTTTGCTGACATCTCTTTGAGGCGCGCGTGGAACACCAACTCACTCATCAACTCACTGGACAGACGAACGGTGAGCTACCCATTGCTCGTCCACAGACCAGCATTAGCCAGCAGCAGTGGCCAGGAGTCGTCTCACAGCTACTGTTTATCTTAGATGATGAATTTTGATACCTACTTGGCAACAAATGCTCTTGCATAACCTAGTACAAATCCTATCTCACACTACAATTTTGTACATTCGGGTGCAACGCTGATGTACTGTATGTCCATTACTTATGAGACCATTATCCGTTTCCGCTCGGCTGGTCTTTACGACTTTATGATCCCTGAGATGGTCTTAACGACCGGGAAAGATAAAGTGATGAGTATCTTCATGGTGTTTACTCTTATGAGTTGCTCGCATAGTTAGTAAGTGCATTGTATAGTGTGGTTTTATGGATTTTCTGTGAATTTATGGGTTAGGGGAAAACCTTTAGCTGTGTATCACTTTATCTTGTAACTCTACTAGCCTGTACCACATGGAAGCACATTATTGTCCGTCTGTCTTATCGTCGTATCTCGTCTCTCTTAGGAACGCCCGCGGAGGTTTCAAGTTGAAATAAGTATCAAATACTTAAACTTACGATCTCTTGGATCTGTGAAAAAATCAACTCTAAAATCTATAGGGTAGGGTGTATTTCCCGCTAACCTAGATTCATAAAATTTGGCAAAAAATAATACCATAGAGTACCAGTAAATGGTACTAGTATATCTATAAGTATCATTTACTGGTACTCTATGGTATTCATTTTGACCGGTTTTTTATTGTATTCTTTAACTGTAAATCGTGTTACAATATTTGTTTTTCTTCGTTCAAAACTGTAACTGAAATCATTTATTTCAATTAGACCGTTACAGACATTTTTAAATGTCAAAAACAAAAAGGTGAAGTTACGTTGTTTATTAAGTTTAATATTTTTTTATATTTCAGTGATAAACTAAAAATACTACTAATATTAAAAATGCGAATGTTTGTGACGATTTATGGATGTTTGTGAACGGATCTTAATGAAATTTGGCACAAATGTATATTATTGCCTGGAATAATACATAAAATACTTTTTTTCGATATCACGCGAGTGAAGCCACGGGCGCCAGCTAGTCTTGTATAATTATTAATATTTTAATACGTTTTCGGAAGACACTGAAAGCCAATACGTAACACGAGCGCTGTATGCTGACGTTTTCTGACAGCGTATCTCATTAACCCCTTCATTTCCTCTCTATACAACACATTCCCAAATATACAGGGTGTAAACGACGTAACAATGCGATCTGTATATTAAAAAAAAAATCTCGTAAAGTCTAAGTTACTTCGTATTTTTTTTTGCGGATGGGAAATCATCAATTAACTTCTCCCGCTCTGGGCGGAGCGGGGAGGAGTGTCAGACTTGTACTGACTAAAACTTGCCCTATATGTTCCATGGCCGCGATATCTCTTTCGAACAACCCGCAACCGCGGCAGGCGGTGGCCCTGGCAGGCTCCTTTGGTTTGCTGACATCTCTTGGAGGCGCGCGTGGAAAACTAACGCGCCATTGACGGGCCTGTTGGTCTAGTGGTTAGTGGCCCTGACTGCTGAGCCGGAGGTCGTGGGTTCGATTCCCACCCAGGACAAACTTTGTGTGATGAGCATGATTGTTTGTTCTGTGTCTGGGTGTGATTTATCTATAATATGGATGTATTTATAAATTATATAAGTATGTATATCAGTTGTCTGGTTACCATAACACAAGCTCCGCTTAGCTTGGGATCAGATAGCCATGTGTGAGTTGTCCCAAGATATTTATTTATTTATTCAATAGACGGACAGGCGGTGAGCTACCCATTGCTCACCGTCCCCAGGCCTGCATCTACTGTGGCCGTGAGTCGTCTCGCGGCGACTGGGAAACTAAGTTACTTTACGTAAAAATTATTGCTAGCAAACGACATTTTTCTTGGGTGAAAAATCACGTTTTACGTCAGAACTCAATGTTACGCAATATAAGCATTGTGCTGTTGGATGTATTGTATGAGGGTTGGGAAGGTATTTATGGGTCCCTACAAAAAAAATATACGTTTTTCAAATGGTACGTGGTAGCTTAAAAAGAATCAAATAAATCTCAATAAAATTGGGAGGGCTCTTAATGCAATTATCTGAAAAAAAAATTATACTAAACAAATATTTGTGCAAAAAATTACGATCATTAAATTCTCTAGCGATTGGTATACATTTCATTATTTTTGCTGTCTGTATTAATTATAATAAACAATTTTTCAAAGAATGATAAAATGTTACATGTTTTTGGTTCTTTTTTGCCCTTATAGACTGATATAATTTAATTATTTTGATGATGATTTAACATACCAAGTACCATTTAAAAAAGTATATTGGGTGGTTAGTCCCTTATAGTAAAGTTTTAACATTAAAATTTAGTGCTTCAATTAGATAATTATGTAATCATAATGTTTGATAATGATTTTGATAGTTATCATCAACTGCCCAGCCTCTTTACAACTATTTTGGGGGCGCCTTTCTTTTTTATCTTTAACCGACTTCAAAAAAGGAGGAGGTTCTCAATTCATCGGAATCTTTTTTTTAATGTATGTTCACCGATTACTCAAAGACGCCTGCACCGATTTGCAAAATGAAACGACTGCCTATCGGACCTCTACAACCCAGTTAGTATTACGTAATACGTAACTCCTTGGTAAGACCGATTGTCAAACTTTCAAGCTAACTTCCTAAAACTACTGTCAAAAGCTACATATGATAGCCAGGACCAATGGCTACACAAATGCTTTCCGAAGCTCGTAGGGAACACGATATGTAATGAAGTCGTCACCCACCCACGGACCAACAAAGTCAAGCACGGCTTGCTGCATCCACGACAAACAACAAACTCTTCCAAACAAGTAAGTTAATACGATTTTGTTAAAATATTATAATTTAAAAGAGTGTCCATGGAGTTTCTTGCCCATTCTTCTCCATAGAGATCAACGCTTTGGAATGGGCATTTTACCTTGTGACCGGGACTGTAGATTCATTTTGTTTCTTGACATTCAAAAGTGCCTGTAATGGTCTAATTGAAATAAATGATTTGATTTGAATAATTCTATTCAATTCAAAAGCCTCTTTATTTTCATGGCAAAACATTTTTAAGTTCTTATATAACTAAACACTAGGGGTAATATATATGTGTTATTAATATTAAAAGAAAACATTTTTAGATACTTATAAAATAATTCTATGACTATAAAGTATTTGTTACATTAAAAAAAACGTCATGGCCCCTTGCGGGTTTAAGCTTCCTCCAGTTGTCTCCAACTTTCTCTATTTTCGCGACGTCTATCCAGTCTCTACCCGCTATTCTTTCTAGTTCGTCAGTCCAACGAGCTCTTGGTCTACCTTTTAATCTCTTACCTCCAGGACATCCCATCCATTCATCATCCATTTGGTAACGCGGTTTGGCCATCTGTCCTCAGAGTATCGGGCAATGTGCACTGTCCATCTCCACTTCAGACCTTTCGTATGTTGAATTACATGTAACACTTTGGGTTACATAATACCAAGCGGCAATTATTATTAATTCACAAACTTGATATCGACATCATAACGTCAAAGTAAGAACTAAAAATCGTCAATAAAATACAAAAATAATGAGCGGCCATCTTGAAAAATTATCATAACTTTTCCTCGATACCGCTTCGGCGCTGTTTCGCTACCGTCTCATATTACCATATTGCTTTGATGTGGAAACGAATCGTTTGTGTAAACTGGGACGATGTAATATAATAGGGCTCTGTTTAAATTTGAAGGTATCGGTAATGGTTGTAAGGGTTTACTGAACTGTAAGTCCAGAAGCCAGTATTAAAAATGGTGGTTGCTGGAGAACTTCATCAAACACTACTATATTACAATAAAAACCATCCATTACTCTGCCCACCCACCTCGCATTATATACAGAAACCCACTACAGTACTTACAGCACTGCTTTACATAATACTACTCTTCGCGGAATACAAGAGCATTGTCAAGTGCAAGACATTTGCATATGACAGTTTATACAGGGGTGTAGTATGTGTGTCTGTTGGAGCTGAGAATGTGTTTAAATATTTATTTATTTTTACTAATTAACTAGCTGTGCCCAGTGGTTTCACCTGCTGCTCAGCTCCTTTTCTAGAGAAGGGTAAAAAAATTTGATGTTGGCAGATTCTCAGACCTACCCGAAATGCACAAAATTTCGTTCAAATCGGTCGAGCCGTTTTGGAGGAGTATGGTTACTAACACTGTAACATGAGAAGAATATATTAGATTGAATTCGTTTTCTCCTTAGAGACTTAAGAATCTATCGAACTATAATGAATTTCATTAATATTGACTGATGTGGAGCAATTAAGAAATGTCGTGAGGGGTTTGTACTGTAAGAGGTTTTATAACTTAAGCAATGCTGGCTGTTAAAGCACAACGTTCAAATACTCAGGTCGTTTTAAATGGAGAATAGGATGACAGCTTTGCTAGAAGACATGTAAAATAAAAATGATTTAAATTATATTCTTTAAACTACAATAGAGTTACTACAGTACCGAGGGGTACAGGTCTAAGGTATTCTACTGTTAGAAGAGGAAGACCAAAGAAACGATGGATGGACTATGTGTGATGATCGGGTTCCCTCTATCTAAATATAAATATATTTGGCATAACACACTTAGCATAATTTTCTTTAGACGAACATTTTAAATGCATTAAAATTATTTGATATAATTATCGTTTGGCATAATATTTAAAACTTCGAATTAACAATGGCATATTTTTAAGATGGCAGAATTACATTTAGTATAATTAAGATCGGCAGAGTTCAAATTTCGCATAATATCGTTTAGCATAATGTTCATTTAGAGCGATGATTATTTGGTATAATTTCATTTGGCATACTATGCAGATGGCAGAAATGGCTAGGTTAGGTTAGGTTAAAACTGTGACCTCCTACGCACGAGCCGAGCGAGCGCAGCGAGCGGTGCCGCGGCAGCGGCCGGCGAGGGCCAAAAACGACTTGCATTAATAAAAAAAAGAGATTGTTTTTAGTAGGAACTGAACTATTTAGATTAGGATAATTACTTATTGTATTAAATTAAATTATTTCAAATTCAATCAAGAAATAACTTAAATAAATAACATTATTTTAAAGATTAAAATAATTAAAATAAATGGCAACAAACAATGACAAAGATGATTCTAACTATAAATTCTGCCGATTAATGATATCGATATGAAATATATGCCAAAAGACGATTCTGACTGTGAACTTTCTGCCATTTGATGTTTCTACTATTTAAATATTATGGATATGAAATTTATGTCTAGAGATGATTCTGACTTCCAAAATTATGAGTTTTGAATGTATGACAAATGAGTGTCTGCTAAACAATTTTCTGCGAAATGAAGTTTATGCTATCCGTTGTTATGCAAAATAAAATTATGACATAAAAAGTTCTGCTATAAAGGGTGGACCCGTGATGATCTGACAAGAAAGGAGGTGACCGATGATGTGTCGAATAATAGAAGAGTATGAAAAAAGAAGACATGCTGCGGCAACCCCAAATAACTTATGACACGGTCAGGCGAATGACGAACAGCTGAAGCTTTTCAGTAGGTCAATCCAATACGGATAATATCGATGGCACGGTTGGCGCAGTGGCTGAGCGATCGACTGCTCCGCCGCGTGTTGCGGGTTCGATTCCCGTTCGGAACAAATATTTGTATGACCTACAGGTAGTTTTTTCGGGTCTGGCTGTTTGTGTATGTGAGTTTAAATGTTTGTAATACACCCGCGACACCGGAGAAATTCCTAGTGTGGGGCAAATAAACACATTGATATTTTACACACAATCGTGTGGTAGGACTGCCACCTTATATGCAAGGGACTGTGGTTCCATTCTCGTACCGGCGCCCCAAAAAAATGGTCAAATAATAAATGGTGGTTTATGAAAAAGTCATTTTGTCTTTGAGACTTTAGCTGTTGTGTTTATAAGCGGGTAATGTGTGCGGAGAGAAATTAAAGTTTGTTCACATACACAGTTATAGTTTATTAGGCTGTATATGCCTCAGCACAAGAAACACACTAGCAGAATAAAGAGAAGGAGTATACAGAAAGCGTATTAGACTATTGCGATCACAAGCATCAAGCGGTAAGCAGAACTAACAAGCGTGGCGCGAACGCGGGCGCGATAGCGAGCGACACAGTGGTCGCTTACAAGGCATGAAGTTGACTGGCGAGCGGCCGGCGCGCAATGCTGCGTGAGCGCGGCGACGTGACTCCCCACCACGCGCGCCGAACAATGGAACGCTCCGGCGCGCGGCCGGTCAACTATCTAATCAGAAATTTATGTTCGCTTGTCCGTCCGTGCATACACTATAAATATATTTATAATTACTTAACCTAAAATTAATAAAAATACAAATGCAAAAATATAATTGGCGATATTCAGCCACATCACCCCCACGTGAGACCTTCCCTAAGGGCGATAATAGTCGGGGAAATGTACTTTCCGGCCTGACCGGGTCGTTCCGATGTTACCTCCTCTAGCTTCAGGTGATTTATTGGTGGGTGTTGGTATGAATGTGTTTGTGAACAAAACTTTAATTTCTCTCCGCACACATTACCCGCTTATAAACACAACAGCTAAATTGGTGACCCCGACGTGATCTTAGACCGTTGGCAGCTCAGGCATGAGCGGCTCCATTCCCTACAGTCCTTCTTCATTCCTGGCCAAACATACCTTTCGGTAACCATTTTGACCATCGCGTTCGCACCAGGGTGACTCATCGAATGCAGACTCTGGAAGACCTGTTGACGATATTCTTTTGTGACATAATATGGCCGGGGTATCTTGGATGGGTATTACCTCAGGCCAACGCGTGAACCTATCGATGGCGGTGAGACAATAACGATATCCTTGGACGAGTGGCAAGGGACCTAAGAGATCGATGTGGATGTACATGAATCTCATAGGTCCCTTGCCAGGACTTGCGTCCTTGCGGGGACTACCGCATGCTAAATGCCAGAACTGTGCCGGATAAATATCCAATCCGACATATTCATGACTTTGCCCACAATATTGCAGGTTGTTCTATATTCTCTACCCTCGATTTGGTCAAAGCTTATAACCAGATAGCAGTTAGTCCAGATGATATTCCGAAGACCGCCATCACGTCGGGGTCACCAATTTAGCTGCTGTGTACGTGAACAAACTTTAATTTCTCTCCGCACACATTACCCGCTTACGAACACAACAGCTAAAAGACTATCTATGTGTAGAAACAGAAGACTTTTTTTTTTAAATAGTTTTTTTATGAGCTTTATTTTTTATAGGCTTACGTTGCTCGCTCGGCTTCCGGAACGGAGGAAACCATTTCTATACACCAACCTAGGCAAAAAGAGCTTTACCTAAAGATCAACCCAAACGGCTGCTATTATTTAGCCACGGGATCCTTCGTCATTCATCCTTTTTTTTAGGGCGGGAAATCAACAAATAACTTCCCCCGCTCTGGGCGGAGCGGGGGGAGTGTCAGACTTTTCCTGACTAAAACCCACCCATGTTGCTCTTTACGTTTCGGGGCCGCAGTATCTCTTTCGAACAACCCGCAACCCCGGCAGGCGGAGGCTCTGGCAAGCCCCTCTGCTTTGCTGACATCTCTTTGAGGCGCGCGTGAAACACAAACGCGCCGTCGACACGGCCTGTCGTCATCCATCCTTATTTATGTATACCACATCCCACCAACCAGTAGTATTTTCCAATTGCACCTGGCTGCAAACTTCAGCTTTCAATTTGCTTTGAGTAGCGAAATAGAGTATACAAGAAAAAGTAAGCAAGTTATCGGAAAAGGAGTTGCTTAGCTGAAAGTTTGCATCGACCTACAGCTTCCCAAGCCTTTAGCGAACCAACTTTTTTACGATTAAATGAAGTTGCCAATGTTCGAGGAAAAACAGTGACAAGACCTTGTGGCATCGATGTATAAATGCAACTAAGTGACATGTTAAATGACTTTTGTATACTTAATCAATGTCCCTATAATTAATTTAAATTATTATTACTAGTGTGGTTTATCGTACCGTATCGTACCAAGGGGTATCGTATTACCCAGTATTAACTGGGTTGTGGAGGTCAGATAGGCAGTCGCTCCATGTAAAATACTGAAATTCAGCTGCATCCGGTTAGACTGGAAGCCGACCCCAACATAGTTGGGAAAAGGCTAGGCAGATGATTACTAATGTGGGTTATTTTTGTTATTGCACCAACTGCAGTGTCTCTGCATAACTCTTTTTTTTGCGGATGGGAAATCATCAAATAACTTCTCCCGCTCTGGGCAGAGCGGGGGGGGAGTGTCAGACTTGTACTGCCTAAAACCTACTTATGTTCCTTCTACTGCCCTTTATGTTCCGGGGCCGTGGTATCTCCCAACAACCCGCAACACCAACAGAGTCTCTGTATTACCCTAAGGTAGACTGGTAGAAAATGCCTAAGGCATTAAATCCGCCTTTGTACAGTTTTTCGAGTTTCATACCTCAAAAAGAAAAAAGAGAACCCTTATAGGATCACGTTGTCCGTCTGTCTGTCAGCAGCTACCCTACCATGACGTCTTAAAGCAGAACTTATTTTACTGAGGGAAAGAGACAGAGCTATACAGGGTGTCTAGCACCATCTCTTTCCCTCAGTGGAATAAGTTCTGCTTTAAGACGTCATGGTAGGCTTACAGGTGGTTTTTACAAAGGCTGAGTACACAATATAATTTATCGTTGTAATTAACCAGTTTTTTCTTCAGAAGCTTTAAAAGGTTACTATTTACTCATTTAAATAAATTTTATTTGACCCTCGGGTTTGGAAACACAATTAAAAAAAAACTTGTATTCAATATTAATTGAATAATAACAAATTTAAATTTAAATACCTACGACGCTTACAATAATAATTATAAGTGAAACACAATTTTTTTGTAACAACAAGACTCTATCGACATGGAACAATTAAAACCGTTTCAATTACGTCAAAATACAATTTCAATTAGAACGCTATAGTTGAACAACTTGATCTTAATTTAAGTTAAAATAATTGATTCTTGTTTCAATTGATTACTTAGGTGCCTTATTGGTTCATGGCAAAAGGGTTGTTAGATCGGAAAGGTTAAGTAAAGTTATCAAAAGACAAACTTAAGATGGTTAGTTTTTCTTTGCACAGACAGAGGACGTTTGACTTATTGTCAAAATAGGTACTGAAGGTCTAACGAAAATCGTTTTATTTAAATACTAGCAAAAGAAAACCGGTTAAGCCATTAAGGCGTGAAGCAAACTCACTTTCGCTTTTATAATATTAAGTAAGGATTAAAGTTGTTTTTAAAACAAAATGGCCATACGGTACAAAATTGCGACATTAACGACCAATGTTCAGAACACTCTGTGATGTTATCGACTGCGTAGTCTTAGATGGTTGATTTGAGTATATGGTTTTAATTTTAACTCGATAGCTCCACGCGTTCCCGAGATAAAGAGTCTTGACAGACAGACATACGGACAACACAGTGATCCAATAATAAGAGTTCATTTTTATCGTTCTGAGAGGCAGAACCCTAAAAATAACATCATTTTATTCCTCGTATATTTCTTAGCAAACCCTTTCATTTGAAATGATATAGGATACAATAAATGAATTTTCTCGTTTTTAATTTCTCTGAAGTGTATTGAAGAACGTCGTTTAATTCACGTGAGAATTAGTCACTGCTGTTCTCGGCTCTATAACGCTCTCGCATGGCGGCTCGTGCGTTAAATCCGCCTTGTCTGCAATGACAAAGTTTCCTTACTTGAATCAAAATGTACTATTCCTTACGATGTTTTCCTTTATCGACTCAAGCGATAAGTTTACATTTTTTTATTTAATTAGAGGGACTTTTACGCACAGCGTATGCCAGTCCCATCGTATCTTAAACAATTAGTTGAAACTTTCAAATAACGTGGGCCATGAATTTGAATAAATTCTTCGCACCGTCAATTATACAAAACGCACATGAATAAGAAAAACTAGAGAGGAACCTACCCCGGGGTACGATCAACTCAGACCTATAACTTGGCAGTCCGACGTTAACTTGACTAGGCTAAAAAGCCGATGTTCATTTTTGGAAAGAAGTTCCTTATCGCGCGTTGCGAAAGGAAAAAATTAAGACCAAAAGTTGTAACGACACTTTGTGCTATAGTTGTAAGCCGTGCGGCGTGTGCGTGTTTCTCTGTCTTTCTCTCTCTCTCATAGAAAGCAAGTCATTTATGGTGAGCCGGAGGTCGTGGGTTCGATTCCCACCCAGGACAAACTTTGTGTGATGAGCATGATTGTTTGTTCTGTGTCTGGGTGTGATTTATCTATAATATGTATGTATTTATAAATTATATAAGTATGTATATCAGTTGTCTGGTTACCATAACACAAGCTCTGCTTAACTTGGGATCAGATAGCCGTGTGTGAGTTGTCCCAAGATATTTATTTATTTATTTTTGTTTTATCCTTTCTATTTCGCACTGAACAGTGTGGTGTCGCGACGATTATTTTTGTTGAATGTATACAGGTTTTTTTGTACAAAATAAATAATTACTTCGTGCCATCCGGGTGTCTCAAGTTTTTATTTGTCCTAAACAGGATTTGTGTATTTTTAATTCAATTACAAACAATTCTATTACATAACCCTTTAAAAAGAAGCAACTTAGAAACAGCAAAAACAATCTCCAAACGATTTAGAGAACCTTTTTGAAATTGAAAAAAAAAACGTTGAAACCGCTTGAACTGAGAATGTAAAAAAAAAACAATTGAATTGAATTTCATTGTTTTGGTAAAAAAAGGTAAACACATGGGAACGAATGTGTGTTATGGGGTTTAAATAAGGGTGTGGCGCATGATGAGTATTTTTATGGTAGGTTTATATGGGATTATGACATCGATAATGTGTGAAAATGGGTTTTTCATTGAGAGGTTATTGTGTGCGTTTTATTTTCAAGTGAGGCATTAAATTGATTGTTTTTTTTTTACAAATATGCCAAATAAAGCTAAAAAGGGATTTGTAAAAGACGCATAAAAAAAAATACACGGAACGCCTACCTGACCTGCACAATAAAGTTAACAACAATACGATACTTCCTTTGTAAGACTGGTTGTCAGACTTTGAGCCACTGTCTGCCAGTACTGACAAAAATCTTGACAATCGGGATCAATAGCTAATGCATTAAGCATTAATATGAAAAACCGACCAACATTGCGAAAGTAACAACATTTAAGAATGCAATAAAAATAAATCCCAATAAAAAGGCAAATGTGATTACAATGTCCTAATTATAAAACTCGAAACGGGATTTTTGCCATGATTGTTCTTTGTTTCAAGTTTTCGATATTTCGGCGATGTTGCAAACGCCATGATCACGGATAAACTGAACATGGTAAATTTGCCGTTTCAAGTTTTAAAAATAATATTAGAATATGGTAAATATCCCGTTTCTAGTTTCAATACTAATCTTAGTAACCATGTCAGTTTAAAGACTTACAATGTTACAATGACCTATTTAAATGTTCTGAGTAAATGATGTAAAATTATATTTTATTCATTTCAAAAGTTATTCAAATGAAGAACTTATTGTTTTCGTAACAAAATTAATTATGCTCGTGTTAGTTTTTAACCAGTTCAGTGGTGAGTAAAGGGTTATTTAATTATCTAGAGTTAACGAAACTTCACTCAATCTAAACACAAATATTTACGAACAGTAATTTTTGTGACCTCTGGCAAAAAGGACTATGACTACTATTAAAATATTAACGACGACAAAGATAGATATATAGATAGAATATTCTTTATTATGTACAGCATACAAATTACAAGAATAACAGTATACAACTTATAAATAGGGTGACACAATGGGCGGTCTTATCGCTAAAAGCGATCTTTTCAAGACAACCTTTGGATGGATTTAAAGGAGGAGAGACAGTACTGTAGGTAGTCTGTGGTGTAACATTTTCCAAAATTAATGGCTATATTTGAAAAACAAATAGTGCTTTTTCACCAGAATTTTAAAAGTTGACAGAGTTTGAGCGCTCCTTACAAACACGGACAAACAATGTTTAGTAAAAAAAAAAACAAAACTACTGTACTGTTGTTTCAAGGCAATGGCCTCTCCCAATGACTTCCAGGTCTTCCAGTCCAGGTTTGTTTTTTTCCATCCTGTCCGAAAAATATAGGTCTGTCAAATTGATGGCCTTACCCAAATGTTTTGACATAGCTTGGGAGAAATTTATGTTCCGAACTAAAATACAGTATTAAAAAATAAAAAAATAAACTTGGTATACGAAGCCGCGTTCCATGTAGCTCCAAAATGCAAAAAAAAAACAGCTTTACATAAATCAAAAAAAAGTTGACGAATTCAAAGCAAAATATAAATATGTGGGTCGTGGGTATCCTCTCCAATAGATCATAAATAAAATATTGAGACGAAATCACCAAGAAAAGTCGTCTAGTCCTGTCAAACGGAATTTCTAGGAACCTTTTTTGTAAAAAAATAATGTTCTAATATTATATCCCTAAAAGATAAATCAAACTTTCCTTATTTGTTTGGGGTGACCATCATTCTTTGATCTCTAAAAGGCCTGTGGCCAGTTCAAATAATCTTTTTTTCCTTATTTTTAGGGTTGCGTACCTAAAAAGGAAAAAACCGGAACGCTTATAGGATGACTCTGCTGTCCGTGTGTCTGTCTGTGAAGGTGGATCGCGTGGAGGTATCGAGTTGAAATTAAAGTAAACGCGAAAAGGGGCAAGAAATAAAAAACTAAAAAAAAAGAAGTTATTTGGTAAAAACTAAGCCATCATCATCTGCCTAGCCTTTTTCCCAACTATGTTGGGGTCGGCTTCCAGTCTAACCGGATGCAGCTGAATATCAGTATTTTACATGGAGCGACTGCCTATCTGACCTCCACAACCCAGTTAGTACTGGGTAATACGATACCCTTTCGTAAGACTGGTTGTCAGACTTTCGGGACACTGACTACCTGTAACGACTGTCAAAGATCTATAAATGACAGCCGGGACCAACGGCTTAACGTGCTTTCCGAGGCACGGAGGAAACTCGGTATGTAACGGGTGGTCACCCATCCACAGACCAACCTAGGCAAGCGCGTCTTAACCTAAAGATCGACCCGAGCGGCTGCTATTATTTAGCCACGGGCTCCTCAAAAAAAAAATTAAGTAAATACGTACGCCTTTTTGGGTGTAAAAAGAATAAAAATAACACAAGTGCTTAGTTTGGGACCGTAGTCTTGAGTATGTTTTAACTTCAACTTGATACCTATACGCATTTCACAGATAAAGGTACTTGACAGACAGACACAGAGACGGACAATAAAGTGATCCAATAAGGGTTCCGTTTTTTTATTTTTGAGTAATGGAACCCTGAAAAATAAGCCCTGTTTGATTTTTCGAATGGGAAACCACCAAATAGCTTTTCCCGCTCTAGGCGGTAAAATAATGGAAAAACAGGTAATGGTTAATGGTTTGAAAAATAATGGAAAACCAGGTAATGGTTAATGGTTTGAAAAATAATGCTTTGTATCAGTTCAGAGGGGCCACCGCCTGCCGTGGTTGCGGGTAAGAGATACCGCGGCCCCAGAACGTAAAGGACAATAGAAGGAACATGGGTAGATTTTAGTCAGTACAAGTCTGACACTCTCCCCCCGTTCCACCCAGAGCGGGGGAAGTTATTTGATGATTTCCCATCCGCAAAAAAAAGAGGCTTAACAAGAAACTGCCCTTCCAAGGAAACGAACTCAAGAACCTCTTGTTCAGCAGAAGCGCTCGACCGCTAAAACTAAAAACGTTTCTCTTCTGTTTTAGTTCAGTATTCTGTAGAAATTTTGTAAATACTTAAACACGCCTTACCTTCCATCCATTGTCAATTAAGCCGTGATGGCGATATACCTATCGTCGTAACTGACGTTATTACAATGTCAATCTAATATATTATTAACAGAGATTGCACTATCACAAAGCTCCTGTGTCTCCGGCAAGGCTCCATGTAAGACATCAGAGACAAGACGATGTCACTTTCTCGGTAATAACAAAGATGGAAATGTCAATAATGTATAGTATTTATTCGACACTAACTGGCAACCGCGCCTTCGCCTGCGTGATATCGAAAAAAGTGACATGTGTTATTCCAGATCATAATCTACCACTGTGCCAAATTTCATCAAGATCCGTATAGCCGTTTTGACGTGAAAGAGTGACAACAATCCATACATCTTCACAAACATTCGCATACATATAAATATATATTATGTAAAGAACACCTCTTTGCTCTTCGTTTTTCGTAACCATTTTATAGATGTCACTTTTGACAGTGACATCTAAGAGAACAGAAAATTCGCCTATAAAGTTTAAATAAGATAATATTGTATTATAAATAACTACACCTGAATTAAAGACATGTTGTTTTTTGTATTTACAGAAAACGCAATTGTGCTTTAATTTCATTCAATAGGGTGTAATCCTATTATATATAAATATTTATATATATACTGTATATTTATATATAGTAGGAATAAGCTCGGGACAACAAATAACCTGATTCTAAATGTGTGGAGTGTGGAGTTTTTGAAGATTTACTCCACTTATTGCTGGACTGTGTTCGATATAAGTTTAAAAAGAGAAATGACTTGTTTGGAGTATTGAGGTTGAACTGTCTTGAAATAGGCAGATTCTATAAGATCTTGTCTCAACCAAATGGCGATGATGATATGAGCAATGTGTTTTTAAAATACTATAGGACTGACATACGCATGGCAATTGTAAATTTTAATTTTTTTTTTGTATCATATAGTTAGAAAGGAGGTGACAACTGAGATGTCAAGCAATAGAGAAGTATGGACGAAGAAGACATGCAGCTGCGCCGACTCCAAATAAATTGGTACAAGGGCAGGAGAATGATAAGTCTTAATAAAGTGTTATAATTTACTTTATTGTTACAATACAAAAGCTAGCTGCAATGAAACATAAACATACTTTATACCATAAACACAAAATTAACCCAAAAATCCCTTTCGCAGAAAATCTCCAACTAAATAAAAACACGATGAAAATAAATTATCGTTGAGACTGTCCCGTACGTGTTTTATATCTGGCCATCCTTCCCTTCTCGCATAAGCCTTGCGACGTTTTTTTTTTTTGCCAAATGACAAACGGTCTGGATCCCTCAGCCATTTGTCGTTGGTCCGTCCTCATTGGACATACAGATACCTTTATTGTTAGCGATTTTTCAAAACAAAATATATTTGGACTCTTATTTCCTATCCTTTCCCGGGATTTATGCTTTCGGTTATGCTTTTTGGCGTAACCCTGGTCGGGTACGATTGAAAAGATTTTGCAAAGGTCCGCAAATGTATGTGTTTTTACGCAGCTGCCTGTGAAATCGATTGGGGAAGAATAATGATGGTAATCCCGTATTTTACGGTTTCGATGTATCGAAACATTCGCAATTTCAATGGAGCATTTAAACGTTATCGTATGTTCGAATCGTTTTGCTTACCAAACATGTAAAACGATTTGTTTTTGCTCAATAGAGTCCATTTTAGATGAGTAAAGTTTACAAACTACTATGCTGTCACGTTTTTGTATTTACTTGATTGACAACGCCATGATCGATGACCGTGTATTGTAAATTTTTTACTGCACTGAAATACTTCGTCATCAAACATTGCGTTACAGACTCTTAGCGTAATTTAGTCTGCTGTTTCTAGAATTTTCTTACTTGTTCGATCGGTGAAAATTTCGCGAGTATCGTTTTCTGGAACATCGTCAATTGACTTCTCCTGCTGTGATAGAAGCGAAAAGGAGGGTTAGACTTGTACTTGTACACATGTTTCTACTTTTGTCTTTTGTGTTCCAGGACCGCGGTAGCCCCGGCAGGCATATCTCGTGACGGGCCCTTCAGGTTTTCTGACATCTCTTTAAAGCGCAGATGTGTTACCCATTGCTCATCTTCCACAAAGCTGCGCTTACGGTGGCCGGCAGCCATCCCGTGGCTTCCAACGCCTAGAACGTCTTTTGCGGCGACTACGATGTGTTGAGGTTCTCCCCATTCCTCCACCTCTTTCGCTGGTATAACTGCTTCGTAGAAAAAGGTGTCAGCTTCTCGTTCCCTCTCGCTCCAAAATGTACTGGGTCTGAAAGCATGTATATGAATTCTCTGTTCTGTTAATCGTTATAATTTGGATCTCTTCAAAGTTAGTTTCTAGGTAAGCTTCCTCCACCCTATTCCGTATCTTTGCTTCACACCAGGCCAGTTGTAGTCAAACGCAAGCCTAATTAGAATTAAAACTACTACTAGTTAAAACTACTACTATTATTAGTTTTGGTGACCCTTAATACAGGTGTTTCACTACCTACCATAGGCACCAGTGATTCACAAATATGTAAAATCTTTTTTATGCCAATAAAATAATTTAATTTAACTTGCCTACCCAAATTGCATTCTATAAAAAAAAAACAAGCGATTTTAGAGTATCGAAGCAGAGCACATAATAATGGTTTTATTTTTTTTAGATATTTATTTATTTGTGTGCGTTTAAAATCCCACCTGGTAGGCATCCAATTTTCAAACAATTACCAAACGAAACACCTCAATCAAGATTCACCTGTCAGAAACTAAAAGCAATCATCCAACTAGCAAGACCTAGTCCATCAAAGTAATTTTCATTCTGGCACAAACCTAGTCATATCTGCGAATCTAGCAAAACCTAACAGTGTACGAAAGCGTTTACGCTTGATTGATTTCTTATATTTTCCGAACCAGTGATTGTTCTTTCTTTGAATTTGAATGTTACTATTTTTAGGGTTTCGTATACCTCAAAAGAAATAAAAACGGAACCTTTATAGGATTACTTTGTTGTCTGTTGTTTGTCTATCTGTCAAAGACCCTTTTCTTGGGAACGCGTAGAGGTATCGAGTTGAAATTAAAACCATATATTCAAGTTTGAAACGAACCTAGATAAAATAAAGACACTAAATCCAGTGCCCTGTATCTAATGTATTGATCTGGTACATCGTAAACATAGGTTTTTTTAAGGGTGGGTAATCCCCTGGTCTCGGCGAGCCAATTAACCAGGTTTAAATGAACTAATTCAAATATATCCGTCTTTCAATATTTGTTTAACATTAAAATCATATGTCATACGAAGTCAACGTCCATCATTTACCATCATCGTGCATATTAGTGGTCAATTCACAGATAATTTTACTAATTAAATAATAGATTGAATTACAAATTAACATATTCATCATTCAACACAACACACACAACACTACGTGTGTTGAATGATGAATATTTTAATTTGTGAAGCAACTAGTGAAAACTTCCTGATGAAAATTCCAATAACAATTTGTCCGACTTAGGAAACGAACCACCAGGACTTCACTCTCAGCAGTCACTATTGCGACTACTAAGCCAACGAAGTAAATAAAATAGCACTGAATAATAAATTTTCAACACACATTCTTGACGGGCCTGTTGGTCTAGTGGTTAGTGGCCCTGACTGCTGAGCCGGAGGTCGTGGGTTCGATTCCCACCCAGGACAAACTTTGTGTGATGAGCATGATTGTTTGTTCTGTGTCTGGGTGTGATTTATCTATAATATTATGTATGTATTTATAAATTATATAAGTATGTATATCAGTTGTCTGGTTACCATAACACAAGCTCTGCTTAGCTTGGGATCAGATAGCCGTGTGTGAGTTGTCCCAAGATATTTTTTTTTTTATTTATTTATTCTCATTCATTTTTTCATTTTTTTTTGGAAGGAAATTCGTCATCACGCGTTGCGAAAGACCAAATTGTTGAACGACACTTTTTGCTATAGTTGTAAGCCGTGCGGCGTGCGCGTGTTTCTCTGACTGTCTCTCTCTCTCATAGAAAGCAAGCCATTTATTTTCGTTTCGGCTTTCTATTTCACATTGAACAGTGTGATGTCGCGACGATTATTTTTGTTGAGTGTATACAGATTTTTTGTACATAATAAATAATAACTTCGTTCAATCCGGGTGTCCCTTGACACCTTTCAAGTTTTTTTTTTATTTTGACTGCCTTCTCTAGTCATTTCATGACCTATAAACTTAATAAAAAAACATCAGCCAATTTTGTCAGTCTCAGTCACATCAAGGCTCCATACATCAACTTCATATCTAGACCAACGTCAAAGCTATTTAGGCCAAAATTATTCCAGCCCATCCGTGAATTTGATATTTCTCGTCACAACCCTTTGTAGCCAGTGACAGGGGTTCTAGACCTGGTTGTTTTGAAGAGTTATGAATATGTATTGCTATCATTGTGTCACTTGTAATATAGGTTTTCACCTTGTTTTTCGGGATCACTTTGAATGGCTTAGAGAGGGATTTGTATTCGGAATTGATACGTGTTTTGTTTTTTTTCGGTGTGTGAATTGTATTTAAAAAAAAAACATGTACGACTATATTACTTATGTAAAATACAAGGTTGTGGAGAGAATCTTTACGACTTTCAAATCCGACAATCCAAATTTATGTATTTATTTAAACTATAAATATACATAAACTCATAAAAAAATATGTACAAGTATAAAAATGGTAAAATAATCACAGGGCGTCAAATTATTTGTCCGCATCGCTGTCAACAGGAAAAGTGCCCAGAAGGCAAGAGAATTCTAAAATTAAATTAAAATGTGATTAATTAAAATAACGTAATATAACGTCAGACAGACTAGGCAGAAGTGTACCTAATTACAGTACAACCTCATTTCTCCAGTTGTGTGTGCCTATTACCATCAATCGGGCCCAATTCGAGGACCCGCAGCTGACCCGCAAAAATAATGGGCCTGGCAATCGATCCCTGGACGTCATACTCAGCGTGGTATAGTAGTACCACTATACCAAAAAAAGTAATTTAACAACGGATTCCAACAATTAAACTGAACGCTTAAAGCACACCTAAAATGCGTTCAAGAATTGTCAACGTTTTGCCCGCAAAGATGACGTTTGCTTGGTGAAAAGGACCTAAAAATTAGCAAGACAGTAATCGAATTTCGCAAAGATGCGATTAGTACGATAAACAACCAGCTTTTTGAAATAGAAACCCTCTACTTAACGTAACCATCAACCTCCCCTCAAAACAAAATGCTATCGTTTCTAAGTCCCTCGAGAAAACAAAGGGAAATGAATTCAAATGAAGTTTCTTCTTACTGGAAAGGCGGAAGTTCTAGTTAGCGAGATTTTGGGGTTAAAGCAAGCACAACTTAACTTTGAAAACTTGTACTAGTAGTTAGGACTTTGGAAGCACAAGACGGGGTAACAGATGCATTAGGCTAGGTCGGATTTTCTTTGAAGAAATTTGGGGGATAGACATGACGGCACGGTTGTCGCAGTGGCTGAGCAATTGACTGCTGCGCTGGGTGTCTCAGGTTCGATTCCCGCATGGAACAAATATTTGTATGTCATCGTATTTAAGACTACGATCGGTTAAAAATGTAAATATAAGTATGTTGAAAACGCGTAAGCGCAGCCGTGCGTGGAGGTGTGCAACAGCTGAGTGGTTTGATGCGGGGGCTAGAGACAGGTTGTCGGCCAAATGGCTCCCCGCTGTCCCCACACCCCTTGCGGACTTAATAGGCTCGTAGAGAAGTCATTTAATCATCCAAAGCGAGATTTCCATTTAGGTATTCATTAAACCACTCATCATCACATTACCCCTGTCCCATATCATTTGTGGTCGACGGAACACGTTTTTTTCTGCCATCTCCTTTGTCAACCGTCAATCACAATCAATTACTCCTTTTTAAACGACTTCAAAAAAACAGGTGGTTCTCAATGTGACTGTTGTTTTTGTATCTTCGTTACTCAATGTGTTCGTCAATTTTAGGACAATTTTTAAGACCCTAAATATAGTAAACATTCGATTGTAAAAATATTTTTTGAGGTAGTTCTAAATTAGCTCTATTTTGCTTGGGTAGTTTAAGAGTCTTCTTTAATACACATTTTTCTTTTACTGTGAGTGATAAAAACATAAACAGATCGCTTATACTTTTAGTGGTAAAAGGAAATGAGTCTTCAATAAGAATTTGTGAGGGACCAGCATTTCATAACTAACACGATTAGAATAAAAAACATTTTTACAAAACAAAACTGACTTGTTTTACGTATGTAAGTCGGTAGTAAAAAAATCGATGAAACAAAAGTCACCGACTTCCAGCAATAAAGTTGTTTTCAACTTTTTTTAAGATGTCGGTGTTTTCTTTTTCTTTAATATCGCTCCACACAAAATCCACCCATCATTCCCTTGGACTTCCTTTCACTCACCATCTATCAACATTCATATTAATTATATTACAATTGAAAGAGAATGTTACTGTAATTAAAATAAAAAGCAAACAAGGTTTACATTGTTTCTACGAATAAATTAAACTCGACTACTTACATGAAAATTCAATTTCAATTTAGTTGGAGCAACTTCATTCGAATACTAATTTTAAATGAATACCAAAAAACATTTTAACGTTCATTCAAATTATTGAAAAGTGTATTGTTATAAAACTTACAACAACAATGCAATCCTTACTAATATTATAAAAGCGAAAGTGAGTTTGTTTGTTTGTTACCTCTTCACACTTAAATGGCTAAACCTAGTTTGCTAAAACTACGATAGTTGGGAACCAGGAGACGGACATAGGCTATTTTTTTTCAAAGTGGGATGTGAAGGAGAAAGAGGGAAGAAAAGGAAAAACTAAGCGTTGCTATTACAAATCAATAAGGCGCGAGTGCAAAAACTGCAGGTAGCAGGTACCTGCAAATCAATAAAGGTGAACTGTTTTACACCGAATTGAACGCGAGCGAAGCCGCGGGCAAAAGCTAGTTTTATCATATTCTGTTCGAAAGTTATAAAAATTATCAGAAGATGCAGTCGAAACTATTCAGGTAAGTTTATTTGTTCTAAAGAAAAAAAATTGAACAGGGTATTATTTTCCTATCTTATATTTGTATTGTGTAACGGGTTTCTTAGAATGAATGAATATTGAAATGCAATTTCAAATATTGTTTACAGTATATTTTTGAAACTTAAGGTAAATAAGGATTCTTGGCAGCATTATTTACATTAAGTAGCTAAAGCACAAGTGCGTGGTGTAAACTTAACGTAAAAAGAGGGATTCGATAGTTTTTTTTTTGGAGACAGAATTGAAGTTGATTATGGAACGAGCAAAAGAAGCCTGACACTCGGGACTTGAATGGATTGGGTCATGTGAATGATCGTTTTGACTGCACGGTTGGCGCAGTGTCTAAGCGATCGACTGCTGCGCTGCGTGTCGCCGGTTCGATACCCGCACGGAACAAATATTTGACCTACAAATAGTTTTTTCAGGTCTGGCTGTTTGTGTATGTCGGTTGCAGGAGAACTCCCGAGAGTGGGGCAAGGATTAAAAAAAAAACTGACGTAGGCAAGGAATTCCACTCCTTGGATTGGCGCGTAACAAAGGATTAAACAATCTCGTTCTAACAAACAACTCTGTGAGATATAAACCCATACTTACACAAAGAGCCAGCGTTTATGTCTAATGCCCGTTTTCAGTACCAATAAGCAACACCTAGAGGATTACCAAACATACCATTTCATTTTCAACTTTCAATGCTGGCCTGAGTGTTGAAACTCCAACGGTACGAAAATATTTAGGCGTTAGTTTAGGTGTCGCTTAGTGTTAGTGTCAATGAACACACACTATTAACATGGGAGCATAAAGCTAACTACTAACAAAAGGTCGGTTGTTACGTATTTCCGTTAAATAGAGAATTGCAAGGTTCAAGTTGTTATGTTAGCTTTTTATTTCCTTTATTTTATGTACCTATTGAGGTTTTTGCCATTAACCGGGCACAAATCCAGGCTCTGTAAACAGAAAAACTCCAATAACAATCTGCCTTACGTTCAGCAGTTGCAACATTGTCATAAAATCGCAACATTTTTCAACACGTGCACAGTGACAGTCATAGGCTGGTTAATACATTATATTATACTAGCTTTTGCCCGCGGCTTCGCTCGCGTTTAATTCGGGGTAACACAGTTCCTCTTTCCTGATTTGCAGGTACCTGCTACTTGTAGTTTTTGCCCTAGCGCCTGATTTATTGTAATAGCAATGCTAAGTTTTCCCTTTTTTTCCCTCTTTCTCCCTCATTTCTTACTTTTTTTTAAAATAAAGTTAGCCTATTTCCGTCTCCAGGGTCCCAACTATCTCTGTACCAAAATTAATCAAAATCGGTTTAGCCATTTAGGCGTGAAGAGGTAACAAACAAACTCACTTTCGCTTTTATAATATTAAGTAAGGATAACGATAGATAATTATCGCAAACTATTGACACCTACCATTCAAGAATTCAAGGATCAAGCTTTAACTAAATCCTCTGCGAACGCTGAGACGAGCACTAAGTATCATGGTATTACTTCCCGTAAGCAGTTTCACAAAGTGCTTCGACACATAAGACCCTGCAGGAGACATCAATGCGCTGAACGAAGCTATCTTCTATGCAGTATGCTCTAGACACGTTGTTTTATGTCGGTATGTTGATATTGAAAGCCAATCTTGTGCTATTATGAAATTTATCTTGAGCAGTGGAGACTTGTTAGATTTCATGGATCAAGAGTTTTACTAGTTTATTTATTTAACGGGTTGTTCGAAAGAGATACATGAGCCCGAAATATAAAAGGTAAAAGAAGAAATATGGATGGGTTTTGATCAGTACATTTCTTACTTCTCCCTTCCGTTCCGCCCAGAGCGGGTAGTTATTTGATGATATCCTAACCGAAAAAAAATAAACTTTAACCAGATTTCCGCACTTGTAATGTAAGCAGCTAATTACCAAAGAGAAAACTATTATAATAATTTAGTCATTTTGCATTATTCATACAATTAAACGCGATCGTACAAAGCAGGATGAAACAAAGGTCGGCCATTACAAGGTTCCGTTCAACACAAAATGGCGGACTCAAACGTTTCCGATGTTGGCGCAAATTTAAATGCGGATTATTTCGTTCTTATTTTGACAATGTGATACTGACTTATTGTTTTTTTTTCGTAGCGCTGTAGTTATGTACTCGTTTCTGAAGTTTCATAGCCAAATGGCTGAAACCATAAACAACATATGTCTGCTATTTAACTGCAAGATTGTTATCACCACAATTCTGGAATTTGGAGAGTAGTAGTATGTCTTTTTCAGACCGCTACTCGGTAACGTTTTGTAACGGCTAATGGCCTGATGTCCAAAAGCTTCGACGACCATCTTACAGGACTCTCCTTAGGTGGTTGGATCAAGGGCCTGATGCAGAAGGCAGTACTCTTCAACACTGCCTGAATTGTTTCGGCAAAAACTAACGGAGACTTTGAAAATTGGGAGCTCTGATTTGTAGTTTATTTTGAACATAGACCACCAAAATGCCTTTTATGTAAAAAAAACAACAATCTGGCCCTAATTCAATTATGGAGTAAAAAAGGCTGTTGTAACAAAGCTTAATATCTCCGAAGTTTTACATGGTTTTGACACTATATTTATACCAACATAAACTCTGGGATGCTATTAAATTATATTAAAAATAATAAAAAAAAACGATTACACTTGAGCGATTTTCAGGTCATAAATGCAAGGTGTAGACTGTAGACGGTGCGTTCGTGTTCCACGCGCCTCAAACAGATGCCGACAAAGCAGCAAAGCAAAGCTGCCAGGGCCACTGCCTGCCGGGCTTGCGGGTTGTTAGAAAAATTAGAAGAAGAAGAAGAAGAAGGAACATTGATGGGTTTTAGTCAGTAAAAGTCTGACACTGATGGTATTAGATGATTTCCAATCCCCCTAAAAAGGTCACAAGTGCAATTTCGAAGACTTGCAACAACTAAAAGAGCAACGAAACACGACATACCTAACAAATATTATAGCCTTCATTAGAATATTTCCGCATTAAGCTCACTCAAATCTCCATTATCTCACAAAAGAATTCCACATCCGAAGCGTAACATAAAAATGTATAGTCCACGTTGATTTCGCGTGGAATTTTCCATTACAGAATTATTATGTAGGTGGTAAGAATTTGCATGCGTAGGGATATTACTTCGTATACGAAGGTACTGGAATACGTCGCTATTACTGAGTTTACTGTGATGTCATGGCCTAGGTTAGAAGAATGTCCATGGAGTTTCTTACCCATTCTTCTCTATAGAGATCAACGCTTTGGAATGGGCAACTACAGTACTTTCACAAGTTATTATGCCTTGTGACCGGGACGGTAGATTCATTTTGTTTCTTGACATTCAAAAGTGCCTGTAATGGTCTAATTGAAATAAATGATGTGATTTGATTGATTTGAAAGGTCCAGTCAACATGTTCATGGACAAGTTGTTCTCCGGATATGGAAACCTCCTAGACACGGTGCACACGAAAGCAACGATCAAACATTAAACTAAGGGATACCGTGGCCTTGGAGCATAAATGGCAAAAGAAAAAATATGGGTGGGTTTTAGTCAAAACAAGTCTGATATGAAGAGTGGGGTTAGTTATATGATGAATTCCCATCCACAAAAAAAGGGTTGCAGGTTATTCGAAAGAGATACCGCGGCCCCGGAACATAAAGGGCAATAGAAGGAACATGTATGTACAGTAAAAGCCTATTGCCATAAACCGGGTACAAATCTAAGTGCCGAGCGCTGTAGCTACTGAAAAATTCTTGGTGGTAAAACCCAGTAACAATTTTCCAGAATCAGGAATCGAACATAGGACATAAAGATATAATACACCAACGAAACAGTCAATTTGACGGCACGGTTGGCGCAGTGGCTGAACTATTGACTGCTGCGCTGCGTATCGTGGGTTCGATTCTCGCACAGAACAAATATTTGTATGGCCAACAAATAGTTGTTTTGAGTCTGGCTGTTTGTCTATGTTAGTTTAATTGTTTGTAAACGCACCCACGATACAGCAGAAATTCCTAGTGTGGGGCAACGTTTTTTTTTAAAAAAAAAAAGAAAGTTAATGCAATCTGACAATGTTATAAATGTGAACACATCTTTATTCAGTCAAATGTCAAGGTTTTTCTAAGATATCTAGATCAGAAAAGAATGCCAATTTTATTAGTATCTTAGCCTATGTTTACGATGTACCAAATCAAAAATTGGAAACAGGGCACTGGGTTTGGTGCCTTTGTTTTATCTAGCTTCGTTTATAGTCTTGGTACGGATGGTAGTATTTTGACATAAGTTCTATGAGACTTATGTCAAAATCCTACTATCCGTAAGCAAAACGACTCGTTTTTGTTTATTGGAACGGGGCTTTAGTAGATCAGTTTTGTATGAGCGAGTATTTTTTGTAGATAGTGTGAACTTTTCAATACACTTCCTCGAAATCTGGCTCTTATTGCACTTAGATTAGGTTCAACATGCAATGTATTTCACACACGTGCTTTTTACACGACTGCCCCAAAAAAGGAGTGTTATGTTTTCAGGGTTCATGTATGTTTGTATGTATGTGAGTTTCTTTATTCCATCATAACTTCTAAACGCCCGAACGGAGTTACATGTATGGAGTATCATTAGAATCCTTGCATCGTCACGAGTAACTTATGCTATTGAAAAAGTATAGAAATTATTATTTTTTATTTTTTTTTGACATGGCTGTCGTGTTTTAATTTTTTATTATTTCTCATTTATCGCAACAAGGGCTTTCATTTTTTCTGACACTTTACATTGTGATGAAAAACACAGTATTTCAGTAATCGTTTATTTAATTCAGTCCCATATTGGAGCCTTTTGGAGCCTTTTCGTTGCCGCCATTTTGTTGACCCTACCACGTTATGCGCGGACGGTTAATTAAATGTTGTTGGGTCATAAGTTTGAAGTTATGAAATGAGATAAAATATGTTACGTGATTATTTTTTTGCCCGGGAATATAGTTTAAACTACTACATGGCTGATGTATCGTAGATATATGTGGGGAGTTTGATTTACCACTTCTTCTCTTCCAGTAAATTATTGAGGCGTGTTCAGGTGACCCTTTTTTACGTGTGGGAATCCTTGATGGATGTCCTCCGCTAGCCATAGCGGAGGGGTCTCTCAGTCTTCTACTGACTAAAACCAAACGGTGTTCCTTCTCGTCACTTCTGGCTGGGGTGCAGGGACACAATCGCATTCTACACAATCACACCAGCAGTGAACCGTGTTTAGGTGACCCACGCCATCCACGCTCACGCATTGTGCCCGCCTTACACCCGAGAATTCAATGTAATTTAACCCTAAGTCTGAGTGCAATGCGTGTACGTATTGAGCGCGGGGTTGGCATGACTTCGACAAATGAATTTTGTGATCTATTTATGTTTCATAAGACTCAAATTATATACAAAAAAATCAAAGCTGGTTCGACGCGGGTGCCATGACGGTCGTCTAAACGCAGCCTTAAGAAGGAAACTATTAAGGGACTGTTTTATGCAATATTTAAATACAAATAGTGTTGATTTACAGCCTATTCTAAATAAATTATTTAGCTGTGTTTAGGCGTGTAGGCGCAAAAATGTTGTCGTTTTAGAGATAGACGACATGTCTCACATGCAGCCAGCCAGTTTACAAACACCTTTAAAGTTTACAAAAACGCTTTAAACCGAAACACAAGAACACTTCCTATCCGATGGAGTTGCGGGTTGGTCGAAAGATACCGCGGCCCCGGAACGTAAAGGGGAAATAGAAGGAACATGAGTGGGTTTTATTAAGTAAAAGTCTGACACACCACCCTGAACCGCCCCGAGCGGGAGAAGTTATTTGATATCTGCACATCCGTAAAATAAAGAAAACGCTTCCTTCCTATTGGTAGAATTATGTTTGATGATAAGAGGTATTATACGAGGGGTATCGTATTACCCAGTACTAACTGGGTTGTGGAGGTCAGATAGGCAGTCGCTCCATGTAAAATACTGATATTCAGCTGCATCCGGTTAGACTGGAAGCCGACCCCAACATAGTTGGGAAAAGGCTAGGCAGATGATGATAAGAGGTACGACTGACGTAAGACTTGTTTATTTTAGTCGGCTGTGGTAAAGCCGAAGTGGCTACATAAAAACAGTCGCTCGAGTATATATCTTGAGGTTAAGCTGTACTTGCGGTGGATGGGTTACCACCCATTACATCCTCCGTGCCTCGGAAAGCACGTTTAGCCGTTGGTCCCAGCTCTCTTGGATGGATACGGCTTTGCCCGCGTGACATTGAAACGAAAGTATCCCATGTGTTATTTCAGACTATAATCTACCTCTGTGCCATATTTCATCAAGATCCGATAAGCCGTCTGGACGTGAAAGAGTAACAAACATCCATACATCCTCACAAACATTCGCATTTACAAATATTGATAGGATAGAAGGGAGTATAATGATGATGATGGATGTATGGATGTTTATAACTCTTTCACGTCAAAACGGATCTTGATGAAATTTGGTACAGAGGTAGATTATAGTCCAGAATAACACTTAGGATACTTTTTGACGTGATAACGTCTTTAAAATCGTTTTAGTCGGGTGACATGTTCAGAAACTTGTGTCACACCAAAACCTCACGAGCGCGATCGATCGATCGATTGATCGATCGAGATCGATCGCAATAAGACGTTATCACGTAAACATCTCGATCGTAAACCTACTTTACAAACAACCAATTTTTTTTTGTTTGATATCACACAAACGAAGCCGCGGGCGCCAGCTAGTGATTTCATAAAGTGAAGTCTTTTCTCTAGTAGGAAAGAAAGATATTACATATCTATAAATGCTTATATGATGTAAGAAGACATCGTCATGTCATGACGTCATAAAATAGGAACATCGATTGGCGCCATTCGACATGACTCACTCGCCTCAAGATACACCACGATTGGTATTAAGTACCGACTTAGTACTAAATCCTACTAATATTATAATTGCAATAGTTTGTGAGAGTGTGTGGATGTTTGCTACTCTTTCACGCAAAAATTACTGACCGGGTTTAGATGAAATTTGGACCGCATATAGTTTTTAACCTGGTAAACACACGAAATATTTTTTATACCGGTAGTATGATCACGTGATACAATTAGCAAACTCCATGCGAGCGAAGGCGTTTGCAAGAATTAGGATATAGTAATGTACCTAACTACACTAAGGTACCTAAATATTCAGAAACAGAATCATTTATTTGATTAAAATATAGGTGTGTTAATATTGGTGGGAGGTACGAACCATATTATGCTTGGTTACAGCATGCAAATATAAGTTTACATTAGTATTATAATGCTTAATTTAGCTAAGCATACCAAATTATTCGCAGCTGCATCCAGTTGGACTAAAAGCCTACTATATAATCAACCTTAGATACAGTTGATAACTGGCGGTTATTTTAATGTCTATTTTGAACTTCGAACTGTGTGTTTTTAATTTTTTTATCAAAATGTTGTAATAATGAACGCGATTAGTTTAACTAAAGCCTGTCAATCAAATAAAATCCTTACTAATAATTATTATAAAAGCGAAAGTGAGTCTTTTTGTTTCTTTGTTTGTCTGTTACGTCCTCACGCCTTAATGGCCAAAACGAAGTTAGAAAAGGGGGAGAAAGAGGGAAGAAAAGGGGAGAGAAAGATATTTTTTTCGATCATCACGCGGGATAAAGTTAGCGTTAGCCCAAAGCAACTATGCCACATGGACGAAGTAGCGGGCAGAAGCTTGTGACACCATAAATCAGTAAACACAAATATTATATACAACAAAAATCTGTACAACCGCAATATTGCGGAGAAAACGGATTTTTTTTCCTTATATCCCTTTTATTCGTCCCTTTTAGTGTTCTTAAATTATCCCTTTCCAATCAATAACTTGCCTATTGCCAATAAACGGGAACTAACGAACAACGAGAGACAATAAAAATCGGGGAGGGTCTTATAAAATTGATCGGAACCACCCCCGGTCGGGGTTTCGGGGTACCGTGCAACAAAAAATTTGGTTGATATTTTTGTCTCGATGTGTATGTTCTTGTTTTTTGTTTAACCTCTCAAGGACCGCCGTTATTTACGTCAACTATCCGTCAAGCACCGCCGGGCGGGCTCTTATCGTAAGCGTAATCTGATTTTAAGACTTATCTTTACTACAAATACAGTTTTAAATCGGTATAGGTTTGGTGGCACTAATTTGTGCCAGTGGGGCTCAACGGTATTACTTGTATACTGGCACGTTTTTGTGCCACTGGGGCTCTAGACGTTAACTGACACACTTAGCGTAAGGAGACATATGAATGTCAAATAGAAAACATCTTAAGAGTACGTGAACGACTCATAATAATATAAACTTAAAACAAAGTTAAAGATTTATACTGATTCCGAATAAAGACATCAATGGCTCAAACTAAAGCTTATTAAAAAAAAAACTACATCCAAATAAAACAAAATTTATCTTTATTTGTTATTGTGTAGTTATGCTAAATTAAATATATATAAATATAAACGATGTCAAACTTTTACGCCGTCCATTTCTGACTCGGGATTTCTAACATATCGTTGAGAAATATATCTCTTAGGTCATCATCTGCCTAGCCTTTTCCCAACTATGTTGGGGTCGGCTTCCAGTCTTACCGGATGCAGCTGAATATCATTACATGGAGTGACTGCCTATCAGACCTTCACAACCCAGTTAGTACTGTGTAATATGATGTCCCTTGATAAGACTGGTTGTCAGACTTTAGAGACACTGACTACCTGTAACGACTGTCAAAGATCTACAATTGACAGCCGGGACAACAGCTTAACGTGCTTTCCAACGCTCGAAGGAAACTCGGTGTAACGGGTGGTCATCCATCCACAAACCAACTTAGGCAAGCGTGGCTTAACCTAAAGATCGACCCGAGCGGCTGCTATGATTTAGCCACAAGCTCCTCTTAGGTATGTGGTAAAAATAAACTACATTAAATATATAAATGCAAGAATGCGGTCGGATACGCAAGCCTATTTAGAATAAAAAGCAACACTATCCGAAAAAGTTTTCACCCTCAAAAGCATGAACACAACAAATATATCCGAACAAAAACCAAACTACAGAACCCTTACTCAAACACTATCATCGCTTCGTTTTTGTCCTTTCTAAATTGGGGCGACGTAAAAAGTTGGTATCAGTCAGTTTATGGTGTTTCAATGAGCGACTGCGAGATAAAAACGATGGCAAAGACAAATGGCAACTTGTTTTCGATGAAAGAAGAACACGGATGGCTGGATACGAGCTAACTTGACAGCGATGTTGGGCACTGAAAAATGGAACATTCGAAATTGGATTTTGGAGTCAGTAATTTTTTCTGGCTTAAAGTGTAGCGTGTGAAAATTTTTGGTTCAACAACTCAACAACTGGTTTTCAGGATATCTACCTATTTGTCGTAGTGACTGCCTTTTTGGTCCAGTGGTCGTAATCACGATAGGTAAGCATGAGGTACTGAGTTCAATTTACAAGTCGGACAAAGTGTTTTTGGGTTTTTATAAGGAATTATTCAGTAGTAGTAGACTGGATTATTGCATGCGGCAATAGGCGCGCCCGCTATTACATGGGATTAAACATAACTAGCAAAATGTGAGTTTATTATTAAGAACGTATTAAGTAGTTTTTTCTACATCGTTCTCACGCGTATAACCTCAATATGAATGATTATATCCATGATTTTGTAAAAAAAAAATGATTTAAAAGAGTGTCCATGGAGTTTTTTGCCCATTCTTCCTCATAGAGATCTATGTTTCGGAATGGGCAACTAAAGTACTTTCGCGAGTTATTATGTCTTGTGACTGGAACTGTAGTAGCATCTTTTTGTTTTTATGACATTTAAAAGTGCCTGTAATGGTCTACTTAATTGAAATAAATGCTTTGAGTTTAAGTACTCCTCTGCCTATCTCTTCGAGAATTACAGTTATGATATTATGTTTTGTTTCTTACATAGTGTATTAAAAATAAAATAGTTCAGTTAGTGATGCTGCTTGGTTTTTGCCTCATTTTTACGCACGCCATCTATTGGCGAAACATAGTAAACATATTTCTAATAATACTAGCTGTATGCCAATGCAAATAGCAATGGGTAGCTCACCGTCCGTCCGTCTATAGAAGACAGGCCGTGTCGACGGCGCGTTTGTGTTTCACGTGCGCCTGAAAGAGATGTCAGCAAAGAAGAGGGCCCTGCCAGGGCCTCCGCCTGCCAGGGTTGCGGGTTGTTCCAAAGAGATACCGCGGTCCCGGAACGTAAAGGGCAATAGAAGGAACATGGGTGGGTTTTAATCTATACAAGTCTGACACTCTCCCCCGCTCCGCCCAGAGCGGGGGAAGTTATTTGATGATTTCCCACCCCAAAAAAAGCCCACCTATGTTTTACAGATGAAATGATTGATTGGTTGGTTGATGAAGAAGCATTCGCTTCTGTTGAGTCCTAAACTCCTGGGTTCAATTGCTGAGTCGAGCAAAGTTTCATTAGATGTTTCCTATAGCAATTCTCAGTAGCGTGTTTGAATTTGTTGATTGCAATAAGCTCGCCCACCACATCACATTTGCATATTTACCGACTGTTTTACAATGTGTAAAAAAGGAGTACTTATACTTATAAATAGGTAGGCACATACATGAAAAGAACACACTATGAAAGAATCATAATTAAAATCAATGATTCAACATTCCAATTTTTTTTTTACTTCACTGTTATGATCCTAGGCGTTCAGGTCAATGGCTGACGGTTGTAGGTACGACTGTGCTGGTTATTTTTCTATAATAGTCTAATATTTAAGGATCTGGGAACATGCACTAAGACTGCTATCACCTTAGCTATAAATGTTATTGCTCCTTTTTTTATTCGTTGTATAGTGTGTCGTATTAAAATTAGAAGCAAACAAACAAAATGAGAAACAATTCAAGAGAAAAGTATTACAAATAATCTCTTCATCAAATTATACAGTTAACCAACTTTGAAAGAGGCAGGCAATACTAATCCTAATTCCGAGAGCTGTATAATTTGCTTTGAATCCCACATAACACGATCGCACATACTCACTGGAGTAACCTAACAGAAACTATCGTTACAGAAACTATCATAACAGAAACATTGCTTATTCGTCCGATAATAATCCTGAAAGGCAAACTAACTAGTCATTCTTTCAAGCAAATTAATGTATAAAATACTTACAAGTACGGACAACATTACGCCTACTATTAAAGACTAGCTGGCGCCCACGGCTTTGCCCGCGTGATGATTGAAAAAAAGTATCCGATGTGTTATTCCAGACTATATTCTAGGTCTGTGCCAAATGTAATCAAGATCCGTTCAGCAGTTTTGACGAGAAAGAGTATCAAACATCCATCCATCCTCACAAACATTCGCATTAATAATATTTGTAGGATAATATAGGTATACGATGACACGGTTGGCGCAGTGGCTGAGCGATCGATGTTGCGTTGCGTGTCGCAGGTTCGGTCCCCGTGAAATGAAAAAATACAGTTGATAAAGGCAGTTAAATCTAATGATAGATTTCTGGAACAAAATCCTTTCAATCCTTTATAAGACCATGAATCCTGCCGACCTCATTCACGATAAAAGGCGTTAAATTAGGAAAGAGATATCGACCAGTCTATTGGAAGTCAATTTACCAGGAAACGATCTGTCGAAGGAACAATTTGGTGAAAAAAAGTGATTCTCGATGAACGGCTCGTCTTGACGGCGAGTGTAATTGGCGAATTGTGTTGTTAACCCCTGTGGTGGCTTTGTGGTGACTGGGTTTTACTGGCTTTTGATGTAGATGAATTTGTTGGTCCTTACGTATTTTTTTCATTGTTATATATTTTTAACTTTTATATAAAGTTTTGAGTAATATTTACGACACAATGTTGTAATACTCGCAAAGCGTGTCTAGCAATAGACTATAAATATAAAAGTTTGAGTTTATTTAATGACTATAGCAATAAATAATTATACCTACACAAAAATTACTTTTTTTTGGGGTGGGAAATCATCAATTAACGTCCCTCGCTCTGGGCGGAGCGGGGGGGAGTGTCAGACTTGTACTGACTAAAACCCACCATGTTCTTTCTATTGCCCTTTACGTTCCGGGGCCTCGGTTTCTTTTTCGAACAACCCGCAACCCCGGCAGGACATAAAAATGACTTAAATTAATGGACGAGATAAGTTCGATTTTAATACCAGAACCAAAAATATGAAATATTGGATTTATGGTAACCAAAAATCCTGCCGGGGTTGCCGGTTGTTCGAAAGACATACCGCGGCCCCGGTACATTAAAGGGCAATAGTAGGAACATGGGTGGGTTTTTAGTCAGTAAACGTCTGACACTCCCCCGCGCCCTACCCAGAGCAGGGGAAGTTAATTGTCGATTTCCCAACCTCAAAAAAGACCTAAATCCAGCCTAGTCTATAATACTTTATATAATATCGATCAAAGATATATTTTCCCAGCTATAACGAACCAAATCGACTCTGAAGTCTGGACACCGACCATCCAATTTACTTTTTCCACAAAAAATATCTAATCTACCCACACGTTCTCAAATAAAATGAAATAAAGCCAATTTTCACAGAATTTCCAGTTAAAGGGGTTGCAATAAATCTTATGGAGAATTGTCTACGTCGGTAGTTCAGTGTTTCGCCCCGATTTCACTTGGGGGTAAACGGGGTAAATAAACTTTGAACATACTGTATTTATGTACAGGGTGCTGTTGTTGACGTTGCTTTAAATTAGGTTGGTCTCGTGTTCATTAGTGAGCGATAGGGGGTTGTTGTTGTTATAGTTTTAATTTTTCGTCTGTGTGTTGTTATGTATGGTGAATTGATAGTGAGATTTTTCACTCCAGTGAATGGTTTTTTGTGTCATTCTAAATTCTTTTTTGACACAATAATTTGTATGTGAGACGTTTTACTTCTCAAAAGATGTAGAATTAAAGGCAAAAGTTAACAAGAAAAAAACAGAGAAGTATAAGTACTCTTCTTACTTTTCTCTCTCAAGTTTGAATGTTAGAGAAATTGAGTTGAATCGGACGTAACGTTGAGAGTTTTTATATTAAACTACTTGCTGGCGCCCGCGGCTTCGCCTGCGTGATCTCGAAAAAAGTATCATATGTGTTATTACAAACTATAATGTACCTTTGTCCCAAATTTCATCAAGATCCGTTTAAGATCCGTAAAAAAGTAACAAACATCCATACAACCCCACAGACATTCGCATTTATAATATCAGTAGGATAGGGTAGTAGGATCTGCTACCTGCGTCTTAGTACGCGTAAGGTTATTATAATGTTCGTTATGGCAACTGTCAGTTGTCATATAGTTATTGACATAATGCAATATTGCTCACTCCCCTATGTTTCTAACGAGATAACATTATAGCCCGACATTGTAGCCCAAGTCCTTCCGAAAGGGGAAATCTATTTCCTAGCTAAATTTCATAACGATCCGATCAGCTGTTTAGTCGTGAAAGGTAACAAATATACAACAAACAGAGTTACTTTCAAGAAGATTATTTTAAGGATATCAATTGATCTTAGAATTACTGTTTCTGAGGAACCTCCTAACGTTACAAGCCGTCTCCAGAAGTACCGCTTTCTGTATCAAACCCTTGACCCAGCTGCCTAACGAGAGCCTTCTCAGGTGTTGGTCGAGGCTCTTGGCAATTAAGCTATTCGCTGTAACGACTATCGGCACAATGATCGCTGAGTCCACATCCCACATGTCGACAACCTCGCGAGCCGATACCGAATGCATTTTATGGTACTAAAAATATGTAGCCTTATAAAAGATACGACTATTGATTTTTAGAGTTTAAGCCTTTTGCTTATTTTGTATCCTTACTAATATTATAAAAGCGAAAGTGAGTTTGTTTGTTTATTTGTTTGTTACCTCTTCACGCTTTAATGGCTAAACCGATTTTGATGAATTTTGGTACAGAGATAGTTGGGAACCAGGAGACGGACATAGGCTAATTTTGTTTTAAAAAAAGTGGGATGTGAGGGAGAAAGAGGGAAGAAAAGGGAAAACTTAGCGTTGCTATTACAAATCAATAAGGTGCAAGGGGAACTGTGTTACCCCGAATTTAACGCGAGCGAAGCCGCGGGCAAAAGCTAGTAAAGTATAAAAGAAAAAGATAAATGGAATCCATTCATGTTTTTATGTCAAAAGTGGTTTTTAAAAGCGATTTAGTATCATCTTTTTTATGTGAGCATCGGTTCATAACTTTTTTTGTAAGTGTAGGTCTTTCTACAAATGTAATGGACATTTTTCATCGTTACTTTAGGTTATTTAAATAATACTCCGATTATTTTCGTTAGATGACTATTTGTTATCGATTTCATAGTTTAACTACCGTCATTTAGCTGACCGAATCTATCATTTAATTATGGGGGTGTGTGTTAACTTGTTTTATATTAACTGATCCTATTATGAGTAGTGGATACTTATGAAGTTTTACAGGTAAGATTGGAAGCCGATCCCAACTAATTTGGAAAAGGCTGGATGATGATGAGGAGTTTTACAACTACAAAAAATATATATGGATGAACCTACTCAGTTTATTTTTATATAAGTTGTTGTTTATGTTTTTATACATATATTTCATTATGTTGTTTCATTACACTATACCATATTACTATACAATATTGACAATATATATTTATATATATTGTCACACAGTGGGTGCCTGAATACGGTTGTCGTTACCGAGGAAGTCACCTAATGAAAGCTGGCGTGACGATTTGGAGTCGTTCCCGCGTAATGGCCAGGCCATATCATGGGAAAGCGGAAAAATAACTGGTTCATCATATTACATTTAGAATGACACTAAGTAGCTAAACAATTAATTGTGTTTCCAAATATACATTTTGCAAAATTTCAACTCAATCGGAATCCGCGAAGTTTGATAAATCTAACTTTGCTTACCCCAGTTGCATTAAAATTGACTTTTAAGGGTTGCTTACCCTGCTGAGGTTGCAGGTCTTTCGGCCGGGGTTGCGGGTTGTTCGGTTAGGGTTGCGGGTTGTTCAAAAGAGATACCGCAGTCCCGGAACACAAAGGACATGGATGTGTTTTAGTCAGTAAAAGTCTGAGACTCCTCCTTATGCCTAAAGTGGGTGAAGTTTATGACAATGAAGAATGTTAACTAATTTTGATTATTAGCAGTCCATATTCTCTGTCAAAAATAAAAAAAACACTAGTGAAAGAATTACTTATTTATGTCAATTAGTTTCCAATTTAGAAGTAAAACAAGACGCGGGCTGCCGGTTACGATGTGACGTCATCACACAACATGCTCAATTGCTCAGTCTGGCTCATTCAGTCCGCTCGTGGTCGCGCGCCCTTACCGTTGAAATTATAACTAAATGCTTTTAAAAAAGTCCAATCTAAATACTAGGAAATCATGTGTTGTGCCTAAATGTAAAAATACAACGCGCGGCGCATTGTGACATGACGTCACAAGCGGTCACGTGACTGTTAGCGGGCTCGATATTTTTCGAAACTTTGAATGTATTGCATTTGGGCGCAGGTGAGACAATAAAAGACGTGTGTCCTCAACGACTGTTATATTTCGAATAAATGTCAGTTACAGAATGTGCGATTGAAGTGAACATTGAATGATTGAATGTTTGACGAATGATTGAAGTATGCTATGTATGAACTTGGATATTTGTATAGGTATATACGTTCATAATGCGTATATTCCAACAGTCCCCCTCAAATATTCAAGTATTTTATACAATCATAAATAGTACCTACTGCATTTCAAGTTACAATAACTTTGATTAACAGCTTAGATTATTTGTTGTAACCAAAACATAATAGCATTCTAAATAAAATTATTTAACTAATAACAATCATAAAAAAAATCATTGAAAAGTTTAAATTAAGTTCAACTTATGCCTTAATTCTAAAAACTTCACAGCGTGTACCATTTTTGTGAAGATGTCAGCTAGTTGATCTCCTGTGGAAATATATTCTAGCTTTATTACTTTGTTAGCAATTTGTTCCCTGGTAAAGTGGTACTTTATATCGATATGCTTAGACCGTTTGTGATTTGTAGGATTATTAGCAATGCTAATACAACTGTTATTATCTTCATATATAATTATTGGTTGTTTTATCGGAATAGAAATACTATGTAATAATGATTTTATCCAAATAGCTTCTCTTACAGCTTCAAATAAAGCCATATATTCAGCTTCTGTTGAGGAAGCGGCGACTGTATTTTGTTTCCGTGTATTCCACGAAATTGTACAATTATCGAATACTTTAAATATGTGACCTGTTGTACTTTTTCGGTCAATAACGTCGCCTCCCCAATCAGAATCTGCATACCCTACTACCAGTTGTTTGTAATCACATTTCACATAGGTCAGCTTTAAGTTAACAGTTCCTTTTATGTATCTCAAAAGATGTTTTAAGCACTTCCATAACTCTTCATTATTTTTACTTTGATACCGACTTAAAGTACCTATAGCAGCACAAATGTCTGGTCGTGTACAAAGCATTGCGTACATAAGGCACCCTATAACGTTTCTACAGGGAGCATCATAATGTGTATCTGAGTTTAAAGCATTGTAATCTAATTTGGATGGAAAAGGTGATTTTGACGGATTGCAATCACTCATGGAAAACTTGCTTAAAACACCATTCAGGTACAAGGATTGATCTAAAGTTAATTTACCTTCACATCGTTCTATCTTTATACCTAAAAATAACTTAATTTCTTGTAAATCTGTCATACTAAATTCTTTCAATAAACGATTTTTATACAATTTTAAACTGTGTATATCTTTTGTACAAATTATTAAATCATCGACATATAAAACAATGTATACATTTTTATCCATACTATTCTTATCTAATATGTATAAACAAGGGTCTACTCCAGAATTTTTGAAACCTATATCCTTAAGAGTATGATCGAATCGCTCAAACCAACATCTAGATGATTGCTTCAAACCGTACAGTGTTTTATTTAACTTGCAAACTTGATTTGAACTAGCTGAGACACCCTTTGGTACTTCCATATAGATACATTCCTTAAGAATGCCGTTCAAAAAGGCGGTTTTTACGTCCATATGATGGGCATGTAAATCAAACTGATTTGCAAGAGCTAAAATAAATCGGAAAGTTGATATTCGAGCTACTGGAGCGAACGTTTCGTCATAATCTTGTAAGTATTGTTGAGTGAAACCACGAGCTACTAATCGAGCTTTATACCGTGTAGGTTCACCCAACTCGTTATTTTTAATTGTAAATACCCATTTTGAGCTTATTATGTTAACATTTTTAGGTCTTTCTACAAGAGTCCAAGTATTATTACTATGAATAGACTCTATTTCACTTTCTATGGCTTTCAACCATTTACTAGAATCATCCCTATTAAAAATATCATCATAGGTGCATGGTAGTGATTTAACAGTTGTGAGCGATAAGAAAAAATCAGGGTCATCAATCTTTTTATAATCAATTGGGGGTAATTTGAGAATTCTTTCACTACGTCTCAGTTTGCTAGATGAAGGTCCAGCTTCTGAGCTATTATCAGGGGAATGATTATCTTTGTGTTTGTTGCCTATTAACTTTGCCGATTTGTCGTCGTTATCGGGATTATTAATTTCGGCGGGAATTTGAACAGGTATATTAGTTACTGGCCTAGAGGACTCGAAATTCAACTCGTCAAATAAACATCCCTCGCAATAAGGAACTGATTATTTTCTGTATTAAATAATTTGTAACCATTTTGGTCATAACCAACTAATATGGCTTTAAACGACTTTTCGTCAAATTTCGATACTTTAGTTTTATCATGAACATAGGCAGTCGAACCGAATATTCTTAAATGACTTATTTTCGGTTTTTTATTGTGCCACATTTCGTATGGTGTTTTATTATTCGAGAGCGCTTTTGTGGGTAGTCTATTTGTTAAATATGTAGATGTTAATATAGCTTCACCCCAGAATATTTTATATAATTTCGCACTTGTAACCAATGTTCGAGCCATTTCGGTTAACGTACGATTCATACGCTCCGCAACACCATTTTGTTGTGGCGTATAGGGTACCGTTAAATGGTAAGTTATTCCCTTACAAACACAATAATCTTTAAACTCATTAGAAAGATATTCTCGCCCATTATCGCAATATAAATTAGTTACTTTATGGTTAAATAAGTTTTCACTTTTAGCAACAAAATCTTTAAAACATTTCAGCACTTCTGACTTAGCGTACATCAAATATGTAACAGTGTAATGTGTAAAATCGTCTATAAACGTAACAAAATAGTTCTTATCATCTACAGTAGAAGGTTTTATCGGACCGCACACATCAGAGTGAATAATAAATAATGGTCGGTTATTATTATAAGATTTATCTTTAGATTTAGCAAACGGCAATCGGGCCTGTTTACCAAGTATGCAAGGTTCACATAACTCATCAGAAGGAATTACCAAATTATCAAAAATTTTACCATCATTTTCATCAACTACATTTTTTAACATATTAATTTTTTGTTTATTTAAGTGACCTAGTCGACTATGCCATAATTTATACTCTTTTGCACAGTTTTGTTGATTTTCTTTAACTAAATTTAAATTACGCAGAGAATTATTAATTTTAAAAGTAATACTAAAAAGATTATTAATGTTCTCACCTGTCATAAAACAAATATTATTTTTACCATAAATTTTAACTCCGTTATTACCAAAATTTACCGACATACCAGTCTTTTGAATGCGATTAACCGATAACAAATTATAACGTACCTCCGGTGAATACAAAACGTCATCAATTGATCCTTGAATATTTAAATTCGTGGTTACCTCGATTCTCCCTTTACCAAACGCCAGGATTGAAGCTCCATTCTTAGCAACACCGATCTTCAATGGTGTGGGTAATTCGACATACGACGTAAAAACCTTTTTAGAGTTGACAATATCGATGCCTTACGGCCGAAAAGGGATAAGCGACATTTTTTGAGAAATTCAGTTATATACATACTTAGAATCGCCTTTTTTTTCTGCGTCGATTGGTCTAGGTAACGTTTGCCTACGTGAAACTTTTTGTCGGTTACGCGGTAGGAAAAATATAGACTTCTGTCAATTTATTTCGTTATAAACGACTTCAATTTTTGTAAAATTATTTTTTTGGTGTTTGATCTACGAATTATTTAAGAATAAAGAAGTTACACCTTTTGGACTTTTTGTAATATTTTAATGATTGTACGTTAAACTATTTTGGCTGGAAGTAAAAATTCAGAAATATGTATTTAGTTTGTTATGCCTGTTCGTGTTTAAAACATAATTAGTCGTTTATTCCGTTTTGGCCGCATTTTGCAGACTCTGTTTGGTCTGTAGTCTTTTTTTCCTCGTTAAAAATAAATGAAAAAATGGAGGTTACTACATATTTACCCGCACACAAATATGTAATAAAAGTTAGCTTATCCTTTTTTTCCCTCCCGATATTTATACAATTTTGGCGGTTAGATAAAAAGCTAGCCCAAAATCTTATCCTTATCCCAATTCATACTCTACGCGTTATGGCCACTTATGGCGCTTATCGAATCAAAAATAATTTAAATTGGCGGTTGTCGGTATCGATTTCTGAAAACTACGAGCGCAAGCGGCAGCGGAACAAATTTTAGTCTCCAGGTGACCACGGGGCAAGCACCACGTGCGCACGCGAGCCGTTTCGGCGCGATAAATTTAGTATTACTTATTATAAGGTAAGTTAAATTTCATGCTGAAAAAGGACATAGATTTATTTATTTCTTGTTTACAAATAGATTACATAACTAAAATTTCAAAGATATTGATTAATTGTGACTTATATTTCAGATTAACAACATGACTGCAAGAAAACGGGCGATGAATATAATTGACAAAGCACTGCACTGTTCTGACATAACATTTCCGACACCAAGAGTGATAAATTTTGGTATACCAGAACCTGTTCAGGTAAGATACTTCTCAAAATTATCGTAATTATGTATGTTAAGGTATAAAAGTAGTAGTAGGTAGGTAACTTATCTATTCTATAGGTATAGGCACTAATATTATAAACTAGTTCCATTTTGCATAGTGCAATATTTGAATCTACTGATCCAATTTATAAAGTTTTACACCGCAAAATAGTTACGTAGGTAGCATAATTTTGTGTGATTAGGTAGGTACTTAAAATAGCGCGGGCTGAGCCGCGTGCGATGTTAGGTATTATTTTATTGTGATAGTGTTTATACGCGAGCGTGTAGGTATAAGTTATTGACATGTTCATTACAAGTAGATTATGTACCTACTTACTATTTGATGTTGTTGGTCTAGTGTTCACAAGCGTGACTTCTGCACGTGAGGTACAGGGTTCAATCCCGGGTCGGGCAAAGTGTTATTATGTTTTTCCACTAGTAATTTCTTAGTAGCAGCAGAGCCTGGAACTGTGCCTGGTAGGTGGCAATAGGCTCGCTTCCTAATATCTACTTGGGACGTAATTGGTGAAACGTTAGTGAACTGCACACCTTTGTCTAACCTTTCAGTGATTAAGGCGTGATATTATGTTTTGTACAAGATTATTATGTACCTACTTACTACGTACCGTAGGTATAGGAGATTACTCAGTTCCGAAAGAATGTACCTACACATTAAGTAGGACAGTTTAGGTAGATACCGTCGGGTCTAATGTTGGTCCCTCTTACTGCTTCTAAATAAGGATCAGCAACGTATGATTTTATTGGTAACAGTAACCAACAATAAGCGTACCTACTATTTGTTTGTCTATGTTTATTAATGAAATTATTTTATTTGTAGGCCAATGTAAGACCACTCGATTATGTTCCGGTTGAAAACGTTGAGCCTGTTAATCAGTTGCTTATGGAGTCTGAAGCCTTGAAAGATCAAACAGTCGCTCAGTTGTTGCCAGAACCATGTATTGCTGAAATTGAAAGATCAATATCACCAATCCCTATATTTTCTGTGACGGCCGATGATTTACCATCAACGAGTTCTGGGCCGGACCCAAAAGTAAATAACAGTGGCATATCGAATCCTAAAAAGAAACGTAAAGCCAAACTAAACAAGCAATATTTTGATTATTATTTATCTGATGAAGAAGATTTTACAACTATTTTTGGAGGTGAAACTGATTCTGATACATACAAGCCTACTTCAGATTCATCAGACTCATCCGATTCTAATAATTCGCACAAAACAAGTAAAGGAAAAAGAAAGAAAAATAATGAAAAAGATGCTGGGAATACGGTATCGTCAACAGATGCACCAGGGCCTAATATAGTAGGAGAGAATGCAACAAAGCAGCAGCGCAAGAATATTAAGAAAGAGAGACAAAAACTAAAGCAATCTGGACAAGCATATGTGAAGCATGATGGATCTGAGGTATCTTCTAAAGAAATCCAACCAAACCCATGCATAGGTAAAAAGTGCGGTAATGATTGTGGTTCTGTGTCAGATGAGAAGCGAAAAAGTATACACACCTATTTTTGGAATTTATCCGTGCAACGCCGTAAAGATTGGCTTGTATCTATGACCCAGAAAACAGTTGTGAAACGAAAGAGAGTTCAAAGTTCTGATAAACGAAGCTTTACTTACAAATATACAATAACTGAAGGTGAAGGACAGCGAGCAGTTTGTCTGCAATTTTTAGCAGCTACTTTGGATGTTGGCCATAAATTCATCCAATACACCGTTCAAAATTCTACACTCGGACTAGCTAAAGAAGATAAGCGTGGTAAGTGTGACCCGCCTAACAAAACTAAGGATTCAACCATTCTGTCTGTTACCAACTTTATAAAAGGCTTACCTGCTGTGCCATCCCATTATTGTCGCAAGGACACTAGCCGTGTTTACCTTCCAACTAAAATGAAAAATTTGGCAAATCTATACAAAATTTACAAAAACAGTTATACAGAGAGAGGAATTGACATAGTAAGCGAAAGAGTGTTTCGCTCCATATTCAATGAAAAATTCAATATTGGTTTCCATGTCCCTAAAAAAGACAAATGTTTGAAATGCCTGAAATTTGAAAGAAATAAAGATAATCCTGAATTAGAAGAAGAAAAGAAGCAACATGAATTACAAAAAACAGAAAGTTACAACAGATTTAAAGCTCATCAGAATATACATAAAAGTGATCCTTCTACTTTATGTGCTAGTTTCGACCTTCAAAAAGTATTAAATACCCCATATGGAGATAGTATGCTCTTATTTTATTCTCGTAAATTAGCTGTGTATAATTTTTGCGTGTATGAAAATGGGACTCGCAACGTCTTTTGTTATTATTGGGATGAATGTAATGGAAAAAGAGGAGCCAACGAAATAGCAACAATACTCAATAAGTACATTCAGACGGTTGATGAACGTGGCACAATTAAAAATTTGTTGCTGTATGCCGATTGCTGCCCGGGTCAGAACCGAAACAGAATTATTATGGCAATGCTGCATACAACACTGCAAACATGTGTTAATATCCAGACTATACAGCTTAACTTCCTACTCACTGGCCATACTTACATGCCGGTTGATTCCGTTCATGCCGTGATAGAAAAAAATCTAAAAAATACAATCATTTATGCACCTTCACAATGGTATACAGTATTCACAACTGCAAGACAAGATCCAGAACCGTACAATGTCGAGCGTTTGCAGTTTTCAGACTTTAATAAATGGGATATAGTCAGCGATAAATACTTTAAAGGAAATTTAACAGGAAAAATAAGTAAGATGCGTATTGTAACTTTTCGGAAGAAGAAGGATAATTTGATTTTTGTTAAAAACTCGATGAGTGACGATGCTGAATCTTATAGTATTGAAGTGCAACCAAAAACCAAAATTAGTCCACCAGCATGCTATAAATCTTTAATTCCTTTATCTAAAGCCAAACATGATGACTTACTTAAATTGTGTAGAGATAAGGTAATTCCTAATTTTCTCCATAGTGAATACAACAGCCTGATTAGTTCCAGTAATGTTAAGGATACACTCCCTGAGTCTGATATCGAGGATGACAGCGTAGAATAAGAAGCTCTGCTTGTTTACATTTTTTATGTGTATTTGTAAGTGAAAGACTGATGCAAGCAAATTGTGATACTTACAGTACATTGTCTATCATAAGAATATTTGTTACTTTATTAAAGTTGAACTTTTTTATAGTTTTTAGATTAGGTACCTATATTGCAATTATTTGAATTGTTCTAAGTAAAAATATTGAGACAAGACGTGATTATGATGTTGAAAGGGCCACTAATTTTAAGAATTTGTTTTCATTATTTTGATAAATTTGATTTTAAACATTGATCTCAATGTGATACAAGTAGCTGTTGCTTTAATTGCAATAGTTCTAAGTCTATTTGATCACGGTGATTTTTTGATACGAGGGTTTATTACAAACAATTGTTATTTAGTATGTTTTTAATTTGATTAAAGTGCGAGGTGCCATTTTTATGTTAATTAAAGACTGAGCTGATTACCTAATTAAATGGTTTTTTATTGTATACCTATACCTCTTGGGTGAACTTGAAATGTTAAATGCAGAGATAACAGTTTTTTAAAGTAAAATAATCAAAATACATCCACTAAATAATTGACATCTTTTCAAAAAATGTGCTTGATACAATTTTCCTTTCAGTCAACTATTGTTACATTGTTGGTTAGATTATATTATCACATTTTTTTTCTCTAAAAACCAAGACTTGACCTTTTTTTCCTTAATTTAAATAAAACATGGGTTGAATTTAGGTCATTTTTACTCGCATCAGATAATTTGATAATTCAATTTACGACATTTTGGGTGATTTTAAAATAAAGACCATTTGGGGATAACCGACAGTAACTGCTTCTTGCAGGCTGAATTACGTAAAAATAAAAACGCCATCTTATAGATAGCATGCTAAATATTATAAAAACTCATTTCCAGGCTTTCGGGAGCTATACTTAATTTTTTATGATTTTTTTTCGTTTATTTTGAACTTTAAATCACTCCCCTGTAAAATTTTAAAAGAGGCGGTTATCCTTTTTCGCCCGTAAGGCATCGATATGATCTGTCGCACCAGAATCTAAAAGAAAAGAAACAGTATCATTTTCTAGATAATTAGCAGATAACTTACATTTTGAAATCATAAAAACGAAACCGTCCTCGTCATTGTTGCAGGATTCAATGTTGTTGGCAGACTTTTTGAAGTTAGCCGATTGATTATTTTGCTGCAGTTTCTTAAAGTAACGGCAGTCCTTTTTGAAATGATTCCGACGTCCGCAATGATCACAATACATTTTTTGATATTTTATGCATTGAATTTCCGGGTTGATAATTATTTTTCTTTTTAGGGTAGGTCTTATTATTGTTATTAAATCTTGACGAATTTTGAGCGCCAAAATTTTTATTTCCAGTTTGTAGGGCCTTAAGTTCTGTCGTGGGCTCAGCCTTCAATTTCACTTCATGATCGAGAAGGCGAGTCTTCACAAAAACCAAATTGAGTTGCTCTTCACCTAGCGTTTCTAACGCAGTTATAACACCGTCATAAGATGTGGGTAGTGTGAGCAAAAGATGCGATATTTTGTCCATTTCATCAAGTCTTGCACCAGCAGAAATCAATTCGGTAATCAAATTATCAAACTTCGTAAAATGTTGTAATAATGTCACATCTGGCTGTAACTTCAGGTTTAACAATTGCTTCTTCGCTCATAAATCTTGTCAAGTTCCTCGAATATAGTCTTGGCGGTTGCAGATTCTTTGGCAAAATGTAAAAATGCGTCACTCAAATATTCAATAATAGTACCTTTAGCAATTCGGTTATTCTTAAGCCAAACCGCGTCTGGTTCCTGTGGTGTGGCACTATTGATAACACTCAACACTTGTAGTTCCTCCAAAAGCGATTTTATACGGAATTTCCATGTACTATATCGCTCGCCATTAAATGGTTGGATATTTCTTTTGTTGCGCGAATCCATTGTTTACGCAATTTATATTTACACTGTATCACTGTATTTTAATTTAATTTTATTACTTTCAACTATAGAAAACGGCCTGGGCCCATAACCTATTGCATTTGGGCGCAGGTGAGACAATAAAAGACGTGTGTCCTCAACGACTGTTATATTTCGAATAAATGTCAGTTACAGAATGTGCGATTGAAGTGAACATTGAATGATTGAATGTTTGACGAATGATTGAAGTATGCTATGTATGAACTTGGATATTTGTATAGGTATATACGTTCATAATGCGTATATTCCAACAGAATGCCTATAAAATCAAAACTACTAGGTTATTTTTGCTACAACAAAAACTAATGTGTTTGTATACATACAGGCTTTACTGAGACAACATTTCAAGCGATTTGGCATTCCTAGTAACATTCTCCATTGCCCAACCGCAAAAAATCGCTTACCCATCGTGACACTTACTGCACAGAGTTAGGGAAGGTTCATATCTGACGGAACATGCGTCGCGTATTATCGGTCGCGTAACGCCAGAACAGACAAATGTATAGAAAAACACTTGACCGTTCACACTCAACCGATGATACGTTAGTGCGTCGTCGACCGAATAGACGCGACTGATGATACGCTCGGCGTATTTTACGTCAGATATAAACCTTCCCTTAGTTACAGAAGTAGCTAATAAAAGCATGTTATAGTACACCAAATTAACTCTCTGGTCTGCTCTGCCTTGAACCGTACCTTCTGATTGATACGATTCTCCCGAAACAAGCGCCGTCGCTAAGTTTCAGTGACCAATAACCGTTCGTTCTGGTCGTGACAGGCTAATTTAATCTTCGGCTTCCTTTTCAATCAGCCTACCTGTATTTACGAATTCGTTTCTCAGTTTAACTTACTAAAGGAAGGGATGTCGTAAGGTTTGATTAGGAATTTAGGTCGGTAGGTACTTTATTTTATTAGGACAAGTATGGCAAGTTTCTGCAGAGCATTAGGTTCTATGTTCGATTCCTGGGTTGGGCAAAAATTTAAATTTATTTATTTGCATAAAACATGGTATTTTTTAAAAAAAAAAAAAGTTGCCCCACTTTAGGAAATTCTCCTGTATCGTGGGTGCGTTTACAAACATTTAAACTCACATACACAAACAACCAGACCCAAAACAACTATCTACAGGGCATACAAATATTTGTTCCGTGCGGGAATCGAACCCGCGACACGCAGCGCAGCAGTCGAACGTTCAGCCACTGCGCCAACCGTGTCGTCAATTTACAATCGCCGAAACAGTTTTAGAACATACATGTTTTGCTTTTTAGGTATAAGCATGCAAATTTTACAGTAATAGTACACAACTTTCATCATCCAATTTTATACTCTAGGAACTCCCTGACACTGTAAAAACTTTTAGCAGACAGCCATTTGTGTAATTTAATGTAAAAAAATCTCGTATTTAATTTTTTAAATTCATCTGGTATCTTGTTATTGTAATTTTCCATCAGCAATTTCTCATTAGCAGCCTCGGAGGCCTGGATTGGTGGCTGATTGATGAGAATAGGCTTGTTACCTGGGGCTTAAACATAACTGGCACCTCTGCCTGACACTTAGGGGAGTACAGGTGTGATGTTAATGGCGAGCTATAGTGACAAGTGGACCTGAGAATGCACGTAACTCCCTTGGTACTGGCTAAGAGTTGTCAAAAGCCTTGAGGTCTTTTTTTCGATTAATTTCCCCCATTATTTCCCGGGGTGAATGTCAGATTTTTACTGACTAAAACCCACTTACACATGGGTAACATGGAAAAGAGGGATCTTTCGCCCTTTATGTTCCGGGGCCGCGGTATCTCTTTCGAACAACTCGCAACTCCGTCAGGCTGTGGCCCTGGCAGGCCCCTCTGTTTGCTGACATCTCTTTGAAGCTCGCATGGAACACTAACGCGCCATCAACACGGCCTGAATACCAGTCTTACATAAGAACCAATAACTGGGTTGTGGAGGCTAGACAGGAAGTCGCTGCATGCATAATGGAGTTGCAGTGTTGTAGTTATGATGCCGTAACGTCTGATAGGGGAGAATGGAAGAAGAAAACGTGTTGCGCCGACCCCAAATAGAATGAGACAAGGGCAGAAAAATTATAATGAGTCAGCATTGATTTTCTTGCCCATTCTTCTCCATTCTGATCTACGCTTCAGTATGGGCAACTACAAGTAGGTACTTTGACAGTTATGTGTATAACTGGGACTTTATTTTGTTGTTGTCTTCGTGTCCACAGTTAAAAAGTGTGACCTGTAACTGGCTTACTCGGAATACCTAAATGCTTTGATGGATTAATAATATTGGTATTCATCTGCATCCGGTTAGACTGGAAGAAAAACCATTTTTTTTTGTTAAGTTGTTGATTTAATATTTTTTTAATGCTATATAGTTATTATGGTAACACACAAAATTGACAATATTTCAATTTTCTTGTCAGTAAACTCATGAATATATTTTATAACTGCTTCAATATTAAAAAGTCTATGAATAAATGATCAAAGCATTTTACGTGTAAAATTTAGATAAAAACAATATTTAAGCTTCAAATTTTACCTGTTTCACAAAACCCATAAATAACTTATTAGCAAACAAAAACACGTATCAATCTCTATTTACAAAACAAATAACATCATTCACCAATCAAATTATTGTGAAAACTCTTTTTGAACGTAAAAAATATATCATGAATTTGTCAGCACAAATCTGCCCGACGCAAAAAAGACAGGTTCTCATTTTACTGAAGTGTTAACAAATACCGAATGGTAAATTGATATTTAACTAAGAAAATTCCCAGTGTCAACAACCAGGGTAACCGCAATCCGGTTACCATGGCAACCATCTCCCTTATTCCATTTCCATAATTTCATTTCAATGTAAACTTGATAATTGGCGTGTTTCGAGAAAGAGAGAAAAAAAAGGAGCGAGTTTTTACAAATTTATTATTTGTGCTTGTCGCGGAGATTGGTCCTGAAAGCATTTTTTTGTAACGGTATTGTTGTAAGAAAATAAAAGTAATAATTTTTGGAAGCATATTTTGCAAGCGGGAAGTTAAAAATGAATGACCTTCTATGCTTTTTAGGGTTCCGTGCATGCCCAAACGAAACCTTTAGAAGCTTACTTTGTTTGCCGTTCGTACTCAAAAACGCGTGCTGAAATGAATACTCAGGTCTGCTATCTCTTCAAATCACACTTTTACCTTTATTTTCAAAGATACAGATGTGTATGCTTCGTTCATGTTGCATATTTTTTCAACACTCAATGGATTCCATTGAGTGTCGAAATATGCAACATAAAGCAATGTTGTAGAGCACAAATGAAGGAAAATATCAGGAAACTGTAATTTTATAGCTATACTAGCTTTTGCCCGCGGCTTCGCTCGCGTTAAATTCGGGGTAACACAATTTCCCTTGCGCCTTATTGATTTGTAATAGCAACGCTAAGTTTTCCCTTTTCTTCCCTGTTTCTCCCTCACATCCCACTTTTTTTTAAAATTAGCCTATGTCCGTTTCCTGGTTCCCAACTATCTCTGTACCAATTCATCAAAACCAGTTTAGCCATTTAAGCGTGAAGACGTAACAAACAAACTCACTTCCGCTTTTTTAATATTAGTAAGGATCAATAACACACTTCTACAGTTACGCTAGTGTGCATCATTCCACTGCTAGGCAAGGCCTCTCCCCATGACCTAAAGTTGGTACAATCCAAGGCCAATGTGGACCCTGTTCGTTGGTTTTATCCAGCTCATCTCGCCATCTACTACGAGGTCTGTTGCAACGCCTTCACGCTCTAGAAAGTGGCTATTTATAAATTGTTTATCGTCTAAATTTTTACATTTAACAAAATTTTAAAATGAACACAACTGGTTGCTTCAAAGCTTGACATGCTAAAAAAAAGATGTTTTGAAATGGAAATGAAGTGCTTCAATGAACAAATTTTCTCAAGTTCCCTATTCGAACCCAACAAAGAATTTACAAAAAACAACTTTCCCAAGCAACGTAGGACCAAGAAACATTTCCATGAAAAAAATGGTCCTTTCCTTACACAATAATATTCCTGCTCTGCGTACAAATTTATAATTTACAAAATCACTTACATCGGGTGGTAGCCGTGCACAACACTCTCTAATAATCAAATATGTATGCTTCACTTGTACAGTCACAAGCAACAATATTGGACTTACCCTGTTTCAAAATATTGGGATAATTGTTTTTATTCGTACAGTACATCCAAAGGTTGTCTGGAAGATGTCGCTATTTGCGATAAGACTGTCATTGAATTAACAAATTCTGTAAAACAGTTATGTTGAACTTTTGGTGTGCAATCCTTACTAATATTATAAAAGCGAAAGTGAGTTTGTTTGTGTCTTTACGCCTAAACGGCTAATCCGATTTTGATGAATTTTTGTACAGAGATAGTTGGGACCCTGTAGAGTGTAGATGGACATAGGCTATTTTTATCTATTTTTTTTTCAGGTGAGAAATGAGGGAGAAATAGGGAAGAAAAGTGAAAACTTAGCTTTGCTATTGCATTAAATAAGGCGCAAGGGCAAAAAGTACAAGTAGCAGGTACCTGCAAATCAGGAAAGGGGAATTGTGTTACCCCGAATTTAACGCGAGCAAAGCCGCTGGCAAAAGCTAGTAAAGTATATTTTATTCTATTAAATGTATTTGAAAAAGAACCTACCAGCGTATCAGTACTCCTCGAGACGGAGTACGAATACGGTTCGCATTGTATGGAGATTTCTGTCTTTGGAGGCGTAATCACCGGTAGCTTGGACCCTGCTTCCGACACCGGCGGATCACTGCTTTTTGCTTTTAGATGTGTTTCTTATTTAATGACTTGAAAAAAAGAAATATAAAAAGGTAACAAACATGATACTTATTATTTCCTCACTGCTGGGATCTCCTCATTTAGGTACAGACGTGGCGATTTAAGACATAGTCAAATTGATAATCATACTGCTAGCTCTATTTGAGTTGTCTAGATGTAGTAGTACCAAAGATAAATTCAAAACGGGTTCTAAAATTGTATATTCGTAACAACATGCAATTGCAATCAATACAGTTGGAAAAATTACTTCTTTAAAATTGTTATTTGTGTACTAGGTAGGCACAAATAACAATTTTGAAGAAGTAATTTTTGTATGGTGTCTGTGACTGTACAAGACGTTTTCGTCAAATACCGGTTTCCGCGTTACGACGGATTGAAAAACTTAAGTGCTCTTCGGAATTATTTTCTCTAAGGATTCAGACATGAGATGAAATGGTTATATTGTGAAAAAGCGATGTTTCCGAATTCTGCGTAAAGGCATTTTTTTTTAAACGAACATGTTTTGGATTTTCTTGTTTTGTGAGCGACTTTTGCTATGATTTTTGAGTAGGAATCCTTGGGGTCGTTGGCGTATTATAACTTTTATAAATGCAATTAATATCGCACATTATGATATTTATCGCCAGACATAATCCTTACTATCCTTACTAATATTATAAAAGCGAAAGTGAGTTTGTTTGTTTGTTACCTCTTCACGCTTTAATGGCTTAAACGATTTTGATGACTTTTGGTACAGAGATAGTTGGGAACCAGGAGACGGACATAGGCTATTTTTTTTTTTTAAAGTGGGATATCAGGGAGAACGAGGGAAGAAAAGGGAAAACTTAGCGTTGCTATTACAAATCAATAAGGCGCAAAAGCAAAAACTGCAGGTAGCAGGTACTGTGTTATACCGAATTTAACGCGAGCGAAGCCGCGGGCAAAAGCTAGTCTTTTATATTTTTTGCGGATGGGAAATCATCAAAAATTTCACCCACTCTGGGCTAGCAGAGTTTTGCTGACTAAAACTAAGCGACGTTCCTTCTTTTGCCCTATGTCCCGGGGCCGTCGTATCTCTTTCGAACAACCCGCAACCCCGGCTATTATATATTTTTATCTTATCACTTATTTAGATGCAATTTAATATTACACATTATTTATCTGAGACACAAATTGGGACACAATCTGCGTCATTAATTCAGCTAAAAGAAGAAGAATTTAAATCTCTTTGTTTAGAGAGTTTACACAACAAAATTCAAGAAGTAATTTAAATTCAATAAAGTCTTGTGCCTTTCATAACTGTAACTTAAAATAGCAATACTTCCTGTGGATGGCAATAAATCACGAGCAATATCTCGTTTTTATGCGAGCAATAATGATCGTATGCATTCGTGGTTCTGTGGGACATTAATTTTCATTGCTTTGCTGTTGGGACCGTTAATATGAAATACTGGGACGCATTGTTCCCGAGATGTCGTTGTAAAAACGTACCCACCAATTCTAGAAATTGTGTAGTTGGGTCTATTACTTGATGCACTAATGTTTTGTTTTGTTAAGTTATTACCACGCAGTTAACATTTCTTAACTCCTGGTTTGCAAGAGATACAGTAGTTTTATTGTGTCAGTTGCAGCAGTTGGTCGGGGTTGCGGGTTGTTCGAAAGATATACAGCGGCCCCAGAACATGAAGGGCAAAAGAAGGGTGGGTTAAAGTCAGTACAAGTCTGACACTCTCCCCCACGCTGCCCAGTGCGGAAAAGTTTTTTTTTTTAATAAAACGTTGCCCCACACTAGGAATTTCTCCTGTATCGTGGGTGCGTTTACAAACATTTAAATTCACATACACAAACAGCCAGACCCGAAACAACTACCTGTAGGCCGTACAAATATTTGTTCCGTGCGGGATTCGAACCCGCGACACGCAGCGCAGTCATCAATCGCTCAGCCACTGCGCCAACCGTGCCGTCATCTCATCGTGCAGTTATTTGATAATTTCCCATCCGCAACAGAAAAAAGCCTAGTTGGTGAATGTTCGCAAGCGCAACAACTGACCAGGAAGTCCTGAATGTTGATTTCTGGTACGATATAACTGCTTTTGTTTTAGATTGTTTAATTCATTTTTATTTTTAACTAGCTTTTGCCCGCGGCTTCGCTCGCGTTAAATTCGGGGTAACACAGTTCCCCTTGCGCCTTATTGATTTGTAATAGCAACGCTAAGTTTTCCCATTTCTTCCCTCTTTCTCCCTCACATCCCAATTTTAAAAAAATAGCCTATGTCCGTCTCCTCGTTCCCAACTATCTCTGTACCAAAATTCATCAAAATCGGTTTAGCCAGTAAAGCGTGAAGAGGTAACAAACAAACAAACAAACTCACTTTCGCTTTTATAATATTATATAGTAAGGATGCTGCCTTTGTTTAGAGGATGGTGGTGTGCAATACGCTATGGATTTAGTAAAAGATGAAGGCCAAACAAACGATGGATGAACTATGTGAAGGATGATATGGTGAGAAAGAAGGTGTTCTGTATTTTCAATTTCAATTTAAAATGTTCGTAACCCAACGCCCCAGTTGTAACTAACAAATATGTGTGTGAAGCCACCCTTACATACAGGAGTTAGAGAACTAATCACTTGGCAAATATATCATGTCAGAACTTCTAAAAACTTTTAGTTCACAAAAGTTCTGCACCACAGATTTCTGGGATGACGTTTTGCTTGCCACAGCAGTAGCGCGTTCTCTCCGTTTACCCTGCGCGAATTGTTCGGTAGTTTGAACGTATTCCCACTAATCAATTTAACTTTCAAATATTTAAATTCTGAAATAAAATTGTGTTAAATTATTAACGCGGAACGTGTGAAGAAAAACAGAAAGCTGCCACGCTAAAATATAATTCAGCTGGATACATCATTTTACCACATTTTAGACACGCAATAATGACCCATATAATAATGGCATTTGCAACATCGCTAAAATATCAGATACTCGAAATAAGTAACAAATATGGTAAATATCCTGTCTTAAGTGTTAATAATAATGTTAGTGACCATGTCAATTTAAACACTTATATAGATACTAGCTTTTGCTTGCGGCTTCGTTCGCGTTAAATTCGGGGTAACACAGTTCCCCTTTAAGGATTTGCAGGTACCTGCTACCTGCAGTTTTTGCCCTTGCGCCTTATTGATTTGTAATAGCAACGCTAAGTTTTCAATTTTCTTCCCTCGTTCTTCTTCATATCCACTTTAAAAAAAGAAAATAGCCTATGTCCGTCTCCTGGTTCCCAACTATCCCTGTACCAAAATTCATCAAAATCGGTTTAGCCATTAAAGCGTGAAGAGGTAACAAACAAACTCACTTTCGCTTTTATAATATTAGTAAGGATACAAGATGAATAGCGCCATCTCTTTCACACCCTGTAATATGAGTAAAACAATATCACTTTAAGACATCATAGTAATCCCACTGGTCTTTAGAAGATTTAAATAAAGAAAAATGGAAGAGCCAAGAGACCTCTGTAAAAACTCATTTTAGGTGTCCCCTGACACCTTGTTCATCCTGTAAAATCGCTGGAAGGTAGAAAGAATATGGGTCACTATCAAGCAAAAAGACAGCGAAGTTACGTGTCATTCCCCTGGACTTTTATTACCTCGTACACGTGAGACGTCTAAGAGAATTTATCAAGCTGTGAGTAAATTAAAACCGTTCTCTCTTCGATGTGTACGTGGTCATTAAGCCGTTAATGTAGATACATTGTTCATTTTGTAGGAAATTGGCTTACGGGTCGCTGTTCTTGGCTTTAATTTATGTAGCTAGAAATGGGTAGTGAGAGTCTGTTTAAAATAATGGCACGGTTTGCCCAGTGGTTGAGCGATTGACTGCTGCCCTGATTGTCGTGGGTTCGATTTCCTCACGGAACAAATGTATGTATGGCCTACAGATAGTTGTTCCGGGTCTGGCTGTTTGTGTATGTGGGTTTAAATTTTTGTAAACGCACCCACGATACAGGAGAAATTCCTAGTGTGGGGCAACGTTTTTTTTTTTTTAAAAAAAGAAAGTTAATGCAACTTACAATGTTATAAATGTGAAGGGTCCACCCTTAATAGCAGAACTTTTTATGTCATAATTTTATTTTGCATAACAACGGATAGCATAAACTTCATTTCGCAGAAAATTGTTTGGCAGACACTCATATTACATACATTCAAAACTCATAATTTTGTAAGTCAGAATCATCTCTAGACATAAATTTCATATCCATAATATTTCAAAAGCAGAAACATCATTTCGCAGAAAGTTCACAGTCAGAATCGTCTTTTGGCATATATTTCATATTGATATCATTAAACGGCAGAATTGTCATATCGCAGAAAGTTTATAGTTAGAATCATCTTTATCATTATTTGTTGTCATTTATTTTAATTATTTAGTTCTTTAAAATAATATCATTTATATAACTATTATTTAATTGAATTTGAAATAATGTCATTTAATTCCATAAGTAATTATTACCCTAATGTAAATAGTTCAGTTCCGGGTTTACTAAAAACAATCTCATTTTCTATTAATGCAAGTCGTTACTGGCCCGCGCCGGCCGCTGCCGCGGCACCGCTCGCTCGGCTCGTGCGTAGGGGGTCACAGTTTTAACCTAACCTAACCTACGCATTTTTTTTAACAAATTAACCTAATCTTAATAGTTGAGTCCCGGGTAACCTACTAAAAACAATGTCTTTTTTTTCTATATAATTCCAAAAATATCGTATTTTTGCCTTAATATGTTTTGTATACAATTGTAACTCACAGTATCGGTTCACGCCAAAATATTACAAACTCAAAATAAATAACAAACATGGTAAATATCCCGTTTTAACCGTTAATAATAATGTTAGTGACCATGTCAGTTTAAAGACTTATAAGGCATTTAAGTCTTTAAACTTAAAGTTATTCTTAATAAAATTCTGCCATCTGCATAGTATGAAAAGTGAAATTATACCAAATACTCGTCGCTCTAAATGAACATTATGCTAAACGATATAATGCGAAATTTGAACTCTGCCAATCGTAATTATACTAAATGTAATTCTGCCATCTTAAAACTATGCAATTGTAAATTCGGAGTTTTAAACATTATGCCAAACGATAATTATATCAAATAATTTTTATGCCTTTAAAATGTTCGTTTAAAGAAAAATATGCTAAGTGTGTTATGCCAAATAAATTTCGGAGCATCAAGATTCTGCCAGATAGAGGGAACCCAAATGTGAACACATCTTTATTCAGTCAAAAGTCAAGGTTTTCTAAGATATCTAGATCAGAAAAGAATGCCAATTTTATTAGCATCTTAGCCTATGTGTATAGCAGAAGAAATAACATAATTTTCGTTAAAATAATCAAAAGCATTTTAATCTGATGAGAGCGAAAACGTAAAGGTTTCGAATTTCACATCCTCAAAATCGTGGCAGCCTCATACGAATGCCCCGCATCTCTTTGAACTTTTCACCGTCCTGAATTTATTACACACATTTACATTCCCCCGTTAATAATCACAATAAACAAATTTTATGTTACGACTTCATTCCCTTGCCTTTTATCATGTCCCCTGGCGTGTACGTCCCCTATGTATTTATCAGCGTATGAAATCCGCTCGCGCCTTCTACTTTTTATGAAGAGAGAGCAAACAAGTACGTTTATGTTAAATCAAATTATTTGTTTACCGTTTTTAAGGGTTGCGTACCTCAAAAGGTAATAACGGAACCCTTAGAGGATCTTTTTGTTGTTCGTCTGTCTATTTCTCAATACCTTTTATCTCGGGAACCCGTGGAGATTTCGAGTTGAAATTACAACCATATACTCAAATTTTTAATCCCTTGGAGATGCGCAATCAAAAGATATGGCCATCTATGTCGTACTAGCTTTTGCTCGCGACTTCGCCCGCGTGGATTAATAGTTCCCGTTCCCGGGGGATTTCCGGGATGAAAACTATCCTATGTCCTTTCTCGGGTCCCAGACTATATCTGTACCAAATTTCATTGAAATCGGTTCAGTGGTTTAGGCGTGAAGAAGAGACAGACAGACAGAGTTACTTTCGCATTTATAATATTAGTTTGGAAGTTTGGATCATCTGTCTATCTCAGAAACCAGTGGAGATTTCGAGTTGAAATTACAACCATATACTCAAATTTGTAATCTCTTGGAGCTGCGCAATCAAAACATATGGCCATTTACGTGTATTTATGTATGTCGCAAAGTACAGACGCCTGCACATCAAGCTACTACAATCTGTCAGATTTGTTTGACAGATTTTCGACTTTATTTCTAAAGTTTAAGGTTGAAGGTTCATTGGGAAAAATTGACAGTTTCGGGTAGCTTGACCTGCAGGCGTCTGTACAAAAATAACTTTGAACCTGCTAATAACGAGTAATAGCTAGTTCAAACGTTTTGTACAAAAAAGCCAGTAAAAGACCAACTATTATTTTTTTCTAATGGGAAATCATCAAATAACTTCTCCCGCTCTGGTTAAAGTCAAAGGGAGTGTCAGACTTTTACTGACTAAAACACATCCATGTTTCTTTGGTTTCCTTTCCTACGGTGCACGAGTCTAACTTGTACTTGGTGAATTTTGTATACAAACTGCGGCTGAACATAATTATAAGCTTTTACAGTTTTCCACTATATTAATCTTTCACTTACGGAATATATTTCGTGGATTAATTGAATAGATTATTTTTATAACTTTTTAAACTGATATTATCACTAATTAATGATCATGTTCCATGCTCTATGTAATGGTCTTAGTTATTTTAATTTGCTGGTAGAGTGTTTCTTATATTGAGTCAGACTTACGCACCGACGGTTCCGTACAAACTGTCTGTCTGTCTGTAATCAGAGAACACTAAATTAGGATTCCTTTTTTTTCTATTAAGTGCGGAACCATTAAAATGTAGAGAATATTGTGATATTTTAATTAATACTTAGGCAAGAATTCATGATGTGAATGGCAAAGATAAACACGTAAAAAGAAAAGATTCTGTTAAATTAACGTTATGTAGATCAGTCCTTCGTATCCACTGAACAATACTAATATAATCTATCTGTAAGAGGATAACGCTGTAATCGAACTTCAATTTCTTTTTTTTTGACAGGCCTGTTGGTCTAGCGGTTAGTGGCCCTGACTGCTGAGCCGGAGGTCGTGGGTTCGATTCCCACCCAGGACAAACTTTGTGTGATGAGCATGATTGTTTGTTCTGTGTCTGGGTGTGATTTATCTATAATATGTATGTATTTATAAATTATATAAGTATGTATATCAGTTGTCTGGTTACCATAACACAAGCTCTGCTTAGCTTGGGATCAGATAGCCGTGTGTGAGTTGTCCCAAGATATTTATTTATTTAATTCAGTAATACAAATTGATGGCAATTTTATTATAATCTGGTTTATTTTATAAGCACTTGTAAAGATAATATAAAAATGTTTTTTTTAATACCTAGCATTTCAGGATGCTCGTACAGTTAGATAAATGCAACTTGTACCTACCGTTGATGTGCAACACTCGAAATATTATTACCTGTAAATAAAAAATAGCAAATTAATTAATGTATACTTCATGAAAAACAGTGAAACGTGGACTTAATGCCACAAAACATTTTCTACCATTCAACCTCTGGGTAAATAAGTGATATTGTACAATAATGCATATTAAATTATTGTATTTCTATTTGGTGGGACATTATGGAACTTCAATTTCCTATAACACCTATTATTATCTATGCCCACTATGAAAATATTTTGACAACATTGTGCTAGAATGTTTAGTCAGTAAAACTTAGTATCTACCAATAAAAAACTAACTATTTCCTTTTACCCCGGTTCAATTTCCCCCAATCCTTTATTTATTCATTTACGCTCCCCGGAAAAATCCAATCCAGTACGCATGCATTAGGAGAACATGTGGGGTGCCCCAAAAGCTGAGCAGATACCCAGATAATTGTTCTTTCACGCACTTTACACACTTTAAAAACTGCCCTACACTGGGACTATTTCCTGTATCGTGGGTACGTTTAAAAACATTTAATCTCACATACACAAACAGCGAGACCCAAAACAACTATTTGTGATCCATACAAATATTTGTTCCGTGCGGGGATCGAACCCGCGACACGCAGCGCAGCAGTCAATCGCTTAGCCATTGCGCCTTTTCAAGCCAATACAAATACAAGCAATAATACTCATTAAACAGGTGTACCTGCTGTTACACTAATCACTAATCAGAAGCCAAGAGAATTTTTATATTAGCCAGCTATGTGATTCTATGATTTAGGGGGTTTCAATGTTTTTTTTTTCGATTTGATTTTTCTGTGTAGAAGTTTCTGCATATACGATAGTTGATACAGGTTTTTCATTATATACATATTTATATAACCTTACTTTTAACCGCATTTCGACTGATGCGAAACGGTCCGTAAAATAAATGTAGTAAAAAAACTTTTTTGCAAAAAATAAAACCGACTTCCAAAAAACTAAAAAGTGGAAAATAACTTTATTTCCGGAAGTCGGTGGCTTTTGTTGGTTTCGTTGCCTTTTTTGCCACCGACTTCCGGAAATAAAGTTATTTTCCACTTTTTAGTTTTTTGGAAGTCGGTTTTATTTTTTGCAAAAAAGTTTTTTATTTCAGCATTTTTAGTTTTAGTATTTTTTTTTTCGGGTGGGAAATCATCTAATGACTTCCCCCGCTCTGGGCGGAGCGGAGGGGCATGTCAGACTTTTACTGACTAAAACCCACCCATGTTCCTTCTATTGCCCTTTACGTTCCGGGGCCGCGGTATCTCTTTCGAACAACCCGCAACCCCGGCAGGCGGAGGCTCTGGCAAGCCCCTTTGCTTTGCTAACATCTCTTTGAGTGAAACACGAACGCGCCGTCGGCACGGCCTGTCGTCAATCGACGGACGGACGGTGAGCTACCCATTGCTCGCCGTCCACAGGCCCGCATCTACGGTGGCCGGGAGTCGTCTCGCGGCGCCCGGCGCCCGGGGCGTCTCCCGCGGCGGCTGGGTTGGCTAGATGTTCTCTCCCTCAAACGCCCGGCCACCTCCTTTGCTAGCATATTACTGCTTCGCAGAAGGAGATGACCGCTTTCCATTCCCTCTCGCTCCGGACCATGGCCTGAACCAGGGCCAGACGCGAGAGATCGCCGCCGCCGATCGCCTCCACGAGGGCACGGCGGTGCTCCGCCCCGCTTGGGGCAGACCGCCACTCTGTGTTCCACCGTGTCCTCCGGGCGATCGTCACAATGGTGACACCCGGGCGTTTCCTCCCGCCCGATTATGTGCAGGAACCTCCCGAAACTTCCGTGTCCGGTGAGGACCTGCGTCAGGCGGTAGGTGAGGACGCCATGACGCCTCTCCAGCCACTCCTCAAAGAGGGGACTTACCGCCACTATTGTGGCGTGCCCTGCACGGGGTTGCGACAGTCGCTCTCTCCATGCCACCATGAGATCGCACCGGTCTGTCCGCTGAGCGGCAATTTGCCGCGGCAGCGGAGTTTCCCCCCGGCGTAGTGCTTCCGCGCGCCACTCAAACAGGCGCGCGAGCACTATCGCCTCCAGATCCCACGGTGGCAATCCGGCAAGGAGGTTCACTGCCTCGCCGGAGATCGTGCGGTAGCCCCGGATCAGCCTAATGGCTACCACCTTTTGGGTTTAGTTATAGTATTATGATATAATTCGCAAACACTGTTATTTTTAGCTTTTTAGTGCGTAGGTCCCATCTTAAATACAAGCTTTAATTCCACATCACGCTATAGTATTGAATACTTTCTAAATTATGCTTTAGTTTAAAACCAATTCAGAAATCATATGCATCATCGCCTAGGGGATACAGCTGATACTAAACATGATCTGATGATTATGTTTCTTAATGACTAGGTGAGGGGGGGGGGGGGGTACGGGCACCCTGCTCCCACTCGCCTGCCTACCCTGGCGAAACCCATACTTATACATGTGATTGCAGCAATCACGGCAGATTTGCTGTCATTTATTGAAGAGTTCCGTTGTATATCACTGAAGATCTATCACCAAATTAAAATACAATCACCTCAAAAAACTGCGATGACCTTCCAAATCATAGTTCATAGCGTTTTTTGTTCATTTGTCTTCGACAACCTCTAAAATTATATCATCTACGTAGACGAAGTCAATCTAATACGCATTAATAAAGATAACTCAAAAACTACTGGCCGGATCTTGATATTTTTTTTATGGGACCAAACGACAACCACCAGCTTTCGAATAAAAAAAGAATCATCAAAATCGGTTCACCCAGACCAGAGTTATGAGGTAACAAACACAAAAAAAAAAAATAAAAAAAAAAAAAAAAAAAATACAGTCGAATTGAGAACCTCCTCCTTTTTTGAAGTCGGTTAAAAAATTGAAAGAAAATGTTTTTGTTTCTTTCTTTTCTTTTTTATTAATTTCAAATCAATAGGAAGTTCTCAAGTAGGCTACATTTAAAAGTTTCATTTTTCAAAAAACGAAACCTTTGTTGTCTGTCTATTAAAACCCTTGATCTCGGAAACGCGTGGAGGTATCAAGTTGAAATTAGAACCATATTTATTAAAATCTGTGGTGTCTTTGTGCTGTGAAAAAACCTCTTAACCAACCAACCCTTAACCCTCTTAGTCTACGCAGTCAAAAGATGTTGATGCCGTTTATGTCACAAGTAAGTACCAAACCGCTCTTGTTTATCACTGAACGAACATAATCACTGAAATAATGGGAACTGCAAACAGCCTACATAGTATGTTTTGTAATTCCACTGAGAGTTGCAAAATAAAAATATGTATAGCCGTTGTAAAAACTAAATCATATTTGAGTACTATCGAGGGAATGTAAAAAGTTGACTTAAATCCTTAATACTCTTAAGAAATTTTCCAGTTATTTTCAATATTACTTTAGTTTTGTTTGTAAGTCTACGTCAACGCAATAACATTACTTTTAAACAGACTTAGCTTTATTTTTACACAAAAGACGGCCATTTTCATATTATATAACAGTCTACTTTTTAAGTAGTTGGAATAAATTAATGTAGAAACTAGACATTATGGGCTCCTGAGACGAAGCCACTTTAAAATGTATGAGTAATATTATAATAAGTAAAGTTTGAGCATCATCATTTTCCTGCCCTTGTCCCATTCTATTTGGGGTCGGCGCAACACGTTTTCTTCTTCCATTCTCCCCTATCAGACGTCACGGCATCATTTACTCCTTTCTCCTTCATATCATTCCTTACACAATCCATCCATCTTTTCTTTGGCCTTCCTCTCGCTCTCCGTCCATCAACATTCAGATCCATCACTCTTTTAGTCACATGTCCTTCATCCCTCCTCATTACATGTCCATACCAAGACAAACGACTCCCTTTCAATTTTTAATAAGTAAAGTTTGAGCATTGAGGCTCTAACATGAACGCCAGACTTGAACATTGCGTAAATTGGAACGATTAAAAATCGTTCCAATTTACGCAATGTTCAAGTCGCCTTTAAATATATAGCTTCATATATTACTATAATTGATGAAGCTATATAAGACGGGCCTGTTGGTCTAGTGGTTAGTGGCCCTGACTGCTGAGCCGGAGGTCGTGGGTTCGATTCCCACCCAGGACAAACTTTGTGTGATGAGCATGATTGTTTGTTCTGTGTCTGGGTGTGATTTATCTATCTATATCTATCTATATCTATCTATACTTATAATAAATCTGTAGAGAGGTCAATTCTGTACATGAAATATATTTCCAAAATAACTATCAGGGGGTGATTAGTGATCGATACTGATGCCAAAAATGCAATCAGTAAAATTTTTGTCTGTCTGTCTGTCTGTCTATCTGTCTGTCTGTCTGTCTGTCTGGATGTCTGTATGTTCGTTATAGAAACAAAAACTACTCGACGGATTTTAACGAAACTTGGTACAATTATTCTTCATACTCCTGGGCAGGTTATAGTATACTTTTCATCACGCTACGATCAATAGGAGCAGAGCAGTGAAGTAAAATGTTGGGTAATCGGGAGAAGTTGGTTAAAGCTAGACAGAAATCATGTATGACGGAAATGTTCTCCTTAAAATTATATAAAAAATATCCTACGACAGCATAGGTCTATCTTTTATGGTTGACTCACAATAACACGTGTAACTCCCGATAACTTAGCATTTCGGAGCTTTCTGATTATATTTGTCTACTCTTACGTTTATAACACTCCCACTCATCTCTAATTAAAAACAGTTAACATTATTACGTATTCAATAAAAAAAGAATCATATAAATCGGTATACAAACACCAAAGTTATGCATGAAATACGCTAATAAGCCATCGCGCGTGAATACTGAATCATGCTATAAGGATTATTTTTGTGTAATATTTGGCTGTTGATGCGAATAGACGTTCAGAGTGTTCGACCTTATTGACAGACAATGCTTTCAGCCCGACTTTTAGTCTTTAAATAATTTCTTTTTAGATTTCTTTTATTGTTATTTTATAAAATAGGTATTAGTTCTTTTGGTAGTGTTTAAATATCGTTCAAATTACAAATTATTCATAGTTTACATTTTATTTCTTTTTAGGTGAAGTAGTAGTAGGTACGCATAGATTTTTAGAAACCGAGTTTCGGCTAATTTATTGTCAGTTTTTTTTTTATACTATGTTGGTAAAAGCGTAATTAATTATACTAATTATAGTTATAGGTATTATTAATTAAAGTATTTATAGGTTTTTATTTTTAAGTGAAGTAGGTATACATAGGTAGATAGTATTGGACGGGTTCCCTCGATCTGGCAGAATCTTGATGCTCCGAAATTTATTTGGCATAACACACTTAGCATATTTTTCTTTAAACGAACATTTTAAAGGCATAAAAATTATTTGATATAATTATCGTATGGCATAATGTTTAAAACTCCGAATTTACAATTGCATAGTTTTAAGATGGCAGAATTACATTTAGTATAATTACGATTGGCAGAGTTCAAATTTCGCATAATATCGTTTAGCATTATGTTCATTTAGAGCGACGAGTATTTGGTATAATTAAAATTTTCATACTATAGTTTAAAGACTTATATGCCTAATAAGTCTTTAAACTGGCATGGTCACTAACATTAACGGTTAAAACGGGATATTTACCATGTTTGTTATTTATTTTTGAGTTTCCAATATTTTGGTGTGAACCGATACAGTGAGTTACAATTGTATACAAAAACATATTAGGGCAAAAATAAGATATTTTTGGAATTATATAGAAAAAAAAGACGTTGTTTTTAGTAGGTTACCCGGTACTCATCTATTAAGATTAGGTTAATTTGTTCAAAAAAAATGCGTAGGTTAGGTTAGGTTAAAACTGTGACCCCCTACGCCAGTAACGACTTGCATTAATAGAAAATGAGATTGTTTTTCGTTTTACCCGGAACTGAACTATTTACATTAGGATAAAAATTACTTATGGAATTAAATGACATTATTTCAAATTCAATTAAATAATAGTTAAAATAAATGATATTATTTTAAAGAAATATTCTGCGATATGACAATTCTGCCGTTTAATGATATCGATATGAAATATATGTCAAAAGACGATTCTGACTGTGAACTTTCTGCGAAATGATGTTTCTGCTTTTTGAATATTATGGATATGAAATTTATGTCTAGAGATGATTCTGACTTACAAAATTATGAGTTTTGAATGTATGATAAATGAGTGTCTGCCAAACAATTTTCTGCGAAATAAAGTTTATGCTATCCGTTGTTATGCAAAATAAAATTATGACATAAAAAGTTCTGCTATAAAGGGTGGACCCAGTATTGGACAGGCGTTTTAGCTTTATTTTAATTTCTTTTTTTGTTACAAGTTGTACTTACCTACATATTTCTGGGTATAATTCTTTTAGAATTATTTAGTTTTAGTACCTACTTTATTTGGTAATTAATAGGTTCTTATAGATAATAGGCATAATTAGATATATTAAAAAAAATATATATAAATATATCATTTAGTACTTAAATTATTTTCAGGTTAATTATAAATTCAAATTATTATTTTTTATTTATTTAGCTGTAGTTTTATTTAGTTGTAGCTGTAGTGTATTTAGGATCAGTTTTATTATTTAAGTAGGCACTTGGATTTTTTAAGTGTAAGGTAGCTACAGTTAGGACCTCTAACGTAGCTTATTTCGTTAGGTAACTGAGTAGGCATTCAATTACCTTCGGTTATTTTCATAAATCCTTACTAATATTATAAAAGCGACAGTGAATTTGTTTGTTTGTTCTTTCTTTCTTTTTTTTCTTTTTTTTTTTTTAAACGTTTTCCCACACTAGGAATTTCTCCTGTATCGTGGGTGCGTTAACAAACATTCAATCTCACATACACAAACAGCCAGACCCGGAACAACTATTTGTAGGTCATACAAATATTTGTTCCGTGCGGGAATCGAACCCGCGACACACAGCGCAGCAGTCGATCGCTCAGCCACTGCGCCAACCGTGTCGTGTTTGTTACGGCTTCACGCCTAAATGACCGAACCGATTTTGATGCATTTTGGTACAGAGATAGTTGGGGCCCTGGTGACGGAAATAGGCAATTTTTTTTAAAGTGAGGAAAGGGGGAGAAAGAGGGAAGAAAAGGGGAGAGAAAGATACATTTTTTTCGGGTCATCGTTAAAGTTAGCGTTAGCCCAAAGTAACTATGCCACGCGGACGAAGTCGCGGGCGGAAGCTAGTCTATAATATGTATGTATTTATAAATTATATAAGTATGTATATCAGTTGTCTGGTTACCATAACGCAAGCTCTGCTTAGCTTGGGATCAGATAGCCGTGTGTGAGTTGTCCCAAGATATTTATTTATTTTATTTATTTATAATACCAGCCTATAAATGTCCCACTGCTGGACAAAGGTCTTTTCTCAAACAGAGAAGGCACGACCATTATTGATCACCATGCTTGCTCATCGGTTGGCGATTTACTCATATCCTTACTAATATTATAAAAGCGAAAGTGAGTTTGTTTATTTGTTTGTTACCTCTTCACGCTTTAATGGCTAAACCGATTTTGACGAATTTTGGTACAGAGATAGTTGGGAACCAGGAGACGGACATAGGCTATTTTTTTTAAGTGGAATGGGAGGGAGAAAGAGGGAAGAAGAGGGAAAACTTAGCATTGCTATTACAAATCAATAAGGCGCAAGGGGAACTGTGTTACCCCGAATTTAACGCGAGCGAAGCCGCGGGCAAAAGCTAGTTAATTTAATTATAAATTAAGGTTTCTTTAAGATGTTGTCCTTCACCAATGTCTGTGATGTCTTAGATAAACTTTAGAAAGTACATAATTATGCTCTTAGCTTACGCCATTCTACAAGTTTTAGTAGCAACCACATCCTGAGTATACCATGAATAGCTACATTGTAGTTGTCGGTTGTCCAATCAAATCGTCAACCACTGAAAATGCTGCCTTTCATGTCAAATAACAGATTCTATTAATTGTTTCCGCCAGAGGTTGTTCGAAAGAGATACCGCGGCACTGCAACGCAAAGGGCAAAATTAAGAACATTGATGGGTTTTCGTCAGTAAATGTTGGACACTCCCTTTTGCTCTGCCCAGATCGGGTTGGAAAATCATCAAATAACTTCTTATTTGACGAATCCCTTGCGAAAAAAATAGATACGGTCAATTGGGTGAATCAGACCATGTCTGTTTATTTCTATTTGGTAAGTACTTATTATATCAACAACAAAGTAAACATAAGATTTTAACACTTTATTTTTTTAACATTTTATTTTCCTTATTATTTTAATTTATGACATTTTATGATTTCATTATGATCTCATTAATTTAATTTTGTATTTTTTTTTATTTGTTTATTGTGAATGTGAAGACCATGTGGATCATTTTCTTTTATTTACTTTGTTTTTTGACGATAGTCTGGCAGTTTGAGTACTATAAGCGACCTACACAAATGTCCTTCTTTGGTATTGTTCGTCGTGTCGTTGAGCTCCTTGGGTTATGAGTTGAGCTACACGATAACTGACAAATGCTTGCACTGACTGGACAGGTCCACTCAATCTGTGTGGTGCTTTCTTAAAAAGACCATTTCAGACACTATCTGCATAGTCCTCATGTAAGTTGACCAAGATTATTTTGTCTGGACCTTAAAAGAGACTATGACCTCTGAGTTTGTTTCGGCTGTTTTTTCTCAGAGTAGTCGGGTACGAAACACCGGCCTCATCTAGTTTTAAAAAAAAATTACGTGTAAAAGTGTTTGTGAAAACCTACTTGCAAAATAAACATCATTTATCATTTATAACAACAGTTTTAATGGACTTTCTTAACCCAGTGTTGAATATAAAGTAATAAAACAGCTCATTATCTGATGATTTTCAACAGAAACCCTTCATTATTTGGGATGAAAACTCGACAGCAGATAAAACAATGCACACAATACAATATCTACTAAAGTTCCTTAGAAAATCAAAGGGAATATACGTCATTTCACGACAGTTTACTCTCCAAGACGTTTATATACGTATATTTGACGCGTATAACCGGCAGACACGTCTTTTGTTCTTACGCCTTCCGCAAGCTTCTATTGTTTGATATCGACCGCCATTTTGAAAAATGAAGCATGTGTCTTACTGTGTCTTTAGATATAATGTACTGCAAGACGTTCAAAGGAATTTTATGCAGAGTTTTGATAATGCCTGCCGGGGTTGCGAGTTGTTTCAAAAAGATACCGCGACCGCGGAACAAAAAGGGCCAAAGAAGGAACATGAATGGGTTTTAGGCAGTCAATTTTGACACTCCTTTCAGCATAGGAAGTTTTAGCAATCACATCGGCTTGACAAAGCATTAAGATTTCTCTATTATGACGGGCCTGTTGGTCTAGTAGTTAGTGGCCCTGACTGCTGAGCCGGAGGTCGTGGGTTCGATTCCCAGCCAGGACAAACTTTGTGTGATGAGCATGATTGTTTGTTCTGTGTCTGGGTGTGATTTATCTATAATATGTATGTATTTATAAATTATTTATGTAAGTATATCAGTTGTCTGGTTACCATAACACAAGCTCTGCTTAGCTTGGGATCAGATAGCCGTGTGTGAGTTGTCCCAAGATATTTATTTATTTCTCTATTATATGGTACTCACTCATGCCGGCAGCGTGAAGTTTGAAATTCGGTAAGTGTCCAATGGGATCGTTCTACCGGGTCTGATGCCGTTCAGCAGTTTTTACGTGAAAGAGTAACTGACATCCATACATCCAGACATTAAAACATCTTCACAAACTTTCCTTTTATTATTTTAGCTCGATGTTATAAGATCATTGGTGCAGCGTGTTTCACAAAGAATTTCCCCTGTATCGCGAGTGCGTTAACTAATATTTAAACTCACATACACTAACAGCCAGATCCGAAACAACTACCTGCAGGTCATACGTGGATCCCCCCCCCCCTGATCCCCGGACAGAAAAAATATGTTAGATGTTCAGTTCGAATAGGCAACACGCATCGCAGCAGTCGATCGCTTAGCCACGGCGCCAACCGTACCGTCGAATTTAATTATATTTAGCAAACAATTAGGAATACATAAAAATCAAACTAACAGTTTGGCTTTATAAAGTACATAAATTATAATTATTGCAGTTTAAAGTGGCAGCTCCATCATCAGACAGCTATCAAATTTAAATAAGCTATAATTCAATATACAACATGAAACATTGACAGAGCCAGACCGCACATTTCAAAATAATATTCATCGTACATCAAATAACACGGAATATGGTACGAATTTCAGGAAAATTATGTAGCAATTTTCACACTCCGAATAACAATCGTCTTGAATTTGGTAATGGTATTGTAACGCAAGATTCTCCCCGATTCAAATTCAAGTTTTCACATCAAACTGTCATCTGAGCACGGGTACATTTGATTGAGCACGTTTTCCAGGCCGGGAGATAGACGTTCCTAACTTCCTTTAATTATGAATATTGCAACTGAATAATCAATGATATATTTCAAGAATAACTTTTACGTATGGCGTTGCCCGCGTGTAATTTGGTATCTGTGTCACGGGATTGTTCTACAAAGATCAAAAGTTTCTAATGTTTTAATCAAAGTTTACAACGTTTTTACTCAGTGTGCTTGAAGGCTTTCATTTAGATATTTTTTTATTTACTTGAGTATATTTTCAATATTTATTTAGGTATCTTTTATTTTGGTATATTGATGTGAGCTAACGAGCATGTGGCAATTAAATAAAAATCCTTACTAATATTATAAAAGCGAAAGTGAGTTTGTTTGTTACCTCTTCACGCTTTAATGGCTAAACCAATTTTGATGAATTTTGGTACAGAGATAGTTGGGAACCAGGAGACGGACATAGGCTAGATTAAAAAAAAAGTGGGATGTGAGGGAGAAAGAGGGAAGAAAAGGGAAAACTTAGCGATGCTATTACAAATCAATAAGGCGCAAGAGGAACTGTGTGAAGCCGGGGGCAAAAGCTAGTCTTTTATAATTATAATGTGTACCGTGTATAGTACTGTTTTAAGTCTTGTTCGTCATCAAACCTATCAGACAGTTGCTGGTAGAAAAAGTGGCGGAACTAACTAGTTCCGCTACTTTTTCTTCCCAGCTAAAACACTAGGATGTGGCGAAGGGTGGGCGTTTTGGGGGACTGTATTGTGTAAAGACGTTCAAAAAGTGCTGATTATCTCCCTAGTTTGAATAAATGACATTTAATTTTGATTTTAGGTTATAAACTCTCTGTGTGCCAGCTTTCATCAAAATTCGTTCAATAGTTCTTGCATGAAAGAGTTTTAGATATCAAAAAACGTCCAAAATCCGACCATAAAATAATAGTTTTTATAATTATTAGTGGCATGTTTTTGTTAGTCTCTTCGGGTTGCGGATTTTTTTAATAACATGTTTGCAAATTAATTAAAGTTTTAAACTTAAAATTCCATTTGTTTAGATATTATTTAAATGTATCTTCCCCTTACACAGTAGGCAGTGGGCCTGCCAGAACCACTGCCACCCCTAGTTGCGGATAGTTCAAAAGAGAACACAAAGGGCACAAGAATGAACATTGATGGGTTTTAGTCAGAAAAAGTCTGACACTCTCTACCGCCCAGAACGGAGAATTTATGTGATAGTTTCCCATCCGACAAAAAAAAAACTCGTATACAGTAAATATAGATTTTAGCGAAGCAATAAAGTCCAGTAGTACTATAAATTTAATGCTTCTGTCACCAAACAAAGTCTTCTTAAAACGATTGATAGAAACGAAACATTTTAAAATCCTATGAAAATGAGCTGAAGAACTTCAAAATTTGCCAAAAGATAAAAACAAGTACAGCTTAAATAAATGAAGATAGATAATGGTTTGAAAAACAAACTTTGTTGTTAACGACAACAACGTGAAACTGAGTAAAAAGGGCTGTCAGCGAAACAAAATATACATTGATGAAGGTGAAATTTTATATAAAGTACCAACAAAATAAATAGAATGTACAGATATACGGCACGCAGTAATGGATATCGGTTCCCCTGTATGTTGGAGTGACAGGGGAATGATCAATGTATTTTTTTTATGATGGCAGCATTGTATTGTAAAAAACGTTGACGTTTGAATCGGAAATATTTTTGTTTTTGTGTAGGTATGTACACACGACGGCAGGTCAACATATACTATTATTCTTAACGTTTTGTGTAGGTTGATGTACCGTCGTCTGTACATATAAATTCTATGATTAAATAATATTTGTTACATTACATTAAAATAGTCATAGAATTTATTTTGTAAGTAACTAAATATGTTTTCTTTTTCTTAGTTTTTAGTTATAAATGAGAACTTATGATTTTTCTCCTTTTGTTGTCAAATATTATATATAATATTTTGATGCTCAGTTTATAATATTTGTTTTTGTCATGGAAATAAAGAGGCTTTTGAATTGAATTGAATGTAAATAACCGCCTTGTCTGTCTAGTGGTTGGAAGCCCGACTGCGGCACATGAGGTTTTCAGTTCGATTCCCGGTTTCGGCAAACTGTTTTTTTTTTCCTACAGGATTTTTTCAGTAGCTATTTGATGGCTAGTTGATGGCAATAGGCTCTCCTCCAATAACATGTGACTTAAACATAACAAGCGTAACTGTGGGAGTACTATTAGGTACACCTCTTTTTTTGCGGATGGAAAATCAGCAAATAATTTTGGGCGGAGCGGAGGGGGAGTGTCAGACTTTTACTGACTAAAACCCACCCATGTTCCTTCTTTTGCTCTTTATGTTCAGTTGTCGCGGTATCTCTATGCAATGGCCCTATCAGGCCCCTCTGCTTTGCTGACATCTCACACACACACCTTTACATTTTTATTGCATATCACAACTAGCTGTGCCCAGCGGTTTCATCCGCTGCTCAGCTCCTTTTCTTGAGATGGCCACCCATATTACTTAGGGCTATGAGAAATAGTTTACGACAGATTTTTAGACTTAATGAATATACATATAGAATTTTATATAGATCGGTAAAGCCGTTTCGGAGGAGTAGGGCAACTAAAACTGTGACACGAGAATTTTATATACAAAAAGATGTTTAATATAGTTTCCCATTTTTTCGCCAAAACAAATACTTGAGTAAACGTTTTCGCATTTATTAAATGACCCTTTTCGAATGACAGTTTAATATAACACATAGTTGACTTAGGAAGAATCATAAATCACATTCCTTACCCTAAAAAAATAAATAAAAAACCTATATTAATAACATGTCCTTCCACCATTACTTAATAACTATGAAATTCTGGGCTTTAAATAAGTGGGCCCATATGAAAGGCCATGTTTTATTAAATTCCATGGCAAAGGAAACAGTCCCGTCGGACCTTTTTTATTTAGGCTGAATAAGGTTAAGGCCGGGGGAAATGGACCTTTAAAACATACCTAGGGTCCAATAAGGTAGTTTCCAAAAAAAAAAAATCCTCCGTCTTTTACATTATTCAAAAATAAGTGTAACGTCACGCATTGCTGCATTTTTTTGCAACGAGTGACGTCACACGTAATTTTAATCCTTACTAATCTTTTAAAAGCGAAAGTGTGTTTATTTGTTTGCTACCTCTTCACGCCTTAATGGCTAAACCGAAATTGATGAATTTTAGTACACAGATAGTTGGGACCCAGTTCAAAATAAAAACCCCTATTTTTTTTAAGTGGGATATGAGGGAGAACGAGAGAAGAAAAGAGAAAACTTAGCGCTGCTATTACAAATCAATAAGGCGCAAGGGCAAATACTGCAGGTAGCAGGTACTGTGTTATACCGAATTTAACGCGAGCGAAGCCGCGGACAAAAGCTAGTATTGAATAGTCTAAAAGACGGACTAAATAGAATGTAATTATTTTGACCCTGGAAACTACCCTATTTTGATATCGGTAGATACATATTATATTATGGCGTATTTCTAATATCGATATTGTAGTGAATCGAAACTTTTGCCATTGTTATCGATTTGATAGGTTTGATTGATGATTTTGAAGTTTCTCGAAGCAAAATGACATGAAAGTAAATGCTATCGTTACTGGTTCAGAGATTTACCTTAGCTTTTGTATAGCCAATATTGGAATAACCTTCTTGAAGTGAAAAGGTCTATTAGTTAGATGAGATAGATTCAATGTTAGTAAAGTTTCCAGTAACTAGGATTGTTGACAAAAGTGGTACAGCAATTACAAAATCGATTTGAAATAGGAATTATTTTAAAGCAGTCGATCGACTGCTCGTCGCTGCGTGTCGCAGGTTCGATTCCCGCACGGAACAAATATTTGTATGGCCTACAGATAGTTGTTCCGGGTCTGGCTGTTTGCGTATGTAAGTTTAAATGTTTGTGAAAGCACCCACGATACAGGAAAAATCCTAGTGTGGGGGAACGTTGAAAAAAAAACTGTTTTTTTTCTGTTTTACACCTACCACTGTTTTTCTCAACATCACCCAAAGGTTGGAAGAAAATGCCTATGGCATTAAGGCTGCCTCTGTACTTTTTACTTGAAGTGTTAAATAAATAAATAATCCGTAACCCCAAGGTCAGCCATGTCACGCTCGAATCCACCAAAGAGTCCGTCAATCCTTGTTCATCATTAACATTTCACTAATACTAGACACTCGCTCCACAACAATATAAATAATATATTTTACCGACCAAAAAGAAGGTCAGAATATCGCTTAAATAAAAAATCATAAGATATGAACACATCCGTAAAAAGGTTCCTTCATTCTAAATATTTTCCATAAAAATAATGGTTGATTGAAAATCCTTTGGTATTATTTTTTTAACTCTTTGATTTGTGAACTTTTCTTGAAAAATAAAAGTACTACATTATAAATTGTCTATTGTGGGTTTACACATTATCATCCCCCCCCCTTGCCCCATTTTATATTTGGTGTCGGGGCAACACGTTTTCTTATTCCATTCTTTTTCTTTGGTCTTCCTCATCCTCTCCATCCATCAACATTCATATCTATCACTCTTTTAGTCACATGCACTACGTCTCTCTTCAACACATGTCCATACCAAGACCAACGACTCCCTTTAATTTTTTCTGTAACAGGCGCATCTTTCAAACTTCCTCTAATATACTCATTCGTTATGTTACCCATTTATCAGTAACACATTATACATTACGAAAAAACAGCAGTTATACAAAATGTGCAACCAACAACGTTCTCTACAAAAGCACAGTGAGACGTTTCATGAATTAAAACTCTTTGAAAACGTCTCTTAAAATGCTGTATCTCAATGAACTGATGAATGCATGTGGACCAGGCAGAAAGAGTATTCTACGATCGTAGCAGGATTCGTTCTGTAGTGTCAGCGTAACCCCGTGGAAAAAAAAAGCGTAAGTACTATACACGCATGTTAATCGAAGTTAATCTATATTGAACCTCAAACCAACCCAGCCGCCGTGAGACGACTCCCGGCCACCATAAATACGGGTCTGTGGACGGCAAGCAATAGGTAGCTCACCGTCCGTCCATCTATTGACGACAAGCCGTGGCGACAAAACGGTGCGTTCGTGTTCAACGTCGCATCAAAGAGTTTTTAGCAAAGCAGAGGGGCTTGTCAGGGTTGCGGGTTGTTCGAAAGAGACGCGGAACATAAAGGGGAAAATAAGGAACATGGGTGGGTTTTAGTCAGTAAACTTTAGTTTAATCTGACAGTCCCTCCCGCTCCGCCCAGAGCGGGGGAAGTTATTAGATGATAACCAAAAGCAAAACAAAAAAGTTTATATATATAAAGTAAAATATTTGAAAATTCTAGTTGTAGTTTATGTTCCGCTAATAAACGTGTTTTTTTTTTTCAATTTAACTCTATTTTTATATATGTTTCGGAACTAAATTGTGAACGCAATACAATTACTGAAGTTCACAATTACCTCTCTTGCAACTATTGGAAAGTGTATAACTTGCTGTAGATACAAACGCAGAAATAAACATGACATTTTTAAGGTTTTGGAATACAACAGTGATTTTATAAAATAGCAGAATATACAAAGAAATTATATAACAACAATGTTTCCAGACAAACGGTTGAATAGTCTGCATCTTTCTTTTTCGAAAATAGAATGGAAATTGAAACAAAGCGAATCACTATATGTATTGTTATGACATTCATACTTTTTGTTTTTGGTGTTCCTGTGTAGATTTGACGTTTATTTGCATTTATGAATTCACGCTTTTATACATGGCGTAGACAGTTACTGCAGCTATCTGCAACAATCTTTCCAGACTTTCTATGTAGATACATGAAAAGAGACCTAACATTATTAACATCAACGTAACTATCTGCAATACCTAGTTGTAAAATCAAGAATTTGTAAAGCATCTTTACGTGGACAGTGGGCTGGTTTTATTTGGCCAAAGAATTAGCATTGCATTGAGAGTAGTCTCGCGGTGTCCGACGCCCGGAGTTCCGTGTCTGGTGATGACCAGCTCTTGCGGTATGTGAGGACGCTGTGGCGCCTTTCCAGCTACTGTAGTATATAGCTTAGACTAACATCCTACTAATATTATAAATGCGAATGTTTGCGGGAAATTGATGTTTGTTACTCTGTCACGTCAAAACGGCTAAACGTATCTTGATGAAATTTGGCATAGAGTTAGATTGTATTCTGGAACAACACACAGGATACTTTTTTTTCAATCATAACACGGGCGAAGCCGCGTGCGCTAGCTAGTATAGTATACTATTATTCAAGTAGTACGTTGCAGTATAAAAATGACTGAACACAGGCAAAGTCGCAGGCATAGGCTAGTTATTAATAAAATAAAATATGGACGTACAAGAATATAATCAGGTATTTTCTAATAGGCTTTTTGTTTTTACAATAATAATATGGCATCGGTGAACATACAAACTGAATTAATAAACAAACTGCTAACATTATTCGTTTCTTACAAACACAAAGTAACATACAATATCAAAATTTATTACCCTGATTTACTCAAACGATTTTATAAATGAACCTCTAACTCCAATTATTCTTTTGACACCCCTACAATTTAAGCCACAAAAAGCAATTACGACAACCCTAAATCTAAATATGGAAACATACGAGGCTTTTGATATATGAACGTAATAAATATATTACCTAAAAAATCGTTTCGGGAAACAGAGAAGAGAAAAAAAAACGAGAAATCCCACTGATTTCATTATGTTAGAAAAAGGAAACGCTGTGTGCCGGTCGCCGGGTATATTAGAAAAGTTCGCAAAATGTACTGTTTTGGTAGCTACCATAGGGTTGCTTCCTGTTGCCATTTTAGGGAAACAATTTGATTTTTTTTCATGTAATTTGTTTGAAAGAGAGTTCGTTTGCCGTCGTCAGTAATTACTCGGAAAGTCTTTGTGAAATATTGACTTGATATCTTTTTTCCTTTTTATGTATCAATTTGCTGAGTATCTTTCTTTCTTTTATGACTTGTCTTGATGGGCGTCGGCTCGTTATAATTATGAGGATCAATTAGTCAAATTGTGCTAGGCGACGGTAACGTCTGTCTACATCGAATTGATTTGAATAGATAACGAGAAATTGTTCGTTCTTTATTTAATGTCACTTTATAATCTTACTGCCGTAAAACGAAAGGGTTTTGAATGATTTGGCTTGTGTTAGCGTTCATAATAAATTTTGTATGTTTTTGATTTATTAACTTGCAACACAACAGATTTAAGTCATCAAAGCTACAATCTTCACCATTAACACAATTTAAATTGCTTTTATATTGTTATTGTGATCCTTAAGAAAATTTCGTCGCAAACAAAGCTTTTTCAATCAGCTATTGATAAATACAGCTTTTATTTAAAATATAATATACATACTTGCTGCATTCAATTAATAATATATACTAAATACAAAATACGCGCCTCAGACGTGGAGTTGCGGACACCAGCCCGTTATACAATACAATACAATATACTTAATACTTAAGAATAAGTACTTAAACACTCTAAACCACAATTATTTTGAGTGCCACCCCTAACATGCATGGCACGCCCCGAATAATACAAGTATTGTAACATTCTTCCTTCTAAATACAAATAGGTACCATTTTGTGTATTCACGAATAAAAAACGTCCCAAAATAACTGCCAACAAAAATATACACGCAGTTGTAAATACAATTTGTAAAACCACTGCTTTGGGCATTCCCAAAAAAAAAGTTTCCTTCCGTTTCCATATTGGTTTTAACCAACTACATAAAAAAGTAGATATGTATTTGTTTTTCGTTTGTTTTCAAATGACCTTGCAGGTAAAGGCAGCTGTGATTGTGTTCATTACATTTTCCGAGGTACCTACGTAAAGTGTCAAAAGCAAATTGTCATTATTTATACGCCTTTATTAACCCGTGAGAAGGCGCGCTATGAGCAATTTGCTCACACAAAAATTTAACTGAACCATTTATGGTCTTACCCTCGATCTACCGTTTTAAGAACCTAGGTACCTTCCTAACTATTCATCCCCTCTCCCCTGATGCAACTTTCGTGGCGGTCAGTTCCGTTGCGACTGCGCAGCGAAGCGTTAGTGGAGGTCGTGTACCATCGTGCGGCAATTTGCTCATCACGCGCCCAAGCAATTACTTTGCACCGAACATGCAAGATACATGTGTTCAGCGTATTTTGAGAATTACATTAGTGATAACCAAATGAATGAATAATTTTTTGAGTTTTTGTAATTTCAGAAGTTTTTATTGTGATTTTCATGAAACCTGCCAATTTTTTTTTTATAATAATAAGTTGTTTTGTTATTTGCTATAGAAGTTGCATTTATTTTTAATAGTTTTAATTAAAATACTCATTTTCTTATTAACTAAACCTCGTTTTATTTATTTACATACATTATAAGCCAATCAATATAAACTCTATAAAAATGTAAATGAACATTTACGATACTGTGAGCAATTTGCTCACGCGCGCCTCCTCGTGTAAGAAAATTAGGCGCGCCTTCTGACGGGTTAATATTTCGGTCATCGAATTTAGGATTTTCGACAAAATTTTCGATCATAATATTTGTTTAAAGACTTCGTTTTAATATAGGACAAAGTTTTGTACACAATATCAATAACAGTATCCCAATTTCAATTGTTTACAAAAACTCCTTTAATATTTTGTATAATATTGTTTTCATACAGAATATTAAGGAAAATGGCGGATACGGGTTATAGATAGATAGATATATAAAATTTTCAATTATATAATATTATATTATATTTATTTATTTAATTTTGACGGGCCTGTTGGTCTAGTCATAGTGGTTAGTGGCCCTGACTGCTGAGCCGGAGGTCGTGGGTTCGATTCCCACCCAGGACAAACTTTGTGTGATGAGCATGATTGTTTGTTCTGTGTCTGGGTGTGATTTATCTATAATATCCCTCTGCCGCTGAGGTTACGTCTGACAGACAACGCAACATAAAATTTTGGTTGCTATGCCGCCATTTTTACAAGAATCGTCCTGCGCCGCTCAGTAGCTTCCTGCGCCCGCGCGCCCCTCCCGTCAGTGCGGCGACGACAGCCGCGGTGTACGCACGTGGCGAGAATTGTAGCTGTGGTGTCCGTGATACGTAAGGTCAGTAATAAGTGATGTGTCTTGTAGACGTATTGTCAGTAAAATGATTATATCCCAATACTGTATTATGGACGTCACGTCAGTATTTTCATAGTGTATTTTATACTACACGACAGCAAAATAGTAGATATGTACGTAAATCATTGTTTATTTTGAAATATAATACATATGCATTATTATTTTTAGATGGATTGTAACCAACAACAACCAACTGACCGACCGTCTAGGAAAAGAAAGGGTACCGACGACCATATTCAGCAATGGTTGGAGGAAGAAGACGAGTTAGAGTTTAGTGATGTCGACGATGAGGTTGCCGATCGAAATTTCACCATTGAGGAGGAAATACATGAAGAGAGTGAAATATCGAGTGGTGATGAACAAGAAACATTACAGCAGCCGGCCAATCCTGGAACCATAGAGTCTGAAGAGGTTGTTTTGCCAAATTCAAGTGGTAATAATTAGTACGTAGGTAAGAATGGTTTCGTTTGGACGAAAACTGAATTTTCAAGGACCTCACGAACACCTGCACATAACATTGTATCTTTGCCAAGACCAACTTCGGAGCATGTATTTCTTGGATTTGAAAAACTATGGCAAAAATTATTTGATGCTGAGATGATAGAAACATTGGTTTCCTGTACAAATAAAAAACTCGAAGCCTATCGCAGACAGTTCGCCAATTTTGCCAAGCATGAGCTCAAAGATACAACTTCTATAGAAATGAAATCACTACTTGGGTGCTTATATTACTCTTCGGTTTTTAAATGTAATTATGCCGATTCAAACTATTTGTTTGCAACTGATGGAACAGGTCACGAAATATTTAGATGTGTGATGTCTAAATATAGGTTCAACACTCTTTTGAACTGCTTGAGATTGGATAATATTGGTGACCGACAGGAACGCTTGCAAACAGATCCACTTGCTCCTGTTTCTGGATTTTTTGATAAATTTATAGCGAATTGTCAAGCTCATTTTACTCCCGGTCCATACACCTGTATTGATGAAATGCTTTTGGGCTTCAAAGGTCGTTGCAAATTTGTTATTTATATGCTCAATAAACCTGCTAAATATGGTATTAAAATTATGATTTTAAGTGATGCTCGTCAATTTTACGTTTACAATGCCTACATTTATCATGGGAAGAGTTCTGATGGTCAGGGGCTTACCGAAGCAGAGAAGAAGTTAGCTGTGCCTACGCAGTCTGTATTGCGACTGGTGAAACCAATAGAAAATTCGAACAGAAACGTAACAGCTGATAATTGGTTTAGCTCTATACCCTTGGCTGAACTTTTACTGCAAAAAAAATTGACATATTTAGGAACACTAAAAAAAAACAAACGCGAGATTCCACCTGAGTTCAAACCAAGCAAAACTAGAGCTGTTGGAAGTTCTTCATATGGATTCACTAAAGATTTGACTTTAGTTTCTTATGTCCCAAAAAAAGACAAGGCAGTGATCCTCCTCTCTTCTTCCCACCACCATGCCAGTACCGATGAAGCAACTAATAAACCTTCCATGATTGTGGATTATAATCTCAGTAAAGGAGGTGTGGACGGAATAGACAAAAAATGCGCCATTTATTCATGTAGCCGCAAAACTCGACGTTGGCCACAAGCATTTTTTTATCGATTACTGGATATAGCTGGTATTAATGCATATGTGCTTTACAGTGAGTTTCCAGAATGCAAAATGAGAAGAACTGACTTTCTTATGCACCTTGCAAGGGAATTGGTACTGCCAGCTTTAAAACAGCGAGTTTATAATGAAAAACTTCCAAGAGAATTGCGTATGACTCTTCGGCGCGTGTTAGGCCAAGATTTGCCACCTCCTCAGCCACCAAGCGACTCTGGCGCATCATCAACAAGAAAGTTGTGTCGCATCTGTCCAAGTAAATTGAAGCGGCAAACGAGATTTATTTGTTGCATTTGCGCAAAACCGATATGTTTGCAGTGCGCCGCTCAAGTTTGCGCTGATTGTAAGACTGAACTTTGAGACTGTATTGTAACAAAAGTACTCTAAGGATTTCTGTTTTTTATTTTTTTTTTAATAGTTTTAAGTCAGAAAAAGGCAAATCTAAGTTTTTTTTGTTTTTGTTTTTTAATATTTTTCATTTTGTTAATTTTTTATTTATTTATTTTTTATTTATTTATTTATTTATGTACACACAGAACAATTTATAAAAAAGTACATAAGGAAAAAAGAGCACAAAGGTACTGTTAATAGTCATTGTACCAAAAGTTCCTTGATCTCGTAAGTGATACAAATATAATTATAAATTCTTAAATCTGAGTTTCATTGCAACTCTCATTGTAATTCCCATTTAAAAATATGTCAACAGTCATATTAAGTCAAGTTCCATGACAAAATATATAATACCTACAACATAAATAGTACTCTACTTACACGTCCGTCAGAATACTCCTCAATATAATAGTAATAAAAATGGCACCTCAGTTGCAGAGGGTTAAGTATGTATTTATAAATTATATAAGTATGTATATCAGTTGTCTGGTTACCATAACACAAGCTCTGCTTAGCTTGGGATCAGATAGCCGGGTGTGAGCTGTCCCAAGATATTATATTATATTATATTCTTTATTATGTACACCATACAAGTAACAAGAATAATAACGGGTTTTTTCCGTATTTTGGGGAACTAATGTATCAACTGACGTCTGGCAGGATTGATTGTCATTTTCTGTTCGAATAAGGAAAAACTGAAAGGCTTATGTACGAAGACATACCGTGACGCAGACGTTGTCTCCACAAGGAAGATAAAGACAACAAGTGACAAGTGATCGTATACATTTAATAGTAACGTTACCTCATCCCTTAAAACAAAGAGTAACTTTTATGATGGTTGCAAACAAATTCAAATTGGTATATATACACACACACACACACACCACACACCAACACGGACACCAGCCCGTTATACAATACAAAATACAATACAATTGGTATATATACCTAAACTGGTAAAATTTGCATACACTAGTTTTGTATATAATGGTATACATGACGACGAATCAACTTATACTATAAAAATTGTTCATAACTAATTCAAATACTGTTTCACTTCAACATAATTTTATTAACAATACACACACAGTGACTTATACACAACAATAATAACTAGCTCACTTCGTAGCTCAGAGATGACTCCCCTTGAATAACTTGTGGGGCTTATTTATAGGCATAAGCAAGTTATTGGAAGTACCCACTCATCTGATAACCAACGTCATTTTACCGCCATTACCTTACCGGAACTCAAAATTGAGCCACGAATTTAAGTAACATTAACAATAATATTAAAATGAAATATAAGATAGTTTTTAAAAATACAAGTAAAAATCAACATAACTTATAGAACACTGAACAATAATGAATGTTATAGTTAAATACAAACTTCCGTAATTCAACAGGTTTAGAAACAATTCACTACTTATTTATAATGAATTTGGCAAAAGTATTTTAAAAATGCACAGAATTTAATAGAAACTCGAACATGAATTTTAAGTAAGCTAACAATTCGTCCATCCTGATAAATTTCGCGTCCTCGCGAATGACTGCATTAAGCAAAAAGCAACTATTTTAAAACAATAATTGCAAAATATTTATTATTGTATCTATGATGATATGAAGAACAAAATAAACCCAGGAAAAAAATATACGTAATGGATTTCCAAAGGTATTAAAATATCAACTAATTCAAAAGAAACTTACAGTTTAAATATTACTTTTCATCTGACAAAGACAGTAAACAGAAATACTTAAAATATAATAAATGGCTTAGAAGGTGTATGCAAAAAGCGCAAAAACATTTTAAACACAAATAATGTTTAAATTCAGGAGTCAAATATTAAGAAGATAAAAAGTTAAACCGCACTATTATCAAACCCCACGGACATTGTCAATTATGCAAATGACTATTGTATAAATTTGACCAACAAAAATTTTGACATTAACACAGTAATTATGATATTGATTCTATTAATTCTAGTATTTTTTTTTTAAATTCTCTCTGACAAAAGCGAATTACAAAAAGTTATAAATTCACTCAGGAATGCAAACTTAACGGGTTATGGTGAATACTCACAAAAATAAAAAAATAATAGGCCCTATTATTATTCCAGTACCAACGCATCTAATAAACCTATCATTATTGATGGGAGTGTTTCCCGAAAAATTGAAAATAACAATATAAAGAACGATAATAAAGTTTTCTTTTGACAATTATATACCGATAGTTTTATTGTCTTTTTTAGTGAAATTAATACTAGATACAGTAACACTTATTTTTTTCTAATATAAAAACGCTGTTATACAGGCGAAGCTGCGATCCTATATAAGATACCAATAAGATTCATAAACAAATTAGCTTTATCTATTTAGCTTCCAATAGTTCGCTTCAGAACGGCTTTACGTTGGTGGTCAATTGAGAATTCCTTCTATACAAATTATAACAATTAAAATAACATCTTAAATTTGCAAAAAAATCCTTCAATACAAATTACAACAATTACAAACATATCTTAACCCGTGAGAAGGCGCGCCTCTATTTGTTACATGGATAGGCGCGCGTGAGCAAATTGCTCACACTACTTTAAATGCTCATATTTCTACTTTTCTGGTAGTTATTGACTTGTAATGGATTTATATGAATAAAACAAGGTTTAATAAGTAAGAAAACAAGTATTTTTATTAAAAATATGTAACATAAATGCAAATTCTAAAACAAATAACGAATCAACTAATTTTTATTTTCTAATTTTGTCAGTCTTCATTCAAATCACTATAAAAAATCGTACATAACAAAAACTTAAAAAAATTACTTTTCCATGTAATCTGGACAAGTGTGTCTCTCAAAACAAATCGAACACATATATGTAGCATGTTCGACGCAGAGTAATTGCTTGCACAAAGTGCAAGCTTTTTTTGTCCGTCTATTCTTACGTCTAGGGCATATAGAACAGAATCCGCTTGGCCTAGGCTCTGAAATGGGACTAGGAGCTGGCACAAATCGCTTCATTAGAAACTTGAGATCTGAAGAAATGTTCTCCATGCAAATTCGGCGTGAAATATGTGGTTTTACCAGCTCAAGCGCCACTTCTTTTAGGAATGTACGTCTTTCAATCAAAGTTTTGGTGTTAGCTTTGTATATTATTTGGGCATTGATTCCAGTTATGTTCAAAATGGAAAAAAATAAGCGCATTGGCCACCGTGAAGTGATTCTGGCAACGGAATAATCCTCTTTCTTTTGGTCTACTACATCCACTCCACCTTTTGTGGAATTGTAAAATGTTACAATCTCTGGTTTAGCTTCATTTCCAGTTTCTTGATCTATTTTGTCGTTATCGTGAAGAGATGATAGCATAAGGACAATTTTTTTTGTTTTCTTCTTTGGTACATATGATAAGATGATCATATCTTCGCCGAAACCAAAAATGGAACTTGGTATTGGCCTATCCTTCGTTGACAAAAATAAAGGCGGAATCTCTTTTTTATTTTTACGCAGTGTACCCACCGCAGTTGTTCTGTAGGTATTTTTTAATTCATCAAACAACGGTATGGATGTAAAATAATTATCCATGGTTATATTTCTTCCAGTGTTCAATATGGGTGTTGCAAGTCTCTTGACAACATCCGCAGCAGAATTGCTCAAATTAAAAGGTCCTGCAGGTTGTTTTCCGGCGTAAATCTCCAAATTGCTTGAGTAAAAGGTTTTGGCATCTACAAGCGCATAGATTTTGATGCCGTATTTTGCGGGTTTGTTGGATATGTACACCCTAAATTTACAGCGACCTCTGAATGATTCCAACATTTCATCGATAGTACAGTACTCTCCCGGAGTGTAATTTTCATTACAATGAGCAACGAAGCTTTCAAATATTTCTCGGATTGGCGCCAGGTTATCGCTTTCTTTTCTGTTATCCCGAGTATTGATATCATCGAATCGTAGAACCCGTAATAAAAACAAAAATCGTTTTATTGACATCGTTGCTCTAAAGAAATCACAAGCTGTACCATCATCAAGCCACATTTCTTTTACATTCAAATGACTGATCTTTTTCAAGCCTGCCATGTATAATACTCCGATCAGTGCTTTTATTTCAATTGCATCTGTAAGCTTACAATCCCGTTCACGTGAAAACTTTTCATGTAATTTTGTGATGTATATATTTGTGTACAGGACTATTTTGTCTATCATTGAATCATCCACAAACAATGAAAAGCATTGCAAGGGTTCTTTTGCATTCTTGGCTACGTTTTTGACTCCTGGTAAGTGGATAACGATATTACAACTCCTGGTACGTACGTTACGTAAAGGCTTATGCATAAGCCATTTCGTTGATTGATCTTTTCCAGTATAATATGGGGTCCTACCTCTTGGTTGTGTTGGCGCAGGAGTTGAAATGTCAGCTTCCGTTTCATCCGAAGATTGCTCTGTATCTGTTGCATGAGGGCTGCAAATGTTAGAAGCGTCGCTTTCTATGATGTCAACACGATGTTGTTCTCCATCAAGGTCCGCATCCAATGCTTCATCACCGGAATCCTCTTCCAGCCACGAACAAATTTGTTCTTGACGTCGGTCGCCCATTTTACACGTGTGTTGGTAGCTAAAAACAAAAAAGATTATTATTAAAATATTACTATAGAGTATTTACGTAATAATTAACCAGTTTAATATAAATAAATAAAATAATATAGTCTAGAAAATACAATTATACTTTTTAATTGGAAAAATAAATACTTACACGGATGGGCGCGTGATGAGCAAATTGCCGCACGATGGTACACGGCCTCCACAAACACTTAGCTGCGCAGTCGCAACAGGACTGACCGGCACGCGAGTTGCGTCACGGGGGAGGGGGTGAATAGTTAGGAAGGTACCTAGGCGCGTGAGACGTTAGGGCGTCGGTATCACCAAAAACTTTAGCTTTGAATTTTTGTGTGAGCAAATTGCTCATAGCGCGCCTTCTCACGGGTTAAATTTGCAAAATATCCTTCAATACAAATTATAACAATTAAAACATATCTTAAATTTGCAAAAATTCCTTCAGTACAAATTATAACAATTAATAACATATCTTAAATTTGCAAGAAATCCTTCAATACAAATTATAACAATTAAAAACATATCTTAAATTTGCACGAATTCCTTCAATACAAATTATAACAATTAAAATAACATCATAAATTTGCAAAAAATCCTTCAATACAAATTACAACAATTACAAACATATCTTAAATTTGCAAAATATCCTTCAATACAAATTATAACAATTAAAACATATCTTAAATTTGCAAAAATTCCTTCAGTACAAATTATAACAATTAATAACATATCTTAAATTTGCAAGAAATCCTTCAATACAAATTATAACAATTAAAAACATATCTTAAATTTGCACGAATTCCTTCAATACAAATTATAACAATTAAAATAACATCATAAATTTGCAAAAAATCCTTCAATACAGATTACAACAATTACAAACATATCTTAAATTTGCAAAATATCCTTCAATACAAGTTACAACAATATCTTAAATTTGCAAAATATCCTTCAATACAAATTATAACAATTAAAAACATATCTTAAATTTGCAAAAAATCCTTTAATACAAATTATAACAATTAAAACATATCTTAAATTTGCAAGAAAATTCCTTTAATACAAATTATAACAATTAAAACATATCTTAAATTTGCATGTCATTATGTTACCATTAATTATGTTCAGCCACTATTATACGACTTTTGTAACCATATTTACCTGCAAATAAATATTTGCCTTTGACTATGCCTATTTTTGTTTATACTTGAACAATTTTCATTACATAACAATAAAAATACCATACACATTACATTGTATTTTATAGTACATGCTTATTATTACAGAATGACCATGTTGTTTACACACTGCACTTGAAAAGTGGCCTTTCGCTCATTGCGGCCTCTATCGTTGTTTACACATTGCACTTTCATAGCTGTTGTTTACACATTGCACTTCAAAGTGGCCTTTCGCTCATAGCGGCCTTATTTACACATTGCACTTCAAAGTGGCCTTTCGCTCATAGCGGCCTTATTTACACATTGCACTTGAAAATTGGCCTTTCGCTCATAGCAGCCTTATTTACACATTGCACTTGAAAATTGGCCTTTCGCTCATAGCGGCCTCTATGTTGTGTGCACATTGCACTTAAAAAGTGGCCTTTCGCTCATAGCGGCCTCTATGGTTGTGTGCACATTGCACTTAAAAAGTGGCCTTTCGCTCATAGCGGCCTTTATAGTTGTGTGCACATTGCACTTAAAAAGTGGCCTTTCGCTCATAGCGGCCTCTATGGTTGTGTGCACATTGCACTTAAAAAATGGCGGCATAGATTTAGTGAGTGATTCTACAATCACCCAAATTTTCACAAATTGACCAAGATGACCAACATGAATGGTGTAAAAGGGTGTGTTTATTTTAGGGTGCAAGAAACCCTGTTTTTTTTTTTAACCCTTTGGAACCACCCATCCACCTTAATCCATCTTCAGTTATTCACGATAAAACCCTATTACGATTTAGCACAAAATTCTTTTGCGTTGCTCTACAGAGTTCGCTAGCTGTACGGTCGAGCGGTCGTTAGCCAATGATCAGTTATCTTCATGATGTCGAAAATAACAATAACTTGAATTATATCTGAATTTTCCATAGTTGGATTTCTACTTTTAACATTGAACATTTATTTACATACATATCTAATAATATAAAATTCTCGTGTCACAGTTTTCGTTCCCATACTCCTCCGAAACGGCTGGACCGATTTAAACGAAATTTTGTGTATTTCGGGTAGGTCTGAGAATCGACCAACATCTATTTTTCATACCCCTAAACCTCAGCGGGTGAAACCGCTGGGCACAGCTAGTTTTTTTTTATATTTATTTAATATCACATTATGATTTCATTATGATCCCATTAATTGAATTTCGTGAATATTTTATTTGCTTTAGTTGTGTATTGTGAATGTGAAGACCATGTCGATTATTATTGTTATTTAATCTGTTTGTTTTTGACGATTATCTGGCAGTTTGAGACTTACACAATGTCCTTTTTTTGGAATTGTTCGTCGAGGCGTTGAGCTCCTTGAGTTATGAGTCGAGCTATACGATAACTGACAAATCCTGGCACTGATTAGACAGGTCCACTCAATTTGTGTGGTGCTTTCTTAAAATGACTATTTCAGACACTAGATCTGCACAGTCCCCATGTAAACTGACCAAGATTTTTTTTGTTCGGACCTTATAAGCGACTATGATCTCTCAGTGTTTCGGCTGTTTCTCCACCTAGTTTTTTTTTTAAACTAGACGTGTGTAAGTGTTTGTAAAAACCTATTTGCAAAATAAACATCATTTAACATTTACTCAATACATCAACGTGAATCATGCCTCTGCCGAATTTATATACGACGTTACAGTCATATTCCTGAATCAAACTCTACACTCGTGCAACTCAGGGCATCTGTGTGTTTTTGAGTTTCAAGGTTAGAATTATATATTGCCAGTACCTACGCCCCTAGAAATCAGTGGTTATTTTTCTTCTTCAATCTCAATACCGGTTCAAATTATTGAATAATTTAAAGAAGGATGGTCATTTCGTACCAGACTATGAAACGGTGGCGTCCGAATACGCCATATATATGAAAAATACCGTTATTTTTTTTTAAGGTCTTATACAAGAATTATCTTTTTAAGTAGCCACAAAAAAGTTATCTTTATTTTAGTTTTCACAACATTTTCGAATTTATAAGGAATAATAGTTTCGGATAAACGTTAAAATGGCTTTTTAATAAAAGACTAATTATTCATGATTTTTTGAATAGTTGACTGCAATTGAATACAATATTAATATTACGAATTCTTGTCATAAAAAATAATTACCTATGTAACTTCATGGTAATATAAGCGTTTTGTTCAACTACGTATAACAGAACATCATTTGTCATCGACAGGTTACTTAATCTGTGGACATCGACCCGTACCATTGATTGACACCCGGGGATCATTCCACTTGTGAATTGTTATATATATATATACATACTGTGCTATTTTGGATTTCCTTCTGTCTATTTGACCTTGGCATTGTCTTACGGACTGATAACTACCACTTGTAACGATTATTCTGTGCTTTTAATTTGATTCTAACCTCAAAGTATTGACGAGGTAATTATAAAAAAAAATGTGGCTATTTAGATATGATTTACTAACTGGATGGTGTATAACATAAAAACAAACCAAACTTACTATAGTTTATTTTGGGACATGAAAAACAAAAGTCAAGTCCAGCTCCTATAGTTTGGCCATTGTTATTTCAGATGTTTTATTTTTAGTTTAGGATAGTTAATTAGCCACCACCGTTTTGAATACTATAACAACCGATTGCTACACTATAGTTTAAGCGATGACTATTTTCAACGAAAATAATTCCACTAAATTTGAAATCAGTAAATACTTTTACTGACAACAGAAATACAACCTTAAGCCTTGACAGATTCGTAAGATTTTTAAAACTAGTCGCTCGTCATTTTGTTCCCGTTTATCATTAAGGCCGTACCCTAACCAAATAACCTTGAGCATTCGTTTCCTCTTTGGCGCGCCGGAGTAAAATAGTAGTGAATTATGTTTTTTTTTTTTGGAATAAAATCTATATAAAATAACGTTTTGGAAAAAATATTTGTACCAAAATGTTCATTATAAAATTGTGTATCCATTAGTGTCAGTAGCAAAATTAAACAATGTTTATTTTACGAGGAGATGCCTGTAATTCATCATTATTTCTCATTTCTGGTCAATTTAATGTATTTTTTAGTTTTAAATAACAAGTAGATAGCTCCAGAAAACTGCACAAAAACGGCTTGCGCGGCGTTATGGTCGGGATGGCGCATTAATCACCAAATTTATATCAGATTTAAATACCCACATTTGGGGTCGTTCCGTAACAGTTTGACCACTATGCATATTCATAGTACTGCTCATTCATTTTTTTTTCATTGTTATATTGGCATTTGTGATTATCTATTATTATTAATTTTTCATTGTTACATTGGCATTTATGATTATTATTTTATTTCATTATTAATGTATTGACATTCAAGTCAATAATAGGTACAATGTTAAATTTTAATGGGATTGACTGTTTGATGACAGCATGATTATAATTGGTTCATTTAAGGCAACATAATAATATCCTGTTGTTAATTTGCACGCCGAAATTAAAGGCAGAATAAGAGATCAATTTGGTCTACTTTTCAACCTTCGGTACCTTATTTACGCAGATAAATGATTTTGGTTTGATTTGATTTTGATTTAAATAAGTTTCAGGTATTACGATTGCATCAACAGAAATTTTAGCATTGTCAATCATTAATTAAATTTTAGTCTTACCCACTGTTTTTGTTTTCTTGCCTGCAACTCCACAAGCAGAGGGAGCAATGCTTATCCCTGCGGGGTGCTGCTGACGGGCGACAAGTCGGTCTTGGGGCTCTGGCACGTGTCGAAGAAAGCGCCTTGAAGAACCTCCCAGCATGACGCTGTGATGACTTCTACTGGACTTGTGTCTCTTCTTGGATCAGTACAATGTCCAATAACCTGAAATTTATTTTAAAACAACGAGTATCTATTTCGTATAAATAGTATCCTATGGACCAAACACGTTATTCAAATGTTAACCAAATAATTGGATAAATGAGGTTGTGTGTACAAAAAACAAAAATCCCAACGACATACAGGAATAAACCCCGGTTAATTGGTCGTTTCAGCCTATTTAAGCAATAACTTAGGTAACTACCACTTGGCGTTTTACACGATCACACGAGTAGCCAAGCTATAGGATATTTTAAGGAGAAATACAAAATACAATTTTTAATAATGAAATAAAACTGGAACTTTGACATTCACTCACCAGAATGTTCCCAAGTTCAGTCCAATACATATAATAAATAGTATTTTCCGGGAAGGCAAGAAAGAGACTTGGTCTTTTTAACACCCGACGCAAAAAGAGGTGTTAAACACCAGTTATATGCACAATTCCAATTAATAATTAATCTACCCGCAGTATTACGGATATTTTTTTCCGTTATGGCTTCAGCGAAAAATATTTTACACATCATTTTATTCAATAATTAAAAAATATCTTAATAACATACCTTATTGTAGGCGTATGCTGACACCAGGGTGGTAGCAGTATGCTCACCTGAATCCTTGGTGTAATCCCACTTCTGATTTATAAAAATTGTTCATAACTAATTCAAATACTGTTTCACTTCAACATAATTTTATTAACAATACACACACAGTGACTTATACACAACAATAATAACTAGCTCACTTCGTAGCTCAGAGATGACTCCCCTTGAATAACTTGTGGGGCTTATTTATAGGCATAAGCAAGTTATTGGAAGTACCCACTCATCTGATAACCAACGTCATTTTACCGCCATTACCTTACCGGAACTCAAAATTGAGCCACGAATTTAAGTAACATTAACAATAATATTAAAATGAAATATAAGATAGTTTTTAAAAATACAAGTAAAAATCAACATAACTTATAGAACACTGAACAATAATGAATGTTATAGTTAAATACAAACTTCCGTAATTCAACAGGTTTAGAAACAATTCACTACTTATTTATAATGAATTTGGCAAAAGTATTTTAAAAATGCACAGAATTTAATAGAAACTCGAACATGAATTTTAAGTAAGCTAACAATACAAAACCAGTTTATGCAGATCACTTAACTTCGGATCGTTCACCGTAGATTTGAGTTGAGAGATCCACATAAACCAGTTTTGTATAGGTCGATGTGTTGTGTGTACCAGATATACGATAAAGGAAAAAAATACATAAGAGATGAAGTGACACAGGGGCCTGCCAGGGCCACCGTCTGGCGGAGTTTCAGGTTCTTCGAAAGAGATACCGCGCCCCGGAACACTGCTGCGCTGCGTGTCGCGGGTTCGATCCCCGCACGGAACAACACTATTTGTATGGCCTACAGATAGTTATTTCGGGTCTGGCTGTTTGTGTATGTGAGTTTAAATGTTTGTAAACGCACCCCCGATACAGGAAAAATTAGTGTGGAGCAACGTTTTTTTTTTAAAAAAAAAGGAGTAGAAGATAGTAAATGACCAACTTTGACATTTATCAAAAAACTTCTCATACTGCTCACTTTCCTTATGAATCAACAATTAACCTAACGGTTTAAACTAAATATTTTCTTTAAGGGAATTGAAGATCTTTATTAGAATTCCCACATTGCAAAAGGATCTTACTTAAAATCTGCTACCTAACGTACAATCTTTGAAATGACGTAATTAGCGGATCAAACCCGCCGGGTTCAAATCGAGGGCCTTTCAAAGCAATTTATTGACAAAGTACTGGCCACTTGATTGGCTGGTCACAAGATTGTTCATATACCAAAACTTAAGAGTGGTTCAACTTATTTTTAACCGACTTCAAAAAAGGAGGAAGTTCCCAATTCGTCGGATTCTTTTTTTTTGTATATGCACCGATTACTCAAAGACGCCTGGACTGATTTGCGAAATTCTTTTTTGTTTGATAGGGTGTACTTCCCAGGTCTTATATCAATTTTATTTATGCTTAGGTAGTTTATGAATTATCGTTTATAATGCATACTTTTTTCGCCATGTCTATATAGATGATTTGCTAATCTTTTAGTAACAATGGAAAATGAATACTCTATAAAATATCTGTGATATATCATTATACCATTACTAAAAATGCTGAAATAAATGTAAAACACAAAACCGACTTCCAAAAGAAAAAGTGGAAAATAACTGTACTTCCGGAAGTCGGTGGCAAAAAAGTCAACGAAACCAAAGAGTTGCCGACTTCCAGAAGTAAAATTATTTTCCACTTTTTAGTTTTTTGATATTTGATGACTCATATCTTTATCTTTTAAAAAAAAAAAATAGCCTATGTCCGTCTCCAGTGTCCCAACTATCTCTGTACCAAAATTCATCAAAGTCGGTTTAGCCATTAATGCGTGAAGACGTAACAAACAAACATTAACAAACTCACTTTCGCTTTTATAATATTATAGTAAGGATTGTAATATTATATTGTAGGATTAATAACCAACTCTTCTTGAGCAAGCGTGGTGATCAATGCTCGTGCTTTTTCTGTATAAAAAAGGTCTTGGAACAGTTATAGGCTGGTTCAATAATAATAATGACTAATTGCGTAATTAACTTGTAATTAGCTTGTTTACAAGAACTGAACGATAATCACTTGTTATTTCAATATTATATTGGTAACATTAATAATAATATTATCAAGTAAACAAATCAAGTATATTGACTTGGCTCGCGAGATTGTCGACATGTGGGACGTGGACTCAGCGATCATTGTGCCGATAGTCGTTACAGCCAATGGCTTAATTGCCAAGAGCCTCGACCAACACCTGAGGAGGCTCTCGTTAGGCAGCTGGATCAAGGGCTTGATACAGAAAGCGGTACTCCTGGACACGGCTCGTATTGTTAGGAGGTTCCTTTCTCTGGAGCCCTGACCGCCGGTAACTTGGATCCTGTTCCCGATACCGGTGGGCTACTATTTTTATATTTTTAAATGTTTTTTATGCTCTTTTTATTAAGAAATATTTAAAAATGTAATTGTGTGTAAAAAAACCAATGAATGAATTAGTATATTATCAAGTAAAGTCTATTTACATAAACCTTTACAAAAAGCCTCACGATTGTTTCCTTTTAAAGGTTAGTCCCATGTAATAGGGAGTGAACTTATTGGCATCAATCGGGCACAGAACCAGACTACAAGCTGGTAATGAGAAATTCCTCCTTGCTTACGTCTACTTCAACATACAACAGAACAAATAACGTAAAACGGCACGCGGGAATTTCAGAAAACATCGGTGTTTGTGTGTGTGCGAGAGGGACTAGTGCACGAGAGTTCCGTACAAAGGACATGGCCGAATCCTGCCCTGATAGTGCACAGTAATGATTAATATATGAAAATTCCTTTTAAAATAACCACATTAATTACATTTCCCTAAAATAGGCGAGAGAAAATGCAAAAAAATATATGTTTGTTCATTGATTGTGTGGTTTTATGTTCTGACATTGCATTGATTGACATTTACATTGTCATCTTGCGTTGATTTTAGCACGTATTATCGTACTATGTTACTATTCTCTCGCTTATTCTCTGATCACAAAACATAACCGATTATAAAGCCCTACATGTAAGCTTTAAAATGACGTACTGTACATCAATGTACATGAATATTTTTTTTTGTTAGGGCACAGCTCTATACCAATTCCGGCCGTGTCATTTAATTTGTGATATAAACGGCCATATCTTTTGAAGACTAGAAAAAGTTGTTTTTTTCACAGCTTCAAGGGATTATAGATTTGAGTATATGGTTTTAATTTTAACTCGATATCTTTCAGTGTTCTCCAGATAACGGGTCTTGACAGACAGGTGGACTACAAAGCGTTTCTATAAGGTCTCCGTTTTTCCTTTTGAGACACGGAACCCTAAAAGACGTTCCAACGCAATACTTCCATTCTCTAATAAAAACACATTTATTTATCTCCTCCAAACCGCTCCATCTATTCTATCGATCAATAAAATTAATCTACAAAGACATTTTTAATTATAAAGAGAAATATCAAACACAAAAACCATCGGGCTAAAACTTCACCCGGTTTCAGTCTTTACAAGATTGAATCTTAAAAGTAGGAACCCCTTCCTCAATGTCAAACGACCCACGTAATTTCAGCAAACTGGAAACTCCGTCCAAACAACATCCATTTCGTAGTCAGCAGGAATGAACGAGCAGTAATCGCTTGAGAACCTGCAACGGATGCGGCACGTAACGATAGAATGGCAGTTCCAAGACTTTCTTAGTACAGGGTCGGACGTTCGTACCAGGCCGCTCGATGGGCAGATTTTTCACAGAACTTTAGTTCGGGCTTTACAAACGGCGATTTTAGATAAAGCGATTATATCGTTTCCGCTTCATCAATTTTGTAAGTCGGATTTCGACGAATGATAAGTGGAGTTTTGAGTTTGTTTCGTGATGGGATTGTTCATGTTTTCCGTTATAATCAATTGGATTGTCGGGGTTTTGTACCTGTTGTTTTTACTTTCCATTTTTGAAAGGCTGCTGTGCAATTCAGGGAATCCTTTTTGATCGTGGTTTTCGACAAAAAGGTTTTCCAATGAATAGTATAAAAGCATCGAACCATTTTGTTGAGAGAAAAACCTTTTTCTAACCAAAATACATTTTAAGCAAATTGGGTCAGTGCAGGAAAAATGAAACTGATAGAAATTTGTTCAAAGAGACCATCGCATTGATTTTATAGTGAAGTACAGTTGTTGCTGGCCTCACAGCTGCTTGGTTAAAATGGGTTGGTCAGATCTGCTGCATGTGGGAGGAGCAACGAGCAAATATAACCAATCAGTGGACACTAAAAAGCAAAATACGACAACGCGGCAGACCCAGAAGGAGATGGCGGAATGAGCTGGATTCTTTCCCAAAAGATCGGCCTACAATCGCACTAGACCTTTTTGCCTTTTTTTGTGGTGGGATATCATTAAATAACTTCCCCCGCTCTGGGCGGAGCTGGGGGGAGTGTCAGACTTGTACTGGCTAAAACCCACCCATTTTCCTTTTTCGAACAACCCGCTACCCCGGCAGGCGGAGGCCCTGGTAGGCCCCTCTGCTTTGCTGACATCTCTTTGAGGCGCGCGTGAAACACTAACGCGCCGTCGACACGGCCTGTGCTCAATAGACGGACGAACGGTGAGCTACCCATTGCTCACCGTCCACAGGCCCGCATCTACGGTGGCCGGGAGTCGTCACGCGGCGCCCGACGTCCGGGGCGTCTCCCGCGGCGGCTGGTTTGAGGACATTTTTGCCTTGCAGTGGAAAAATATATGTTCATAATAATTAGTATTTTTTTATGTTTGTTAAGTACCTTCGACTGGGTGAACCGATTCTTTTTTTTATTAGAAAGCTGGTGATTTCCTTGTGGTTCCGTTTCAACTTGGTCTAGTTCTTGAAAATGGCATCCATGAGAAAACCATTTAAGTAATAAATGTTTCTTTTGGCAATTGTGTGACATACCTACCATCATACAGATACCGGCACGGATCTTGAGCGCTCGGCGGAAGGGTGGGGATCGCTTTGCGCATCATACACATATGGCAAATAAAACGCACGCCCGTTGATTATTTATTTTTTATAAGTTACCTACATACGTAATTTCTTACTGGTTCTATGGTTGAAAGAAAGATTAAATAATGATTCATTAAATTGAGAAATGGAAATTGAGATCAAAAAAGTAGGTAATTAACAAGTATTTCTAAATTAAAATTATAACTAAGTTCTTATAGTTTGTCAAAAATTACTAAAAAAAACTACTACGTATTTTTTTTGTTAGCATTTTTGACTTCGAATTTTATTTGTTGTAGATAAAAACTTTATCTATTGAATATAGTACATTTCGATACAAGTACAAATAAAATAATTGAATAAAATAATTTAAAAATGTTGTCTATTAAATTGGCCGGAATTGTACTCGTCGTCGTGAGGTACATGCAGCAGGAAAAGAACGAATCCCGAGTGACGTCTATGACGCGATGCGCTACGGGCCAATCACTGCACTTTCCCCGCCCCCGCGCCTCACTTCATACCACCAAAGGGACCCAATAACTCACTTCTGCGCAAGTGAAGGTCAGCGCTCAAGAACCGTGCCGGTAGCTATACCACAATTAAAAATGCTGATATGTACAATAAAATTAAAAACGCTGATGTTTTTTTTTTGCAAAAATAACAGACTTCCAAAAAAACACTAATAAGACGGAAAATATATTTAGTACCGATGGCAAAAAAATCGACGAATCAAACAAAAGACTTCCGGAGGTAAATTTAATTTTTGGAAGTCGCTAAAAAGTATTTTGTGTAACAGTATCATAACTAGTGGGATTACTACTATGTTGCAAAGAAGAAAAAAAATAAAACTTAGCTACCTACCACCTCTAAAAATAGGATTAGCACCACACTGAAGAGATATTAAACTGACAATGTTATAAGAGGCGGTAGAGGAACCACAGATCTCTTTGTCTATCAAAATAAAAAAAAAAAACAAAAGTCATATTTTATTCAAATTAGGCTGATAATCAGCACTTTTTTAACGTCACATTACAAAAGACAGTCCCACAAAAACGCCCTGCCCTTCGCCACTTCCTAGTGTTTTAGCTGGGAAGAAGAAGTGGCGGAACAAACTCCCCAGCAACATCTGTCTGTCAGGTAAGAAGAACCAGATTTTATTTATGTCGAGTCCAAAAAATGTGTAAAAGAATCACTTCACACCAGTCGTTACCTCCACATAAGTCTCTAGTTTCCTAGCCCCAGGCTACAAGAGATTTCTATTCGTGACGGGTGCAGATGACGTAACACAGCTTTTTGTGACGAAATAAAAAAATATCACGACGCCTACTGAACGGACGGTTTTTCAGCATTAATATTTCGTTCGTAGTTTTATGTTACTGTGCCAATTTTGAGAAGCTGGGTGTTTCTGCCCCCCCCCCCCCCCCCCTCACCTCGGTAAACAATGACTTACGTAATGGTAGACGTTTTATGATTTTGCATGGCTAGCTTTCGCTTGTACTATGTGTCAACTTTTTTATTGGGTCCCGTACCTCACAAAGAATAAATCCATTATGGGTTCAATTCTAACAATTAGTTTCAACATGCAATGTATTTCACACGCGTGCTTTTTTCTCGTTTATCGCAACAAGGGCTTTCATTTTTTCCGATTTCACCACGGATAACAATAAACAAATCCCTAAAGCTGGCGGTGATTTCTTTTTTTTAGATCTGGTAGGCGCATGTTGTTGCGGGTTGTCCGAAAGAGCTACCCGGAACGTAAAGGGCAATAGAAGAGACATGGGTGGGTTTTAGTCAGTACAAGTCTGGCACTTCTTCCGCACTGCGCCCAGAGCAGGGGAAGTTATTAGATGACGCAAAAAGGAGGTTCATGGCTGTAAAGCCTTCTATCCTTACTTAATATTATAAAAGCGAAAGTGACTTTGTTTGTTACGTCTTCACGCCTACATGGCTAAACCGATTTTGATGAATTTTAGTACACAGATAGTTGGGACCCTGGAGACGGACATAGGCTATATGGGAAGTAAGGGAAATAAGGGAGAAAGAGGTAAGAAAAGGGAAAACAAACATTGCTATTACAATTAATAAGGCGCTAGGGCAAAAACTACAAGTAGCAATTACCTGCAAGTCAGGAAAGGGGAACTGTTTTACTCCGAATTAAACGCGAGCGAAGCCGCGGGTAAAAGCTTGTTCTAATATAAAAAAAATGTTGTTATCACTCTCACTGTCTAGATAATCTCTTTACACCATAATAGCCACCTGATTCCTCTCACTGAAAAACAGAATCCCCAAGATCTCCATGACATACCTCCGTGATGTGACAAACATTCGTTTTTTTTTCCACATTTACAATTCAAAATGGTAGCTTTATAGTCTTTTTGTCGTGATTTACGGGGCACGATGTTAATGTTACGTAATATCGTGATTCGAGAAGCACAACCAACCATCCATATGGCTTGAGTTTACGTTAAGAGTACTTTTGTGTTGCTGCCAGCAGATGTCGTTAGGGATGTTGAAGATTTTGTAGGCTTTACTTTGGTTGTTTGAAAAACTGATGATATTTGTGTGTTACGGAAAAACTAGTATTTTTTTTGGTTTTATCATTAGATACAGGCACATGAATCAAGTCAACTTTTTGTTTCCATGTCTTTGAATTTTTAAGCGACTTTAAAATAATAAATATTTCATTTGAATATAATAGGCGTGACGAAAGATTTTAAAATGCTCTTCCATAATGTGGGTACACTTTTACTATTTACAAAAAAGCCTTTATTTCGGTAATAAACTTAAGTTTAACAAAGTTTGAAGCCATTTTTCTCATAATTTTTCAATAGTGCCCGAAAACAGCTCGCATGTGTCATGGCGCCGGCATGACGTCACAGTTAAATAAAAATGACATTGTTTCTATAGCAACGTCCCATAAATCACATAACCGTGACGTCATACGCTGTGATCGGTGTTTCAGTCAAAATGGCCGATTGCAGTATTTTAATGTTTTATTTTATTGAAAATCTTAATAATCTGTTATTTTTAAATAAAACTAAACCTGTGTTTACTTTTTTTTTAATATGACTTCTCCCCCTGTCATCACTGAATCAGCGATTTTTTTATACTGTCGTCATGCCTATTCAGAGAAGTTATAAATGAATTGTACGGCAAAGATGCCATGGTGCACCGACACTAAGCAAATTTGGTTAAGTGCAGTCGAAAAATCTCGTGTGTGTGTTGTGTGTTATTATCTTCAATAATTCATTTACTTTTTACTATTAGTGAAAAAGATTACTTAAACCGTTATCTTGAATGGGAAGCGGTCACCACCTTCTGCGAAGCAGTAATGCTAGCAAAGGAGGTGGCCGGGCGTTTGAGGGAGAGAACATCTGCCCAACCTAGCCGCCGCGGGAGACGCCCCGGGCGCCGGGCGCCGCGAGACGACTCCCGGCCACCGTAGATGCGGGCCTGTGGACGGTGAGCAATGGGTAGTTCACCGTCCGTCCGTCGATTGACGACAGGCCGTGTCGACGGCGCGTTCGTGTTTCACGCGCGCCTCAAAGAGAGTCAGCAAAGTAGAGGGGCTTGCCAGAGCCTCCGCCTGCCGGGGTTGCGGGTTGTTCGAAAGAGATACCGCGGCCCCAGAACGTAAAGGGCAATAGATGGAACATGGGTGGGTTTTAGTCAGTACAAGTCTGACATGCCCCCCCGCTCCGCCCAGAGCGGGGGAAGTCATTGGATGACTACCAACCCGAAAAAAAAAAAAACCGTTATCTTATTTGCACTAAAGACCGATATTTCAATCATTAGATAACTTTTATTTGTCTAAAGAGTAAATGTGACGTTGACAGTGGAGCTGGTACTAATGAATCACTAGACTAAGATAAAAATAACATCGCTAATTACATCTTATTTTGTTCCAGACCATTTTAGTCGCGATTAAAAGATAGTTCGATTTAGCTTGACAACCACAATTTTTGGTGAAAAAACTTAACTTTCAGAATAGGGGGATTGGAATTTTCTCTTAATTGAGTAACTAAACTGTCATTAATGCTGTCAAACTGTAATATAGTTAAATGGTATTAGTTACATCAATTTCAGAATAGGAAACATCGTTTGACAGGAATAAAAATAAATTTTAGTGTATTTTTTATTAGTTTAGTCTGTGACAACAGAATCAACACCAGTGTCCATAAAAAACTATCAAAATGACAAACTTATTTGTCTAATAAATCTTAACCGGCGATTGAAAACCCGACCCTTAGTCCAACTAACTTATGAATATACTTATCATTTTCCTGCCCTTATTCCATTCTATTTGGGGTCGGCGCAACACGTTTTCTTCTTCCATTCTCCCCTATCAGACGTCACGGCATCATTTACTGCTTTCTCCTTAATATCATTCTTTACACAATCCATCCATCTTTTCTTTGGCCTTCCTCTCGCTCTCCGTCCTTCAACATTCAGATCCATCACTCTTTTAGTCACATGTGCTTCATGTGACTAAACTCATGTGTGTACTCTCCTATAAAAAAAGGAGGATCTTTCGACTAGACGGGTGTCATGTTTGGTGATAGGCTACTGCCCGACAGTTTCCGTCAGGTTATTTTCCATTTGGTTTCGTATCGCAGATCTATACCTTTATTAGCACGATTCAGAATTTGATATCAATTCCCTTTTTGTCTTCATAGATAGCACTGTAGTCGTTTTTATTCTACAAATTGAAGGCGACACTAAATTCCAGCGGCCTTGAACGACTGCGAAGGAGCTGGCGTACGAAGAATATTCGAATAAAAATTATCTACTTTCATTAATCAATCGCAATACGAATAAAACCCGTCTATCAAAAGATTGACAGTTAAATTATGGAGTGGATTGTAACTTTTATAAAAATACACCTAATGGTTTTTGCCTGATCATCGCTTCTTTGCATGGGATCGACATAACTTTTAAAAAAATAACACGATGTTTTACAACAAAAAAAAAACAGTTTAGATATCCGTATATCAAATTATTTAGGAAATAGTCCAGTTTAAAATTTATTTATTTTCAAAACATACGGACTAGCCGTATAAATGTGATGTAGAATTTAAAATCATCAAAAATCATAATTATATCTGCCACTTGACGTAAAATACCTAACTAAACAAGTTAGCTACCACGATTTGTTTTAATTCATGTATTAATTAATTCTAGTTTTGCTTTTACTCTAGACGAGCTTAATGTACTCGTTTTTCTACATCGTTCTCACATATAAAGAGTGTCCATAGAATTTCTTACCCATTCTTTTCCATAGAGATCTACGCTTTGGAATGGGCAACTACAGTGCTTTCACAAGTTATTATGTCTTGTGACTGGGACTGTTGCTGCATCGTTTTTGTTAATTAGACACGCTGTTAGACGCCATGAGCTTTGGCCAGTCATCATAGACACACATAGACAAGAGTTATAGAGTAGTTAGTGTTGTACAAATAGTTTTAGTTATCACTAGTGACGTTCTCATAACATAAATAAAGTATAATTTCTCAAATTAAATTTCCCTACGCCTGACCCGCCTTGTTATTGAGACAGAGTTGATGTTAACGATGAGACGAGTTACCTGAAACGAAGCCAATTTACTCCCAACTAAAATATACTAATATCTAATAATAATTGTTTAACCTAAGTTCTCCAAAACATAACGAAATCTCCCCACAATCAGGTTAGAATCATTTTCCGATTCATATCCGTTGCTAAAAATATTACGACAATGTTCATTTTGTGGGAAAATAAGATAAGATACTTAGTTATTGTTCGAAGAAACTCCATTTTTTCGCCTTCATTGAATGTTTTTTGCTGGTTACAGTATTATTTCTTGAATTTATCGACACATGATATCGTTTTCTGTCTACCCTATTATTTTTTTGGCTTGTATCTAAATGGGTATTCTTGTGACCCAATTTTGTTACAGCAGTCAATAAAGTAGAAGACAAAGCAGTTATTGTGGTGACGATAAAAGAAAAGGTTATTGAAGTGAAGAAAATATTACTCTTTCCACATAATTTTACTAGATCACCTATCGTTTTAGTAGTATTAAGTACGTTGATCAATATTCTTGCTACTACTAAAACGATAGGTGATCTAGTAAAATTATGTGGAAAGAGTCATATTTTCTTTACTTCAATAACATTTTATGTGATCTTTAGATTTGAGAGCGTTGATAAAGTCTGCGTGTGGAATTTTCCTAAAAATACCATTAATCAAATTAAATTATATTATTTTTATATTATTTCAGACCATGTCCATAATCATTATTTTAAGTTTTGATAAGAAATATGTAAAAATATAAAAATATGTAAACAAATAAATAAACGATTATTGTAAGATAATAAAATGCTCCTAATGCGGAAAATGTTAACCCAACTCTAACTATTTGAATACAGACCAAGGCAGAATAGATGCCGTGTTAGTGCTTGTTGTTCAAAGAGTGCCATGTTGCGGGTTGTTCGTAAGAATAACCGCGGCCCCGATACTTAAAAGGCAAAAGAAGGAACATGGGTGGGTTTTAATCAGCATAAGTCTGACACTCATCCCGCTCTGGGCGGAGCGGGAGAAGTTATTTGATGGTTTCCAATTCACAAAAAAGACAGAATGTATTTTTTTTTGTAAATAATAATACTCATTCGCCTGGCTTTGTCCTGACAATGTTGATGTCGTCTTCCAATCTAACCAGATGACAGTATTTAACATGGAGCCACTGCCTATCTGACCTTCACAACCCAGTTAGTCACGTGACTAACTGGGTTGTGGAGGACAAATAGGATTAGCTATAATACGGTACTCGTTGTCAGACTTTCGGATCTATAACAACCCTTTATCGACTGTCAAAGTCCTACAAATAACAGCCGGGATAAATGCAAACGGCTTAACGTTCTATTCGAGGCACGGAGGAAATTTGGTATATATTTGTGGTCACTCATCCACGGACCAAATGCGATTTAACCTGAATGAGCGGCTGTTATTATTTTTCTACGGGTTCCTCATGTTTTTCAAATGTTTTTTTTTATACTTTTTTAAAAGTTAAAAACCATTTACTTTAATTGTTCCCTGACTAAATCGTTTATTTATCGAGTCGTGTATGTGGGGCAGCCGTGAGACACACTTTAGTAGCCTTGTGTTTTCTTTTTCTTTCTTTGTAGTTTAAAAAAAAATAAGTTTCTTTTTAAATGTTGTGTACTTGACGCAAGTGCCAGAAAATCATTTTTCTTTCTTCTTTTTTAGGGTTCCGTAGTCAACTAGGAACCCTTATAGTTTCGCCATGTCTGTCTGTCCGTCCGTCCGTCCGTCCGTCCTCGCTTAATCTCTGTGACCGTTAGCACTAGAAAGCTGAAATTTGGTACCAATATGTATATCAATCACGCCGACAAAGTGGTAAAATAAAAATTGGAAAAAAATGTTTTATTAGGGTAGCCACCCTATATGTAAAGTGGGAAGTGATTTTTTTTTAAATTTCAACCCTAATGTGTGATATATTGTTGGAAAGGTATTTAAAAATGAATAGGGGTTTACTAAAGTCATTTTTTGATAATGTCAATAATTTCGGAAATAATCGCTCCAAAAGTAAAAAACAATGTGTCCCCCCCCCTCTAACTTTTGAACCATAAGTTTAGAAAATATGAAAAAAATCTGAAAAGTAGAATTTTATAAGGACTTTCTATGAAAATCATTTTGAACTTGATTGACACAACAGTTTTTGTACAAAAAAGACAAAAAGTTTTACAAAATAATTTCCTCCTCCACCTTTAAACTCATAAGTGGGAACACTTATTGTGACGGACGGGAAACTACGGAACCCTACACTGAGCGTGGCCCGACACGCTCTTGGCCGGTTTTTTAATAATTGAGATTGATTATTTCTCAGAAAATCATGATAACACATTGTGATAACGATGATGTAAGAATTATAGTCAATCACACTTACCAAATCAATCTAAACTATAATAGTATCAATAAAAGCCTAATAATGGCTTATGTAGTCATTATTATGGTGATTAGCCCTTTTACGATACTGACACCATTAGGTTATTATAAGTGATATCATTACGCCCTTATTGATGAAGTAGGTAGGTGGTAGGCTGCTTTGTTAAAATTACGTTAACTTTGTTGGAATTTTTTGGGTACAAAGTAATTTTTCATATGAAATGTAATTACAGTTTTTATGGAGTGAACAATTATTTTATGGATGAATAGAAAACTGAAAAAGTTGAATATGATTGTGTTTGGAGTGTTTTGGAAATTAGGAAATCATTTTATTGTTTGGTTACTTATTGTGTGATTTGATATATTTTTTGTCCAATCGGTTAGTTATCTATCATTGTGTTGATTACAATACAAAAAGAAAGAACACAATAACTTTTTGTTGAAAAAAAAGAATTGGTTGTTTGTAAAGTAGGTTTACGATCGAGATGTTTACGTGATAACTAAACCTCACGAGCTCGATCGATCGAACGATCGATCGATCGCGCTCGTGAGGTTTTGGTGTGACACAAGTTTCTGAACATGTCACCCGACTAAAACGATTTTAAAGACGTTATCACGTCAAAAAAATAAAGGAATACTGAAAATTACAAATGAGGTGGACGTTTAAGTGGATGCTTTTACTGCTTTTATTGCTATAACTGGTATCATACACAATGAATATAAGGTTGGTCAAGTGGCCTCAAGAGCGACTACTGACCATAAAGTCATGGTTTCAATTCTCGGGTCGGGTGTAGTTGGGTTTTACTATTAGGATTTTTTTAGTAGAAGCCACAGAGGCTAGGTTCGGGACCGGTCGAAGACAATAAGCTCGCCCCGATGACATTGGATTTATTCAACTAGCAAAAAAAAGTGAACTATTGCGTATATAGTGAAAGGAACATGGTTGACGATTTGTGAAATCCAAGTAGAAAATAGTATAAATACCGACACCAAGGATACATTTGAAGACATGTCAAATCATTTTTTTCTATAATTATCTGTCTATAATGCATCAGAACATAGCAGGATTAATAAATAAGGCAGACCAATTACTCTTGCACGTGCTTGATCTTAAAGACCGCATGGATGTTATCTGTGTGACAGAACACTTCATGGAAACTGGCTATGAAGATTATCTCACTATACCCAATTATAAACTAGCAGCGTGCTACTCCAGAGAGACAAAAAGAGGAGGAGCGTGCATATTAATAAAAAACGATCATCAGTATAGAGAACTTGAAGATTTCAAGAAGCTTTCAGTTCAAGGAGCTTTTGAGTGCTGCGCAATAGAATTAACACAGCATAACATTATTGTTGTATGTATTTACAGAATACCTAAATCAAATAATCTTGATACGTTTTACTCAAAATTAAATATTCTCTTACCTAAGATTTGTTACAAGGCGCGCAAGAATGTCGTTATATGTGGTGACTTTAACATTAATATTTTAAAAAAGAATAGCACTTCGCTTGAGTTTATCAATTACCTATTAAGCTATAATCTAAAACTGCAAATTGAGCAGCCCACTAGGTTACAAAGTAACACATGTATAGATAATTTTGCGCACAATTTTGGCCAAAAGTGTGTTCATCATGTAATTGATCTTGACATGTCAGACCACACTGCCCAAATCATAAAGATCCCAGTTAAAAAAACTTGTACAATCAACAGCTGGAATATTACAGTGCGTGATTACAGTTACGATAACCTTATGAAATTTAGATCATGTTTATATCCTTTATCGTTTTGTGATGTTTATCAAGCTGATGATCCAAATGTAGCGTACGCTAATTTTATAGAGTTATTTCAGCTGTTTTATGATTTATGTTTCCCCTTAATCAACAAAAAAATTAAGTTAAAAAGGAATCCGAATTGGTTAACACCCGGTATAAGACGCTGTAGTAAAAATAAACGACAACTTCTTTGGCAACAACGAGCAAAACCTAATATCAATAACTTGACTAAACTTAAAAATTACTCACGACGACTTAAGAAAATAATAAAACTTACACAAAAGGCAAAAAATAACCATAGAATAATGACCTCAACAAATAAAACTAAAGATACATGGAGGATCATAAATGAAAATAAACAATGCCCTCCCAATGAACATATAATAGAAATACAAAAAAACGGAGTTACATTAACAAACCCAAATGATATAGCGAACGCATTTAACGATCACTTTGTGAACCAAGCAGAATTACTGTCGAAGGCCTCAAGATCTGTGATCTATGAGACCCCGAATACATGCTGTGAATCAATGTTCTTGGCCCCGACTACACCTAATGAAGTATATCGAATAGTACAGGATTTAAAAAATAAAGGTAGCGTAGGGTATGATGATATTTCAACAAGAGTACTAAAATGTGTTTCCGATGTGATATCTGGCCCCATTTGCCACATCATTAATGTTAGTATCTACTCTGGAACTTACCCTGATAAGCTAAAACCAACTATAATTAAGCCCTTATTTAAAAAACTTGACAAAATTGATATGAATAACTGCAGACCCATAGCCCTAATACCAGTTATATCAAAAATATTTGAGAAGGCTATTTATCACCGAATGTATTCTTTTTTCACAAAACATGACATCTTAGTAAAGGAACAGAAGGGTTTTAGAAAAAACAAATCTATAAATGTGGCTATCTATGATTTTCTTAATATTATAATGACAGATGTTGACGAAAGAAATCCCACTAGCGCTATATTTATGGACATGACGAAGGCATTCGATCTAGTTGATCATAATATCCTATTACAAAAACTTAATGCATGCGGAATAAGGGGCAATGCACTTTCTCTTATACAGTCTTATTTGGACAATAGAACGCAGTGTACAGAAATTAGACGGATTTCTAAAAAAGATAAAAAAGAATTTAAATATACTTCAGGAAAACGTAAAATCACTTTCGGTGTACCACAGGGAAGCGTATTAGCTCCACCATTATTTTTAGCTTACATAAATGACTTTCCAAAACACGTAGCTTTTCCCATGGTTCTTTTTGCTGATGACAGCACGATAATTGTAAGAAATAACAAAAATAGAAACTATGAATGTGATATCAAAGACGCATTGAAACAATCAATAAACTGGCTTGAACATAATAATTTAAAATTAAATCTAAATAAAACTAAAATTATGCAGTTTCGACAAAGATTGACCGCTCCTGACATAAATATAACTTTTGACGAAAACAGAATTGAAGAAGTAGAGCAAATAAAATTTCTAGGCTTGACAATTGACTCTAAACTGACTTGGAAACAACATGCATCAAATCTTATAACAAAATTAAGTAGGTTCGCCTTTGCTCTATACAAACTTAAGAAAATTGTAAATCAGGCAGCTGTTGTATCTGCATATTATGGCTATGTAGATTCCATACTACGATACGGAGTAATATTTTGGGCTAACTCCTGCGAAAAAAATAATATTTTTAAAGCACAGAAAAGGTGCATTAGGTCGATATGTGGTCTTAAACCTACGGATAGTTGCAAACCGCACTTCAAAACACTAAAAATACTGACATTACCTTGTCTTTACGTATACGAGACCGCATTATTCGTTAAGAAAAATAGTGAGCTGTTTAGAAAAGCTTCAGAGCAAAGCTATAGATCAAAAAGACAAGAATATCGTCACGAATTATGTCTAAGAGCCTCAAAGACCGCCCTTATGCATAAAAGCATCCTATGCATGGCTCCGAAGATATTCAATAAAATACCTAACGCCATTAAGGACTTAAACTTGACGCAATTTAAACGGAGACTAAATATTTTCTTAATTGACAAATGCTACTATACCATTGACGAATTCCTTCTTGACAAAATGTAATAAACTTAATGAAATTGTATATTGAAATTTAAAAACATAACATCAATCGTTGTGAATATTTATTATAATAATTAAATGTACCTATTGTTAATGAATGTAAGTTATTGTTAATGTGTTTTATAACTGTATTATTGAAATGTAAATTAATTTGTATTACTGTTATTTTTATTTTAAACTGAATTGTTAAATAGTGTATGCCCTAGTGGGTAGTTTTTGAGGTACCATAAAATAACTGTAAGACCTATGTATTCACCAAATATCACACTAATAAATACTTTGACTTTGACTTTGACTTTGACTTTGACTTTGAGTTTTCCAACCAGGTCTTTGCCCTTTGTGTTCCGAGGCCGCGGTTTCACTGTCAAAAAACCAACAACCCCGGCAGACAGTGGCCCTGGCAGGCCCCTCTGCTTTGCTAACATCTCTTTAAGGCGCGCGTGGAACACGGCCTGTCGTTTCATTCAGCTATTAGTTCACTATAACCTAACCATATTATCTACAGTTTCTCTAGCAAAAGCTCTAAAAATTCCAGATGTCTTCAAATCCTCAGAATGTTTATCATAAACGAATATTGCTCTAGCGCGTACAAACAGATATTAAATTCTTCTTCACATGAACCCTGGGATGTAATGTACTGGTACAATAATATTTATAGGCATCCTTGTTCCCGTGTATTAATGCCTATTCAGACCTAAGCGGTATTCGCTACCGTCTGCGTCAGAGAAAACCCAGTGGGTATGCGGTAATATTACTGTTCACACCAAAGCGGATTTCGCTATCCTTGTGGGTAGAATAACGCGCGGTAGCTATTCAGACCTATGCGGTATTCGCTACCGTCTGCGGCAGCGAATATCGCTCAGGTCGCTCTAGCCGCGGTACTTGATACTAAATACCTATGCGAAACCCGCGTGGTATGTACCTCTACCCAGAGCGGCAGCGAATATCGTTCAGGTCGCTCTAGCCGCGGTACTTGATACTAAATACCTGAGCGAAACCCGCGCGGTATGTACCTCTACCCACAGCGGCAGCGAATACCGCTTAGGTCTGAATAGGCCTTAATAAGGTTTTATTGGTTGTAATAAGATGTACGATTTGTGGAATATTATTTTTGAAAAGGTGATGGTGCGTTTAAATTTAAGAGAGATATAAGACTAGCATGGGGTAGAAGTCTTTGGACATATAATGAGGAGAGACGAAGCACATGTGACTAAAAGAGTGATGGATCTGAATGTTGATGGACGGAGAGCGAGAGGAAGGCCAAAAAAAAGGATGAATGGATTGTGTAAGGAATGATATGAAACAGAAAGGAGTAAATGATGCCATGACGTCTGATAGGGGAGAATGGAAGAAGAAAACGTGGTGCGCCGACCCCAAATAGAATGGGACAAGGGCAAGAAAATGAATGATAAGTCTTTAAACTGACATGGTAACTGAAATTATAATTAACACCTTGACACGGGATTTTTACCATGTTTGTTATTTTGTTTTTAGTTTCCGATATTTCGGCGATGTTGCAAACGCCATGATCACAGATGAACTGAAGTTATTGCGGGTTGGTGTTTATGAGCAGACAAAACGATCTACCCTCTTTCTTATTCGTTTTTTTTGTCGTCACTATCGTCAAATATCGGAAACTCGAAACAAATAACAAACATAGTAAATATCCCGTTTCAAGATAAAATTTCAAAGATTCGTTTAAAAAAAAAAGTGTTTATAATAGCATGGGGGTAGTTAGTAAAAAGGGTATAACAGTACTTCTAAAGAACCGAAAAGAAACTTTCAGGGTTCCGTCCAAAGAGTAAAAATCTTATTATCCGCTGATAAGAACAGTATGAAATCGATGTAATAACGATACGTGACGAAAAAGAAGGAAATTTTAGGGGTATGAAGACCAGGTTGTATAGCTCTTCATCCCCCATAGAAAAGGGAGAACCCTTCGGACTTCAATATCGTGTCTGATGGGCCACTGCCCTACATGAGTTGTTTAATTAGACGGCACGGTTGGCGCAGTGGCTGAGCGATCGACTGCTGCGCTGCGTGTCGCGGGTTCAATCCCCGCACGGAACAAATATTTTTATGACCTACAGATAATTTGTTTCGCGTCTGGCTGTTTCTGCATGTGAGTTTAAATGTTTGTAAACGCATCCACGATACAGGAAAATATCCTAGTGTGGGGCAAAGTTTTTAAAAAAGAAAAAAAAAAAACTACTACATACTCTGAATTCGCGAATAATTTTGTTGCGGATTTAGGAATACGCTATAAGTTCTTCAGGTGTGGCATAGATGGCGCTGATGGCTTTTTGGCGTAGTATTTAATATTAGTTGCTATATTTATTGTAGTGTCACTACGAAACAAATTTACACTCGCTGCCCAACCGCCACCGCGTACGGACGTGCTACCTGCTCGCCCCGCCGCTATTGTGTTGTGTCAGTGCTCGCCGATTCGTCACGCTCGCGTGACGTCATCCGTAGTCTCGGACTACGCCCGCAACAATTGCTGTCTTTTTCAAGACAGCTCTTGTTACAGTGTTTCTCTTTTCGGAGATTCTGTCAAACGTTACTTGCCCCTTCTGGGAAAATCCACAGTTTCGTGGTTCTTGGTGGAAACCTTTCGGTGCCAACGAAGCCAAGAGGTGTTGACCCGATACACCGAGTCTACCCCCTTCAGGGGTGACCAAAATTGGAAGGGCACTGAACACACGGCCTTGGGGGATCTCCTAGTCGCGCCCAGTTGCTTAACCCCGTTCTCTTTCAGCATTCACCCGGGTCGTCTGGGTGTGTCAACCCCAGCGCCCCGGACCGGTCTTCTGACCCTAGGGCCCCGCTGCTCAATAAGACTAGCAGCGGGTTTACAAGCTTAGGGCACACCTTAGGTACTCACCTCCCTGTCATACACAATCCCGACAGGGAGGCTACACACCCCCGGGCCCACCCACCCGGGGAGTTAGGATTTTTAGGGCCTTAGGTGAGCTTCACTCATGCCGGTTAACTTTTAACCGCCTTAGGGCTATTTTTCCATTATGGCGTCGGAGAGCGCCATATTGGCGTTTCTCCAACGCTTGTTTAAGGATCTGCCTCATTTAGAGGCTAAGTATGGCACCGAACTCGCAGCACTGGAGCGCAATTCCATTGCGCAGTTCAGTGACTGTCTCGACAGCCCGCTCTCGCCGCCGCCTGCCGACAAAGGCAGGCCACTTAGCGAGCTAATCCCGCCGCCGGTGACTCGCCCTTTGTCCGGGCCGACAAAGGGTTCTGAGAAACCGGACCCCGTGAAATCCATTGTTCGCAGTACAATGGTACCGACAAAGGGTTCCGAGAAATCGGACCCCGATAATTCCATTGTTCGTGGAACAATGGCGCCGACACAGGTGTCGTCCGCACCTGAAATTATGGACACGTCATGCCCGGTATCCGATTCCGAGCATGCTGCTGAACTCTCGGACATCTCTTCGACCTCGGAAGACGAGTACCAACTCGTCAGAAAGGGAAAGAGGAAGAAGGGCAAAAGCTCGCAGGCCACCAAGGCCAAAAAAGCTGCCGAAGCGCCTACCTGCCCTCCCTCTCCCCTCCCCTCGACCTCCGCCGCCGCTGCTCATACCAGCCGGCCAGCTAGCCCTAGCGTTGCCCCCGCTGCGACTTCAGCTAAAAAGCTGAAACCTCCTCCTCCGGTCTTTCTTCAAGAGAAAGCCAAATGGACCGACGTGTCCAAGTTGTGTCTGGCTCACAAGATCCAGTACACCAAGGCCACCAACACCCAGCAGGGTATTAAAATAACAGTCCCGACTGCTTCTGATTACAGGGAGCTGATCCGTCAACTGCGTGGAAGGAACATCGCCTTCCACACCTACACCCTCCCAGAGGAAGCGCCCACTCGTGTGGTGATCAGGCGCGTCCCGAAGGAGATCCCGTCAACCGACATCCTAGAAGACCTCAAGGCCCAGGACATCCCAGTCTTGGCCGTCCACCGCCTTCACAAAGCGAGAGGAGGCGAACAGTACGATATGGTACTGGTCGTCTGCGAACCAGTGGAGGGTCATCATCCCATTTTTAAAAATCCGTTCCGTCTGCTCTCTTACAGGCATAGCAGTCGAGAAACCGTACAGGTCCCACGTCATCGGTCAGTGCCACCGATGCCAACTCTACGGGCACAGTCAGAGGAACTGCTACGCGCCTCACAGGTGCGTCAAGTGCCTGGGCGACCACGGCACTGCTGACTGCCCACGATTGAAGGACATCGCTCTCTGCACAGAGCCACCCAGCTGTGTGCTATGCGGCCAGTCCGGGCACCCGGCTAACTACCGAGGCTGCCCCAAAGCGCCCAAACCATCCTCCTCGAAGTTGGCGAAGCGTGCCCACGCCCGCCAGCAACGTGAAAGCCCCTCTGTGAGGTTTCCCTCCTCGCAGATGCCAGAGCGCCTCAGTCCACAGAGGCCCATCCCATGGACTCAGCAGAGCCACCAGCGAGCGTTCCCAGCTCTCGCTCAGGCTAAGTCCAACACCATTCCCGGGCTCTTAGATGCCCCCGTCCCTCCGCCTATTACTCGCGAAATCGTTCCCGCGCCCTCTCAACCCGCGCTCTCTCAACTCGCGCCTTCTCAACCCGCGCCCCCTCGTCCCGTGGCCTCCGGCGCCGCGGCCGGACGCGGTAGAAGGAATTACGAGATCATCACCAAGGCCTTTGGTGCTTTTGTCACCGCAGAAGCCGACCGTATGGCAGACGAAATCGAAGCTGCCAATGGTGATGCCGCAACTTTGTCACGCATCTGGGAGTCATATCCCACGATCCTCTCGAACCTCCGAGAACTTACTTTTAATAAACCTCTCAATGGCTAACAAAAATTTAAGTTGCTTCAAACCCCGTTCCCTCAAGTTAGGTTATTTTAACGCCAACGGCATTAGAGACCAACGTGATGAGATCGCCTCGTTTTTGCGCGACCATCAAATAGATATTCTCCTCATCCAGGAAACCTTCCTCAAGCCTTACCATCGCGACCCGAGAATTGCCAACTATCGCGTAGTTCGCAACGATCGGTCGCGCTGCCACAAAGGCGGTACGTTAATTTATTACAAGAAGGAATTGCACTGCATCCCTCTAGATCCTCCTCCCTTAAAGTCTCTCCTCGAGGTATCCATTTGTCGGCTTGGTATGACCGGTCACCAGCCTATCTCCATCGTTTCCGCGTACATTCCTCCCGCTAGTTCATCAGAGGATCATACACCTCTCATGGGCGACCTGACTTCCCTATTCGGCTTGAGTGACTCCGTTATCATAGCGGGTGATCTCAACGCCAAGCACCCCGCCTGGAATAGTTCGACGACCAATCCCAGAGGAAGAGCCCTCTTCAACTTAGGTGACAGACTTAACTTTGACCCCATCGCGCCTATGGAACCCACCCACTTTCCCCACGACCCCGCGCACCGCGCCGACGTTCTCGACTTAGCGCTTCTCAAAAATATCAACCTTAGGTTGCATACCATTGAGACGATTCACGAACTAGACTCGGATCACCGCCCAGTTTTTCTCCACTTAGTTCCTCGCTCGGGCCCTTCTGACCCCAGCCAGCCCAAACCTGCCCAAGTCCAAGTGATAACTGACTGGAAGAAAGTCAGCGAAAAGCTGAACTCCGCCACGTCACCTCACCTGGACGCCATCCCCGATCACATAGTTTCGGCCGCAGACACGACGGCCGCTATCGACTCGTTTACAGAGCACGTTCAATCCATACTAAAGGATTGTTCACGGGAAGTCCCAGCAATGAGTGATCATCGCTGGCGTCTACCCGCTGACGTACGTGATCTGATAACCGAGAAGAACGCGGCCATTCGTGCCTACAGCCATTTTCCCTGCGACGCGAACAAGGCTCACATGCGCTCATTACAGCGTGCTGTAAGGAAACGCACTAGCGAGCATCGTTCGAATCGTTGGGACAATGAGCTCAGCGAACTGGAACCCACCCACCAAGCCTTTTGGCAACTACAGAGAAGAATGCGCGCCACCGAGGAGGCTTCGATGCCCCCGCTCATTCGTCCGGACAAAAGCGTCGCATTCGATGACTCTGAAAAGGCAGAATGCCTAGCAGACAGTTTGGAGTCCCAGTGCTCCCCTAGCACACAACCGGTCATCAAGCGTCACCTCGACAAGGTGAACGCAGAAGTAGAACGTAGAGCTGCCCTACCTCCCGTAGAAGACCCCGATGATCCTCTGCCCCTCGTCACGCCCGACGAGGTGCAAGACATCATCAAAAGGCTTCAACCACGGAAAGCTCCCGGCTCCGACGGTATCACCAATAGGGTAATCAAACTCCTCCCCGCTCAGCTCATCATCCTTTTGGCGGCCATCTTCAATGGCGCCTTGAGCAACAACTTCTTCCCCCAGGTATGGAAAGAGGCCACTGTTATCGGTATCCCCAAGCCAGGCAAGCCCAAGTCTGAGCCCACGAGCTACCGACCCATCAGTCTCCTGAACGCACTCGGCAAAATCTATGAGAGACTTATTTATAAGCGACTCAGAGATTTCGCCGAGACTAAGAGTCTCATTCCCAACGAGCAATTCGGCTTCAGGACCGAACATTCGTGTATCCAACAGGTCCACCGCATCGTCGAACACATGAGCGCTGGCTTCCAGCGCGGGGCGATGACGGGTGTACTATTCTTCGACATAGCGAAAGCTTTCGACAAAGTCTGGCACAACGGCTTATTATACAAGCTGTACTCACTAGGAGTGCCGGACCGTCTCGTGCTCATCTTACGGGACTTTTTGTCGAACCGCACCTTCCGCTATCGCATAGGGGCCTCATTTTCTTCCCCTCATCCTATTAGGGCCGGTGTCCCTCAGGGTTCCGTCTTATCCCCCCTCGTCTTCACGCTGTTCACTAGCGATATTCCCAAGAGCAAAAAAGCTCAGTTAGCTCTGTTCGCGGATGACACGGCCATTTATCATACTGGCCGCTGTACAAACGCTATCGCCCGTACCCTCCAAACCTCAGCCGACGTCCTAGGCGCTTGGTTCAGGAAATGGAGAATCGAGGTGAATCCCAGTAAAAGTCAGGCGGTTATTTACTCCAAACCACGCTTTAATCCTCCGATCCCCAGTCCGATCGCTATGTACGGCAAGCCTATCCCCTGGGAGAAGCAAGCCAAATTCTTAGGTGTCATTCTAGACAGTCACTTGTCCTTCGCGGCTCATATCAAAGCGGCTCGTTCGCGCGCTGCCTTTGCTATGGGTAGGCTTCACTTTTTAATTCAGGCAAAAAGCAAATTGTCACTCAAGTGCAAATTGCGTTTATACACCGCGGTCATCCGTCCCATCATGACATACGCATGTGTCGTGTTCGCCCACTCCAACCCGCGTAGCCTTCATAAGATGCAGGTCTTGCAAAACCGATTCCTTCGTAAAATCACGGGAGCCCCTTTTTACGTCCGTAACGATAGTCTTCACTTAGACTTAAGAATCCCCACCGTCGTTCAATTCATGAAGCGCCTTACCAAGCGCTTCTTTGACTCCGCGTTAAAACATCGCAACCCCCTTATCGCATCGGCCGCTCGATACGATCCCTCGCGAATAAGTAAAATTCGTCGTCCCCGTCATACCCTCGTCGCTCGGAGAGCAGCAGGGAGACTAGCACTCTTCGAAAATTCAGACGCAAAGCGCCGTCATTCCGTCCTCGCCGACGAGGCCCGTCGCGACGTCCCGGTAATTGTCCCACCCGTCCCTTGCAAGAGCCAGCCCGCGCTGCTGAGCCAGTAAGTCCAAATCAGCCCATAAATAATATCACTCAGATCCAGCTTGTCCCTTGCTGTCCCTCAGCGACGCCCTAAGCCGAGGCTCGTACCCCACAGGGGGTGCCCTTAGCGTGTAGTCGCTTAGTTTATAAGTTTTTACCCTGGCTGGAGGTCTTAATTTTTAAGGCATCCACAGGATTCGCCCGGTTAAGCAGACGACAACCTCCTTGGTTGAACTGCGAGATGCCATTCATAAAAAAAAAAAAAAAAAAAAAAGAAACAAATTTAGCCTATTTGAGAATGTAACAGTTGAAAAACCTTAATTACACATTCTGAGACGTTCTAATTAGTTGTCAAGAATGTTTTTAGTTAAAATACCGTGTTTATTTCGATGTTGTCCTATTTATTACGGAATGGCATTGAGATCTTATAAAAAAGCTCGTTATGAGCCGAAGTCTTGAAATAAACACGTAATTTCTCGCTGTTAAGAATAGTTGAAGAAAAAGTGAGAAATAACAATACGGTGGCAATTTCTTACTTTTCCTTGTTTATTAAGGAAAGACGAGGACGTTGGACCTGTTCAATGTTGTAGTCGCAGAAAGTCGAAACAAGAATATTCGTGATTATCACTCAAAATTTTTCCCCAATAAAATTGATCAGACTGCCGGTTGTGACCAATTGGTCGATATGAGCCAAATTCGACGTGATTTTTGCTAACTCGACTGGACAAATAATAATAAAATCGTTTATTTTTTAGTTAAGTATTCGCACCCATATAATTACAAATTATGCACTCATTTTTTTTAAATGTTGCCCCATACTTAGATTTTTTCCTGTATCGTGGGTGCGTTTACAAACATTTAAACGCACATACACAAACAGCCAGAACCAGAATAACTACCTGTCGGTGACACAAATATTTGTTCGGTACGGGGATGAAACCCACGGCGTAGCAGCCAATCACTTTACTACTGCGCCAACCGTGTCGTCCGTTATTTAGCTTACATGCAAAATAAAAAATTCCGATGAATTGAGAACCTCTTCCTTTTTTTAGTTGGTTAAAAAGGAATAAGAAATAATAATTTTGAAATAAAATAAAAGGTTCACACATATGTATGTACTGTTGACAAACAATGTTGCGGAATACCGTGGTCACAATATCGGTTTTAGACATACTAATCACAAGTTTAGTAAAAAGATTCTCTGACCTTACGCATTAAAGCTTGAAAATCATCACTCATTCTCGTCAAACAAAGACACATTATATCAGACTAGGTTTTGCCCGCGGCTTCACTCGCATCAAATTCAAAGTAACACAGTTCCCCTTTCCTGATTTGCAGATACCTGCTACCTGTAGTTTTGCCCTTGCGCCTTATTTATTGTAATAGCAAAGCTAAGTTTTCCCGTTTCTTCCCTCTTTCTCCCTCAATTCACAATAAAAAAATAATTGCCTATGTCCGTATCCAGTGTCCCAACTATCTTTGTACCAAAATTCATCAAAATCGGTTTAGCCATTTAGGCGTAAAGACGTAACAAACAAACAAACTCACTTTCGCTTTTATAATATTAGTAAGGATGATGCAAGTCAAACATGTATTGGATCGATATAAGCTCTGACAAAGCTCACGTGAATCTGTAAATTACGACTGGGGGAGGTACGGAATATCGCGCCAGATCCTTAAACCTCAGATTAGTTGTCCATAACTCAATAAGGATGAACACCGGGATTGGGGTTCTGCCGCGTGAAACGCCTTGGGGCACATACTTAGGGAACTTGTTTTCCTCGTCAGACACCCCAGCCACTGTCACTAACCTATTTAAGTATATTGGGCTGATTCTATTTAAGGTGCTGTTTCTACAGCAAATGTAGACTGCAGCAGCGATGACTATAAATACAGATCGCAGGGACACGACAGGTTCACCATAAAAAACGGCAAGAAACGGAACTATAGGACTTCGAATCGAAACTTTTTAGGGTTTCGTACCTCAAAAGGAAAATACGGGACTCAATCTGCAATCCCTCAGGGCATGTTTCACTGGAGAGGCTCACCTGACGCAGGTCCTCACCGCACACGGAAGTTGTTAAGTGTCACCATTGTGTCGATCGCTCGGAGGACACGATGAAGCACACTGTGGCGTTCTGCCCAGTTTGGGCAGCTTGGGGTTGCGGGTTGTTTGAAAGAGAAACTGCGGCCCCGAAACATAAAGGGCGAAAGATGGAACATGGATGAAGGATGGATCTCTTGAAGGATGATTTCCCATCCGCAAAAAAACATACTTCAAGGGAAGTTGGTTCCGCCGGTGGCCGACGAAATGATGGTCACTGAGCCACTCAGGTCCTCCACCCAGTCGTCCCTGGGCAGGACAAAGTACGGCTCAGCGACCACGGCGATGTTAATCGATCACTGAGCCATGCTCTAGAGCAAGAGATCCTGAGCGTAGGCACAGTGGTTGATATTCGCCTTAAGGAGGCGTAATGGGGCTGGTTTTGGCACTCCATTACAGCCCCCTTCCGACCCCCTGTGAGGGCCCGGCTACCACCGCAGTCGTGGCAGCGGTAGCAGCGGCTTGAGCAGCAACGGCTGTGGTGGCGGCGTTGGTGAAAAAAAAAAAGAAGTTAGTTCGTCTATATCCTTCATAGCTACTGCTTCTAACCTATTTACATTAGTCTGGTTGTGTTTAAACGATTTTGTTCAGTTACACACTCGTTTGAACTGAATCTTGTGATTGATTTTCCGTCCACTTCACCTGCTGATGGATTGGAAGTTTATACGCACGGGTAGTTAACGTATCTAAGAATAGAAAAGTAAGAATTGGATTACGATATTATTAGCTATTTAGCTGATCTTGTGATCGAGATAAAAGTTATTGGTGAAAAATATGACTCCAGGTTATTATACCGTTTTCAATCTTTTATATAGATAGCTCTGTTTAACTACCAGCCTATTTTTTGTGTGCCAGACTTGTCCTAAATAAAACCCACTCATGTTCTTTCTGTTGCCCTTTATGTTCCGGGGCTGCGGTATCTCTTTCGAACAACCCTTACCCCGGCAGGCGGTGGCCCTGGCAGGCCCCTCTGTTTTGTTGACAACGCAGTGGTGTACCTAGTATTTCGTGAGTTTTATGAGTACTTATTAGGAGAAAGCGAGGTTATTACAATCAATTTCAGTCCCTGGACTACGACAAATTCCTGGCCAAATCTGAAGGAGACGAAAAAACCATAAAACTGTTTGTATTCGCTCACAGCTTCGCCGGCGTGTTAACGGAAAAAGGTATCCTATGTGTTATTCCAGACTATAATCTACCTCTGTGCCTAATTTCTTCAAGATCCGTTCAGCCGTTTTGACGTGAAAGATTAACAAAACATCCATACATCCATCCATCCTCACAAACATTCGCATTTATAATATTAGTAGGATCATAAATAAGTTTTATAGTGTCACTATGTGTAAATTCTGTTATGTTAGTTAGTTACTTGTGCAATTTAAAAATTAGGATATTTGAGTTGTCTATGTTTAGATCAAGTGTTGCATGAAGGGCTTGCAATCATTAAACCAAGGTGGCATATTTTTTTAAATAGATGTGTTTTTGTTAGAATCCAAAACAACTTCCAGCATAGTCTAAAAATGGTAAAAAATCTGCAATAAAAGGCACATGACATAGCAACGAAGCGCTTTTGATCATTCGATTCCGAGCGTGCGTTTCAAATAACTGGATTTTATTACTCGTCATTCTAGCACGCTATTCGTGAAAAATCTTTACGTGCAAAGCCATTCCGGTACGATTGACTATATGTGAAGGTAATAAAATATAGTAACTGTTAGATATGTGAGATATACAGTGTCAAAATTTAAAAGGTTTATGCTGACATGGCTGTTTGTGTATAGATAGATAGAATATTCTTTATTGTGTACGCTATACAAATTACAAGAATAACAGTGTCATCATCATTTTCCTGCCCTTGTCCCATTCTAACTGGGGTCGGCGCAACATGTTTTCTTCTTCCATTCTCACCTGTCAGATGTCACGGCATCATTTACTCCTTTCTCCTTCATATCATTCCCTACACAATCCATCTTTTTAGGGTTCCGTAGTCAACTAGGAACCCTTATAGTTTCGCCATGTCTGTCTGTCCGTCCGTCCGTCCGTCCGTCCTCGCTTAATCTCTGTGACCGTTAGCACTAGAACGCTGAAATTTGGTACCAATATGTATATCAATCACGCCGACAAAGTGGTAAAATAAAAATTGGAAAAAAATGTTTTATTAGGGTAGCCACCCTATATGTAAAGTGGGAAGTGATTTTTTTTTTAATTTCAACCCTAACGTGTGATATATTGTTGGAAAGGTATTTAAAAATGAATAGGGGTTTACTAAAATCATTTTTTGATAATGTCTTTAATTTTGGAAATAATCGCTCCAAAAGTAAAAAACAATGTGTCCCCCCCCCTCTAACTTTTGAACCATAAGTTTAGAAAAAGAAAAAAAAAACTGAAAAGTAGAACTTTATAAGGACTTTCTAGGAAAATCATTTTGAACTTGATTGACACAACAGTTTTTGTACAAAAAAGACAAAAAGTTGTACAAAATAATTTCCTCCTCCACCTTTAAACTCATAAGTGGGAACACTTATTGTGACGGACGGGAAACTACGGAACCCTACACTGAGCGTGGCCCGACACGCTCTTGGCCGGTTTTTTTTGGCCTTCCTTCGCTCTCAATAACATTGTACAACTTATAAATAGGGTGACACAATGTGTTCTTGAGTGGAGACCGCGCCTCGGCAAGCGTAGTGTGATCTAAGAAAGACTGCAGGCAGATGCTGGATGCGGCAAGCTGAAGACAGGGCGCTATGGCGCTCATTAGGGGAGGGCTAGCAGTGGAGTAATATAGCCTGATGATGATGTGTATCTGAGTTTAAATGTTCGTAAACGCACCCACGATACAGGAGAAATTCCTAGTGTTGACTATTTTGAGAGGATGTTTGAAAGGCGACTAACAAATGGAATAAAAATTAAGAACAGTGGGTGGGGACGCCCTAGAAGTACATACCTACTTTTACCGTTTTGGTGATGAGCTTCAGAAAATTCAGGTGCGTCATTCCCGCAACCGGCAAGCACGATATAAACTAAATTGGTCTCCTAAAACACAGGCTTTCTGGCCTAGTTTAGGAGGTAGAAGTTCGCCTCTCAATATTGTCATCACTGTACAAAAAATTATTCACTGTGTGCTTATGTAAGTTTTTCTGTGTGTACAAATAAACAAATTTATTATTATTATAAACAAAAGCTGTGCTCTAGGGTGATTTAACATACCAATAGCGTTCTATAGTTTCTGCGGACCTTTCCCTTTGTAAGTTTTCAGATAAAAATGGCGTCTGGAATTACTTTTTGAAATGCACGTAAGGGATTTTTCTAAACACCACCGAATTTGGGAAAGAAGTTTGTATAACAATTACAATTTTATTACATTAGTTTTTAGTTTAGATAGTTGTTTCGGGTCTGGCTGTTGGTATGTGAGATCAAATGTTTGTAAACGCACCCACGATACAGGAGAAATTCCTAGTGTGGGACAACGTTTTTTTTAAAGTAACTAAAATGTTAGTGACGAGTGTTATCAGTTATCCGATATCTGCAGAAGTGTTAAAATAATACCGAGAAACGGTAACTTTTCCATCGAGCCAATTCCTGCTTTCATTGAAACAAAATTCTGTTTGAAACGGTAAATAGTTGGCGCAGTTCCCAATTCGCGTCGCCGCTACCTCAATGTGGCATGCTTTATTTGATCACAATAATTTCTACGGCTTTAACATCTTGCGTTGGAATTCAATTGCGTTTTCTACTGGGTTCTCTCTCACCTTTTGTGAGGACCATTTTCAATTACGTTGATGCATTTTTTAAAGTGATATTGTAAGGGATATGAGAATATAGACAAGTTTTCCATTTTTTGTCGCTTGTATTTTTCTGTTTCTTGTTAGATTTTTTTTTAAACGGACCGTTTTGTGATCTGTGTCATTATTTCTTTTTCTTTATGAATAACTAGTTTTTGCCCGCGGCTTCACTCGCGTTAAAATCGGTATAACACAGTACCTGCTACCTGCAGTATTTGCCCTTGCGCCTTATTGATTTGTAATAGCAGCGCTAAGTTTTCTCTTTTCTTCTCTCGTTCTCCCTCATATCCCACTTTTTTATATAAAAATTATTGACTTAGCCTCTGTCCGTCTCCTGGTTCCCAACTATCTCTGTACCAAAATTCATCAAAATCAGTTTAGACATTAAAACGTGAAGAGGTAACAAACAAACAAACTCACTTTCGCTTTTATAATATTAGTAAGGATGTTTGAAACGGGATATTCGCCATTGTATTTAAAATGAATTTCCGATGTATTGGCGCTGTTACAAACTCGGATAAACTGCATTGAAGTAGTGTAGTAATTGATTATGTTACTGACCATGTCAGTTTAATTTTTTTTTTCTGGCAAGGAGAAGAAAGATCAACGCTTTGTAATGGGCAACTACAGTACTTTCACAAGCTATTATGCCTTTTGACTGGGACTGTAACTTTATCATTTTGTTTCGTGTGATTCAGAAGTATCTGTAATAGTCTGATTCAAATAAATGCTTTGAGTTTCAGTTTGTCAGAAAACTAACTAAAAAGGTCAAGTTTTCTTTTAGTGGGTGACTTTAAACAACTAATGTATGTGCTAAAACGGATAGTATGCTGTAATGACAGCCTTTTTTGTGGTTAGGAAATCATCAAATAACTTCCCCCGCTCTGGGTGGAGCAAGAGTGAGTGTCAGACTTGTACTGACTAAAACCCACCCATGTTCCTTCTATTGCCCTCTACGTTCCGGGGCCCGCGGTATCTCTTCCGAACAACCCACAACCCTGGCAGGCCCCTCTGCTATGCTGACATCTCTTTGAGGCGCGCGTGGTACACTAACGCGCCGTCGACACGGCCTGTCGTCAATAGACGGACGGACGGTGAGCTACCCATTGCTCACCGTCCAGAGGCACACCAACAGTCTTTGTTGAAAATGAAACCAATATACCTTTATGATTTATCACTTATTAAAGTTGGATAGTCGTCAAATTATTATGTGTCTTATTTTTATATTCTTGCAAATTCCGCAAAACGGGATAGGAACAAAATTATGTTGAAAGACGAGCCAAGACAATAACCGTCTTTAGAATTATTTATGTAAACAAGAAATTCAATCTGCGTAAAATGAGAGATTTGTAATGAATACCGAAATACTTTTTTTTATATATTTCCTCGAAAATTGGCTCTTATCGCAACTGTATCACACTCTTAAGATTTTTCATATATCATATGTAGGTACCTAGTGTTTTATTTTTCTTGATATATCCGCAGATAACCAAAATTGTTTAATTAACATTTTTACTTAAAAAACAAAATAGTTTAATTTTATTAATAAACTAGCTTTTGCCCGCGGCTTCGCTCGCGTTTAATTAGGGGTAACACAGTTCCCCTTTCCTGATTTGCAGGCCTGCTACTTGTAGTTTTTGCCCTAGCGCCTTATTTATTGTAATAGCAATGCTAAGTTGTCCCTTTTCTTCCCTCTTTCTCCCTCATTTCTCACTTTTTTAAAACAAGCCTATATCCGTCTCCAGGGTCCCAATTACTTCTGTACCAAAATTCATCAAACTCGATTTAGCCATGTAGGCGTGAAGACGTAACAAACAATCTCACTTTCGCTTTTATAATATTAGTAAGGATAGTAAGGATTAATATTTCTTTGCGTCCTGTAGAAAGGGCCTTCAAAGAAAAATTTGATTCAAGTCGGTGGTTTCTACACTGCAGTTTTCAGCACCTTATCACCTCACCTATGGCTCGTGAGTAGAAACGCCTTAGCCGCAATGACAAATTTTTACTACTTAAATCAAAATGTACGACGACATTTCATCAAAGCCTTTGACTTCACACATATGACACTCGATGGCATATATACTCTTACGTAGTTGTAATACGATGAAATATAATAAACTAGCTTTTGCCCGCGGCTTCGCTCGCGTTAAATTCGGGGTAACACAGTTCCCCTTGCGCCTTATTGATTTGTTATAGCAACGCTAAGTTTTCCATTTTCTTCCCTCTTTCTCCCTCACATCCCACTTTAAAACAAAAAAAAATAGCCTATGTCCGTCTCCTGGTTCCCAACTATCTCTGTACCAAAATTCATCAAAATCGGTTTAGCCATTAAAGCGTGAAGAGGTAACAAACAAACAAACTCACTTTCGCTTTTATAATATTAGTATAGTAAGGATAAGGATAACCAATGCATCCGTTGAATATACCTTCAGTAATGTATGGTATTGGAGATGAGAGCGCGAGAGCATAAAGTTTATATGCCTAGAGTACAGAGCATAATTTTCAAGCACGTGTTTCATAATACCAAATAAACATAATTGAATAACTCATACCCCAATCTATTGGCAGCCCACAGCGGAAACAGGTCATTAGACGACTTTCACGCGGCATTGCTTTTTAGTAGGTAAATATAACTTGTATATAATTATATTATATAAACCGATTTTGATGAATTTTGGTACAGAGATAGTTGAGACCTTGGAAACGGACATAGGCTATTTAAAAAAAGTGAGATAAGGAGGACAAAGAGGGAAGAAAAGGGAAGAGAAAATTTTTTTTTTTCGATCATCACGCGGGTTAAAGTAGCGTTAGCCCAAATTAACTATGCCACGCGGACGAAGTCGCGGGCGAAAGCTAGTAGTAGTAGCTAGTATTTATAATGCTTACAATAACATGTCATTTTTTTTTCAACTTTACGTACCTGTAGTGCCATTATACTAGCTTAAGATCTGTGATCAGTGTCGCCTGAATTGAGCTGTTCAGGATTCTTTTCTTGAGACTTCATATTGCATTACACACTTAAGGTGCGGCAATAAGCTAATCTTTAGGTATTCACGAAAGTGACGCTAGCTGCATACTAGGCATGGTCTGACACAAGTACACGACAGTATTGCATCGAAAGAATAGAAATAAGGTCGAAAATATTTCCGTGTTTGATTTTATTTGAATATCATGTCCGCCAAAATGTAGGTCATTTTGCAGTTTTTATTGAATATATATAAAAAAAATACAGCTCAATGTTTGAAAAATTTTAGATATCTCTTTAGTATATACAATTTTCTTTGTTATAGATATAAAAAATATGATGGTTGTCGCTGAAAAAATTGAGAATTTCGAGAAGAAAAAATTTTTTTCTTGGTCTTTTTAAACATTTTTTTTTCGTAGTACTAGACCACTTTGGAAACTTATTTTGTTTAACTCTTTACTTTATGTATTGAACTATACACGGTAATTTTTTTGGCTAGTGGCATGTACAGATACGGCTAACTTTGCGACGAAAAACTAGACGTTTTACGAAGTGTTTGCTTTGTACAGCGCCTTAACCGCCTATCACTCATAAACTGGGATTTATTTATTTTTTTCCGATTGGAGATGAGTGCAAAAAATACACGTATTTCTGGCTTTCAGTATTGTTTACAAACAAAACAAAGCACTGAGGTCAAGAATCGTATTTTTGGTACTAGTTCGTTAGTTCAGAATGTAGACTCAAAGCTATACAGTACGCAATGACGGTATAAAATCAATTATTTTACTATATATATGTTATACGGTACGGCACCTAACCTTATATCATAGATTTGGATCGGGATCAACGGCTAAAAATGAAACGAGGTAAGATCATGCTGATCCTTTACTGTGAAAACTGTGTTTTTGTTTATTTACTCATTTATTTCAAGTTATATTACGACTCATTTTAGGAAACACAAAACACAAGTAGTTGTTTTTCTAACCCCTGATTTTAATAGGGTTCCTTACAACAAGAGAAAAAAAGCGGAACCTTTAAGAATAACTTTGTCATTCGTCTGTCTGTCTATAAATGAATGAATGAATAAACTTTATTTTGGGTGGCGTAGACCCATAGAAAACTAATATAATATTGTTAAACATACACAGACATACATTAAAACATATCATTAAAAACAGATTCAAAATCATTAAAACAGATTCAATAGCACTAAAATAGATTCTATATCATTAAATAAATTAAATTAAATTTCTTGAAATAAAAATAATGACTAGTTAAATTTAGAAAGAACAATAATAATATAATAAAGACCATTTAGCTCCTATCTGTCTATCAAGACTCTTTTTCTCTCACAACAATTAGATCATCATTTCAAAATCAAAATAAAAAACAAAAGTCATTTATTCAAATTAGGCTGTCAATCAGCACTTTTTGAACGTCACAATTACAAGAGACAGTCTCACAAAAACGCCCTACCCTTCGCCACTTCCTAGTGTTTTAGCTGGGAAGAAGAAGTAGCGGAACAAACTCCCCAGCAACACATCTGTCAGGTTAGAAGAACCAGATTTTATTTATGTCGAGTCCAAAAAATGTGTAAAAGAAGGGTCAGTTCACACCAGTCGTTACCTCCACATAAGTCTCTAGTTTCCTAGCCCCAGGCTACAAGAGATTTCTATTCGTGACGGGTGCAGATGACGTAACGCAGCTTTTTGCGAAAAAAAACAAAGTGTCACGGTATATATAAAGCTATTCACATAATACCGCGACACGTTAAACTTTATTGTCGTGCACGATAATTTCACTGCACGTTTTATATTTTTTGTCGTCATGACCCAATGGGAACGGTGCCTAATGGTGTCATGGCTTGAGTCGAGTTTATGTTAAATATTATATCTGAAACATTTTCGTTGCTTCCTTTACATTTAACGCTGCGCATTTTGTCGCAATTACATGACGTGCATTTAAAATCGAATGTCTGTGGAATCTGGGGTAATGACGAAAATATCGTGTTTCTATTTTCGTAACTATTTTGAGTCAGGATTCAGTTAAATGAGAATGCAGTATTTTACATGCGGTGATTGCTTAGTTGTTCTTCACAGTCCAGTTATGAGTAACATCGTTGTACCCTTTTGCAAGACTTACTCAAGATTGTTAGACTCACGGGCTTCTAAAGCCATTACGGTCACCCATCCACAAACCAACCTTGGCAAACGCTTTATTTTTTTAACGTGTGTTTAGTGCTTAACCTGGTGTCAGCGTTTTTTTCCTGTCTATGGACCTGACATAAAATGGCGCCGAGACTGGCTCTCAGGTATACTGGTTTCCTCGAAATGTTTTCATTTACCGAAGCAAGTAATAATAATACTCAAAAGAATCCAAAAATCCGAGTTGCGTGTCTTGAGTTCCAACTTAAGACCTATGGATTGCAAGTCCGGGCTCTAACTACTCACTATTTAACGTTTAAGATCGATCCGTACGGCAGCTATTACTAAGCTAAGCCTATATCAGCGAAGCATAATAATAAATCCATATTTTTTAAATTCGTCTCTAGTGAGACAACAGGCTGAGATAAAGGAAAAAGGTTCTACCAGCTAGAACACAATCACATAAGATCGTCGATCATCAATCGGGGAATAACAAGGCAGTCACCGCATGAAAAATACTGCATTCAGTTTGACTGAATCCTGACTCAAAATAGTTACTAAAATAAAAAAGACGACATTTTCGTCACTACCCCAAATTCCACATACATCCGATTTTAAATGCACGTCATGTAATTGCGCCAACTAATGCAGCGTTAAATATAAAGGAAACAACGAGAATGTTTTAGATATAATTCTCCTCCAGTGGGACAACAGTCTGATAAAGGGAAAAAAGGCTCTCCCAGCTGAAACACAGCCCTGTGTCAAAGGGCCTGCGGGTTGGTCAACCAAGACTAAGGTATAATTGCGCCTTAATCATATAAATGTTATGAACCCAATTATAATCCGACCTTTGCAAGCTTTGTCATGATTACTTCCTTAATAATTTATTTAATCTGCAATTAGGAGAAGAACAAAAGGAAATAAATAGTAATATGTACCAAAATGGAACGTTATTATGAATAATGTGTTACTATGCTAAAATATTTTTTGTTTTCTATTGCAAAAAATTAATAGAATCTTTTTTTAATGGTAATGAACATTTTTCTTGTTTTATATTGCTAAAATGTAATGGAATCTTTTATTTTAATGGTAATGAACTTTTTTCTTGTTTTCTATTGCAATAATGTAAAGGAATCTTTTCTTTTAATGGCAATGTAATTTAATTGTTCTATCAGTTATAATTCTATCATTGGTAGAGTTTTGCAATTTTTTTCACACAAAAGGATCACAATTAAAAAAAATTGTATTAAAAAAAAAGATAGATAGAATAAAAGGATATAAAATACTACATACATCATTCATTGAATGGAAATATCAATCTGGATCTAATGGCCATTTACATGAAAGGCGATATCTAAATGAATGCCTAAATAATGCGGTAAACATTAGGTACCTACTTACAAAAATGTTATTTCATGTTCACAGCTCAATAGAAAGTACCTAATGACTATTTAAACTCTAATCACTTACGAAATCATGTATAACAGATGAAGTGCCATCAATAACATTTATATCATCTAAAAGGCGTCCTCGATGAAAATTAATGAAGCGTATAAATCAATATGGCGTCACATTCGATTTTCCACAGTCAATCAAAATTTAACTATTTGCTTAATTTATTTTTTCCTGTTATTTATTTGATCATTCATTTTTTTATTAACAAAGTAGCAATTCGAATTTGTCAGCAAATAAATATCCTGTCGCACGAATTTCGACACGGGACTGTCCTTTAAAACCACGATGACATATCCCCTTTATCCTTCTCAAAATTCAATCAGGCGCACCAAAAGAGGGGACAGCCTACTTAAGTAAGGTAAACAGGATTCCGTGTCTCGAAACCGTCCGGAATATTCGACAGGAATTTTAATTTGGCCTAAATAGCTTTATTTATTTAAGAAATTAAGTTAAGTTGATGTTTACGTTAATAACACGGGGCCATCTTGTTTTTTCCTTGTGAAAAAATTGCTGAAGGTTTTTTCTACATTCATTATTTTTTGCTGAAGGGGAAGGCCTTTGCCTTGTAAAATACTTACCCAAACATCGCTAACTAAAACAAAAATAAAAAATATCTGTCACAATAATTCTTTTCTAATCCTTACTTTAATCCTTACTAATATTATAAAAGCGAAAGTGAGTTTGTTTGTTTGTTACCTCTTCACGCTTTAATGGCTCAACCGATTTTGATGAATTTTGGTACAGAGATAGTTTGGAACCAGGAATATAATTTAATATATAAATATAATAGGAATAGGCTAATTTAAAAAAAAAAGTGGGATGTGAGGGAGAAAGAGGGAAGAAAAGGGAAAACTTAGCGTTGCTATTACAAATCAATAAGGCGCAAGGGGAACTGTGTTACCCCTAATTTAACGCGAGCGAAGCCGCGGGCAAAAGCTAGTAGGTATATAAAATTCTCGTGTCACAATGTTCGATCCCATACTCCTCCGAAACGGTTCGACCGATTCTTATGATTTTTGATGCATTTTCAGTAAGTCTGAGAATCGGCTACTATCTATCTTTTAAACCCCTAAGTGATAAGGGTGGTAACCAGCGGGTGAAACCGCTGGGCACAGCTAGTTGTAATGTAATATTAATGCCATTATGTCCGAATCTCCACAGGTTTAAGGAAAGGTATACCCTTTTATTTAATGGATGGGAAATCATAAAATAACTTCCTCCGCTCTGGGCGGAGCGGGGGGGAGTTTCAGGCTTTTTAATGACTGAAACCCACCCATGTACCTTCTTTTGCCCTTTATGTTCCGGGGCCGCGGTAACTCTTTCGAACAACCCGCAACTCCTGCAGGCGGTAACCCTGGCACTCCCCTCTGGAGAGGTATGCCTTACTAAGAATTTCCTTTGAAATATATAGCAAATATAACTTCAAAGGCATTCAAAATGCTCGGTTTTATCCTGCGTAATAGCAAAGAGTTCTACAAAGCCTCAACTCGAATTAAATTGTATAACTCTTTAGTTCGCCCATTGCTTGAATACAATAGTACCATATGGAATCCTCACTACGAAATTTACATTAAACGCATTGAAAGCGTACAAAGACGTTTTCTACACCATCTCTGCTACAAAGATCGTCTGGCACGAAAAATCAGAAACTACAGCCTAAGACTACAACACTACAAAATGTCTGCTCTCGTAGATAGAAGGAAAGCTCTAGATCTGACATTCCTCCACAAATTGTTTCACGGGGCTGTCGACTGTGCTGACCTTCTTGGTAAGCTGCAGATAAGCGCACCATCTCGCCTACCGAGGAAATGTAGCTATAACCTCTTCAACGTGCCAGGTTCTAAAACCAATCTCGGTCACTTCGCCGTTCTGCCAAGGCTCTGTAGAAACTATAATGAATTGTCGAAACACCGCAGTCTTGATATTACTTGTAAGATGTCGGTATATAAAAAGAATTTACGACTCATATTGTCAAAACTATAATGTCCCTAACTGTATTTGGTCAGATTATAATAATGTTTTATTTTTTTGTCTTTTGTATTTAATTATAGATCTTTTTTATTCTCTTATCTTTTTCCAAATTTATTGTCTTGTCAAACTTTTTTTGTAACTAGTTTTTAAGCGAATGCTGTGGTTTCCTGTAATTGGAGGAGCACAGTAATCAGCTCCTATTTGTATATTTTTTTTGTAATCATGTTATTTGTGCATTCTCTGTTGGAAATCCAAATAAATAAATAAATAAATAAATAAATATTTTTTTACGACACATAATAATATGAGACAGTAAAAAAAAAAATTGATAAACAAAATCCTCCCTTATCTACATTTATGAACTTCCTACATAAAACCATATCTAAGGAACCAGCCAAAAATACATGCAGACGACATCAAAGAGTCATGAAATATCTTACATTCAATTGAGCTCCAAATTTTGTCACGGAATTTACAGCAACCCTAACTTTTTTACGGGATTTGGGGTGGTTAAATCCGTTTAGGGATCCGCAGTTGTATTGGAAAAACGGACGTCAATCTGTCGCTGCGTTTGACTCAATGTCGGATTGATTCGTGTGGTAACGCCAACAGAAAAAGTAACAAGGCTAACTTTAAATTACGTTATACTCTGCGGGTTTGCTGTGAGTGGTTTCTTTGTCCTTTCGTAGATGTGCGCGTATATTAGAGGAAGTTTAAAAGTTGCGCCTGTTAAAAAAAATTAAAGGAAGTCGTTTGTCTTTGTATGGACATGCAATGAGGAGAGCGAAGCACAAGTAACTTAAAGAGTGATGGATCTGAATGTTGATGAACGGAGAGCGAGAGAAAGGTCAAAGAAAAGATGGATGGATTGTGTAAGGAATTTTATGAAAGAGAAAGGAGTAAATGATGCCACAAAACGTGTTGCGCAAACCCCAAATAGAATGGGAGACTGGCAGGAAAATGATGATGATGCGATATTCGTGTAAAGTTGTCAGATTTTAAATACAACGATAATTTTCATCAATTACTTTTAACCAAAAGTAGACTGGTAGGTACAAGTTGACACTTATGTACAGAACTACGTGAAGAGAATAAATTGAAAAAATCGGCAAAGTGTGAGTCGGGCTCGCGCTCAGATTTGCGACATAAACGGCCATATCTTTCAGTCAGATCAATATGTAGTTTTGCGGATTATTTGGAGCTCAATATGTCCTAAGTGCATGGAATTTAAGTAGCTATACTCTATGTCTAGGTAAATGATTGGTATTTGGCTTTGTATTTGGTGGATTCAGTCAATATTAGCAGGCAGTTCTTTTTATATCTAAGGCAAAATTTGCCCCTGCCGGGGTTGTGGGTTGTTCGAAAGAGATACCGCGGCCCCGGAACGTAAAGGGCAATAGAAGGAACATGGGTGGGTTTTAGTCAGCAAAAGTCTGACACGAGGGGGAAGTTATTTGATGATTTCTCACCCCAAAAAAAAGGCAAAATTTGCCGACACTCTCCTAGCATTAATTTATGAGCTGGTTTTAATGCAACGGCACGGCTAGCGCAGTGGCTGAGCGATCGACTGCTGCACTGCGTGTCGCGGGTTCAAATATTTGTAAGACCTACATGTGTTTATTTCGGGTCTAGCTGTTTGTGTATGTGAATTTTAATGTTTGTAAACGCGACCACACACACAACATTCTAGTGTAGGGCAACATTAAAAAAAAACATCTAGCCGATTCCAGCTACAGTAACTGTATTCAATCGCTTTTTAAGTAGTAGTAGTTTCTTCAATTTTGCTGAAAAGTTCCGAACAGAAAACATAAGCTTCTGTCTTATAAATTATTCTTTTTGGGAGTTGAATCACAAATATTAGTACTACACAAAAGAGTTTTGTGTTCAAAAATTCGTCCATTTTCTATATTTAAAAAAACATCTTGTATTCTCAAAATCAAAACATTATCGAATCCTCTAAAGCCTCTCACTCTTCCTCCCAAATTACTCATAAAATAAATAGGTTACGGAACGCACAAAGCGGCCCGGCTCACACTTGACCTATTTTTATTTTCAAATAAATAAGCATGGTAAACAAAATTTACAGTGTGTTCACTTTTAGCCGTAAAACTAGATAGATGGCTGTCTTTCTTTCCGTTTCCGTAACACACCGGGTCGTGGGTACTAAATGTGTTCTTTCTTTATTTATATTTATGTTCTTTTTGGGGTAGATAACGTGTTATGTATCTATTTCGCGTAGAACGTGCAAAAAGGTTTAACTGTTTATTTTGGGACAGCTGATCTTTATGGGTAGGTTCTGTAAAGGTTGTCTGCATAAAGCCACCTATGTGAGGTTGCACACTGGCTGGTGGAAACATCGAATTAAGAAAAAAAAACTTAAAAAAAAGAATGTTCGCATGTAAATTTGAATTTGAATGAGTGTAATGTATTGTTTTAGATTACATTGAGACTTAATTTTGATGTCTTAAAGTACACATTTCCTTGGTGCAAAAGTAAAGTACGTATTTGTTAAAAAGATTTAATAAAAAATAAAAATAAATATTTTTAATTTAGACATATTTAGCCCACATCGTTGTTAGTAGTATGACTTATGAGCACAGGTACATTTTACACATTATTAATAAGAATTGGCCGCCCTCTGGGGCCCCCGGCACACGCACTTGCGCTTAAACCCAGTGTTCTAGAAGAGGGCTATAGCTTATGGCTGAGCACGTTCATGATGGTGTTAGCTCTCCCACGCGTGCGTAACATCAGCGAAGCGATGCGGCGCCGCAGCACAGTGTGATAGCTGTCTGTGTGAGCGCGCACAAACATGGCAGACGCACTACAGTAGTGTTGTTAGCACCCTTTTTTTTTGGGGTGGGTAAATCATCAAATGTTGGGTTGGTTTGAGGTTCTCTCCCTCAAACGCCCGGCCATCTCCTTTGCTAGCATTACTGCTTCGCAGAAGGAGGTGACCGCTTCCCATTCCCTCACTCCGGACCATGGACTGAACCAGGGCCGGACGCGAGAGATCGCTGCCGCCGATCGCCTCTACGAGGGCACGGTGGAGCTCCGCCCAAACTGGGCAGACCGCCACTGTGTGCTCCACCGTGAACGTGTTGTATTGAAGGGCAGGGCGTTTTTGTGGGACTGTGGTAATGTGACGCTCAAAAAGTGATTATCAGCCTAATTTGAATAAATGACTTTTGATTTTGTTTTATTCGGAGAGCGTTGATAGCTAACCCACAGATTGCAGGGATAAAATTTTGGCAAAATGGTTTAAACAAAGTGATCTTTACCTCTAAACTAGGTACACCTCGCAAATCTGCGTGCCAACAAAGAATAACGCTTTAAAATTGTTCCGTTAAAATTAGTAGAATAAGAATGTATACATTACAGATTAACAAACAAGACAATATATATGTTTCTGGAAACAAATTTCTAAAATTGAACAGAAAGTCACTAAAATACTCGTTAACGACAAACCCAACAAGCAAATAAAAACAAAACAACAATAATCTAAAACACAAAAAAATAAATTAATGAACAAAGTTACTTTAGTACTGAAACAAAATAATTATGTGTAAGTAACTGCAATCCATCAACCGTCAGTCGACAGACAGTCACGCGAATAAAACACGAACAAATTAGGTACAGAACCCGGTATTATTGTCAGCTTTGTTTTGCACGACTTTTTGGAGACACGAAAGCTTTTTTTAGCCAATCATCAATTTTCGTAAAAATAATATTCTTTTATGCCAAACACTTTTTTCTAAAAAATTTAAAGATATACACACAAACTGCAATACTAAGCTTATGTATAATGGCGAGCTTAACCCAGAATTGGGTTTTTTTTACAGCAAACCTTACTGAAATGCTATCCCGGAGTCTTGATCTGTGACTCAGATGACATTGAGCTGAACTCAACATATTACGGGTGAAATTTACTATGGAGAGGCTCGTGCTTAACTCTCCGGGAATCATTATGATGTGTGTGTTGTACGATTATCTTTGTTTTTTATTAGTATTTTTAAGCTATTGCATAGCTTCTATCGCGGGCCTTGAGTGCGGGGACCGAATCCAGAAATTCCGTAACGAAGAAAAACATGACGCTCCCCACTCCGACGGGCACGGAGGTGTAGCTTGTCTAACGTCGTTTACACAATACGGTCAGTTATTTCAATACCGATTCTAATGTTCTAATAGCGTGTTTGGTAGAGAATCGGATAGTCAATCGACATTACGCTGGATCAAACTCAAGGTCTTGTTTTTCTTTTTGCGACTTCTTTTCATTGGAAGTACTTTTTAAATATTATATTTAGTTTTTTATTATTTAATTTATTGTCTAAGTTGATAAAAAAATGTTTCTTTTTGCGACTTCTTTTCATTGGAAGTACTTTTTAAATATTTTATTTAGATTGTTTTTATTTATAGCATAAATTGATAAAAAATCCTATGCTAATAGCTTTACCGCGGCAGTCCCCGAGTGCCACACGTATTTTTGTTTATTCTATACTGATATAATTATGTTTTAAGAGCTTAATTTATTATTTTTACAAGACTGCCCCAAAAAATTAAAATTTTCATCGCAGTCGGGGACTTTTTATACAAGAAAGTATTCTACAGATTGGTCCCCCGACCGCGATGAAAATTTTTGTTTCGTTTTCGATTTCCTTTTATCTTTGTTCCTAGCACACATTTTTTTCTTTTTAGTTCATTTTTTTGACACGGCAGTCGTGTTTTTTTAATTTTTATTTTTTTACACACTCTGTCTACGTCTGTAATCCTACTAATATTATAAACGCGAAAGTTTGTATGGATGGATGAATGGATGTACCTACATTGTACGGATGTTTGTTACTCTTTCACGCAAAAAGTACTGAATGGATTTTAATGAAACTTTACAGTAATATAGCTTATACATCAGAATAACACACAGGCTACAATTAATTAAGATATATTGTATGTTCTATCACCACGCGCGTGAAACCGCAACGCGCAGCTAGTCAATCTATCCTTTCGCAGGTCTGCTGGAATACATTTCTAAATTAAATGAACGGTACATTTGAGCTCTTTTGTCTGTATGTATTTTTTCCATGTGTGTACATAAAAAATAAAAAAAAAAGAATAGAATATACAGGTATGTTGTCATGTTATGTCAAATGTTTTATCCAATCCGCCAAAAATGTTTCAAAGGTGACTCGCTATTCTATTTTAGTTATTTTTAAATGTTGCTCTTCACTGCAGTGTTCCTGTATCGTTTGTTTGTCAAACACAAAATTGCTCCCACCAACATCGGATTCGGAACTAGGCAAATGTTTGTTTTGTGCAGTTCTAACTAGTTTCTCTTTGCAAAGGAGTGGTTGTAGATACGCGGAATTCCGCCTTCATATCATTTTGTAATCTACAAATAACGGTCTTTCTAAAACTGAAATTCAGCGATATGTTGACTCTGTACAAAGACAGAACAATATCAACTTATTATTTGTTTATTCATTTATTCACAAATTTATCTAAAATATGTATGTATTTATAAATTATATAAGTATGTATATCAGTTGTCTGGTTACCGTAACACAAGCTCTGCTTAGCTTGGGATCAGATAGCCGTGTGTGAGTTGTCCCAAGATAGTAAATAAAAAAAAGTAAATAGTTAATATTTCTCATAAACATTGGTATTATTTAAAAAAAAAATATCAAAATACGAAAAATAGGAGCCCACCGGTATCCGGAACAGGATCCAAGCTACCGGCGGTCAGGGCTCCAGAGAAAGGAACCTCCTAACAATACAAGCCATGACCAGGAGTACCGCTTACTTTCTGTTTAAAGTCCTTGATCCAGCTGCCTAACGAGAGCTTTCTTTGGAATTGGTCGAGGCTCTTGGCAATGAAGCCATTGGCAGATACGACTATCGGCACAATGATTGCATACTCCACATCCCATATGTCGACAACCTCGCGAGCCAAGTCATTATACATTTACCAACTTTATTATTATAAAAAGGATAGTATTTAAAAGTACTTCAATTTATTCCCATTTCGTTTACCTAATTTTGCCTGTGTTGCACCAAATTTACTGAATGTGCACCAAAATATGTTAATTAAAATATGTCATAACGAGCATCAGCGCACTACAATAAAAAAGTGTTATATCTTTATCCATTTTCTATTAATGCAAGTCGTTACTGGCACTCGCCGGCCGCTGCCGCGACACCGCTCGCTCCGCTAGCTCGGCTCGTGCGTAGGGGGTCACAGTTTTAACCTAACCTAACCTACGCATTTTTTAAACATTCAGAAAAGAATATTTGGTGCACGATCAGTATTTTTGGTGAACACAAAAATATTATCCTTATAAAAATACGGATCACTAAGACATTTTAAGAATTTTCAGAGGAAACAAGCGACAAAAAGGATTACGAAATACTTATAAACGTATTATAAGTATTTATTAATATTTACTTTTATGCGTAAGTTGATAATAGGCACACACATATTTTTCTCATACTCTCTGACACACTATCGTCTACATTTCGTTCTCATATCTCCTTTCGCAAATAAACAGTACCTTTGTACTCAAACTTTATGGTTTTTTTCCAGTCTTGTCTACTGTGGGAACATTCATTGGTAAAATTTATATTTTACCAGCACTGACAAACTATTCCGTTGATTAAACTAGTTATGCCGCAGACCGATCATCGGGTCTTTTTTTTTCGGTTGGGAAACCATCAAATGACTTCCCCCGCTCTGGGCGGAGCGGGGGGGCACGTCAGACCTGTACTGACTAAAACCCGACCGACCGATCCGACCTAAACAAAGAAGTAAGCCAACAATACATCCAATCCGATAAAAATTGTGACTAAACGTCCGATAAATGTGTCGTCACCGACAACTTTATCGGGTCGTTCTAATGTGAACAGCGCTATTGGTATACGAGGCCATGAGAACCATAGTGGCCTAATTTAATGGAGAAGCTTTTTGAGTACCATAGAAAATAGAAACAGTATTTTTTTAATCAACTAGCACTCTTAAGAATACATACTTTTTATTACTTTTATGTTTTATTTGACCTATTAATGTTCCAATTTATGATTTTAATAGTGAGCAAATAGCTTTTTTGCTATTTTTCTACATTTTATACACAGATAGGCCACTTTGGCAGTAGGTTTTTATAAAAAGGTTAGAAAAAAAAATGGTTGTTAGGCCATTGTTTATTGAAAAACATTTAATAAAAAAAGCAACATCAACAGCAATAACAATAAAGGTATTCATAGTCACTATCAATGTCATCCTCAACATCTATGACATTTCTTACTGACACATTATCTTTGATAGTGGTATAAAAGCTGTGATGCACTGGAGGTATAAAAGGCAAAAGATCTAATAAGTGCTTTTATTTCTCACAACTTATGGGTTTTCCATCAGGGTATAAAGGATCCAGCTTAATACCAATCAAATCTGTAGAGCTCCTTTTCTTTAAATCTACATTTTCAAATAAAACATCTTCATTATTAGAATATTTAAAAAATAATTTAAGTGGATGCATTTTATTAAACAAAAGCCACTGTATGCTGAGCCAGTGTACCTTTGATTTTTCAGCAGTTATCTTCCTGTTGGTAATGTTATTCTCCAGCTTTTTTGTTGAAATAAAGTCATGTCATTTTTATGACATCAAATGGGTTCCTGTCCCTAGCTGCCTTAATAACAGTAGTCATCCAGTAAGTAAATATTTTTGAAAACCTTTATCTTTTTCTCCACTAATCCAAAATCTTGGTCACATGCTAAGTATGAGTGCCCAACATAGAACTTATGGTCTATGTTATCTACTGTGTAATCTGGATGGGCAACAATATACTGACAAAGAGTAGCCATTTTAATATTTCTGTTTTGACCACCACACTGGTCTGAGTACATAATTAACTTTTTAGTCTTGACTTTCTCTTTGATGAAACGCAACAAACAGGAACCAATCTCCTGAGGACCCCTAGAAGCTATAGTTTCATTCCACACATACATGGTTACTCCATCATTACTAGCATTATGAATTCCTAGGCAGTAAGTCCAAAGCTGTCTTTTATAATAGCAAATTCCTATAGAAATAACAGCTTAAACCATAGTGGCCTATCTGACTTAGGCCAGTATGGCACCTCAAATTTAGATCACAGACTAAAAACCATAACAATGATTATGCTGCCATCTAGTGAAAATTCGTTGTATCACTTTTAGGCCACTCTGGTTCTATCAAAATGATCAATTTGAACTGGAAAAAATCATAAACTCAATATTGTAAAAAAATGAGTTAGGCCACTGTGGTTCTCATGGCCTCTATATTAAGCCAACATGCATCCGATACTGTTTTCCTAACATGAACCCTTTCTAAGAGTCCTCGGAGACCGCAGACTTTGTATCGGCCAATAAGTCTACGGTCGATATTATACGAATACGTTCCCTGCCGGACGACAAATCCAAACCAGTAGCGCTCTCCTGTAAGAACTCAGCTTAGAGCGCAGCGACGATCCTAGAGGGCTCTCTATGAAACTTGACGCTACCGCAGCGCTAAGCCTGACGCTGTATGCATATAGAATAGCAAGTTGACTGCGATCGACGGATTGAACAATTGGCTAGTTGTTAGATGGCTTTAGAAGGGACCGCTCACAGAGTGGACGGTCGTTTAAACAATCGACGAGTGTGAGCGCAGAATAAGAGCACCCGCCATTTTGTTCTAGCAGTAAGCCGATAGTACGGTTTGAAGGCAATCGTGTAGCCTTTTCAAGGTATTAGCGGCTGATACTGAATCGTAATATCTGCACTTAGTTAGCATAAACGTTCATACTGATTATAGTACGAGAGCCCACGACCAAAACCATGTCTCATAGCAATACGGCAAAAACCCTATAAAATCGTTAGATTGTATGATTCTGAACCCGACTAGGTGTGTAGTAACGGTCGAAAGTGTAGCAACTGCGTGGGAGGCCATTTCTGCTGTGTCAAAAAAAAAAGACAGTCGGTATTATAGCAATACGTCTGATAGTGAAAATGTACATAGATTTTATAATTGTATTACGAAAAAGTTTGTTTTCAGACATTTTGCGCGTAGCATATAGCCTGAGCGCATTTTTGAAAATGTCAACAAATTTAGCCGACCTGTATCATAGCAATACGGATAATTTTTTTTTTCAACTTTTCGTATTGCTGCCATGATTACCAAAAACCTGTTTTCAGACACTTTAAGTGTAGCATATACTCCCAAAAACGAAAATTACGTTTCGGAGTCGCCTGACGCCGACGACGCCTCTGTTAAATGTTTTTTTAAATTTACAGCCTTCGTATATATTCAACAGCCTCAGCGCTTGTTACGCTCCTGCCCCTTTCTTACTATTATAGATACCGGCACGGATCTTGAGCGCTTGGCGGAAGGGTGGGGATCGCTTTGCGCATCGTACACATATGGCAAATAAAACGCACGCCCGTTGGTTATTTATTTTTTCTAAGTTACCTACGTAATTTCTTACTGGTTCTATGGTTGAAAGAAAGATTAAATAATGATTCATTAAATTGAGAAATGGAAATTGAGATCAAAGAAGTAGGTAACTAACAAGTGTTTCTAAATTAAAATTATAACTTAGTTCTTGTAGTTTATCAAAAATTACAAAAAAAACTACTACGTATTTTTTTTTGTTAGCATTTTTGACTTCGAATTTTATTTGTTGTAGATAAAAACTTTATCTATTGAATATAGTACATTTTGATACAAGTACAAATAAAATAATTGAATGAAAAATAGTTTTGCTAATTACAAACTGACTTTATTTTTTTCCCCGTTTTGCTTTCGATAAATATCACCTTTGATTATAATTCCAACGGTATATTTAATAAAAATTTAATATTTCAGTCCTTCAACTTCAATGTTACGGTTTCGGGTAAATTCTTTGTTAATTATCATCTAATAAATTCAGGGTCGCAACGAATTCATTGGTTTGTAACAGAAAATTCAAGATGCCTCAATACGATTTTTAAATGATATCTGAGTATCGAAAAGTTGTCTGATAGAGAAGGTGCTACACTTAATTTGTCTGATATAAATTTTTTGCACATGTGGACAACTTATTTTATCATGTCCAACAATTTTCAGACATATTGCTATGATACCGATCGGTAAAATTTGTTAACATTTTCAAAACGGTCTCAAAATTTAATGCGTTCACATTTCCGTCTGAAAATTGTTTTGTTCGCATCAAATAACCAAAATTTACTAATAAAAAAGATTTTCAGACGTATTGCTATGAGACATTTTTTTTGTCTCATTTTTAATTTTCTTAAGTGATTTTACGGGTTTGCGCTACACCACTAACGTCTGAAAAATATGTTTCCGGTATCTCAGAACTATCATTCAACTACAGTCTGCAAATCAGACATATTGCTATGATGCAGTTCGGTAAAATTCTTTGACAATTTTGAAAATTCGGTCAGATCAAACGCTACGCGGAAAATGTCTGATATTGGTATTTTCGAGTTCAGGATAATCGTATCTATCGATTTGATGCGGTTTTGGCCGTATTGCCATGAGACAAAAATTTTGGTCGTGGGCTCTCGTACTATTAAGAAGTGAAGAAGAAAACTGTGAACATATATAAAAGTTCGTAATTACTATTTAGGTCGGTCTTCCAATTAAAAATCTTAGTAATTACTGTTAATTTTCTCGTTTTTATTTATTAATTTAAATGTATTTATTAGTTTATTTCATATGCATATGTGTATTAGTATATGATGTATAAAACGTTGCCGGAAACAAATAGTTTTGCTTTATTTAATATACCTAATGTTTGTACCCCATCACAATATTGTCGTATTTTAGCTAAAGGTTGAACTCCGCGTATGTACCACTATTGTACATGAAGTTTAAATAAATATAACACAATAACAACCCGAACAAGAATTCTAAAATCGCGCAAATAAAGTGTTACAGTACTCTTGGAATAAATACTTAATAAACCATTAGCCGATAGTCTGCGATTGACAATGGTTTTAACCAATCAGTACATATTATATTTTTTCATAATGAAGAGGCAATCATTGCCGTAGTTAAAAAACAAAACACATTCCATTGTAAGAATAAAAAAATTACAATTTAAGTACTTAATTTTATTGATAAGACCCAAAAATTTTAATAACTCAAAGCATTTATTTCTATAGGACCAGTACAAATAACAGGCACCTTTGAATGAACAAACAAAATGTTGAAGCTACATTCCCATGCATAAAAACTTGTGAAAGTATTGCAGTTGCCCATTCCAAAGCGTGATCTCTATGGTAAAGATTTTATCATCTATAGTTGAGAACGATTTCATCCAACGATATCGACTTTAAGTATTTCACACAAATCGATTGTCGATGCCACAGCCCAGTTCCAAAGTAGGTACAAGTACTTTCAGTAATTGATGCTCAAATATCCATTTGTGCTTACACCGCGAAGTAATCTTGAACAGAATGCCTATAATGAAATGGAAAATTTGAAGCGAACCAGCTGCTGAAATGGGCTGATGCCTCTAAATTCTTGCCTCGTTACACGAAAAGCTCATTTTGTTTTGTATAAGATGAGAATAGATACTTTCGTTGTGGTTGCTGTAAAAGTGTGGGTTATATTTTATGCTTCCGTTTTTAAATATTACCTACTAGCTTTTGCCCGCGGCTTCGCTCGCGTTTAATTCGGGTTAAGACAGTTCCTCTTTCCTGATTTGCAGGTACCTGCTACATTTAATTTTTGCCCTTGCGCCGATACCGCGGTATCGAAACACAAACGGCTTAAGAAGAAACCTGAATGGGTTTTAGTCAGTAAATGTCTTACACTCTCCCCAGCTCTGCCCAGAGCGAGGAAAGATTATTAGATGATTTTTCATCTAAAAATAAACCTGTTTTCGCTTGTCTTGATGAGTATACAAGAAGATCTAATTTCCGAGTTTACTTTGTTATGCCCTTAGCTGTGGCTTAGGGGCTGAAAAAATACGCAAGTGTCTGAAACGACCTAATTACTGAACAAAAGTTTGATACTCAAAGTTTAATTAATGTTGGTGGGTTCCTAAATCATTTGACGGGCCTGTTGGTCTAGTGGTTAGTGGCCCTGACTACTGAGCCGGAGGTCGTGGGTTCGATTCCCACCCAGGACAAACTTTGTGTGATGAGCATGATTGTTTGTTCTGTGTCTGGGTGTGATTTATCTATAATATGTATGTATTTATAAATTATATAAGTATGTATATCAGTTGTCTGGTTACCATAACACAAGCTCTGCTTAGCTTGGGATCAGATAGCCGTGTGTTAGTTGTCCCAAGATATTTATTTATTATTTATTTATTTATCATTCAAAAGAAGAATGTACATTATAGCACCGGGCTTGTTCTTGCAGCAGACGTAGGTAGAGTTACATATTTTTTGTATAAAGACTTATCGGAATTGTAGATTTTTTTAACGTGGCAATTAAAAATCCTTACTAATATTATAAAAGCAAAAGTAAGTTGGTTTGTTACGTCTTCACGCCTAAATGGCTGAGCCGATTTTGATTTTGGTACAGAGATAGTTGGGATCCTGGAGACAGACATATGCTTATTTTAAAAAAATGAGAGAAGGGGGAGAAAGAGCCTTCCCTCTTTCCCCCCTCTTCTCATTTTTTTTATAAAAGAGGAGAGAAAGATATTTTTTTTTATCATCATGCGGCTCAAATTTTAGCGTTAGTTCAAAGTAACTATGCCACGTGGACGAAGTCGCGGGCGGAAGCCAGTAGACTATAGTTTAACAAGATAAACAAATGTCTCCTGGATGTGTCAAAAGCCTCCCCAAATTCCTTTCACTAACACATAATATTTTGCAACACTTCAAATAGAGTGGTTTACGAAATTGAAACAAAGATTTCTTTATAATTGTTCAAAATAATCTAATGTATTAAGTCCTCATGTTAAAGTGTTTATTACCAAACTCCTCCGAAACGGCTGGGCCATTGAAATTTTGTATGCATATCGGATAAGTCTGAGAATTGGCCAACATTTATTTTTCAAAGTCTAGACAAGGAGCTGAGCAGCGGGTGAAACCACTAGGCACAGCTAGTTTAACAATAAACTTGATTGGAAAAACAGCGATAGTCACAACGCAGTTTGTTAGACTACTTATGTTAATTCTGAGTTTAAAATAAATATATTCACAGACTAATAATACCACTCATCATCTGCCTAGCCTTTTCCCAACTATGTTGTGGTCGGCTTCCAGTCTAACCGGATGCAGCTGAATATCAGTATTTTACATGGAGCGACTGCCTATCTAACCTCCACAACCCAGTTAGTACTAGATAATGCGATACCCCTTGGTAAGACTGGTTGTCAGACTTTCGGAACACTGACTACCTGTAACGACTGTCAAAGATCTACAAATGACAGACGGGACCAACGGCTTAACGTTCTTTCCGAGGCACGGAGGAAACTCGGTATGTAACGGGTGGTCACCCATCCACAGACCAACCTAGGCAAGCGCGGCTTAACCTAAAAATCGACCCGAGCGGCTGCTATTATTCAGCCACGAGCTCCTCCTAATAATACCACTATTAATACTAATACCAGTATTACTGGATAAGCCGCATACACGTAGAAATACCAAATCGAAATCGACGCACTAAAAACCCAAATACCAAACATTTTAATCCCATTTATCGTATCCTCCCATATCGACGCAGCTTCACATTTCCAGCTCAATTATGTATTCTATCCCAGCTCTATGCTATCAGCTTGGGAAGCTCGAATAGCTGTTATCTTGGCTTGCACCCCTCTTTTATTCGAGCTACTTGCCAAATACTGTCGCATTACTGTTAATTCGTGAGTACTAGATAGGCCTTGCATGCAGTGACGTATTTAGGCCAAATTCTGCCTAAAAAGGTTCAAGATTCCTGCTCTTTACGGGAACGTTTTAGTTTACGTAATGTTTTAGTGACTTGACTGCGGACTGCGTCGTTGGTTTAGCGATAGAAAGCGTTATTCTTGAGTATAAACCATTTATTTAACACTTCAAGCACTACAGAGGCGGACTAAATGCCATAGGCTCTACCAGTCAACTTTTGAATAATGCAGAGACAAAAACGGTATGTTTTAAACAAAATTATTACTAGCTTTCGCCCGCGACTTTGTCCGCGTGGAATAGTTACTTTGGGCTAACGCTAACTTTAACTACCGTGATGATCGAAAAAAATATCTTTCTTTCCCCTTTTCTCCCTCATTCTTCACTTTTTGTAAAAAAAAGTTAGCCTATGTCCGTCTTCAGGGTCCCAACCATCTCTGTACGAAAATTCATCAAAATCAATTTAGCCATTTAGGCGTAAAGACGTAACAAACAAACAAACTCACTTTCGCCTTTATAATATTAGTAAGGAAAGTAGATGTCAATGATAATGTCAGTTTAAAAACTTACATTTATTTGTGGTTATCTAACAACAAAATTTATACTGTTTAAGATTATATTCGTGCTTCGGTAACAGGAACAAACAGTGTTGTTTTCAGTAATTTAATTTATAACAAAACAATATCAGCTAATTGGAAATTCTAGACTTTTCAAATCATTGTCATGTCAAATTTGACGTGAGACTGGTAAAATTTCATGTGGCATGACGGCGTTGTTAATTATAAAAGCTTGATTACATCATTCGTGTTGAGATTAAATATAAACGAGTTTGTGAAAGCAATGTTAAAAGACGTAACAGCTCAGGGCATCCGAGAAAAAAATAATGCAAAATCAACAGTCAAACAAGTGGTATAATAGTCGTGATGTCTGTCAATGTGACTTTTTTAATACAAACTAGCTGGCAACCGCGGCTTCTCCCGCGTTATGATAAAAAAAAAGTATCCTACGTGTTATTCCAGACTGTAATCTACATCTGTGCCAAATAATGAGATCAGTTCAGTCGTTTTGACATGAAAGAGTAACACTGTTTACATTCACAAAAAGATTTGAAATGGCACAAAACAAAATATTCAAATTATATCATCATACATTTCTGTCAGTCAATTTTACATTGATCGTGGAATATGACCAGCATACAAAGAGATTAAAAAGACTTATAGAGCGGACATTGGGAATATTTTAAAACAAAAATTTTAATCCCGAATATTTTCGATTTTGACACAGGAATGTTCACTGACAAGCGGGCGTGTGAAACTAGACAGAACGATTCGTTACCAAGTCATCATTTTCCTGCCTTGTTCCATTCTATTTGGGGTCGGCGCAACACGTTTTCTTCTTCCATTCTCCCCTATCAGACGTCACGGCATCATTTTCTCCTTTTTCCTTCATATCATTCCTTACACAATCCCTCCATCTTTTGTTTGGCCTTCCTCTCGCTCTCCGTCCATCGACATTCAGATCCTTTATTACTCTTTTAGTCTTACCAAGTCTTAGTCTAAGTCTTACTTAGTTTTACCAAGTAGTAACAAGTATTTTATTTCGATTTTCTTCGTGTTGTCCCGTCTAACAGTCGTAAATATTTAAAAGACTTTTGTTAGCATACTAAAAACCGTTGCAGTTAAGCGTATTTTTAGTTAACTATAATATTGGACTTATAATATTAACTATTATTTAGGGAAAAAATAATAAGATTACCTTTTCCTACAATAAAAAAATCACCAAAACTTTTTCACAAATCTATAATCCAATAAAAAATAAAATAACTTTTTAAAAGAAAAGAAAATTCTTCTAGAAACTAAATTTGCGCATAGTTAATTATTATCAGAAGAAAATTAATGTTCCACACAAAAGAAATTCAAAAAGTTTTTGTTACTAAAGGGATTTTGTGATAAATCATGCCGGGTACATTGATTCTGATCAGATTTTGAATATTTATTCATTCCTCATTTACATTAAGGGATGAGTTGTTACTCTCCCCATTTCAAATTAAGATGGTCAACCTTTTTGGTTTTGAAAAGCTTTATAAATATTATTTTAGGTCAATATTTTTCTGATTATTGGGTTTGTTATCTACAATATAATTATATACATAGCTAAGCCACGATAATTTTTTTTAACGAATTTACATTATGAACTAGATTTGCAATAAAACTTGAAAAACTCAAATGGATCTGTGAAAAAGATGATTAACGCCAATATTGGAAAGTTTTTTTTAAACCAAACCTTGCCCTTGACAAAAGGTTTACCCATATTAGAGAGGCGTTTCAGAAATGAGAAATGTCGCATATAATAGGCTAGGGCTTCTTAATATTTATATGTAGATCCTTTTTTGCGGATGGAAAATAATCAAATAACTTCTCCCGCTCGGGGCGATGCGGGGGAAGTTATTTGATGATTGCTTTCCCTCTTTTGCCCTTTATGTTCCGGGGCCGCGGTATCGGCGCGGCCCTGGCAAGCCCCTCTGCAACCATGTGAGTTTCTCGAAGACATGATAATCTAAGCCAGAGACCCATGGGAAGCAGGTTAGGCATTAGCCACACAAAAAAAGAGAAGAAAAAAAACTTTTGAGTATTTAACTTCAATCTGGTAAAAAAAACAGTCAGATCGTACACCAAAAGGCACTAACATTTTCCAGAAAATGGTAAAAAAAAATACTTAAAAGATTACTTTGAATCCTCTAAACATTTAACTAAACTATTCACAAGGTACTGAACGATCAATACATGAACCCCAATTTCTATTAACCCCTTTATAATATTTTCGATCTCTTGAATAATTTAAGCACCTTACTTACCTACACAACGTCAAGAATCTAATTTTACGCAAGAAGTCAGAAACTTAGGTCGACTTTGGCCGGAGCGAGACTAGACTACCAAATTTAATCCTAAAACCTTTGGGTATTAATGCTGGGAAATAATATTAAAATAGGGACAAAATTAGCTATTGTGGGAACAATATCTCCTGTACTCTTGACCAGTTTCATCAATCCTTGTATTTATATCGCTTTCGTGAGCATTTATAACTGTTAAATTCGGGGTAACACAGTTTGTTTGTTACGTCTTCACGCCTAAATGGCTTAACCGATTTTGATGATTTTTGGTACAGAGACAGTTTTTTTTAAAGTGAGAAATGTGGGAGAAAGAGGAAAGAAAAGGGAAAACTTAGCTTTGCTATTATAATAAATAAGGCGCAAGGGCAAAAACTACAGGTAGCAGGTACCTGCAAATCAGTAAAGGGGAACTGTGTTATCCCGAATTTAACGCAAGCGAAGACGCGGGCAAAAGCTAGTTATTATATACGACTAAAAACGGAAATAATACTACCCGTATTAATTCTAATAAAACGTTAATCGTTCCAAAAAAACGAAACGTATAAAAATCGAAACCATTTTCCGAATACAATAACATAAAAAATGAACCATGGGAATAATAAAATTATACAGCAGACTCACAAATTCGCATACGCTTCCAAAGATCTTAATCCCATTGAAAATCCCATAAAAAGAGCCATCAATCTGCTAAATGTCGAGGAAAACAGTTATACGCATTAGAGAGAAAAAAAGCGAGATTGTAGGTGTCTCCCTCATCATTAATAATGAGACTACAGAAATCCAATGCTTGTGTGAGCAAATCCGAGTAATCTTAAGACTCGGAATTCATTAGTTTAGCTTTGAATAGATACGGTTTGGGCAGACATACATTCGAAGAAGCAAATGAGCCGTCTATGTCAATTTTAGTAAGTGAAACTTGAGGTATCCGGATAACCATTTCTTCGTTATTATAGGGTGGTTTGTAAGATCTACTTTGGTTAAGTAATCGCTTGTACGGAATTTATGTACAAGTTGAATGTATTCGTAATTTTACTGGTCGTTTTAATAAAGTGTTGTTGTAATATCGACCTTAGAGGAAGAGGAAAGAAAGTTAATTGTTTAGATGGCATAAGAAGCATAGAAACACGTTTTCCATTCGAATAAAGAGGTTAAGCTTGTATGATTGTTTGTTTTGTAAGTTACGTTAGGGGGTAATCTTTGATGCCACGAGCTAGAACCCAAGCACCCAGGTGCCAGGTCTATTGGTGGTCTTCAGAGATAGCGAAACTGCGAGCCAACTGTGTCCCTGTGAGACGTACCTACACACGGTACAGGAGACTTGCTATCACGAGTCGCAATCCAGAAGTAGAGGCACAGCTTTATCAGTTATATAGAGAGGCCAAAAAAGCGTTACAACAAAAGATCTCAGAAGCAAAAGACGACAGCAGGGAAGAGCTCCTAGAGTCGTTAAATCGAGATCCTTGGGGAAGGCCATATCACCTAGTCAGAGGAAAGCTTCGGCCTTGGGCGCCCCCACTTACACAAAGTTTGCAACCGGAACTGGTTGAAAATGTCGTGTCTACTCTGTTTCCAGCTAGAGCGGAACACATACCTCCGCCGATGTCAGCAGCTATAGGTGAAGAAGAGGTGGTCACTGAAGTGCCGGAGATTAGCGAAACAGAGTTTAGGACAGCCGAGTTACGTCTTCAGGCAAAGAATACCGCTCCTGGACCAGATGGCATACCGGGCCGGGCCCTAGTAATTGCTCTTAAGGTCCTAGGTCCACGATTGCGATTGATGTTCGACGCTTGTCTCGAACAAGGAATATTTCCACAGGTATGGAAGACTGGTAAGCTTATCTTGCTTAAAAAAGATGGTCGCCCCGTAGAATCACCTTCCGCATATCGTCCGATTGTGCTACTTGACGAGATAGGAAAGCTCTTTGAGCGTATCATTGCTGCTCGACTCGTGAAGCACATGAATAGAGTTGGCCCCGATCTATCTGACAACCAATTTGGGTTCCGAGTGGGTCGTTCGACTGTTGACGCGATTCTACGCGTCAAGTCCTTCTCGGATGAAGTAGTAGCAAGCGGTGGGGTTGTGTTAGCCGTGTCCCTTGACATCGCTAATGCATTTAACACCCTGCCTTGGAGTTGTATTAAAGAAGCACTCAAATACCACCACATGCCGCCATACTTACGTCAAATAATCGAGGCATATCTTGATGCAAGGTCAGTAATCTATCCGGTACGTGACGGGCAACGTGAAAGGCAGGTGACGTGCGGTGTTCCACAGGGATCTGTTCTCGGACCGCTCCTGTGGAACATCGGCTACGATTGGGTCCTGCGAGGTGTTAACCTCCCGGGTGTTAGTTTGACTTGTTACGCAGACGACACTCTTGTTTTATCACGTGAGAAGACCTTTAGAGAAGCTGCGCGACTGGCGACAGCGAGTGTGGCACAGGTGGTCGCCCGAATCAGAATGCTTGGCTTAGAAGTGGCTGTGAGCAAATCGGAGGCTATTTGCTTCCATGGACCCCGTAAAGCGCCCCCTTCTGGATCTCACATTATCATCAGTGGGGTCCAAATCCAGATTCAAACGACCATGAAGTATCTAGGGCTCGTGCTGGATAGTCGTTGGAATTTTGACGCGCATTTCCAACGCCTTGTACCAAGAGTGATGGGTGCTGCAGGCGCACTTAGCCGTCTTCTACCAAATCTCCGGGGTCCCCATGATAGCTGTAGGCGGCTATACATAGGAATCATAAGATCAATGGCACTCTACGGAGCTCCTGTGTGGGCCTGCGATATTACTAGTCGGGGTGTCGCTCTACTGCGTAAACCGCAACGGGTGATGGCGGTCCGTGCTATACGTGGATATCGCACAATATCCGGTGAGGCAGCCTGTGCTCTGGCTGGGTCGGTGCCATGGGACTTAGAAGCAAGGTCACTAGCGACCTTATATATTTGGCGCAAGGATGTGGGAATACAGATTCCAACAAGAGTTTTGGAGCACCAACAAAGTCTGCTTCGAGACGCAGTGATGGCAGAGTGGGTGGAAAGATTGTCACGGCCTGGGGCTGGCTTCAAGACCATCGAAGCTCTCCAACCAGTATTCTTGGACTGGGTAGAAAGGCGCCACGGAGTACTTACCTTTAGGCTGACACAGATACTCTCGGGGCATGGCTGCTTCGGCAAGTACCTGTGTTCCATTGCCGGTAGAGAGACGACCACCCGCTGCCATCACTGTGACTGCAGCGAGGATACAGCACAGCATACCATCGAGCTGTGCCCTGCATGGGTGGAACAGCGCAACACCCTGGTAGCTGAAGTGGGGATGGACCTCTCGCTTCCAGCTATAATTAGATGTATGGCTAGAAGCGAGAGTTCATGGCTAGCAATAGCTGCCTTCGCCGAAGAAGTTATGGCAGCAAAAGAGGCAGCAGAAAGGGAGAGAGAGAAAACTTCCAACGTACCTTCCCGCACCCGAAGATCTGGGCGCAGGAGGAGGGCCGACAATGCCCTCTTCCGCCCCCCATAAAATGGCCTGCTGACAATGGACTTGAGGAAGTCTGTTGTCGAAGCATATAGACCTGAGTTGGCGTCGCGTGGTGTTTCCGCGTGCCTCTCATATAGAATGACAGGGAGAGGTGTAGTCCACTCCTCCCCTTTATTTACCTGAGAAGGGGTTTGCCGCAAGCAAACCGTCACTGCTGGGGTGATTGTGTAGAATGCGAATGTGTCCCCGCACCCCAGCCAGAAGTGACGAGAAGGAACACCGTGTGGTTTTAGTCAGTAGGAGTCTGACAGACCCCTCCGCAAAGGCGGAGGACATCCATTGAGGATTTCCACACGCAAAAAAAAAAAAAAAAAAAAAGGGGTAATCTTTGGTGATCTGGATCTGGTGATCGCTTTTAAAAATTCCATCACCAATTGGAAACTATATAGGATATAAAGGAGGTTCTCTTGGGATAATTTCTGACCATAACGCGAACGCGAGCAAAGCTAGGTAGTAAAATATGTAGTGTTAGAGTCAAATCAATCAACTAGCACATCCCTATTATCGCCACGTGTCGTTCTCCACACTTCTCTTGTTTTTACAGTGTCAACTGATTGAACTGTCAAAAGGACTTTATCTTTTTTTGTACATAAATTTATATAAGAACAACTACAAAATGATGTGTGTCTCGCAGCTTCACCAAAAAGGTAAATTTCAGCAATAATGTCAAACTTATGCTGTCTGACGCTCATTTTAGAATAAATTTGAACGAGAGACGGGTATGTACGTTGTTAAATAAACACGATTGAACGTTGATAAAATTACTTATTAAGAAAATAGCTTATACTCCTTCAACTGTGTGCACTTTTATAATTGTCCCATGTGAATCAGGAATATACTATCGTTAAAAAGTATCAGTCTAGGTTCTAAACTAACTTTACCAATTTTATTTCCATTTAGATCTGCGCAGTTACAAACATTCATCCATCCATCCATCCGCTTTTGCATTTCTAGTACTGGTAAGATTAAGGTAGGAACCTAGGCAAATACTGTATTATTATAGTAAGTACCCTTTAAAAATAAATAAATACGTTAACGAATAGCTGCACTGCTTTTCATAAAAGAACCGAGGCAGAGAGGGACCCACGTTTCTACCGCCAAGCAACATGGCAGAATTCCGGTTCGTTTCTGTGCATCCGGGTAAAATTATAATGGACTATTAACTTCGTTTATATGCTACTAGCTTTTGCCCGCGGCTTCGCTCGCGTTAAATTCGGTAGCGCCTTATAGATTTGTAATAGCAACGCTAAGTTTTCCCGTTTCTTCCCTCTTTCTCCCTCATATCCCACTCTTTTTAAAAAAATAATAGCCTATGTCCGTCTCCTGGTTCCCAACTATCTCTGTACCAAAATTCATCAAAATCGGTTTAGCCATTAAAGCGTGAAGAGGTAACAAACAAACAAACAAACAAACTCACTTTCGCTTTTATAATATTATAGTAAGGAAGTAAGGATTGCTAACTTATCTAAAAACCTTTTAGTATTGACGATCTAGTACAAATACTTAACGTTTATTAAACGACATTTTTTTTTTGAAAGTACAAGTTCTTAAGCTGTTGGTCCTGGCTGACACTTGTAGACCTTTTTTTGCGGATGGAAAATCATCAAATAACTTCCCCCGCTCTGGGCAGAGCGGAGGGGGAGTGTCAGACTTGTACTGACTAAAACCCACCCATGTTCCTTCTTTTGCCCTTTACGTACCGGGGCCGCGGTATCTCTTTCGAACAACCCGCAACACCGGCAGGCGGTCGCCCTGGCAGGCCCCTCTGCTTTGCTGACATCTATTTGAAACGCGCGTGGAATTAACACGGCCTGTCGTCAATAGACGGACGGACGGTGAGCTACCATTGCTCACCGTCCACAGGCCCGCATCACACTTGTAGACCTTTGACTGACTTTACTGATATTCAGTGTTCCGAAAGAATGACAACCAGTCCTACCAAGAGGTATCGTATTACCCAGTAGTAACTGGATTTTGGAGGCCAGATAGGCAGTCGCTCCATGTAAAGTACTGGTACTCAGCTGAATATAGTAAGACTGTATGCTGACAGTATTTTTTTCTGTCTTTGCCCCACCCTAGGATTTCTCCTGTATCATGGGTGCGTTTACCAACATTTAAACTCACACACACAAACAGCCAGACCCGAAACAACTATCTGTAGGCCATACAAATATTTGTTGCGTGCAGGGTTCAAACCCGCGACAAGCAGCGCAGAAGTCGATCGCTCAGCCACACTGCGCCAACCATGTCATCAAAATAGTAAGAAAAACTCAAAGCAGATGATATTACCCAATACAATCCTTACTAATATTATAAAAGCGAAAGTGAGTTTGTTTGTTTGTTACCTCTTCACGCTTTAATGGCTAAACCGATTTTTATGAATTTTGGTACAGAGATAGTTGAGAACCAGGAGACGGAAATAGGCTTACTTTAAAAAAAAAGTGGGATGTGAGGGAAAAAGAGGGAAGAAAAGGGAAAACTTAGCGTTGCTATTACAAATCAATAAGGCGCAAGGGGAACTGTGTTACCCCAAATTTAACGCGAGCGAAGCCGAGGGCAAAAGCTAGTTATTTATAAATTTTTGAATCTAAATTGCTTATGCTGGAACGCCGTGTACCAACATAAAAAACCTACTCAATCCGATAAAATATTTACCCAAAGAAAGCAGACATAATGGTCTGCCCTGCGAGAAACTTACACGTGTAATGTCTGTATGAATAACTTAGGGGACGTTTATCAATTCATAGCAGTCTAATGAAGCTATCACACATCGTCTTGCAAACGATTTACTTAGATTAGTGATGTCTGCTAATGTCTTATTAGTTTGCAGACAGACATGGTTGATAAATTCTGCTATCTGATGGCTTTTGCAACAGTTAAAAAAATATACTAGCTGTGCTCAGCGGTTTCACCCACCTCCCAATTATTGTAGCGTGATGTTATACAGCCGATAGCTGTGTACACAGATCAAACTGTTAGAAAGAATACCACCGTGTATTCCATGCAATCGTAGTAGTTTTATCTCTGCTTTGGTTCTGCCAAAAACTTGCATCCACAGATCAAACTGTTGGAATTAATACCACCGTGAATTCATGCAAGCTTAGTACCTTTTTTTTTTTTTCAGGTGAGAAATCATCCAATGACTTCATGTTCGGCATGTCAGACTTGTACTGACTAAAACCCACCTATGTTCCTTCTATTGCCCTTTACGTTCCGGGGCCGCGGTATCTCTTTCGAACAACCCCCAACCCCGGCAAAGCTTAGTACCTTAATCATACTTCATTTAAAATGACCCAGCCGTTTAATTGCAGATACTGACTGCAGCGCCATCTGCTGGGCTGATTTGTGTATTTAAACCATTCAGGGCCGATTTTTTTTTCAGAAGAACAGAGTTCTACAGTTCAAATAATAATTGTCAACTTCTGCTAGTCTAGAGGAAAAACGACCGTACTGCATGTATTAATATTGATTACATTTGATAGTACAAAGCAAACCAGTGATTGCTAAACACAAGGTGTCTTGCTAAGTAAGTTATTCCTAAGCATAGACAAGAAACCAATTAGTTAATGATTTCACTATTGCAATGAGATTTGCTATAAGACCCAATTTCGGGATATGGTTCTGTAAAAACTAAGCAACGTATTTAATGCAGTTTACTCAAGTTTGTCATCAAAAGACAGTAATTCAAGAGAAAAGTTTACTTACGCATATAGTAGAAAAAAAGGCAAGGATTTCAAAGATTAGCTTTGCACCCGTTCAAAGCCGAGGCGCGTCGCTAGTTTACAAAAAGAATAAAAATGATATGAGGAAATTCCAAATACATTAAAACCGATCCATATTCCTAACGAGCTGTGCCTAGCGATTTCACTCACTGCACAGCTCCTCAGAGTCATAGCGTGAAGTATTGTATGTATTCTATTAATTTCGTGAAAGTAACCAACGTGCAGGTAAAAGATTAAAAGGTAGACCAAGAGCTCGTTGGACTGACGAACTCGAAAGAATAGCGGGTAGAGACTGGATAGACGTCGCGAATAATAGAGAAAGTTGGAGACAACTGGAGGAGGCCTATACCCGAAAGGGGCCATGACGTTTTTTTTTAAAAAATGTAACAAATATTTCATAGTCATAGAATTAATTTATAAGTATCTAAAAATGTTTTCTTTTAATGTTAATAACAAATATATATACCCCTAGTGTTTAGTTATTAAGAACTTAAAAATGTTTTGTCATGGAAATAAAGAGGCTTTTGAATGGAATTGAATTTAACCAACGTGCTGAAAACCTAATAACACTTCTCCCGACATGGTTATCGAACTTAGGACATGTTCAGTAGTAGTAGTTGTGACCGCTGGACCAACAAGAGAGTCATTATATGAAGAACTAGCTGTTCCTAGCAGTGCCACCTACTAGTCAGCTCCATAATGACGTAGCGTTATGTTATTTAGTCTACTAGCTTCCGCCCGCGACTTCGTCCGCGTGGCATAGTTACTTTGGGCTAACGTTAACTGTAAACCGCGTGATGATCGAAAAAAAAACAACTTTTTCTCCCCTTGTCTTCCCTCTTTCTCCCTCTTTTCTCACTTTTTGCCTATGTCCGTTTCCAAGGTCCCAACCATCTCTATACCAAAATTCATCAAAATCGGTTTGTAGCCAAACCGATTTAGGCGTGAAGACGTAACAAACAAACAAACTTACTTTCGCGTTTATGATATTAATAAGGATTAATTTCGTGAAAGAATACCTATGCAAAATTTCAAGTCAATCCGACCAAGGGATCGCGTTCCCCCATACAAACTTTGCCACCTCGTTTCACCCCCTCAGGGGTTGAATTTTGCAAAATCCCGTCTTAGTAAGCACCTCAGTCTTAAAAGGATGTCCTAAAAACTTGAAACTCCTTACACTTGTAGTTTCTCTTTAATTTATTTATATAGATAGGATTTGCGTTCGAAACTGCAGTACTTTCACAAGTCATTATAAATTGTGTCTGGGACTGTAGCTTCATTCTTTTGTTTCTTGACATTCAAAAGTGCCTGTAACGTTCTCACAGAAATAAATGCTTTCAGTTTTTGAATTTGCATTCGAAACTCAGATCACAGAACTCGTAAAACATAATATCGCATCATACTTTTCCCCAACTCAACGAAACCAAAGTATCAAAAAGTATCTTGAATTTCTTAGCGATTGATAACGGTTCTGATATAAGCAGTAATCGTAAATCCCTAAGATCAATGAGATAACGTCGACATTGGTATCAAATCCGTCGTTAAATATTTACCTAATACCTCTGGCTTACAGAACTGCCTTAGACCCGATAAATATTGTATGAAGATCATTTTGGGAGTTATTTTTGGAGATATGTATACGGGTTTACGTATTAACCAAAGGTTTATTAGAATTGATAATGAAAATAAACTTGAGGAGAATAAGAATCCTTAAAACACAATTTCTTAAACTTTTAGTGAAAGAAAGAAGCATTTGTTTGTAATCGGATTTGTTGGTTGCTTTTTTTTCATCATTCATAATCATTTATTTGCTTATATGGGTAATTCCATAAAGTTGTTAAAAATAGCATAGTCCAAAAATATACCATGCCTCGAGGCATGCAAATCATAAAATGATTTCTGCAAATAATGTGTGTTATTACATATATTTTAACAGCACAATTTTTTTTTAAACAATTTGAAAAAATGTTGGGTACTAGCTTTTGCCCGCGGCTTCGCTCGCGTTAAATTCGGGGTAACACAGTTCCCCTTGCGCCTTATTGATTTCTAATAGCAACGCTAAGTTTTCCCTTTTCTTCCCTCTTTCTGCCTCACAACCCACATAAAAAAAAATTGCCTATGTCCGTCTCCTGGTTCACAACTATCTCTGTACTAAAATTCATCAAAATCGGTTTAGCCATTAAAGTGTGAAGAGGTAACAAACAAACAAACTCACTTTCGATTTTATAATATTAGTCAGGATTTATTTTTCGTTACCTCTATTTTTTTAAAACCTCATGACTAAAATGTTTGTGTTCTGGCTAAGCTTTTACGGATGCCAGGCGTGATGTTATCTTAAAACAGGTATTAAAGTTTTGTATCAGTGTTTAAAATAAAAGAAACATTGGATGAGGTCATACGTACATCGAAACTCGAGTAAAAAAACGTCTACAATTAAATAAAATACTTCATTCATTTTATTAACAATCACAACCTTAACAAGACCAATTGAACTGAAAATAAACTCGACACTTCAATAACATACACGCATTCATTAAATTGATTCGTTAAATTGGTTAAAATTATTTAGCTAGAACATTTTAGTGGCTTAGAATATTTATTGCGATTAAATTAATACGACTTGTTAAAAAACGTACAACAAAATTATGTCGTCTGCATATTCAAACAAAAGTTCGAATTAAAATAAACGTTTTAAGTAACAGTGCCTAGAACTATTTAAATATCAACCGTCTCTAAAAGCATGATTGTCTATTATCGTACGTAGTTCAAATAGGGGGTAGAAATGAATATCATTAATTGCTTAAACAGCTACCCAAACAGTTATTAGTAGTGAAACTCTTTTCAATTATTCCTCGAATACCGCTTGAATACGCTAATAAAATCGTGAGAAATTGCCGATTAAAAGTTATAACGATGGTGAATTTCATTATATGAGGAACATACATGATCATTTTCACACTCAATTTAATTTCATGAATAATATTTTGTTACCTCTCTCGATCAACATGATTACAGCTCCGAAAACAAATTCGTTATTCAAAATTGGAATTGGAATTGATTATAAAAAGATTCGAATTCGATTTGTCAACACAATTTGACGCGGGTTTTTTTATATTTTAAATTTAGAACACTGTCTGAATGTAGTTTAAATTTGTTTGTTTTTTTAAACAAACATTTCAATAAATTTAAATGTCACTCTATTAAATATTTGGCAGAAAAATAACCGGCACGTCAGAAAAATCTAGAAAAAAAAATATTTAATAAAAAATTAAAAACACTCGCAACTTACATGATTGTCATCCAATATTTTTGTCACACACACAGACACTCACACACACAACACAAGCACTAAAAATCGATGTTCGGTTTTTTTTCGGGCGCGCTTCAGGCGGGCGGCGTGCGTCGCAAGGGCGGGCGGGTACTGACTGCGGTGGAATCGCGTATTGGCGCTAGCATCGCCTGCCCGTACTCCCGGGGAACGAAACACGAGGTTTCTTTCAATAATAATACATTTTTGAAGCTTGACTGGATAAATATGGCTTTAGAACGGTGTGGATTACCAAATCAATTTCGATCGTCTGTAAAGAGAGTTAATTTTGTATAAAACCTTTTCGCTAATCTATCTTAACCGCTGGCGACATCTGTTGTGGAAACTTGGAAGTTTTCAACGGATATGAGTGTCAAGCTTTTCCCGCTTGATTAGGTATTTGTGTTTACTCCCAGAGGAAATAAAAGCGTGGTGATACAGTTAAAAATAAAAATGAAAAATGTTGGTGCTCTATCTTTGTGCGTTCGTTGACAAGTGTTCGTAATTTTGAGTTTTGTAGATTGTTTTATTCATGAATATCATTAGCTGTCGTCCACTGTTGGATTGGTACAGGCGTCCCTATGGACTGTTTTTGTGACGTAATGAAATCCTACTAACATTATAGTAGTAAAAGTTTTGTATGGATTTTTGTTACGTCAACACAGCCTCTATAGTGTTTTTTTTTTTAACTTATAAATGAAAAAGGGTGAATGTAAATCATTTTTAGTTTCGTTATTTCCCACTTAACAACACCAAATCATTGCCTTTGTAGTTTAGTGCTACAAGGGCTACTGTTAAGCAGTAGGGTTTTTTTTTTGTTGTGAAATCATCAAATAACTTGATATCTTCGTAGGTCTTTCAGACTTATAATGACTAAAACCCACCCATCATTTTCTTTTGCCCTTTATGTTCCGGGGACGCGGTATCGAACCAGCCACAATTCCGGATGCGTGAGGTCTTAGGTTCGACTCCTAGGTAGCGCAAAGTAAACAGATCGCCATTTAACCTCATTTCAAATCCTCTTGCATCATAACTTAATTACCTTAAAATTAATTTTAGTTTAGTTTATTTATTAACAATGATCAAATACGATAATATATAATAAAAAAAATCCTTGCTTATATCGTAAAAGTGAAAGAGAGTTTGTTTGTTACATCTTCACGCCTAAATGACTAAACCGATTTTGATGAATTTTGGTACAGAGATAGTTGGGACTCTGGAGACGGATATAAGCTTTTTTTTTTAATTGGGAAATTAAAGGGAGAAAAGGGAAAACTTAGCTTTGCTATTACAATAAATAAGGCACAAGGCCAAAAAGTACAGGTAACATGTACATGCAAATCAGAAAAGGGGAACTGTGTTACACCAAATTTAATGCTAGTTAATAATAAAGTCACAAAAACTTTGAAAAAAAAACTTAACCATTATATTAGGCCATATAACCTGGTCGGTTAGCCAGCTATTAAAGCATTGTCAGAAATTGCGCTTAATGAAATGCACTTAGGTAGCTGCACAAGTGTGTGGGCATGACCACCTCACTATGTTTTGAACTAGCTCATGCCCGCGGTTTTGCCCGCCCGCAAGTCGATTTTTATTCCAAGGGGAATATAGGCCTGTGGACGGTAAACAATAAGTAGCTGTCCGTCCGTCTATTGACTACAGGCCGTGTCGACGGCGCGTTCGTGTTCCACGCGCCCCTCAAAGAGATGTCAGCAAACCAGAGGGGCTTGCCAGGGCCACTGCCTGCCGGGGTTGCAGGTTGTTCGAAAGAGATACTGCGGCACCGGATCATAAAGGGCAGTAGAAAGAACATGGGTGGATTTAAAGGTAAGCGTCCACAGGCCCGCATCGCACGTATCGGACGTATCGCACGTAACGGATTTTAGTTTGCCTTGTATAAAACCTCATACAACAGCGTCCACTGATCCGCACCGTACGGACAGCTCACCGGCAATACGTACACACGACGACATATCAACCTATACAAAACCAATTTATGCTGATCTCTCAACAACGGATCGTACACCGTGGATTTCCCGTACGGCGAGAGATCCGCATAAACTGGTTTTGTATAGGTTGATGTGTCGTCGTGTGTACATGCGCTGCGTACCGATGACGTCATACGGAATGCCGATCAGTGGACGCGCGCTCTCTCCGCATCGTCGTTCTAGATTTTTTTACTTATTCTTCCTCTTCTGCTAATAAACAAGCAATAACGACTTCTTCATCGCTTTCCTCCATTCTCACAAACACTTTCCGCACGTACGATCACTGCAAAAATCCGAATGAACTGGCATCGTCAATCCGTATGCTGGTACTCACTTCATCCGTACGCTGCCAATACAGTGGACGCACTGTGAAAAATTTATCCGTTTGATGCGATACGTCCGATGCGTGCGATACCGACAAGTGGACGCTTACATATAGTCAGTACAAATCTGAACCTCCCTCTCGCTCCGCCCATAGTGGGGGAAGTTATTTTATTTATTTGATGTAATCAATCAAAATAGCCTATTTATTAATTTAGGCTATACACTATCTGTGGGAAAACTTTCATCAATATCTGTTTTGTAGCTTTTGCTTTAAAGAGTAACAAACATCAATACATCATCACAAACGTACTTCTTTATAATATCACTAGGTGTGCTCAGCGGTTTCACCCACTGCTCAGTTCCTTTTCTGTATGAAAAATAGATTCCGGTTCTCACCGAATATACACAATTTTTTTTTTAATTCAAAATTCAAAACCATTTATTTCAATTAGACCATTACAGGCACTTTTGAATGTCAAGAAACAAAATGAATCTACAGTCCCGGTCACAAGGCATAATAACTTGTGAAAGTACTGTAGTTGCCCATTCCAAAGCGTTGATCTCTATGGAGAAGAATGGGCAAGAAACTCCATGGACACTCTTTTAAATTATAATATTTTTATAAAATTGTATTTACATCATTCATGTTGAGATTATACAAATATGTGAGAACGATGTAGAAAGACGTGCACAGTAAGAGCGTCCAGAGTAAATAAAAAGCAAAATTTAATTTTAAATCTAAATAAGTTAAAAATGAACCGTGGTAGCTAAAAAATAACCAGTCCCAATTGCCGCACACAAGGAATTTCTCCTGTATCGTGGCTAACTTCATAAAACTCGGTCAAGCTGATTTGGATAAGTATGGCAGCTAAAAGTGAGACATGAGAATTTTTCTTTCTTTTCTTTACTGCCCTTTATGTTCCGGGGCCGCGGTATCTCTTTCGAACAACCTGCAACTCCTGCAGGCGTATTAATTAGACCATAACAGACACTTTTGAAAGTCATAAAAACAAAAATGATGAAGCTGCAGTCCCATAATAACTTGCGAAAGAACGTAACGTAGATGTCTATGGAGAAGAATGGGCAATTCGATTAAAGAAACAACTTATAACGAACAGTGAGCTCTAATACGCGCCCACAACGAATGCACAAAGCAGAGATAGATCAAGTTCATGACAGATACCTTTTATCGATGTGAAAAGTATTGCAATTGCGACTTAGAGGTTTTCAATTTCTATTATGCCAATCTTGTCTGGTGCTGTTTATTAGCACATTGTTTTCTTTTTAAAAGTTCCGTATATCAAAAGGAAATAGGAAACCCTTTTTTTTGGGGTAAGAAGTCATCTAATAACTTCCCCCGCTCTGGGCGGAGCGAGGGGGAGTGTCAGACTTTTACTGACTAAAACCCACCAATGTTCCTTCTATTGCCCTTTACGTTCCGGGACCGCGGTATCTCTTTCGAACAATCCGCAACCCCGGCAGGTGGAGGCTCTGGCAGACCCCTCTGCTTTGCTAAGATCTCTTTGAGGCGTCGACACGGCCTGTCGTCAATAAACGGACGTACGGTGAGCTAAACTAAAATACGGAACCCTTATTGGATCACTTTGTTGTCCGTCTGACTGTCTATCAATAAGATTTATCTCAGTAACACATGGAGGTATAGAGTTGAAACTAAAACCATATACTCTAGTCTGAGATCCCGTGAAGCTATGAAAAAATAGAAAACTAGCAAGAAATAAGATAAAGCCGATAAATGAAACTACGAAAAAAAGAAGACTATTAAGAAATATGCCCCAAGCCATTTATGTCCCAAGTTTGTGCGGAACAGTCGGTGCGCGAATCCGTTTCGCACTTGGCTAAATAAATAAATAAATAATAAATAAATAAATATCTTGGGACAACTCACACACGGCTATCTGATCCCAAGCTAAGCAGAGCTTGTGTTATGGTAACAACACAACTGATATACATACTTATATAATTTATAAATACATACATATTATATATAAATCACACCCAGACACAGAACAAACAATCATGCTCATCACACAAAGTTTGTCCTGGGTGGGAATCGAACCCACGACCTCCGCAGTCAGAGCCACTAACCACTAGACCAACAGGCCCGTCAAATTTCCCCACATGAGGAATTTCTCTGAATTGTGTGTGCTTTTACAAACATTAAGACTCAAATACACAAACAGCCAGACCCGAAACAACTACATAGGCTTTAGAAATATTTGTTCCGTGCGGGAATCAAGCTCGCGTCACGCAGCGTAGCAGCCAATTGCTTATCTAGTGCGCGAACTGTGCTGTCATTTATGATGAATATCCAGGGCTACCAAGTTGGTTAATCACAGTCTAACCAAATGCAGCTGGTTTTCGGTTAGACTGGACGCCGACCCCAATATAGTTAGGAAAAGGCAGATTATGTAATCCTATGTACTGTGTTCTTCTACAACAATCGAATACTTAACAAAATTGTGATAATGACTAGTTAATATTTGATCATGATTATAACTATGAAAATGTTCAACTATAAAATTAAATTTGAACGAAAGGTATCATTACAAGTTAATCGCTTTTTAATTAGTATTTGCGTTTCATTAATACAACCACTACGTTTTCGTTTGTTTTTACTTTTGTATTTACATGATCTTTTAAACGAAATATAAACTGAGTATAAATTGCATGTATTTAACGAAGATTAGATTGTTTATTGTCGATTAGAAGTTTAGATTCTGCAGTGTACGTAGGTATTACTGTGCGGTATACGTATAAATTTTGCGGTGTCGATAATCACATTTAACTGGTATAATCTCAAGGGTATTATAGTCCTGCCGAGGTTGCCCTGCAGGAGTTGCGGGTTGTTCGAAAAAGAAACCGCGGCCCTGGAACATAAAGGGCAAAAGAAGAAACATGGATTGGTTTTAGTCAGTAGAAGTCTAACACTCCCTTCCATTTCACCCATAGCGGGAGAAGTATTTTGATGACTTCCCATCCGAAAAATTAAAGTAATAAAAGGGTCATTAATTCTTACCCAAATAACGAAGTAAGTAACTTAATACTTAGATGTCTCTGTAAAAAAAACGCTCACGCCCACTAGTTGTTCTAGCCCCCCTAGCCTGCCTAGAATGGGGTAATCTATTTATTAATTTCCCATCCGCAAAAAAGGGTATTATAGTCTTTACGATCAATTACTTCGTTCATTTATTGCTTTCTCCACATAGCATTAAATTTTTAAATACTTCTTAATCAACTTTCGTTCATTTATTGATTTATCAACATATAACTACATTTTTAAATATTTCTTAAAAACATAAAAAAAACATTTAAAAATATAAAAATAGTAGCCCACCGGTATCGGGAACAGGGTCCAAGCGACCGGCGGTCAGGGCTCCAGAGAAAGGAACCTCCTAACAATACGAGCCGTGTCCAGGAGTACCGCTTTCTGTATCAAGCCCTTGATCCAGCTGCCTAACGAGAGCCTCCTCAGGTGTTGGTCGAGGCTCTTGGCAATTAAGCCATTGGCAGATTCTCATGGTGGCATGGAGAGAGCGACTGTCGCAACCCCGTGCAGGGCACGCCACAATAGCGGCGGTAAGTCCCCTCTTTGAGGAGTGGCTGGAGAGGCGTCATGGCGTCCTTACCTACCGCCTGACGCAGGTCCTCACCGGACACGGAAGCTTCGGGAGGTTCCTGCACATCATCGGGCGGGAGGAAGCGCCCGGGTGTCACCATTGTGACGATCGCCCGGAGGACACGGTGGAGCACACAGTGGCGGTCTGCCCAGCTTGGGCGGAGCACCGCCGTGCCCTCGTGGAGGCGATCGGCGGCGGCGATCTCTCGCGTCCGGCCCTGGTTCAGGCCATGGTCCGGAGCGAGAGGGAATGGGAAGCGGTCACCACCTTCTGCGAAGCAGTAATGCTAGCGAAGGAGGTGGCCGGGCGTTTGAGGGAGAGAACATCTGCCCAACCCAGCCGCCGCGGGAGACGCCCAGGGCGCCGGGCGCCGCGAGACGACTTCCGGCCACCGTAGATGCGGGCCTGTGGACGGTGAGCAATGGGTAGCTCACCGTCCGTCCGTCTATTGACGACAGGCCGTGTCGACGGCGCGTTCGTGTTTCACGCGCGCCTCAAAGAGAGTCAGCAAAGCAGAGGGGCTTGCCAGAGCCTCCGCCTGCCGGGGTTGCGGGTTGTTCGAAAGAGATACCGCGGCCCCGGAACGTAAAGGGCAATAGAAGGAACATGGGTGGGTTTTAGTCAGTACAAGTCTGACATGCCCCCCCGCTCCGGAGCTCTGGAGCTCGCTCCAGAGCGGGGGAAGTCATTGGATGATTTCCCACCCGAAAAAAAAAAAAAGCCATTGGCAGATACGACTATCGGCACAATGATCGCTGAGTCCACATCCCACATGTCGACAACCTCGCGAGCCAAGTCTTACTTGATTTGCTTATCTTTCTCGGCTTTCACGAGGTTCTCATCATGCGGGACTGTTATGTCAACAATCATTGCGCGCCGCTCTGATCGATCCACCACCACTATATCAAGCTTGTTGGCAACAATAGTCTTGTCAGATCAATCATATCAACTTATTAGTAACTTAGATAATAGTTTTGCTTTATAGGACAACTAGCTTTCGCCCGCGGCTTCGCTCGCGTTTAGTTCGGGGTAACACAGTTTCCCTTTCCTGATTTGCAGGTACCTGCTACTTGTAGTTTTTGCCCTTGCGCCTTATTTATTGTATTAGCAAAGCTAAGTTTTCCATTTTCTTCCCTCTTTCTCCCTCATGTCAAAAAATTAGCCTATGTCCGTCTCCAGGGTCCCAACTATCTCTGTACCAAAATTCATCAAAATCGGTTTAGCAATGTGGGCGTGATAGCAATGTGGGTGTAGGGTATTTAGGCGTGAAGACGTAACAAACAAACTCACTTTCGCTTTTATAATATTAGTAAGAATATTTTGCTTATATGTCCCATAAAAATAGTAAACGACCAACTTCAGAATCTGAATCCGTATTTCCAAATTACAGATCAGAATCTAGATGATTCTGATCTGTAATTATAAATTGTAATGTCAAAAAACTGGTATTTTCACTGTTTGTCTGCTCTGCCCCTCTCCTAGGCACACCTTCCATTTCTCGCGAACTCACGCTTCCTCCTTCCAGTTCTAACGGATCCTTTACAGTTCACCCCTCCATTTAGTGAATTTTAAATTACTCCCTACACTTAATAATCATTCACGAGGAGCTCGTGGCTAAAAATTAGCAGCCACTCGGGTCGATCTTTAGGTTAAGCTGTGCTTGCCTAGGTTGGTCTGTGGATGGGTGACCACCCGTTACATACCGAGTTTCCTCCGTGCCTCGGAAAGCACGTTAAGCCGTTGGTCCCGGCTGTCATTTGTAGATCTTTGACAGTCGTTACAGGTAGTCAGTGTTCCGAAAATCTGACAACCAGTCTTACCAAGGGGTATCGCATTACCCAGTACTAACTGGGTTGTGGAGGTCAGATAGGCAGTCGCTCCATGTAAAATACTGATATTCAGCTGCATCCGGTTAGACTGGAAGCCGACCCCAACATATGTAGTTGGGAAAAGGCTAGGCAGATGATGACTTAATAATCATTCACAATTACTATTTTCTTGAAGATACTTTCATATGCCATAAAAAGTTACAATGATCCCGGATATGACGAATGACTGCCGGAATTTCGTTCGGCATGATTAATCTTTTAGATGAACGTTTGTATAATACACAGTGTTTGGAAGAATTACAAGCAATCGAAGAATTTAGTTTTTTTTTTTATTTTACTTTACCATACTTTTTTAAAAACGTTGCCCAACACTAGGAATTTCTCCTGTATCGTGGGTGCGTTTACAAACATTTAAAATCACATACACAAACAGCTAGACCCGGAACAACGATCTGTAGATCATACAAATATAATATTTGCTCGGTGCGGGGATCGAACCACGACACAGAGCGCAGCAGTCAATCGTTCAGCCACTACGCTCATCGTGCCATATTAAAGCGCAGGAGAAGCAACATCACATCATGCTTATAATTTATTGTTGCCAACTCATCATCATTATTTTCCCGCCCTCATCCCAAACTAGCTAGCACCTGCAGCTTCGCCCGCGTGATATATAAAAAAAGATCCTATGTGTTATTCCAGACTATAATCTGCCTCTGTGCCAAATTTCATCATGATCCGTTCAGCCGTTTTGACGTGAAAGAGTAACAAACATCCATAATCCATCCTCACAAACATTCGCATTTATAATATTATACAGTAGAAAGGATTATTTAAGGTCGCCGCAGCATGTCTTCTTCTTCCATTTCCTATTATTCGTAATTTTATCGTTCATCTCCATTTGTGCCATATCGTCCTTAACACAGTGTATCCACCGTTTCTTTGTCTCTCTCTTATACTATACCAGTCCACATTTATATTCAAAACTTTGCTCACCACATTTTCCTCATTCCTCCGCATCACTTGCCCATACCAGGTTAACCGATTACCACACTATTTTTCGGTCACTGGCGCTACTAGGATGGCGACTATACTGTTTGAATGTAATAGACAGATTTTCACTACGTTAAAAAGTAGTAGCTTTCGCCCGCGACTTCGTCCGCGTGGCATAGTTACTTTGGGCTAACGCTAACTTTAACCCGCGTGATCATCGAAAAAAATATCTTTCTCTCCCCTTTTCTTCCCTCTTTCTCCCCTTCATCCCACTTTCTTTTAGCCTATGTCCGTCTCCAGGGTCGCAACTAAATCTGTACTAAAATTCATCAAAATCGGTTTAGCCATTTAGGCGTGACGACGTAACAAACAAACAAACTCACTTTCGCTTTTATAATTTTATATACCTATAGTAAGGATATTATACATGTTACCATTTCCAACGCCTCACAGCAGTGACGTGAAGTTGTTAAAAACTAAACATAAATGGTATGTACGACTTCATAAGTTGTTCGAACAGCATAATAATGAGGCGCTATATCTGCCAATGGCTTAATTGCCAAGAGCCTCGACAAATACCTCAGGAGGCTCTCGTTAGGCAGCTGGATCAAGGGCTTGATACAGAAAGCGGTACTCCTTGACACGGCTCGTATTGTTAGGAGGTTCCTTTCTCTGGAGCCCTGACCGCCGGTAGCTTGGACCCTGTTCCCGATACTGGTGGGCTACTACTTATTTTTATATTTTTAAATGTTTTTTTTTATGTTTTTAAGAAATATTTTAAAATGTAATGATATGTGGAGAAAACAATAAATGTACGAAAAAGGCGCTTTTAAAAAATAAAAATACTCTTAACCAATAGTCAGAATTTTACTGACTAAAATCCTTGCATGTTCTTTCTTTTCGTCTTTGTTTTCCGGTGCCGCGATATCTCTTTCGAATAACCCGCAGCCGCCGCAAGCAGTGGCCCTGCCGGCCTCTGTGCTTTGATGGCATCTCTTATGGATGCATGTAGAACACGAACGCTTCATGGACATGGCCTGTCGTCAAAAGACGCACGGACGGTGAACTAGACAGACAAAGAAAGAATAGACGCCAGGTGTGCTTGCCGTCTACACCCGCGTCTACGGCGGCCGGGAGTCGTCTCGCATAAAATAATGCCTTGATTAAGAATTATATTAAAACTAAAATACTAAGATATTATTGGCGGTTCTTCCACACACTATGTACCTCAAAACTGTGTAAAAACATAAAACAATCGTCACTAACCGACTTCAGCAAGAATAATTAATGCACGATAAAGTTCCAACGAGCGAGCCTATAAAAAGAACCATTAAAACGGAGGAATTCCCAGATATTTAAGAGACTTTGAAAGATTTTAGGATTACTAGGCTGAATCACGAAACATCTGGAAAAAATATTTTATCTACGTTTTAGTCTGAAAGTAATTTTGCCTTTGTTAGGAGATGAAAGCTATTTGTCACGGTTGAGATTTGTGATATTTATTTAGGTTTGAATTAGTTTTTGGATGACAGTCGTAATGAGTTCTGTTGGGGGTAAGCAGAATTAATGATGATCGTAAAATGTGAATTTCGTAAATTGCTTTGAAATGATTGTAATTCCACTCGCCTGTACTCAAAATGAGCCTTATGTGTTTTCAGTACATTATCGCGAGCAATAAATTTTAATAAACGAATGTAGTAAGCTTTTTTTGTTGTTTATTATTTTTTGTTTTGCCTATTCTTCTCCATACAGATCAACACTTTCGAATGGGCAACTATAGTACTTTCACAAGTGCTTTGTGGCTGGGACTATAGCTTCATCCTTTTGTTTTTGACACTCTAAAGTGCCTGTAATGATCTAATTGAAGTAAACGCTTTTAGATTGGGTTTGAAATAAAGTTTCGCGGTTAGAAGAACTTATTTTGAAAGACATACTATTACAATCTTATCTCAAAGTAAAAACCGTTATTTTATTTAATCAAATAAGAGCAACATACAACTACATTATGGGATATTAGTGGTATTACTAACAAAGGAGCTCGTGGCTAAATAATAGCAGCCGCTCGGGCCGATCTTTAGGTTAAGCCGCGTTTGCCTAGGTTGGTCTGTGGATGGGTGACCACCCGTTACATACCGAGTTTCCTCCGTGCCTCGGAAAGCATGTTAAGCCGTTGGTCCCGGCTGTCATTTGTAGATCTTTGACAGTCGTTACAGGTAGTCAGTGTCCCGAAAGTCTGACAACCAGTCTTACCAAGGGGTATCGTATTACCCAGTACTAACCGGGTTGTGGAGGTCAGATAGGCAGTCGCTCCATGTAAAATACTGGTATTCAGCTGCATCTGGTTAGACTGGAAGCCGACCCCAACATAGTTGTGAAAAGGCTAGGCTGATGATGAGTGGTATTACTAACAAAGAACGTAAAAATAGAATAGCTCACAGCGTAACAATAACAACAGTTCACAGATTACCATTAATGAGTAGACTTTGAATTGCTAAGACATACGAGTAACCTGGCACATTTTGGCTAAAATGGCTGAATAATGCCGAATTTTTAATTAATGACAGAATGGTTGGCGCAGAGGCTGAGCGATCGACTGCTGCGCTGCGTCTCGCGGGTTCAATCCAAATATTTGTACGACCTTACAGGCAGTCGTTTCGGGTCTGGCTGTTTGTGTATGTGAGTTTAAATGTTTGTAAACGCAACCTCGATACAGGGGAAATTCCAAGTGTGGGGCAACTTTTTTTACCAACTAGGTATCTAAAAGAATATGGTTAATTTTATTTCTTGTGACTGTACGTAGACCATGATCTAATGGGACATGCTGAGCAAACGTAACGCAATTCTTTTGGTTACTCTCGTCGTCACGAGTGCCAGTTTCAGTGTCATTGGGTTTTCCTATTATGACATTATGAGCAACAGCATATTATTATTTTGGATGTTGGTGGTGCGACATCATCAGCAGAGTGGAATTGGTAAGCAGGTAAAGCCATTGGTCCTGTGTCTAAACTTTCCTAGCTCATGTGGAACAGCTGGACTGTGGGATAGTCGAAATTTTTTATAGAAGACTTTTTTGAGAAGATACAAGAGTTTATTCGAACTTGAAAGTATTCCGTAAAAAACTGTAGGTATCTACTTCTTATTTATTTTTAGAGTTCTGTCCCGTAAAAGGAAATATACGGAACCCTTATAAGATCACTTTGTTGTCCGTCTATCTGTCTGTCTGACAGTGTCTGTTTGTCAAGACCTTAATCTCGGGAACGCGTAGGCGTATCGAGTTGAAATTAAAACCGTAGAGTGAAATCTGTAAAATATCATCTCTCTTAATCTACGTAGTCAAAAGATACGTTTATACGGAACCTTTGGTGCACAAGTGTGACTAGCAACTGGCCGGTTTTTTTTTAATACTAAATAGGCTTGCCTTTTTTCCCTGAAGGAGAAACATCAAGAAGTTAGTAACAACCAATAAATAAGCAATTTGTTTCCTAAAAAATAACACACTAACTTGATTCTTTGATCCTATGTCAATATGTCAAGTACTATTGTTTCTACGTGTTTATTTTATCTAGTGATACAATAAACGTAGATACAATAGTACTTGACTTCTACACGCGGCTTCACCCACGTATTTTCTTACACTAATATAATACCAGATGATTATTGTCCCACTACTGAGAAGGTATAAGCATTGATCACAACGCTTGCTCAAAACGGGTTGGCTATTTTAGACTCAACTTAATTACTGTGAAGTTTCATCATAATCTCCTCAGTCGTTTTCGTGATAGAACCACAAATATCATCTATCCTCACAAACATTCGCCACAACTTTATCCACGTACATAAATGCATACACGCATAATGAGTTTGAAGTTCAATTCACACCGCCGCGCCGGGTAATGAAATAGACACGGTTTTTTACAAAGTATAATAAACTTTAAAACAATCGAGTAACGTACAAACTAGAAAAGAGCTGCGAATTTTCGATAAGAAGGGAAGGGAAGACGCGAGACTAGTTTTTCGGCTTGTCAAAGTAATTGTGTAACGTATAGTACGTTAGTAAAGTTTACTTTCGTTTAATTTTATTTAATTTATTTCGCTTCAATTCCATATCGCGGTAGATATAAATTTAGACTTTTGCACCTGACCTTGTCGGAAACGATTAACCGTAACTAAAATAATACTCATTATAGCCCCGTCCCAATAAACAAAAACGACTCGTTTTGCTTACGGATAGTTGTATTTTGACATAAGTCTCATAGAACTTATGTCAAAATACTACCATCCGTAAGTAAAACGAGTCGTTTTTGTTTATTTGAACGGGGCTTATATCAATTTCTTATATAAAAAGGTCACCAGTTGCCGTGTCGATGGCGCGTGAGTGTTCCATGCACGCATTAAAAAGATGCCAGGGCCACCGCCTGCCGGAGTTGCAGGTTGTTCGAAAGACGCACCGCGGCCCCGGAACATAAAGGGCAATAAAAGGAACATGGGTGGGTTTTAGTTAGTACAAGTCTGACGCTCCGTCCAGAGCGGGGAGAGTTATTTGATGATTTCCGATTCGCAAAAAAAATAAAACGGCCGGAGCCGCTACAGACGTCGGGTGCCGCGAGACGATTACCGACCACCGGTCTGTGAACGGTGAGCAATAGGTAGCTCACCGTCCGTCCGGTTTTTGGCGGCAGGCCATGTCGACGGCGCGTTCGTGTTCCACGCGCAGAAGTTCCACCCCGCCTCAAAGAGATGTTAGCAAAGCAGAGGGCTTGCCTGTTGGGGTGGCGGGTTGTTCAAAAGAGATACCGCGACACCGGAACAAAAAATGCCAAAAGAAAAAAAACATAGATGGGTTTTAGCCAACAAAAGTCTGACTGACCCTTTAGCTCCGCCGCAGGAGAAGTTATCTGATGATTTCCCATCCCAAAAAAGGTTCCTCAGTTTTATTTTTAAAATAAATGGCATCCATTCAGAACAAAATCAAAAATCAAATATTTTTATTTCACATAGGCCTACATGGGCACTTATAAAACGTCGAGAAAAGATGCACGGTTCGGGTTGGTCGTTTCCTATGGAGAAGAACCGGCAAGAAACTCCATGGTTACTCTTTTAAAATCATTTGATTTTACAATGTTGTTGTTACAGCGTTAGCACTTAAGTATGAGAGGACAGCGTAGGCCCGACAATAAGTCATTGCTTACTTTACAAAAAGTAAAATAAAATAATACGTTAACAAAAGTTAACAAGCGTCTAAGAATGTACAAGGCCAGGAACTTGAAACAACACACAGCAATGTTTTAGGTAGTAAGTATTTCCCAGAAACGAAGTATCTCACAAGGAGCTTTACTTGGTACTACAGTTCTTGTGCGATGTTCGTCTCTTTTTGAGAAAACTATCCAATTTTGTCGAAACAAAGAGAAATAACACAGCGGAATTCTTGCTGATATTACTGAAGTGATAGCTGAAGTATACAGTATATATTGTGCCTAATGTATATATTATATTCTTATTTTAACATACAGCAAAAAAGATGGATGGATTGTGTAAGGAATGATATGAAGGAGAAAGCAGTAAATGATGCCGTGACGTCGTGTTGCGCCGACTCCAAATGTCAAATTTTGCACGGAACATTCTTTCAGGACGTAGATGTTCACTAAGATGGGATTTCGCAAGATTTTATCCCTAAGGGGATGAAACATGCCTAGATACCGCTGGCCCAGAACATAAAGGGCAAAAGAAGGAACATGGGTGGTTTTTAGTCAGTAAAAGTCTGACACTCTCCCCTGCTGTGCCCAGATATATCTGTAATACAAAATTTGACACTCCTAAAATCTTTATGCATTTTTTATCATTACTTAATGTATTTTTTTAGTTTATAAATAATGTACATAGATGTGATTAAAGAGAGACCATACAGCCCGGGCTGTATGGTCGTTGCATTAACCATAAGTTCTTGCCCATTCTTCTCCATAGAGATCTACGCTTTGGAATAGGCAACTACAGTACTTTCGCAAGTTATAATGTCTTGTGACTGGGACTGTAGCAGCATATTTTTTGTTTTTATGACAATCAAAAGTGTCTGTAATGGTTTAATTGAAATAAATGCTTTGAGTTTGAATAGTGACGTGCTGTTTACTACGGAAAGAGGTGAAGTAATTTCGAAATTATTTTGCTCGTTTAAATAATCTTTCACACTCATATACACTGATACTGATTTACTCGTTAGCAAATGTTTCATATTAAAACTAGCTTTTGCCCGCGGTTTCGCTCGCGTTAAATTCGGAGTAACACAGTTCCCCTTTCGTGATTTGCAGGTACCTGCTATCTGTACTTCTTGCCTTTGCGCCTTATGTATTGTAATAGCAATGCTAAGTTTTCCCTTTTCTTCCCTCAATTCCTACTCTTTTTTTAAAAAAATAACCTATTTCCGTCTCCAGGGTCCCAACTATCTATGTACCAAAATTTATTAAAATCGGTTCAGCCATTTGGGCGTGAAGACGTAACAAACAAATAAACTCACTAATATTAAATTAAGGAAGTAAGGATGTTATTTATTAAGACACTTTAATATTTGTATGCCATTATATGCTTAAACATGTAAGTTTACAACTGTAATTAAAAGACCTTATGTACCACATTTTCACACAAAAAAAGTTTTTTTTCTATTGTATTTTAATGCCCCAGGAGCTCCAAAAACGTTTTATAAAGAAAGCCCTGACTACCATTAAACAACATCATGTTTAAAAGGAAACATCCTTTTGAACCAAATAACAAATTGCCCACAATTTACCGAAATCCCTTCAAACCACACGTTAACCACTCAATTTACCTTCCCAGGATAAAATCATGCATCCAACTTGCAAATCCTAAGGAAATCACGTATAAAATCGCGAGAAAGCTCCCAAAAGTCGCCCGTGTGTTGTCAGCCTAACGCGTTTGTTTCAAATTACCCTTTTTCCGCTCGCTTGCATTTTGGCAATTCGTTTGATCCCCTATAATTTATTAATTACTCGTGTGAGCGTATACCGCGTTTCGATTTTCATAATTTTAGGATGTTATAATGTGTTCTCCTGTTAATAATGATGGTTCGTTTGGTGTAAAAGGTATGTCAGGTTTGATTAGTCAAAGTTAGGTAGGTAAGTCAAAGGTTTGATTTAATCATAGGCGTTTATTTACCGTTTGATTTGTCAGAAATGGCTCGGTAGTCTATTTAAAACTTTTTGCGTGGGATTTTGTTGAAGATTGAATCAGTAAAATGTTTTTCATTTCAACCAAATGTATTTTTTGTCCTACATTTAACAGAGGAACAAATTCATCAACTATTTCACCCGTAGGCTTGCTTTAGAGGTTTTTTGCGTGGCCTATTTAAACACACCTTTAGGCAAAGTGGAGCGATAGTGTTCACAAAGTTGGTGGTAATCCTTACTATACTTACTAATATTATAAAAAGCGAAAGTGAGTTTGATTGTTTATTTGTTTGTTACCTCTTTATGCTTTAATGGCTAAACCGATTTTGATTAATTTTAGTACCGAGCTAGTTGGGAACCAGGAGACGGACATAGGCTAATTTTTTTTTTTAAATGGGATGTGATGGTGGAAGAGGGAAGAAAAGGGAAAACTTAGCATTGCTATTACAATAAATAAGGCGCCAGGGCAAAAACTACAGGTAGCAGGTACCTGTAAATCAATAAGGGGAACTGTGTTACCCCGAATTTAACGCGAGCGAAGCTGCGGGCAAAAGGTAGTTACGTAGTAAATACGTGCCAAGGATCAACTTTTATTTTTTCGGATGGGATATCAAATGATAAATGATGTTTATTTTGCAAGTAGGATTTCACAAACACTTTTACACGTCTTTTTTTTTAAACTAGATGAGGCCGGTGTTTCGTGTTCGACTACTCTGAGAAGAAACAGCCGAAACAAACTCAGAGGTCATAGTCTCTTTTAAGGTCCAGACAAAAAATCTTGGTCAAATTACATGAGGACTATGTAGACTAGTGTCTGAAATGGTCTTTTTAAGAAAGCACCACACAGATTGAGTGGACCTGTCCAGTCAGTGCAAGCATTTGTCAGTTATCGTGTAGCTCGACTCAAAACCCAAGGAGCTCAACGAAACGACGAACAATACCAAAAAAAGGACATTTTATTTTGAATTACCATCAAATAACTTACATGTTCCTTCTTTTGCCCTTTATGTTCCGGGGCCGCGGTATCTCTTTCGAACAACCCGCAATCCCAGCAGGCAGTGGCCCTGGGAGGCCCCTCTGCTTTGCTGACATCTCATACAGGCGCGCGTGGAGCACGACCGCGCGGTCGACACGGCAAGTACCAAGCTTTGTTACTGATAAGGTTGAATTACTTTGCTTATTTACACGACATACATACCAAATAGATCATGTTCACGCCAGAGTTTTATTAAATATAGTTAGTTATGTAAGACCATAAGGAAGCAGAAATATGTTATTTCATTTTGTTTGTTTATAATTAGGTAGGTACTTAGAAATTAAGAGATTTGATGTAAATTGTTTTATTTTTTAGCTTTATTTTTATTAGTTGATAGCTTCACTGACGCATTAGGTTAAGGCCTGTAATGATAGTTGTAAGAAGGATAAATAAATAAATAAATGTTCTTCAAAGGGTCAAGTGTGTGGTACTCACAGCCAGATGTTAATAGACGAAGGAAAACAGGCACGTGTTTATTTTTTTGAGAATGGGAAATCTTCAAATAACTCCCCCCCTCCCCGGGGGAGTGTCTGACTTATACTGACTAAAACCCACTCATGTTCCTTTTTATTCCTTTATGTTCCGGGCCCGCGGTGAAGAGATGAAGGAGAAAGGAGTAAATGATGCCGTGACGTCTGATAGGGGAGAATGGAAGAAGAAAACGTGTTGCGCCGACCCCAAATAGAATGGGACAAGGGCAGGAAAATAATGATGATGATGATGTTACGGGCCCACGGTATCTCTTTCGAAAAACCCGCAACTCTGGCAGGCAAGACGTATGTGTGTGTGGGGCGAAATGTGGGTATGCTATTATGAGGTATACCTCTGCCTATGCTATCAACCAGTCACAAATCTAGATTCTGTGGATGGTTCTAAAAATTCCTGATGGAAAAACTCAAGAACACTTTGCCTATTTTGGAAATCGAACCTAAGACCTCGTGTTTAACAGTCGCTCTCGCGTCCACTAGACCATCGAGCCAACTTAATGTAAGCATAACAATAGTTCTGCGTCTCCGTCTTATTTAAATGAACACTGTTAACTAAATTACACAAGGCATTATTTTGAACTAGCTTTTGCCCGCGGCTTCGCTCGCGTTAAATTCGGGGAACACAGTGTCCCTTTCCTGATTTGCAAGTACCTGCTAACTGTAGATTTTGCCATTGCGCCTTATTTATTTTAATAGCAAAGCTAAGTTTTCGTTTTTCTTCCCTCTTTCTCCCTCATATCTCACTTAAATATATATTTTTTAAAAGAATTAGCCTATGTCCATCTCCAGGGTCTCAACTATCTCTGTACCAAAATTCATCTAAATCGGTTAATTTAGCCGTGAAGACGTAACAAACAAACAAACTCACTTTCGCTTTTATAATATTAGTAAGGATTTAAATGTCTTCGTAAATTAGTTTAGCAACTGAGTACTAATATTTGAATAGTTAAAGTGCTTGAAATGATCACGAGACGCCACAAAACATATTCAAATTGTACATACATTTAATGTCAATCAAATTGAAATTAACTTTGAAATACAGTTACCATCATTATTAAAATCGATACCCTTCTTAAACTTTAATATTTTATCTATATGTATTTTCGATTATGTGTTTTGATTGTACATAAATAAATTTTTCACAAAAACTTTTTTTGGCAAAAAAAAAATCTTCCAAAAAAATCCTAAAAAGTAGAAAATAACTTGACTTCCGAAAGTCAGTGACTTTTTTGCCACCGACCAGCTATTTTCCACTTTTTGATTGATTTTTGGAAGTCTTTGTTTTTTGCAAATAAAGTTTTTTATTTCAACATTTTTAGTTATGGTATGATGATATATGTCACATAGTTTTTGTCGAGTATTCATTTTCCATTGTTAATAAAAGATTAGCAGATCACCCATATAGGAATAGAAGAAAACATATATAGCACTAGCTTTTGCCCGCGGCTTCGCTCGCGTTAAATTCGGGGTAACACAGTTCCCCTTTAAAAAAAATGGTAAATTAGTGCGATAGAATTTAATTAAGTAACCACATTTCCGAACAAACGATGCTCTTTCAACAGTCTATGGCTGTGAATGCCGTTGACATTCGTTACGCGCGTTTTTTAAAATATGCTAAATTAAATGTATTTTTTTTTATTTATCTAAAACCTTTTTTTAATATTTTTTTCCGTAAGAACCTTCTACAGAGTATTAGAATACTACAAAAAAAAATCAGCCAAATCGGTCTAGCCGTTCTTACCTAAGTTATGGCGTGACAACGGGAAACGGGTTTCATTTTTATATATGTAGACTAGCTTTTGCCCGCGGCTTCGCTCGCGTTAAATTCGGGGTAACCAAAATTGTGAATCTAAACCATTCCCAGATCCCCTTGAACACACTAAAAAAATTTCATCAAAATCGGTCCAGTCGTTTGAGAGAAGTTCAGTGACACTCACAGAAGAATTATATATATAAAGATAGACGATATTACATAAACTACCCAAGCAATATGAATAAAATTAATATGGGTGGTCCCCTCGGAAGTATACCCCTTTCGAACAAGAAATAATTATAAAAATTGGTCCACAGTTGGCAGAGTAATCTGTGAACATTTGTAAAAAATAGGGTCGAACACAGAAGCTCCTCCTTTTTTGCAGTCAGTTAAAAATTGTCCACATAGAAAACACCAGAGCAGAAAATTTACAGCATTGTATATTCATAAATTGTAGCCGATACAGATCTTATGTAACCTCTTTTCCTTAATACAAGCAAAGTATGGAAATTGGAAAATATAAAAAGACAATTTAATAAAACTAAATTCTTGTGACTTTTATTTCCCTTATCACTTCGTCTAAATACGGGTGCTGTCTGACTTTCATGCAATCGTTTGTTGCTGTTTAGAAACTTAACCTTGTTACCATTGAATAGGATTTAGAGTTGTCTGACAACATCTTTGATACAACGATGTCTTGTAAATTTCTTGGAGCGTGCTTTACAAAGATAATTCTGCAGTCTTTGTGAACTCTAGCTTATTAGACATAGGGATGGTTTTCGAATGTTGGAAAATTTGTTTGCGTGGTAGCAGTTACCTAAAGTTTCTCAATAATGAACTCGCAAGTTGCAGAGTAAGCAATCTGAATGCAGCGTTTAGTTAATGATTTACCGGTTTTTGTTTGTAACAATTAAGCGTTAGTATTGCAGGGAACTGCGACTTATGTATGTTGATGTTAGAACATTAAGTAGTAATGTTTGAGTACTATGTGAAGTGGGATAGTGCAATATACATATATGAATGACTAGCTTCTGCCCACGGCTTCGCTCGCGTTAAATTCGGGGTAACAAAGTTCCCCTTTCCTGATTTGCAGGTACCTGCTACCTGTAGTTTTTGCCCTTGCACTTTATTTATTGTAATAGCGAAGCTAAATTTTCCCTTTTCTTCCCTCTATCTCCCTCATTTCTCACTTAAAAAAAAAGCCTATGTCCGTCTCCAGGGTCCCAGCTATCTCTGTACCAAAATTAATCAAAATCGGTTTAGCCATTTAGGCGTGAAGACGTAACAAACAATCAAACAATTTCACTTTCACTTTTATTTTGTTAAGTAAGGATGATAAAGGCATTTATTCCCGCTATGTCGATTCGTAAAACAAATGAAATCTGTTTTTAAAAAGTTGACCACAAGATTGAGATAGACTCAAAACACAAACCAATAATAACATTCTGATTTTAAAAGGTGCCCATAGAGTTCCTTTTCTGTTCCTCTTCATAGAGATACGCTTTGGAATGCACAAAGTTTTTGTTTTCGATTGTTGCTTTAACAATTCGAAATTGTCTGTAACTGGTCCATAAAATTAATGCTTTAATTTATGATGCGTAAGGTGCAATTTGGGAGAAGCCTATGTGCAGCAGTAGGGTCTAACGCAGTCCCAATAAATCTCAAGCTATTTAGATAGCTTGAGATTAAATGGGACTGCGTTAGACCCTACTGCTACGGCTATGCAGTCTGAAAGTTGACAGTGCTGAATAGCTGTCAAATATTTATTCCTTCATAGTTTTCAGAAATACACCTTGTCTATTAAATGAATAACACCTTGTCACATACCTGCTTGGATGTGAACCTATTACCTCCAACTTATAAGTTGCGGCCACTGCTTCCAAGTCACTACTACCCTTTTTATGTATCGGATATCACCATAAATATAACTTTCCCCGCTCTGGGTGGAGCGCGGTGTTTTCAACTGCTTCGCAGATGGAGGTGACCGCTGCCCATTCACTCTGACTTTGGACCATAGACTAAATTAGGGCCAGACGCGAGAGATCGAGGTTTCCGATCGCCTCTACGAGGAGATAACGGTGATCCGCCCAAACTAGACTGGTCTACTCTGGACGCTCTTACTGTGCACGTCTTTCTACATCGTTCTCACATATTTGTATAATCTCAACAAGTATAATACTTAAATACGATTTTATAAAAATATTATAATTTAAAAGAGTGTCCATGGAGTTTCATGCCCATTCTTCTCCATAGAGATCAACGCTTTGGAATGGGCAACTACAGTACTTCCACAAGTTATTATGCCTTGTGACCGGGACTGTAGATTCATTTTGTTTCTTGACATTCAAAAGTGCCTGTAATGTTCTAATTGAAATAAATGATTTGATTTGATTTGACTGGACAACCATAGTGTGTGATAGGACTCCACCGTGTCCTCCATGCAGTCGTTGCATTGGCAATACCCAGGTGTTTTGTCCTGCCGGATTATGTGCAGGATAAAAAATAAAAACTAAATCTATTAGCCCAAAGTTTATATTTAGTGATTGGGCAACTAAGGGTATAAGAAAAAGTAGGGAACGACTGTTTGAGCTTTACGGCCTTAAGCCTTACATCAACTCGGAAACATTCAATCGCTATGTTGCTACTTACTCAAAAATGTTTAAAAACACCTGCAAGGTAGCTAAAGCCTTATTCATAAGCAACAAGATTAAATCCGCTGATAATAAAATTAAGACGGTTTGGAAAATAATCAATAGTGAAACTAATAGAAATAAAAAATATAATAATGATATAACACTAGAATCTTCACGTGGTCTTCTAACCACTAAAAACGAAGTTGCTCAAGAATTTGTGGATTTCTTTACTAGTATCCCAATTAAAACTACAGAAACGTTAAATTCCTCACCCTTACTTTCTGTTGACTTATTAAGAGCAAACGTTTTACCATGCCCGGTTGAGTTTCAGTTTAAGCATATTAACCCCACTGTAGTCATTAAAGCTTTTAAACAAATAAAAATCAAATTAACCGAAGACCTTTGGGGATTGTCTATTAAAGTTTGTCAAGCTATCATTGAGACTATAGCACCGTACTTAGCCTTTATATTTAATTTGTGTGTGGACCAAGGAGTCTTCCCGGACCTTATGAAATACAGCAAGGTAATACCACTTTTCAAATCTGGGGACAGTAAAGACACCAATAATTATAGACCCGTATCCGTTTTGCCGGTTTTCAGCAAGGTGTTTGAAAAGGTAATGCTTAACCAAATGCTCAACCACTTTAACACCAATAAAATCTTACATGAGAAGCAGTATGGTTTCACCAAAGGACGTTGTACGACTGACGCCGGTGTCACCCTATTAAAACACATATTTACTGCGTGGGAAGAAGCACAGGATGCCATAGGGATCTTTTGTGACCTCTCAAAAGCATTTGATTGCGTGAACCACGAAACCCTTCTCTTAAAACTTGAACATTACGGCCTAGGGAAACTTGCCCTTAGTTTAGTTAAATCGTATTTAAATGATAGACAGCAGCAAGTACAAATAAATGGTGTCAATTCAATGGGTTTAAATGTAAAAATGGGTGTACCACAAGGATCGATATTAGGTCCCTTCCTCTTTTTAGTATATATTAATGATCTACCCCATTTGTTTAAAAACCAACCACAAATGGTGTTATTTGCTGACGATACTTCTTTAATATTTAAGATAAACAGACGTGCCTCAAATCTTGACGACGTAAATAATGCCCTAATGCAGGTACATAATTGGTTTACCGCTAATATTTTGTATTAAATGGGAAAAAAACGAAATGCATAAGATTTGCTCTACCAAATGTCAAAAACAGTGAGTGTGACATAGTATTGAATCAAGAGAAACTAGAATTCGTCGAAAAAACTGTTTTCTTGGGAATAACACTCGATTCAAAGCTACAATGGGGTCCGCATATAACATCTCTTGCAGGACGCCTTAGTTCAGCAGCATATGCTGTTAGAAAAATCCGTCAGTTTACTGATGTAGATACCGCGAGACTAGTCTATTTTAGTTATTTTCATAGTATAATGTCATACGGTATTTTACTTTGGGGACGGGCTGCAGACATCGAGTCTATATTTATTCTGCAGAAAAGAGCCATCAGAGCCATATATAACCTACGTAGGCGAGATTCTTTAAGGGAACAGTTTAAGGATATTAACATCATGACAGTACCTTGTCAATATATTTATGAAAACATCATGTATGTCAGGAAAAACTTGCATCTTTTTAGTAAAAGAGGTGACAGACACAATTATAATACTAGAAATAGGGACCAATTAGTTCAACCAGGTTTCAGGTTAGCTAAAGTAGACTCATCTTTCATGGGGTACTGTTTGAAATGCTACAATAAAATACCTCCCCACATTCTTCAACTGAATGAAACGAAATTTAAATCTTGTATTAAACGCACACTATGTAGGCAAGCATATTATAAGTTGGGGGATTATATTGATGATAAAAATGCTTGGCTCAATGCTGGTCCTGCTCCACAAGCATAGGGGTAAACTCAGTATCCGAAGCTATAGTGGAAGCTGCAGAAGATTGTAAGACTATCTTTGCAATGTATAGAATCAATTCTCTAGTATTGTATAATTATTAAGCCCATGTGTGAGTGCTATGTATTATCATTGACTTGACGAAGCCCTGGTGGTTGATAGTGTCATGCTCACTTAAATGTCTCGCTGATGGTGGCGGGTGTGTCGGGTCATTTAGCTCCCTTCAAAATGGTCGAGCTGAATGGGGCTGATCCATACGTCATGTTCGTGAACGGGCGCTGTCAGTTGGGACTGGTCATTTTTTAGCTACCACGGTTCATTTTTAAACTTATTTAGATTTAAAATTAAATTTTGCTTTTTATTTACTCTGGACGCTCTTACTGTGCACGTCTTTCTACATCGTTCTCACATATTTGTATAATCTCAACATGAATGATGTAAATACGATTTTGTTAAAATATTATAATTTAAAAGAGTGTCCATGGAGTTTCTTGCCCATTCTTCTCCATAGAGATCAACGCTTTGGAATGGGCAACTACAGTACTTTCACAAGTTATTATGTCTTGTGACCGGGACTGTAGCAGCATCATTTTTTTGTTCTTGTTTTTATGACATTCAAAAGTGCCTGTAATGGTCTAATTGAAATAAATGCTTTGAGTTTGAGTTTGAGTTTGAGGAACCTCCCGAAACTTCCGTGTCCAACCACTACTACCCTCAATCTAAAGCAGTACCTATGTATGTATAAATCTCAGGCAATATTTATCATCACCTTCACCCCAACTACTTACAAAGCTATTTTTCAACTTAGCCACGTAGGCATTATATCTTGCTAGCTAAAATAGCTCTTCAAACTTCTAGTTAGTTGAGCTCATTTATTTTCCTTTTATAAAGATCTTCGCGCTACGAGATCGGTAAAAAAATCTTTCATTTTCATGCTAAATGGCTTTTTTTTCTGATGTAAAAATCCCGCTCTGGGCGGAGGCGGTTGGAGTGTCAGACTTTTACTGACTAAAACCTATCCATGTTCCTTTTTTGCCGATTGATTTATTCATAGCTTCAAGGGACCACAGATATGTGTATTTGATTTCATTTCAACTCGATATCTCCACGGGTTCCTGAGATATTGGCTTGACAGACAGATAGACAGACGATTAAGTGATCCTATAAGGGTTTTTTTTTCCTTTCAATGGTACAGAATCCTGAAAAGCAATAATACTTTATACTTTTTGTGTGTAATTGTACCTTAGCTCTTAAGCACATTTGTAGTTCCCATTGTAAGATCTTCACACATTATGGAATGCAAATAGATATGAATATCACCAGCAACTTGCCTTGAAATATAATCTTGTGGAATCTGAGGTACCTACCGTACTACAAGTATGTGCCCGACCCAGTTCTCGAGAAACCGAGTATAACATGTCCCGCTGTACTGGGATCGTTCTATCATTACTGACAGGACTATTGTCGCCAGTAATAAGCCAGACATAGTGGTGATAGACCATCCCACATGACGCTAAAATATCTCGACTTGGCACACGAGGTTGTCGATATGTGGAATGTGAGCTATTGTATCGTGCCGATGGTAGTTACGGCCAATGGCCTGATGGCCAAGAGCATCGGCAACCATCTCTCGAAGCTCTCCTTAGGCGGTTGGATTAAAGGCCTGATTCAGAAGGCAGTACAGTTGCCGGGCCTGTTGGTCTAGTGGTTAGTGGCCCTGACTACTGAGCCGGAGGTCGTGGGTTCGATTCCCACCCAGGACAAACTTTGTGTGATGAGCATGATTGTTTGTTCTGTGTCTGGGTGTGATTTATCTGTAATATGTATGTATTTATAAATTATATAAGTATGTATATCAGTTGTCTGGTTACCATAACACAAGCTTGGGATCAGATATTTATTTAGTACTCCTCGATACGGTCCGCATTGTGAGGAAGTTCCTGTCTTTGGAGCCCTAATCACCGGTAGCTTGGACCCTGCTCCCGATACCGGCCTATTTTTATATTTTTGAATGTTTTTCTATATTTTTATTTAAGAAATGTTTAATAAAGTATTTATAAGTATGAAAAATTAATAAAATTAGCTTCAGTCCATTAAATAAAGGTTTTTGCTGGCAATCAGGGAATCCCTCAAATATCAGTACGTGCTTTTTTAGGTTTCGTCTGACACTTTTCATTTATTAACAAAGAAATTCTGCACACCCTATTTTAAAAGATAGGGTAGGTACTCGCTAACGCTGCATCATGCGCTTTTATTAAAAAAGGTTTTTCATATGTTTTTTTTTCAGCTGATCCGAGGATTTAGTAATATGAAATGTAGCTAGCAAAGAGAAAAACTCTGTGAGTTCACAAAAATAAGATAGTTTTGCAAACGAAAAATATTTGTAGTAATACTAGTTGTGCTCAGCGGTTTCACCCGTTGCGACCCGTATAACTTAGGGGTCTGAAAATAGATTACGAACGATTATCAGGCCTACAAAATATATTTATAAAATTTCATAAAAGTCTCTCAGCTCCGCCTCGCAGTCGCCGGGACGCGCTACACGCGTGAGTGCCGTGTCGCCGGTTGCTGCAGTTGCGTCGAGCTCGAGCGACGAGTTTTCTCCCCGCCATCGTCGCCACCACCACCAACACGACAACGACGAGGAAGAAGACGGCCACCAGCGGGCTTGGGATCTAGGGGCCAACAGGCTCCGATCAGGGTCCCCGCTGCCGGTGGAAATGTGTCGCGCATGCGATGGACTTCGTCAATCAACGCGAATGTCATGCGCGCATATTATGGGTCTATAGAGGGGGGAACTAACCTCACTGCGTACCGTGTTAGGATGCTGTCTCTGTTCCAGGACCTAGAACCAACCATCAACGTCTCGGCCCAACGACTGTCGGATCAGGTGCGGGTCATTCAACGCAATCACATGTTGGACGACGCCGCGCTTGATAGGCTGCGCTCAGAAGTACTGAGCAACCGTATCATCTTGACTACGCCACAAACCGCGGTGCAAGCGTCAGTAATTGACGGGATGCAACCGCGTTCCGACCCCGCTGTCGTAGAGGAGGATGATAGGGTTGCTACGGTAAGTAGCCAGTGCAACGAACGATTGAGGAGCGCACTGGAGGATGCGCTTCGCGACTATCGATCCACTCCAGCCGAACTTAGACCCCGATTACCACGGCTACCCATGCATAAAAAAAATAGGGCGCTGGTGTGTGCCCTGGACTCGCAGCTCAAGAATTTATTCGAAAGTAGCGAGGACCTCGTTGATACGCACTCGATCCTGTACTGTGGGGCTGTTGCGGTATGTCGTTTAGCTAACGTCAAATTTCCAAGTTGTGACGTAGCTACTCGACCAAAACCATCCGTACCAGCCTGGCAGTGCAGGATCGAGCGGCGTATCGACGAGGCCAGGGTACTCATCGGTAAACTATACTGCTTCAGGGAGGGCAATACAAGACCACGTGTGATGCGCTTTGTGAGGCGGGCATTCTCGGGGACTGGAATCAGTCCTCAAGAATATATGTCTCGTACCACAGAACGCATCGACTTCCTGAAGCAAAAAGTTTATGCATGGGCAAACCGTATTCGGCGGTATAAGCGGCGAGTTGATCGGTATTCGCAAAATCGCATATTCCGGAGCGATGAGAGGTGGGTATACAGAGCTTGGGAGCGACCCGAACAAAGTGTGACTGACGTGTGCCGCCCGGATGATGTAGCCACGAGTTCTTTCTGGCACAGCATCTGGTCGGTGCCTGTCTGTCATACTGAGGCTGGCTGGATGCGTGATGTTGAGCGTGTGTGTGAAACTATTCCAGATATGGAGCCAATCTTAATAACATCTTTAGATATAACCAGTGCAGTTCGTCCGTTACCGAACTGGAAGTCTCCAGGATCGGATGGACTGCACAACTTTTGGCTCAAGTGGCTCACTAGTTCACACACTCGCCTGGCATCTCAATTTCAGTCTTGCCTTGAGTCCGGGTCTCTGCCACAGTTTCTAACAACAGGCGTTACCCACCTGCTCTATAAGTCAGGTAGTCCCGCGGAACCCAAGAATTATAGGCCGATCACGTGTTTATCGACGGTCTATAAACTTCTTACGTCCATTTTGAGAGTGAAAATTAATTCACACATAGACAAAAATTCAATTATGTCTGCCTCTCAGAATGGATGTAGGAACGGGTCTCGCGGTACTAAGGAGCTACTCCTCATTGACATGGCCATTAGCCAACAGGTTCGTCGATCCCGCAAGGATTTGTCGACATGTTGGATAGACTATAAGAAGGCCTACGACTCAGTGCCACATACATGGCTCAAGAGGGTGCTGGAGTTGTACAAGATAGATGCAGCCCTACGCGCCTTTCTTGAGTCGTGTATGGGGCAATGGAGGACGGTCCTTCGATATCCAGGATGTCGACAAATCCAGGGAAACGATGAGCCTGTGTGGATTAAACGGGGAATATTTCAGGGCGACAGTTTGAGTCCACTTTGGTTCTGTCTAGCCCTGAATCCTCTAAGCACATTGCTGGAGGATTCAGGTTTAGGCTATCGGTTGAGAAGAGGTGGTCAGGTCATATCTCACCTCCTTTACATGGATGATCTGAAACTCTTTGCCTCCAACAAATTGCGACTGATGGAGCTACTGAAAGTAACTGAAACTTTTAGTAACGCCATCAGGATGGAATTTGGTGTGGACAAATGTGCAGACATGTATGTGAAACGAGGGGAGATTATGGAATCCGAGGGAATTCAACTCTCGGATTCCATACACCTCAGATCCCTTTCCTCATCCGAAAGCTATAAGTATTTGGGTATGTCGGAAGCGTTAGGCATTAACGTAGCTGACATGAAGCAATTGTTGAGGGAGCGTTTCTTTGGTCGCCTGAAGAAGGTATTAAAAAGCCTTCTTTCGGGCGGGAACAAGGTGCGCGCCTTCAACAGTTGGGTCATGCCGGTTATAATGTACTCTTTCGGCATACTCAAATGGACTCAGACTGAACTCGATGCCCTGGATAGGAGAGTCCGTACACTGCTGACTGGAAATCGGATGCATCACCCACGATCATCAGTGATGAGACTGTACATCCCACGGAAGTGTGGGGGTCGAGGCTTTTTAAACGCGAAGACCCTCCATAACCGAGAGGTGTGCAGTCTAAGGGAATATTTTTTAAAAACCGACGTGGGTATGCACCGAGATGTAGTCGCAGTGGACAAGGGACTCACCCCGCTGTCCATGGCTAAAGAGAATTGGCGCAAACCTGTAGTACTTACTACTGATGACCGCAAGGTAGTATGGCAAGGCAAGGAGCTTCACGGGCGCTTCTACAAGGCTCTTCATGGGCCCGATGTAGATTTTCTGGCGTCCGTGTCCTGGCTACGATTCGGTGACCTATTTGGGGAAACTGAAGGTTTTGTCTGTGCGATTATGGACGAAGTTATGTTGACGAACAACTACCGGAAATATATAATGAAGGATGGGACGGTTGACGTGTGTCGGGCATGCCACCGTCCTGGTGAGTCCATCAGACATATTATTTCTGGTTGTTCTCGTCTAGCTAACAGCGAGTACTTGCATAGACACAACCAAGTGGCCAGGATTATTCATCAGCAACTTGCCTTGAAATATAATCTTGTTGAATCTGAGGTACCGTACTACAAGTATGTGCCCGACCCAGTTCTCGAGAAAGACCATGTTACGCTGTACTGGGATCGGTCTATCATTACTGACAGGACTATTGTCGCCAATAAACCTGATATAGTGGTGATAGACCGATCAGCGCGCCGCGTAATGATAATCGATGTTACCATCCCACATGACGAGAACCTCGTGAAAGCTGAGAAAGAAAAACAACTAAAATATCTTGACTTGGCACACGAGGTTGTTGACATGTGGAATGTGAACTCGGCTATCATTGTGCCGATTGTCGTAACGGCCAATGGCTTAATTGCCAAGAGCCTCGACGAACATCTGTCGAAGCTCTCCTTAGGTGGTTGGATCAAGGGCCTGATTCAGAAGGCAGTACTCCTCGATACGGCCCGCATTGTGAGGAGGTTCCTTTCTCTGGAGCCCTAACCACTGGTAGCTTGGACCCTGCTCCCGTTACCGGCGGAAACCTATTTTTATATTTTTAAATGTTTTTTTTTATTTATTTTTCAAGAAATATTTAAAAATGTAATTTTAAGATACGAATTAAATAAAGGACATAATAATAATATATAATATAATATATATAATATTATAAAAGCGAAAGTGAGTTTGTTTGTTTGTTTGTTTGTTACCTCTTCACGCTTTAATGGCTACACCGATTTTGATGAATTTTGGTACAGAGATAGTTGGGAACCAGGAGACGGACATAGGCTAATTTTTATTTTAAAAAAGTGGGATGTGAGGGAGAAAGAGGGAAGAAAAGGGAAAACTTAGCGTTGCTATTACAAATCAATAAGGCGCAAGGGGAACTGTGTTACCCCGAATTTAACGCGAGCGAAGCCGCGGGCAAAAGCTAGTTCTTAATATAAGTAGAACCAAGAAGAAATAAAATAGAAAAATATCACGACTGCAATTCCTAAAGTAGTAGGCACATAGGTGTACCTATTAGAACACCCACATTCCGTCAGTTATGTTGAAGTCCCATGTAATAGTTGCCGGACGTTATGCCATCAAACGGGCACAAACCCACTCTCAATGTGTTACGATGTGGGTTTGTGTTAAATAAAATTTGTACATGTCCGTTGCAAACTTATCGTTATATTGAATATTTTTTAGAAGAAAAAAGAATGAACAATCAAATGGTACTCGAACGAAGTACGATCGTAGGCGCGCTGTTCCGTCGGCGCACGAGATTGGTCAGTTCCGCGTCGGCGCACGGTGTGTGGTCAGCTGAGTGCGTTGCGCGCCGTCATTGGTTGAATTTGATTGACTCGCAGCTGTAGTTCACTCGTCGCGCGCTGGTCAATCGCCGCCTCGTCACCAGATGGCGTTACAAGTCACAGCACCATGGCTGCTGTTCAGAAATTTCACAAGTAAAATTCCATCAATAATATTTTGGTTTATCCGGGAATAAAATAGATGGCCTTAAAAACAAAAGGCTGAAGCTGCAGTCCCAGACAAGGCAAAATGACTAGTGAAGGTACTGTAGTTAAACCTTAAATCAACTCAGCCGCCACGATCTCTCGTGGCGGCTAAAGACCGGTCGGGCGCCGCAAGACGACTGATGGTGAGCAATGGGGATCTCACCGTCCATCCGTCTATTGACGACAGGCCGTATCGACGGCGCGTTCGTGTTCCACGCCTCAAAGAGATGTCAGCTTAGCAGAAGGACCTGTCAGGGCCACCGCCTGCCGGGGTTGTGGGTTGTTCGAAAGAGATACCGCGGCCTCGGAACATAATGGGCAAAAGCAGTAACATTAAATCTAAGTTAGTTATTTGATGATAGGCCGTCCGCAATAAAAAAAAAAGACTGTAGTTGAACATTCCAACGAATGTAACTTGAAACCTAAACACTAGTTATTAACATCCATTTTTCATCACCCCGCTAACCCTGCAGTCATTTCCTAGCAGACCGGATTATATCTGGCACAACCCTACCACCGGTCGTCGGGGCCTCGGTCACGGCGCTTTCTTTTTGGAAGTTAAGGAAATTAAAATTGTGAGCCCCTGAAATGGAAATCTGTTTTATGAGTTTGTAGAATATTATTTCAGGTTCACGTTAGATTTAAAAGTTTCTCGAGAAATAAATTATTTTGGTCTAGTTTTTAATTTAACACTATATTTCGGCCGAGGTTTTATTTGCGTTATGGTCAGAAATTCAATGGAGAGGCAGAAGAAGGTTAAAAAAAGACGGATGGATTACGTAAGGAATCATATGAAGGAGAAAGGAGTAAATGATGCTAAGACGTCTGACAGGGGAGAATGGAAGAAGAAAACGTAATGTGCCAATCTAAAATATATAGAATAGCACAAGACGTAACACACTTGAGTGCAATGTAGCTTCCTTTTGGTATAAAAAAATCGGAATCAAATAAGTAGTTATAGTGTTGATAAAAAATATATTTTACTAGTAAAATAACCAACAACAGCTGGAACATACATCAATCGAAAACCAATAGTAATGCCTGTACTAGACGGCGAATCACACAGGAAATAAAGCGAGGCTACACAGTCTGTCCGGTCCGTAGATAGCGGGACGTCATCGGCTAATGTACACCTTGCTTTTGTTGTGGTTTCGCTCGTAGTCGTTTGAGGGATTATAAAAGCTAAGGGAACATGCTAAGATATTAAAGAAAAAGGATTTTGTAACCATATCCTTTTTCTTTTAGCATGACCAGCTTAGCTAAAGGGCATTGCTCTGCGCACTACCTGGAGCCGACAGCGGCGGAAAATGATGTATTTTATTATCATTAGTAAACTTTTTAAGATCTTTTTCTTAAAGCGGACTAGCTGTATAAGAAATCCTAACTATAATATTATAAAAGCGAAAGTGAGATTGTTTGTTTGCTACGTATTCACGCCTAAATGGCTAAACCGATTTTGATGAATTTTGGGACTGAGATAGTGGATATCCTAGAGATGGATATAGGATAGGCTTAAAGACTTCAAGAGTGGATTTTTTGATCTACATTGAAAACAATCATGGTTGTAATTCTAACTCTATATCTCTACGCGTTCCTGAGATAAAGGGTCTAGACTGCCAGCATATCTGGCAGTCTAGACCCTCAGTCTCAGTCTCTGACTCAGACCCGCAGTCGGACAACAAATAATTATTAAGTGATCGAATAAGAGTTCCTATTTTTTCCTTTTGAGGTACGGAAAGATCATTTTTGTGATCTCTTTAATCATTTTGTTTTTTTTTTTGCAATAGTTGTCAAATCACATATTTATATCACCCTTGTTCAGAATAGTTACAGTACTGATAGCAACATCTGTGTGACTCGTCTCTTAGTTATTATTTTGTTTTTGCAATATTTTTTCATTTATTTTTTTACTCTTGTATAGATTCTTTTCTACCAATTCGTTGTGAATGAGTGGACATGGTTGGCCTTGTAGATTCTTAGACGCTTGTTAACTTATGTTAACGGATTATTTTATTTTACTTTTTGTAAAGTAAGCAATGACTTATTGTCGGGCCTACGCTGTCCTCTCATACTTAAGTGCTAACGCTGTAACAACAACATTCTGACGGGCCTGTTGGTTTATGGTTAGTGGCCCTGACTGCTGAGCCGGAGGTCGTGGGTTCGATTCCCACCCAGGACAAACTTTGTGTGATGAGCATGATTGTTTGTTCTGTGTCTGGGTGTGATTTATCTATAATGTGTATGTATTTATAAATTATTTAAGTATGTATATCAGTTGTCTGGTTACCATAACACAAGCTCTGCTTAGCTTGGGATCAGATAGCCGTGTATGAGTTGTCCCAAGATATTTATTTATTATTTATTTATTGTAAAACTAAATGATTTTAAAAGAGTAACCATGGAGTTTCTTGCCGGTTCTTCTCCATAGGAAACGACCAACCCGAACCGTGCATCTTTTCTCGACGTTTTATAAGTGCCCATGTAGGCCTATGTTAAATAAAAATATTTTGATTTGATTTGATTTGATTTGATCAGAAAAATTGCTATAAAATTCATTTGCTTTAATTTTGCGAAATATAATTTACGGTTGTGTTTCATACGTACTTACCTAAACCGTTAAAATGTATGTTGAGCACACACGTGGGCGGACGCCCACGTCAGGCGACGTCAAGCCACGTCAGGCGACGTCAGATGGCGTCACGCACATTAGATAATGTCACTCGTATACTCATGTTGACAACGTACTCGTTTACTTTGTACAATAAACGACATTTTGCTGTCTTTGACTACCTATAGTTTAATAATAAACTTTATGTTAAAGAAATTAGTGCCCTATTTCGCGTGGATTCATTCGTCTGCTAAGTTATTTCGCGTTATTTTGTGTAAAGATCAATACATAATATTTCTATGCTATTTGTTACCTATGCTTCAACGAAGTTAGATAAACTTTACAAAATAAATCTTCCAAAGACCGAATCAAAATCCATTACAGAAATGGACAAGAATAGATTATTAGAGCAGTCCTTGTATGAAAAACTAGCTGGCTTCGCCCGAATAATGAACGAAAAATAAATGTGCGTTGTGTTATTCCAGACTATAATCTAACTCTGTGCCAATTTCATCAAGATTTATTCAGCCGTTTTGACGGGAAAGAGAAACAAACATCCATACATCTATCGAGTTTAAATATTAATAAAAGCTCCCACGATACACGAGAAATTCCTAGAGTGGGGGAACGGTTTTTAAAAAACAAAAGAAAAACGCCAGGCAAGCGCGGTTTAACTTAAAGATCGACCCGAACGGATATTATTACTTAGCCACGATCTCCTCCAATCAGTTTTTTCTACATAAACATGTATAGATCTTGTAGGCGTCAACGCACAGACATAATCAAAGTCTCACAGTGGGATACTTCCATTCTAGATCGAAAATATTAGTAGTACCTTAAGCTTTCTTGAAGGTTTTGACCTTGATTTTATCTAAGGTCAGGTCAGGAGGTCGAAACAAAAAATATCTACACGAGACGATAGTCATTAGAGGTGGTGCACAGGAGGTATTTTATTAAAAGAGAGAACAGTGTGTCTGCGTATGCCCAAATTGATCATAAAGTCAATGGTGACACAATTATCGTTAATTGTGCTTTATCTAGGTTTTTTTTATCTATATTTGTTTTTACCTATCTATTTTATAAAAAAAAAAACCTAAAAATAATTATTTGCTATCAAAAATTTCTTTTCACAGATACCATTGAGAAAAGATGATACTGATGTATTGGTTTAATAGCCTAACAATTTTGTTCGTAGTGACTGTTTGTTATGCTACACGTCTTTTTTCTATGAATAATGCATTTATTCGTGAAAGTCAGTTTGGTAAACAAGAAAGATAGATAGACGATTCTTATTATGGTTCCGCACCCAAAGTATAAAACGGCTACTAAGACTCCGCTGTCCATCCGTATGTGCGTCTGTAACCAGGCTATATCTCATGAACGATGATAGTTAGTCAGTTGAGTAGTAGAGATTTTCACAGATGATGTATTTCTGATGTCGCTATAACAATAAATACAAAAAAATAGAATATCCTTACTAATATTATAAAAACGAAAGTGAGTTTGTTTGTTAGGTACGTCTTCACACCTAAATGGTTAAACCGATTTTGATGAATTTTGTGGAGATGGACATAGGTAATTTTTTTTAAAGTGAGAAATGAGGAAGAAAAAGGAAAACTTAGCTTTGCTATTAGAATAAATAACGTGCAAGGGCAAAAACTGCAGGTAGCAGGTACCTGCAAATCAGGAAAGGCGAATTATGTTACTCCAAATTTAACGCGAGCGAAACCGCAGGCAAAAGCTAGTAATAAATATTTAAGGGGGCTCCCATCAAAGGGGCTTGCCAGAGCCTCCGCCTGCCGGGGTTGCGGGTTGTTCGAAAGAGATACCGCGGCCTCGGAACGTAAAGGGCAATAGAAGGAACATGGGTGGGTCTTAGTCAGTACAAGTCTGACATGCCCCCCCGCTCCGCCCAGAGCGGGGGAAGTCATTGGATGATTTCCCACCCGAAAAAAAAAAAAAAAAGGGGGCTCCCATACAACAAACATAGTTTTTTTTGCCGTTTTGATAGATAATGGTAAGGAACCAACTCGCACTTGGCCGATTTTTGAAGGAATGAATTTCTTTATTTAGGGCCAAAATAATCCACATAGTTGAATCCGTTAAGAATAGTAACCGACACTGTAGATGAAGGCTTCGTAGACAGAAAATAATACCGCATCGTCCAATTTTTACATCGAAGTCAAGCATGTATGACGCGCGACGCATCAGAAAGTATTACTTTTTATGAATTATGGATGTCACTCACGATTCGAGGGTAAGCTGAGTTTTAAGTGGTGTCAATTTATGTGATGATGGATAGAAATTCTTTGAAAAAAGTAAGAGTGAACTTTCTTCAGAAATTGCCTGAGATTTGAAGTCGATATTTCTTCGGTCAAAAACGACTCATGAAATCTTCTAGAGACCTACAAGTCTTTTGAAGCGTGGAATACATTGTCAATAGGACCTGGTAAATATTATTGAAATTACAATGCAAATCAAAATGATATCTAGTTTGTTTTTAGTTGTTGCTATTTTTTTTTTAAAACTAACATTGTTATAATCTTTCAAGCTCAAGCTTTCGGCGGTCATCCCGCGATTACGGCGTTTGAAACAGCGTCGAAATATCGTGAGCTCATTACATACAGAAATCACGGTATTGCAAATAAATAATTTGACTTTAGTTTTGTTTTTTTTTAATCTTTGTACAACTACATCAAAAATATTTATTAAAACTTCATGTAAATAGTGGTATATAGGCGGTCTTAATGCTATAAGACATTCTAAACCAGTCAACTTTTATGTTGAATACGACAACATTGTGAAAAGGTACAAAAATGACATCTAAAAAAAATACCCATTTAAAAAATAGGTACCTACACCACCATTTATTCAACCAGAATCTAAATTAACAAGTGATATCAGGCCTAGACCAATTTTATGCTAGTAAAGTAAGTAGTTTCAATTTAACTTAGAAACTAAACTAATCTCCCGCCCGATCACATTACGAATTAGGGTCTTAAAACAAAATTGGATTGGACTCTTTAAGTCAAAAGATTTGAAAAAGCTTTATGTCTGTTTCCCTTGAGTTCTTAATTTGAGTGGTTAGATGAATGACCTTGTCTGGTGGTCTATGATTAACGTGAATCATATTCTAGGTTTTCATTTGCTTTTGTTTATTGTAATAGTCTACTTCTTTGTTGGTATTTTTGGAAAGATCTTACTTTTATTAAATTACGCTGCTCAGCCCCTAAGTATTGAAGCGTGATGTTATACAGCCTATAGCTGCGCCCCGCTGTTTCAACCGGGTAGACCGGGATAAAAAGTTAGTAGGTTCTATCAAGAACTTGTATGTACAGACGCCTGCACATCAAGCTACAACAATCTGTCAGATTTCTTTGATAGATTTTCTACTTTATTTCTAAAGTATAAGGTTCAAGGTTCATTGGGAAAAATTGACAGTTTCGGGTAGCTTGACCTGCAGGCGTCTGTACAGACCACGCTGTTGGAATTAATACCACAGTAAATGTATGCATCTGCTATCTTCACCACCTATCCTATATCCATCTTCTACTTATCAGCTACCTCCCCATTTTTTTTAGCCAAATCCGTTCCTAAGTACACTTGAATAAAGAAGCTAACACGACTTTCTTTTATATTGTACTAGCTGGCGCCCGCGGCTTTGCCCGCGTGATGATCGAAAATAATCATAAAATATCCTATATGTTATTCCAGACTACAATCTAGCTCTGTGCCAAATTTCATCAAGATTCATTTAGTCGTTTTGCGGTAAAAGAGTAACAAACATCCATACATCCATCCACACAAACATTCGCATTTATAATATTAGTAGGATTTAGGATATGTATAGATATAGATTTATGAAACGAAGAAACGTTTTTGTTTAAATTATTAGCTAGCAGCAGTGATATGCGGCAGAAAAGAAGGTGTCGGATGTGATGACGACTAATGGAGAAGTGTGGGAGCAGAATACATGCTGTGCCGATCCCAAATAATTGGAATAAGGGCAGAGGGCCACCGCTTGCCGGGGTTACAGGTTGTTCGAAAAAGATTCCACGGCCCCGAAGCATAAAGGGCAAAAGAAGGAACATGGATGGGTTTTTAGTCAGTAAAAGTCTGACACTACATAGTTTATATTGCTGTCAGTGCTACTTCATCAGCTTATACTGCCATCATTTCCCCTCACACGCACACACACATGGTACGTATTGAATCAAGCAAGTCAAATTAGTACATTGATAACTTCATATTGCTTTCTCAATTTTTTTAAGAATCTACTTTTTCTACTACCTACTTTTAAATAAATAAATACGGTATAAAAAACTATAATTGTTATTAAAGCCGACTGCGATTCCAAATGACAGAGTATTGTTGTTGTATTCTCATTATTTTTGAATTAATAAACGTATTTGTATTTAAATTTTAATAGATGAGATAAAAATACACCGGACGTGCATTTCAAGGTATCACCAATCTTATGACATTTACAAATCTTTACTTCCTTACTAATATTATGAAAGCGAAAATGAGTTTGTTTGTTTGTTACGTCTTCACGCCTAAATGGCTAAACCGATTTTAATGAATTTTGGTACAGAGATAGCTGGGATCCTGGAGACGGACATTAGCAATTTTTTTTAATCAAGCGAGAAATGAGGGGAGAAAAGGGAAATTTAGCTTTGCTATTACAATAAATAAGGTGCAATTGCAAACACTACAGGTTACAGGTGTACAGGGAATTGTGTTACCTCGAATTTAACGCGAGCGAAGCCGTGGGCAAAAGCTAGTTTATCATAAAATTCTAAAACAAATGATCTAGTACAAGCTTGTATATTTATTAATAATAACTAATCTAATTATAAGCTTAAACCTATTAGAATCTACACAGCTGTTGTTAACTTGCGAAACTAAATCTCATTAGCACCGAGATAATTAAAGTCTAGAAAATTGAACTTAGATCCTGAAGTTAGACTTTGATTCTTTGATGGAAATTAATAAGATGACATGGGCGTAATTAAATAAAAACCTTTAAATAACATACAAAATAGGTCATGTTTTGATATACTGATGATGCTAACTAAAAAAGTTTTATTAGGTTAGATGTGACAAATCCTTACTAATATTATAAAAGCGAAAATGAGTTTGTTTGTTTGTTACGTCATCTTACGATTTTGATGAGTTTTGGTACAGAGACAGTTAAGACCCTGGAGATGGATATAGACTAAAGAAGTGAGAAAAGGGGGAGAAAGGAAGAAAAGGGGAGAGACGGATATTTTTTTTTTCGATCATCACCCGGGTTAAAGTTACCGTAAGCCCAAAGTAACTATGCCACGCGGACGAAGTCGAGGGCGGAAGCTAGTAGGTAAATAAGTTAAAAAAAAATTGACAGACAGACTCGCGCACCGAGGGTTCCGAACAAACTTGCGACATAAACGACTATATCTTTTGACTGCTTAGACTTAGAGTTGATTTTTCAGAGCACAAAGGAACTATAGATGCGCCGGGCGAATAGAGATGTCAGCAAAGCAGAGGGGCTTGCCAGAGCCTCCGCCTGCTGGGGTTGCGGGTTGTTCGAAAGAGATACCGCGGCCCCGGAACGTAAAGGGCAATAGAAGGAATATGGGTGGGAATTAGTCAGTTAAAGTCTGACATGCCCCCCGCTCCACCCAGAGCAGGGGAAGTCATTTGATGATTTCCAACCCGAAAAAAAAAGGAAGTATAGATATCAGCATATGTTAATTTATTTAGCTTTTTACCGAGATTAAGGGTCTTGACAAACAGACAGACGGACAACAAAGTGATTCTATGAGGGTTCCGCTTTTTCCTTTTAACGTACGGAACCCTAAGAATGGAAGTCCTTTGCTTGGTCACACAGAATATGAGTTTACTGGGTAAGGGAAAAAAACATTATTCCACATAATAAGTTTTAAACTCACTGAGGAGCTCGTCGCTAAATAAATAGTAGCCGCTCGGGTCGATCTTTAGGTTAAGCCGCGCTTGCCTAGGTTGGTCTGTGGATGGGTGACCACCCGTTACATACCGAGTTTCCTCCGTGCCTCGGAAAGCACGTTAAGCCGTTGGTCCCGGCTGTCATTTGTAGATCTTTGACAGTGGTTACAGTAGTCAGTGTTCCGAAAGTCTGACAACCAGTCTTACCAAGGGGTATCGTATTACCCAGTATTAACTGGGTTGTAGAGGTCAGATAGGCAGTCGCTCCATGTAAAATACTGATATTCAGTTGCATCCGGTTAGACTGGAAGCTGACCCCAACATAGTTGGGAAAAGGCTAGGCAGATGATGATGAGTTTTAAACTGACATGGTCACTAAAACTATAATCAACACCTAAAACGGATTTTTTACAAACAATAAACACGGGAAATATCTCTTTTAAAAGTGTAAATAATATTTTTTCCAATAATAATATAATTGAAAACATTCATGAACTGTATTCATTAAATAACCAATGAAAGGTTGGAATTCTTCTGGAAAATGAAACGAGAGGTTATTTTTTAATTAATTTTAATGTTTGCATGCAATACATTCCATCAGTTTTTGGAAATATCAGACTAATATTAAAAAAGATTAATATCCACAAACATTTATTAAACACAAAGCATTTTATTTTCGAAAATCTATTTTAATTACTTTCCAAATGTGGTTTTCTGTGGAAGAGCTTAAAGCTAAATAATAGCAGCCACTCAGGTCGATCTTTAGGTTAAGCCGCGCTTGCCTAGGTTGGTTTTAGGATGGGTGACCAGCCGTTACCTGGGAGTTTCTTCGGTGTCTCAGAAAGCACGTTAAGCTGTTGCTCCCAGCTGTCATTTCTCTGACAGGTAGTCAGGGGCCCGACAAGTCTGACAACCAGTCTTATCAAGAGGTATCGTATTACCCAGTACTAACTGGGCTGTGGAGATCAGATTAGCAGTCGCTCCATGTAAAATACTGGTGTTCAGCTGCATCCAGTAAGACTGAAAGACGACCCCAACGTAGTTGGGAAAAGACTAGGCAGATGATGATCGTTTGTGTCGTTTTAATCAAATCTGTTCAGAAGTTTTATCGTGAATGAGTAACAAACATCTAATCATCCACCCGAACGTCTTTACAATCTTTCACATTTATAATATCGGGAGGATTCACACTCAAAACTCAGTATACAATCACCAAGAAAGTTCGACAGTTATTGCCAAAAATGAATACAAACCGTTCTAATAAAATTCAATACATGCGTTAAAGGTGCGAAGAAAAAAATTGGGGGGAGAAATACTGGTAAATCATGGAAGATATTAGCCATAAATCAGCGATTATCCTTAGCCTGGGGTAAGGTGCGCTGAACGTTGGGCCACGAAAGATTAGAGAAATCGAGAAGGGTATTTCGAATTTCGATCGTGGAATTTGGGCGATCGTTCCGTTGTTTTTAGGGTTCCGTAGTCAACTAGGAACCCTTATAGTTTCGCCATGTCTGTCTGTCCGTCCGTCCGTCCGTCCGTCCTCGCTTAATCTCTGTGACCGTTAGCACTAGAAAGCTGAAATTTGGTACCAATATGTATATCAATCACGCCGACAAAGTGGTAAAATAAAAATTGGAAAAAAATGTTTTATTAGGGTAGCCACCCTATATGTAAAGTGGGAAGTGTTTTTTTTTTTAATTTCAACCCTAACGTGTGATATATTGTTGGAAAGGTATTTAAAAATGAATAGGGGTTTACTAAAATCATTTTTTGATAATGTCTATAATTTCGGAAATAATCGCTCCAAAATTAAAAAACAATGTGTAAGTTTAGAAAATATGAAAAAAATCTGAAAAGTAGAACTTTATAAGGACTTTCTAGGAAAATCATTTTGAACTTGATTGACACAACAGTTTTTGTACAAAAAAGACAAAAAGTTGTTCAAAATAATTTCCTCCTCCACCTTTAAACTCATAAGTGGGAACACTTATTTTGACGGACGGGAAACTACGGAACCCTACACTGAGCGTGGCCCGACACGCTCTTGGCCGGTTTTTTTTTTCTTTGTTGTGCTGGCCTGGAGGTTAAGCGCCTCGCCTTTCATGCATGAGCAACAATGTGACTTTTCGATTCATATGTACTTTCTAAAGTTTACCTAAGACACCGCGGCCCTTGCCGGGGTCGCGGGTTGTTCGAAAGAGATACCGCGGCCTCGGAACGTAAAGGGCAATAGAAGGAACATGGGTGGGTTTTAGTCAGTACAAGTCTGAAATGCCCCCCCGCTCCGCCCAGAGCGGGGGAAGTCATTGGATGATTTCCCACCCGAAAAAAAAAAAAAAAAAAAAGACACCGCGGCTCCGAAACATAAAGGGCAATAATAATATAATAATAATATAATAATAATAATTGTTTATTTTTTATAAAAGGACATAATTTACAATAAAATTATCTTGACATCTAAAATAGATCACAGTTTGCACAGTTGCCTGAACTAGGTTGAACCTGTGTCTCAGGCTAGACAGTACATAAAAAAAATCTTATTCGAATTATAAATAAATAAACAGTGTAAAATACTAAAATTAAAACTAACATAGCGGAAAACTAAAGTGGAACAGAGTGTTATTAAATATTTGCTGACATAAAGTAAAAATTGTCTGGGCGTACATGGCTCTAGGTATGCAACGCTGCGCAAAAAAGTAATTGCTGTCTTTGTACATAATTGTAATACATCAACTTAAAGATACATGATTTTCTACGTAACCTAATTAATACCTATTACATTCTAAATACAATTAATAATTACAAATTACGATAAGCTAAAAACTAAAATCGGCGTTCTTAGTAGCCTTCATAGTCTATCGAGTTAATATAGCGATACTCGGCAGCTATTTTAGCCGGACATGCCGCGTCTCCCGTTTTGTGATTGGCTTGCTTCTTGAAGTGTAAACAAGTTGCACATTTTGGTTCAGCAGCTTTCTTTGAGCAGTCCTTAATAGAGTGTCCTTCGTCACCACAATGTCCACACGTAGAGGTAGCGATCTTACATGTCTTGGCTGCGTGACCATACTGCTGACAGTTGTAACATCTCGTTACTAGCGTGAAGTCTCTTACCGGGCAGGATGTCCAATTAATAAATACCCGTTCCTGGGTGATGAGGGCTTTACGTATAGCGGCTGAAACTTCTATTATGTAATTGCAGTTTTCTGCATCTTTCCTCCCCGATTTATGGCTTAATTTTAATGAGGTCATGAATGCTTCGAGGGACATTGTAGGCAGTTTGTCAACTACATTTTGTTCAAAGAGACACTTAAAAACCTCATTTTCGGACATTGATGTGGGCACGCCAATAACTACGATGCGAGGTTTGCGCTTCCGGGGTTCGTCGACGGTCAGCACTGATGGAGCGGTTTGAACTGTACGCTTCAGTTTTTCTAGATCATCCTTAGTCTCAGTGCTGATTATAAGGCCTCCTTTTCCAATTTTGCGTACGCCTCGCACTTTCAGTTTCAATTCACCGGGGCAGATCATGTTTTGAACCATGTTCTTAGTTTCCTCACTGGTCTTAGAGTTGTCACACGGGAAAATCGCAACGGAGCTTAGTTTGTTAGGACGGACAAAATTGTTGGACCCCTTTTTCACCATATCGGCAAAAGATGTAGTACTGGTTTCCTTTTTTGCAGATGACTCTTGAATGGTTCGGTTCAACTCTGTAAGACAGTCCGCTAGGTCTCGAGATTCGTTCATGGTTTTTAAAGCAGTATGGGTTTGTATGGCTCTTGATTTTAGCGACTGGTATTGAACAGCCAGTTGTGAAACTCCGTGGCCAACTTTCCGGCAAAGATTGCTTATTCTTAGCTTCTGTTCAGAATTCAGTTTACCATCCGAAGCAATAGCGCAGACCTCATTCAAATACTGCTCAATAGATCCCAACCAGTTCTGAATCTCCGGAGTGCTGACTGCTTCAACGCCTTCATCTTGAGTCTGCTTGGGTTGTTGAGGTGGTCTTGTTGTTGTAGACGGAGAGCTGTGCTCGCGGTTAAAGGCTAAAAAGCCTTCCATATTTTAGATTATCACTTTGAATTAATTTTATCAAGTCAGTACATTATTTTACGTAAAAACACTCTGAGTCACTATAAAACTAGGCCAATATTTTTGCTCACGTTAATTTATTTATTTTTAATAATGCATTGATGTGCACGTCCGAATGCGTTGAGCGCTATTCGACGATCTCTGAATAGAAGGAATATGGGTGGGTTTTAGTCAGTACAAGTCTGACACTCACACTGATTTATTTGATGATTTCCCATCCGCAAAAAAAAGACATCACAAAGATTTGCAAAGGTTGCCGGTTCTTCTCCATAGGAATCGACCAACCCGAACCGTGCACCTTTTCTCGACGTTTTATAAGTGCCCATGTAGGCCTATGTGAAATAAAAATATTTTGATTTTGATTCATAATCTACCTATAAGTTAAATTTCATCAAGATCCGTTCAGCCGTTTTGACGTGAGAGAGTAATAAACATCCATCCATCCATCTATCCTCACAAACATTCGCATTTATAATAATAGGAAGTAGGATAAGTTTGAAATTGCCAATCCGTCTTGAGTAAAGGCTGGTTTGGGGTGGCGCAGATGAAGAATATCTAGTAGGATATGGGGGAGGCCATTGCTCAGCTATAGAACATACAAGGCTATAAAAGAAAAACGACGGTAAAAGTGAAACTTATTTTCACATTTACATTCAGAAGCGGCCGACCGTCACGCGACATGCAACACACAGACGAAAAAGTTTGAGACGATGTAATAAAAGTTTCACTTAAAAAAAAAAAAATATAGTAGGGAGACTTTCCAGGAGTTTAAATCAAAAACCTTTTTTGCCAAAAAAAAAACGATTTAAAAAAAAAAAAACATAAATACACGGAAAATACTTTCAGAACTGACATGGTTACTTAAATTGTAATTAACACTTGAATCGGGATATTTACATACCTTGTTTATTATTTTAAATAACGAAAAATAAATACCCGCGCGCCACGTACCCCCACACAAACATTAACGTTTTGTATGTCGGCCGCATACGAATCACATAGAACAACAGATAAGCCTTGTAAATATACGTGTTGACTAGCTCCGCACCTATAATAAATATACTAGCTGTGCCCCGCGGTTTCGCTCACCACTGGACTCTAAAAAGTCGTGACGTGATGTTAAATACGACCTTTGCTTAGATTTGAGCTATCTAATTTTTTTTTTAAACGTTGCCCCTCACTAGGAATTTCTCCTGTATCGTGGGTGCGTTTACAAACATATAAAGTCACATACATAAATGGCCAGCCCCGAAACAACTATCTGCAGGTCATACAAATATTTGTTCCGTGCGGGAATCGAACCCGCGACACGCAGCGCAGAAGTCGATCGCTCAGCCACGGCGCCAACCGTGCCGTCAATTAAATAACATTTTTCAAATCCGATTTAATTCTAATGTAATTGAACCATATTTTCATTTTGCCCGATCTAGAACCCACGACCTTATTTTAGCCGTGCCGACGGCGCGTTTGCGTTCCACAGCACCTGAAAAAGATGTCAGCAAAGCAGAGGGACCCATTTCGGCAACTACATGCCGGAGCTGCTGAGTATGTTAAAATGATAACGTGAATCCGGAACACAAAAGGCAAAAGAAGGAACATGGATGGTTTTAGTCAGTACATGTTTAACTCTCAATCACTCTGGAAAAACATCAAAAAGTGGAAGAGGGGGGGGGGCGCTTCCTTTGAAACTTCGTTTGAAACCACGTTAGACCAAGGAGGCAGTCAAACAAACAAACTCTTCAGCTTTATAATATTACACTAGCTTTTGCCCGCGGCTTCGCTCGCGTTTAATTCAGCGTAACACAGTTCCCCTTTCCTGATTTGCAGGTACCTGCTACTTGAAGCTTCTACCCTAGCGTTTTATTTATTGTAATGGCAAAGCTAAGTTTTCCCTTTTCTTTCCTCTTTCTCCCTCATTTCTCACTTTTTTTTAAAAGCTAGCCTATGTCCGTCTCCAGGGTCCCAACTATCTCTGTACCAAAATTCATCAAAATTGGTTTAGCCATGTAATTGTGACCTATGTGTTATTCTGATATGTGAGCTGTATTATTGTGAAGCTTCATCAAAATTTATTCAGTAGTTTTTTTGTGAGAGAACAACAAACATACTGACATACATCCTCACAAACTTTCGCTTTTTAATATTAGTAGGAAGTAGGATAGATGTGTCTTGTCTTGTTGGAGAGCTGTAAAACTTTGCTAACAGCCCTCTAACGTCTTTATGGTGATATCCCTTCCTTTGTGTTTATTTCCACTGAGATTACGTATGACAGTGTTATTTCCTTGTGTTTTGAAGTTATTGTATGATGTGGTGATGTTTGGTTGTAGGCGTAAATTATTAACATTGTAGTTACATTTGTTAAAAGTATTGATAGACTAGCTCGTGCCCGCGGCTTCGCCCGCGTGATATCGAAAAAAAATGATTGAAATCCTATGTGTTATTCCAGACTATAATCTTAGTCCATTAAAAAGTTACATTTGGGGTTGCATTTTTTAGAGGGCGCAATTTTATTTTTTTGATGTGTAGGGGGGGTCAGTGTAAAGCTAAAACCAAGTTTGTGGGGTCGCCACCCTAGTCAAACGGCCGCCATCTTGAAAATAGGGGTTGAAATGGTTTTTACGATATATCTCTTAAACTATTTATTTGATAAAAAAAAATTGTTGGCATTTTTTGTTGCTAATTAAATTCTCTACAACTTTGGTCCAGTTACTTTTTGTCTTAGAACTATAAATAAAAAAGTTATAAGCGAAAATATTCAGAAATTCGAGAAAAAAAATGGACTATCTACCTCTGTGCCAAATTTCATCAAGATCCGTTTTGACGTGAAAGAGTAACAAACATCCATACATCCATCCATCTATCCATCCTTACAAATATTCGCATTTATAATATTAGTAGGATATTCCTTTTAAAATAACATTGGATTAACATATTTTATTTTAATAAGGGGCCATCCATAAAGTACGTAACACGAATTTCATGATTTTTAGACCCCTCCCCCCTCCTTGTCACAGGTGGTCACATTTGCCCCCCTCCCTAGTGTGACGTCACCCATTTGCAATTTTACATCTAAAAATACCTACCTAATTTATAGAGAAAACTAAAAAATAATTTAATATTTCAAATTTCGCGATTCAATTGATTAAATTTGAAATGTGATGTCACAAAACTAGGACCCCCCCACCCCTTGTCACACCATGTCACATTTCGTCGACCCCCTCCCCCCCCTTTACATGTGACGTACTTTATGGATGGCCCCTAATATAAAATACCAGCCTATCAGTCCCACTGCTGGGCTTCTTCTTATACAAAGAAGAGAGACAAGGCACAACAATCATTGATCACCACGCTTGCTCAAGACGAGTTGGCCATTTCAGACTTATATAAGTCCAGGTTTTCTCACGATGTTTTCCTTCACAGATATCTGTGATGTCTAAGATAAAAATTAAAAGTACGTTTAAATTGAAAAAGTCATATTGGTAGTTACCCGGATTTAAACCCACAACCTCATGCATGAGAAACAGTTTTAATTTTGAAGCTAATTTACTCATCATCTGCCTAGCCTTTTCCCAACTATGTTGGGGTCGGCTTCCAGTCTAACCGGATGCAGCTGAATATCAGTATTTTACATGGAGCGACTGCATATCTGACCTCCACAACCCAGTTAGTACTGGGTAATACGATACCCCTTGGTAAGACTGGTTGTCAGACTTTCGGAACACTGACAACTGTAACGACTGTCAAAGATCTACAAATGACAGCCGGGACCAACGGTTTAACGTGCTTTCCGAGGCACGGAGGAAACTCGGCATGTAACGGGTGGTCACCCATCCACAGACCAACCTAGGCAAGCGCGGCTTAACCTAAAGATCGACCCGAGCGGCTACTATTATTTAGCCGCGAGCTCCTCGTGAAGTCCTCGTTTGAAGCTAATTTACTAACAAACAATTAATAATTACAACAATCACATTCTATGCGAATAAAAGTATATTTATTCGCATAGAATGTGATTGTTGTAATAATTAATTGTTTTATTATTCTATGCGAATAAATATACTTACTTACTTTAAATATAATATAAGTACAAATATTTGTATGACCTGCAGATAGTTGTTTCGGGTCTGGCTGTTTGTATATGTGAGTTTAAATGTTTGTAAAAGCACCCACGACACAGGAGAAATTCCTAGTGTGGGGCAACGTTTAAAAAAAAATGGCTCAATAAAATTCAAAATCAAAACTTATTTATTTGTTAATTCATTATTAAAACCTTCAGTACATCATTTGGCCAGCTATGTATCTATAAATTTCATATATTATAAAATATAGAACTTAACTGATAAATCCAAGTTATTGTATAGTTAAAAAGAACAGAAAAGAAGGTATTTTTTTCCCAATGAAGAACTATAAAAATATTAAATTATGTTTTTGTGTGATCTCAAAATGAAAAAAAAACTGAGCCCTTATATCACTTTGTTGTCTTTCTGTCTGTCTGTCAAGACCCTTAACCTCGGATAAGCATGAAGGTATCGAATAGAAATTAAAATCATGTACTCCAAGTCTATAGTCCCCTGAAGCTGAAAAAAAAACCAAGCCTCTAAGTATACGCCGTCAAAATATATGGCCGTCTATGTCGCAAGTTTGTGCGAAACCCTTAGTGCGAGTTTGACTAGCACTTTTTTTTTAATGAATCTGGGGCAGACGTCACGATAATTTCATCAAATCCGAAAACTTTACTGTACATTAGTGTCATCATCAGTAATTCAAAAATAACATTTAAATAAAGCAAACAAAGTTGACAGCCTTTCAATCCTATCTACTACAGCAGCCTATTATTCAGATATTTAAAATAAAGTAAATTAACATTTTTAAATATGAGAGACAATGTTTTAAAATACAATAGCCAATCTAATCCTGACTATGACACAGGTCATCAAAGAGAACGTCTATGTTGTTGTTCAGCTTATAGATTAGAGTATCTGTAAAATGTCTAGAATTATATATAGTAAAATTTCAACACTCAAACTAAACCTTTTAATTTTTTGGAGAATTTGTCCTCTAATCCTTACTAATATTATAAAAGCGAAAGTGAGTTTGTTACGCCTTCACCTTTAAATGGCCAAACTGATTTTGATGAATTTTGGTACAGAGATAGTTGGGACCTTGGAGGACATAGGCTTTTTTAAAGTGAGAAATGGGGGAGAAAGAGGCAAGAAAAGGGGAGAGAAAAATATTTTTTATGGTCATCACGCGGGTTAAAGTTAGCGTAAGTCAAACATTACTATGCCACGCGGACGAAGTCACGGGCGGAAGCTAGTGTGATTAATAATAAAATTAAGGAGTGAAGTTTATAACTAGTTTGTTTTTTGAAAATTTTCTCACCTGGAGTGTTTTTCTCTGGATGGTATTTAAAAGTACTTCAATTTATTCCCATTTCATTTACCTAATTTTACCTGTGTTCCACCACATATACTGAATGTGCACCAAAATATGTTAATTAAAATATGTCATAACGAGCATCAGCGCACTACAATAAAAAAGTGTTATATCTTTATCGATTTTCTATTAATGCAAGTCGTTACTGGCACTCGCCGGCCGCTGCCGCGACACCGCTCGCTCCGCTCGCTCGGCTCGTGCGTAGGGGGTCACAGTTTTAACCTAACCTAACCTACGCATTTTTTAACATTCAGGAAAGAATATTTGGTGCACGATCAGTATTTTTGGTGAACACAAAAATATTATCCATTTTCTCTTAATCGGGCACACGTTATATTTTACGATTCCGTGCTTCAAAAGAAAAAAAACAGAAAACCATTAATGGATCACTTTGTAGTCCGCTACTCTGTCTATCTGTCCGTCAAGACCCATCATTCCATCCATCTTCATCTCGTGAACACGTGGAGATGTTGAGTTGAATTTAAAACCATATACTCAAGTCTGTGGTCCCTTGTTGCTGTGAAAAAACCCTCTAAGTCTATACAGCCAAAGATATGACTGTTTATTTTTTTTATAAAGTAACAAAAATAGCTTACCAACACGTCATTTTTGTCGATTCAGGTCTTGTGATGGATTTATATGGAATCATAATCCAATACTTTACACACCTTTGACAGTTGATATTTGTGTGTCAAAATCGAAAATGTCTATGTTCTAAAGTCTTTAAATCGCTTTGATCAGGTAACATTTTCGTGCCGTGTCTGCATAAGTTATTTGAGAACACATTGACTGGCAGTTGTATATACTAACTGAAACATAATATCTTACCGTCTTGAACAGGCTAAAGCCCGTATCGAGATGTGTGTATTAATAAATGTACATTTGTACAATAATCGAATGCAGGAGTGGTTTTCTAAGCCTAAAAGTGCATAAAATAAAGTGATTCGAGCCCTTCCAATTATTTTGTCAATGATTTCGTATTTCTGTTAAATTAGAGTGATCTTTTTTTCGTTGTGATAAAGTTGTTTTTGGATTGCTTTAGTACTGGATATAAAAAAAAAACCGGTAACGTGGTTTCTTACTCAATTAAATTGACAGGTTTACCAGATGGCCGGAGGTAATTCCACTTCCTGATATGAGAGCGGATACCGTGGCAAAGGCGTTCGCAGTGGATCGCTTGGTATGGTTGTCCAAAGAAGGTAATAACGGACTAAGGTAGACAATTTCAGTCGTACTTATTCCAAAATCTAGCAGATACGTATGAAATAAAGTTGGCGAGGATGACAGCGTATTATTCAGCCTGCAATGGCAGGATTGAGTGTCTACACCGCACGCTCAAAGCTGTTTTGATGACACATAGTACGAGAGATCGTTGGAAAAAACTAACCCATAGTTTTCTTCACATAGTTCTTTACATTACTGATTGTGATGTATACAAATAAACGTAGCAAGCAACTCGACGGCTACGTCCGATTAGTCCTAAACTAGCCCTCCTGGCGACTTGACGGTCCCTTCGAGTTGCACGCTGCTTACTGTACAAATAGTGTTTCATTTAATATAAACCACCAATATCAAACAAGTGTTATAGTGAACACCACATTGGCGACGAGTAAAAGCGCAGTAAGTGAAAATGTAACTTAAATACTATCTGCATACGGAAAATGGTTAAAAAAAATATATATATTTAAAGCGAAAGCGATGTTGATTGACATTAGGTACACCTCTGCATAAGACATCACATATCACAGGCGTGATGCCTTATGATATATAAATATAATAGATGCCGTATGACCTTAAAATATATAAATATAAAAAACATCAAATGTATTTTGACCATATCCGTACGCAGACAAAAAAAAAAAAAAAAAAAAAAACAATGTGTACAAGAACATTTTCTCGTAAATGAATCTAAAAAAAAAAAAACAGTCATTCAATGCGACATCTAATGTGCCTACGAGAACATTTTCTTGTAAATGTAATACTTTGACAAGGGTCGAAGTGGCAGGTGAATGTAAGTTTACCTGGTGAAAATATGCAATACTTTGACAAGGGTCGAAGTGGCAGGTAAATGTAAGTTTACCTGGTGAAAATATGCAATACTTTGACAAGGGTCGAAGTGGCAGGTAAATGTAAGTTTACCTGGTGAAAATATGCAATACTTTGACAAGGGTCGAAGTGGCAGGTAAATGTAAGTTTACCTGGTGAAAATATGCAATACTTTGACAAGGGTCGAAGTGGCAGGTAAATGTAAGTTTACCTGGTGAAAATATGCAATACTTTGACAAGGGTCGAAGTGGCAGGTAAATGTAAGTTTACCTGGTGAAAATATGCAATACTTTGACAAGGGTCGAAGTGGCAGGTAAATGTAAGTTTACCTGGTGAAAATATGCAATACTTTGACAAGGGTCGAAGTAGCAGGTAAATGTAAGTTTACCTGGTGAAAATATGTAACACTTTGACAAAGCTCGAAGTAATAAAGGTAAATGTAAGTTTATCTGATGAATATGTGTCATGAAATCTGTTATGGTTTAATGGTTTTATTACCATAAAATGCATTTTGCACTGGCTATTGTAACCTAAATAACATAATAATTAAAATATAATAATTTATCGCCTCTATTAATATGATAATTCAGCACCTCTCTAAGGGCCTTTGTATGCTCAGAAGCGTAATATGTCAAGTGGCCGTTTTACTTATTAACACTTAACAGTACAAACGGACCCTTTGAACTATTTGTCGGCTAGAGTTTCTATATCTTAAGTGCTAAGTGAAACCACAAAGCTCTTTGGGCGGATACAATAAACTCTAAACTAAATAAACAAAATTGTTACTTGATTCCTTTGTTCTAATGAACAAATATCTTTTGATTAAATAATTTAAACTAAATAAACAAAATTGGTACTTGATTCCTTTGTTCATTGCCTTTTTGATAAAACAATTTGAATTGGTCCTCGAAATATGATTACTACAATAGTATTATATATGGTTCTCTTTCTATTACTTGCAGATCGATCAACATGTCCCAATTACAAATCCCAGCAATAGAACCATTTAATTGTGGAGGTGATCCAAACTCACTAGGCTCCCATTGGGAAAAATGGAAACGTGCTTTGGAAATATATTTCTTAGCAACAAACACCAATAATCAAATGACAAAACGTGCTATCTTACTGCATTCCGGTGGCATAGCACTACAAGATATATATTTTAATTTACCCGGAGCTCACTCAACTGATCCGGAGGTGACCGACGTCTACGATATTGCGATAAAAAAATTGGAAGAGTATTTCTCCCCAAAACAAAGTTATCTATTTGAAAGACACATTTTCCGATTAATGAAACAAGAGCCGGACGAAAAATTTGATACATTTTTGATCCGCTTGAGGCGTCAATGCTCAAAATGCAATTTTGCTAAAGAAGATGAAAGTCTTATCGATCAAGTAACCGAAAAGTGTATCTCGACCAAATTAAGAAAGGATATTTTGATACTTGGGGATACAGCAACAATTGAAAAAATCATCTTAGAAGCAAATTCTTTAGAAACTGTAGAACGACAGATGAACAATTTTCACGATAGCCAGAGCAAAAATGCAACAAGTACCAGCCTTAACAAAATTGACACAAAAATGTCAAACAGTTTATTCAAAAAAGATCTCTGTTACCGATGTGGCAATAAATATCACAAGGGTGATAATAATTCTTGCCCTGCAATTAATGCAATTTGCATGAAATGTGGACGTAAAGGCCATTACAAAAAACATTGCAGAACAATATTTAACAAAAGAATAAGTGCGAGTGCTAACATCGCAAAACAGCAAATAAGGCCAAATAACTATAACCAAAATAAAAAACCAAAACTGGAAAGCAAAAAAGATAAAGAGCCTGCATCTGTGGATTATATTTTCAACATCGATGACGATTCAACAATAAACTGCCAGGTAGGTGGAATTGATATAAAAATGCTCATCGATTCCGGTAGTACCTGTAATATTATAAACGATAAAACTTGGGAGAACATGAAACGATCTAAAGTTATAGTTTCCAACCAGCAAAAGTCCCCAAACAAAATATTCATGGCTTACGGTGCTAAAGATCCACTTAAAGTGTTGGGTTCTTTTGATGCACAGATAAAAACAGGTTCCAAGTCATTACTTGCAAAATTTTATGTAATAAATCATGGGTCAAGGAATCTTTTGGGTAAAAACACTGCCATTTCCCTAAATGTGCTAAAAATTGGTTTAAATCTGAATTCTATTGAAGACAATCCTTTTCCTAAATTTAAAGATGTAGAATTAGAGATTACAATAGATAAAACAGTCTCTCCAGTTTGCCAGCCTTATAGACGAGTTCCAATTCCATTGGAATCAAAGATAAATAAAAAAATAGACGAACTGGTTAAAATGGACATCATTGAACCCGTAAATAAACCATCGGCTTGGGTTTCTCCAATGGTACCGGTTCTTAAGCCGGATGATGATATTCGTATTTGTTTAGACATGCGTGCGGCCAACAAAGCCATTATTAGAGAAAATCATCCTTTGCCTACAATGGAACAACTCATTCCTAAATTTGGTAAGGCATTACTTTTTTCGAAATTAGATATTAAAAACGCATTCCATCACGTTGAACTAAATAGCAATAGTAGAGAAATCACTACGTTCATTACAAGTAAAGGGCTTTACCGATACAAAAGGTTAATGTTTGGTATATCATGCGCCCCAGAACATTTTCAAAAAATTATGGAGAAGATCTTATTGCCATGTGAAGGAGTTGTAAATTTTATAGATGACATTGTAGTCTTTGGATGTCATGAACAAGAACATGACGCTAGGCTTAAAAACGTATTGACAGTGCTTAGAGAAAACAATGTTCTACTCAATAAGCATAAATGCGTTTTCAATTCAAAAACTGTTCAGTTCTTGGGACACGAGCTGTCACCGTCAGGCATTAAACCACTTGATAAATATATCAAAGCAATTGAGACATTTCGTCCACCGGAAACCATTGAAGAAATTCAAAGTTTTCTAGGATTAGTAAATTTTGTTGGAAAGTGGATTCCTAATTTATCAACCTTAACTGAACCCATTAGACAGTTACTTCGTCAAAAAACACAAAAAAATGCTAATATCACAGCATTTTGGCGAAAAGAGCAAATTATTGCATTTGATGAGCTAAAAAAATGTCTCTGTAAAATCCCCACCCTAGGGTACTATGATCCAAAAGATCGTACCCAAGTAATTGCAGATGCAAGCCCTGTCGGGCTAGGAGCTGTACTTATTCAGTACGACGAAAAAGGGCCCCGCATCATTTCCTTTGGAAATAAGAGCCTAACAGACGTTGAAAAACGATATTGTCAAACCGAAAAAGAAGCACTAGCTTTGGTATGGGCAATAGAACACTTTCACATGTACCTTTATGGAAAAAAATTTGAACTAGTCACAGACCATAAACCTTTAGAAGTTATATTTGGCACAAAATCAAAACCTTGTGCACGAATAGAGCGTTGGGTTCTTCGATTACAATCATACAATTATAAAGTCATTTATAAACCTGGTAAATCAAATATAGCAGACCCTTTATCTCGTCTGTGCACAAGTGCCAACACACAAAAAAGTCCACTTGAAAATGAGTATCATGTTAACCAAGTTGTTCAGTATGCACGACCCGTGGCACTATCGTTTAAAAAAATCATTGAAGCATCAAAGTATGATAATGAATTTAAATTAATTAAAGACGCTTTAATGAATAATGTTTGGAATATTTCAATAAACAACTACAAAATATTTGGACATGAACTTTGGTTGCATGATGACATCTTACTAAGGGGAAACAAAATAGTGATACCCACTAATTTAAGAAAACAAGTATTAGAAGCAGCCCACGAAGGTCATCCAGGCATTGTAAATATGAAAGCTAGGTTACGCACCAAGGTATGGTGGCCAAAAATAGACAAAGACGCCGAAAATACAGTTAAAAACTGTAAAGGATGTACTTTAGTCTCTGGCCCTAATCCTCCAGTACCAATGACAAGGCGTGAACTTCCTTCAAAAGCCTGGGTGGATACCGCTGTTGATTTTTTAGGTCCACTGCCAAGTGGAAATTATATCTTTGTGATTATAGACTATTATAGTCGATACAAAGAAATCGAAATCATGAGATCTATTTCAACACTAGAAACAATAAACGTGTTAAAAAAAAATATTTTCACGAACCGGAAATCCTGCTAGTATAACATCAGATAATGGCAGACAGTTCGTTAGTCAGGAATTTAAATCATTCTGTATCGAACAAGGAATTACACTTTTTAATACGATCCCTTACTGGCCACAGCAAAACGGCGAAGTCGAGAGGCAAAATAGAGATATTCTTAAACGACTTAGAATCAGCCAGTGCGAAAAATCAGACTGGAAAGATGATCTATTAAAATATTTAATGATGTATAATAGTACACCTCACCCCTCCACAGGGAAATCTCCATCCGAGCTGTTTTATGGACGACAGTTTAGGGATAAATTACCTTTTTTAACAGACCTCGAAAATAACTACGATGATTCGGAGGTCAGAGACAAAGACAAAGAAAAAAAAGAAAAAAGCAAACTTAACGAAGACAAGAAAAGACGAGCTACAGATAGAGAATTAGAAATTGGCGAAAAAGTATATGTAAAGAATATGATTAAAGAAAACAAATTAACTTCAGAATTTAATGCCACACCTCATACAGTTATAAATGCTCACGGAAGCGATATCAATATAAGGAATGATGAAACTGGTCAAGAGTACAGGAGAAACATCGTACACCTTAAGAAGATAGAAGGCAAATGGAAAGCTATCAATCAGGAATAAAATAAAGAAGGTTAAATTAAATCAGCGCAAACACCTACCTACTGTATTATTATTAAAGATTCTTAGATCTTAATTTAGTCTAAGTCCAATTATAATCTAAATTTTAATTTTAAAATGTAATTAAACTTTTTAATTTTAAGTCCAATTCTAATTGTATTTTAGTAGCACAAATCTTAATTAAAAGCAAAATATCTAAATGCTATCCAAGTAGCCATTTAGAATACTAGTGCATTGGTATTGTTATTGTACTACGCTGTCCTCTTATACTTAAGTACTAACGCGGTAACAACCACCTTGTAAAACCGAATAATTTAAAAGAGTAACCATGGAGTTTCTTGCCGGTTCTTCTCCATAGGAAACGACCCACCCGAACCGTGCACCTTCCTTTAAATTTAATTATCTTATAAAAAGGAAGAGATGTGATGTATACAAATAAACGTAGCAAGCAACTCGACGGCTACGTCCGATTAGTCCTAAACTAGCCCTCCTGGCGACTTGACGGTCCCTTCGAGTTGCACGCTGCTTACTGTACAAATAGTGTTTCATTTAATATAAACCACCAATATCAAACAAGTGTTATAGTGAACACCACACTGATTATTATCTTTTTTATAGTTACAGCAATAGTTTCTTTTTATTTTTAACTAGCTTCCGCCCGCGACTTCGTCCGCGTGGCATAGTTACTTTGTGCTAATGCTAACTTTAACCCGCGTGATGACCCGAAAAAATGTATCTTTCTCTCCCCTTTTCTTCCCTCATTCTCCCCCTTTCCTCACTTTAAAAAAACTTGCCTATTTCCGACACCAGGGCCCCAACTATCTCTGTACCAAAATGCATCAAAATCGGTTCGGTCATTTAGGCGTGAAGCCGTAACAAACACGACACGGTTGGCGCAGTGGCTGAGCGATCGACTGCTGCGCTGTGTGTCGCGGGTTCGATTCCCGCACGGAACAAATATTTGTATGACCTACAAATAGTTGTTCCGGGTCTGGCTGTTTGTGTATGTGAGATTGAATGTTTGTAAACGCACCCACGATACAGGAGAAATTCCTAGTGTGGGGCAACGTTTTTAAAAAAAAAGAAAGAAAGAACAAACAAACTCACTGTCGCTTTTATAATATTAGTAAGGATTTATGAAAATAACCGAAGGTAACTGAATGCCTATTCAGTTACCTAACGAAATAAGCTACGTTAGAGGTCCTAACTGTAGCTACCTTACACTTAAAAAAGTGCCTACTTAAATAATAAAACTGATCCTAAATACACTACAGCTACAACTAAATAAAACTACAGCTAAATAAATTAAAAAATAATAATTTGAATTTATATTTAACCTGAAAATAATTTAAGTATATATATATATATTGTTTTTTTTTAATATATCTAATTATGCCTATTATCTATAAGAACCTATTAATTACCAAATAAAGTAGGTACTAAAACTAAATAATTCTAATAGAATTATACCCAGAAATATGTAGGTAAGTACAACTTGTAACAAAAAAAGAAATTAAAATAAAGCTAAAACGCCTGTCCAATACTGGGTCCACCCTTTATAGCAGAACTTTTTATGTCATAATTTTATTTTGCATAACAACGGATAGCATAAACTTTATTTCGCAGAAAATTGTTTGGCAGACACTCATTTATCATACATTCAAAACTCATAATTTTGTAAGTCAGAATCATCTCTAGACATAAGTTTCATATCCAAAATATTCAAAAAGCAGAAACATCATTTCGCAGAAAGTTCACAGTCAGAATCGTCTTTTGACATATATTTCATATCGATATCATTAAATGGCAGAATTGTCATATCGCAGAAAGTTTATAGTTAGAATCATCTTTATCATTATTTGTTGTCATTTATTTTAATTATTTATTTCTTTAAAATAATATCATTTATTTTAACTATTATTTAATTGAATTTGTAATAAATGTCATTTAATTCCATAAGTAATTATTATCCTAATGTAAATAGTTCAGTTCCGGGTAAACTACTAAAAACAATCTCATTTTCTATTAATGCAAGTCGTTACTGGTAAGGGGGTCACAGTTTTAACCTAACCTAACCTACCCATTTTTTTACAAAAATTTAACCACGTAGCAGGTCACTGTTTTGACCTAACCTACCCTAGCCATTTCTGGCATCTGATGGTATGCCAGGTGAAATTATACCAAATAATAATAGCTCTAAATGAACATTATGCTAAACGATATTATGCGAAATTTGAATTCTGCCAATCGTAATTATACTAAATGTAATTCTGCCATCTTAAAAGTATGCCATAGTAAATTCGAAGTTTTAAACATTATGCCAAACGATAATTATATCAAATATTTTTTATGCCTTTAAAATGTTCGTTTAAAGAAAAATATGCTAAGTGTGTTATGAAAAATAAATTTCGGAGCATCAAGATTCTGCCAGATAGAGGGAACCCGTCCAATACTATCTACCTATGTATACCTACTTCACTTAAAAATAAAAACCTATATATACTTTAATTAATATTACCTATAACTATAATAAGTATAATTAACTACGCTTTTACCAATATAGTATAAAAAAAAACTGAACATAAATTAGCCGAAACTCGGTTTCTAAAATCTATGCGTACCTATTACTACTTCACCTAAAAATAAATAAAATGTAAACTATGAATAATTTGTAATTTGAACGAATATTTAAACACTACCAAAATAACTAATACCTATTTTATAAAATAACAATAAAAGAAATCTAAAAAGAAATTATTTAAAGACTAAAATTCGGGCTGAAAGCATTGTCTGTCAATACGGTCGAACACTCTGAACGTCTATTCGCATCAACAGCCAAATATTACACAAAAATAATCCTTATAGCATGATTCAGTATTCACGCGCGATGGCTTATTAGCGTATTTCATGCATAACTTTGGTGTTTGTATACCGATTTATATGATTCTTTTTTTATTGAATACGTGTTAACTGTTTTTAATTAGAGATGAGTGGGAGTGTTATAAACGTAAGAGTAGACAAATATAATCAGATAGCTCCGAACTGCTAAGTTATCGGGAGTTACACGTGTTATTGTGAGTCAACCATAAAAGATAGACCTATGCTGTCGTAGGATATTTTTCATATAATTTTAAGGAGAACATTTCCGTCATACATGATTTCTGTGTAGCTTTAACCAACTTCTCCCGATTACCCAACATTTTCCTTCACTGCTCTGCTCCTATTGATCGTAGCGTGATGAAAAGTATACTATAACCTGCCCATGAGTATGAAGAATAATTGTACCAAGTTTCGTTAAAATCCGTCGAGTAGTTTTTGTTTCTATAACGAACATACAGACATCCAGACAGACAGACAGACAGACAGACAGACAGACAGAAAGACAGACAGACAGACAAAAATTTTACTGATTGCATTTTTGGCATCAGTATCGATCACTAATCACCCCCTGATAGTTTTTTTGGAAATATATTTCATGTACAGAATTGACCTCTCTACAGATTTATTATAAGTATATAGATAGAAGATATGTAATGTGTCTACTAATTTAATTTTAACTCTTGAAATTAATTTTGTTCTAAGGACAGAAATGAGGTCGACGATGAAAAAGACAAACCTAAGAGACGCCTATCAACTCGCGACTCACTGCGCGATGCAACCAACTGTTTTTCTTTTAAAGTTTGCGGATAAATTCGTAAAGATTCGGCACTAATGTCACACCGTTAATGCTTTCCCCATTGTTAAACTTTGTATTTCACTTTTGAACCTGCGTTTTTTATATATTTATCGCATTTCGTTTTATATTATATTTAGTAGTTCATTATATTTGTAGTATAAATTAATAATTTATTTTCTGTTTTACACCTATCACTGTTTGTCTCTGCATCACCCAAAAGATGACTGGTAGAAAAAGCCTATGGCATTAAGTCGCCCTCTGTACTTTGTGTTAGTGTTAAATAAATAAATAATCTCGCGACTTGAATAGAATTAAGCAACACAGACAGGCAGGGAATTCCACTCCTAGGCTGTGTGCAAAATAAATCATAGAATTTACTCTTCACAGAGCTTATTTCGTTGCACTCAAGACTGTTTTCACAGTTCAAATAATAGTACTGGCAGGCATTTCCAAAGTAATTGGTAGGTACTTCATACGCACAGAATATCAACCATACGTAGCCTTAACACCAAATTGAATACGTTAATTAGTTAACTTTGATTAAGTTGACTGCAAGTTCCTTTGACTTCAGGGTCCGTTTGCAGTCTGCTAAATTGAACTGTTAATTATATTTTGAACTGGGAAACTGGGAGTTTGTTGTGCAAACCGGAATTAGACTTTCAATGCGACATGTGTATGTTTATTTGAAAGTTTAAATGACTTTTGTTATTGTGGTTATTTTGGCGACTGTGACTGTGTTACTTAATATGAAGTTGAAACGTGTGATAGGCGGTTAATTTACAATGGGATTTTTGACAGTATTAATAAGAAAAGGACATTTAATTTGTATGCATTTGGAAAAAACGAAGATACAAAAAATATTTATTTATCGCAATAATAACGAGCACAAAAAATAAATTCCAGAACCAAAAACAAACTTATAAGGCATCTCAATTCTGGGGTTGTTTGAAAGAGATACCGCGGCCCCGGAATAGGAACGCCTAAAGAAGGAACATGGATTTTAGTCAGTAAAAGTCTGACACCTCCGCCCAGAGCGGGGGCAGTTATTTGATGACTTCCCATCCGCAATAAAAAAGGCGTAGTAACAGGATTCACCTAACAAGTACGTAGCGACCTAACCCAACAACACAAGATCAAATACTCCGCCACATACCTAAGCAAACACTAGAAGTACTTGCTCAGGAATCAACAGCCTAATCCAGAATTAATTAAATGTTAATTGATGTACTTAAACTATCAGTAGGCATTGTCATCTCTGGGGAAATGTTCTGAGGAAGTATAGACATAGAATAAGAAACTGTATACAAGGGTACATGTGTGGTGTAAGGTTTTATAGCTTGCAGACAACTTTAAATACAAAAAAGCTTTATTCGTAATCTCAAAAAATAGTCTGTTGTTCACTAGAATGTAAAACCATTAAAACTGTTTATAAAAAAAAAACGACTACCAAAACAAGACTAAAATGTGGAAAATAACTTTAGGTACTTCGGGAAGGCTGTGGTAAAAAAAGTCAACAAAACAAACAAAAGACTGACTGACTTTCGGAAGTAAAGTTATTTTCCACTTTTGGTTTTTAGTCCTTTTTTGGAAGACGTTTATTTTCTTTCAAAAAAGTTTACTATTTCAGCATTTTTAGTTATGGTGTATTTTTTTTTTGGCTAGTGGCATGTACAGATACGGCTAACTTTGCGACGAAAATCTAGACTTTTACGAAGTGCTTGCTTTGTACAGCGCCTTAAGTATCGTATTATTACCACACTTGATAATATTGTTTGTCTTTTTATTTAGGGTATGATTTGTGTATCTATACTTTGATATATATTTATAGTATTTTGTTTTATATTCATAGTATTTTATTTATCCATATGGTATAAATTAATAATATATTTTTTGTGTTTTCTGTTTACCTACCACTGTTTGTCTCTACATCACCCAAAGTTTGACGGGTAAAAAATGCCTATGGCATTAAGTCCACCTCTGTACTTCTTGCTTGAAGTGTTAAATACATAAATAAATAATACGGACATGACGTATTCTACGTCTCGAAATTCACAAGATTTTGCACAAGTTCGGAATGGTACGCGTCTATTAATTGTCATTCTATGCCAACCTCAAACGGCACACCTATTGTCTCCTGTTTAGTTTATGCATTATTATTATTGTTACTGATGTCAACAAACGTAAAGCTGGCTTAGAACGTTGTGTACCCGCTTCCTTAGTAATTTGGAAGGTGTACAAACAGTGGATTAGGTTGTCATCTGAAGGATCCACTGTTTAAGGAATCGTTTTCATCGTGTCGTGTTGTGACGGGTTGTAATACATCATGAGACGGAATTGGTTTATGTACTAGAGGGACGTGTGTCCTTGGTTGTGTCAGTGTATGTCGTGCAAATGTCCCGTAATGGAATAAAGTACATTCAGTCAAAAAAGTATCGGGAATGGATGATTTGTTTATGGTTCCAAATTTTTTTTTTTTTTTTGTAGTTTTTAGATTGGCACAACTGTTTTCTATTTTGAGTGACTGCTGACTTTTTTCTTTTTCCTAAACTCAAATTACCACTTCGTAGCACCCGTTTTCAATCGATAGAAGACATAAAGGAGAATTCGCAGCGAGAACTGAACTCAATTCCGGAAGCAGCGTTTAAAAAATGTTTTGATGAATGGATTATTCGTTGGCGCAAGTTTTAGTTTCGTTTCTAAAGGAGCATACTTTGAAGGTGATAAAATAAATTTGGATGAATAACAGACATTTTGTGTATTATTGATCTTTTCCCGGTACTTTCTTGACAGTGTAGTATGTGCTCAAAAAGAGAACATGATAATTTTGACAAAACTTTACTTCAGAAGTTGGTGGCGATAGCTGTTGTGGGTTTAGGTTTTGTTATCACTGGCTTAAAAGAACCATTTACAAATTAATCCAAAAGGCACTTATTCTTCTCATCATTGTGATATGTTTTTTTTTCTAGACTATATTTGGAAACATGTTGTTACAGAGATATTGGGGATCAAAATTACAACAATTTTCCAAGTTTTTTTTTGTATTCGAATACAAGTTTTAATAATAATGTCATTCATCTTTACTTTAATTCCTCCAACTTTCGAACTCTTATATGTCTCCATATTTTTTGTGGGTGGTAAAACCCACCTATGTTCTTTCGTTTGCCCTTTAATGTTCCGGGGCTGCAATATCTCTTTCGAGCAACCCACAACTCCGGTAAATCTATCCATCAGCGCATTATTTTGAGTCGTACCAAAAAACGTATTTTTCACTACAAAAAAAAATATTATAGTAACACAACGGTGTAAACTAATTCCATGTCCCTAAATAAAACAGGTTTACAGAGAAAAAAACAAAATTTAAACATATATTTCTCACAGACAATGTAGGCAACTTGTAACCGCCAAGAACATCGCATGTATCGCAGTAACTTAATCGCATGTATCCTAGCCATTAAGTAAAACTGCTACAGCAACACTATCCTCGAGGGACTGAGCTAGTGCTTGCGCTAGCACAGTACTAACCCGACGACTTGATCTGTTAGTGCCTTGTTACGGAATCGTACGGGAATTTGTGTGAAATCTTCCGGTTGCAGTTAGCTGTAACTCAAGGGGCAATCCTGGGTCCATTCTTGTTTCAACTATCCTGATTTATAGTTGTGGATAGATAGCTAAAGATAGATATATCGTACGATGAGGACAATCCTTACTACCCTTACTAATATTATAAAAGCGAAAGTGAGTTTGTTTGTTTGTTACGTTTTCACGCCTAAATGGCCAAACCGATTTCCATCAATTTTGGTACAGAGATAGTTGGGACCCTGGGAAGACATAAGCTATTTTTTTAAAGTGAGAAAACAGGGGGAAAAAGGAAGAAAAGGGGAGAGAAAAATATATATTTTTTCGATCATCACGCGGGTTAAAGTTAGCGTTAGCCCAAAAGTAACTGTGCCACGCGGACGAAGTCGCGGGCGGAAGTTAGTTAATAATAATTATTTATACTTGAAGCAACTTTTAAATGTGACTTTCTTTTACGTTTTAGATTTTGACGAGTAATTTGGAAGCCATATTATTATGGTCTCGTCTTAAAATAGACAGTTAAAAATATTGCGACAAAATGGATAAAATTCTACCAAGTGTTGCTAGGTCGTGGGTCCAACTACCAGTAAGTATAGCTTTGTCTAGTTTATTTTAACTCGTTTACTCTAAACGAGAAGGAAAAAACCAGCATATTTTTAAATGACTAATACGAAGACACGTAATATTTATGTAAATACCTACCCATACTGGACTTTGTTCTAAACCTTTTTATATTCATAACTTGAATTGGAGTTAAAAAAAACTCCAATTCAAATTTTATAAAAGTAGTTTAGTTGCATGTTTCAAGAGACCGCGTGGTGTCTCGGAACATGAAACTAAACAACTTTTGTAAGGTCGTACCTATATTTATTATATTAGAACAGAATGGGATATTCTTTATTACACACCAAAAGTTCTACTTAACTGTTTTACTGAAATTACTTATTCCATGATTAACAATGGAGGTCTTATCGCTGATAATCTTCCAAACAACCTTTGGATGGACTGTACGAATTTAACGGGGTATTCAATGTTGTAGCTACTGCTAATACTACACAAACAATTAAAATAATAATATATTAAATTTTATTGCGTTAAATAACATCTTATTTTTGTAAAAATGTATCCACAAGCTCCCAAGTTAACACGGTGGGGCACACAGTGGCGGTTTGCCCAGCTTGGGCGAAGCACCACCGTGCCCTCGTAGAGGCGATCGGCGGCGGCGATCTCTCGCGTCCGGCCCTGGTTCAGTCTATGGTCCGGAGCGAGAGGGAATGGGAAGCGGTCACCTCCTTCTGCGAAGCAGTAATGCTAGTGAAGGAGGAGGCCGGGCGTTTGAGGGAGAGAACCTCAAACCAACCCAGCCGCCGCGGGAGACGCCCCGGGCGCCGGGCGCCGCGAGACGACTCCCGGCCACCGTAGATGCGGGCCTGTGGACGGTGAGCAATGGGTAGCTCACCGTCCGTCCCTCTATTGACGACAGGCCGTGTCGACGGCGCGTTCGTGTTCCACGCGCGCCTCAAAAAGAGTCAGCAAAGCAGAGGGGCTTGCCAGGGCGTCCGCCTGCCGGGGTTGCGGGTTGTTCGAAAGAGATACCAAGGCCCCGGAACGTAAAGGTCAACAGAAGGAACATGGGTGGGTTTTAGTCAGTAAAAGTCTGACACGCCCCCTCGCTCCGCCCAGGGCGGGGGAAGTTATTTGATGATTTCCCAATCCAAAAAAATAAAAAGGTCCCAAGTTAAATCGTAACAAGGGTATTATCACGGCAATACTTATTGTATTCAATAAAACACTAAAAAACCAAATTAGACATTTCCCAAAAATCCCTATTTCACTACAAACAGCAGCATTTTGTAGCTGTATGCTTAGTATTCTCTTAAGTGAAAGACAAATTGTTTAAGCAGAATTATATTGTTTTGACAGACTCATTATTGTACCAATAAAGTTGAAACTAGCCTGACAAATCGCTTACGAGATAACGACGATGTAAAATCAGTCTACATTTTTATGTTATATTTTTTTCATAGATACTAAATGGGTATATTTGTGTAATGAGTTTTTTTTTTCGAGGACTGATTTAGCTGCTCATACTTTCAACAAGTGCTTATAAATCTCTTAAATACTGAAACGGATAGATATAAAGAGGTACTTCGAAACAAAATAAAACAATGGATTCACAACGGAGGGTTTTTTTTTTAATTTCAACGATTTGGTTAAAATCCAAATCCTTACTAATATTATAAAAGCGAAAGTGAGTTTGTTTGTTTGTTACGTCTTCACGCCTTAATGGCTAAACCGATTTTGATGAATTTTGGTACAGAGATAGTTAGGACCCTGGAGACGGACATAGGCTAACTTTTTTAATAATAAGTGAGAAATCAGGGAGAAAGACGGAAGAAAAGGAAAAACTTACCTTTGCTTTTACAATAAAAAAGGCGCAAGGGCAAAAACTGTAGGTAGCAGATACCTGCAAGTCAGGAAAGGGTAACTGTGTTACCCCGAATTTAACGCGAGCGAAGCCGCGGGCAAAAGCTAGTCTTTTTATAAAAAAAAACCAGCCAAGACCGAGTCAGACTAGCGCACCAAGGGTTGCACAAACTTGCGACATAAACAGATTATATTTTGACTGCGCAGATGTAGAGTTGATTTTTTTGCAGCCACAGACTAAAGTATATAGTTTTAAATTCATCTATTTCGCGTTCCCGTGATAAAGTTCGAGTTTATGAATAGGCTGTATCCTTACTTATATACTTATACTTATCCTTACTAATATTATAAAAGCGAAAGTGAGTTTGTTTGTTTGTTTGTTTGTTACCTCTTCACGCTTTAATGGCTAAACCGATTTGGATGAATTTTGGTACAGAGATAGTTGGGAACCAGGAGACGGACATAGGCTAATTTTTATTTTAAAAAAGTGGGATATAAGGGAGAACGAGGGAAGAAAAGGGAAAACTTAGCGTTGCTATTAAAAATCCATCAGGAGCAAGAGCAAAAACTGCAGGTCTACTTGGTGTGTTATACCGAATTTAACGCGAGCGAAGCCGCGGGCGAAAGCTAGTCTTCAATAATTTCTGCTACACCGTTTATTTGTTACCTACTCCTAATAAATAACACAAACAAAGCAGGTCGTAAGTAAAAGTGCGAGTACCAAAACAAACGTTTGCCCCAACTTAGACACATCTGGGACTGTTGACTTTTGGGCTGAATTTCTTCCTTCAGTACTATTGAAATAGGTTCAATTTTCAAAGTGATCGTGACGTGAGTTTGAAATAACCGAAGATGTATTTTTTGCATTGATAATAAATAGACAATTAGACAAGATTGAGGTCAAGAGCGTCTGCTCTCTCCTTTTTATTTTTTGCAGATTGGTAAACATCAAATAACTTCCCCCGCTCTGGGCGGAGCGGGGGGGAGTGTCAGACTTGTACTGACTAAAACCCACCCATGTTCCTTGTTATTCGCCCTTTATGTTCCGGGGCTGCGGTATCTCTTTCGAACAACTCGCCACATGTCTTGTCATGCTGTATGCTTTTTTTAAAGTTTTTATTTAAAAAAAAAACCTGTATGTAAATCTCTATGTTTCACAAATAAAAGTCTGATTCTGATTCTGAATAAACTTTCAAAATATTAAAAAGAGAACTTGTAGTAATATCCCAGGTGACAATCGGCTCGGTCAACAAGGTCCTACCCGCGTCAAAACCAGGTGTACTGAGTACACAACCACGGCATAAGTATGTTAATGTACACTGAGTGTTCAGTGTTCTGACAAAACTAGACTTTATTTTTAGTTGGATAGGTACTAACGTAAACAAAAAATCGGCCAGAGTGCGAGTCAGACCCGCGCTCCGTGGGTTTCGTACAAACTTTTGACATAAACGACTATATCTTTTGACTGCGTAGACTTAGATAGTTGATTTATATTATAGATGAAAGGGGTAACAGATTTGAGCAAAGGTTATTAATTTCAACTCTATCCCCCCACGCGTTGCCGAGATAAAGGGTCTTGATAGACAGACAGACAGCCGGGCAATAAAGTGATTCCCTGTGAGGTACGGAACCCTAAAAATAGGAAAGACTTAGCTAGTTAAGGAAGTATACTCATCGCACACACAGCGATATATCAAGCTATACATTTTCAGTATAATGTGGTCTCACTTTGTATAGATTTCCCATAAAACGAGAGATCCGCATAATCTAGTTTTGTATAACTTGATTGGTTGTCGTGTGTACGTGCCATGCCAACTAACCCTCTAAATAAATTAAATATTTAGTTAGAAAATAACACAGTCTCTTTAAAAATATAATTCACATCAAATATCGAATTGAGTTAATAATGTCATCTTTCTTACAATAAATAAAACAACAAAATGATTTTGCACCTCAAAGAATGACTCAGAGTGTCTATGACTCTAGTCATAGATACTCTGAGTCTCTCTCATCAAAGTATTACCTTTAGAGGTGAGCGCCATGAATTAAAACATAAAAAAGCCCTTACAAAGTTGTGTCTGGATTTTTACCTGCGTCTCAATTCACACTGCTTTCTGTAGTACCTACCTCACTGTGGTACTGCTACCTGTACCTATGTTCATTGTGCGAATTTTTGTTCTTGTTCAGCCGGTTACAACTGGCTGTAGCGTTGTCACTGTCTTGCGTGCGACGCATCCCTCATACCCGTCCGCCACCTGCAAATCTCGCGCCTGCGCCACGGCAATCAGTCTTCTGAGTACTTCGGTCGTGATACATGTGCTGTAAGTTATAGTGCGGTTTATAGTAAACGGAAAAACTAGTTATTCCTTCATTAAAAGTATTTATTTTCTTCTGTCATAAATTGAATCAGATTAACGATAAATCTCTAAGTATACAACCAACTTCTCAATTTTATTTGTCATTTTTCTAAGTGGCGTAGGCGTTGTCTACTCGACGCCATTTTAGCATCGGACAGCTATCAAAGTCGACCTTACAGCTTCGCTTTTCTTTAAATATGATGTGGAAACAAGTAACCGTTATAAAATTGTTAAATGAGTTCCGTAATCAAGAAGTATTATGGAATCCACGGAATCCGAAGTTCTACAAGAATATAGAGAAAGTTTTGGCGTGGAAAGAAATTTCGCATAAGATGGATATGCCAGCTGGGACCGTGAAGACGAAGATGGAAAATCTTTTATCACAATTTCGTCGTGAAAGAAAGAAAATAACGAAAAACTCTAAACGAGGTAAGAATAGCATCTGCGCTTAGGGTGTTGGCTAAAAGGCATCGGGACCGACATTTGCGCGCATGCACTTTCGCGCAGAAGTACGCTTGCGCGAACCCATTTCCGCGGCTGGACACTTGCGCGACTAAATGAGTGAGATTATTTATAGATAAAACATAACATCACAGCTTGATATAACTTAGGGTCGGCTGGGTTGCGATAGGGTATGGTAAGTCCCAGACATACTGGATAGAAATAGATCGCTGTTTTTTTATTCTTTATTTAAATTAGTGTTATTTTTAACGTTTCGTTGTTTTCGGGGTCGTCTTTATTAAAATCGGCACGGTTAGCGCAGTGGCTGAGGGATCGACTGCTGCGCTGCGTGTCGCGGGTTCGATTCCCTCACGGAATAAATATTTGTATGACCTGCAGATAGTTGTTTCGGGTCTGGCTGTTTGTGTATGTGAGTTTATATGTTTGTAAACGCACTCACGATACAGGAGTCTGTAAATGAGTCCAAGAAGGAACTGGCGAGTTTTTGTTTTTTTCTTTAACGGATTCTCACAAACCCACCAAACCGCCGCGGGAGACGTTCCGGGCGTCAGGTGCCCCGAGATGACTCCCGGCTACCGTAGACCGTGTCTGTGGACAGTCAGCAATAGGTAACTCACCGTCTATCTTTCTATTGACGACAGGCCGCGTCGACGATACGTTAGTGTACCACGCGCGCCTCCAAGAGATGTCAGCAAAACAGAGGGGCCTGCCATGGCAGCCTGCTGGGGTTGCGGCTAGAAAAACAAAGAGCAAAAAAGAACATGGATGGGTTTAAGTCAGTAAAATTTGACACTCCCTCCCGCTCCGCCCAGAGTGGGGAAAGATATTTCATGTCTTCCGAAAAAAATAGCGGTTGAAATTTTTATGCTTTTCGCGGTTGCTGTTGACAAAATTGATGTCATGAGGAAAATCTAAGATGGCTCCGATCGGAGGGCACGGCAGTGCCCCCGCCAAGTCTTTACATTTTCTGGTTTATACTTGTGCCGCGCCCATGGGCGTTCATATTTTTTCGCGCAAGTGCCTTCGTACAAATTTCCAACATCCCCGCTAAAACTCGCGTGGGTACACGCAGTGGGTCCATGTTAACATATCCTTAGACAAAACATCGCGTTGCCTGCGTCTGCCAATGCCTAGTTCTGCTCATACCAGTTTTCAACCAACCATGCATCCACGGTGGTTCAAGCTTAGTATTTTGATAATTTATTATGAAATAGAAACTGTTTTCGTACAAACAAACGAATGTTTGCAATTAAGAGGTGTTCCCTTTATGCCTGCGTTTAATTAGAAAATATAGGTATTTGCCGTCGCGCTGCCCCTGAACAGTGCATGCAGAGTGCAATAGGGACAGCTGCAGCTCACACCGATCACATCACAAAAAGTTTTAATTCTTTTATTTTTCCTAAAACACTCTGCAGATTTAATTGCTAACTACGAAAAAAAAGAGTATGTTTTCTAATATTTTTTTGTTTGTTAAAAACTTTTAAAAGTTGTACAATTAGAGTTTTTTTTTTCTTATGCGTTTCTTAGAAAATGACAAGGTCATCCCTGTCGTTTGCTTAGAAACTAATTTTTATTTTATATATATATATATATATATTAGCCTATAAAAGACCGTGATTTAAAAAAATGTTTAGAAATTTTATTTAGAAATAAAACAGAACACATTTGTATGGAGGGTTCAGTGTCTCTGCCCTCTATAGATTTAAGACTTACTCTATGGTGTCCGCTGATTTTATTTCTCAGTAGGGTTGACACTTACAAACTTATATTATCTTTGTTAATAATTAAGTTGTCATTTTTCATTTTATTATTAAATAAACGTTAAATTTCTTTGTTTTTTTTTTTACGTAGGTACTGTATATAGACATTCGGGTTCTAGCCACACAAGTACAGGTGATTGATCATCACTTAACTTTAACCGCTCTGGGCGGAGAGCGGTGAGGAGTGTCATACTTTTACTGACCAAAACCCATCCATGTTTTTTGCCATTTGTGTTCCGAGGTCGCAGTATCTCTTTCGAACGACCCGTAACCCCAGCAGACAGGCCTGCACGGGGCTTGCCTGCTGGGGTTGCGGGTAAGTGTGGTCAACTGTTAGAATTATCAGCAGGACCTCTGTCCCCTGCTGGGGAACACAAAGGGAAAAAAAAGAGATTTAGTCAGCAAATGTCTGACACTCCCTCCTATTCCGCTCTGAGCGGGAGGACCTTATTTGTTCCTTTCCTTAAAAAAGGGCCTCTGTCTACAACTGTTGGACTGAACGTTAAATTTATTTATTTTTCTTCCGCAGGCTCCGTGACTACATCAACTTGGTACGGATACAAGCATTTGAAGTTTCTTATTCGCAAAAAGCAGCGCAGCAACCGGCTTACCAACGTAAGTTTTTAGCTTAGCTGATAAGACTTCCATGAAACTTTTACTGGCTAATACCTTTCAGTCATCATCATCTTCCTTCCTTCCATTTTCTACAGTCAACCTACCTGTCACGCTATCTTACTTACTCCATCTCCCTTTATATCATTCCTTATACAATCCATTCATCTCTTCTTTCATCCATTCATATCCTCTCCCTCTCTATCGATTAACATTTATACTTTTCAAACCTCAATAACATTCGTTGTCAGACAAAAGGAACATACACAGCTTAGTATTGTAAAATAATGTTTTACTTTTAACTCAATACTGTTAATATTTTTTAGGAGGACATAAATGGAAATTCTGAAACACAAGATCAGGAAATGCCAGAAACTGGCAACTTATCAAATAAATCGACTTCTAAAAAGCAGTTGAAGGGAGAGAAAATTGGATCAGACGCGAAATCAGAGAATACTGCAAACCGTCATAAGTCTAGCATTGACATTAAGAAAAGCAGTTTCATGACCGCTGTAGCCAATGCTGTCAAAAGTGCTTTGCCACCTGTAGATGCAAATCAAACATTTGCCAATTACATTGCCTCGAAAATGCGCACGTATTCTCCAAACACAAAAAATGCTGTGAACAGGGAAATATATTCACTGCTCATACGAGCGGACTGTAGTGTATTTAATGACGACCAGTATGTTGCCGTACGCCCAGCACGTAATTTATCAGAAATGATAAGTGAGATTGAAAATTGTCTATTCGATAATGAGCGTTTGGGAATAGAGATTTAAGGTTGATGTCGTTTGAAGCTTATTTTTAAATATACTTATATCTATAAACTTACTGCATCGTTGGTCTAGTGGGCTTGGATTGGATTCCCAGACCAGCACAAGTGGCAATATTTTTTTCATTACGAATTTATCAGTACTCAACTGGACACAAATAAAGTTGTTCTGCAACTAAGAAATCCCTGATGGGAAAAAAAACTGTCAGATCCGAGAATTGAACCCAAGACCTCTCCTCCTCCGCTCCTCAATTGCGCTTGTGACCACTAGACCAACAAAGCAGTTAAAAAAAATGTTTAACCTATGGGAAATTTCATTATTCCCGAGTTTCATAGGCTATATTTAAATATTTCTTGAGGTAATATCCCCGACTATAACACGGGCGAATCTAGTCATAGGAAATATTCCAAAGAATCTTGATGTTCAATAATAAAATTATATTCCATTCATCAAAAAGTTTTTCAATGACCTACCCTCTCTCTTTACGAACTCTTTAAGAAGCTGCCAAACAAGCATTCTATTATTAAAAAAAAAAAAAAAAAACTTTCGAAAAGGTTGTAACTTTGAGGTTCAATGTGTAACAAGAAGGTTTCTGGAAAGGGCCCAATTAAAAAAAAAACAAACGCAATGAATGGAAGAACCAGTACCTATTGACTTTGCTAAGGGTGTGTTTACATCCATCCTGATATGGTTCAGACAAACCGATCGGAACTCCGGACTGGCTGTAGACATCGGACTTTGATAGATACTTCAGTGCATTTTCTTATCCGTTCTCCGGACTCCAGTTTGTGTGAGCAAACCTTTATAGTTTCTCAATTCGGGGCAGACAAATTATTATAGATGGGGCTACGAACATGAATACTTACCCATACTTAAGTAAAATATTATTAAAGCCTCATAGGTGCAGAACTATCAAGCGAGACTGCTGATCATGATTTTCAGGGTTAAATTCCCGGGTTAAAATAAAAGTTATATTGATTCTCCATTTCTAACTTCCCTCGTTCTGGCCGGAGCGGGGAGGAGTGTCAGACTAAAACCCATGTATCCATCTTTTTTTGCCCGTTGTCTTCGAGGCCGCTATTTCTCTTTCGTACAACCCGCAACCACAGCAGGCAGTAGCCCTGGCAGGCTCCTCTGCTTGGCTGTCATCTCTTCAAGGCACGCCTGGAACAAGAACGCGCCGTTGACACGGCATTGGGGTTCGCCTTCAGGAATCTTTCAGAAGAAACCAAGGAGAATAGATTTAATATCTTTATAGTATCCTTACTAATATTATAAAAGCGAAAGTGAGTTTGTTTGTTTGTTACCTCTTCACGCTTTAATGGCTAAACCGATTTTGATGAACAGAGATAGTTGGGAACCAGGAGACGGACATAGGCTATTTTTTTTACAAAAAAAAGTGAAATATGAGGGAGAAAGAGGGAAGAAAAGGGAAAACTTAGCGTTGCTATTACAAATCAACAAGGCGCTGGTTGAACTGTGTTACCCCGAATTTAACGCGAGCGAAGCCGCGGGCAAAAGCTAGTATTTAATATAGCCCGGCAATATTATGGCAATTTTTCGTCCCTATTAGATGAGTCTTAAATATAAGTAGGTACTTGTTAGGTTCACGTCTGCCTTATGAATGTGAGGTATGAATCGATGTGGATCTCACTACCGTCCTCCGTATTGAAGCAGTGGTGTTTATTTATTTTATTTTGTTTTTTTTAACTGTACAAGCCCCGATGACTGCATCTCCTGAATGCAGTATTAACAGAAGCGTTCATCAGAGAAGAGTCAAGATTATAAAGCTCGATGATGATCGATGCTCAATGCTTATCTTTTATAAGGTTACGTACACACGAAGACATATCAACCTATACAAAACCAGTTTATACTGATCTCTTAACAACGGATCGTTCACCGTGGCTTCTCGTACGATGAGAAATCCGCATAAACTGGTTTTGTATAGGTTGATGTGTCGTCGTGTGTACATAAAAGCGAAAAAAAAAACTTTTTGCATCATTGTGTTGTCCGTGTTTCTGTCTGTCAAGACCCATCATAAAACCAAACGCTCAAGTCTGTGTTCTCTTGGAGTTGTACGAAATTCAATCCTCTAACTCTACGCATGCAAAACATAATATGGCCATTTATGTTGCAAGTCGTTTATGCTTGACACAGTGTTGTTGGTCGGTTGGCGCAGTGGCTAAGCGATCGACTGTTGCGCTGCGTGTCGCGGGTTCGATCCCCGCACAAAACAATATTTGTATGGTCTACAGATAGTTGTTTCGGGTCTGGTTGTTTGTGTATGTGAGTTTAAAATGTTTGTAAACGCACCCACGATACAGGAGAAATCCTAGTGTGGAGCAACGTTTTTATTAAAAAAAAAGTTTGTTTGGAACCCTCGGTGGTCGAGTCCAACTCGCACTTAGCCGCTACTAAATAGGATTTGCGTTCGGCCGCAACTCGCCTGATGTGCAGTTATGATGCAGCCTAGTGTGGAACACGCTTCCCTAGAAGAAACCGATTCAGTCGAACTTTGAAGAGCTCCAGAGTATAACGACCAGGAAACATAGAAGCTGGCAGTGAATTCCACAGACTGGCGGTTCACACAATACATAGCCTATGTCCTTCTCCAGGGTGCCATCAAAATCGGTTTAGCCACTTAGGCGTGAAGACGTAACAAACAAACAAACTCACTTTCGCTTTTATAATATTAGTAAGGATATGCAAACACAGTGGTTAGACAAGACAAAACAATGTTCCAGGCTTTGGGGGGAGTGTCAAACTTGTATTGACTAAAAACCCACCCATCTCAAACGCCTGGCCACCTCCTTTGCTGGCATGACTACTTCGCAAAAGAAGGTGACCGCTTCCCATTCCCTGTCATTCCAGACCATGGACTGAACCAGGGCCGGACGCGAGAGTCCGCCGCCGCCGATAGCCTCTACGAGGGCACGGCGGTGCTCCGCCCAAGCTGGGCAGACCGCCACTTTGTGCTCCACCGTGTCCTCCGGGCGATCGTCACAATGGTGCCACCCGGGCGTTTCCTCCCAGCCGATTATGTGCAGGAAACTCCCGAAAATGCCGTGTCCAGTACCGGGACTTAACGCCACTATTGTGGCGTGCCCTGCACGGTGTTATGACACAAACCCCGCTCTCTCCATGCCACCATGAGATCGGACTGGAGGTCTATCCGCTGGGTGCAATTTGCCGCGGCAGTGGAGATTCCTCCCGGTGAAGTGTCTCACACTAGGATTTTTTCCTGTATCGTGAGTGCGTTTATAAACGATTTAACTCACATACACAAACGGCCAGACTCGAAACAACTAAATGCAGGTCATGCAAATATTTTTTCCGTGCGGGGACTGAACCCCCAACACGCAGCGCAGCAGTCGATCGCTCAGGCACTGCGCCAACCGTGTCTATAAGTAACATAGGCTATATAACATCTCGCTACAACACTTAGGAACTGAGCAGTGAGCAAACCGATAGGTACAGCTAATCCTTACTTCCTTACTAATATTATAAAAGCGAAAGTGAGTTTGTTTGTTTGTTACCTCTTCACGCTTTAATGCCTAAACCGATTTTGATGAATTTTGGTGCAGAGATAGTTGGGAACCAGGAGACGGACATAGGCTATTTTTTTTAAGTGGGATGTGAGGGAGAAAGGGGGAAGAAAAGGGAAAACTTAACGTTGCTATTACAAATCAATAAGGCGCAAGGGGAACTGTGTTACCCCGAATTTAACGCGAGCGAAGCCGCGGGCAAAAGCTAGTAATTTATATTTTTCTAATATTGGAATAAAACAGATATAAACTTACTTCATTAGTGTCAACGTACTCTGCGCCCTGTTATGAACTCGACTTTACTTTTTTTTTCTATAAGGCACGTGTCATACTGTCCGTGCCAGCCAGCAACTGAAAATTAGTTTATTTTTTACTAGGTATAAACAAACTTTTCAGCAAGCCGTCCATTAAGAATTCTTGGGGTCTAAAATGGTCGCTTACCTGGAATTTATTCGTAAAATGGTCATAAAGTGACAATTCACCATTTTAACTGTCTTCTTCTTGGTCCGGCAAAATGTTATTCGGTTTTTCCATCAAGTATTTCACAGCAGTAACCAAGGAGTCTAGTCTACAGACTTTGCCTGATTGATAGCAGGAGGCTTGCACACTAATACATCAAGCTTTAACATAACTGGAACCACGTGGGTGTACTGTAGAAGGTACTCCTCAGCCAGACACTTAGAGGTTCACAGGTGCAAGTCGGACTCGCGCACTTAGGGTTTTGTAAAATGTCGAAATAGTGACAAATACGCTCATAACTTTTGACTGCGTAGACCTAGATGGTTGATTGATGGTTGATTCCTAGTGCCCCGACCATTGGAAACTTCAAAGCCCGTTTAAAAAAATGGCTTGTTGAGCAAGCGTTTTACTGCTTCGACGATTTTTTTAATATTTTAACTTTGACTTGAAATTAATGTGTTTGATTTTTGTGTTTTTGACTTTTTATTTTATTTTTAATATTTCTACCTGTTTGACATTTTGATTTTTTATTGATTTGTCATTTTTTACTGATTTGAGATTTTTTATTGATTTGACATTTTTATTGCTTTATAACTGTAATGTAATGAATATTATGAATCTGTGACTTGTAAGAATCCCTTATCAATAAAATATGATGACTATGACTATGATTTACAGCTCCAAGGGGTAAATAGTTGTAATTTCAATCATTATTATTGTTTTACTAACTGTGCTCAGTGGCTTCATCCGCTGCTCAGCTCTTTTTCTTGAGAGGGGTATGAAAAATAGATGTTGGCCAATTCTCAGACCTACCCGATATGCTTACAAAGTTTTATACAAATCGGTCCAGCCGTTTCGGAGGAGTTTAGTAACAGACACTTGTACGCGAGAATTTTATATATTAGATATGATTGTATTTTCAACTCGATACCTCCACGCGTTCCCGAGTTACAGGGTCTTGACAAACAGATAGACAGACAACAAAGTGATCCTATAAGGGTTCAAGGGTTCCGTGTTTTCCTTTTAAGGCGCTGTACAAAGCAAACACTTCGTAAAACGTCTAGATTTTCGTCGCAAAGTTAGCCGTATCTGTACATGCCACTAGCCAAAAAAAATAACCGTGTACAGTTCAATACACAAAGTGAAGACTTAAACAAAATCAGTTTACAAAAGTGGTTTAGTACTACGAAAAAAAAAATGTTTAAAAAGACCACGAAAAAATTTATTTCGTCTCTGAATTCTCAATTTTTTCAGCGTCAACCATCATATTTTTTATATCAAAGGAAATTTTATAGACTAAAGAGATATCTAAAATTTTTCAAAGTCGGCACTGTATTTTTTTTTATATTCAATTAAAACTGCAAAATGACCTACATTTTGGCGGACATGATATTCAAATAAAATCAAACACCGAAATATTTTCGACCTTATTTCTATTCTTTCGATGCAATACTGTCGTGTACTTGTGTCAGCCCATGCCTAGTATGCAGCTAGCCTCACTTCCGCGAATACCTAAAGATTAGCTTGTTACCGCGCCCTATGGTAGGTACAGAATCTCAAAATAGTCGCTAGGTCGCTTCTCCTATGGCAGTAAGGCAGATCTTCTCGCGCATGATGTATTGTCAAAGTTTCTAACCTGCAACAACTCTGTATGGTAATGTTTTTGTACATTTTTCTTAATAGTACGAGAGCCCACGACCAAAATTTTTGTCTCATAGCAATACGGCCAAAACCGCATCAAATCGATAGATACGATTATCCTGAACTCGAAAATACCAATATCAGACATTTTCCGCGTAGCGTTTGATCTGACCGAATTTTCAAAATTGTCAAAGAATTTTACCGAACTGCATCATAGCAATATGTCTGATTTGCAGACTGTAGTTGAATGATAAGTTCTGAGATACCGGAAACATATTTTTCAGACGTTAGTGGTGTAGCGCAAACCCGTAAAATCACTTAAGAAAATTAAAAATGAGACAAAAAACATGTCTCATAGCAATATGTCTGAAAATCTTTTTTATTAATAAATTTTGGTTATTTGATGCGAACAAAACAATTTTCAGACGGAAATGTGAACGCATTAAATTTTGAGACCGTTTTGAAAATGTTAACAAATTTTACCGATCGGTATCATAGCAATATGTCTGAAAATTGTTGGACATGATAAAATAACTTGTCCACATGTGCAAAAAATTTATATCAGACAAATTAAGTGTAGCACCTTCTCTATCAGACAACTTTTCGATACTCAGATATCATTTAAAAATCGTATTGAGGCATCTTGAATTTTCTGTTACAAACCAATGAATACGTTGCGACCCTGAACTTATTAGATGATAATTAACAAAGAATTTACCCGAAACCGTAACATTGAAGTTGAAGGACTGAAATAAATCGCACAAAAGGAAACTGGGATGAAGTTGAAAAAAAAAACGGTTTATTCAAAATTACAAAATATTCTCGTATTCAATCGCTGTCGGATTCGGAATCATCGTCTTCGAAATCATTTGTAGCACGCCGAATGGTATCCTATGTCTGTGTCAATACCACGTGGCAACTCGATTTCGGAGTAAATCGATTTCCTGCTTACTCTATGTTTTTTACTCCGATATTCGGCCACTTCTTTGCACTTTTTCAGCGTCTCTTCGGTAATTTTTTTCACTTTCTCAATCGTTGTTTCTTTACAAAACACACAACTCAGGTCCGACATTTTACACCACCACAACCGCACAACGTATGACAACTAAGTGAGCGTCGTTCCAACGTTTGGAGCAGCTGGCGAGTGAGCTGTATAATAGTAAGAAAGGGGCAGGAGCGTAACAAGCGCTGAGGCTGTTGAATATCTATGAAGGCTGTAAATTAAAAAAAAAACATTTAACAGAGGCGTCGGCCAGGCGACTCCGAAACGTTATTTTCGTTTTTGGGAGTATATGCTACACTTAAAGTGTCTGAAAACAGGTTTTTGGTAATCATGGCAGCAATACGAAAAGTTGAAAAAAAAAATTATCTGTATTGCTATGATACAGGTCGGCTAATTTTTTTGACATTTTCAAAAATGCACTCAGGCTATATGCTACGCGCAAAATGTCTGAAAACAAACTTTTTCGTAATACAATTATAAAATCTATGTACATTTTCACTATCAGACGTATTGCTATAATACCGACTGTCTTTTTTTTTTTGACACAGCAGAAATGGCCTCCCACGCAGTTGCTACACTTTCGACCGTTACTACACACCTAGTCGGGTTCAGAATCATACAATCTAACGATTTTATAGGGTTTTTGCCGTATTGCTATGAGACATGGTTTTGGTCGTGGGCTCTCGTACTATAACTTTTTTATTAACTTTGTGAAGCGATGACATGTTTGTGAAAGTTCATTTTTTTGGCGTGAACTCCTTTGTTTTTGGGCTTGTTTGTGTTTCTACTATAGGATACGAAATAGTTCAATGACTTGTTGGAAAATGAAATCAAGAAACTGTTCAATTCGTTGTGCTTTTCAAATCAAATCTATAGTATTTTTTTCAATCTAGGCTGAGGATTAGCACTTTATGAACATCATTACACAAGACAGTTCCCCGACAATTACACAACTGTCTGATAGGTTAGATGAACCAGACTTTATACAGTTATATCCAAAGTACACATTTTAAATATTAAATACTAGCTTTCGCCCGCGGCTTTGCTAGCGTTAAATTCGGGGTAACACAGTTCCCCTTTCCTGATTTGCAGGCAACTGCTACCTGTAGTTTTTGCCCTTGCGCCTTATTTATTGCAAAAGCGATGCTAAGTTTTCCCTTTCCTTCTCTCTTTCTCCCTCATTTCTCAAGTTATTTTTTTTTTAAAAAGTGCTTATTGTCCTCTTCAGGGTCCCAACTATCTCTATACCTGACGTAACTCACTTTAGCTTTTATTATATTAGTAAGGATTACTAGGTTTCACATTATTATTTTAACTAGGTTATTATCTTTGTCATTGAAGGCTTTTACCAATACTAAATTTACCAACACAATGTGTAATGTTAAGCGAATGCAGATTAATCCATCTAGATTTGCATCTATCTCAATTCAATATTTGTTACAACGCATCCATTACTTAGAGTGCTACTAAAACATACGTGTAATTTATTTTCAACATTTAATTCTCATTAGACACGCTGTACTAAAATATCGGTTTAAAACTATCTTGGCGAAAAAAAACCGGGCAAGTTAACGAGAGCCTCCTTAGATATTGGTTGAATCTCTTGGCAATTAAAACATTGGCAGATACGACTATCATCACAATGTTCACTGAGTCCACATCCCAAATATCGACAACTGTAAGATATGTATTTATATATAAGTATGTGAGCACTATGCCAGCGGATGGGCTGCGACCCGCCCCGCCCCGCGCCGGTTACTTACCTCTTAAGCCAACCATTAAACAGTGTGCAACGACCAAGCGAGTTGGATTGACGTGTACCACTAGCCCTCCGCATAAGTACCAACTCTCGTATCTAACACGTGGCGACGAGGATGGGACTAGCGAGCCAAGTCAATATACTTGATTTATTTTTTTACTGGGTTTTCACGAGGTTCTCGTCATGCGGAACAATTTTATCAACAATCATTGCGCACCGCTCTGATCGATCTACCACCACTATATCAGGCTTATTGACCACAATAGACCTATCAGTGATGATGGATTGATCCCAGTACAATGTAATATTGCCATGTTTGACCACTAAATCGGGCTCGATCGGAAAGGCTGTATTTTAGAGCAAAAACCACATATACCATACAACACAACAACAATTACCGAAACAGAATTTCTACAGCATGCTCATTAATTTAACCCCATGCTCAAAAGTAGCATTTACGATTACCAAATCAAGCTTATTACCGTTTTTTTTTAGTCTTGCATCAAGTTTTACATTTTACATCCTTACTAATATCTATTATAAAAGCGAAAGCGAATTTGTTCAGTTGTTACGTCTTCACGCCTAAACGAAAAATCGATTTAGATGAATTTTGGTACAGAGAGAGTTGAGACCCTGGAGACAGACATAGGCTACTTTTAGTTATTTCCTAAAATAGGGGGTGGAAGTTTGTATGGAACATTCCATTTCAGGGTAGGAAGCTAAAAATTGTTATGCGGACTATTTGTCACTGACAAAAGCATCGTGCATCATTTTTTTTGGAAATCTGCCCCCAACCCCTTAAAAGAGGGAATGAAATTTGATATGGGACTTTTCGCAGTTTTTAAGGTAGGAAGCTAAAAATCGGTACACAGACTCATTGTTACCAACGAAAAATACCTGCAAATCAGGAAAGGGGAACTGTGTTACCCCGAATTTAACGCGAGCGAAGCCGCTGGCAAAATTTAGTTATATATAACATTAGTTCATACAATTTAAATAAAATTAGACAATAGCGTGCCATACTAGCACCCTTACTAAGTTACCAAGACAACATGAGTCAAAGAAGCTAGTTTATAACAATAACAACACAAACTATATCTATTGTTCTTTATTAATATAACAGACAATACGTAAGGAAGAGCGCCAGCCAAGTCCGCGCCAGTAGTTTTGAACGTCGACATATTTTAATTATAATATTTTCCACTGGGAGCGCCCGAGTGATTTATAACGCAATTTCCCCATTGTTATTATGAGAATAAAACATAATCTCCCCACTTCGTTATACAAGTTTAGTATGTTAACTGCTATTGAAGGTCTTAAGCCTGTGTTATTAGAGTAGAGGTTGTGAAATATGGCGGCCGTGGGTTTAATTTTTTATTTTATATTTTGTAAAACTTTGAGGTGTTATAAATCCTCGGTAATCAGACAGCCAGTCAGGTTTTAAGTCATCCAGCAACTTTGGTTTGGAGATCAGTAGGCCGACGTCTTAAAGCAGAACTTATTCCGCTGAGGGAAAGTGACAGAGCTATACAGGGTGTCTAGCACCATCTCATATAGTAGGGTAGCAGCGTACCTAAAATGGCTTGTTTGGCAAAATCATAGTATGATAATAATATGAATTACTATCTGGCTCCCGCGGCTTCACCTGCGTGTTATTTTTTAAATGTCCCATAATAATATGTTATTCCCGACTATAATCTACCTCTGTGTCAAATTTCATCAAGATCCGTTCAGCCGTTTTGACGTGAAAGAGTAACAAACATCCATACATCCATCCTCACAAACATTCGCATTTATAATATGAGTAGGATGTTACAATTCGTAAAATGGTCAAAAAGTGACAATTCATACTAACAACTACGTCTGCGACTATTTTAAGAAGTTTAAGATCGGCAGTCGATACAAATATATTTATACTATCTGGTGCCCGCGGCTTCGCCCGCGTGATATTGAAAGAAAAAGAGCATCCTATGTGTTATTTCAGACTATAATCTACCTCTGTGTCAAATTTCATCAAGATCCGTTCAGCCGTTTTGACGTGAAAGAGTAACAAACATCCATACATCCTCACAAACATTCGCATTTATAATGTTAGTAGGATGGTTAGGAAGTAGGATTATGAAATACTGATTACTAACCGAGCTAAGACAGGCCGACGATCACAGTATAGCTAGGAAAAATATACAACTTAAATCTTTTGACTGTGTAGACTTAGAGGGTTTTTCACATCTTTAAGGGACCACAGAGTTGAGTCTGTGGTTAATTTCAACTCTATAACTTCACGCGTTCCTGAGATAAAGGGTCTTGACAGACACATAGATTAGACGGCACGGTTGGCGCAGTGGCTGAGCGATCGACTTCTGCACTGCATGTCGCGGGTTCAATCCCCGCACGGAACAAATATTTGTATGACCTTGCAGATAGTTGTTTCGGTTCTGGCTGTTTGTGTATGTGAGTTTGTAAACGCACCCACGATACAGGAGAAATTCCTAGTGTGGCAACGTTTCTTTTTTTTTTTAAAAAGAGTCTATTTTTTCTTTTTTGGACAACAAAGCGATCCTATAAGGGTTCCGTTTGTTCCTTTTGATGTACTTAACCCTAAAAATTTTGGTTTGATGACAAAAGCGTGAATAAAATGATATCTGACTTTTCAAATTAAAAATCTATATCACGTTTGAACTGAACTAAAAGCAATTTTTGAGCATCGGTTTTTTTCAATTGAATTTTATAGTGTGTGTGAGTAAAATAAAAATCAACCACAGATGAAAAATAATGACATTACAACACAGCGTACAATTCAAAGGGAAATTGCGTCAAGCATTTATTTTGAACGTTAACTCACTGAAATAGTGTTTCATTTCTATTAAGTAACAGTTTGCATGTTCAGTTATTTACGTACATATAGACAGGAAGACTAAACCGATCATGATAATGGTGATAGTCAAAACCGATGGGTGGATTTTGTGAAGGATGATAATTATGGTATTTAGGTCCGACTAAATAGCTTCTAATTAAAAGTCATAGCAATGACTGTTAATTTCTCGCTTTTTTCGTATTAAAAAAAAATTGTTTATTTTATTTGCAAGGAAGGAACATGGATAGTTTTAATCAGTAAAAGTATGACACGCCCCCCGCTCCACCCAGAGCGGGGAAAGTTATTTGATGATATCCCACCACAAAAAAAAATACAGCCAGACGCGAAACGACTACTTTCAGCAATACAGATATTTTTCCGTGCGGGGTTGGAACCTGCAACACGCATCGCAGCAGTCGATCGCTTAGCCACTGCGTCAACCGTACCCTAAAATTGTACAAAAATGAAGTATGATTAATTTTTTGTTGCGATTCGGCGCACTGATTTGATCGGAAGTCTGTATTAAGATCGTTCAGAACGAAACAGTACTTAAGATTTCGAAGATTTTGCGATACTAATAGAATAGGTAGAATACCTGCATAATATTATTACCCAGAAAAAAAAAACTAGCTATTCTAAAAAAAATACTTATCCAAATCGCCGAGAGGTTTTAAAAGCACTGTAAACTTCATGAATTCATAATGTTAAAAGCATATAAAATAGAAGCATAAATATTTTTCATAAGCATTCTACATAAATAGCAGCTGTGACTACAAATATTTAAAATAGTATATTGCAAGCAAAGAAAATAAAAGATTGCTTATGTTCAATAAGAAAGTTTCAGTAGAAGTAAAAAATCTGCGCATTTAAGGGTTAGATTTTGGTTTTAAATAAAACGAAAGCTTATATCACAGGTGTGGTTGACACTTTCATTACATATTTTATAGCAGCATATGAAGGAATTGGGTAAAAACTTGCCAGTTGCAAGTTGGACCCTCGTGCAAACTTGCGACTAAAACGGCCATATCTTTTGACTGCGTAGACTTAGAGGGTTGATTTTTTCACAGCTTCAGTCCCTTACCTACCTCACCATTTTCAAGGGTAAGGTAGGTAAAGGACTTGAGTATATGGTTCTAATTTTAACTCGATACCTCTACGCGTTGCCGAGATAAAGGGTCTTGACATACAGGTAACAAAGTGATCCTTTAAACAGGGTTCTGTTTTTTTTTTCTTTTTTGAAAAAAAAATGTATTTATTTGATTCGCACAGGACGAAACAGTAAAACAAAATTGGACAGTACGGTTGGTGCAGTGGCTGAGCGATCGACTGCTGCGCTGCGTGTCGCGAGTTCGATCCCCATACGGAACAAATATTTGTATGATCTACAGATAGTTCTTTCGGGTCCGGCTGTTTGTGTATCTTGTGTATCTTACAAACATTTAAACTTACATGTTTAAATGTTTGTAAACGCACCCACGATACAAGAAAAAGTCTAGTGTGGGGGAACGTTTTTTTTTTAAATTAACAGTAAAACAAAAGAAAAAATATTGGAAAATGAGACACACAATCCTGGAACCTAAAAAATTATCTTCAAACGGCGTGTAGAGTAGTTTCAATAATTATAAGCTACCTACGTAACTTAAAAGTATTATCTATTCTAATACAATAAAAGTGTCAGCAAAGCAGGGGGGCTTGCCAGGGCCTTCGCCTGCCCCGGGGTTGCGGGTTGTTCGAAAGACATACCGCGGCCCCGGAACGCAAAGGGCAATAGAAGGAACATGAGTGGGTTTTAGTCACTAAAAGACTGACACTCCCCCCCGCTCCGAGCGGGGGAAGTTATTTGGTGATTTCCCACCTAAAAAAAAAATACAATAAAAATTAAGAATTTATCTGGCTCGACGCGCTAATTTCAAGAATATATAAAACAATATTTTAGTGTTACATAGTAAATTTATCAAAGAATGCTATGGGCTCTATAACACAACACTACGAAAATACGTGAAACGCTGGGAACAATGTCGAGAAACATATTATTCTGCATTCATGTTTGTATTCTTTTTTGTTTTAGACCATACCTTGTAGTAATAGAGATATTTAATTCAAAATTCCATTTTTTACACTAGTTTTTAATATTATATTCGCTGAGTCCTATCGTGAACCGCAACTTTTCACCTAAAAAAAAAAGGTTTGATGTACACCCGACGGCACATCAACCTACACCAAACCATTTTAACCTGATCTCTCTGCTACGGTGTGCGATCCGTAGTAGAGAGATCAGGTTATAATAGTTTAGAATAGGTTGACCTGCCGTCGTGTGTACATTATGGTTTGTAGACGGCCACACCACATTAAAACTGTTTTCGCTGTATTATGTTGCGGATGACAAAGCAGGTTAATAAAATGTAACCTTTTTTTTTCTTTTTTTTCGGGTGGGAAATCATCAAATGACTTCCCCCGCTCTGGGCGGAGCGGGGGGGCATGTCAAACTTGTACTGACTAAAACCCACCCATGTTCCTTCTATTGCCCTTTACGTTTCGGAGCCGCGGTATCTCTTTCGAACAACCCGCAACCCCGGCAGGCGGAGGCTCTGGCAAGCCCCTCTGCTTTGCTGACATCTCTTTGAGGCGAGCGTGAAACACGAACGCGCCGTCGACACGGCCTGTCGTCAATCGACGGACGGACGGTGAGCTATAAAATGTAACCTTACTGTTCAATCTGAAAATTTTGTCAACTCATTATTGAATACTAGCTTTTGCCCGCGGTTTTGCTCGCGTTAAATTCGGGGTAACACAGTTCCCCTTTCCTGATTTGCAGGTACCTGCTACCTGTGGTTTTTGCTAAGCTTTCCATTTTCTTCCCTCTTTCTCCCTCATTTCTTACTTTTTTTTTAAAAAAGCCTATGTCCGTCTCCAGGGTCCACACTATCTCTGTACAAGAATTTGGTTAAGCCATTTAGTCGTGAAGACGTAACAAACCAACAATCTGACTTTCGCTTTTATACTATTAAGTAAGGACTATTCACGCTACCAAGACATAATGTGAGTTGCTAATTTGTTAATTTAGAGACTAGACTTGCCCAATGTAAACCAAATTTTGAATGTAATTTAATTTTACCCTGAATATCATAGCCGTATAGAACTACCAACAGACATGTTTAGTAATGGGATGTATTACTATGAAGCACTAAACATATCTCTTCATCTAATGTCACCCGCACCATGCTACAGCTAAAATAGTATACCAGCCACACTAACTAAAACTTATTACTTTGTAGTAGTGTTTCACAAAGGATGGGGTACTAGATTTTGAAACTGACAGACACTAATGGCGGTTGACGGCACGGTTGTTTTTTTTTTGGGTGTGAAATCATTAAATAAATTCCCCCGCTCTGGGCGTAGCCGGGGGGCGTGTCAGACTTTTACTGACTGAAACCCACCCATGTTCCTTCTATTGCCTTTACGTTCCGGGGCCGCGGTATCTCTTTCTAACAACCCGCAACCCCGGCAGGCGGAGGCCCTGGCAAGCCCCTCTGCTTTGCTGACATCTCTTTGAGGCGCGCGTGAAACACGAACGCGCCGTCGACACGGCCTGTCTTCAATAGACGGACGGACGGTGAGCAATGGGTAGATCACCGTCCGTCCGTCTATTGACGGCCCACAGGCCCGCATCTATGGTGGCCGGGGAGTCGTCTCGCGGCGCCCGGCGCGTCTCCCGCAGCGGCTGGGTTGGTTTGAGGTTCTCTCCCTTAAACGCCTGGCCTCCTCCTACACTGGCATGACTGCTTCGCAGAAGGAGGTGACCGCTTCCCATTCCCTCTCGCTCCGGACCATGGACTGAACCAGGGCCGGACGCGAGAGATCGCCGCCGCCGATGACGGCACGGTTGGCGCAGTGTCTGAGCGATCGACTGTTTCTCTGCGTGTCGCGGGTTCGATCTCCGTACAAAACACTGGATGACCTGCAGGTAGTTGTTTCGGGTCTGGTTGTTTGTGTATGTAAGTTTAAATGTTTGTAAACGCAACCACGATACAGAAGAAATATCTAGTATAGAGCTAAAAGTTTAAAAATAAAAGGGACCCCGTTTTTTTTTTAAAATAACTAACTATATTGTCATACACATAGCCAGGCTCTGGAACGATTGGCAGATTGCCATTACCACACTAAAAACGAAAAAAATATCATTAAAAAACTCCTTAAAGAATGATTATCATACGAAAACTGTGTAAGGATTTTGATTGAGTTGAGTATCGCTTAAAGGTCAATTATTTTCAGGAGAAACTATTAATAGTGGCCCAAAACCCCAGTTTTTGGGTCGAGACTAATAGGATTATTAATTTAAACTCTAAAGCACTGGTTGGTCTTTTTACTAGTTTGCCCTTTTCTGCTCTTTCAATTTAATTGAGTATAAGCCAGTGAAGCGTTTTGAAGCTTAAATTTTAATACAAAATTTTGTATTCATTTTGTGCGTATTGTATTGTTTTTATCTATCCTGCTGTCTAAATCCTAGCCAAAGGCCAATAATTTGTGTCGAATTACCTTGGCTTCAAACACTGGATTACCTGTAGGCAGACAAATTTCATTACAGAACAATACTCTAGATGATTAAACAGTAAGCAAATATATATTTTGACGGCACGGTTGGCGCAGTGGCTAAGGGATCGACTGCTGCGCTGCGTGTCGGGGGTTCGAGTCCCGCACGCAACAAATATTTGTATGACCTGCAGATAGTTGTTTCGGGTCTGGCTGTTTGTGTATGTATAACCTACTTGGATAGTCCGGTTGTGCAGCTAATAACCACTGCTAGCTGCTCAGCCGGACTATTCTGTGTGTGCTTTGAGAGTGAGGCCACCTTTTTTTTTTTGGAATGGCGTCGGCCAAGGGCAAGAACTTATCTACTATGAGATTCGCTAAAACCTCCCGTACCTGGTAGGCTTCTAGTTAAATTGTTTTTTTTTTGTGGATGGAAGATTATCAAATAACTTTCTCCACTCTGGGCGGAGCAGGGGATATTGTCAGGTTTTACTGATTAAATCCCAACCATATTCCTTCTTTTGCTCTTTACAAAAACATCATATTCAATCAATTACGTTCTTACAAATTATCATCATTACAAATTAATCGATTGTAAATCACAAATGTCATTTTTGCAGCAGTCATACACAGACTTGACGAGTACATTTTTAATACCCTTTATTCGGGGCATGAACTATGTATAAACGTCAACAACGCCAACGAATAATCAACTGATTTACAAGCGAAAAGAAAACTTCCTTTACGGACAGCACCTACCTAACATACGACCTAGGTCACACCGGCTATCGGGGACCCATTTTGTCACCCCAAGCCCGGTATTTCACTCCTTATCTCAAAAGGCAATAAAATGGACTAACAACCTAGACAGGTAAGGTCTATAACCAGCAAGTGGACGATTGGTACGTAATCTTATTAACATTCGTGCCACGTTCGGTACCACTCGACACTTTTCGTGCTTGCCCGCAATAAGTACACAATTCAGGACATTTTAGGTCCTTACACTAACCACACTTTATCATCTATAGACGACTTTGTTCGCCACTTTGATAACTAAGCTAGAAAGTAACCAGCAATGGACTCGATACACAGCGAAAGATTTCTTGACAGGCTGGTCGGTATCGTTTAGGTAAACAGCTCACGTCTTTCAGATCCGATGGTAGTACATACTAACTTGTGTATCAACTCAAGTGGCGAGTTTATTAAAAATCTTCAGTTTGTTTATGGTTGCATGTATTACGTCTCATAGTTTATGGTAGAGAGAGTGTAGGAGCTCGTTGCAAAATAATAACAGGCGCTCAGCTCGATTGACAGGTTAAGCCACGCTTGTCTAGGTTGGTCTGTAGATGGGTGACCACCCGTTACATACCAAGTTTCCTCCGTGCCTCTGAAAGCACGTTAAGCTGTTGGATCCGACTGTCATTTGTAGATTTTTGCCAATCGTTACAGATAGTCAGTGTCCCGAAAGTTTGACAACCAGTCTTACCAAGGGGTATAGGGAGGCTGATAGGCAGTTGCGCCATGTAAAATACTGGCTTTCAGCTGTTGCCGATTATAATAAACGAAAAAAGAAAAGGCTAAGCAGATGACGATTACGTGTCATAGTTTATGGTATAGAGTAAATGTTGCCTTGCGCACTTAGGACCGATTTCACCGTCGCTGAAAGCTATAAAAGACAACTAAACCACGTTCAAGTGATCTTTTATAATCTACACTGACAGCTTTTGAACGCCGCCGTATAGATTTATTGATCGCGTTTAATATCATTGGTTACTGCCGCATGCATGCACTAAGCAAATGAAAATGCAATTTGAAAGGTGCAATTTTACGTAACAATATAATAATATATGAATGAAACATCTAATTTAAAACTCTTGTTGGTCCTACCAGATGATAAAAGTTGATAATCTACCCTTATGATATTGGCCAATGTCGTATTTTTTAAATCACTGCGTTTTCTCGACATCCGTGTGTCACTAGCGGGATTCAGAATAATACCAGCGTCAGGTATTCTACCTGGTGTATGCTGAGCTAGACTTTCATTTATTCAACCTTAAGATACACACCGCCCAGTAGTGGGCGACCGTTACAAATGTATGTTATGTGTCTAGTTGTCTATGAGTCAATCTATCTTCTACTTTTTTAATCTTTGTATTTTACCGTACCGTACTTTCTTGTATAAAAAGTCCCCCGACTGCGATGACAATTTTCACTCATTTTTTGGGGCAGTCGTGTGAAAACAGAAGCTTCCTAATAACTCTAGTTTTTAATTAACGTCAATTTAAAATGACAAAAAAGTTTAACTCTGAACTAAGTAAATGTTGTTAACTATAACTTCAGTAACTCTATCGCGTCCAAATTAACTAAACTAACTTAAACTGGAGTTAGTTAGCTCTGGTTTAGTTTGTTATTCTTATTTTAACTGGAAAGCTAGTTTTGATAATTTTAGACGTTATTTGATCTTATATTCTTATCTAGCGCAAATACATAATGATAAATGATGTTTATTTTGCAAGTAGGTTTTTACAAACACTTTTACACATCGTTATTTTAGGGGTCCGTACGAAAAAAGCGAAACCCTTATTGTATCACTTTAGTGTCTGTCTGTCTATCTGTCAAGACCCTTTATCTCGGGAACACGTTGAGGTATCGAGTTAAAAATAAAACCATATACTGCAGTCTGTGGTCCCCTTGTGCTGTAAAATCAAGCCTCTGAGGACACACAGTCAATGGACTTGGCTGTTTATGTCGCAAGTTTTTAAGGAACTCTCGGTGTTTGCAAACCGCCAACCTTGCGATCTGACTGGCTCTTGGAGGGTTTTTTTTTTATTGAAATAACTACGACTACTCTGAAAAGAAATAGCCAAAAAAACTTGAGAGGCGTCAAGAGACACCCGGATGGAACGAAGTTATTATTTATTATGTACAAAAAACCTGTATACACTCAACAAAAATAATCGTCGCGACACCACACTGTTTAATGCGAAATAAAAAGACGAAACGAAAATAACTGGCTTGTTTTCTAAGAGAGAGAGAGAGAGAGAGACAGAGAAACACGCGCACGCCGCATTGCTTACAACTATAGCAAAAAGTGTCGTTACAACTTTTGGTCGTATTTTTTTCCGTCTAGCCCCCTTTCGCAAAGCGCGATAAGGGACTTCGTTCCAAAACCTCCAAAATCAAGGTCTCTTTTAAGGTCCAGACAAATTCCCCGTCACCATCAACATGAGTGTCTAAAATAGTGTTTTTAAGAAAATACCTCACAGATTTTTCATTAATCGTGTAGCTCGACTCAAAGCTCAAGGAGCTCAACGACTTTACGAACAATACCATAGAAATGACATTCGTGTTGCTTTTAATGAAGTTTCTTGCCCATTCTTCTCCGTAGAGATCAACGCTTTAAAATGGACAACTACAGTAGGTACTTTCACAAGTTATTATGCTTTGTGTCTGGGACTGTAGCTTCATTCTTTTGTTTCTTGACATTCAAAAGTACCTGTAATAAATCGACGGTCCCTGCGTACATACATAAAGACATGTCGAAAATGGCATTTTTTATTGTATCATTAGCTTTAGATTATCTATGCGCACATGCTGACATACGATTTTTATTTTTATTTAATTTATTTACCTTGTTTTAGAAATCGTATAAGAGAACAAGTATTATAAATAATAATAATAATAATAATAATAATGTTTTATTGGTTAAAAAAGGTATTTGTAGTTCGTACATATTAGAGTTACATAATTATGTAAGTAAACGTAGTACTTAAACTAACAAATATTTGTATGGGGTGAACTACTGTTCTCCTAGCTAGGTAGCTGAGCAACCTGTATTAAGGAGAGACAGTTTGCCATAAAAATCATAAGTGGTAGTGCTACGTGATGTCTCGAGACTCAAATCATTAATTAACTTACATAGGTACATGGTACATTTTATCAGCGTTGTTTACTAGAAATCTATACATATAAAATTAATACAGAAGATGGTTACAAATTCGGAGAGAAAAAATAAGTATAAAAGTAATAGTAAAAATTTGATAGTTTTATGTAAGACGTGATTGAATATGTAAGTGTGTGTGATGTTTGTGTATATGTGCATGTGCGTGTGCGTATGCGTGGGGTGTGTTGGGGTGTGTGTGTGTGTGTGTGTGTGTGTGTGTGTGTGTTTGTGAAATAACTATTAGGTTATTAAACGGTTATGATGTGCCAAAAACAGGAAATTATGAGATGGTTTTTAAAAGCTCCTCAGTCTCATCATAGGTTTTTGAAAGAAGAAAAGAACGGACAGCAGTTTTGCATTTGGAATATGGTAGGGTATAAATAGGTAAGTTTGCGTTGAGTCTGTTATACAGATATGGACCAAGGTAAAAAAAGAATCGTTTGGTGAATTTATAGTATGGTGATGGAATAGTGCAGACCATATCTTTCCGTCGTTTCGAGACTGTAACAAGAGGCGTTAGTCGGTGTTGTAGAAGAATGGTCTGCAAAACAAAGTGTTGTCTAACGTTAAGGACCTTCCAATTTTCGTAGAGGGTTGTTGTTGGGTACATTATTGGTTTAAATGTGGCTACCTTTAAAATAGTTCTGTGGGCTGTTTCTAGGTGTTTCATTGTCATCTTAGCAGCGCCACCCCAACATGCAATACCATACGTCACAATAGATTGGCATAAAGCATAGTAGACAGTACGTATTACAGCTGACGTGGCAACGTGACGTAGGTTTTTAAAAGTATAAATAAGTTTTCTAACTCTGCTTGTAAGAAGATTTATGTGAGTTTTAAAGTTAAGAAATTGATCTAATGTTATACCTAGATATTTTATATTGTCAACGCGAGTAATTAATGGACACTGACAGGGTAGAGCTGTCTGAGAATGTGTGTGGCAGGAGTGAGCTTTTATGACTATTGGAATTTCGGGTTGTGACTTAGATGAGATAGAAAAGGTTATAAAATTTGTCTTTGATGTGTTTAATGTGAGAGTGTGAGAAAGTAGCCATTCGTTTGCAGAGTTGAAGCCATTTTGTGCTGAGTTTTGAAGCTCAGACCATGTGTTGGCTGAGAAGGTAAGAGCAGTATCATCTGCAAACGACACAATATTAGCGTTACTGATGTGTAAATTACAAAGGTCATTAATAAAGGCAAGAAACGCACGCACAACGGACCGAATGGGAGTCTACGTGCGGATAATGGAGTCCTATCAAAGGCAAGAAACAGGGTCGGTCCAAGGATACTGCCTTGTGGCACACCGTAACAAATTGGAAGATCATCACTTGTATGTTCACCTATTTTGACCAATTGTTTTCGATTTGTAAGGTAACTGTGAAAGAACTGTAACTGTGAGCCTCTGATGCCTAATTTTTCGAGCTTATTTAAAAGTGTTGAAGTCGGAATGGTATCAAAGGCTTTGGCCAGATCGAGGAATATGGTGAGAACTTTTTTGTGGGAGTTAAGTTTATTCACAATATATCCCGTTAACTCCTGTACCGCGTCAGTAGTACTTTTGTTCTTTCTAAAACCGAATTGCTGAGGAGAGATCAAGTTAAATTTTTCGAGGTACTGTACTAGTCTCTTGTTGACCAATCGCTCAAGAACCTTCGATAAGGTAGTAAGAACTGCGATGGGCCGGTAATTAGTTACAGACTTTTTATCCCCACCTTTAAAGATTGGGTGTATGATCGCCTTTTTTAATGCAGTTGGAAAGGTCGAAGTTTGGAAACAGAGGTTAGAAATGTAATTTAGTACAGGCGCTAAGGTGGATGAATATCTTTTTAATATAGATGGTGAGATGCCATCATATCCGGTGGCTGCATTCGTTCTGAGAGAATGAATCACAGATATAATCTCGTTTGGATCTGTTTCATCTAGAACGAATGATGATGACGAATTAGGGCTTTGTGACATGGTTGGCTGTGCCAGGGGGCGTGTGTGTGTAATTTTGTTAGCGAGGTTCTTACCTAGTTCAACATAAAAACTATTTACTTTGTTACAGGACTGAGTAAGTGTGTCGTGTGATAGTAGATGTGTGGATGAATTTCGTGTTTTTGGTGTGTTTGTGATTCTCTTTATAGTTTCCCAGAGAAGTTTTGGATTATTACCAGCCTTATTAAGTTCTTCACTATCATACTGCCTTTTAACTTTTTTTAAGATTTTATTACAAAAATTTCTGTATCTTTTGTAGCTAATTTCGAGAGTAGTATTACCAGGCGATGTTTTAACTTTTTTGTGTAGTGAATCTCTGTGTTTCATACAACGTAGCAGCCCAGGCGTGATCCATGGTTTTAGAATTTTTTTCTTAGCTGATGATTTAGATACCGTAGTGCTCTCGGAAATAGCTCCATTCAGAACATTTATCAGAGTGTCGGTAGCAATATTAGCATCTGATATTGAATAGATGGGCGTCAGGTCCATTTCTTCCATTGATTTGTCAAGTTTAACAAAGTCTACTTTTGTAGAGGTAGTGACAACATTGTGTTCGGGTTTTTTAAGATACATGCCCAGTAGCGATGAGTAGTGGTCAGTTGCTGTTGTATTGAAAACAAGTGAGATAGTTGATATTTTAGTTTTTAATATGATATGATCAAGGCAGTTGAGACCTCTGGTAGGTAAGGTATGAGCGGGAAGAAAACCATGAAAGGCTAAGATATTGAGGTATTCTTGAGAGCGCGAGTCAAGAGAAAGTGGTTTTATATCTAGATTTATGTCACCAGTAAGAACAACTGATTTAAACTTTGAGAAAGTGGGTAATATGTCATTAAGAGTAGAAGTAAATGTATTAGTGTTTGTATTTGACGGTGACCGATAAATGCAAAGTAAAGCTATATCTAACCCCACCTCTAGCGCTAAACCGGTGGCGCAATTATTTAAAGATAATTCTGTGCAATTACAGTTAATTTCAGTTTTGACATAAACCACGACACCATCGCTTTGGTTTAAATGTTTTGTGGTGCGGTACATTGTATAGTTATCTAAATAAGGGATGTTGGTGTTACTAGAACACGAAAGCCAGCATTCTGTTAAAACTATAATGTCACAATCTATAGGAATTCTTTGAAGAATCGTTTGTAAGCTTAAAAAATTACGGTTTATTGATCTTATGTTCTGTGTGAAGATTTTAAGGTAGTTTTGTGGTTGCCTGATGTAGAGTTGTGCCTGCTCTGGACTACAGGAATACGATTCCGATACAGAGGTTAGGTCAATGTTATCCATGAGTGCATTGGTATTATCAAACATTTTTAAAGATAAAGGTAAGGGGCAAAAGTTTTCCATAAGGCTGGTGTATTATTTTTAGGTTTCTGGTAGGGGAATAGTATGTGTGTGTGGTGAGTGTTGAGTAATGACGTATAATGTGAGTTATGTGTGTGTGCATTTGTGTGACAGTGTTAGAATTTACAAACAAATTATAATTAAGAAATAAGTTTAAAAAATAATTAAAATGTTCTAAAAACAAAGCAAGAAATGAACATCTGCAGTTTACTAGTACATCTAGTCATTCATTATTTGGCAATGAAAGCTGTTGCAATTGTTGTTCATTTTTAACTAAAATATATTGGCTATCAACGCTCTTCTTAATCATGACGCGTCCATTTGATGTCCAGCAAAAGGCGTAGTTGTTTGCCTTGACGAAATTTCGTGCAGCGTAAAACAGTTTTCTGGACAGCGAAGTAAGTTGCTCGGTGACGTATACAGGCGTGCGCGGTACATCAAGGCCCAAGTGTGTAGAATTAATTTTACTGTCGGGATTCTTGTTGTTAAAATGTTTTGCTGAAGTTAGGAAATTACTTTTTTGAAGGGTATTAGAGAACTCAACACTAATGCTAGAGGTCTTGCTTTCCTTTTTAGATGGCAACCTTGTGACATCTCGAATATCCGACAGTTGAATGTCTGTTTCTAGGTGTTTTGAAAGGTGCTGTACGACAGTAAAAAGAGTGTTCTTGCTTTCACGAGTTAATTTCGGTACGTTACGTATTTCAACGCAGGTTTTAATACAGCTTCGGTCCAAAAAATCAATTTTCTCTTCGATGGAGCACATTTTGGTGGCCATGATTTTGCGTTCATTTTCTAAGCCCGTAATTTTTAGTTCTAAGGAGGTTAACTGGTCCGATATACTTGTCACAGATTTCTCGATTTCAGAATTCGTTTCCTCTATTTTCGTGTATTGAGATTTTATTTCCATTATATGTGTCTCTAATTTGTCCAACCGTGCGTTCTGGGAGCTGATCAACTCTCTAATCATTTCCATCAGATCGTTCCTGAGCTCATTAATTGAGTCAGATTGATCACCCGAAGGGCGGCGACGCTTTGCGCGCTGGGTAATGTTTTTAGCTGTTATGTCCGTGGAAAGGCCTTCCTCTGCACATAATTTTTGAATGTCGGACTCAGATCGCGACGGCTTTTGGTCTGCGGAACCCTTTGGTGGTGTTTGGAACATAGTGAATCGGTGGAAAAACAAAAAATAAAATTTATCAAAATACAAAAAGTGACTGTCGTCTGTGCGATTCGAACTTGCGACCCAGGGCGTACTTCAACGGAGTGTAGGCGCTTACACCTCCAGACCACCGAAGCTTACTTATAAATTGCGAATTAGGCGATATGTTATTAGTGTTGTGCACTATGTGTTAACGACCGGTTTTTGAAGGTCATTAGCTGGTCTACGAAAGTCGTGTGGCACAGACACTTTTTATAACGATCACAGTTCACTTTTAAATTGTATAAAAATGTTTTCGATGATAACTCAATAAGTTATTTATGCACTGTTATAGTTTTTTCACTGCTTTTTTAGTTGTTATATTGTTCACAATATAGTTTAGTTCTTCAACTGTTTACTGGGTTATTAACTATTTTTCTCGAATAAAATGTACGGGAAGTCACAAAAACACGTCTGCTCGCGACAGCGCTCGGGCGGGGGGGTTGTAAATACAACGAATAAGTGTCGTAGAAACGGTCATCTATCAGTTTTTCCAAGAAAATGTGAAAAAATTAAATACTTATGTGTAAATAGCATTATAAAGCTCTTAAAACTGTTAAAATATTGTAGAAAGAAAATATTTATTATTGCCCATAGAATTATTTCTAGGGCGTGTTGAACACAAATTACGCTCTCCTGTAAACCTCGGTTTTTGACTTAACCTTATGTACGTAGGGACCGTCGAAATACTGTTTTTAAAATAAATGCTTAGAGTTTGAGTTTTTCCTAAGGTGAACTGAGGTCCTAAGTTTGATTTTCAAGCCGAAAATTGTGTTAATGGGTTTTTTTGTTCTATGTATGTGCTATTGCTTCATAACAGTGTGCGCCCTATTACATGGGAGTTAAATTCAACTAGAGAAATATAGGTATAATATTATTTAAATGAAATTTCCTCGTTACTGTAGTGCGTCAAGCATGTTCGCTGAAGCGAGAGTGCTAGACTTTTATTATTGTATGATGATAGAATAGGCATGACGACAGTATAAAAAAATCGCTGATTCAGTGATTAGAGGGAGAGGTCAGATTAAAAAAAAAGTAAACACAGGTTTAGTTTTATTTAAAAATAACAGATTATTAAGATTTTCAATAAAATAAAACATTAAAATACTGCAATCGGCCATTTTGACTGAAACACCGATCATAGCGTATGACGTCACGGTTATGTGATATATGGGACGATGTTATAGACACAATGACATTTTTACTTAACTGTGACGTCATGCCGACGCCATGACACATGCGAGCTGTTTTCGGGCACTATTGAAAAATTATGAGAAAAATGGCTTCAAACTTTGTTAAACTTAAGTTTATTACCGAAATAAAGGCTTTTTTGTAAATAGTAAATGTGTACCTACCCACATTTTGGAAGAGGATTTTAAAATCTTTCGTCACGCCTATTGTATAGTCTAATTACCATCAGTTTGGAATTGTCATACTATTTTTATATCAAACTCCTCAATTTATTTTGTCTTTGAAAGTGAAGTGAACTGATTTCCGAGATACTTAACCTAGTTTGGAAGTCAGGCGCTCATTTAGTTTTTAGCCGCCTTTTTACATTATAACCTTGTGTAGTCATATTTTGTAGACTATATTCTGCTGAGTCCAATAAACGATTTATTATATATCTATTATTATTTATGCCGTTATTCCATCGCGAATAGCTTCGTACTGCAGCTTCCTTCGAAAATCGAGCAATCACGACCTACTGAGGGTCGTGGGTGAGGATTGGAACAGTCCAATCCACATGTATTGGCTCGAATTCCACCGGAGTCCAAATCGAAGATAGGAATTGTTTGTTTGTTAATTCTTGTATTCAATTTAATTTGTGTTCAGAATGGTGTATAATGTATTTTTAATGTATTTTATAATAATTTGTGTATTTTATTGAGTTTGATGCCTTTTTAATAATAATAATAATGGCTTACCTTGGACTAATCTTATTGTGATAGAAAGCTTGATGCCAACATGCTAATTACTAATATGCGTCCTTTGATTTGTTTTGATATTAACGAAAGGTCGATTTTCACCCAGTCTTAATCATTAACCATTACTTTTATGTGTACTTATATTTAGGTTAAGTTATTCACATTTTAGTTACTATTCTCTTCCTGTTCTCACACACTACTGTCTACGTTTCTTCATATTTCCTCTCCCAGGCCTACTGCCGGCAGGTTCCGCCGCGGGAGACGTCCCGGACGTCGGGCGCCGCAAGACGACTCCCGGTCACCGTAGATGCGGGCCTGTGGACGGTGAGCAATGGGTAGCTCACCGTCCGTCGATCTATTGACGACAGGCCGTGTCGACGGCGCGTTAGTGTTTCACGCGCGCCTCAAAGAGATGTCAGCAAAGCAGAGGGACTTGCCAGAGCCTCCGCCTGCCAGGGTTGCGGGTTGTTCGAAAGAGATACCGCGGCCTCGGAACGTAAAGGGCAATAGAAGGAACATGGATGGGTTTAAGTCAGTACAAGTCGGACACTCCCTTCGCTCCGCCCAGAGCGGTGGAAGTTATTTGATGATTTCCCACCCCAAAAAAAGAAGCCCTACTAGTATAATTTGTTTTAGAAATAAGCTTTGCCGTTGGACTCTTTTTTATGATGTGTCACTGTGATTTCTCCTGTGTGTACATAAATTATTAAATAAATAACCTGTACAATAAACAACTTAAACACTGCTACCAAAATAACACCACAGATATGAAAATTGAAAAATTTGATATAACTTTAAAAATTCCAATAGAAAAATATTTAGACATTTAATTCAATTTCCTGACCACACCGGGGCGGCGGCGCCGTCGACTGCGCTCGCAAGAGAGCAATTTATCAATAGAAGGGTGCGAACTTCTAGACGTGTATCTATTCGAAACAAGTTTTTAGAAATGTCTAGAACATTTAAGCTAGCTATGATTCTATAACTATATTTATGTTTATTCTAATCCTACTAATATTATTAATGCGAATGTTTGTGAGGATGGATATGTATGGATGTTTGTTAATATTTCACGTCAAAAAGACTGAACGGATCTTGATGAAATTTGGCACAGAGTTAGAATATAGTCTGGAATAACACATAGGATACTTTTTTTTTATCGTCACGCGGGTGGAGCCACGGGCGCCAGCTAGTACTAAAATAAATTAATGAATTAAAATGTGAAAGTAATTCTGCTTGTTTGTATGTCTGTTTGTTTGTACGTTTTCCTTTTCACTGCAAAACTGATCGGATCGTTTTCGTCGTTTGCAAAGACGACAAATATTAATATAGAAAACGACATAAGCTAAATTATCACGCTAATTAATAACTTAGAGGCTGAGCATTATGTCCATATTTTATCAACTGTTTGACAACTGTCATGACATGCATTGAAGAAGTAATTATACTAGAGACGTCAGGTAACGAAAGCGGGATTATAAAGTACTAGCTTCCGCCCGCGATTTCATCCGCGTGGCATATTTACTTTGGGCTAATGCTAACTTTAAAACGCCTGATGATCCAAAAAAAAAACACTTTCTCTCCCCTTTTTCCCTCTTTCTCCCCTTTTTCTGACTTTTTTTAGCTTATGTCCGTCTCCAGGGTCCCAACTGTTTCTGTAGGTACCAAAATTCATCAAAATCGGTTTGGCCATTTAGGCGTGAAGACGTAACAAACAAACTCACTTTTGCTTTTATAATATTAGTAAGGATTAATACTTGAGATGTTAGAAATCAATTGATTGAATCTAAAGCATCAATCACTAAAAAACCTATTTCCAGGTTTATCACGACAGGACATATTTCTATAGATTAATGCATTAAAATACAATCTCAAATCTTATGCATCCACATCTTTCCTGCAACAAAATTCACTAGCAGTGTTGCCATAAATCTTCCCACATCTCCAACATTGTAATACTGTCTAAACACAAGTTTTATGAGCATATTAACCGAAACTCAACACGTAAATCCTCTTACAAGTGAAATTCAACGGCTTGTGGATGCAATTTTGCAAAAATGCAGTATGCCTTGTGCCTCGCCTCGCATTATACTTATGCCTTGCCTTGTCAGGGATGAGATACGTAAGAGACGATATGGAAATTTTAGAATTCGTTGTTTATTTTGTATGTTTAAACGTGTTCTAAGAACTTCTGTTTAGGTAGTTTTAGACTGATTGTGCTAAGCATAGCGTGAGAAAATATACTTACTAGCTGCGCCCCGCCGTGTTGCCCGCAGTGAAAAACATATTTGAGTTATTTGTCCAATCTACGGGAACGCGGCATTTTTCTGGTATAAAAAGAAGCCTGTGCTAATCCAGAATATAAACTATCTTGATAACAAATTTCATCTAAATCTGTTAAGGTATTTAAGCGTGAAAGAGTCACACAGTGGTGATCTGCCCAGCTTGGGTGGAGCACCGCCGACGATCTCTCGCGTCCGGCCCTGGTTCAGGCCATGGTCCGGAGCGAGAGGGAATGGGAAGCGGTCACCACCTTCTGCGAAGCAGTAATGCTAGCAAAGGAGGTGGCCGGGCGTTTGAGGGAGAGAACATCTGCCCAACCCAGCCGCCGCGGGAGACGCCCAGGGCGCCGGGCGCCGCGAGCCGACTCCCGGCCACCGTAGATGCGGGCCTGTGGACGGTGAGCAATGGGTAGCTCACTGTCCGTCCGTCTATTGACGACAGGCCGTGTCGACGGCGCGTTCGTGTTTCACGCGCGCCTCAAAGAGAGTCAGCAAAGCAAAGGGGCTTGCCAGGGCCTCCGCCTGCCGGGGTTGCGGGTTGTTCGAAAGAGATACCGCGGCCCCGGAACGTAAAGGGCAATAGAAGGAACATGGGTTGGTTTTAGTCAGTACAAGTCTGACATGCCCCCCCCGCTCCGCCCAGAGCGGGGGAAGTCATTGGATGATTTCCCACCCGAAAAAAAAAAAGCGTGAACGAGTAACAAACAAACAGATATAGAAACTTTCGCTTTCACAACATCCTTACTATCCTTACTTATATATAATACTAGCTGTGCCCAGCGGTTTCACCCGCTGAGGTTTAGGGGTATGAAAAATAGATGTTAGCCGATTCTCAGACCTACCCAATATGTACCCAAAATTTCATAAGAATCGGTCGAGCCGTTTCGGAGGAGTACGGTAACTAACATTGTGACACGGAAATTTTATATATTAGATTATAAAAGCGAAAGTGAGTTTGTTTGTTTGTTTGTTGCCTCTTCACGCTTTAATGGCTAAACCGATTTTGATTTATTTTGGTACAGAGATAGTTGGGAATCAGGAGACTCATACTTTGCTTATATTTTTTATAAAAAAGTGGGATGTGAGGAAGAAAGAGAGAAGAAAAGGGAAAACTTAGCGTTGCTATTACAAATCAATAAGGCGCAAGGGGAACTGTGTTACCCCGAATTTAACGCGAGCGAAGCCGCGGGCAAATCTAGTAATATTATAAAAGCGAAAGTGAGTTTGTTTGTTACGTCTTCACGCCTAAATGGCCAAACCGATTTTGATGAATTTTGGTACAGAGATAGTTGGGACCCTGGGCCCTGGATACGGACATAGGCTAAAAAAGTGAGATAAGGGGGAGAAAGAGGGAAGAAAAGGGGAGAGAAAGATATTTTTTTTTCGATCATCACGCGGTTTAAAGTTAGCGTTACCCTAAAGTAACTAAGCCACGCGGACGAAGTCGCGGGCGGAAGCTAGTCGGCTATATAACAACACACTACTACATACGGGAACAGGGTAGTAACAAAAGACGCGGATAAAAAGAAGCAAAGCAGCGATTGTAATATAAAATTAACTGTTCCGAGGATTACAAGATCAAAAAACCGGCCAAAAGCAGGTCAGACTCGCGCACCAAAGGGGTCCAAACAAGGGGGTACAAACTTGCGACATAAACGAACACATCTTTTGACTGCGTAGATTTAGAAGGTTGATTTTTTCACCGCACAAAATATATCTTTTGGGATTACAGGCGTCATGATATGTTATGTTAAACTAGCTGGCGTACGCGGCTTCGCCCGCGTGATGATAAAAATAAGTGTCCTATGTTTTATAAATTCCAGATTATAATCTACCTTTGTGCCAAATTTCATCCGTTCAGCCGGTTTGACGTGAAAGAGTAACAAACATCGATACATCCGTACATCCTCAAAAACATTGGCATTTATAATACTAAAAGATTAATTCGATTATAAGCCGCGGGTGCCAGCTAGTAGGCCGTAGTAGTAGGAAGTAGGATTTATTCAACAATCCGCTTTTCCTAGTACCAAATGTCGTATAAAGCAGAGAGAATATTTTCCAAGTGTGTGTCTAATAGATTTACTTGACGTATACACACACGTTGTAAAGTTGAATGTACATAGTCCGGCAGAACACTAACATGTTACATTTTAAATCACATGACGGTGTTGTCACACTATCAACTAAGCGACTGAAAATTTGTGTGAAAGTTCTTTTACACTATTTTGTAAGAGCTTGGTTTATTTTACGTTTAATTCAAACAAAGCGCTATGCTTCAGTTCTACCAGAGTTGCGGGTTGTTTGAAAGGGATACCGCGGCCCCGGAACATAAAGGGCAAAAGAAGGAACATGGGTGGGGTTTAGTCAGTAAAAGTCTGACACTGCCCCCCACTCCGCCCAAAGCGGGGAAGTTATCTGATGATTTCCCATCAGCAAAAATAAAAAAGCGCTATGCTATTACATTTATTGTGCGAAGCGCCATGCTGTGGATTTCACTGATCATTATAATCTGGAGCTCTTCAAAGTTTGAGTGAATCAGTTTCTGGAAAGCAAGCGTGTTACCGACCCTAGGCTCGCTTCACATCAGGTGAGTTGCGGCCAAACGCAAGCTTAGTAAGTACTAGCTTTTGCCCACGGCTTCGCTCGCTTTAAATTCGGGGTAACACAGTTCCCCTTTCCTGATTTGCAGGTACCTGCTACCTGTATTTTTTGCACTTGCGCCTATATTGTAATAGCAATGCTAAGTTTTCTTTCCTATTTCTCCTTCATTTCTTAATTTAAAAAAAAAGAATTCCTTCGTAACAATTTTTTGTTACAAGTCTTAAAGGCGCGATGGAGTTGGCATATCTATTTAGATAAAAACCTCAATCCTTACTAATATTATAAAAGCGAAAGTGAGTTTGTTTGTTACGTCTTCACGTCCAAACCAATTTCGATAAATTTTCGGCTAATTTAAAAAAGAAATGAGAAATGGGAGAGAAAGAGGGAAGAAAAGAGAAAACTTAGCTTTGTATTACAATCAATAAGGCGCAATGGCAAATACTACAGGTAGCAGGTATCTGCAAATCAGAAAAGGGGAACTGTGTTACCCCGAATTTAACGCGAGCGAAGCTGCGGGCAAAAGCTAGTACAAAATAAAGAGAGAATAGAAAAGTTAACACGTGTTTCATACAAATAAATTCTTTCTTTCACTCTATCTTTAAGAAAAAATTGTTTGTCACTCTAACAGTAAAATAAAATCAAACCCTTTCTTAGCTTCAATAACTACCCATCAATCAGATAAAAGGAAAAATGACACGAACCTAATAACGGTTTCCTCTAAGACCTTATCGAAGGCATCGCGTTAAATCTGGACAGCTGTAAGTGGCCAGACCCATGTCACCAATACTCCAGGGAGGTGGATATTAGGAGAGGTTGTTGAGATTGGCAAGATGGCTGCGTGATGGTGAGGTCTCAAGCGGGATATTTGTCTTTTTGACAAAAAGGTCTTAGAAGTTTTGGGTACTGAGGTATTACATTTTTTTTTTAATTTATTGGTTGTTATGTTTTTGAGCCACCAAGCGGTTTAGAGAAAACACCAAGCGGTTGGTCGACTCTTTTTGGCCAAAGAATTAGCATTGCCATCTAACGCAGTAATGCTGCCAGCCTTCTGAGCATTGATGCCCTGTCTATTATTAGTTTTTTTTCCATTTGTACTTCGTAAATAATAGTTGAAATCGTTAAGTAAATAAAAATATTTAATAGTAAGTTTTCAACTCTCTATAAATATTGGCGTTTAAACTAACTAGCTAGACACATAAACAAATGCCTAAAAAAGGAATTTTAAGTGTCGGGTCATTGACGGAAGTTGAAATTATCATTGAAGTTGAGGACTTAATTTGGGTGTTGCTTATTTTTTGGGGGACTACATTTGATAAATTAATGATAAATTAGCTTCATAGGAGATTACGATACACGTACTTTTCTGTCAAATATCCAGTCAATTTTATTTTTGGAAGTATTATTTTCTAGTAAGCTAAACAAATATTTCTTAGAATTTTATCAACAATCAATTTTACAAAACTTACTTATAGTCAAAGCTGTAAAATTGACTGTAAAATTTAACCTTTATCTTCCTCATTTATTTTTCTTATCTAATTATTCCAACAGTACAAAACAACCCACTTTGCGAAAACAACAAAACTTCACGAAACCCAACAATTGCTTTAAGAAATAATCTGTATAACGTTCTAAATGTGCCAGTCTCTTTTCACCCGATTTCCTTAAGGGCCCCAGAAAAAAGGACTATTTAAATCCCTCCCCCCCTCTTCCAGAAAAGGGAAATGTCTGAAAGAATTCCTTAATTAAAGACGTTTTCACGCTTGACGATTTTTCTTCTTTGACCGTAAATCCCTTTTAGTCCATTGAGCCTTCACTTAGATTGGCGAGTAGCTTCAATTCATTTTTGTGAGTTTAGTTTTACGATTGAAAATTTATTTGAGTCTTATTGGAATTAGCCACACCTACTTCGATTCTGTTGTCACAAACTAAACTAAATCTACTCTTAAATTTAGTTTAATTCAAATGTATTCTAAAATTGATTAAAGTGACGTAACTTAACTATATTATAGTTTGACAGCATCCTACTAATATTATAAATGTGAATGTTTGTAAGGATGGATGGATGGATGTATAGATGTATGGCATGGATGTTTGTTACTCTCTTTCACGTCAAAACGGCTGATCGGATCTTGATGAAATTTGGCACAGAGGTAGATTATAGTCTGGAATAATACTTATAATATTTTTTTTTCGATAACACGTGAAATCGCGAAACCGCGGGGCGGGTCGAAACCGCGGGCATAAGCTATTTCATTATAGTTTGCCTTTATAGGACTAAACAAAACATCTCCATCATCTCCACTTGGTGCTGTGTTGTCATTGAGTTCCATCAACCATTTCCGTTTAGATTTAAATTTAAAACGATATCAAAAATAATTCGCTGTACTCATTCACAGCGTATTTCCTCAGTATATCTTATACTGCAAATAATAGCACTCGTTCCATGCAAACAGGATGCGTGTCAGCATACTTTGGAGAGGCGCCGGTATATGCTAAACGCTGTCCTTTTTATATTTATTTATGTCAAAACGCTGTTCATGCATTTTTATAAGAGTCCGCTAACCGTTCAAGAGGTTTATGTAGAACTACCTACTTTTCAAAATATTTGTTCAGGAAAACAGGAAATTGATATACGGTTTTCCTGAATTAACTATTAAAAATTATAAAAGCGAAAGTGAATTTGTTTGTTACGTCTACACGCCTAAATGGCCGAACCGATTTTGATAAATTTTAGTACAGAGATAGTTGGGACCCTGGAGACGGACATAGGCTAAAAAAGTGACAAAAGGGGAGAAAGAGGGAAGAAAAGGGGAAAGAAAGATATTTTTTTTCGATCATCACGCGGGTTAAAGTTAGCGTTAGCCCAAAGTAACTATGCCCCGCGGACGAAGTCGCGGGCGGACGCTAGTATTTTAATATTACTAAGTTTTGCAGGTTTTTTATTTTAATTTTTATCTCATTCTAAGTTTTTGCTATTAAAAAATACACTCACACTCACTCACTCTCACAAAATAGACTCAAATCTCACACTTGAAATGAATGCTTAAACAGAATAGGTACATAAAAAAAAACTCATGGTCTTTTGTAAAATCATACTTGCGACGGTGAAGGAAAATATCTTAAGAAAACTAGCATAACTTAGAGATATTTCTTGACGGCTTGTAAGATTTTAATTACACAATAAAGAAGAACAGATACTCCTATAATAAACTTGGAAAATAAACAGACATTGATCACACCCAGAGATATATGAGATGTAGCTGAATATAAGTACTATACATGGTACGACTGCCTATCTGACCTCCACAACCCCATCAGTACGGGTAAGACTGGTTGTCAGTCAGACTTGTACTGAATACCTGTACCACGTTTGCTTACCTCGTGTTTTGTTACTATACTATAACCATATTTCGGCATCATAAAAAAAAACCGGACTGCGTAGATTTAAAGGCTTGATTTTTTTGTCAGCACAAAGGGACCACAGACTTGAGTATATGGTTTTAATTTCAACTCGTTACCTTCACGCGTTCCCGAGATAAAGCTTAGTGACAAACAGACACACGGACAACAAAGTGATACAATAAGGATTCCGTTTTTTTCTTTTCAGGTACGGAACCGTAAAAATTATACACTAAAATATATCTTTGGTGGGGTGCGTAGAATCGAAAATCGCTTCAACTCTCTATTATCGAAAAGCTCAGAAAACGTTTAAATCTCAAGACATCAATACTTCCGAACTCTTTGAGCACAAATCCGATCGAAATTGCAAAGCAGTTGCTATTGTGAGCGAAAACGACTGATTCTCAACTTGTGATGCACTGCTATGCATGTTCTTGTAGACATATCTGATAGTAAAAGGGTTGGTGGCACCGTCTTACTGGAAAGTTAAACTTAATTTTACAGAGAAAAAAAAAACTTTTCCCCCACTAGGAATTACTCCTGTATCGTGAGTACAAACATTTAAAATCACATACACAAACAGCCAGACCCGGAACAAATATCTGTAGGCCATACAAATATTTGTGTCAAATTTTAAATGGTTAAACTTTCACTTAAAGTTTTAAACAAGTTGGTTTATAAATAGCACTGGCTATTTTTGACGTTGAAACTAATTGTCGATACCGTAAAATTATCAAAAATTAGATACAAAAAAATGCAGCACTTAGTTTTTTTTAATTCCCACTATGTTTGTAAGGATGTATGGATGTTTGTTACAGTTTCACGCAAAAACTCTTAAATGGATTTAAATGTAAATTTGGTAAATAGATAGTTTAAAACCTAGATTAACACATAACATACTATTTAATCCCGGGAGTTTTAGTTCTAATCATTTTATTTCGTCTCAAAAGACTAAGTTTAGTTTGAAACAGAAACTTTGGTGAAACTCATCCTCTGCAACCTTGTATACCTATCTGTCAGGTACAGAATTGAAGCAACAAGATTGTGCAAACCTATCAGACACTTCACAGAATCGTTATTTAGCTCGACATGCTTCAAAGTCGAACATTACGAGTTGATCTTCGATAGACAGCGTTTGTGGTTAGAAACATATTACTTCGTGGTTTGAGTGGGCTTTGTAATTTGTGGGTGGTGTATATAATTATTTATCACAGCATGGAGGATTTACATTTAGCTTAAAATAAACTTAATTAAAGAAATAAAGAACCATAGACAACAGCAAGCCAATAACAAGTATAGACGTAATGGAAGCAACATTAAATAACATATTTTATTTCATAGTTTCAGCAATACATGTAACACAATGAAAAAGAGGCTAAGCCTAAGACTGCCGGGGTTGCGGGTTGTTCGAAAGACATACCGCGGCCCCGGAACATTAAATGCAACAGAAGGTACATGGGTGAGTTCTAGTCAGTACAAGTCTGAAACTCCCACCCGCTCCACCCAGAGCGGGGGAAGTTATTTGATGATTTCCCATCTGCGAAAAAGGTCTTCTATTCTTTTTAAATATTTATTTAAAAACTTGAGTATTCGAATGTTTTTGCATATCAGCCTGTACTGTCACAGATTTATCAATGTTATCAGACCTCTACAGTACCCGCACATCCGTTAAACTATTCGCAGACTTAAAATAAATGTGTGCGATCTCTATGCAACACTAGTGTTTTCTAAAAAGATAGGCTGAGATCGGCCGAGGTGTGGTAAGAATAGAGTCTACTTTATTGCACACCAAAAATTGAAACACTGTTTTCAGAAATAGCTAATTCAATGGTTACAATGGCGGTCGTTATCGCTGATCAAAGACTATAAAACCACTTGACTGCGCATACGGTGCCCCGGCGCTCGAAAAGTATTAGTATTTTTTCGCCTATGTATAGGCTACGGTAGTGGTGACCATTTTAGTCCTGTCCAAGTGTGTACGCAAAACTATTAGAATAAATTATAACGTCCTAAGCAATCATAACGCATCAAAATGCCTTCATGCGCGGTGAAATGGTGTGGGAAACATTCCAAGATATCTAGTTACAAAAAGGATGGCATAACTTTTCACCGGTAACTAAACAGTATGGAAGTTATTTTAGATTTTATCAGATTATGAGCGACTTCGGGGATCTAGATAAAATGGTGGTTGGGTGAAAAAGCATACAAATTGTAGCCCGCGTTGATGTCTTTTGGAAAAAGTCTCGCTCTTTCATTACACAATTCTAATGCTTCTATCCCTTTCTTTCCCTTTGTCCCTTTATCGTAAAAATCTGTGCTGCTACCTTTATCATCTGAAGTCGATAACTCGATATCGAAAATAATAAAATTAATACAAATATTTATTTAATTCAAATACTGCAAAGACATCATATTTACTTTTAACCGACTTCAATCATTCAGAAATATGTTGATGCTCGTTTATCATTTTTTACGAAGAACAGTCAGGACCCTAAAACTTTAATTCGAAAAACATATACCTATTCATTTTAGGCGGGCCTGTTGGTCTAGTGGTTAGTGGCCCTGACTGCTGAGCCGGAGGTCGTGGGTTCGATTCCCACCCAGGACAAACTTTGTGTGATGAGCATGATTGTTTGTTCTGTGTCTGGGTGTGATTTATTTATAATATGTATGTATTTATAAATTATATAAGTATGTATATCAGTTGTCTGGTTACCATAACACAAGCTCTGCTTAGCTTGGGATCAGATAGCCGTGTGTGAGTTGTCCCAAGATATAAAAAAAAAACAATAATAACAGAATACATGTTTTTTATTAATTGAGTGAATTTGATTAAATATACAATACAAATTAAATATACAGTCAATGGTGTACCTACTTTTAATACTACACAAACAATTGAAATAAAGTTTTTTATTCAAATATATAAATTTCAAAATTAATACATAAAAAAATGTATTAATCCTACTAACCTACTATAATATTTATGAATTAAATAATATTATAAATGCGAACGTTTGTAAAGATGGATGTATGGATGTTTATTACTCTTTCACGACAAAACGGCTGAACGGATCTTGATGAAATTTAGCACAGAGGTGGATTAAAGTCTAGAATAACACATAGGATACTTTTTTTTGATATCACGCGGGTGATACTGCGGGCGCCAGTAGGTTTATTATAAAGATAACAGCTAATTTTTTAGTCAATTAGTTTTCTATCAGCTGACAATTTTATAAGAACGTACTTGTACCACATACTTTCACAAAAATACATAACGCAATTTTTTCAACAGTCTAAAAACTACCCTCAATATAAAACCCTCTTGGATTGTGGACGAATTCTATCAACCACAATAATTTGTCGTCTTGAGAACGCTTATTTATATTTCTCGAATTATTGAGTTGCTCCTTCAACTTGCAGAGATGAAGGAAATTAAATCTGCGTCACCTAGAGCAAGACTGACTCAATGCGAAACATGTACCGTACCATGTAACCGCGATGCGACAAATAGCTGCCTCCGACTTCTTTGTAATACTTCTTGAAGTCGTCGCGAACTCGTTTTGTGAGTAGTGGAGTTTCTTGCCCATTCTTCTCCATAGAGATCAACGCTTTGGAATGGGCAACTACAGTACTTTCACAAGTTATTATGCCTTGTGACCGGGACTGTAGCAGCATCATTTTTTTGTTCTTGTTTTTATGACATTCAAAAGTGCCTGTAATGGTCTAATAGAAATAAATGCTTTGAGTTTGAGTTTGAGTGAAGGCTCAACATTCTCGCAAGTGAGTTTCAAAACCATAAAACTTATTTGTGAAAGAGTTGATGGGAAATCATCAAGTTACTTCAGAATCAGATTGCTTTATTTGTAAACATAGGTCAAGTTACAACGTGTGAGGTGTAACAGATAGGTAAGTAGATACTCTATGTTTTGCCCAAAGGCGTACAAAGAGCCTCAAAGTCAGTCAGCAAAGCAGAGGGGCTTGCCAGAGCCTCCGCCTGCCGGGGTTGCGGGTTGTTCGAAAGAGATACCGCGGCCCCGGAACGTGAAGGGCAATAGAAGGAACATGGGTGGGTTTTAGTCAGTACAAGTCTGACATGCCCCCCCGCTCCACCCAGAGCGGGGGAAGTCATTGGATGATTTCCCACCAGAAAAAAAAAAAAAAAAAAGGCGTACAAATAAATTTAACTAGCGTTTGCCCGCGGCTTGACTGGCGTTAAATTCAGTGTAAGTAGTGTAACACAGTTCTTCCTGTAGTTTTTGCCCTTGCGCCTTGCGCTAACCGTGCGGTCAATTTTTTTAATATTAATTATATTAAATGAGACTTCCAAGTTGCCTTAACCAATATGGTTGTACTTTCAGGTATTGAGGCTTTCTAAACCTTTCGATTTACATGCGTGATATTGTGACTATCATCGTTTACCTGCCCTCATCTCATTGTTTCTGGGATCGGCGTAACACGTTTTCTTCTTCCATTCTCTCCTGTTAAACGTCACGGCATCGTTTACTTCTTTCTCCTTCATATCATTCCTTATACGATCTATCCATCTTTTCCTTGACTTTCATCCATCAACATTCATCTATCACTCTTTAAGTCACATGCAATATTCTCACTGGTACATTAGTCCTGTGGTAGGAACCTGAGTGCTGTATAATTCAATGCAGTTTATTTCAATGAGACGCAGACTAAGCCACAGAGTAACTTGTGCACCCACCGGTTTATTAGCCTTTAGACGTGCACCGCTGGCTTTTTATTCTGTCTCTCGTGTTTTGCGAAATGTTGAAGAGCAGCTCTGCTGTTCATTATAAAATTTTATCATCAAATCAAAATGTCAGCTGCCATCCGCAACTTTGTCCGCGTGGCATAGTTACTTTGGGCTAACGCTAACTTTAACCCGCGTGATGATCGAAAAAAATGTATCTTTCTCTCTCCATTTTTCCCTCTGTCTCCCCCCTTTTCTTACTTGTTTTTAGCTTATGTCCGTCTCCAGGGTCCCAACTATTTCTGTACCAAATTCACCAAAATTGGTTTTGTAATTTAGGCGTGAAAACGTAACAAATAAACTCACTTTCGCTTTTACAATATTAGTAAGGATTTTGTATGTAACGCCTCCAATCACAATCATAATTTTAAGGTGTTCAAAATCAAAGTATTTTATTTCACATTAGCCTACATGGACACTTATAAAATGCCGAGAAACGACCGACCCGAACTGTGCACCTTTTCACGGTTCATGTCGGAATATAAAAATATATAGTTTGACACAAGTATGAGTACACGTAATTGGCACATAGAAACTTAAATACAGTAATATTGTGCCAATGATTGGTAAAGTACAGTCAATCCAAAATTTTAGCCCAACCACGAGCCAAAATTTGATGATAGGAAATTGTAAAGTAATCAACCGTAATTGATTGCACAAGTAAATTTATACTTATGTTGCAACTTGAGTAGTATTCAATGAGCGCAGCCTTTCTCAGCAACTTGCGCTGACTAGATTTATTAGTCTCTTGATGGCAACGCGAAGTTCTCTATTCAAACGTAGTTCTTGGAGTTCTGTCAAGTTATTGTTTTAAGTTCTGGCCTAGTTTTTCTTTTGTTTGTGATAAGTGTTATTGTTGTGTTGTGTTTGGAGCCAACAGTCGTTTTAAAAGATGACTGATAAAATGACACGAAATATTTTTTCAATACAATTCCTCAAAAACTGGCTCTTATTTGCACTACGATTAGGTTCATCATGGAATGTATTGCACACTTTTTTCTCGTTTAGCACAACAAGGGCTTCATTTTTTCTGTATCATCACAGATAAACAAGTGCTGAAATCCCTAAGTCCAGCAGTATTTTTTTTAGAGCAAGGAGGTGCTTGTTTTTAAGGCCTTCATATTAATTTCATTAAAAAAACAATCAATAGAATATCACAAATAAACATTTTCATTATTAAATAACTTGCTTATAACAAGAAATTGATATCTATTTGAGTTCTCAATTTAAAATATTTTAATAGTATGCTGTTTAGCGATGTCGTTTCGCCTTTGTTTCTCCTTCAGTATGAGAAGTCAAAGCGCAAGGAAAAATTGAATTAAATCATGGTTTCATATTGATTAATGAACAAAAGTTCTTTTTGTTCTGTTACTTAATTTCTACGAAGTGTATTAACAAACGTCATTTGAGAATTTGTCAATGCAGTAGGCCTACCATGACGTTTTAAAGCAGAACTTATTCGACTGAGGGAAAGAGATGGTGCTAGACACCCTGTATGGCTCTGTCTCTTTCTCTCAGTGGAATAAGTTCTGCTTTAAGACGTCATGGTAGGGTAGCTGTTCTCGGCTCTATAACGCTCTCGTCTGGCGGCTCGTGCGTTAAATCCGCCTCGTCTGCAATGACAAAGTTTCTTCAAATTAATGTACTATTAAATCAGAGTAGGAAACAATAGAAGACTTTTTGCAGTGTTGAATTTCTATGGGAGAATTAAAACGTTGTTTGTTTGAAAATGTGGCGCACCAAACATTGACCATGGGTTGAGTGTTCAAAAAGTTACTTTTTAGAGCTACTTATAAGAGTCTCGTACCAAAAATGAAACCCATAAAAGATCACTTTGTTGACCGTCTGTCTGACACTGTCTGTCAAAACCTTTTATCTCGGGAACGCGTGAAGTTATGTAGTTGGATTGGTGTTTAAGCCATATACTTAAATTTATGGTTTCTTAGAGTAGTCAACCTTCTAAGTCTACGCAGTCAACAGATATGGTGGTTTGTGTTTAAGTTTGGACGGAACCCTCAGTGCGTGAGTCAGACATGCAATTGGTCGGTTTTTTTTGCATGTCTGTTTTGTATGATCATTTGTTCCTTCAGAGCTTCTAAACTCCTTACCGGAATTCGATAATGAGGTATCGTTAGAACTGTCTTCATCGTCCTCTGAAAATAAGTTAGTAACGTATCATAAAAAGCAGTTTAGAGCCCTATAGCGGAAAAAAAAATACTTAAACACAAACTGTTTAAGTTTGGACGGAACCCTCAGTGCGTGAGTCAGACATGCAATTGGTCGGTTTTTTTTGCATGTCTGTTTTGTATGATCATTTGTTCCTTCAGAGCTTCTAAACTCCTTACCGGAATTCGATAATGAGGTATCGTTAGAACTGTCTTCATCGTCCTCTGAAAATAAGTTAGTAACGTATCATAAAAAGCAGTTTAGAGCCCTATAGCGGAAAAAAATAAACACGCCGTGTTTAGTATCTTGCACATTTCAAAAAGGCGTCCTCTAGCGGTCAATGATTTAATACTGTAGTGTATCTATTTAATAGATATGTAAACACTGTCTTACGACCACAAGTAGTCCTTGAGCTGTCACTAATGTCAACTGTCAACATGACGGCGGAAAGTTGGAAGGGAGAAGCGTGCTGGAATTGGGCTTGGTGGTACGGTGAGCCTGTGATGTAGTTAGTTAATTGAGTTATCAACCTATCGACAAGCGGATACCACAAATACCAAAATAGGCCATACAAATATTTTTTCCGTGCGGGGATCGAAACCGCAACACGCAGCGTAGCAGTCGATCGTTCAGCCACTGCGCCAACCGTGTCGTCAATTATATAACTAGCAGTTGTATTTCACGGTATTTCCCTGACTGGAGTCTTTAAGTTCAAGGCATTCACAGGAATTGCCTGGTTAAGCAAATGACAACTTCTTAGGTTGACCTGCGAGATGCCATTAAAAAAAACACGGATTTTCTTGTGATTTCTCACCACGCGCACAGTTTGTGTTGCTGGCCAGCTTTTTCTTTATTTGAACTCAGGTTGTTTCATTACGCCGTCAGGTGGTGCGAGCGATGCTTTGTCTTGATTGGTTGATTGGTGGCACTCAGCGATACGCGATTGCAAATGGCGGTATATTTAAAATAGGTAAGAAACGGAAGGGACTAGGGCACATTCCAAAGCCTGTCAAATATCCATACATTTTACTTTTATCTCTATTTTCACTGGTAGAAAATGTTATTTTCAATGCCCTCTAGTCAGACACACAAAGACAAGTCTCCTCAACAAAGACATAAACTTTTAAATCTTTGCTTGTCACTGGGGTAGACATTCAGTAAAATCTAAAGTTTATGTCTTTGTTGAGGAGACTTGTCTATATATATAAAACGTAATTTTCGCAAATCTGTTTTTGAATAACGGACCCTGAACATAAAAGGAAAAATATTTACTCTTGAAGGTCATCCGTACTTAAGTTTCCGAGTTTATGGCAAAAAAAAAACATCAAAAAGGTTGTTTATAAGGGATGAAACGTGTTCACAATAACCAATATAAGGTTGCCGCGAAGAAATTTCGTAAACATCCTTGTTATTAGTTACAAACAGTCCCAGATTAAATTTCAAAACACTTTGTCGGCTTCAAAGATATTCTACCGCGTTAAGACTGATAAGACAAGGTTCTCGTGTGGTCAGAATCTTGAAACGCCGAAATTTCAACCTTAATTTTATTAAGTTAGAATGCACTTTGCCGCGAAATTGGAAAGACATAAACGTTGATAATGTACCACGTTAATTTTACAGCTACGAGGTTAATTTTACGCAGCTTTCAGCTCTGTTTACTTGAGATAGGGTTCAAATGCGTTTTTGATGGGTTCAGGTTTAAGTTTGCAGGGTTGGATGGTGTCTCGTTACTCTAATGGAAGAGTTAGGTTAGGTGTCAGGATACCAACGTTTGATAGAAGTTATATTTTAGGAAACAAATTAATGTCAATAACGTTTAGTTGTTCTGGTTGTGTTTGAATTTTACAACAATACTAGCTGTGCCCAACGGTTTCACCCGCTGAGGTTTAGGGGTATGAAAAATAGATGTTAGCCGATTCTCAGACCTACCCAGTATGTACTCAAAATTTCATAAGAATCGGTCGAGCCGTTTCGGAGGAGTACGGTAACTAACATTGTGACACGGAAATTTTATATATTAGATACCTATCTTTCTAGAAATGACAAGCTTCTGATATTACACCAAAAATAGAACAACATTATCATTTGAATTGAATTTTAGTTAAATGCAATTTCATTCAGTAAAATCTTTAGCTTCACGGGACAACAGATTTAGGTATTTGGTTTTTATTTCAACGCGGTACATCAACCTCAACGCCTTTCTAAGATAAAGGGTCTTTACAGGCAGACAGACAGACGTAAAAGTGATCCGATTAGTTTTTTTTTTTTTTTTAAACGTTGCCTCACACTAGGAATTTCTCCTGTATCGTGGGTGCGTTTACAAACATTTAAATTCACATACACAAACAGCCAGACCCGAAACATCTATCTGTACGTCATACAAATATTTGTTTCGTGCGGGAATCGAACCCGTGACACGTAGCGCAGCAGTCGATCGCTCAGCCACTGCGCCAACCGTGCCGTCGAGTTCCTTTTATTGTTTTTGAATCCTTTTATTCTTTCTTACAGAACCCCTAAAAAATTTTTTATAATGAGGAATGTAATGAGGAGGGACGAAGCACATGTGACTAAAAGAGTCATGGATCGAAATGTTGATGGACGGAGACAGAGAGGAAGGGCAAAGAAAAGATGGATGGATTGTGTAAGGAATGATATGAAGGAGAAAGGAGTTAATGTTTCCGAGATGTTTGATTGGGGGAATGGAAGAAGAAAACGTGTTACGCCGACCCCAAATAGAATGCGACAAAGGCAGGAAAATTATGACAGAACCTTAAAAAACCTGAGTTAAACATACTACTATATAAATAAATATCTTGGGACAACTCACACACGGCTATCTGATCCCAAGCTAAGCAGAGCTTGTGTTATGGTAATCAGACAACTGATATATATACTTACATAATTTATAAATACAAACATATTATAGATAAATCACACCCAGACACAGAACAAACAATCATGCTCATCACACAAAGTTTGTCCTGGGTGGGAATCGAACCCACGACCTCCGGCTCAGCAGTCAGGGCCACTAACCACTAGACAAACAGGCCCGTCAATCAAAATCATCAAATGACTTCCCCCGCTCTGAGCGGAGCGGGGGGGCATGTCAGACTTTTACTGACTAAAACCCACCCATGTTCCTTCTATTGCGTTTTGTTCTTCGTGCTTTACGTTCCGAACCCTTATTGGATCACTTTGTTGTCCGTCTATCTGTCAAGACCTTTGATCTCGGGAACGCGTGAAGGTATTGAGTTGAAATTAGACCATATTATACTCAAGTCCCTTTGTGATGTGAAACAACCCTCTAAGTTTACGCAATCAAAAGATATGACTGTTTATGGCGCAGAAATTTCGAAAATTTACAATAATTCTTAAAAAACAAAGCTTTGCGGAAATCATACCTAACTTAATGCAAAAATATTATAATCAAAATCTCATCCATGGTTTAAGTACATCTTCTTAAACGAACTCAAACTCAAAGCATTTATTTCAATTAGACCATTACAGGCACTTTTGAATGTCAAGAAACAAAATGATGGAGTTACGTCTCCACGCCTAAATGGCTAAACCGATTTTGATGAATTTTGGTACAGAGATAGTTGAGACCCTGGAGACGGACATAGGCTATTTTTTTAAAGTGAGAAATTAGGTTAAAAGAGGGAAGAAAAGGGAAAACTTTGCTAGTACAATCAATAAGTCACAAGGGCAAAAACTACAGGTCGCAGGTACCTGCAAATTAGGAAAGGGGAACTGTGTTGCCCCGAATTTAACGCGAGCGAAGCCACGGGCAAAAGCTAGTAAATAATAAAAACGAAAAAATTAAAATTAATATTGAAAATATTTGTAGTCAAAAAACTAAATCTAGCCACAGGCACAATACACCAAAAACATGATGAGAAAAGTGATCCCACACGAAAATCTCATACTATAATTATTTGAAGAGAACAAAGCTGTAATTACATTTAAAACGAAACGTAACTACCGCTCAGCTGTTATTCATCAAAATTGTTTGACGTGTGACACTGTGAGGTAACATAGATCGTATAATGAAAGGAGATATGTTAAAGTATCTTGCTACCCGACTTAAAAAGGAGGAGGTTCTCATTTCGGTGTAATCTTTTTTTTGTTACCATTTGTTGTAGATACTTTTTCACTGCATATTATAGAGGTTTTGAATAGAATAAGAACGTACCTTGTACCACATACTTTCACATACGCAATTTTTTCAACAGTCTAAAAACTACCCTCAATATAAAACCCTCTTGGATTGTGGACGAATTCTATCAACCACAATAATTTGTCGTCTTGTGAACGCTTATTTATATTTCTCGAATTATTGAGTTGCTCCTTCAACTTGCAGAGATGAAGGAAATTAAATCTGCGTCACCTAGAGCAAGACTGACTCAATGCGAAACATTTCGCCATGTAACCGCGATGCGACAAATAGCTGCCTCCGACTTCTTTGTGGTACTTCTTGAAGTCGTCGCGAACTCGTTTTGTGAAGGCACAACATTCTCGCAAGTGAGTTTCAAAACCATGAAACTTATTTGTGAAAGAGTTGATGGGAAATCACCAAGTTACTTCAGAATCAGATTGCTTTATTTAATTAATTAATATCTTGGGACAACTCACACACGGCTATCTGATCCCAAGCTAAGCAGAGCTTGTGTTATGGTAACCAGACAACTGATATACATACTTATATAATTTATAAATACATACATATTATAGATAAATCACACCCAGACACAGAACAAACAATCATGCTCATCACACAAAGTTTGTCCTGGGTGGGAATCGAACCCACGACCTCCGGCTCAGCAGTCAGGGCCATATTGTAAACATAGGTCAAGTTACAACGTGTGAGGTGTAACAGATAGGTAAGTAGATACTCTATGTTTTGCCCAAAGGCGTACAAATAAGTTAAACTAGCGTTTGCCCGCGGCTTGACTCGCGTTAAATTCAGGGTAACACAGTTCCCCATTCCTGAAATGCAGGTACCAACCTGTAGTTTTTGCCCTTGCGCCTTGCGCCAACCGTGCGGTCAAATTTTTAAATATTAATTATATTAAATGAGACTTCCAAGTTGACTTAACCAATATGGTTGTACTTTCAGGTATTGAGGCTTTCTAAACCTTTCGATTTACATGCGTGATATTGTGACCATCATCGTTTTCCTGCCCTCATCTCATTGTTTCTGGGATCGGCGTAACACGTTTTCTTCTTCCATTCTCTTCTGTCAAACGTCACGGCATCGTTTACTTCTTTCTCCTTCATATCATTCCTTATACGATCTTTCCATCTTTTCCTTGGCTTTCATCCATCAACATTCATATGTATCACTCTTTTACTCACATGCAATATTCTCACTGGTACATTAGTCCAGTGGTAGGAACCTGAGTGCTGTATAATGCAATGCAGTTTATTTCAATGAGACGCAGACTAAGCCACAGAGTAACTTGTGCACCCACCGGTTTATTAGCCTTTAGACGTGCACCGCTGGCTTTTTATTCTGTCTCTCGTGTTTTGCGAAATGTTGAAGAGCAGCTGTTCATTATAAAATTTTATCATCAAATCAAAATGTCAGCTGCCATCCGCGACTTTGTCCGCGTGGCATAGTTACTTTGGGCTAACGCTAACTTTAACCCGCGTGATGATCAAAAAAAATGTATCTTTCTCTTCCTTTTTTCCTCTGTCTCCCCCCTTTTCTTACTTGTTTTTAGCTTATGTCCGTCTCCAGGGTCCCAACTATTTCTGTACCAAATTCACCAAAATTGGTTTTGTAATTTAGGCGTGAAAACGTAACAAATAAACTCACTTTCGCTTTTACAATATTAGTAAGGATTTTGTATGTAACGCCTCCAATCACAATCATAATTTTAAGGTGTTCAAAATCAAAGTTTTTTATTTCACATTAGCCTACATGGACACTTATAAAATGCCGAGAAACGACCGACCCGAACCGTGCACATTTTCACGGTTCATGTCGGAATATAAAAATATATAGTTTGACACAAGTATGAGTACACGTAATTGGCACATAGAAACTTAAATACAGTAATATTGTGCCAATGATTGGTAAAGTACAGTCAATCCAAAATTTGAACCCAACCACGAGCCAAAATTTGATGATAGGAAATTGTAAAGTACTATAATCAACCGTAATTGATTGCACAAGTAAATTTATACTTATGTTGCAACTTGAGTAGTATTCAATGAGCGCAGCCTTTCTCAGCAACTTGCGCTGACTAGATTTATTAGTCTCTTGATGGCAACGCGAAGTTCTCTATTCAAACGTAGTTCTTGGAGTTCTGTCAAGTTATTGTTTTAAGTTCTGGCCTAGTTTTTCTTTTGTTTGTGATAAGTGTTATTGTTGTGTTGTGTTTGGAGCCAACAGTCGTTTTAAAAGATGACTGATAAAATGACACGAAATATTTTTTCAATACAATTCCTCAAAAACTGGCTCTTGCAGTGCAAATGCACTACGATTAGGTTCATCATGGAATGTATTGCACACTTTTTTCTCGTTTAGCACAACAAGGGCTTCATTTTTTCTGTATCATCACAGATAAACAAGTGCTGAAATCCCTAAGTCCAGCAGTATTTTTTTTAGAGCAAGGAGGTGCTTGTTTTTAAGGCCTTCATATTAATTTCATTAAAAAAACAATCAATAGAATATCACAAATAAACATTTTCATTTATAAAATAACTTGCTTATAACAAGAAATTGATATCTATTTGAGTTCTCAATTTAAAATATTTTAATAGTATGCTGTTTAGCGATGTCGTTTCGCCTTTGTTTCTCCTTCAGTATGAGAAGTCAAAGCGCAAGGAAAAATTGAATTAAATCATGGTTTCATATTGATTAATGAACAAAAGTTCTTTTTGTTCTGTTACTTAATTTCTACGAAGTGTATTAACAAACGTCATTTGAGAATTTGTCAATGCAGTAGGCCTACCATGACGTTTTAAAGCAGAACTTATTCGACTGAGGGAAAGAGATGGTGCTAGACACCCTGTATAGCTCTGTCTCTTTCTCTCAGTGGAATAAGTTCTGCTTTAAGACGTCATGGTACCCTACCATGAGCTGTTCTCGGCTCTATAACGCTCTCGTCTGGCGGCTCGTGCGTTAAAGCCGCCTCGTCTGCAATGACAAAGTTTCTTCAAATTAATGTACTATTAAATCAGAGTAGGAAACAATAGAAGACTTTTTGCAGTGTTGAATTTCTATGGGAGAATTAAAACGTTGTTTGTTTGAAAATGTGGCGCACCAAACATTGACCATGGGTTGAGTGTTCAAAAAGTTACTTTTTAGAGCTACTTATAAGAGTCTCGTACCAAAAATGAAACCCATAAAAGATCACTTTGTTGACCGTCTGTCTGACACTGTCTGTCAAAACCTTTTATCTCGGGAACGCGTGAAGTTATGTAGTTGGATTGGTGTTTAAGCCATATACTTAAATTTATGGTTTCTTAGAGTAGTCAACCTTCTAAGTCTACGCAGTCAACAGATATGGTGGTTTGTGATTAAGTTTGGACGGAACCCTCAGTGCGTGAGTCAGACATGCAATTGGTCGGTTTTTTTTGCATGTATGTTTTGTATGATCATTTGTTCCTTCAGAGCTTCTAAACTCCTTACCGGAATTCGATAATGAGGTATCGTTAGAACTGTCTTCATCGTCCTCTGAAAATAAGTTAGTAACGTATCATAAAAAGCAGTTTAGAGCCCTATAGCGGAAAAAAAAATACTTAAACACAAACTGTTTAAGTTTGGACGGAACCCTCAGTGCGTGAGTCAGACATGCAATTGGTCGGTTTTTTTTGCATGTCTGTTTTGTATGATCATTTGTTCCTTCAGAGCTTCTAAACTCCTTACCGGAATTCGATAATGAGGTATCGTTAGAACTGTCTTCATCGTCCTCTGAAAATAAGTTAGTAACGTATCATAAAAAAAGCAGTTTAGAGCCCTATAGCGGAAAAAATAAATACACCGTGTTTGGTATCTTGCACATTTCAAAAAGGCGTCCTCTAGCGGTCAATGATTTAATACTGTAGTGTATCTATTTATTAGATATGTAAACACTGTCTTACGACCACAAGTAGTCCTTGAGCTGTCACTAATGTCAACTGTCAACATGACGGCGGGAAGGTGGAAGGGAGAAGCGTGCGCTGGACTTGGGCTTGGTGGTACGGTGAGCCTGTGATGTAATTAGTTAATTGAGTTATTAACCTATCGACAAGCGGATACCACAAATACCAAAATAGGCCATACAAATATTTTTTCCGTGCGGGGATCGAAACCGCAACACGCAGCGTAACAGTCGATCGTTCAGCCACTGCGCCAACCGTGTCGTCAATTATATAACTAGCAGTTGTATTTCACGGTATTCCCTGACTGGAGTCTTTAATTTCAAGGCATTCACAGGAATTGCCTGTTTAAGCAAATGACAACCTCTTAGGTTGACCTGCGAGATGCCATTAAAAAAAAACACGGATTTTCTTGTGATTTCTCACCACGCGCACAGTTTGTGTTGCTGGCCAGCTTTTTCTTTATTCGAACTCAGGTTGTTTCATTACGCCGTCAGGTGGTGCGAGCGATGCTTTGTCTTGATTGGTTGATTGGTGGCACTCAGCGATACGCGATTGCAAATGGCGGTATAATTAAAATAGGTAAGAAACGGAAGGCACTAGGGCACATTCCAAAGCCTGTCAAATATCCATACATTTTACTTTTATCTCTATTTTCACTGGTAGAAAATGTTATTTTCAATGCCCTCTAGTCAGAGACACAAAGACAAGTCTCCTCAACAAAGACATAAACTTTAGACAACATTTTACTGAATGTCTACCCCAGTGTCAAGCAAAGATATAAAACGTAATTTTCGCAAATCTGTTTTTGAATAACGGACCCTGAACATAAAAGGAAAAATATTTACTCTTGAAGGTCATCCGTACTTAAGTTTCCGAGTTTATGGCAAAAAAAAAACATCAAAAAGGTTGTTTATAAGGGATGAAACGTGTTCACAATAACCAATATAAGGTTGCCGCGAAGAAATTTCGTAAATATCCTTGTTATTAGTTACAAACAGTCCCAGATTAAATTTCAAAACACTTTGTCGGCTTCAAAGATATTCTACCGCGTTAAGACTGATAAGACAAGGTTCTCGTGTGGTCAGAATCATGAAACGCCGAAATTTCAACCTTAATTTTATTAAGTTAGAATGCACTTTGCCGCGAAATTGGAAAGACATAAACGTTGATAATGTACCACGTTAACTTTACAGCTACGAGGTTAATTTTTACGCAGCTTTCAGCTCTCTTTACTTGAGATAGGGTTCAAATGCGTTTTTGATGGGTTCAGGTTTAAGTTTGCAGGGTTGGATGGTGTCTCGTTACTCTAATGGAAGAGTTAGGTTAGGTGTCAGGATACCAACGTTTGATAGAAGTTATATTTTAGGAAACAAATTAATGTCAATAACGTGAAGTTGTTGTGGTTGTGTTTGATTTTAGAACAATATATATTTCTAGAAATGACGGGCTTCTATAACCAAAAATAGAACAACATTAGGTATCATTTAAATTGAATTTTAAATAAATGCAATTTCATTCAGTAAAATCTTTAGCTTCAAGGGACGACAGATTTAAGTATTTGGTTTTATTGCAACTCGGTACATCAACCTCAACACCTTTCCAAGATAAAGGGTCTTTACAGACAGACAGAAAGACAGCAAAGTGATCCTATAAGGGTTTCTTTTATTCTTTTTAAAGTACAAAACCCCCTAAAAATATAATGAGGAATGTAATGAGGAAGCACATGTGACTAAAAGAGTGATGGATCGGAATGTTGATGGACGGAGACAGAGAGGAAGGCCTAAGAAAAGATGGATGGATTGTGTAAGGAATGATAGAAAGGAGTAAATGATGCCGTGACGTCTGATTGGGGAGAATGGAAGAAGAAAACGTGTAACGCCGACCCCAAATAGAATGCGACAAAGGCAGGAAAATTATGACAGAACCTTAAAAAACCTGAGTTAAACATACTACTATATAAATAAATAAATAAATATCTTTGGACAACTCACACACGGCTATCTGATCCCAAGCTAAGCAGAGCTTGTGTTATGGTAACCAGACAACTGATATACATACTTAGATAATTTATAAATACATACATATTATAGATAAATCACACCCAGACACAGAACAAACAATCATGCTCATCACACAAAGTTTGTCCTGGGTGGGAATCGAACCCACGACCTCCGGCTCAGCAGTCTGGGCCACTAACCACTAGACCAACAGGCCCGTCATATACATCATCATCATCATCATTAGGCTATATTAGTCCACTTCTGGGCATAGCCCTCCCCTAATGAGCGCCATAGCGCCCTGTCTTCAACTTGCCGCATCCAGCATCTGCCTGCAGTCTTTCTTAGATCGTCATCCCACATGGTCGGAGGGCATACTGACATAAAAGTTTTTCTATCGTTTGAAGATGGCATCACCTGCTAAGCCTTTTCCCCGACTATACTGGTGTCGGATTCCAATCTAAATGGATGCAGCTGACGACAACCCAGCTAGGACATTGTAATGATTGGTTGTCACGCGTTCCCGAGATAAAACATAGTGTGCACACACGCACACACACAAACACACCCACACACATCCTCACACCCAGCCACACACTATTTTAGGTTTTTATGTTATTAGGTCTTATTTTGTTTAATTTTAGTTTTTATTTATGGTTTCTTTTTAATTCACTTTTTTGTGTACCTACTGCTTTTACTATTTTCTTACCTGTTATTGGAGAGCCGCCTCCTAGCACAGGTACCTATATCTTTTACTTAAAATGAGGTCCCAATGTAATATTTACTGTAAAAAGGTTAATTGCAGAAACGCGGTTGTACACGTTTCTGCAATTAACCTTTTTATTGATTAGTGTATCGTAAAATTTAGAGGCCTCAATCATTATAAACACAACTGTTACTTTGTTAAAAAAATACATCTAGCCAGAATTCCTTACCTTAGTATCTTACTGAAGTAACGTCTAGACACTTCAAACATTTCTGTTGATCTAGCTAGTCTGTAAATTTGTATATGCCAAGGTTATACAAATTCCGCAGTTCTTAACTTTCACAAAGTAATAGGTTTCTTAGAAAAATATTATGGTTCATAACTAAAATGAATAATTTCTTAATCTTGCACTTACCTACTTACTTTTAATATTTTAGTTTCATACCTCAAAAGAAAAAAACGGAACACTTTTTTTTTTCGGGTGGGAAATTACCAAATTACTTCCCCCGCTCTGGGCGGAGCGGGGGGCATGTCAGACTTTTACTGACTAAAACCCACCCATGTTCCTTCTATTGCCCTTTACGTTCCGAACCCTTATTGGATCACTTTGTTGTCCGTCTATCTGTCAAGATCTTTGATCTCGGGAACGCGTCGAGGAATCGAGTTGAAATTAGATCATATACTCAAGTCCCTTTGTGCTGTGAAACAACCCTCTTAGTTAACGCAATCAAAATATATGGCTGTTTATGAGGCAAGTTTGTACGAAACCCTCGTTACGCGAGTCTGACTCGCTTTTTTTTTAAATACCCTAGTGATACTTTTAAGAAATAATAAATATTAAAAAAAATAGAAGATTTTTTTTTGGGTGGGAAACCATCAAATAACTTTCTCCCGCTCTGGGCGGAGCGGGGGGGAGTGTCAGACTTTAACTTACTAAAACCCACCCGTCTTACTATTGCCCTTTACGTTCCGGGGCCGCGGTATTTCTTTCGAACAACCCGCAACCCCGGCAGGCAAATAGAAGATCTTCGATTTTTATTTAATAAACAAACAATTATTTATACTATTTTTAATAAATGCATAAGGAACCAAAAAAAAAGAACATTTTGCACGTCGTGACAGCGACAGATAGGTCACCACTCAGCATGATGCTGTGCTATGGGAGCCCACAGTATAGCGCTGGTTTTCAGTGGTCAACCCGTGAATGAAACGTAGGGAAGTAGGTAGTTATTTAATAAATCATTTATATGATAGAACAAAATACACAATACAGGAATCAACAAGAATAATTAGGATAAAGTCAAGACAGCATACATAAATATGTATTATATATACTCAAATCCTTACTAATATTATAAAAGCGTAAGTGAGTTTGTTTGTTTGTTACCTCTTCACGCTTTAATGGCTAAACCGATTTTGATAAATTTTGGTACAGAGATAGTTGGGAACCAGGAGACGGACATAGGGGAAAACTTAGCGTAGCTATTACAAATCAATAAGGCGCAAGGGCAAAAACTACAGGTAGCAGATAGCTGCAAATCAGGAAAGAGGAACTCTGTTACCCCAAATTTAACGCGAGCGAAGCCGCGGGCAAAACCTAGTACAAAATAAAAAAGTAAGAATTAAAATTACAAAATAAAATAAAAAAACCCAATGAACTTACGTGATTCTAAAAAAAATAGAATTATATCCTTACTAATATTATAAAAGCGAAAGTGAGTTTGTTTGTTTGTTTGATACGTCTTCAAGCCTTAATGGCAAAACCGATTTTAATGAATTTTGGTACAGAGCTAGTTGGGACCCTGGAGACGGACATAGGCTACCTTTATTTAAAAAAAAAGTGAGAAATGAAGGAGAAAGAGGGAAGAAAAGTGAAAACTTAGCTTTGCTATTACAATAAATAAGGCGCAAGGGCAAAAACTACAGGTAGCAGATACCTGCAAATCAGGAAAGGGGAACTCTGTTACCCAAAATTTACGCGAGCGAAGTCGCGGGCAAAAGCTAGTAAATAATAAAAACGAAAAAATTAAAATTAATATTGAAAATATTTGTAGTCAAAAAACTAAATCTAGCCACAGGCACAATACACCAAAAACATGATGAGAAAAGTGATCCCACACGAAAATCTCATACTATAATTATTTGAAGAGAACAAAGCTGTAATTACATTTAAAACGAAACGTAACTACCGCTCAGCTGTTATTCATCAAAATTGTTTGACGTGCGACACTGTGAGGTAACATAGATCGTATAATGAAAGGAGATATGTTAAAGTATCTTGCTACCCGACTTAAAAAGGAGGAGGTTCTCATTTCGGTGTAATCTTTTTTTTGTTACCATTTGTTGTAGATACTTTTTCACTGCATATTATAGAGGTTTTGAATAGAATAGAACATAATTTATTGCACACCAAAAATTTAAACATTTTAACAAGTCTATGTTTACAATGGCGGTCGTGTCGCTAATAGCAATAAGCTTTCAGACAACCTTTGGATGTCCATCCAAAGGTTTTACGAATTGAAAGAAACTAGTTGGCGCCCGTGGTTTCGCCCGCGTGATATCAAAAAAAACCGGCCAAGAGCGTGTCGGGCCACGCTCAGTGTAGGGTTCCGTAGTTTCCCGTCCGTCACAATAAGTGTTCCCACTTATGAGTTTAAAGGTGGAAGAGGAAATTATTTTGTACAACTTTTTGTCTTTTTTGTACAAAAACTGTTGTGTCAATCAAGTTCAAAATGATTTTCCTAGAAAGTCCTTATAAAGTTCTACTTTTCAGATTTTTTTCATATTTTCTAAACTTATGGTTCAAAAGTTAGAGGGGAGGGGACACATTGTTTTTTACTTTTGGAGCGATTATTTCCGAAATTATAGACATTATCAAAAAATGATTTTAGTAAACCCCTATTCATTTTTTAATACCTTTCCAACAATATATCACACGTTAGGGTTGAAATTAAAAAAAAAATCACTTCCCACTTTACATATAGGGTGGCTACCCTAATAAAACATTTTTTTCCAATTTTTATTTTACCACTTTGTCGGCGTGATTGATATACATATTGGTACCAAATTTCAGCTTTCTAGTGCTAACGGTCACAGAGATTAAGCGAGGACGGACGGACGGACAGACATACACGGCGAAACTATAAGGGTTCCTAGTTGACTACGGAACCCTAATAAAAAAGTATTGTTTGTGTTATTCCAGACTATAATCTACCCCTGTGCCAAATTTCATCAAGATCCGTTTTGACGTGAAAGAGTAACAAACATCCATACATCCGTCCTCACAATCATTCGCGTTTATAATATTAGTAGGTAACAGGGGTTGTCAAGAGTTACCTACTGCTACTACAACACAAACAAATTAAAAGAATAATTGGTACAGAAAGCTCAAACTCTTGGATACGGCTTGTGTTATTAGGAGGTTCCTTTCTCTGGGGCCCTGTCACAGCCGGTAGCTTGGACCCTATCCCGATATTATTTTTTGTTTAAGGTATACTTTAACAAGAAATATGTAAAATTATGTGTAAAAATTAATAAACAACAATGTGTTTTATAAAAATATTATGTGGTAGACAAAATAATAAGATAAGTGTTAAACATTGTTTGGAAACTTTAATAACATTACAGGGAAAGTGAATATGAAATAATATATCTTAGCTATACTTTTTGAAATCATACTATTTGAAAAGCTCATATTATATTTCTTATGACAGCACATTATGACCACATTTTAAGTGCAGTTAAAGGTGGCGCTGCTTGTCGAGAAAAAATGCATCAATACGTCAATCATGGTACATTTAATTTAGTTCTATTATTTCCCACTTGCCCAGATAATTTGACTGAAGTGTTGTTGGATTGATTTGTCAAAGCTAATCAACGCTTGATGCGGTAACGACTCGTTGACGACCTCATCGATTGGTTACCAGCTAAACAAACAAATGACATGCGTTTTGCAACACATACTGAGAAGAAATAAAGTTCTAGAAACTGCTTAGAGTATCTCAAGAGACATCGCATCACGCCTCCCGCGAAAGATAGAATGGTCGCCTTTTGTTAGGGATCCGTAACCTCAAAAGGAGTAAACAGAGCCCTTTTTTTTTCGGGTGAGAAATCATCCAATGACTTCCCCCGCTCTGGGTGGAGCGGGGGGGCATGTCAGACTTGTACTGACTAAAACCCACCCATGTTCCTTCTATTGCCCTTTACGTTCCGAGGCCGCAGTATCTCTTTCGAACAACCCGCAACCCCGGCAGGCGGTGCCCCTGGTCGCACAATGGTCCACTGCAAGGACTAAGTGCGGACACCGGACCCCCCCCCCCCCAAGAAGCGGGGTCCACATGAAGAAGAAGCAACACTCTGTTGTCCTGTCTGTCTATCAAGACCCTTTATCTCAGAACGCGTGGAGGTATCGAGTTAAATTTAAACCAATTACTCAAGTTTGTGGTCTTTCGGAGCTGTGAAAAAACAACAGCTCTAATTTTACGCAGTTAAAAGGCTGTTTATGTCGCATGAATGTGGATGGTTATAGCAGTTGAGTTGAGGAAGGCCAGACAAACTATGGATGGAATGGTGTGGCAAGAATGGAGGTGTCCGATGAGATAACGTACGGAACCCTTGGTGCGCGAGTCTGATTCGCTCTTGGCCGGTTTTGTTACATTAATTGCGCCTACTATCTAAAACCAGTTGATCAAGCTTCATTTTTTTATCTTTGTCCCACTCTAGGAATTTCTCCTGTATCGTGGGTGCGTTTACAAACATTTAAACTCACATACACAAACAGCCAGACCCGAAACAACTACCTGTAGGTCATACAAATATATGTTCCGTACGAAGTTTGAACCCGCGACACGCAGCCCAGCAGTCAATCGCTCAGGCACAGCGTCAACCGTGCTGTCAGATAATAATGGTTAATTGCAACAGGTTAAATGATTGAATTGCCGACCCTAACGTGTCCGAGTAAAGCCGTTTTTTACTTTCTTCAAGTTCGTTTACCACCTCTTTTTTCTCAAGGTAGGAATTTAATTTAATAATAATAATAATAATATAATAATAATAAATCGTTTAATATAATAATGTCTAGATTCTAAGATCTATGACTGTAAGTTTCAGGCATAATTTCCTCAACATTCTCACGTATAATGCTGAAACAAACACAGTTTAGTCTATGTTTTCGTACGGTGACGCGTGACGCTGGTGTTGCCAATATTCTTAGCTTACGTTATGTTGAACAGAGGTAAAAAAAAAAAGAATCATCAAAATCTGTTCACCCAGACCAGAGTTATGAGGTAACAAACACAAAAAAAAAAAAAAATAAAAAAAAAAAAAAACATACAGTCGAATTGAGAACCTCCTCCTTTTTTGAAGTCGGTTAAAAATAATTGAAAATGAAAACATGTTTCTAATTTAATAAATTGTAAGTTCAGTTAAAATAAGTTTGCTAATCTGTATAACCTTTTTCATACATGGTAGCTAATTGTTATGTTACCTTTTTTTTTGGGGTGGAAAATCTTCACCTTAGATTATTATCTGGTTTGAACGTCCTTAAAATTAAAAATTAAAGTTGATTTGAAAAATTATTTCAATTAAACAACGTATATTTAGGGATTATAAATCCCCGTCATATGCCAGCCTTCATTTGATGTGTCCATAGTTTTTGTATCCAATTCCAATTTTACCCCAAGCTCTTCCAACGACATGTAAACCATAATTCATTATCAATACAGTCAACCATATTTTGTACCAGAAGCTTGACAGTTCTGTCACTTTTCCACACATTGCGACGTCACACCTGTCAGGTGACGCAACCTAAACATGCTTCGCTTGAATAATTTACAGTCGGTTCGCAGTTAGGTACCTTTATAATGTTGGTTTGTTTAGTAACAACATATTTTATTGTTGTTTTTCAAATGAATTTCGACGAGAACAGTGCTCAACGCTTGTGGGTTTGTTAAACATTTTGTTTCTGTATTCTGTACTCATTATTTTCGTGTTCCATGTTTGAAAGATTGTGTTTGTTTTGTTTTGTGGTGTTAAAAATGGTTCGTTTTGTTTGTAGAGTGTTTATAGGTGTTATTATAATGATTGGACAAACGTAAGTCAATATTTTCTTGTCTATTTGATTGTCTGTCTATTTGACGAAGCTGTTTGCCCAAATCTAGACTTGATTAATAAAACTCCTCCTTTTTTGTAGTCAGTTAATAAGCTAGCCTTGTCAGGCTAGCTAATCAGATAGCCCAATCAGCGCGCCGCGTAATGACAGTCGATGTTAGCATCCCTCATGACGAGAACCTCGTGAAAGCGAGAAACAGAAACAACCAAAACATCTCGACTTGGTACACGAGGTTGTCGACATATGGAATGTTAACTCGGCTATCATTGTGCCGATTGTCCTCGATTGTCATTGGTACAGAGATAGTTGAGACCCTGGAGACGACGGACATAGGCTATTTTTTTTCAATAAAAGGAAGAAATGAGGAAGAAAGAGGGAAGAAAAGGGAAAACTTAGCTTTGCTATTACAATAAATCAGGCGCAAGGGCAAAACTACAGGTAGCAAGTACCTGCAAATCAGGAAAGGGGAACCGTGTTACCTCGAATTTAACGCGAGCGAAGCCGCGGGAAAAAGCTAGTAATTAATACAGAAATCTCGATTTGTTGTCAAATTATAAAATCCGTGTGCAATTTTTATGGTAGTTTTCACTTCCATGCGGGCGAAGCCGCGGTAAAACCGAATAATATCGAATAAAGTGCCATTGCAGTGCAAAAAAGCTTCGAATTCTAAATCCTCGCGACGTGATTATAAAAAAAAACTAAAATTGGAAAAGAACAAAACGTAATGAAAGAAAAATATGAAGAGGTTTATACCGAAATTATAATTCACAAACTCTCGCGATCATGCCAAGAAAATGTCTAAGTCGAGTTTTTCAATAAAAAAGTGAATTCTGAAGAAAGTTAGAAATTACTGAAAGTTTTCTCTTGTATTTTTCATTGTTATTATTTTTTGAAACTTGACAATAAGTCATTTATTATGAAAGTAGATTCAATTTCTAGATACGACTTTTTATGTCTCATTAACACTACAAATCGCAAATGTCATAGGAACTGTAAGGCACTACAAAAACACTACAGGAAAGGAAAAAAAGCAACCCCAACAACCCCAATAGGATCACTTGTCTGTCTCTCACGTGTCTGTCTGTCAAAAGCCTGCCAAAAAAAAAACAAAAGTCATTTATTTAAATTAGGCTGATATAAAGCACTTTTTGAACGTCAAAATACAAGATAGAGTCCCACAAAAACGCCCTGCCCCTCGCCACTTCCTAGTATTTTATCTCGGGAACGCGTAGAGATATCAAAGTAAAATTAAAACCATATACTCAAGTCTCATGAAGCTGTTAAAAAATAACCGTCTACGTCTGTGCAGTCAAAATATATGGCCGTTTATGTTAAAAGTTTGCACGAAACCATCAGTGCACAAGTCCGACATGACCGTTTAAAAAAAAAAATATAGTTTTTAATCCAATTAACTATAAACTAACTTTAATTTTTCCGGTGCAGTATACATTTAATCTTCTTTATTCTCTTATAAAAAATTAAGGCCTTTTTTTTTCGGGTGGGAAATCATCCAATGACTTCCCCCGCTCTGGGCGGAGCAGGGGGGCATGTCAGACTTGTACTGACTAAAACCCACCCATGTTCCTTCTATTGCCCTTTACGTTCCGGGGCCGCGGTATCTCTTTCGAACAACCCGCAACCCCGGCAGGCGGAGGCCCTGGCAAGCCCCTCTGCTTTGCTGACTCTCTTTGAGGCGCGCGTGAAACACGAACGCGCCGTCGACACGGCCTGTCGTCAATAGACGGACAGACGGTGAGCTACCCATTGCTCACCGTCCACAGGCCCGCATCTACGGTGGCCGGGAGTCGTCTCGCGGCGGCCGGCGCCCTGGGCGTCTCCCGTGGCGGCTGGGTTGGCCTGATGTTCTCTCCCTCAAACGCCCGGCCACCTCCTTTGCTAGCATTACTGCTTCGCAGAAGGAGGTGACCGCTTCCCATTCCCGCTCACTCCGGACCATAGCCTGAACCAGGCTATGGTCAACCAAAATTAAGGCCTTAAACTGAGATATGAGCTTGGTGTGTTCAGTAGCGTCCATCAGTTCATAATGCAAATAACAAAAAACAGGACAGCAGTCACCCCTTTACTGACTGTGTAATACATAATGTGGGGTACATTATGTATTACACAGTCTATCCACAGTTTCTTAGATGCCCCCTACTAATACAATTTTTTTATTCATTTATTTCTGGAAATTTTCCCATCATAAGAGCTACAAATTATACAATACATTATACAATAGATAAGATTGTTCCAAAATACACTTTTTTAATTTTATTACAATTTTTCCATAAAATATAAAGTAAGTATATATTATATGGATGTATATTCATACACAAAGCCGCTTGCACCACACTTCCGCGTATATTTTCATTCATGACAACAAAGCATAAATCTAGAACATGTTCTGTCTAAACGGTGGAGTATTTAAACGCACTACGTTTATGACACTGCACTATAAAACGTTTATGTTTCTAAAAAATTACGATAAAATTGTGCCGTTTTATAGCTAGGGTTGATAACTGTTTGCAAAAGATCCGCCGCACATTCCTTACTTCCTTACTAATATTATAAAAGCGAAAGTGACTTTGTTTGTTACCTCTTCACGCTTTAATGGCTACACCGATTTTGATGAATTTTGGTACAGAGATAGTTGGGAACCAGGAGACGGATATAGGCGATTTTTTTTTTTAATTTGAGGGAGAAAGAGGGAAGAAAAGGAAAAATTTAGCGTTGCTATTACAAATCAATAAGGCGCAAGGGGAACTGTGTTACCCCGAATTTAACACGATCGAAGCCGCGGGCAAAAGCTAGTTATAATAATAAAATGTAGTTTATTAGCAGAAAAATACACGTGCACGTAATTAGCACATTGAAAATTAAATAAAATAATAGTGTGCAAATGATGGGTAAAGTACAGTCAATCCAAAATTTGAGCCCTGACTCATAAACTAGGGAGATCATGTAGCTTAGGAGGCAGAGTCCACAGAGCGAGAGCCTACCCCCTAGGGTAACGCGCACACGCAGAAGAAAAAAAAAGATGTCGGACAGCGCGCGTTCAGTGAATGTCGCTCCCACAAGAAAAGTCGAATAATTAGTGAAATTTAGTGTTTGTGTGTGTCGTAAAGCTGTGACCATCGCTGAGGATTTTATGGTATTGCACATCCCTTCGTTTAAACGAATTGCTTCGTGTCGTTCTTCCTTGCAATTCGTTAATCCACTCTACTGCATCAACCAAATTTCAAATGGTTCGCAATAATTGTGCATATTCGGCGTTACCAAACACCGTGTTAAACAACAATTCAAAAATTTCATTTTATGTTTCTAAATGGATTATAAAATAACTCTATTGATGTTTTAACGAATCTTTACAAATATACCTATTTGTTTCGATAGAGTAAGTTCATAGAAATATGAGTGACACTGACATCCCTAAAACTCAACTTAATAACAAAGATGTAGTGTTCGTATTTAGTATGGGACAAAATAATGTACTTTTGGAGAACGACGCTCGGCAACGAATAGCGCACTGTGTTAATAATATTGAGGTTTAAATCTCGGGGGAACAGCTGGGATTAAAGTGCTGCCGATTTTGCATTTCCTTGACAAATTGTGAAGTTGTGGTTATTTAAAATTATTTACTATTTGTGTAGCTGTATGACAATCCGTGAATGGTTTCTCGATATTACAAAGTATCGAATCGAATAATCAACCATTCATCAAACTCACCAGACAATTGTGTTGCTGGGGAGTTTGTTTCGCCATTTTTTTTTGGTTTGAATTCATTTGAAACGGGCTTTACTTTACGGGCTGAAATCGCGTTAAACGAACACGCGGTTTCATACAAAAGTGAAACGACGCGGGGACGGCGCGGGGCCCGCAAGCCGTAACACGCGCGGGCTTGTTCAGTCAATAACGCTTGATGAAAAGCTTGTGAAAATGTCTTTCGACAGAGAAAGAGTAGTTGTGAAACTGCAGTGTCGCCCTGTCACATGAGGCCAAGCGAATGAAATCTTTAGGTACCTGTGACAGGGTCCTTCACATACCCACAGAGCCCACGCTTGCAGACACGCGGCGGGTGTCTGTCGCGGGTGCCCGTTTAACGCAGTTTCAGCCCTTTTTTTTTGGGGTGGGAAATCATCAAATAACTTCCCCCGCTCTGGGCGGAGCGGGGCGTGGGCGTGTCAGACTTTTACTGACTAAAACCCACCCATGTTCCTTCTGTTGCCCTTTACGTTCCGGGGCCGCGGTATCTCTTTCGAACAACCCGCATCCCCGGCAGGCGGAGGCCCTGGCAAGCCCCTCTGCTTTGCTGACATCTTTTTGAAGTTTCAGCCCTTATGATTACAAATCATTTGTACAGAAAAAATATTAAACTAGTACATAAGTATGTCTGTTGTTTGTTCAGGTTGTTCCAGTGACCTGTCGCCATTTCATCCATCCTGCGTTAATCTGGTGCGTTACGTCCCGGCCTACCAACTTAACTAGAATTTCCACTTGATACCACCATCCTTACTAATCCTTACTAATATTATAAAAGCGAAAGTGAGTTTGTTTGTTTGTTTGTTACCTCTTCACGCTTTAATGGCTACACCGATTTTGATGAATTGGTACAGAGATAGTTGGGAACCAGGAGACGGACATAGGCTAATTTTTTTTTTTAATGGGATGTGAGAGAGAAAGAGGGAAGAAAAGGGAAAACTTAGCGTTGCTATTACAAATCAATAAGGCGCAAGGGGAACTGTGTTACCCCGAATTTAACGCGAGCGAAGCCGCGGGCAAAAGCTAGTGAGTTCATAAATAAAGGGTCTTGACAGACAGTCGGACAAGATGATCCTATAAGAGTTCCGTTTCTTTCCTTTTGAGATACGGAAACCTAGGAATGTCTCAAGTCACGCATGCTCAGTACGCTCACGTTCGCGTATTGTTATACCTACTTACTGTGCTGTAAACGTTAGATAGGTAGTCATTTCATGTAATAAACAAGCATTGACTTGCTTCTAGAAAAATTTAAAGCGTAATTTAATAATTATTTTGTTGTGACTGATCTCAATAAAATTAACTTTAGCTTTTGTTTTGTTTAAGGATTATTTTGGTTAATGTTTTAATTTTATTTCACAGTCTAATATATAAAATTTTTGTGTCACAATGTTCGTTCCTATACTCCTGCAACGACCGATTTTTTTATGATGTCTGAGAATCAACCAACATCTATTTTTCATACCCCGAAGTGAGCAGCGGGTGAAAGCGTTGGGCATAGCTAGTTACTTTATTCTTTTTAATGTGCCGTTTGTCCGTAATTGTATCTAATCTATAAGCCCATGGAGTGTAAATAAAGATATGAAGATGATAGCCCCAACCACAAAAACCCCAACATAGAAAAAACTTTGGTAGATTGTGATCGAAAATTCAATATGGCGACCGCACACCGTTTTTTTTTTATTTTTTCAATTCAACTTCATCCTACGATTTCCTACATGATCTAGTAATCGCCAGCGCGTCTGCTGACCATAAGGTCTCGGGTTCAATGCCTGGGCATTCATCGAGGAAAGTATTATTGGGCATCCCCAACTATAATTCCTGGTTCATGTTAATGCATAGAAATTAAACATAACTGGGGAAATATATGTGGAACTAAAGTCTGCTCTGTCTTACCTCTCTAGAACATCAGGCGTGGTGTTAAATTTCTCTCACAGTAACTCCTGTTTATTCCTCCATCTTAATTGAAGCGACAATGTCCGCATAAACCTACCCAATGTAATAACTATTGCACGCAATACAATAAATTGTGTGCACCTCTATTAGTGAGCAGCCCACAGCCTCCCTCGGGTCCCGTTACACCAGATTACAGGATTATATCAAAGAGATGCACAGCTTACATAGTGATTAAGATATTCCCAAGGATAGTTTCTAAGTGGCTGTGTATTTAGAAGGACAGTTACATAAGTAAATAGTGTAATTAGGGCCTAATTACATCATTACTGCTATAATAAAAGCGGAAGTGTGTTTGTTTGTACGTCTTCACGCCTAAATAGCCAAACCGATTTTGATGAATTTTGGTACAGAGATAGCTGGGACCCTGGAGACCGACATAAAAAGAGAGAGAAAGAGGGAAAAAAAAGGGGAGAGAAAGTTTTTTTTTTTCGATTATTACCGGGTTAAGTTAGCGTGAGCCCAAAGTAACTATGCCACGCGGACAAAGTTGTGGGCGAAAGCTAGTCAAACATAATGCTAGACACTGCCTGTCCGAGAACCTTGAAACACAAAGGAAAAAATAAGTAACATAGATGGGTATTAGTCAGTAAAAGTCTGACACTGCTGGACACCCGCTCCAGCCCAAAACGGGAGAAGTTATTTAATGATTTCACATCCGCAAAAAAAGAGTCACTTAATAATGTCACAAAAAATAATATGTCACTTACCCCTTTCACGCCAACCTTAACCTTTGTCACCAAGGTCATTTGTTTGTAAAGCAGTAACAGTAACCAGTAAATATGTACGGTAACAGCGTGACATCCTGCCATTACGCGTGGTCTGTGAGACCCCGGGGCGTGTTTGTGTAAAAATTGCGCACCGTTCTCGAAAGCTATTTAAATAATGACTGACATACCTCTGTTATTGAGACTGTGTGACTTTTGTGTTGTACATGACTTTATTAGGGTTTCGTATCTCAAAAGCAAAATCGTCATCTGCCTAGCCTTTTCCCAACTATGTTGGGGTCGGCTTCCAGTCTAACCGGATGCAGCTGAATATCAGTATTTTACATGGAGCGACTGCCTATCTGACCTCCACAACCCAGTTAATACTGGGTAATACGATACCCCTTGGTAAGACTGGTTGTCAGACTTTCGGAACACTGACTACCTGTAACGACTGTCAAAGATCTACAAATGACAGCCGGGACCAACGGCTTAACGTGCTTTCCGAGGCACGGAGGAAACTCGGTATGTAACGGGTGGTCACCCATCCACAGACCAACCTAGGCAAGCGCGGCTTAACCTAAAGATCGACCCGAGCGGCTACTATTTATTTAGCCACGAGCTCCTCCTATCTCAAAAGCAAAATACGGTTCCCTTATTGGATTACTTTGTTGTCCGTCTGTCAAGACCCTATAACTCGGAAACGCGTCGAGACATTGAGTTTAATTTTTACACGACTGCCCCAAAAAAGGAGTCAAAAACATCTTGTTTTTTTTTTTTAGTTAAATTCGGGGTAACAGTCTGTTCCCCTTTCCAGATTTACAGGTACCTGCTACCTGTAGTTTTTGCTCTTGCGCCTTATTTATTGTAATAGCAAAGCTAAGTTTTCTCATTTCTTCCCTCTTTCTGCCTCATTTCTCACTTTTTTTTGAAAAAAGTTAGCCTATGTCCGTCTCCAGAGCAAATATCTCTGTACCAAAATTCATCAAACAAATTTCATCCAGATTCGTTAGGCCAATCTGGCGCGTTATAGTAATAAACATTCACCCATTTAAAATTTCGCATTTATATTAATAGTAATATATGTTCCGGCTGCAATGCGGACATGACTGTGGAAAGTCAGTTTTTCAGACCAAGTGTTAAAAAAAAAAACGTTTTATCGATACCAGAGTTTTAGCTCTGATAAAAGCCACACATGATATATTTAGTCGTAAGACTTATTAATGCAGTAAACCTTAAATAAAATTCCAAAAATAACCTAACCGGTATCTGATACAGAAATATATGCTGCAATAAACCATTTTACGACCAACTCCATCAAACAGGGTTAGCCAACCGATGCTCAAGAAATCATTTAGGAATCTCTTCATCACCAAAACATCTCAGCTTCCTCCTGAGCTACTTTTATGACATAAACTGGTTACGACAGACACGCACTGAATGCTCAATATTTTGTTCCGGGAATTGAGATAAAATCGTACGCCTCAATCAAAACTGAGACAGGAAAAAACCGGTCAAGTGCGAGTCGGAATAAATTTGTTACATAAACAGCCATATCTTTTGACTGCTTAGACTTGAGGGTAATTTTTACAGCTTTAAGGGACCACAGAATTGAGTATATTATGGTTTTCATTTTAACTCTATCGAGTTCTCTCTTCTCTTCTCTCCTCCACGCGTTCCCAAGATAAAGAGTTTTGACAGACAGACTGACAAAAAAGTGATCCATTGAGGGTTCTGTTTTTATTTTTTATTTTAAGGTACTGATCTCTAAAAGGGTAATAAAAACAATTCGTAAGCTATTTGAAAAACTTGAGGCTATATGGCACCTAAAAAGTAAAAAGCGTAGAAAAACCTATAGTGCGTGTACGTGTAGTTATGTCGCAAGTTTGTTTTCCTAATTATTTTACTGTAAAACTGGAAAAACATTAAAACAATTGGATGATTTTAAGATAACATTAATCATCAGATTCTTCATTAACAGAAACTACTACTTTTATTGTAAACAAAGAGATTTTTCATAATCATTTTCTAAACTTTTTTAAGTAATACAGTCTTTGTGAAATGGATATATGCTTTACTAGCTTTTGCCCGCGGCTACGCTCGCGTTAAATTCGAGGTAACACAGTTCCCTTTGCGCCTAATTGATTTGTAATAGCAACGATAAGTTTTTCCTTTTCTTCCCTCTTTCTCCCTCACATCCCACTTTAAAAAAAATTGCCTATGTCCGTGTCCTGGTTCCCAACTATCTCTGTACCAAAATTCATCTAAATCGGTTTATCCATTAAAGCGTGAAGAGGTAACAAACAAACAAACAAACTCACTTTCGCTTTTATAATATTAGTAAGGAAGTAAGGATTACCTTTTAATTAACACAATGTGTGTTCAAAAAGTAATTTCTAGTCTATTTCTATAAATGAGAACTTTTAATTGGCATATTGTTGTTTATATTTCTTTCTTTTGTTAATTTTACATATAGCTTTACAGCTATGTAGACTATATGAAGACTTACGTCTTCCATAAGAAAAAGGATAGAATCCTTTCTTAATATTATAAAAGCGAAAGTGAGCTTGTTTGTTTGTTACCTCTTCACGCTTTAATGGCTAAACCGATTTTGATGAATTTTGGTACAGAGATACCAACGTAACCAGGAGACAGACATAGGCCTGTTTTTTTTTAAAGAAAGTGGGATATGAGATGAGGGAGAAAGAGGAAGGAAAGGAAAAACTTAGCGTTGCTATTACAAATCATTCAGGCGCAAGGGCAAAAACTGCAGGTAGCAGGTACTGTGTTATACCGAATTTAACGCGAGCGAAGCCGCGGGCAAAAAGCTAGTAAGTAATAAAGATATTGGAGAAAAAACCAAAGTGACAGACATACTTGCACGCATAGACAAACAGAAGTGGAGCTGGACAGGCCATATGATGAGAGATAAGCAGGAAAAATGGAGCGAAACAATAACATTTTTATTCTATTATTATTCTGCTAAAGTGGCCATTTTAGATCCCGATTACTCTATTGAACTAATCCAAATAATTTAGAAAATACCAGTAACTAGGTTGGTGAATCTTTTATTATTCTTTGTAAGCTAAAACAGAGCAGCCTGCTCATCCGCACCAGCCTGTATTTTTAGGGGCTTAGGTTAACGAGGCTGTGTTTGTAATTAAAACTTAGTCTGCCAGGCAGGTAGGGTCAGTGGCTTATGTTACAAAAATAGTATGATAACCCATATTGTGTGCACTTCATACACTCAATCTCATAGCAAGTGAGATGTACTTATTTCGTTGTTTATTTTTCTCTTAGTGAATTGAGGAGCTTGTAGCTAAATAATAGCAGCTGCTCGGGTTGATCGGAAAGATGGAGATGCCGGTGCCGGTGCATTCTACTAGCTTTTACGATAAATCCTTTACAGTTCAAGCTGTACGGCTATGGAATGTCCTGTCCGTGTCTGTAAGGAGCGCTCAAACTCTGTCCACTTTTAAAATTCTGGTCAAAAAGCACTACCTCTCTCTTTAAACAAAATATTAAATACTTCTTTGCTCTTGATGATTATTATTTTAAATGTAAATTATATATATTTATCTATCTATATCTATCTATATCTATATCTATCTATACTTATAATAAATCTGTAGAGAGGTCAATTCTGTACATGAAATATATTTCCAAAATAACTATCAGGGGGTGATTAGTGATCGATACTGATGCCAAAAATGCAATCAGTAAAATTTTTGTCTGTCTGTCTGTCTGTCTGTCTGTCTGTCTGGATGTCTGTATGTTCGTTATAGAAACAAAAACTACTCGACGGATTTTAACGAAACTTGGTACAATTATTCTTCATACTTCTGGGCAGGTTATAGTATACTTTTCATCACGCTACGATCAATAGGAGCAGAGCAGTGAAGGAAAATGTTGGGTAATCGGGAGAAGTTGGTTAAAGCTACACAGAAATCATGTATGACGGAAATGTTCTCCTTAAAATTATAAAAAAAAATATCCTACGACAGCATAGGTCTATCTTTTATGGTTGACTCACAATAACACGTGTAACTCCCGATAACTTAGCAGTTCAGAGCTTTCTGATTATATTTGTCTACTCTTACGTTTATAACACTCCCACTCATCTCTAATTAAAAACAGTTAACATTATTACGTATTCAATAAAAAAAGAATCATATAAATCGGTATACAAACACCAAAGTTATGCATGAAATACACTAATAAGCCATCGCGCGTGAATACTGAATCATGTTATAAGGATTATTTTTGTGTAATATTTGGCTGTTGATGCGAATAGACGTTCAGAGTGTTCGACCTTATTGACAGACAATGCTTTCAGCCCGACTTTTAGTCTTTAAATAATTTCTTTATAGATTTCTTTTGTTGTTATTTTATACAATAGGTATTAGTTATTTTGGTAGTGTTTAAATATTCGTTCAAATTATTCATAGTTTACATTTTATTTCTTTTTAGGTGAAGTAGTAGTAGGTACGCATAGATTTTTAGAAACCGAGTTTCGGCTAATTTATGTTCAGTTTTTTTTTATACTTATTGGTAAAAGCGTAGTTAATTATACTAATTATAGTTATCATCATCATCATCATCAGGCTATATTAGTCCACTGCTGGACATAGACCTTAAAATAATGTTTAATACTCCGAATTTACAATTGCATAGTTTTAAGAATTGCAGAATTACATTTAGTATAATTACGATTGGCAGAGTTCAAATTTCGCATAATATCGTTTAGCATAATGTTCATTTAGAGCGACGAGTATTTGGTATAATTTCACTTTTCATACTATAGTTTAAAGACTTATATGCCTAATAAGTCTTTAAACTGACATGGTCACTAACATTATTATTAACGGTTAAAACGGGATATTTACCATGTTTGTTATTTATTTTGAGTTTCCAATATTTTGGTGTGAACCGATACAGTGAGTTACAATTGTATACAAAAACATATTAAGGCAAAAATAAGATATTTTTGGAATTATATAGAAAAAAAAGACATTGTTTTTAGTAGGTTACCCGGGACTCAACTATTAAGATTAGGTTAATTTGTTAAAAAAAATGCGTAGGTTAGGTTAGGTTAAAACTGTGACCCCCTACGCACGAGCCGAGCGAGCGGAGCGAGCGGTGCCGCGGCAGCGGCCGGCGAGTGCCAGTAACGACTTGCATTGATAGAAAATGAGATTGTTTTTAGTAGTTTACCCGGAACTGAACTATTTACATTAGAATAATAATTACTTATGGAATTAAATGACATTATTACAAATTCAATTAAATAATAGTTAAAATAAATGATATTATTTTAAAGAAATAAATAATTAAAATAAATGACAACAAATAATGATAAAGATGATTCTAACTATAAACTTTCTGCGATATGACAATTCTGCCGTTTAATGATAACGATATGAAATATATGTCAAAAGACGATTCTGACTGTGAACTTTCTGCGAAATGATGTTTCTGCTTTTTGAATATTAGGGATATGAAATTTATGTCTAGAGATGATTCTGACTTACAAAATTATGAGTTTTGAATGTATGATACATGAGTGTCTGCCAAACAATTTTCTGCGAAATGAAGTTTATGCTATCCGTTGTTGTGCAAAATAAAATTATGACATAAAAAAGTTCTGCTATAAAGGGTGGACCCAGTATTGGACAGGCGTTTTAGCTTTATTTTAATTTCTTTTTTTGTTACAAGTTGTACTTACCTACATATTTCTGGGTATAATTCTATTAGAATTATTTAGTTTTAGTACCTACTTTATTTGGTAATTAATAGGTTCTTATAGATAATAGGCATAATTAGATATATTAAAAAAAACAATATATATATATATATATAATTTAGTACTTTATATATTATTTTCAGGTTAAATATAAATTCAAATTATTATTTTTTAATTTATTTAGCTGTAGTTTTATTTAGTTGTAGCTGTAGTGTATTTAGGATCAGTTTTATTTAAGTAGGCACTTTTTTTAAGTGTAAGGTAGCTACAGTTAGGACCTCTAACGTAGCTTATTTCGTTAGGTAACTGAATAGGCATTCAGTTACCTTCGGTTATTTTCATAAATCCTTACTAATATTATAAAAGCGACAGTGAGTTTGTTTGTTCTTTCTTTCTAAAAACGTTGCCCCACACTAGGAATTTCTCCTGTATCGTGGGTGCGTTTACAAACATTCAATCTCACATACACAAACAGCCAGACCCGGAACAACTATCTGTAGATCATACAAATATTTGTTCCGTGCGGGAATCGAACCCGCGACACACAGCGCAGCAGCCGATCGCTCAGCCACTACACCAACCGTGTCGTGTTTGTTACGGCTTCACGCCTAAATGACCGAACCGATTTTGATGCATTTTGGTACAGAGATAGTTGGGGCCCTGGTGACGGAAATAGGCAAGTTTTTTTTAAAGTGAGGAAAGGGGGAGAATGAGGGAAGAAAAGGGGAGAGAAAGATACATTTTTTCGGGACATCCGCGGGTTAAAGTTAGCGTTAGCCCAAAGTAACTACGCTACGCGGACGAAGTCGCGGGCGGAAGCTAGTATGAAAATATTTGTTTTTTTTTAATGTCTATTATCTTTATATTTAAAAAATCTATTAATTTTGAAAAATGTTACACCACAGACTACCTACAGTACTGTTTCTCCTCCTTTAAATCCATCCAAAGGTTGACTTGAAAAGATCGCTTTTAGCGATAATCTTATCGCCCATTGTGTCACCCTATTTATAGGTTGTTAAATGTTATTCTTGTTATTTGTATGATGTACATAATAAAGAATATTCTATATCTCTATCTATCTTGATCTTAAGGTGAAGCCCCGCTTGCCAATGTTGGTCTGTGGATGGATGACCACCTGTTACGTACTGAGTTTCCTCCGTGCCTTGGACAGCATGCTAAGCCATCCCGGCTGTCATTTGTAGAGCTTTGACAGTCGATACAAGTAAGTAGTCAATCCCGAAAGTCTGACAACCAATCTTACCAAAGGGTATCGTATTACCCAGTGCTAACTGGGTTATGGAGGTCAGATAGGCAGTCGTTCAATGTAAAATTTTGTTATTCAGCTGCATCCGGTAAGACTGGAAGCCGACCCAACATAGTTGGGAAAAGGCTAGGCGGATGATGTTCTCCGAGTGAATTCTGAAAGGTGAATTTTGAAAGTTACGCCTGTCACAGAAAAATTAAAGGGAGTCGTTTGTCTTGGTATGGACATGTAATGAGAAGAGACGAAGCTCGTGTGACTACAAGTGATTTATGGAGAGGGAGAGGAAGGCCAAAGAAAAGATGGATGGATTATTTATGGAATTGATAGAGAAAGGAGTAAATGATGCCGTAACTTCTGACAGGGGAGAATGGAAGAAGAAAACGTATTACCGATTACTCCGCCAACTGTGGACCGATTTTCATTTCATTTTTTTTTTGTTCGAAAGGCTGGTTTTCTTCCGAGGTGGTCTCATATTAATTTTATTTATATTGCTTAAGTATTTTATGAGTTATCGTCTATGATGTTTGTTTTTCTTCTATATCTATATGGATGATCTGCTAATCTTTTCGTAACCATGGAAAATGAATATTCGATAAAAAAAGGAGGGACATGTCATATCAAGTATTTTAAAAAAAAAAACTTCCGTATTGTAGATGCGTTTACTAACATTTTAACTTTATACAGCAGTAAATTGCCACTACCAACCGTGTCGTCGAATCATTGTACACACGACGGCACATCAACCTACACAAAACCATTTTAACCTGATCTCTCTACAACGGTGTGCGATTCGTAGTAGGGAGATCAGGTTATAATAGTTTAGTATAGGTTGACCTGCCGTCATCTGTACCATAACTAAAATGCTCAAATAAAAAAAAACAAAGCAAAAAAGTCAATGAAACTAACGAAGTCACCGATTTTCAGAAGTAAAGTTAATTTCCAGTGTTTAGTTTTTTTTTAAGTCGGTTTTTTTTATTTATATTCTGAATTTAAACAACCTGATTATTCAAACCTCATTGTAAACCAGCCTAAACTACTAAAGATTTGCTTAAAACCTTCACAGTATCTAGTTGTAGTGATCTCTTGTGCCGACGACATTTTGTAAGTACTTTACTTGAACATCGTAACACATAAGTACGGTTTGCTGTATACAGTTAAATTACTCAAGGACGTGTGATCGCGTAACGTAAACACGTATCTGTAACGTTTGTTCTGTTACATACGAGCGACAAGGATGTTTAGCAAAACTTATTAGCACTACTTAAATACTAATCCAAAGAGGGTTATGCAGACCTATTAGCACACCAACACTGCGCCACGCTGTGTTTTATATTCACGCGTTTCGGCAGCGCCGTCGGAGCGCGCGCTCTCGGTTATGTATTGGGGTAGTAGTAGAGTTTTAAATTCGCGCGCTTGAGCAGCGCCGTTCGTTGAACGCGTCCTATGCGCGCGGCGCTGTCGAAGCGCGCACCGCTCGTGCGCCTCTACGGCCATTGAGCGTTTTAGTGTGACGCCGTTAAGACGCGCCGTTAGGTACTGTTGTGTACAAAATGAATGCGACGTATGCTGGATTTTCGTAAAGAAAACTCTAACTTGCACAGTAATTCGTCGAAACTGCTGGTTGATAGGCGAAAATATTTATAAAATTTATAACTATTTTCTCGTAAATCAGAGAATGATGTTACGTGTTCGCCTCTGAGTAACCTTGTAGCGTTATAAGGATCAACAGCTACTGTTGTTGTTGCCTTTTTTTCCATAAAAAGTAAATAGCCAGTACTCTAACCGCATTAGCGTTCATTTTGTATCTGTTTGTACACGACTGTCTCACAGCAGCGAAACGCGCCGAACTAATGTCGTTTTATAGTGCACCGCTGTTCAAACGCGCGCTATCCAACAGCGCGCTGCCCAACGGCGCGTCTAGCGGCGTGACTATAAAACCAGCCTAAGTCCCACGAAATAGGTGACAGTAATTCAGGCTACATTATTAACGTATCCAAAAGAATTTTTAAAAACTGTAACTACTAACTATTAAAATAATAAACTACCACATACTTTTTTGATGCTAACAAAACTTAATAACTGTGTAAACTTGCATTTTCTGTAAGAAATAAAAGGCTTTTTTGATATATTTATTTATTATTCAGGCTTCGTACCTGCTACTGAGAAAATTACTTGATGGAAAAACTGAATGATACTTTTGACGACCCAGGAATCGAAACCAGGACATCATGCTCAGAAGTGAGACGAGATAGTAAACGTTATTTCAGCCTTTTTTCTGCGGATGGGAATTCATCAAATAACTTCCAGGTATGTCAAACTTGTACTGACTAAAACCCACCCATGTTCCTTCTTTTGCCCTTTATGTTCCGGGGCCGCGGTATCTCTTTCGAACAGCCCACAGACGGTGGCCCTGGCAGGCCCCTCTGCTTTACTGACATCTCTTTGAGGCGCGCGTGGAACACTAAGGCTCTAGACAGACGGACCGCATTTGAACTGCAATCCAACTGCAAATTGCAGTTCAAGTGCAGTTTGAATGCAGTTGACACGGCTGCAATAGAACTGCACACCGACTGCAATCGAACTACACGGTTGGTTTGCAGTTAGTCGGTGTGCAGTTCACACGATTGCACGCTGGCTGCAATTGAACTGCAATCGGACTGCAAGTTTGGTTTGCAGTTCTATTGCAGTCGTGTCAACTGCATTCAAACTGCACTTGAACTGCAATTTGCGGTTGGCTTGCAGTTGAAATGCGGTCCGTCTGTCTAGAGCCTAACGCGCCGTCGACACGACCTGTCGTAGCTAGAAATGTCCCAAAAAAATTGTTAATCACACTCTTAAGCCGTGTGTCCCATAACTGCCTGGGTTATTCCCTAGCTATTGTGTTTACATCTCTGACGATGATCCCCATCTAGCTCGCTGCACTAGATTGAGTATAAACAGTAGACGAGTGTTCTTATAGAGGATGGCCAATTAGTGTTATGTTACATTGTCTTAAACGTTTATATTTTGTGATAATAAACCAAACATCACGGCTGTAAACGCTGTAGGGTTTCCAATTCATTTAATTGTCTGAATATGGTACATTTTTATGGTCTTAAATATAAACAAAGGTCTCATCATATTTTATTAAATATTTGGTAAATACACATATTTTTTAAGACAAACATTAAATAGGAATTAAAATTACAGTTGATATGTCAGTTAAATAAATATTATCAGTATTCAATTCAATGTCAAACTTTATTAGAGATGTCAAAGAGTATATTATTGCAATTTAATTATGGGGACAAAGTAGCATTCAAATATTCGTTTAAATTATAGTTACACTAGCTTCCACCCGCGACTTCATCCACGTGGCATGGTAACTTCAAACTGTGTGATGATCGAAAAAAAAATATCTTTCACTCCCCTTTTCTTTTCTCCCCTTTTTTCTAAATAGCCTATGTCCGTCTCTAGGGTCCCAACTATCTCTGTACCAAAATTCACCAAAATTGGTTGGGCTATTTAGGCGTGAAGACGTAACAAACAAACAACACAAACTCACTCTCGCTTTTATAATATTACTAGCTTTTGCCCGCGGCTTCGCTCGCGTTAAATTCGGGGTAACACAGTGCCCCTTGCGCCTTATTAATTTGTAATAGCAACGCTAAGTTTTCCCGTTTCTTCCCTCTTTCTCCCTCACATCCCACTTTTTTCAGAAAAATATTAGCCTATGTCCGTCTCCTAGTTCCCAACTATCTCTGTACCAAAATTCATCAAAATCGGTTTAACCATTAAAGCGTGAAGAGGTAACAAACAAACAAACAAACAAACTCACTTTCGCTTTTATAATATTAGTAAGGATAGTAAGGATTAAGGATTTTTACACAACAAAGCTTTAAGTTATTAAGTTTTTCGAGTTAGGCGGAGGTGTTCTTAAATAGTACAAAAAAATACAATTTCAGACACAAATCTGCATAGATTTCATTTAAGTTGACCAAGATTTTTGTCTGGACCTTAAAAGACACTATGACTTCTGAGTTTGTTTTGGCTGTTTTTTCTCAGAGTAGTTGGGTACGAAACACCGGCCTCATCTAGTTTTTTTTTAAACTTCCTTGTATTTATCATTCGTATTTCATAGTTATCCACATAGCCTATTGCCATCAACACTAGGCACGTCAAGACTCCGCGGCTATTTTTTAAATACCTAATGCACTTTGATGATGGCAATTTGTTCGAAAGTTCGTTTTTGGATAATATTTTATTATTTCAACATTTTTAGTTAAGGTATGATTATATCTCGCAAAGATTTTTTTTATCAAGTATTCATTTTCCATGGTTACCAAAAGATTAGCAGATTATCCATTTAGAAAGAAGAAAAATATGTATTATAGACGATAACTCATTATCTACTCAAGCAATATAAATAAAATGTATATGGAACTACCTCAAAAGTAAACCTTTTCGAACAAAAATAGAATTATGAAAATCGGTCCACAGTTGGCGGAGTAATCGGTTAACATACATTAACAAAAATACGGTCGAACATAGAACCTCCTCTTTTTGGAAGTCGGTTAAAAAAATAACTCACTTATGAAAATTTGCACAATGACTTCTAAATAAACCATTTCAGTCAAACGCCAAATTTACCACAAATTCCCTTTGAAAGACTACAAATCAATTGAAACGACAATTTCTGACGATTCACTATCAATCACCGTTCAAATGATTCTCCCTGATTTCTGCAAGTCTTCAAATGATTATAGTCTATATTAATGATCGCTTGAAGTGTCTACTTAGCCATTGCAATACCTACTTAACTGACACGTGATAGGGTTGGTTTTTCAGTGGATATTTCCACCCCTGGCAATTAATTTATAACTATTTGCCCACCGCAATGAGAAACATTAATACGCTGTAACAGTTTTGTGCTGACGAAAGCTTTGTGTAAGGCTTTCAAATCAGTTACGTGAACATTAACTGGTTGAAAGGTTTTTAACTTAAAGTGGACTTTATTAATGGCTTTTTAAGAGCCAATCAATCAATGTAACTTTTTTTGTTCGTTTTTATCCAGAAAAAGCATTTGTGAAATAAATCTAGATAAGAGTTTCACCGAATAGTTTTCACTTCTATTTCGTAACCTGGCTACGGCGTAGCATTTTACGAGCTACGTCGTAGCGCTACGTGTGCGAGCGTAGGTATATCATTGCTGCTACAAAAAAACAACGGTTTTTTCATTTGACGTCGGTTTTTGTTTATTTTCACCATTCAACTATTATTTCAATGTTCATGAAACTTTTTACAGAACCTTAAAATCACAAAATATATTTCAAATAACTACGTGAACAGATTCATTGCGTGTTATTTGTCAATCAAATAAAGTCTAGTAGTAATATTTAGACTAGAAACTAACCTCAACATGGTTATAAAAAGGTTTGGGAGATCATGATTAAAAGACACACAAATAATTTAACATCACGACTGTAATCCCCGAAAGGTTAGCAGACGTGTACCTAATAGTGAATCAACATTTCGCCAGTATAAGCCTAGTAATAGGGGGCGAACTTATTGCCATCAAACTGGGCACTGACTCCGTCTCTGCTGATAGAAATTTCTCATGGAAATACTATTCCAATATTACTTTGCTCGCGCTCAGCACGACTGCTGGACGCAGTCGCTTGAGATCATGAGACAAAAGCGGTATTAAAAAAAAAAACTTCGTCATCATCGTCGTAATCATAAAAAGTCGAAGAAACTTGTTATCAAACTCAAAAGTTCAAATTGCATGTATATTCAACACAATGTAAATTGTTTATGAATGGAAATAAATGAATGAATGAATGAATGACGTTAATCCACACTAGGATTTCTCCTGTACAGTCGGTGCGTTTACAAACATTTAAACTCACATACACAAACAGCCAGACCCGGACCAACTATCTGCAGGTCAAATAATTTTTCCATGCGAGAACCAAACCCGCGACACGCAGCGCAGCAGTCGATCTCTCAGCCACTGCGCCAACCGTGTCTTTAAAACTATAAAACTTCAACACTTAAACTAGTAGATTTTAACTGGTAAACAGTGAAATGGTAAGTACAGTCTGTTACAGATATGCATGTACGTTTATGCCGGTCAAATTGCCGGTCATAACTCAGCCGAACAGTGCGGTCGGCTGATATTGCCCGGTGTTGCTAGCGATCGTGGATGTACGAATATTGTTGAGAAAATAAATGAAGTTTGCTTGTATACAGTAGCTTCTGTAAATACTTTTTAGAAAGGACTACGTTGTTCTTTCTATGTATTTGAATTGTGACATTCTTTTGAGGGTCCCGTACTTCAGAAGGTACAAGTAAAAATTGTTACAATCCTAGCATAAAGACATTGAAGAGCGGATTCTCCTATACAAGGTTTCCCTTGCTTAAAAGGAGGCTTCAATCAGTGGCTGTTAAGAAATTCTAGTAAAAATAAATAAACCTTTTTTTATTTTTTACTAGCTTTTGCTCGCGGTTTCTCTCGCGTTAAATTCGGGGAAACACAGTTCCCCTTTCCTGATTTGTAAGTAAGCAATGCTAAGTTTTCCCTTTTCTTCTCTCTTTCTCCCTCATATCCTAATCTTTTTTTAAAAAAAAGATAACCTATTTACGTCTCCAGGGTCCCAACTATCTCTGCACCAAAATTCATCAAAATCGGTATAGCCATTTAGGCGTGAAGACGTAACAAACAAACTCACTTTCGCTTTTATAATATTAGTAAGGATTTAAAAGGAAAAAAAGGAACTCTTTTGGATCACTTTGTTGTTCGTCTGTTTGTCTGTCTGTCCGTCAAGACCATTTATCTCAGGAACGCGTGGATGTATCGAGTTTAAATTAAAACCAAATACTTAAGTATGTAGTCTCTTATGACACACTCACACACACAGTTTTTTTTAGCTTTTAATAAAATAATGGTCTGGTGGTCTTGCTCTATTAGGGCTGTAAAAATTTAATCCTTTAAGTGTACGCAATCAAAATATATGGTCGTTTTTGACGCAAGTTTGTACTGACAAATTGGCGACTCCAACTCGCACTTGGGAGACGGGCCTGTTGGTCTAGTGGTTAGTGGCCCTGACTGCTGAGCCGGAGGTCGTGGGTTCGATTCCCACCCAGGACAAACTTTGTGTGATGAGCATGATTATTTGTTCTGTGTCTGGGTGTGATTTATCTATAATATGTATGTATTTATAAATTATATAAGTATGTATATCAGTTGTCTGGTTACCATAACACAAGCTCTGCTTAGCTTGGGATCAGATAGCCGTGTGTGAGTTGTCCCAAGATATTTATATTTATTTATTTACTTGGCCGGGTTTTTTATAACAGTATAATATATTGTACTAAAATATTGTATTTTTTAGACTGACATACCGTTCCGTTTTTTCCTTTTGAAGTACGGAACCACAAAAATACTTATAAGTCATTAAGTAAAATGGAAAACAAACATTTTAATAAGTTCAAAAAATTTATAAATTTAAACCTTAACAACACTTAGTCTGAAAATGCTGAACTGTAGTCATAACTCTGTGCTGTTTCGCATAATGTTCGTATTAACGCCTGATAAACGCGGTTCAGCGAATGCTGACCGTGTTGGACGCTTATTAGGTGCCATGTGTGTAAAGTCCAGCGTAATCAGGTGTTTGTGGAGAGGATTGAATGAGTGAAAATGATCACGGACTTTATAAGCAAGACAGTAGGTAGACAGGACTTGTGCCCAGTCTCTCGCTCCCAGTAACATGACATTTGTGATTTTTGTTTTGCAGTATTTGTGTGTTTTAGTTATGAAGAGAAGAGGAGCTCGTGGCTAGATAATAACAGCCACTCAGGTTGATCTTCAGGTTAAGCCGCGCTTGCCTAGGTTGGTCTGTGGATGGGTGACCACCCGTTACATAGCAAGTTTCCTCCGTGCCTCGGAAAGCACGTTAAACTGTGTCATTTGTAGATCTTTGACAGTCGTTACAGCTAGTCAGTGTCCCGAAAGTCTGACAACCAATCTCACCATGGGGTATCGTATTACCCAGTACTAACTGGGTTATGGTGGTCAGATAGGCAGTCGCTCCATGTAAAATACTGGTATTCAGCTTTATCCGGTAAGACTGGAAGCCGACCCCAACATAGTTGGTAAAAGGCTAGGCAGATGAGTTATAAAGTGTTAGTGTTTTTAGGGTTCTCTTCTTCATAAAATATAAACAAAATCCTTATAGGATTACATTGTTTTCCGTTTGTCAAGATTCTTTGTCTCTGTAACGCGTAAAGGTATTAAATTGAAATTAAAACCAAATACTCAAGACTGTAGTACTTTGCAGCTGCAAGTATATGACAGTTTATATCACAAGTTTAAGTCAGCAAAGCGGAGGGTCCGGACAGGGCTACCGCCTGCCGGGGTTGCGGGTTGTTTAAAAGAGGAACCGCGGCCCCGGAACGTAAAGGCAATAGAAGGAACATGGGTGGGTTTTAGTCAGTACAAGTCTGACACTCGGTGGAGCGGGGGCTCCGCCCAGAGCGGCGGAAGTTATTTGGTGATTTTCCATCCGCAAAAAAAAGCCTCTGTGCGCGAATCCGACTCGCACTTGCCCGATTTTTTAGAGTATTTCTATGATTATATTTGTTTTATAAAAGTACACATATCATGTATTTTAAAAATGGTACACCTTACACAACCTACAGTATTGCCTCTACTCGTTCCTTAAATCCATCCAAACGTTATCTTGAAAATATCGATGTTGGTGCATTAAAACGGGTGGATTTTGGTCAGTACAAGTCTGACACTTACCCCCGCTCCGCCCAGAGTGGGGGAAGTTATTTGATGATTTCCCGTAAGCAAGAAAAATGCTCGGTCTGATCACCAAAAGCGATATTTTCAAGATAACCTATTCCATGTCCTATACCATGTTCCTTTTATTACCCTTAACGTTCTGGGGCCGCGGTATCTCTTTCGAACAACCCGCAACCCCGGCAGGCGGTGGCTTTGGCAGGCCCCTTTGCTTTGCTGACATCTCTTTTAGGCGCGCGTAAAACACTAACGCGCCGTCGACACGGCCTGTCGTAGGTAGAAACGTCCCAAAAAATTGTTCATCATACTCCAAAGCCGTGTGTTCCATAACTGGCTGGGTTATTACCTTACTGGCCATTGTATCACCTTATTTACAGGTTATTTAAATGTAATTTGTGCGTTTACAAACATTTAAACTCAGATTCACAAACATCCAGACCCGAAACAACTACCTGTAGGACTTACAAATATGTGTTCTGTGCGGGGATCGAACCCTAAACACGCAGCGTAGCAGTCGAATCTTGCTCTTATTTAATACCTATTACAATGACCATCCTAAATACTGCTGGTAGGACTAGTAAAAACATTAAACGTTGACCCCGAAACAAAACTGTCATCAGATTATGAATTGCCAAATTACTGGAGGCGTTTATTGCACGTTTTGCTTTCATGCATAATTATTATAAATAATTACACTAATTAACTATTGCCTAAATTAATTAGTAATAAATTTCGCTGTTGGTCTTTTAATACGTAATGATATTAAAATGCAAGAGTAGGTCTTTCTGACGGTTTTGTCGTGTCTGTTACAATTACCGACTGAATGGATTTGGATAAAACTTGGCATACAGATACTGAGCTGGGTTACGCAATAGGATAACTTTTATCCTAGTAGTATGTTTGTATAATGGGCTGCAAAAATCCATGGTTAGTATAGAAATAAAATCGTGTGAAACGAGAAACGTCCGTCTAATTCATTTTCTCTTGTCTAATTTCTCAAACGTTCACAGCAAAATAGACACTAAGGTATTCATGCTATTTTGCTAGTAAGTGTATCTGTACATGTACGCATGTTATAATTTCTAATAATTATGCAAACGAACCCTCAGGCAAAACCTAGTCACATAATAGCCGGAACGGTCGCGTCTATTATTTATTAGTTACAAATTGATCGAAGCATTTCAATTGAATAAATTTAATATTTAACATTTTCGAATTAGTTATAGCTAACATTGTTGTGAATGCCAATTGGTAAAAACAGCTAATCAGGAAAGTAGTTTTACAGGCGGAAATATAATTTTGATTTATTAATACGAATCCAACTTTTGTTTTTTTTTCTTCTCTGCGAGGACACAGCGGTGTTCAGCTCTAGGCGGGCTGACCCGGAGGACACGGTGGGGCATACAGTGGCGGTCTGCGCAGGTCGGCGATCTCTCGCGTCCGGCCCTGGTTCAGTCCATGGTCCAGAGCGAGAAGGAATGGAAAACGGTCACCTCCTACTGCGAAGTAGTCATGCTAGCAAAGCAGGTGGCCGGGCGGTCGAGGGAGAGGACCTCAAACCAACCCGGCCGCCACGAAACGATTCCCGACCGCCGTAGATGCGGGCCTGTGGAAGGTGAGAATGGGTAGCTTACTGTCCGTCCGTCTATTGGCAGGTCGTTTCGACGGCGTGTTAATCTTCCACGCGCGCCTCAAAGAGATGTCAGCAATGCAGAGGGGCCTACTAGGGCCACCGCCTGCTGGGGTTGCGGGTTGTTCGAAAGAGATACCGCGGCCTCGGAACATAAAGAGCAATGGAAAGAATGTGGGTGGGTTTTAGTCAGTACAAGTCTGACACTCCCCTAATGGTATGGCATAAATGATTAACTTTCACAAAAGTAAAGTTAGCGGTTTATTTGTAAACATCAAGTAGACGTTTTGTCGGTGCTTATATTATGGTTTGACACAATTCCACCTTTATTTTTTTACAGCTATAATATTTCACTTATAGATACTTAGTTGTCTATTTAATTTATTGCACAAAAAAAGTCCCAAAAATGAGAGCTTATTGCCATCTGCAGGGCACCAGATTACTTGTCAGATACTGTGAAATGGATTCTTTTTCCTAGTTTTAAAACCACTCTCCCTTTTACTCATACCTTATGAAGCATTGTTTACTGATCCAAATTATAATTTTCATCCTAGTCAAACCATTGAATTGCAAAACACAGTTTTAGAATATAATTTGTTGGTTATAAAGTGTAAATGAAACCGTTGTCAAATAACGTGTAGTATAGATCATAATTAGCCCCTAGAACATTTAAACAACAGCCTTTGAACACCCAAACATCTTAACTAGCCCTAAGCTGCCTCGTTCGGCCATGTCCCCGTGAAATATTACGACAGTCAAGTCGCACCATGTTCTGTTATCCGTTAGTTAATGCTTAGATAGTCTCTGATGAGCAGCCGCTGTTTACCGAGGTTTAAACTGTGTTTAATAGTAATTAAACGGAGTTTCTTGGATTTTGGGACAATGGGGTTTGTAAGACTGTTGATTTGTATCGGGTTACTATTGTGTGTGTTCGTGTTAAGGTATTTTTGAATAGATTGTTTATTTTGATTTGACGCTTTTATTTGGTAACTAGCTTTTGCCCGCGGCTTCGCTCGCGTTAAATTCGGGGTAACACAGTTCCCCTTGCGCCTTATTGATTTGTAATAGCAACGCTAAGTTTTCCCTTTTCTTTCCTCTTTCTCCCTCACATCCCACTTTTTTTTTTAATTTCCTATGTCCGTCTCCTGGTTCCCAACTATCTCTGTACCAAAATTCATCAAAATCGATTTAGCCATTGAAGCGTGAAGAGGTAACAAACAAACAAACTCACTTTCGCTTTTATAATATTATAGTAAGGATTACCAAATAAGATAGTCAAAGCAGAAAAGACATAAACGGCCATATTTTTTGACTGCGTATACTTAGATGATTATTTTTGATTATTTCACAGCTCCAAGAAACCACAAACTTGAGTACCTAATAGTTTTAATTTCAACTCGATACCTAAACGCGTTCCTGAGATAAAGGGTCTTGACAGATAGACGGACAAGAAAGTTAGCCTACTTATAAGGGTCCGGGGTTGCGGTTTGTTCTAAAGAGATACCGCGGCCCCGGAACGTACAGGGCAATAGAAGGAACATGGGTGGGTTTTAGTCGGTACAAGGCTGACACTCTACCCCGCTCCGCCCAGAGTGGGGTGGGGGAAATTATTTGATGATTTCCCACCCCAAAAGAAAAAAAAATCCTATAAGGGTTCCGATTTTTTCCTTTTAAGGTACGGAATTCTAAAACCTCATCAGCACACCCAACATTCAAACGACCCTTAAATTATTATCTTCTTTTATGACCCGTGGATATTCGATAATACCTCCCATTTTATCGTCCGGGAACGTTGGGTACGTTATGTAATATCTACCTACTTATCGTTCCAGGGTCATGACCAGAGGGCTTTGACCCTTTTATGTGGGTCATTGACTTATGACACCCAGTTTCATTATGTTCCGGAGAAGAAGATAATGGGGCGATCAAATTTATTGCTTTTGTGAGATTAGCAAGCGATCTTTTGGATTTTCTTTGATGTATAAGTGAACTGAGAGAGGCCGCTTATAAAATGGCAAGTCGAGATTATTAAGAATTTAGGTCATGTATCAGGATACAGAGGCTCAAGATAAGGACATCCATGGAAATCCTTGGAGGTGGCACTCACCCAAGGAGAGCGTCAGGAAAAAAAACTTAGACCCTTTAACATGTTATAGAACAAAAAATTGGTGCATAAAAACAGTAAATAAAAAAAGTAAAAAGCAAAACTAGGTAGTCTCATTTATGATAAATGTTTTCAGTTAAAATTAAGTTTTTTTTTTATCGTGGGTGCGTTTACAAACATTTAAAATCACATACACAAACAGCCAGATCCGTAACAACTAACTGGCCCTGTCAGAATACCAGCGCTGTGTTATTTTTATCTTAAAATATCGCAGCTTATGCTGAGACAGGGACCTTTTTGGCCTCGCACAGACAATAACCTTGTCTGTACTATTTTATTTTGTTACTGTTTTACTTGTTTTGTGCGAGTCCCAAATAAAAGTTTTTCTTTCTTTCTTTTCTTTGAGTAGGTCATACAAATATTTGTTCCGTGCGGGGATCGAACCCGCGACACGCAGCGCAGCAATCGATCGCTCAGCCGCTGCGCCAACCGTGGCAACTCGCAGTTGGCCGGTTTTTGCACATAGACAAATATATAATACATTGTCATCCTTTAGCCTTTTCCCAACTACGTTGGAGTCAGCTTCCAGTCTTACCGGATGCAGCTAAATACCGTTATTTTACATGACGCGACTGTCTATTGACCTCTACAACCCAGTTAGTACTGGAAAATACTATACCTCTAACCTGTAAGACTGGTTGTCAGACTTTCTGGACACTGAGTACATGTAACAACTGACAAAGATCTACAAATGGCAACCGGGACAAACAGGTTAACATGCTTTCCGAGGCACGATACATTCATTATGATACATTCGAAAAGAATGTTTCAGAAAACCAATAACTATACAACCAAGAAGTAAGGTGATATAATCCTTACTAATAACACAAAAGCGAAAGTGAGTTTGTTTGTTTGTTACGTCTTCACGCCTAAATGGCTAAACCGATTTTGATGAATTTTGGTACAGAGATAGTTGGGACCTTGGAGACGGGCATAGGCAATTTTTTTATAATGTGAGAAATGAGGGAAAAAGAGGGAAAAAATGGGAAAACTTAGCTTTCCTATTACAACAAATAAGGCACAAGGGCAAAAACTACAGGTAGCAGGTACCTGCAGATCAGGAAAGGGGAACTGATTTACCCCGAATGTAAAGCCGCGGGCATAAGCTAGTCTTGAATAATGTCCACTCAAACCTTCGTTATTTTTGCCAAACTTCTTGGCAGTATATGACTAGGTATAAATGAGACAAAAGATGTAGTATAGTCTGGTTATAATTATCCAAAGGTGCATCTTATATACTAACGACTTCGTGTTGATAACAGATAGTAGAAACATTTAATAGATATTGAACGTGCGATAAAGAACATAAGATTGCGATGTAGATTGTAGATACAGCACGAAGATATCGTACTGTAACAGTACACCCCCCTTTAAAAAGAAAAATAAATATTATGGTAATAGTGTTTACAATATAAATTTGATCTAGACCTTACTAGCTATTTGCTGATGTATATAAATAATAATGCTATTGTACGCGGTGGAATTTGATGACGCCTGTTGTGGTGTGATTTGCTGACGTCTGTAATTTTGACTTAGCTGTTTTTTTATAGACGTACTACTGGCTTTACTTTACGTCCCGATCGTGTAGTGTACGTGTGTGAATGTCTGTCGCAATCCTTTGAATCTGGCACGTAGTTTGATTCGTCATTGATCATGAATGCTGGTTTCAATCTGTCAATTGATATCACTGTCTCTTTATCCTTAATTCTAATGCAAAATGTTTTATCTGTTTTACTAATTACTGGGTAGGGTCCTTCATACGGCGGTGTCAGGGCTTTCTTCATTCTATCACACCGAACAAATACGTGTGAGCATTCTTTGAGTTCGGGATGCACAAATATAGCTTGGTTATGGTTTTTTCTTTTCGGAATTGATGTCATTTGTGTGATGTCCTTTTGAATTTGTTTTACAAATTCTTCGTACGTTGATAACTGTGCTGCTGATGACTCAAAAAATCCTCCAGGGAGTCGTATTGGCGTTCCATATGTCATCTCTGCTGAACTATAACCTGTGTCTTCTCGCAAGCTACTCCGCAACCCGAGTAAAACTGTTGGGATTTCTTTTAACCAATTTTCGTTGGATTCTCTTGTCATTAACGCTACCTTTAAAGTTCTATGAAATCTCTCTATCATTCCATTGGATTGCGGATGATAAGGTGTTGTCCTAATTTTATGTATTCCCAAAAATTGTGAGAGTGACTCAAATATTCTTGATTCAAACTGTCGGCCTTGATCCGTAGTAATGCGCAATGGACATCCAAAACGAGTAATCCATCCTTCGAAAAGTGTCTTGGCTACGGTTTCTGCAGTTATATCTTCTACCGGAAATACTTCGGGCCATGACGTACAACGATCTATGATTGTGATTAAATATCTCTTCCCTTGTGAAATCGGAAGTGGTCCGACGATGTCAATATGTAAATGTTCAAAACGTTGCGCTGTCATAAATGTACCAGGAGGTGATATCGTATGTCGTTGTATTTTTGATTTTTGGCAGGCTATACATGATCTACACCAATTATTGATATCTTTGTTCATATACGGCCATAAATACCTTTGAGTTATCATTTTTCTCGTAGTTCTTTTTCCTGGATGGCTCATACCATGAATGGTATCGAAAATTTGTTTGCGAAAATGCTTTGGTAAGTAGGGGCGGCTTTTTCCAGTAGACGTGTCGCAGGTGATGTTTATTGTGGAACCCGGAAGCGTAATGTTTTTGAATTTTAATCTTTTATTGTCATGTAATTTACTTAGTTCATTATCTGTTGATTGACATTTTTCCAATTCAGCGTAATCGATAGGTGATGGCACGTATATTTCCTCTATTCGAGATAAGGCATCGGCGGTAATATTGTCACGTCCGTTTATGTGTTGGATGTTGGTACTGTATTGTGAAATGAAATCTAACTGCCGGACCCGTCGCGGTGTATCGTTTGATGATGGCTTTTGGGAGAATGCGTATGTCAAAGGTCGGTGATCCGTAAATATTGTAAATTCTCTTCCCTCGATTAATCTGTGAAAATGTTTGACGGCCATGTATATTCCTAACAGCTCTCTGTCAAACGTAGAATATTTTTGTTGAGTTTCGCTCAATTTTTGTGAAAAAAATCCTAATGGTTCCCAATTGCGTCCGGATTTTTGTTGTAAAACTCCACCAACGCAAGTAGCACTAGCGTCGGTCATGAGCGCTAGTGATGCGTTGCGGGAAGGATGCGCTGTTAATACTGCGTTTTTCATGCTTTCCTTGCATTTTTCGTAAGCTTTGTCTGCTTCCGTTGTCCAAGGAACAGGTGAATTATCGTTCTTTTTTGAACCATGTAGATATTCGTTTAAAATTCTTTGATTTTCCGCTGCGCGTGGAATATTACTTCTGTAGAAATTGACCATGCCCAAAAATCTTCTTAATTCTTGAATTGTTTTCGGTTTGGGAAATTCCATGATTGCTTTGTAATTTTCTTCGGTAGGTTGTATTCCTTGGCTCGTTATATGATAACCTAAGAAATCTATTTCCCTTCTGAGAAATTCGCATTTTTCGAGATTAATGGTTATTCCATTCTCGTGTAAACGTTTGAAAACCGTTTCTAAATGCTGATAATGCATATCTTCGTTGTCCGATGCGATGAGACAATCGTCTACAAATATAAATACGAAGTTTAAATCTCTAAATAAGGAATCCATGAATCGTTGAAATGTTTGTGCCGCATTGCGTAATCCGAAAGGCATTCTTAAGTACTCAAAAAGTCCGAAAGGTGTGATGATGGCTGTTTTCTCTATATCTTTAACAGGAATACAGTGGTATGCTTTGCGTATATCTATCTTGCTTAGTATCTTCTTATTTTCTAATATGTATGTAAAGTCAGTTAATCTTGGTAGTGGGTATTTGTCCGGCACTGTTGTGCTATTGAGCGTTCGATAGTCTCCGCACGGTCTCCATTCGCCATTTTTCTTTTTACCATATGTAATGGGCTTGCCCATGGGCTATCTGACGGTCGGCAAATTCCGAGTTCTATCATATTTTGAAATTCCTTTTTGGCTATGTCGTATTTTTCTGGAGGTAATGGTCTTGCCCGAGCTGCGACGGGTGGTCCTGTAGTGATAATGTGGTGTTCAATCTTATGTTTGGGCGCATTGCGTAGAGAGGACTCTTTCGTGATGTCTTCGTATTTGTTTAAAAGTTGCGTAATACGTGGATTCGTTCCCACTGCGATAGTACGAATTGTTTGTTGTGTCGCTTTTTCTGAAATTACATGCGTTGTCAGCTCTGTAACTTTGTCGATAAGTTTGCGACCTGCTATGTCGACTAATAGTTTATAGTGCTCTAGAAAATCTGCTCCAATTATTGGTTGTGTAACATCGGCGATTATAAAATTCCATTTATAACATCGTTGTAGTCATAAATTCAAGGTAAGCGTCTTCTCGCCGTAAGTCCTAATTTTAGTCCCATTTGCAGCGTATAGTGTGTATTGTTCATTTTGTAAAATTGAATATCTCTGTTGCTTGCTAATGACTGAGATATTTGCGCCCGTGTCAATCAAAAACTTCATACCACTTTTTCGGTCGGTAATGGTGAGGCGATTGGATGGGTGGATTGCACAGAGTTTCGCCGTTGTCTGTGCTCTTATTCGTTTCCCTGGTTCCGTACGTAAGTCATTGGTTTCCAACCGCATGGTTTAATGCAGTTCCTTGCATATTTTCCGAATCTTTCGTGGTAGTAACAAAATCGATTTGCTCCTCTATAGTTTGTTCTCGGCCTCATAATCGGGAATTGTTGACGTTTCTTGAAATGATTGTGCGTGTTGGGTCGATAGCCATATTGACCTTGCTGAATTGCGTCAATACCTATCTGTAATTTTGCTAGCTGGGTTAAAATGCATGCTGTATTGTTGTCGTTTGAAGTGTCGTTGCTAACAGCTGATATTTCGGTTACTTTTGAATTCATTATTATTTTGTCTGCAATTTGGCTCAGTTTGTCAATTTCCATGTCTTCCGTAACTGCTAGAACCGTAGTAACTGATGTTGGTAAAAGCCTGAACCATAGTAGTTTAATTGTTTCGTCACTGATTTTTCCTCTCCCGAGGACCCGCATTTGACGTAATAACTGCGAAGGTTTTTGATCACCGAGTTCTGTCTCTGATATTAATTTTTGAAACTGTCGCTGTTCTGTTTCTTCGTAACAATCAATTAAACGTTCCTTGATGTTTTTGTATTTATCTGTAGTCGGTGGTGAAGTGATTAGGTCACTAACTTGTAGTATTTCTTCCTTGGATAACTTTGCTATTACTGTACAGTATTTGTATTCGTCTCCTTGCTTCTGTGGTGCTAATATGGCTTCTAGTTGCGTGAACCATAATCTTGGTTGGTCTTTCCAAAATTCCGGAATGCGGGATAAAACCGAGGTGCCAGCAGCTACTTCAAGTGTTCCTTGCTGATTTATGTTCGCCTTGCACGGTGATTGTGCCATGTTTCTTGCTGCGTATTCGTTCGTCGGGGTCACCAATTTGCCAAACTTCTTGGCAGTATATGACTAGGTATAAATGAGACAAAAGATGTAGTATAGTCTGGTTATAATTATCCAAAGGTGCATCTTATATACTAACGACTTCGTGTTGATAACAGATAGTAGAAACATTTAATAGATATTGAACGTGCGATAAAGAACATAAGATTGCGATGTAGATTGTAGATACAGCACGAAGATATCGTACTGTAACATTATTCAATCATCAATCTAGATTATAACTTCCTCAAAAGCCGAAATCGATTCCCTTACTTTACCTTCTCGATTCAAACGAGAATCGATATTCGCATCATCCTTTTCATCCGAAATATCGCTAACAATGACCCTTTTGTCATCTATGAGTTTGGGTCTTTTATGCAGTGTGTTTGTAGATAGCATTATGATCATGAATGTATGCCATGTCGACGGCGCGTTAGTTGTCCACACGCACTTCAAAGAGATGCCAGCAAGGCAGAGGGGCCTGCCAGGGCCACCGCCTGCTGAGGTTGCGGGTTATTCATAAGAGATACCACGACCCCGGAACTTAAAGGGCAAAATAAGGAAGATGGGTGGGTTTTAGTCAGTAAAAGTCTGACCCTGCCCCCTGCTCCACCCAGACTTATTTGAAGTTATTTGAAGGTTGTTTGAAAGTTATTTGATGAGTTCCCATTCGAGCTTGGATGAATAATGCCTCTTGGCTTATGTATATGTATACAGATTGTAAACGATCGACGACGACGACCTTAATATAGCGGCCAACCATGCATTTTGTACAGAATGAATGGTTGCCTTTAGCCAGGCACAAACAGATTTGTGCTATAGACTCACACCCTATTACATGGAGACCTTATCTTCCTGGCGTGGCGTGTGGGGTATGACGGGCCTGTTGGTCTAGTGGTTAGTGGCCCTGACTGCTAAGCCGGAGGTCGTGGGTTCGATTCCCACCCAGGACAAACTTTGTGTGATGAACATGATTGTTTGTTCTGTGTCTGGGTGTGATTTATCTATAATATGTATGTATTTATAAATTATATAAGTATGTATATCAGTTGTCTGGTTACCATAACACAAGCTCTGTTTAGCTTGGGATCAGATGACCGTGTGTGAGTTGTCCCAAGATATTTATTTATTATTATTTATTTATTTATTGACACACAAACTTAAGCACGTACCGAATAAAATTTTGATGCATTTTTCCCCACGATTCTTCTCCTACGTTTAGTAAAGAAAGCAAAAAAAGACGGTTAAGAGCGAGTCAGACTCGCACACCGAGGGTTCCGTAAAAACTTGCCATATGAACAGTAATACCTTTTGACTGCGTAGACTATGGTTTGATTTTATCACGACACAAAGGGATTACAGACTTGAGTTAATAGTTTTAATTTTAACTTGATACTTCCACACGTTACCGAGATAAAGGGTCTTGACAAATAGACGGACAATAAAGTAATCAAATAAGGGTTCCGTTTTTTGCTTTTTGAACCCTAAAAAGGTTAACGTATAAACGTTACGTTAACTTACGATCTGCTCTTGCAACACAACATCAACACAATATAAGGTCAATGACACATGACGGTTTCACTTACCTGACGTGAATCTAAAGCCTCTCATTTCACGCCAAAAATATAATGTAAAAATAGCGTTTAAACCCTCATAAATAGAGGCCATTAATTATCTATAGGCTATCAGACAAAGTGATGAGTTTCCACTGTGTCACAATGGAATTACCATAAAATCAATATGGCGGCTGCAAACAGGCTAATTTGACGTACGGACGCTGCAATATATTAGCAATTAGTTGCTAGTTGATTAGTATTGGTTGGTACGTCATTAAGTATGTAGAATTTTCCCAATTCTTAGAATTAGCTCGTATTATTACTAAAATCGAACTCGGTTTTCATTAAACTGGTTTTTGGCGAAATAATTTTGAAAAGACTAGATTATATATTTTTTTTAAACACAGGAATGATTACTTTATGGACCGGAGATGGTCACAGAATAATCTGTATTTATCAAAACCAGTATAACTTTAAAAACTAATTCGAATATATACATTATTTGTAATGCTTTTTTAAGTTTTTTTATTTGTGTGCTCGTTTTATTTTTATTCTGTGTCCTATAATGAAGGTTCTCTAGAAAGAGTTTTTGTAGTTGCGTTTTTGGTACTATAATACCAAAAGACTCAACTACATCATATACCTTAAAAAATTAAACAACACACAATTTTAAACAAAATAAAGTTAACAGCTAAAACAAACCTAGTTCTTTTATCGCACCACATTGCGAACCAGTTAGTCTGAATTTCAGGAATTTTTCACAAATATTTTAACATTGTTTTCAGTAAAAAACTAAGTGAAACATCCATCCGGAGTCATGAGGCAGATGCTGAAATATTTCTGCTTTAACTTCTTTTTCAGTGAAAAAATGTCCAGTTGTGTGCAGATTTAATAAAAGAAAAAATAGGGTCGTACTTTGTGAATGTGACATAAAGTTTAAACGGAACCTGTCTAAAAATACACAGCAATTAATTATTATATTACGTATTGCATTATTTCAGTCAAAAAAGTATCGGGAATGGATGATTTGTTTATGGTTCCAAATTAAAATTTTTGTTTTTTTTGTAGTTGTTAGATTGGCACAACTGTTTTCCATTTTGGCGCGGAGTTTGAGTTGCATCTGTTATTTATATTAAATACAGTGCTGGTTTTAGTAATATCATATATAGTGTGTATTGCGAATTTCATAATGGACAAAAATATCGAACAAAGAGTTTGTCTTAAATTTTGCATCGCCAATGGAATTTCGTGTTCGGAGTCACTGAAAATGTTGCAGAAGGCTTACGGTGAATCGACTTTATCAAAAACTCGTGCTTATGAGTGGTTCAAAGCGTTCAAAAGCGGTCGAGATGTGATGGAAGATTTGCCTCGCTCTGGTAGGCCGTCAACGTCTGCAACTGAAGTTAACATCGCAAAAGTGAAGAAAATAGTGACTGAAAATCCCCATTCAACTCTGAGAGAGATAGCCGCCGAACTTTCTGTATCTCACGAGTCGATCCGTACCATTGTAACTAATTATTTGGGTATGAAACATGTTGCTGCTCGGCTAGTCCTAAAAGATCTGAATTTTCTCCAAAAACTCAATCGCATGAAAGTCGCTGAGGACATGCTAGAACGAGTCAGTTCGGACCCAACATTCATGAAACGCATTGTTACTGGTGACGAGACGTGGGTTTACGAGTTTGACATGCAAACTAGTCAACAAGCTTCGGAGTGGCGCTTTCCAACTGAACCGAAACCGAAAAAACCACGCCAAAGTCGATCAAAAGTCAAAGTCATGTTGACTGTTTTCTTTGACTATCGCGGTGTTGTGCACTCTGAATTCTTACCGGAAGGTCTAACGGTAAATAAAGAATATTATTTGAGCATTATGCGGCGTTTAAGAGAGCAAATTCGACGAAAAAGTCCAGATTTGTGGAAAGAAAATTCTTGGATTTTGCACCACGACAATGCGCCTTCGCACAAGGCTATCATTGTGAACGAATTTTTGACCAAACACTCATCAAATACCATCCAGCAACCACCATATTCACCAGATATGGCTCCTGCTGACTTTTTTCTTTTTCCTAAACTCAAATTACCATTTCGTGGCACCAGTTTTCAATCAATAGAAGACATAAAGGAGAATTCGCTGCGAGAACTGAACTCAATTCCGGAAGCAGCGTTTAAAAAATGTTTTGATGAATGGATTATTCGTTGGCGCAAGTGTATCGTTTCTAAAGGAGCATACTTTGAAGGTGATAAAATAAATTTGGATGAATAACAGACATTTTGTGTATTATTGATCTTTTCCCGGTACTTTCTTGACAGAGTAGTACGTCTCGATCTTGTGTAACGAGGTTTTCGTACAAACTTGCGACATAAACGGCCATATCTTTTGACTGCGTAGACTTAGAGGGTTGATTTTTTCACAGCTGCAAGAAACTTAAGATTTGAGTATATCCTAACTAATATTATAAAAGCGAAAGTGAGTTTGTTTGTTTGTTCGTTCTTCACGCCTAAATGACCAAACCGAATTTAATGAATTTTGGTACAGAGATAGTTGGGACCCTGGAGACGGAAATAGGTTATTTAAAAAAAACTGAGATAAGGGGCGAAAGAGGGAAAAAAGGGGAGAGAAGATTTTTTTTTTCGATCATCACGCGGGTTAAAGTTAGCGTAAGCCAAAAGTAACTATGCCACGCGAACGAAGTTGCGGGCGGAAGCTAGTATGGTTATAATTTCAACTCGATACCTCTACGGGTTCTTGAGATAAAGGGTCTTGACAAAAGGTCAGATAGAGGGACAACAAAGTGATCTTATAAGGGTCTCGTTTTTTTTCTATTTGAGGTTTGGAACCTTATAAACACGGCAAAGTTTATGACTAGAGTTTCATTTGGCAATCCATTATTTCAAATTATTAATTCTTATACTTAATCCCTAATGCAACAAATATTACTATTGTTTACATATTATAACGTCACAAGTAAGCATGTTAAAACAAGCCTTTGACTCTTTTTTTTGGGACTGGAAATCATCAAATAACTTCCCCCGCTCTGGGCGGAGCGGGGGGGAGTAGAATAGTATATAGAATAGAATAGAATATATTTATTCAAAGATCAAACAATGGCACAATAAATACAATTTAAATCCTAGAAATAATGTTAGTATAACAAATTTCGATGCCTACTAGGTTAAATTAAACCTGTAGTGTGAACCTGGAGTGTCAGACTTGTATTGACTAAAACACACCCATGTTCCTTCTATTTCCCTTTACGTTCCCGGGCCGTGGTATCTCTTTCGAACAACACGCAAAAGCCTTTGACTCTGTCTATCCACTAAATTCCAAACCCCTCTAATAATTTTCAAGGCAAACGACTATGCGACTGTGACAGCTACCAGAGTGACGTCATAAATTTTCCTTTTTGCCAATTCTGGCGCGGAACACTAAAAAGGGTAGTCTCATCTGGACCATATATCGTACAGAGAAATTCAAACGTCAAAATATCACATCGACGCTCGAAACAGCTACTATATCCGCTTTGTATACGATCTCTATGTACCACGTAAATCTGAAAACGAACAGATATGTATATACACAACGTTGAGTAGTGTTGGTCTGAGTTTTGAAAGGAATGTCTGTAATCTTCTATGTTTACTCTTCTATTATATAAAAATGGATCTCTGAATTTGTTGTTAAGCGAAAATCTCGAGAACAGCAATACTTTTTTGTTGTTTTGGTTAATGTCAGAAGAGAGTTCTTATGAAAAAAAACTTGAGAGGTGTCAAGGGACACCCGGATGGAACGAAGTTATTATTTATTAGGTACAAAAAACCTGTATACACTCAACATAAAATAATCGTCGTGACACCACACTGTTCAATGCGAAATAGAAAGGCGACACAAAAATGCTTACCACGATTGTTGGTTTGAGGATGCGCGAGTCTAAAGTTCTGATAAGACTTGGATTAAGGAAGCCTCAAGAAAAGTAAAATAAAACAAGAAACCAGTATGTAATGTCAAGTCAGTATGTAATGTGTATTAAGGCGCGGTAACAAGCTAATCTTTAGGTATTCGCGGAAGTGAGGCTAGCTGCCTACTGGGCATGGTCTGACACAAGTACACACGACGACAGATCAACCTATACAAAACCAGTTTATGCGGATCTCTCATTGTACTTGAAATCTATGGTGTACGATCTGTTGTTGAGAGAGCAGCATAAACTGGTTTTGTATAGGTTGATGTGTCGTCGTGTGTACACGACAGTATTGCATCGAAAGAATAGAAATAAGGTCGAAAATATTTCGGTGTTTGATTTTATTTGAATATCATGTCCGCCAAAATGTAGGTCATTTTGCAGTTTTAAATGAATATAAAAAAAAATACTGTTCCGTGTTTGAAAAAATTTAGATATCTCTTTAGTCTATAACATTTCCTTTGTTATAGATATAAAAAATATGATAGTTGTCGCTGAAAAAATTGAGAATTTCGAGACGCAAAAATTTTTTTCGTGGTCTTTTTAAACATTTTTTTTTTCGTAGTACTAGACCACTTTTGTAAACTGATTTTGTTTAAGTCTTTACTTTATGTATTAAACTATACAAGGTAATTTTTATGGCTCAAGGCATGTACAGATACGGCTAACTTTGCGACGAAAATCTAGACGTTTTACGAAGTGTTTGCTTTGTACAGCGCCTTAATGCCAATATCCTCGACTGAAGCTCTTCGAGTCATTGTGATTGCACTTCACGAATGGGTAAGTTCACTTTATAATCAACTAGCTGCGCCCCGCGGTTTCACTCGCGTGGTGATAGAATCCTACTAATATTAAACATGCAAATTTTGTGAGGGTGGATGGATAGGTAAAGGGATGTATGGATGTTTTTTATTCTTTCACGTCAAAACGGCTGAAAGGATCTTGATGAAATTTGGCACAGAGGTAGATTATAGTCTGGATTAACACAAAGGCTGCTTTTTTTTCTGTATCAAGCGGCCGAAGCCGCGGGCGCCAGCTAGTATACAATATATCTTTATGAATTCTAGCTTTCGTATTATTCTGATGTATAAACGATACAATTGTAAAGTTTCATTAATATCCATTCAGTAGGTTTTGCGTAAAAGGTAACAAACATCCATACATCCATCCATTCATCCTCACAAACATTCTCATTTATAATATACTAGCTATTGCCCGCGGCTTCGCTCGCGTTAAATTCGGGGTAACACAGTTCCCCTTTCCTGATTTACAGGTACCTGCTACCTGTAGTTTATGCCCTTGCGCCTTATTTATTGTAATAGCAATGCTTAGTTATCCCTTTTCTTCCCTCTTATCTCAATATTTTTAAAAAAAGGTCTACAGGGTCCCAACTATTTCTGTACCAAAATTCATCAAAATCGGTTTAGCCATTTAGGCGTGAAGACGTAACAAACAAACCAACTCACTTTTGCTTTTATAATATTAGTAAGGAAGTAAGGATTTAGTAAGATAATACAACTCAAAGAGTCAAATAGAAACTAACTACAAGTAGTAGATACTAACCGTTGTGAAAGCAATTTTAAAACACTTTTAGGAATCAGCAATTTAGTCGTTCAAACTCCGTAAATGTAGAAGTTTTCGCTTTATGGTGGCTGCACTTACACCGAAGTGTAATGGAGAAGGTTAGAACTTCACAGGCGCATTGCAACGCTAAGATATAACATGAGACTGAACAAAACTAGACTCGAACTATCGGCGACAAGATATCTACTAACGGTAGACCTTTACAGCTGAAAAAAACGTAAGTTTTAATTTATTATGTAATAGCTGTTGCCTGTGGCATTTCCCGCATTCTACCGAGATTAAAAGGATTCTTAGTGTTATCAATTTTATAAACTACCTGGGTTCTAAATCCGATCAGTAGCTTTTGCCTAAAAGAGACATTTGGCATTGCGGCTGCGGCGGATTTGACGCCCGAGCCACCAGACGAAGGTGTTATAGAGCCTAGAAAAAAACATCGTTTGATTCACGTGACAATTTGTCACTGCTGACAAATTGTCACGTGAATCAAACGATGTTTTTTAACTTTAGCTACTGCAACTACTTTTTAAACTTTAAATTCAGAACTCAAATAAATGTCAATTTGTTGTTATAAGTAAATTATTTATAAATAATCATGTTTAGTTGATTAACACAATTATAAAAAAAATGGATAAGAAAAGCAAGCGTGTGTATAACATGTAATACATTGCATGTAGAACCTAATCATATTGTAATAAGAGCTAGTTTTCGAGAAAGTGTATTGAAAAAATTTTTATAGAGGGACATTTTTTTATTAATCATGGATTGTCAAATAACAGTAATACATAAGAATCATTGGAACGAGGATAGAGAGTGAGATACAAATAGCTAGTAATAGCAACAAATTGTGAATCATGCTATAGAACGGTAAAACAACAAAATTAGAAGTCAGTTATTAAAACAAACCCTTTTTTATTGAGAAAAACCATCCGTTAGACCTACATAATACTTTTTTAATTTCTAGGTCAGTAGCTGAAGAAGAAACTTCCCAGCAACACCTCTGAATCTTAGCAATCTTTTTTCAAATTGGGTTTTGACCGCTGTTAGACAACAAACTCACAAAAGGTGGGTGCTCTTTTTTTTGGTGTAGCGGGGTGGAGTGTCAGACTTGTACTGACTAAAACCCACCCATGTTCCTTCTATTGCCCTTTATGTTCCGGGGCCGCGGTATCTCTTTCGAACAACCCGCAACGCCGGCAGGCGGTGGCCCTGGCAGGCCCCTCAGCTTTGCTGACATCTCTGTGAGGCGCGCGTGGAACACTAACGCGCTGTCGACTCGTCCTGTCGTCAATAGACAGACGGACGGTGAGCTACCCATTGCTCACCGTCTACAGGCCTGCAAACGGTAGGCGCTTACGTTGTCAATGATAAAAGATGCTTACATATCAATGGGTATTCTAAATTTAATTCCTACTTAATATTATAAAAGCGAAAGTGAGTTTGTTTGTTACGTCTTCACGCCTAAATGGCTTAACCGATTTCGATGAATTTTGGTACAGAGATAGTTGGGACCCTGGAAACGGACATAGACTATTTATATTTTTTTAAAAGATTGAGATATGAGGGAGAAAGAGGGAAGAAAAGAGAAAACTTAGCTCAACTACAGGTAGCAGGTACATACAGGTAAATCAGGAAAGGGGAACTGTGTTACCCCGAATTTAATGCGAGTGAAGCCGCGGGCACAAGTTAGTTTAAAATATTAAGCTTCGGTGTAAAACATTCGTGTAAATAAAAGCAACCAAAACACACGATTGAATTCCATTCGAATCCTATCATAAGCGATTGTGTTTACATTTCGACCTAAAAAGTAATAATACGCAAATATTCTACTTCGTGGTAGCGCCAATTTGAAGCTATTGCCTTAGCTGAACGTTTCAGAAATAAATTGCGGTTTTTATGAACTTTTCAGTGATTTGAAAACTAGTAAAGACTTGGTTATAATGTTAATGGAAATGTTATGTTACTAAGTTTTCTTAAACAGTGATAGTCTAGTGATGTGACCGTCGGTGTTTTGTTATTATTATTTCTGGTTGCTCGTGTGCAATGTAGATACTAATTTGCTTATTAAATACTAGCTGGCGCCCGCGGCTTCGCCCGCGTGATATAAAAAAAAAAGTGTGTGTATCAGCTCCGACGCACGACTGGAGTTTACTCCTTAAGTACAAAAAAAAAATATCACTGACGGACGACAAATTTCATAAAGCACCATCTAGTAATATTCAACTGTACGTCTCGTTACGTTTTTGGTTCGTGCGCACCAAAAACGTAACGAGGTCATTCATCAGTAGATTTTACACCTTACATTTTTCTCATACCGGGCGCCTTATATATGAAAATCGATTCTTAAGGAGTAAACTCCAAATATATATATATATATATAATGTATCCTATGTGTTGTTCCAGACTATATAGTCCACCTCTGTGCTAAATTTAATCAAGATCCGTTTCACCCTTTTGACGTGAAAGAGTAACAAACATCCATACACCCATACATACATCCTCACAAACATTCGCATTTATATTATCACTAGCCTTTGCCCGCGGCTTCGCTCGCGTTAAATTCGGGGTAACACAGTTCCCCTTTCCTGATTTGCAGGAGCCTGCTACTTGTAGTTTTTGCCCTAGCGCCTTATATATTGTAATGGCAATGCTAAGTTTTCCCTTTTTTCCTTCTTTCTGACTCATTTCTCACTTTAAAAAAAAATTGCCTATGTCCGTCTCCAGGGTCCCAATTATCTCTGTACTAAAATTCATCAAAATCGGTTTAGCCATTTAGGCGTGAAGACGTAACAAACAAACAAACTCACTTTCACTTTTATAATATTAGTAAGTATAAGGAATATTGATTAATGATTTATATTTATAATACGTCCACGGATTGTCCGTTATGTGCCATTATGCGATATTTATTTACCTTCTTAGATATCATGACATTGTTTCGTTATTTAATTTACCTGATAATAACTAACCGAACTAAATGCACAACGTTATCATAGTCCATATTGGAATTGTACTAACTAAAATGGACACCTTAGATAATATTGTAACAAACAGGAAAGTTGAAATGAATAACTTGCTCATTAATTTGTCTGCATTTGGTTTTGAGCGTTGTTCTGGAATAGAATATATTCATTTTTATTTGCACAGATAGTACGTAGACTGTGAATAATTTTAACTAACAACAAAAATAAAGAAAAAATGAGTGGGCCAGTTAAAGATATCTTGGCTCTATTTATACCTGCGTGTCCAAAACCCAAGCACCACAACACTTTCACGTGTGCGGCAACTGATTGTTTGTCAATAAGAACAGTGAAATGGATTTACAAGATGTCCTATGCTCGAGAACTGTACGAAAATCTGGAGTTTTCCACACACTACATCATGTTTGTGCTGACGTTAGCTACATTGATCTACGGACTGATATCATGGTGCGTTCTACGGAAGTTTCGGAATTATAAAAACTTCGTGTGCCTCAACGCGATTTTAGCAAACTTCTTCGTCTCTTCGATGATGCAGATAACAAATTTTATGAGCGAAGATACCACAGATGACATAAGACAATTATGTTGGTTTGCAATTATTACGATATATTTATTAATGTATTTAGCAACAGTCAAGCACCATTGGTTGATAGTTATATGTCACATGTTTTATGTGGACATTGTAAAAGTTTTTAATGTGAATATCCGATGTAAGTACTTTAAGAGTATCCTCTTTAGTTGGATAGTGCCCTTAGTTACTGCACTTATACATTTTTTTGTTACTTGTGGTTATTTTTTTGAATCCGATGTAAATCCTAGCGATGTAGGATTTATTATTTTTATAATAACAGTGACAATAAATTGCTTGCTTTACTTACGAATTGTATACTCACTTTGGCTTGGCTCGAACGCGAGTGCACATATGGCTATGAACAAATGGCGTCGCTTGTACATTGCCACTTTGATATTTATATTGAGTGACGTAATTATACTGTCTTTTCATATTATTTCGTTTATGAATCACATGAACACGACAAAATACGATAAATACGATGTTGATTTTGATAGTAGTTACTTTCCCAAAAGTACTTTATTAAAAGGAAAGACATATGTTGAAACGAACGATAGTAAATTAATACATATTCTTCAGATAGGAATGTATAACTTAGGCCCAATACTTTTGAATGTTTATTTCGTTGTTGTAAGGAGTAATCGGGAGTTGTGGTATGAATTTTATGTAAATAAATATAATTGCCAGTTGAAACCAGTTACAGTCATAAACCAACTTAACAATATGCCAGAAGGAGACCGTGGTGCTGTACCGGCGGCCCTTGATATATAAAACACCAACTGGCGCCCGCTGCTTCGCCCGCCTGATGATCGAAAGTATTCTATGTGTTATTCCAGACTATAATCTAACTGTGTGCCAAATTTAATCAAGATCCGTTCAGCCGTTTTGACGTGAAAGACTAACAAACATATATACATCCATCCATCCTCACAAAAAAAACGCATTTACATTTCTTACTTATATTAATATAAGTAGGAAGTAGGATGTTTTTGTAGGAATGAAATGATTAAACTGTTAAAACAAAAAAAAAACAGGTTTTTTTTTTTAAATTGTGAAACTGTATTTTTATCAACAAATATAAGTACATTTATTTATGATCCAAATAAATAATATTTGAATTTCTTGTTTTTAATTTTATACTGTTTAGAGGCTTCATGCTCAAGAAAAAGTGCAGACTTTTCCTTCAGCCAGCGAAGTCCTGCCCTCTTATCCCCTCACTTTGCAGTGAGGGACAAAACTAATCAAAATAATAGTTTCATAGTGATTAATGGCAAAATTATTTCGTCCTATTCATTAAGTTCTCGGCTAAATAAAACCTCGTGAATTCCACCTCGATGACGTTGACAAAGCTTCCTTACTTTAATCAAAATTTACTATTTTATGACAAACAAATCTTTTATCGAGACTTTTTGAAGAGGCTTGAGAGTGAGATCAATATTCTTACGATTTGAGCCAGTCATAATTTTTAATGGGTCCCGACTGTTAAAATTCCTAGTTCCGCATAAGATATTACTTGAGTTGGTTTTTTGGCTTCGTACCTCAAAAGAAAAAAAAACAGCCTAATTTTAATTTATCTACAAAACAACCGCGTAATTTAATTACCGTACACCTAAACAAGAGACATCCGTCCCAACTATATCTCTGTCCTACATAACCGTAAATAAGCCTGAATATAACAACACACCTATTAAGTACGGCTTACGCAATGCTCACGACCTCAACTTGCGACTCGCGACACGACTCTAGTCACAAGCGACGCGCGACTAGTGTCAAGTAACGCGCGATTGGTGTCAAGCGCCGCGCGACTAGTGTCAAGCGACGCGCGACTAGTTTCAAGCGACGCGCGTGCTTCCCTTGCTTCTTTGGCGTCACAGTGATTTTTCGCAAGCTCTAATAGAGCGTATACAACACTAATTCAGGCTGGATTTGGCGTTGATTGAGCCAATAATGGTGGTGACATGCATCTACCAGTTCCCCAGCGAAATCAACTAATAAAATGTTACACATGACTAATAAGTCATGTATATGAGATTGAAGTACAGCATTCGTTGGGCTAGGCCTAAGGACAAAACCTCCTGACCTAAGTCAGGGATTAGGAAGAGGCTGGAGGCGATAGTCCTCGCGCGCCTGTACAAGTGGCGCGCAGAGGCACTACACCTGGGATAATCTCTGCTGCCGCGGAAAATCACCGCTCAGCGGACAAACCGTCGGTGGGATCTCATAGTGACATGGAGGAAGCGGCTGTCGCAACCCCGTGTAGGGCACGCCACAATAGTGTCGATAAGTCCCCTCTTTAGGAGTGGAGTGGAGTCCTCACCTACTAACTGACGCAGGTCAAAGATTAGTTCGACAATGACACGAGCTTACCCAGAAAAAGCCTAAAAGAAAGCAAGTTGTCAACACATCATACTATAGAGCTTTGGTGGTTTATTCCTTTTCAGTGGTTTTCTCCAAAGTCACAAAACGCGTGTCGATTGTGCATGTAACTTGTGGCCAAGCTGTAGGCACGTACCAAGGAGTTCCTACGAGTAGTACGGGACTACTAACACAACCCGCTCTGCGTTAACACACTCTTATCACACAAGTGTTTAGGCTAGAACCGACTTCCTTGGCTAAATTACTACAATTATGCTTAGTCCTCGGATTATCGAAGAAATGTGCTCTTGTTTTATCAATATGATCAAATTGGGCATAATATAAATAAAAGGAGTGCAGAGAGACTGTCTCTTCGTATACTAGTTGCAGAACATGGTTTTTTTCACTAGAAACTTCTTGTGTAGGATTTTGTTATAAAATATAGTGGAACTTTTCATAGTATCTTGGTTCAATGCAATTGTCGCTTTTATATGTCAGTAAAACATAACGTAGGAAATATGAACGTACTGTAGTTCGTTTAGTATAAAGAGATCATACTTACTTTTCACTAGGGCAAAAGTGAGATTACCTATATATTACATTACCTGAATTGTTTACTGACAAATCTTCTACACAAAAATATCAACTATATTCCAAAACAGAGCTTCCTCTCCTCTACCCTTTTGCTGTGCCCTACAGGGTCCATAATGATCACAATATTATAAAAACTACCACCTTAGTACACATAATGGAAAAGCAATGAAGATAATTTGAGTATTGAGTGTATGAATAATCTTGGTTAGTTTCTTTATTTGCATTCATAGAAGATGATAATAAAATTCATGATTCATGAAGATCTTCAATGGGCTTAAAGCTAAGGTACGATTACGGACCCTGTACCACACAGCAAAAGCATAAAGCAATTTTATTGTGAAATTAAATGAATATTAATTCCATTTAAATGTTAATAAATGCCCTTAATATTAATTAAGCAAATGGTAACATTATTTTCATAGAGATCAGATAAACAAAATAGTTATTAAATAAATTCTAATGCTATTAAAATACGTGAAACATGTTTCTAGTATTAAGCAACGAATTACAAAATTCGTTTTATTGAAATCAGTCACAACAAAATAGTTCAAATCAAAACTAATTCTATTAAAATTTATAAAAAAACATGTCTTAATTATAAATTACAAAGGTTTTTTTAAATTAATATTAGAAACACTGCGCCTTTGAGATTTAATTGATATGTGGCAGCATCAAGCGCTGCACAATAATCGAGCGCGTCGGCTATGTAATTTAAATTCAATCGGTGTTTCGTGATTCATTTACATCAAGAGCCTCACACATAACCCACAGATATAACTATTAGAACCGTCACGTTACTTTGGAGATTTCTCCAAGTAAGTGTTCCTTAGAAAGAATCTCAAAAAGATGTCAGCAAAGCAGAGAGGCCTGCCAGGGCCTCCGCCTGCCGGGGTTGCGGGTTGTTGGAAAGAGATACCGCAGCCCCGGAACATAAAAGGCAATAGAAGGAACATGGGTGGGTTTTAGTCAGTACAAGTCTGACACTCCCCCCTCGCTCCATCTAGAGCGGGGGAAGTTATTGATGATTTCCCATCCGCAAAAAAGCCCGAAACCCTTCCAGGTCAATTTCTATCTGATCATCTCACAAGCCTTTTTCCTACTTTGTCTGGGACTGGCTTCCAGTCTTACCGGATTCACATTCACATGGAGCGACTGCCTATCTGACCTCCACAACTCAGTCAACACCTGGGTAATAAGATACTCCTTGGTAAGACTGGTTACGATACAATCAAGGTTTGTCAATTTCTATCTTATCCCCTAAATAATAACGTTCCATATTCAATGACACCTTACTAATTTCGTCGTTCCGCGAATAAACCCCAATTTGATAACTCCAAGTCATGTTCACCGTTTATTTTAAAGACCTATGGGGATCGGATTTGGTTCAGTTCTGTAACAGTTATGTCTTACGGGGTTAGTCGATAACTTTGATCGAATGTAGGTCAATGAGATTAGTGGTTGATGAGTATACGGTTGGAGTTGTCCTTTTCCTTCCTGGTTCATTTTCAAACTCAAACTCAAAGCATTTATTTCATTCACCATTTTTTTTATGGTGGGAAATCATCAAATAACTTCCCCCGCTCTGGGCGGAGGGGGGGGGGCGTGTCAGACTTTACTGATTAAACCCCACCCATGTTCCTTTTATTGCCCTTTATGTACCGGGGCCGCAGTATCTCTTTCGAACAACCCGCAATTTCGTTCACCATTACAGACACTTTTGAAGGTCAAGAAATAAATTGATGAACCTACAGTCCCGGTCACAAGGCATAATAACTTGTAAAAGTAAGTAGTTGCCCATTCCAAAGCGTAAAGTTTCATTAAAATCCATTCAGTATGTTTTGCGTGCAAGAGTAACAATCATCCATACATCCATCCTCACAAACATTCGCATTTATAATATTATAAGTTCCTACTTAAAAGAAAATAGGAAACTAGCTTCTTCAATACTTTAGCGCAGAACACTAAGCCCGTTCAATAAGATCTCAAACTTTTAAATCAGTATGACTGACTTACATTAGCACAACATTAACATGTACAAGTCTAGTTGTATGTTACTGGCTCAATTAGCATCTATCAGTGACTAATGAGGTTTACATACTAATGCCGCAGTTTGATATAATCAGTGCTACAATCAGCGCAAGGGTAAATAACTTACAGGATTCAAGATTCAATTGTGGTATTCTCTGTAATCAGTAGGTACTAACTATTATAAAATAGAGAGCCTTCCATCCAGTCACATGGCATAGTTGTCATCCAGGTACTCGCACCCATCGTCTTAAGACATTAGCCCAGCGTTCAATAGGCATGCAGCTCATGTGAATCCGCCCAATCCCATTTGAGCCGTGTTTAACAGTCGGGAAATCATCAAATAGCTTCACCTGCTCTAGGCTGAGCTGGGGGGAGGGGTCTAAAACCCACCATGTTCCTTCTTTTGCCTTTTATATTGCGGGGCCGCGTTATCTTACACCTGTTATTCCTATTTTTAAGTGGATATATTTCCATATTTCATCAGTTCTCTTCAGATGAAGAATGCTGCATCGTAAAATTGTGGATTCGCCAAAGTGCAAGGAGATTGATATTGAATCCACGGCGAAACTTTTAGCAGAGGGGCCTGCCAGGGTTGCGGGTTGTTCGAAAGAGAAACTGCGGCCCCAGAACATATAGGGCAAAAAAAGAACATGGGTTTGTTTGAGTCAGTAAAAGTATGACACTCCTCCCCGCTCCGAGAGCGGGGGAAGTTATTTGATGATTTCCGATCCGCAAAAAAAAGGCGAAGTTTTTAAAATTTGGTGAGTGACCAGGCGTGAGCATCATATGATAGGACAGTCATGATACACATATTGATGAGTTTGCGTTTTAAGGGGATCGGCAGATCTTCCTACTACCCTTTCTTTCTCGTCCTCTTCCCCCTCTTTTTCTAGTAAAAAACTCAGAAAAATTGCCGCCATTAGTCCGCCAACCAAAAAATAACAGCAATATATTCTAAGACCAAGGACACAACGTGGGCGGCGACATACGATTTAATTGCAACCGTCACCAACAAATCTGCACAAACGCTGCGAATAGCAAATTAACGAGAATATTAGTCTCCATTACTAATAAACTAGCACTTAAAGTGTTGATCTAAGATGTATTATTCAAGGCACAATTTAAAGCCATTATTTGAACACGTGTAGCTGAAGTGGAGTAAGTAGTTCATCAATTATATTATGTGGTGTAATATATTTTAACATTTTATATTATATATAACTAGCTTTCGGCCGCGACTTCGTCCGCGTGGCATAGTTACATTGGGCTAACGCTTACTTTAACCCGCGTGATGATCGAAAAAAATATACATCTTTCTCTCCCCCTTTCTTTCCTTTTTCTCCTCCATTTTTCACTTTTTTTTAGCCTATGTCCGTTTTTAGGGTCCCAACTATCTCTGTACCTAAAATTCATCAAAATCGGTTGGGCCATTTATGCGTGAAGACGTAACAAACGAACTCACTTTCACTTTTATATTTTTAGTAAGGATTTAAACACTGTTGCTGTGCCCTAGCAGGGTCCATAAATGTACTTTAGCTTTTGTAACATCTACTACGTACATTATGGTATGCAAATAAATGAATATGAGATCACGGTTGTTACCTCAGGAGTTAGGCAGAACTGTGGGTTGCGGGTTGTTCGAAAGAGATACCGCGGCCCCGGAACGTAAAGGACAATAGAAGGAACATGGGTGGGTTTTAGTCAGTAAAAGTCTGACACGCCCCACCGCTCCGCCCAGAGGCGGAAAAGGCAGAACTGTGGGCTGGAAAAAAGAAGAACACCAGTAAAAAAATCTGGCCGGCCAAGACTAGTACCTACTCCGAGGCTTCCGTAGAAACTGGTAGGCAACTAATGAAATACCGACCATTGCTCCAAAAGATAAACTGTATAAGGGACATTTTTATTTTGCCGTTGGAAAGGACATGGCCAGATCCTGCCCTGATAATGCACAGTAATGATTAATTTATGAAAATTCCTTTTGAAATAAATAAAAAATAATCCCATTAATTACATTTCCCTAAAATAGGCGAGAGAAAATGCAAAAAAAAAATGTTTGTTCATTGATTATGTGGTTTTATATTCTGACATTGCCTTGATTGACATTTACATTGTCGTCTTGCGTTGATTTTATAACTGGCGGCTCCTTCCCTGATAACGCACAGTAATGATTAATTTATGAAAATTCCTTTTGAAATAAATAAAAAATAATCCCATTAATTACATTTCCCTAAAATAGGCGAGAGAAAATGCAAAAAAAAATATGTTTGTTCATCGATTGTGTGGTTTTAAATTCTGACATTGCATTGATTGACATTTACATTGTCGTCTTGCGTTGATTTTATCACGTATTATAGTAATTTGTTACTATTGAAACTAGACCACAAACTATCGTTTACTAATATTAACATACTGCTGTACTTATTAGACTTGCTAGTTTCAGTTACGTTTTACAAATATGTGGGTATCCAGAGAAAAAAAACACATTTATTAAACTGTCTCTAACATTTCAAACTACTTTACTATTATATCATTTACTACTATGCATTTCACTCTTGTAGTGAGTTTTGATCGCAGCGACGACTCTAGCCGAGTCTCTATAAAACTTGACACTGCAGCAGCGGTAATCTCGACGCTGTTTTCTTGTAGAACAGCACGATAACTGTTTGCATGATATCGGCCTTCCTTGTGGAATTAGTTCCTTTTTTTATGAATAGCCTAGTCTATTTACTAAATGGCGTCTGAATAGTCTTCCTCGTTTTGTTACGCCTATAAAACTGAATGTTTCATCATTGCTATTCAAATTGTCTAGGCGCTATTTTTGTTTTCTATTTATAGTGTCTCTCGCCTATTCTCTGATCATAAATCATAAATTATTGTAAAGCCCTGCATGTAAGCTTTAAAATGACGTACTGTACATCAATGTACATGAATATTTTTTTGTTAGGGCATAGCTCTATACCCATTCTGGCCATGTCATTTGTTCTCCTCATACATCGATATAGGTTGCTGTTAGTTTACCAACTGCAATTTAATTTGTAATGACATTTTTGTGGTGATGCATCTACAAATTTACGCAGTGGTTGGCGCAGTGGCTGAGCAATTAACTGCTGCGCTGCATGTCGCGGGTTCAATTCCCGTACGGAAAATGGTTTATATGACCTACAGGTAGTTGTTTCGGGTCTGGCTGTTTGTGTGTGTGAGTTTAAATGTTTGTAAACGCACCCACGATACAGGAGCAATTCCTAGTTTGGGGTTTTTAGATTTTTCTTTTTAATGGTACTCTAAGATATTGCTTTTTGCTAAATTTCAGGATTTTAGGTCAACGGGATAGATTTTGTTTTCCTTTGCGAATGTACGGGAAATGCGATATAAACGGCCATTTATTTTGATTGCGTAGACTGTGACGCTTGATTTTAGTGCGTTCCCGAGATAAAGATTTTTGACAGACAGATAGACACAAAGTATAATAATATATAAAACTTTATACTTTGATATTTTAGATATGTATTAAGTATTTTGGATTGTACATATGTAATAACGTTTTGTTTATTTAAGTTAGTGCTTAGTTGTTATTTTTACACACTGTGTCTACGTGTTTATTTTTTTTCCACATTCTGTCCTTTCGCAGGTCTGCTGGAAGAGATTTCTTTATGAAATAAGCAGTACCTTTGTGCTCTATTTTCCTTATGTACTTTTTTATATAATGTTTTGTGTGTACATAAATAAATAAATAAAGTAACCCTAGAAGGGTTCCGTCTTTTTCCTTTCGAGGTGACCCTAAAAACTATAAATTAACCCAAGTAGAATCTTCTTGGCAACTTTTCAAAAGTTTGCGTTCTACCAAGCACATCTTCAATGTACTTTTTCAAGGTTTTTCTTTGGCGGATCTTCAATTTAAACAAAAAGATTTAAATAGTCTAGACGTTGTCAATTCCGTTTAGTTTTATAGCCGTTTTAGGAGCTTTACGTCACGGCTTTTAAATTTCTGACGCTTATAAGGTAGGATACCGATATCCGCCCGGAGTTGCGGGTATTATAGACCCTGAACAAGGATGGTCAATAGGCATTCAATGATGTCAATCAGTATTTTCAGTGTGTGGCACACCTAAGGTTGGGACAGATGAATGCCAGTAAGTATCAAGTAATTTGCGACTAATTAATATTTTTTCTTTCTTTTCTGTCACACTGACAGACAATCGCGGTGCTTGCGACTTTGTAACATCACTTCTTTTTATTTTGCAGATCTCTCTGAAAATAGGTATAAGCCCAGGGTTGCGGGATGTTCGAAAGACATACCGCGACCCCGGAACATAAAGGGCAAAAAACGGAACATCAGTAAAAGTCTGAAATTATCCCCTGAAGTTATTTGATGATTTCCCATCCGCAAAAAAGGATAAGATACCGATTTTTCTAACTATAGCTTTTACCCGCGGCTTCGCTCGCGTCAAATTCGGGGTAACACAGTTCCCCTTTCCTGATTTGCAGGTACCTGCTACCTGTAGTTTTTGCCCTTGTGCCTTATTTATTGTAATAGCAAAGCTAAGTTTTCCCTTTTCATCCCTTTTTCTCCCTCATTTCTCACTTTAAAACAAAAGTAACAAATGTTCGTCTCCAGGGTCTTAACTATCTCTGTACCAAAATTCATCGAAATTGGTTTATCCATTGAGGCGTGAAGACGTAACAATAATATTATAAGTAAGGATTACATTACTCTATACAATCATACATTATTTAAAGTAGCTATTGGCCGCGATTTTGTTCGTCTGGAAATTGAGATGTGTATGTTTCACAAAGTAATAGTTGTGATAGTCCAACTATAACCTACCTCTGTGTCAGATCCATTCAGCCGTTCGGCCGCAATTGAATAAAAAATATCAGTCCATCTTAATTTACGATTTTTTAATTGTAGTAAGATGAATGCTTAATAATCATAAACGAATAATCGATTAATTTTATTGAAGATTTTCAAAATTAATGTGTAGTATACAATCAATAGATAATAATTTAGTCTAACTATAAAAGAAAAATATTTGTAAGTCAGTAAAAAAGGAAAACAATTACAGGGCGTTAAAAATTCATCCACATCGCTGTTAATAGGAAAATCCTTACTAATTTAGTATTATGAAAGCGAAAGTGAGTTTGTTTGTTTGTTACGTCGTCACGCCTAAATTGCCAACCTATTTTGGTGAATTTTGGTACAGAGATAGTTGGGACCCTGGAGACGGACATAGGCTAAAAAAGTGGGAGAAAGAGGGAAGAAAAGGGGGAAGAAAGATATTATTTTTTCGATCATCACGCGGGTTAGTTGGCGTTAGCTCAAAGTAACTATGCCATGCGGACGAAATCGCGGGCGGAAGCTAGTATTTAAATATTTGTATGGCCTACAGACACCTAGGCAAGCACCCAAGCGAGTACCCGCGCGAGCACCAGGGCGAGCACCCGCGCGAGCATGTGAGAGCGCAGCCGCGCGAGCTTGCCATAAGGCTGATAGTGCTGATACACGATTCACACATTTTTGACATTTAAGATAGTCTATGAAATTTGACCTCTCTCCGTTTCTTTTTACAAAAGTTCAGCCTGTAAGATGATCCGTAAAGCAAATTAGTCTTACACGTGGAGAAACTTTCAATTTTAATTACGTCAATGGAAACTTTTCAGGTAAGTAAGTACCGGAAAAATACAAGAGTTCGAGAATATAAAAGTAATTACTTTTGATCTTAATTAGAAAGCATAGAAGAATGTGGTAACATGTAACATCACGCTTAAATTCCCCGAAGAGTAAGGCAGAAGTGTTTAGTATCGCACACATTTTGCCAGTTAAGTTTAAGTCCCATGCATATGCATTTTGAATCCATAATCGTGTAAACATCGACCAGTTTTTTTAATAAAAGCCCAATGCCCCCAAACGAAAAGAAAAACAAGGAGAAATTCCTAGTGTCACCACAATAGAAATTTCTCCTGTATCGTGGGTGCGCTTACAAACATTTAAACTCACATACAAAAACAGCCAGACCCGAAACAACTACCTGTAGGTCATACAAACAAATTGTTTCGTGCGGGGATCGAACCCGCGAAACGCAGCGCAGCAGACGATTACAGCCTCTGCGCCAATCGTGCCGTTGTTTAAACTGTTGGTACATTTTCTTGGTATTTATCCCGGTCAACAGAGTTTCCACACTGGTAAAGCGTGCTCTTTGTTATTATTCTTTTAATCCCAGAGTGGGATAATTTTCGACCTCCACCATTTAATTTTAATAGAACCACGATATCACTTCTATACCCTTCCCATTTTTCTTTGAAAGACAGGATTAAAAGCAACGTAAGAGTCAAGAGTATATAGTTTCATGTTCAACAAAGGCTGTCAGTGTGCCTGTGGATGGTGAGCAATGGGTAGCTCACCGTCCGTCTGTCTATTGACAACAGGCCGTGACGAGACGGCGCGTTAGTGTTCCACGCGCGCCTCATAGAGATGTCAGCAAAGCAGAGGAGCCTGCCAGGGCGACCGCCTGCCGGGGTTGCGGGTTGTTCGAAAGAGATACCGCGGCCCCGGAACGCAAAGGGCAATAGAAGGAACATGGGTGGCTTTTATTCATTACAAGTCTGACACGCCCCCCCCGCTCCGCCCAGAGCGGGGGAAGTTATTTGATGATTTCCCACCCCAAAAAAAACAGAGTCAAGAGTTTAAAATAAAGACATTTATACAGTCCTAATACATTCAGACTGTTATTCAGACGTCACAGGCCGATTTGGAAAACAAAAGAATGCGAGAACATCGTCGCCTGCAAGCAAATCGACGGGCTCGAGCGAATACGGGTGAGTGCACTAGTCTTATTTCCAATGCATTCGTTTTCCACGACTCAAATGGTGCGAGATTTTCTAGATTTTTAGAATACCCATGTGATTTTACGAGCTTGAATAATGTGACGTTATTTCTAAGAGTGTTTTAAGCTTTCGCGGCTTTTTACTATATAACGTGTAAAAATGGAGCACTAATACTTATAGATAGGCACATATGTAATGTAAAGAATACACTGTAAAAGAATCATAATTAAAATCAACGATTAAATTTTCCATGCATTTTCTTCATTTTACTTTACTGCACGAATATTTGTATGACCTACAGATAGTTGTTCCGGGTCTGGCTGTTTGTGTATGTGAGTTTAAACGCACCCACAATACAGAAGAAATTCCTAGAATGGGGCATCGTTTTAACACGACAAAGTATCTATTTAAAAGATGGCTATAAACATTCTCCCGTTTAGTACTAACATCAAACGATTAAACGGTTTTAAGAGTTAACTGGCCCTGGTCAAACAAGGGCGAGTTAACACTTAACCCGTTACCTATTAACATAAAGATAAAGAGATAGGTAATTAAGTTAAAAGGGATGGGGTCGCCTGACGGGTGTTTAGGAACCTATTCCACAGCCAACGAGGGAAGGCCTAGCTATCAACTGTGTCTTGCCTCATAAAACGTACCTACAATAGATGTTTGTCGCGTGTCTGTTAAAAGATACTGATCTGCCGAGCCTTTTCCCAACTACGTTGGAGTCGGCTCCCAGTCTTATAGGATGCAGCTCAATACCACTATTTTACATGCCTATCTGACCTCTATAACCAGTTGTAAAGTAAGCAATGACTTATTGTCAGGCCTACGCTGTCCTCTCATACCTAAGTACTAATGCTGTAACAACAACATTGTAAAACCAAATGATTTTAAAAGAGTAACCATGGAGTTTCTTGCCGGTATATTTTGATTTTGATTGAGTTAGTACTAGGTAATACGATACCCTTTGGTAAGACTTCTTGTCAGACTTTCGGGAAACTGACAGCCGGGACCAACAGCTTAATGTGCTTTTCAAGGCACGGAGGAAACTTGGTATGTAACGGGTAGTCACCCACAGACCAACCTAGACAAGCGCGGCTTAACCTAAAGATCGATCATGCGGCTGCCAATTATTTAGCCACGAGCTTAAGAAAAAGATATACTAATAACTGTTTTTAGACCTTAAGCCAAATGCACTCAGTTTAAGGGAGCTTCCATACAACAAACATGTTTTTTTTGCGGTTTTGTAACCAACTTAAAAAAGGAGGAGGTTCTCAATTCGTCGGAATCTTTTTTTATGTTTGTTCACCGATTATTGTAGACTAGCTGGCGTCCATATATAAAATAATCCTATGTGTTATTCCAGACCATAATCTACCTCTGTGCCAAATTTCATCAAGATCCGTTCAACTGTTTTGATGTGAAAGAGTAACAAACATCCATACATCCATCCATCCATCCTCACAAACATTCGCATTTATAATATTGGTAGGAAAAAATAGGATAATGGTACTTCCTGAGCGAGTACGACTCACCGTGTCATTGAAATTTTGAATCCAAAACATTCCATATCTCCACATCGTTTTTCTTCACCACCTTTAGTTCTTCTCGCTTCTCCTTCATCGCCGGCATTGGGACAGATGCCTAAATTAAAAGAGACGGTATCGTGTGACGGGTGTTTAGGTTATCAGTTACTGAGACAACAGTTTGACCGCTTATCTTGAACCCCTTAACACGTTAGATGGTGATGTTAGATTAGCTCCGGATCTTTGCACGATCAAACTTTTGACAGGTATATTTATATTTTGAAGCAAACGCAGCTGCTTAGAAACAATTATAAAATATTTGGTTATAAAAACTAAAATAAACGCTTTCTCATGTTTTTCTCAGTAATATTGATACCCATATCGTGGGCATTAAAATAAGTATACTGCGAGGATTACCTTTGGGAGGATTGCCTTTGGGAATTCGCCGTATCAGGTTTTATGAATGTATTTTTTTTAAATGTTGCCCCACACTAGGAATTTCTTATGTATCGTGTGTGCAATTACAAACGTTTAAACTCACATACACAAACAGTCAGACCCAAAACAAATATGTGTTCCGTGCGAGAAACGAACCCGCGACACGCAGCGCAGCAGTCAATCGCTGAGCCACTGCGCCAACCGTGCCGTCAATACGACACTTAACTGACCATGCATTGTCATCAAAACAAGGCACGTACCTATGCAAAATTTCAGATAAATCGGAAACCAGTTTATTTTTATTTTGGACATAGCTTAAAGTAGATGGTGAAACCATAATAAAAATACCGGTGTATATAAGAGTTTTTAATTTTGTTTAGTGTGTGTTACGGTATTCTTTCATGCTAAAACGGCTTAACGGATTTAAAAAAAAACGTTTTGATAGCTCACGCCCTGGATTAACACAGGCTACTCATAATTAATATATACATTCATTTCTAGCATCATCTTTCATCTTCATTTGTAGCATCCGTAAATTGAAACACGTGCAACCACTTTTTGCTGACATTTGTTCATCCATTTTTTTTCTATAAAAATCTTTTTTAAAATTGTTTATTTGTGAGTACCTATTATTTATAAGAAAAGGAAGAAGTAAAGTATTATCCTTACTTAATATTATAAAAGCGAAAGTGAGTTTGTTTGTTTGTTTGTTACCTCTTCACGCTTTAATGGCTAAACCGATTTTGATGATTTTTTTACAGAGATAGTTGGGAACCAGGAGACGGACATATTATTTTTTAAAAAGAGTGGGATATGAGGGAGAAAGAAGGAAGAAACGGGAAAACTTAGCGTTGCTATTACAAATCAATAAGGCGCAACCGAATTTAACGCGAGCGAAGCCGCGGGCAAAAGCTAGTCTATTATATAACCGCAAATGTGAGCCTACTATTGTCTTAACTATCGCTATTTTTGTTAACTATTAAAATTTGTAATTGGCCTTCTGCCACACAAAACTGTAACTATTCCAAAATAATACGTTCTCAAACAATATTAAATAAAATATACGAGGTCAGTGTATAGTATGAGCTTTTGGAAAATACACATAAAAGCTGTACCTAGTTGATCTTCAGGTTAAGCTTGCCTAGAATGATCCTGGATGGGTAACCCCCACTAAGTAAAGTCGCACGCTAAGTCGTCCCAGCTGTCATTTATAGATCTTTGACAGTCATTACAAATGGCAGTAACAGTGTCCCGAAAGTCTGACAACCAGTCCAATCCAGGGGTATTGTACTACCCAGTACTTACTGGGTTGTGGAGGTCAGATAAGCAGTCGCTATATTGTGTGATTGATTCGCAATCAACACAGCTGGGAAAAGATGATAAAACACATTGGCAACAGTCTTCGAAAATGTTGTCATTGCACGCATGCTTATATTTTTTTAAACTGAGTAGGAGAATTATTTGATGATTTTTAAAAATCATCAAATAATTCTCCTACTCTGGGTGGAGCGGGGGGGAGTGTTAGACTTTTACTGACTAAAACCCATCCATGTTCATTATTTCGCTCTTTGTGTTCCGCGGTATCTCTTTCGAATAACACACAATTCCGGCCGGCAGTGGCCCTGGCAGGCTACTCTGCTTTGCTGACATCTCTTTGAGGCACGAATTGAACAGGACCGCGCCGTCGACACGGCCTGTCTTGGGAAGCACCATAAAATATTTTTAAGCATTCAAAAAGTTTTACCAAGATTTAGCTTTATTGTGCAACTAGCTTTTTCCCGCGGCTTCGCTCGCGTTAAATTCGGGGTAACACAGTTCCCATTTCCTAATTTGCAGGTACCTGTTACCTGTAGTTTTTACCCTAGCGCCTTATTTATTGTAATAGCAATGCTAAGTTTTCCCTTATCTTCCCTCTTTCTCCCTCATTTCTCATTTTTTTTTTAAATTAGCCTATGTCCGTCTCTAGGGTTCCAACTATCTCTTTACCAAAAGTCATCAAAATCGGTTAAGCCATTTAGGCGTGAAGAGGTAACAAACAAATATACAAACTCACTTTCGCTTTTATAATATTAGCAAGGATTACATTCTACGCAGTCACAAAGTGACATTACATAACCAGACCAAAAAAACAATTGGTATTGTAATTCATTTCAAACGCCTACGCACACACTTAACTTCCACAACATCAGCCTATAATAAAACCTAATAATATTCAAAACTTTCCCAAGTACAATTTCGCTCAGTTCGCGAAAATAAACTTTCATTATTTCCTAAAGTTTGTAGGTACGTCGTCAAAAAACTTTGGGAACGAACGCAAAGTATGCGTTACGTAGCCAAAGTTGTGCTAAGTATGTAAACGGGGCCTTATAGGGCACTTAGGTTATGTTGTGGGGAAGTTAAAAGAATGTAAACTTTGAAAATATACCTACTGGAAAGGTCATTAGTGTGGTATTTGATTGAGTATTTTTTATTTAAGCGACGCAAATCTCATGTTGTTACGCGAACAAAGGTACAGTTTGAGTTTATGTCTTGTGGGAACGGTCACCTTCGGCCACGTTCCGTACAAACTTGCGAGTTAAATGGCGATACATTTGGACTGCTTAGACTTAGGCCGTAGATTTTTTCACAGATCTCTCTAAGGGACCACAGACTACATAATATGGTTTTAATTTGATGACTCCCGACTACCGTAGATGCGGGCCTGTGGACGATGAGCAATGGGTAGCTCATTGTCCGTCCGTCCATTGACGACCGGACGTGTCGACGGCGCGTTAGTGTTCCACGCGCTTCAAAGAGATGTCAGCAAAGCAGAACGGCTTGCCAAAAGTTGCGGGTTATTCGAAAGAGATACCGCGGCCCTGTAAAGTTTTGTACTACAATGTTGTCGTATTTATCCTAAAGGTTGACTTGTAGAGAATGCCTTATGGCATTAAGTCCACCTATGAACCATTATTTTGCCATGAAAAAATAAAAACTTAAGTGAGAATAGTATGAGCCCTTGAACATTCTAATTGGCGTAACCTACATCCTTTCCTTACTAATATTATAAAAGCGAAAGTGAGTTTGTTTGTTTGTTTCCTCTTCACGCTTTAATGGCTTAACCGATTTTGATGAATTTTGGTACAGAAATAGTTGGGAACCAGGAGACGGACATAGGCTATTATTATTTTATTTTTATTTTTAAAAAGTGGGATGTGAGGGAGAAAGAGGGCAGAAAAGGGAAAACTTAGCGTTGCTAAGGCGCAAGGAGAACTGTGTTACCCCGAATTTAACGCAAGCAAAGCCGCGGGCAAAACCTAGTAATACAATAAAAAAAAGAAACAAACTCTCCCAAGTTTTTTAAACAAGCGAACAGTTGTTTGTTAAAACTTGCAACAACGTATTTGGAGGCTTCGAGTAAACAGTACCTACCCGGCAATCAATCAAAACCCAGCAAGTTGCTGCGACTTTGATGTATTAAGTTATTTCATTGAAACCACAGGAGGATATTGTTTTGGAAACAATAAAATGACTGCTTTGAACAGCTGCCTAAAAATAAATCCAGGCGCTCGATGCTGTGGTGACCGCATTCGTTTTCTAAAGAGATGTCAGCAAAGTAGAGGGGCCTGCCAGGGCCATCGCTTGGCGGGGCTGCGTTCGAGAGAGACACCGCAGCCCCGGAACATGAAGGGCAAAAGAAGGAGCATGGATGGGTTTTATTCAATAAAAGTCTGACACTCCCCTCCGTTCCGACCAGAGCGGTGGGAGTTATTTTGTGATTTCCCATCCGCACAAAAATTCGATCGACTGAAGTTAAGCTGCGTTTGCTGTGGTCGGTCAAGAGTTGATAGCCCATTTGTGGCAAGGCGTACAAATAAGAAAATGGAAAGCCTGTGTAGCCAAGATGTATCAACTTGTGTAGGTCAGATCGGCTTGCGGGTTGTTCGAAAGAGATACCGCGGCCCCGGAACGTAAAGGGCAATAGAAGGAACATGGGTGGGTTTTAGTCAGTAAAAGTCTGACACTCCCCTCCGCTCCACCCAGAGCGGTGTGGTAAGTTATTTGATGATTTCCCTCCCCAAAAAAAAAGGTCAGATCGGCAGTCGCTCCATCACTGCAGTGACTGCCCCAAAGCTTGCTCTGAAGGAGTGCCCAGACTGGCAATGCACAGTGAACATGCCGTGGCCGGCATAGGCCATGGTCTGCGGGTGACAGATGTGAGGAGCCCATCTGAACCGACGCAGGCTCGAAATGGCAGCGTACGAGGACCTGCAGCCGCTTGAAAGCAGACAGCCACGAGGTCCGCATGTTTTATAAAATCCTATTTTTTTTAAGTGAAAACTTCTTTAGCGGCGTTGAGCACTTTTTCTGTAATGGGTATAAAATCTTAAACTCGCCTCAGGACACGTGACCTGATCGAAAAAGCGTAAGACGGATGGAGAGTAGACAGCTATCCCCTCTCTACGTTTTGTCGCAATTCGACTGCTCGCAAAATCAATTTTTTGCCTCAAAAACTACGGAATTAACTATTTACATTAAAAATTTAACACTTTAAAAATAATTGTAATAGTTTTAAAGTGTTAAATTTTTAATGTAATATAAATTGTCATGTTTGTGTACGATAGCGCAATAAATGAATATTGTATTCTACCACATGAATGATAGTACTTTTATACTGATAAAGCAATTGGTGCAAAATTATTCCCTAACCATTCCAAAATATCAAACATGCTCAACGTTAATAATCAAGTTTTCACTTCTGCCGGCACTCCCGGAGTGCAACCCGTCATTTTTTTTTTATTAAAAATGGCTTTTTGGCGCCAGATTGTATCCTTACTAATATTATAAAAGCGAAAGTGAGTTTTTTTGTTTTGTGACGTCTTCACGCTTAAATGGCAAAAGAGATGTTGATGACTGTAGCTACTTTTTAATCATGCATTGACATTGTAGAAATGATACCATATTGTGACATTTGTAATTTATTTTTTACTAGCTTTCGCCCGCGGCTTCGCTCGCGTTAAATTCGGTATAACACACCAAGCAGACCTGTAGTTTTTGCTCTTGCGCCTGATTGATTTGTAATAGCAACGCTAAGTTTTCCCTTTTCTTCCCTCGTTCTCCCTCATATCCCACTTTTTTTTAAATAAAAATTAGCCTATGTCCGTCTCCTGGTTCCCAACTATCTCTGTACCAAAATCATCAAAATCGGTTTAGCCATTAAAGCGTGAAGAGGTAACAAACAAACAAACAAATAAACAAACAAACAAACTCACTTTCGCTTTTATAATATTAGTAAGGAAGTAAGGATTTATTTATGACAATTATATTAATGTTGACATAACTACCCAATAATATGTAGGTACTTACCTCTCGCATGACTAATTCGCATGCAACCATATTTGTACGCCTCTGGCATGACATAGCGACCTAATAAACATTATTTAAGAACTGTATTCACTACCTATGTTACACAAATAAAATGATTTTGAATTTTGAATGAATTTTGGTACAGAGTTTGTTGAGACGGACTAACATAAGTTACTTTGTCTCTTTCTAACCCTCCACTTCCCTATAATAGGGCGTGGAAGTTTGTATGGGGCATTCCGCAGTTTTCAAGGTAGGAAACTAAAAATTGGTATGCGGACTATTTGTCAGTAACAAAAACATCGTGCATGATTTTTTGCCAATCTGCCCCCAACCCCTTAAAAGAGGCGATGAAATTTTTTAAGGGCAAATTTTTAGCTTCCTACCTTAAGGAAGCTAAAAATACACGCACTCTTTGTTACCAACGAAACATACCTGCAAATCCCCCCCCGAATTTAACGCAAGCGAAGCCGCGGGCAAAAGCTAGTTATTTATAACATATGAAACGGGATATTTATGTAGACGAATATCCTTTGTAACGGCATTGTGTTGCCGTTTAGGAGAACGTCGCCTAGACATGACTATTGTAATGTGTATCCATAGTAACTGACTAAGAATTCAGAAATAGGTTAAAAACCCACTAAAAATCTCTCGTATTCCAGTCTAAATCTTATTCCTTAATTAACGCTTTGTCTACTACAAGTTTGGATTTTATTAACATGACGATTCTAGTTGTTCTCGTTCTAAATCCAACCTTAGATTTACGAGGCTACAGTTGAAAATTGTTTGTAGTGTCTTAAGCCACGGCATACCTTAGGCCGTGAATACACTTTGTCTGTGAGACAAATGTGTCTCATACATATACAGCGATTGTACGGCAAGTTTATGTTGATGAGATAAAGTCGTAAAGTCGCAGATGCGACTATGATATTACAATCGTATCTTTTAGTGAGGTAGGTGAGAACTTTTCTCGTGAGTATGTATGCATCTGTAATTTGGTGGTTTATGATTGAAGGTAAAAGAAAGTGTTTCTATATTGACCCGAAAAATGCTGTTCTGTTTTTTACACGACTGTCCCAAAAAAGGAGTGACTTTTGTACAAGAAAGTATTGTACAGATTGGTCCCCCGACTGTGATGAAAATTTTAGTTTCGTTTTCGATTCTCTTACATCTGTGTTCCTAGCACATTCTATCGGCAAATGTAAAACTATCATCTTTTTTTTTTTCTTTTGAGTTCATTTTTTTGACATGGCAGTTGTGTTTTTTTTTTATTATCGTAGCCTTCTTGCCCAATTCGGGGTTTGAGTTTTTAATAGTCAGACTACAAAAAAAGTAACAGTTTCTATAAATGTCAATATTAAATCTAATATATAAAATTTCCGTGTCACAATGTTAGTTACCGTACTCCTCCGAAACGGCTCGACCGATTCTTATGAAATTTTGGGTACATATTGGGTAGGTCTGAGAATCGGCTAACATCTATTTTTCATACCCCTAAACCTCAGCGGGTGAAACCGCTGGGCACAGCTAGTTATTTATAAAAAAATAAAAATGATCTGACTATTGAAAAAAAATCCCTTATTCACTATATCAATATTGCAATAACCAAAAAAATTATAAGGTAAAAAGTTAATTATTTCGAAGCCGTTTATTTAAAAGAACAAACATCTATAAAATAAGCATTGAATTATGTATTTTATGGTACAGGAAAAAACAGTAGTAATCTTCTTTCGATTTTTTTTATACGTATCAAATTCAAATTGTCAAATTTAAATCAGTAGAATCTTACTATGTACTAGAAACCCGATTCTCTGAAACCGATTTACAGGCAAGGACATATTCATACTTTATGATCTCCTACATCAGACTAGGAGCAAAAAGTAACGTTTTTGTGTGTATTACTGACTTACTATCCACTGTGTCCCAGTTCTAGCAAAAAAGGGTCTGAAACTGAACGTATAGGATGGTCAAAGTCCATCAAAGGTAAATGAAAGTTGACGTAAACGACCAAATATTATATACTGGGGTTTTAACAACTTCTCTATCAAGAATATGATGAACATAGTATTTAAAAAAATATATAGTATAGTTGCTTGGTTAATTTATTACCTATTTTTTTAAATTACTTGCTTTGACATGACTGTTTTTTTTTTGAGGTTTAATTGGTTTTAGGTCATCCTAATGACACGCGGGTCTGTGGACGGTGAGCAATACGTAGCTCAGTGTCCGTCCGTCTAGTGATGATATGATGATGTCGACGGTGCCTTCGTATCCCACGCTCGCCTCAAAGAGATGTCAGCAGAGTAGAGGGTCCTGCCACGATCACTGCCTGCCTGAGTTGCGGGTTGTTCGAAAGAGATACTGCGACTGCGATTTTTGTGTTGCGATATGTTCAAACGAATTTAAATTGAATTTAAGTTTTCAATAGTTTAATTAAATTCAATTTTAATGTGCTGACAGTTTATTTAATGCATTTCAAGTTAATATTAATAAACTAAATAATTATGTGGTTGGCGCAGTGGTTGAGCGATCGACTGCTGTGCTGTGTGTCGCGATTTCGATCCCCGCACGGAACAAATATTTGTATGACCTGCAGATACTTGTTTCGGGTCTGGGTGTTTGTGTATGTGAGTATAAATGTTTGTTAACGCACCCACGATACAGGAGAAATTCCTAGTGTGGGGCAACGTTTTTAAAAAAAAGAAAAAAAAATGTGATTTATTTTTTTTATTGAAATTATAATGCATGTATTTGATGGCAGTACTTAAAATGAGTCTTACTGTTGCTTGAAATAAATTAATTTGAATTGAATTTGATATGTATACTTTCTGTAAAATTGTCAACTAGTTTATGTTCCATACCCACATAAGTACCTTCTGCGCTCAACTCTTTGCCCACTACTTCATCTCGGCTACAGTTGACGTCGTCTCCGAAATGAAAATTAAATTGCCACATAATTGACGCGAAGTCTTCATTTCAAACAAGCGTCGTGTTTGAACTTGTTTCATTCCAACATTTGTGTTAACTTCGCTATTTGTAAGAGCTTTCTTACGCAGATTTAAGATTGTGGGTATGGTATTAAAATTTTAAATGTCGGGATTATGATTTCGCGTTTGAGTTCGTTTTTGTTAGGTTTAGCTGATTATATTTTAGAGTTTTGGATGTTTGGATACTATGGACACTTTTAATGTGCACGTCTTGCTACATCGTTCTCACATAGTTTACCACATTAACACGAATGATGTTACCAAGGTTTTGTAACAATATTCTAATTTAAAAGAGTGTCCATGGAGTTTCTTACCCATTCTTCTCCATAGAGATCTACGCTTTGGAATGGGCAACTACAGTACTTTCACAGTTATTATGCCTTGTGACTGGGACTGTAGCTTCATTTTTATTGCTGTCAATGTTTCGACAGTTCAAAAGTGCCTGTAACTGGCCTACTTGAAATAAATGATTTTGATTTTTGTTTCTTTCTATTTCATGTGATTAGTACGCACTTATTAAATAAAACTTGGTAGCAGAGATTTTTTTAGCGCCCATTAGACGTTGGCTTGGCTTTTTTCTCTTAGACATGCTGATTTTGCCGGTGCTGCGTTTTGTTCGAAAGAAATACCACAGTCTCAGAACACAAAGGGCAAAAGAAGGAAAATGGATGGGATTTAGTCAGTACATCATTAGATAACTACTTATCTGAAAAAAAAATGTTCTAGTTTGTTTTCCCCGCGATATTTTTCTTTACCGAAGTAAGGGATAACTGTACATGAATTAAAAAATGAACTTGAGAGGTGTCAAGGGACACCCGAATAGAGCGCAGTTATTATTTATTATGTACAATAAACTGTATTCACTCAACAAAAATAATCGTCGCAACACCACTTTGGTCAATACGAGACGAAAATAACTGGTTTGTTTTCGCGATTAGGAACTTCGTTTAAAAAAACCGGCCAAAAGTAAGTTGAAACTCACGCACCGAGGATTCCGTACACGAAATAAACAGCCATATCTTTTGACTGCGTAAACTTAGAGGGTTGATTTTTTCACATCACAAAGAACCGGCAATTAAGAGTTTACAATTTTAATTTCAACTTGATACCTTTACGCGCTCTTGAGCTAAAGGGTCTTAACAGACAGACAGACGGACAGCATAGTAATCTAATAAGGATTCCCATTTTTCCTTTTCAGGTACGTGTGTTACGGTCCTTTAAAATCCTCTAAACAACAATCCCGTGGAACACCTTTCTCACCACACGTTGTCACACCGTTGCAGCGTCGACTGTTGACAAGTTCACTGAAAACTTTAGCAATTTCCTCACAAACGTCGTTTGTCACGGGGGCCGTGAAACGTGCCACACGAGTTACACACGTTTGTTTATACTTCGCCTTATATGGTACTAGCGGCGCCCCGCGGTTTCACTCGTGTGGTGATAGAATACAATAATTAACAACAAATTTGGGAAAAGTCTAGACTTAATAATAACAATAACTAACTAAATAATAACTAAAATCATCATCTGCCTAGGCCGATGATGATATTTGTTATTCTTGATTGGGTGAACGACTAAGTATTGCATGTGAAAATAGTCTGAAAATCCACGTACGAAGAAGGTCAAATTACACTCATAAAATAAAGTGCATTAATAAAAAAAACACCAAAAAAAGCTACAGCCAGAACAATCAAAAATTCCTATCTCTCTAATTACACTCCCAATACATTAACATACCACATCTAAATCCGGCGTCCCCTGCCCCCCTCCTCCCTCCCCATTCTTCCCTTCTGTATTTCCAAGCGCCATTAAAAATTTGTTCCAATTCAAACGTCAGAGAAAAGAAAAATAAACAAGAGAATGACGAGTAGCTTCCATAAATTAGGGTAGTTTAGTGTGACAAGGCGACGTGCGCAGGAGTCGTTGCGTGGCAATGACGGATCACAGCTGGTAATGACTTTATATGGCTCGGAAATAATAAATTACTTCATTGGAAATTGTGTGATTAGTCTTAGATGAATGCATCTGCTGTCTGTGTAGGTTTAATGAGAAAAAAAAACTTTATTGTGAACTGCAAAATAAGACCTTTTCAAGTTGTATAAGTAAGACTCCTTATTGAGTTTTGCAAACATGTGTTGGTGATGATTCATCACTACCAATTTAAAATAGTAACTAATAAGGACGGTTGTTAGCTGAGAAACGGGATGACGATCACGGGTGGAGCATAGTTTTGCAGAATAGCTTGCAGAAAAAAATCGGGTATTATTTTATCGGGTAATTAATTTCTCCTGTATCGTGGGTGCGTTTACAAACATTTAAACTCACATACATAAACAGACAGACCCGAAACGAACACTTGTAGGTTATAGAAATATTTGTTCTGTACAAGGATGGAACCTGGAACACGTAGCGCAGCTGTCGATCGCTCAGCCACAGTGCAAACCATGCCGTCAAAGTCGTTTTGTACTATCATCGCTAATTTTCAAATCTCCGTATGTTCTGTGAGAGAGTTCCCCATCTCTTCATAATGCTCGATGCGTCAGAAAGCCGCAATTGATTATCTAAATCAGAATAATTAGTGGGGTTACATCACTTAACAGCATGACGTTAAAGTATTGTTTTAAGCTTATTCAGTGTCACATTTTGTGTAGCTTTGTCTCTAAAACAATCTTGCTTTAACGGTATGGTGACTGAGAACCTCAAACCAACCCAGCCACTGCGGGAGACTCTCCGGGCGTCGGGCGCAACTTATACAATATCGTTATAAAAAAATAAACCTACTCATGCAATCAGGAACCAATCCACACATATGCCAAAGTCGAAATTACGTTACAAAAAGCTTAAAAAAATGCACCTTCTACAATAATCATTTTGATCTCTACAGGGTCAATAGAAAGTGCATTTTTGAAGATTTTTGTCTGCTCCGTCCTCTTCTGACTCAGGCATGCATAATAATGCATATGGGTTGGTTCCTGTTTGATTCAGTAGGTCCAGATGTAAACAAATCCTTACTAATATTATAAAAGCGAAAGTGAGTTTGTCTGTTTGCTACGTCTTAACGCCTATTATGGCTAAATCGATTTTGATGAATTTTGGTACAGAGATAGTTGGGACCCTGGAGACGGACATAAGCTAACTATTTTTATTAAAAAAAGTGAGAAATGAGGGAGAAAGAGGGACGAAAAGGGAAAACTTAGCTTTGCTATTACAATAAATTAGGCGCTAGGGCAAAAACTACAAGTAGCAAAAGGACACTGTGTTAGCCCGAATTTAACGCGAGCGAAGCCGCGGGCAAAAGCTAGTGTATCTATATTTATACAGCAATAGGTACGTTTTACAATAATAAATTTGATGCAACTCTACATATTACTTACGCGCGAACCAATCTAAAAGAGGAGGCGCCACTAGCGCCTGAACTTCGTACTCTTAACCACATAGCTAGTGACATTGATCTGTTTCATTGTTCTCTGAATGAGTTCACAAAAGTTTTTTTTGTTGTAATTTCAGGTTTATTTATTAAAATAATTACTATTTACATACTATAAATAGACACAAACTTATAATAAAAATATGTGCAAATAAATAATAGTAAATTACAGGGCGTCAAAAAATTCTTCCGCATCGCAGTCAACAGGAAAAGTGCCCAGAAGGCTGGCAGCATTACCGCGTTGGATGGCAGCATTCACAAAAAACAGGCCAGCTCTCTGGTTACGAGAAGAGTCGACCAACCGCTTGGCGATTTCTTGGAATACTACGTGGGCACTCGGACCCCATGGCCCTAGTGTTTCAACCCCAAACGGCTCAAACACATAACTACCAATCAAATTATGATATTTCAGCACCTGCAGTAGCAGCCCCAGAGCAGCTCACCGTTCTAGGAAGATGGGATGGTGCAAGAGTGTCGACACAAGTTGCATCCCCAAATCCACCAAAGATCTACCGAACTTCCATGGCATTATGGTCATAACATTTGGTCTATTTCCATCAAATAAGCATATTGTTTTTGTGGTCATATAGCATAACGTAACCCTGTAATGATAGTCGTATGTTAGAGAATAAATTAATTCATCAAACTTTACGACAGTTTCAACAGTGATAGTTTTTCTCAATTGACGACACGGTTGGCGCAGTGGCTGAGCGATCGACTGCCGCGCTGCGTGTCGCGGGTTCGATTCCCGCACGGAACAAATATTTATATGGCCTACAGATAGTTGTTCCGGGTCTGGCTGTTTATGTATGTGACTTTAAATGTTTGTAAACGCACCCACGATACAGGAGAAATTCCTAGTGTGGGGCAACGTTTTATAAAAAAAAAATTACCTACACTGTTATAAAGTTGAAATTCGTTTAGATTTAATTTAACCTACCCTGTCATAAAGTTGAAATTCGTTTATCAATTTGAAAGAAAAGATCTATAGCATTGCACCTTTACAGTTCCTGTAGAACAAATAACCCCGCTATTTTCATACACATAAGTTATATTTTATTGGTCGCATGGGAGTATGAGAGCCAGTTTGAAGCACGCGCCGATGCATGCTGCCAAGCGATGACGGATCGCTTCTGGTAATGATTTTATATGGCGTGGAAATAAAATATTAAACCGTTATTATGGGTTCCGGGATGAAATGTGGGGCAAGTTATGGGAAAATGTTTTTGCTTTTATTATACTTGGTCAGGACGAAAGTGTGATTGTTTATGTAGTAATTAATTATCATACTACATAAATACTTAGAAGAACCTTATTTCAGATTGGAAATCATTAAACAACTTTCCCTTGGGCGGAGCAGAAGGAAGTGTCAGACTTTTATTGACTAAACCCACCCATGTTCCATCTTTTTCCCGTTGTGTTCCGGGGCTGACATATTTCTTTTGAACAACATGCAACCGCGGCAGGCAGTAGCCCTGACAGGCTCTTCTGCTTTGTTGACATCCCTTTGAGGCGAGCCAGGAACACGAAGGCGCCGTCGACACGGAAAGACGGAGAAATGCCCATTGCTCACCGTCCACAGACCCGCCCTCGGATTAGCAAAACACGAAATTTGGTTATGCATTAATAAGACTTTGATATCTACATTGCTGCATCTATTATTCATGAACATCATCTGTCTAGCCTTCTCCCAACGATGGTCGAGTCTAACCGGATGCAGTTGTACGCTGTATTATACATAGATGACTGCATATCAGTCACAACCTAGTTAGTACTGGGTAGTACGATATCTCTTGGTAAGACTATGTGTAACGACTGTCAAGGGTGTACAAATAATTTTTTTTTGGGGTGGAAGATCATCAAATAACTCCCCCCGCTCTGGGCGGAGCGAGAGGGGGGGAGTGTCAAACTTACTTACTACTACTTGACTTACTGACTAAAACCCACCCATGTTTCTTCTATTACCCTTAGTGTTCTGGGGCCGCGGTATCTATTTCGAACAACCTGCAGCAGAGCCAATGGCTTACGTTATTTTCGAGATATGGAGAAAATTCGGTGTATAATGGGTGGACATCCATTCTTGAACCAACCTAGGCAAGCAAAGCTAAACCTGAAGACTGACTGACGTGACTCGACCGGCTGTCATTATTAACTTACGAGGTCCCTGTAAAACGCCTATTTTTCTTATGACATACTTCGTAGAGGTCAAAATCAACATTACAAGTCGTGTTACGAAAAGCAACCTAAATTACTGAAATTTTATAACTTAAAAAAATAAAATTTTACTAAAATTTAAAACAAAAGTATTTATTCATTTAAACTGGAACAGCGATTCCATAAATCTGCTGGTATTTCACTTATCGTTTTATTTTTATCAACGTTTCGGCAAAAAATTACAACAACCAGGAAAAAGAATAATTAAAGGATATTCCAATTTAAAAAAATAACAGTATAATCTAGAAGATTTTAATCAAACAAAATGGCTGCTTTTTTAAATATTGAACATGTAAAAAACCTCTACAGAGTATTTTATTTTTATTTTGAATGCATTTAAATCGACGATTTCGGTCGCAAATATAACCGATATTAAAATTGATTCGGGCTTCGTCCGGGATAGCAGTAATCGTAAAAGATAATAATTGCCGATAACAGCGTCCAATATCGCGACAACATGGCCGCCAGCGAAATAATTGGCGGGAATTGTCACACATAGAGGTCAGCGGAAACTATTGGTTTTGATTTCGAAGAGATTGTTAAGTTGTATTGTGTTTGTGTCAGGTACATACCTTTATAGACAAAAACGAAGACCTATATTTATTTTATGTTAGGTTTCCTACGTTTTATACAATGCCTAGAAAAAAAAACAGAGAAACAGTTTTAAAAATAGTTCCATGTTTTTTTGAAAAAACGGAACCCTTATTGGATCAATTTGTTCTCCGTCTGTCTGTCAAGACACTTTATCTTGGAAACGCGTGGAGCTATCTACTTGAAGTTAAATAAGTACTCAACTCTTTAGTCCTTTGGTGCTGTAAAAAAAAATCAACTCTCTAAGTCTACGCAGTCAAAAGGTACGGCTGTTTATGTCGCAAGTTTGTACGGAACCCTTGCTGCACGAGTCTGACTCGCTCTTGGCTGGTTTTCTGTAATTTGAAGATCTTTTACAGCCATACCGAGACGAGGCTTAAAAGTCTGGAAACCAGCTTTGCCAAGAGTACCCGTAACATGGGTAGTAGAGACTAGAGGAACAGTCGGACAATGTAAAATACTGGTATTCATTTTGCTGCAAAAACCTGGGCATATGACGGGCCGATCAGTGTTTCTGACATTGTATTATAATGATGTTGCACTTATGCCCTTTATTGTGATCAAAACTCAACCGTTAATAAAGAAACAATTAATTATCTTTTGTGAAAATAAAGCCTAAAACAATGTATGGAAACTACAGCCAATTAGGTTATTTTACATTGTCTCGAAAATTCTTTTCACATTTAAATGAATAACAATGTATCGGGCATAGCTGCACCGATAGATTTAGAATATTAAAACTTAATTTAAAACTCATAATCTGAATAAGATTTACTAAGAGAAGAGAATTTAATAGTGGAGTGTTGTAAACACTCCACTATTAAATTCTCTTCTCTTAAATTAACTTAAATTAACATTATAAAAATTCACACACCAACATTCATGAAACGACAAAACACGAAACACGATTCATCCTTACTCATCATTTTCCTGCCCTTAACCCATTCTATGTGGGGTCGGGTGCAACACGTTTTCTTCTTCCATTCTCCCCTATCAGACGTCATGACATAATTTACTCCTTTCTTCTACATATTCCTCACACAATCCATCCATCTTTACTTTGGCCTTCCTGAATCTGAATGTTGATGGACGAAGAGTGCTCCGTCCATCAACATTCAGATCCATCACTCTTTTAGTCACATGTGCTTCCCTCTTCATTACATGTCCCGTCCATACCAAGACAAACGTTTCCCTTTCATTTTTTTTTGTAACAGGCGCAACTTTCAAACTTCCTCTAAAATACTAATTCCTTACTTTATACATTCTTGTCACTCCACACATCCATCTCAACATTCTCATCTCCGCTACATGCAATCGTTTTTCATCCACCTTTTTTACAGCCCAGCATTCTGACCCATACACAGTACAACAGGTCTAATTAGACCTTTACTCTTTAAATACTATGAACTAATAAAATCGTCTTAGTCGGATAATCATACACAAACTCAAATGTAGATAGAAATTTTCATGTAGTTTTCTATGCACTCAACTGCAAATATCAAGCTATTAATTTCCAGTATAACATTACCTCGCCTTGTAAACATTTCCCGTACAATGCGAGACCTTTATGAACTGGTTTGTATAGCATTAAAATGAGTCATTTAATGGTATTTTTTATGGGTTTATTAATTTCGCGTAAGAATTCTTTTTCGCATAATTGTACTTCGATAGGTTATTTTCACTGTGCTTTTTAGACACATTGTCGAATAAATTAATGACTTGTTTTTTTTTAAATACGTTGATTAAATTTGTTTCGTTTTTCCACACAAATTCAGGATTTGTGTCTGTATTTTCATTCATTTGGCTCGTTAATATTGTTTGACCTAAACATATACGAATATAGAGTCATAGAGTTCATCACAAAGCTACCAACCAAAGACTACATGAAATTAAGAAAAAAAAACAAACAAATTTTGACACAACTTATTTTATTCATGTTTTTGGTTCCCGGTAGCGCTCAATGTAACTCAAATACAAAAAAAACCTGCCAAGTGTGAGTTGGACTCGCACACCGATGGTTCCGTAGAAACTTGCGACATAAACGGCATAGGTATCTTTTGACTTCGTAGACATAGAGAATTTTTCTCACAGCCGTCAACAGTCTGTGATTCCTAAGAGGGATCACAGACTTGGGTATATGGTTCTAATTTTAACTAGATACCTTTATGCGTTCCCGAGATAAAGGTTCTTGACAGGCAGACGAATAACAAAATTATGCTATAGTGGTTCCATTTTTATTTTTGAGTTACGTAATCCTAAAACTCACCTAATCCATATACCTAGCAGAGGGGCTTGCCAGGGCCTCCGCCTGCCGGGGTTGCGGGTTGTTCGAAAGAGATACCGCGGCCCCGGAACGTAAAGGGCAATAGAAAGAACATGGGTGGGTTTTAGTCAGTAAAAGTCTGACACGCCCCCCCGCTCCGCCCAGAGCGGGGGAAGTTATTTGATGATTTCCCACCACAAAAAAAAAACCATATACCTAACTCCTCAATTGCACTATAAACAAAACTTTCAAGCAATATTGGCACTTATTTTCATATTCAAACAGCTCATTATTTGCGTCAGTAACTCATACAAGCATTACTAAGTCAATTTGAATAAGTTAAACTCAAGCTACGTCGCTGATGGCTTGTTGGTTTACGTGTTAATTTATTAATAGAGCTTATACTGAATTGTCAAATGTTATTTTGCAACGTAACTCAAATGTAGATAGAAATTTTAAGTGCAAATATCAAGCTATTAATTTCCAATATTACATTACCTCGCCTTGTAAACATTTCCCGTACAATGCGAGATCTTTATGAACTGGTTTTATATAGCATTAAAATGAGTCATTTAATGGTGTTTTTTTATGGGTTTATTAATTTCGCTTTGGATGTCCCATTGGATAGACACGCTAGTGCGTAAGTATTCTTTTTCGCATTATTGTCTTCGATAGGTTATTTTCACTGTGCTTTTTAGACATAAGAGATGAGGTAGGGATCTCTCCCTACCTCATCTCTTATTTGTTTAGGGTTCCGTACCACAAAGGGTAAAACCGGAAACCTTATTGACGGGCCTGTTGGTCTAGTGGTTAGTGGCCCTGACTGCTGAGCCGGAGGTCGTGGGTTCGATTCCCACCCAGGACAAACTTTGTGTGATGAGCATGATTGTTTGTTCTGTGTCTGGGTGTGATTTATCTATAATATGTATGTATTTATAAATTATATAAGTATGTATATCAGTTGTCTGGTTACCATAACACAAGCTCTGCTTAGCTTGGGATCAGATAGCCGTGTGTGAGTTGTCCCAAGATATTTATTTATTTATTTTATTTATTTTATTTATTTTATTTATTTTATTTATTTTATTTATTTTATTTATTTTATTTATTTTATTTATTTTATTTATTTTATTTATTTTATTTATTTTATTTATTTTATTTATTTTATTTATTTATTTTATTTATTTTATTTATTTTATTTATTTTATTTATTTTATTTATTTTATTTATTTTATTTATTTTATTTATTTATTTTATTTATTTATTTATTGGATCACTTCCTTGTCCGTCCTTTTTCTGCATGTCTGTCAAGACCCTTATCTCGGACACGCGTGGAGGTGAAATTAAAACCACATACTCAACTCTGTGGTCCCTTTGTGCTGTGAAAAAAACAATCATTTAAGCTGCATATGGCTGTTTATGTCGCAAGTTTTCACGGAACCCTTAGTGCCTGAGTCTGACTCGCTCTTAGCCGGTTTTCCAACTATGTCGGGGTTGGCTTCAAATATATCCAGATACAGCTTAATACCAGTAATTATTATCATAATGCGGTGGCCTATCTGACCTCCACAACTCAGTTAGGACTCGGTAACATGATACCCTTTGGTAAGACTGCTTGATAGACTTTCGAGCCACTACTAATAACTTATTTTTTTCTTTTTAAGCCGTTGCCCTACAATTGGAATTTCTCCTTTATTGTGAAATGATTACAAACATTGAAACTTACATACACAAACAGCCAGACCCGAAACAACTACCTGTGGGTCATACAAATATCGACACCTCCCACGCATAAAGTCTTATCAATTTTTTACTGAAAATTGGATTTTTAGTTCATTGTGGTTACGAATATAAGCTTTATACATCCCTGAAACAAATATCTTCAAATTGTTATTAATTAACGAGATTTTGAAACGCACATCGTCGTACCTATTCAAAGTCCCCGCGCATATAGCCCGATCACGAGTAGCGACGATTTGCGTTGTACTATTAGATCGCGCGAGACCAATCAAGGTCAGTTACCGACGTCGTATGACATTACCGGTACGCGCCGTAAACATGGGACCTGCATTATGAAAATAATTAGATTTTGTTTATGTTTTGTGTTAATTAACCTGTGATAATAGTATTATTGTTATATGATAGCAAAATGAACAACCTAAGATCGTCAAGAATTTTAAAATTAGCCCTCAATAATTCAAATGAACATTGAACCTCAAATTAATCTCGTCGATCTGGTACGTTTTGTTTGATATCTATTTGAAAGTATGAAATATTTGCTAAACACTACGCAATTTTCACATAACTAATTTTAATTGCTCACAATATCTAAGAGTATTTTATCATTAAGTATTTACATTTTGTCCAGCGCATAAAGTCGTAATACTATAGTTACGATGCTATGCGTCGTTTATTTTTGAAAGTCAGGGGTCGTAACTGAAACTTACCACTTTATGCTTTGGTTTTATTTAAATCTTACTGTATACATATAGTCGTATTTGGTACATACGACGATATGCTCTGACCACAATATGAAATAAGACTTTATGCAATATGATTTAGCTAAATTTGAAGCAAAAAGCTGAAATATTTTAACACTGATTGATTGTTTTATTAATGTATTTATAACGTTTTTTTAGAATCACCTAATTTACTTGAAATGGAGCAGTACTGGAATCTGTACGAATCAACGTGCGAAGAATCCTTATTAAGTAACACTAATAATAATGATGCTAGTCAATGTTGCTGACATGAAACAATCGTTGAAGGAACGCTTCTTTGGCCGCCTGAGAAAAGTATTTAATAGTCTTTTATCAGGCGGAAACAAGGTGCGTGCTTTCAACGGTTGGGTCATGCCAGTTTTGATGTACTCTTTCGGCATACTCAAATGGACTCAAACAGCACTGGACGCCCTGGATAGGAAGGTTCGTACATTGTTAAAGGCATTTTGTATGCATCACCCACGTTCCTCGGTTATGAGACTGTATATCCCGCGGAGTTGTGGAGGTCGAGGCTTCTTGAACACCAAGACTCCACAATCGCGAGATATACAATCTCAGGGAATATTTCCTAGAAACAGACGTGGGAATGCATCGAGATGTGGTTGCATTGGACAAAGGCCTCACCACGCTCTCCTTGGCTAAACAGAACTGCCGCAAACCTGTAGTGCTTGACACTAATGCCCGCAAGGAGGTATGGCAGAGTAAGGAGCTTCACGGACGCTTTTTCCGGGCCCTACATGGATTCGATGTAGATCAATCAGCGTCCGTAGCCCGGCTACGTTCCGGCGACCTCTTTGGAGAAACCGAAGGTTTTGTCTGTGCAATCATGGATGAAGTTATGATGACGAATAACTACCGGAGATTTATTGTGAAGGACGGCACGGTTGACATATGTCGGGCATGCCACCGTCCGGGTGAATCAATTCGTCACATTATCTCTGGTTGTTCTCGCCTTGCTAACGGAGAGTACTTGCATAGACACAACCTTGTAGCTAGGATTATCCATCAGCAACTTGCTCTAAAATACAGCCTTGTGGAATCGGAAGTGCCGTACTATAGGTATGTGCCCGACCCAGTTTTCGAACATGGCAATATCACATTGTACTGGGATCGATCCATTATCACTGCCAGGACTATTGTTGCCAACAAGCCTGATATAGTGGTGGTGGACCGATAACAGTCCCGCATGATGAGAACCTCGTGAAAGCCGAGGAAGATAAGCAAATCAAGTAAATTGACTTGGCTCGCGAGGTTGTCGACACGTGGGATGTGGACTCAGCTATCATTGTGCCGATAGTCGTATCTGCCAATGGCTTAATTGCTAAGAGCCTCGACCAATACCTGAGGAGGCTCTCGTTAGGCAGCTGGATCAAGGGCTTGATACAGAAAGCGGTACTCCTAGACACGACTCGTATTGTTAGGAGGTTCCTTTCTCTGGAGCCCTGACCGCCGTTAGCTTGGATCCTGTTCCCGATACCAATGAGCTACTATTTTTATATTTTTTTTATTCAGAAATATTTAATAATGTAAAATTATGTAAATTAATTAATAAATGAAATGATGCTAGAACAAGCTCCTACGAGGTAAGACAAGCATTAAATATTTTCGAAAAAACACCGATCCCGTCACCTTCAAACGAGCTTTTTGGGGCTGACGACGTTACTCCTGCGATTCCACTTGATAGCAGTTTAATTTCATCTGGGGTATCCACTCCTACTAGCCGATCTGTCACACCGCAACATAGTGATGCCTCCAGTTTTGGTTCTTCCGCTTGTTCGTCCGTTGCCAGTACCTCAACTACCAGTCGAAAACGGCATATTCGAAGAGATGATTAGAAGGATATTTTATGCACGTTCCTAAAGATATTTAAGACTGATTAATTAAGTTGATTGTTGTGCTTGTATTAAGAAGTTCTATGCTTTACGCTGGTATCGCCTGTAAACTTAGACGATTAAAGTTGATTTGAAAAATTTATCGTTTTAGTTGTTGTTAATACTAAGTATTCTATTATGTATTAATGTTACCTACATTATTTTTATAACCATCTCCTTTAACAAATCACGTTAACTGAACTATATTTATTACCAACAAACATAACATCGTAACACTTGATGGTCATTATTATGTTTTCTTACAACGCATAAAGTAGTAACCCGTTGTAACTTTAAGGTACACAAAATATTCACCAGGCATATCGTCGTAAGTCGTCGTATCCTAGCAATACGCCAGTTTCATCCCAGTGCATAAAGTCTTAAGTATGTAATTTTACCTTTTTTTTGCTAATTATATATTTTTTTATGTAAATAGGCATTCATTAATAAAGATATAGAGGTACTTTGAATTTTAAGCCAGATAGGAACGAAATAATTATCATAAATTTTTAGTAATCATGTAAATTGTCTTTAAATGCCCGTACTGAAAAGTTGGTATAATCTCGATACGCCCTTATGCGTGGGAGGGGTCGATATTTGTTCCGTGCGGGGAGCGAACCCGCGTCACGCAGCACAGTAGCCGATCACTCAACTACTGCACGAACCGTGCCGTCAATTGGGAGTATCTCTTTGGATTATAAAAAGAAATTTGAATTTTTCTCCGCATAAATCACGGAGAGAAATAACAATACCAAAAAAAAAACTTTAATATTTTCCTGAATACGTTTAAAACATTTAAATTAATTTGTGAAATAAGTAAAATGAGTAAGCTACTTAGATATTAAAACCATACTTATAAATCCCTGTACTCAGTGCGCACATAATTGCTTCACAAATTGCTCACTTAACAATTAAGATGATCTAACATTTCAGCTGAAACTTTTAGCGTAATGAAACAATCAAGTTATGTGACTGACTACCCTTGAAGTAAGTTTGAAGGTTTTGAAACGTCCTCAAACCAAGCCAGCCGCCGCGGGAGACGCCCCGGGCGTCAAGCGCTGCGAGACCACTCCCGGTCATCGTAGATGGGGGCCTGTGGGTGGTGAGCAATGGGTAGCTCACCGTCCGTCCATCTATTGACGACAGGCCGTGTCGACGGCGCTGTAGTGTTCCAGGTGCGCCAGGGTTGTTCTAAAGAGATACCGCGGCCCCGGAACGTAAAGGCAATAGAAAGAACATGGGTGGGTTTTAGTCAGTACAAGTCTGACACTCCCCCCAGTTACTCGATGTTTCCCATCCGTAAAAAAAATTACAAACGTACTTATGGTTGAAACTTGGACAAACCAAAAATATGCAACATTTCTCGTATCTATTTGCAGAAGTGCAGTAAGGAGGTTATTTGTAAGATCCTCCTTACTGCACTTTTAGTTCGATCTTTAGGTTTGTGGATGCGTGACCAGCCGTTATATACCGAGTTTTCTCCGTGACTCGCAAAGCACGTTAGGCTGTTGGTTCCGGCTGACATTTGTAAATCTTTGACAATCATTACAGGTGGTCTGACAAACAATCTTAGCAAGAGATATCGTTTTACCCAGTACTGAGTTGTGGAGGTAAGATAGGCAGTCGCTCTATGTAGTATACTAGTACGCAGCTGCATCTGGTAAGACTGGAAGACAACGGTAACAAAATTACGAAAAGGCTAAGCAGATGATGATGCCGAACCCAAATAAATAACAATACGAGCAGGAAAATGATAACGATGATGATCTCGTGTTTATTTGCTTACTTTTGCTAAACACGTTTTAAAAATTCAATTTGGTGAAAAGACATTTGCCGTACACACTTTTACTCTAAGATCATGGGCGATGACAGGTAATACAGCACGCTTATTGCGATCCCTAAAGGACAATGTCCAAAAAGTTTTAGATCACTAATGCTTTAGATGCTTTTACCCGCAGCTTCGGTCGCGTTAAATTCGGGGTAACACAATTCCCCTTTCCTGATTTGCAAGCTACCTGTGGTTTTTGGCCTTGCGCCTTATTTTTTGTAATAGCAAAGCTAAATTTTCTCTTTTCTTCCCTCCGTCTTCCTTATTTCTCACAGCCTATGTCCGTCTCCAGGGTCTCAAGCTAGAGCAGGGTTTAGCTATTTAGGCGTGTGAAGACGTAACAAACAAACAAACTCACTTCTGCTTCTATAATATTGGTAATGATTTAATGCACATTGTAAGTATAAATAGTTACACGCTAGGCTTACTTGGCTAGCTTGCAATTTAAATGGCTATAGTTTTTGACTGCTTAGACTAAAGACTGCTTAAAAAGCTGTGAAAAACATCAACCCTCTGATGTTTGTCACAGCTTCAACAGACTACAAATTTTAGTATATGGTTGTAGTTTAAACTCGTTACATGGATGCATTCCCGAGATAAAGGGTCTTGATAGACAAACAGACAGACGATCAACAATGTGCTCCTATAAGAGTTCCGTTTTTTCCTTTAAAGGTACCCTAAAAAATCAGGGCAACCAGTGTATTTCAATAGAAAATTGGCCTTGTCAAAATAGGATTGAAATCTTTAATCAGATTAAAAGGTAAATTATATTTAATCTCGATCACAAATTCGTTCAAAAAACTAGTTGATTGAAATGGTAAAATCTCTAAAAGATCTGTCTGTAGAATAGTCTCCAGGGATCCATCAATGGTCCTGTGGGCGTTGAAGGATTGATTGAATGACTCTCAAAACCCGTGTCTCTGAATAGCTGATTGATATGCCTACAAAATGTATCAATCAACTCTTTAAACCTTATTTAAATCCAGGCTGAGAATCTCTTACCCCGATTTTATTTTTAACTGCGAGATTATACTTGACTAGCTTTTGCCCGCGGCTTTGCTCGCGTTAAATTCGGGGTAACACAGTTCCCCTTTCCTGATTTACAGGTACCTGCTACCTGTAGTTTTTGCCCTTGCTCCTTATTGATTTGTAATAGCAATGCAAAATTTTCCCTTTTCATCCTTCTTTCTCCATCATATTATCTCAATCTTTTTTTAAAAAATAGCCTATGTCCGTCTCCAGGGTCCCAACTATCTCTGTACCAAAATTCATCAAAATCGGTTAAGCCATTTAGGCGTGAAGAAGTAACAAATAAATAAACAAACAAACAAACTCACTTTCGCTTTTATAATACTAGTAAGGATTATGAAGATAGGTGGACATTTCGACAGTATAATATTATTTATTAAGGGATCATAATCTACATTTCAGTGATCATAATGGTTATTCTCTGATCTATTTATTATTTGGGATTAAAAATATAAATGATGTGGACGATAAAGATTTAAGCTCACAAATGGGTCCAGCAACAAAGCTCAAAGATAAGCTATGCTCGTCAGATATACATAGTTTAATTTTCCTTATAAACCGATGGAAGTCTTCAACTCAAATTTAGTTTATTTTCTAACAAATAGGCAAATTTATCTTCATTAATTTCAATGAGCTTTGAGAGGCACTGGAGAAACTCGATGGTTGGTCACCCATCCTCAGATCAACCTAAATAAGCGCGGCTTAATATAAAAATCGACCCGAGCGGCTGCTATTATTTAGTCAAGAACTCCAAACAACAAAAATAATAAGTATAACAAGGAAACTCCATCAACGTACAAACGAGCTCATGTCCTCACAAATAGCACATAAAGTGACATCTAAGTTATTGATCAAGATTATTTGCAAGCACAACCACTATATTATTCCGCGCACGTGACAAAACAACGAGCGGCCATTTTGTATTCAGTGGGACAGTCGATGTCATACTTGAGAACTTAATTTTGGGTAAGCACATCATTTGTGATGAGAAAAAGTTCTCGAAGTTATCTTTTATGGTCTAGTTTCCTTAAGCGTTACTGCTGAACATTTCGTTCTAGGGGCGATCCCAGGTGGATACCGCAGCCCCGGAACACTTATGGCAAAAGAAGGAACATTTAAAAAAAAAACGTAGCCCCACACTAGGAATTTCTCCTGTATTGTGGGTTCGTATACAAACACTAGCTGTGCCCGCGACTTCGTCCGCGTGGAATAGTATTTTGGGCATCATATTTATTTATGCAAACAACCTCCTCAGCTTTATAAATTATAGCTGTGCCCGCGACTTCGTCCGCGTGGAATAGTATTTGGGCATCATATTTATTTTTGCAAACAACCTCCTCAGCTTTATAAATTATAACTGTTACCCACGACTTTGTCCGCGTCTTAGCCCAAGTTCCGGAATTCTGTGAGGATAAACGTTGAGAACGTTCAGCGCTTGATTCCCGTAGTCGGTTCACCAAAGTTCGAGAACTCTGTGAGGCTAAACGTTGAGAACGTTCAGCGCTTGATTCCCGTAGTCGGTTCACCAAAGTTCGAGAACTCTGTGAGGCTAAACGTTGAGAACGTTTAGCGCTGGATTCCCGTAGTCGGTTCACCAAAGTTCGAGAACTCTGTGAGGCTAAACTTTGAGAACGTTCAGCGCTTGATTCCCGTAGTCGGTTCACCAAAGTTCGAGAACTCTGTGAGGCTAAACGTTGAGAACGTTCAGCGCTTGATTCCCGTAGTCGGTTCACCAAAGTTCGAGAACTCTGTGAGGCTAAACGTTGAGAACGTTCAGCGCTTGATTCCCGTTCTCGGTTTATCAAAGTTCGGAAATTTTGTAAGGATAAACGTTCAGCGCTTGCTTCCCGTTGACGGTTTGCCGGAGTTCGGAAATTTTGTGAGGCTAGATACTGCGAACGTTTAATGATCGATTCATTAGCACGGTTTTGTTCACTGATTCCTCGTTGAGTAGCCAACCTATGCATATTTTCATTCTCTGTTTCACTGCTGCGCAAAGCTCGCAGCCGCTTTGCGGTAACAGTCTGCCGAGAAAGCTGAGTTCTTTTTCTAGGCATTATAGTGACGAAGAAAGAAAATAGGAAATGAAAACTTAACCAAACCGTAACTCGTAATCAAGAAAAAACAAACGTGAGGTTAATAATTAGGATCCTAATTATTGTTACCTGTATTTGGTACTTACGTAAAATATAAGGTTAACTAACTGTGTGCTTAAACTAAAACCTAACCTAATAAGGGCTGATTTTTTAATAGTCAGATAATTTTTATCTGAGGAATAAAAATAGCAGTTTGACATATTTTCTATAGATGAGCTGTCAAACCGCCATTTTTATTCCTCAGATAAAAGTTATCTGACTATTGAATAAACAGCCTTAAGAATAATTATGTAGATGACACCTATTTACAGGTATTATCTACAATTTTTTTTTTAATTATTGTGAAATTTATAAAAAAAAAATAGCTCTAGAGGAGCTCGTGGCTAAATAATAGCAGCCGCTCGGGTCGATCTTTAGGTTAAGCCGCGCTTGCCTAGGTTGGTCTGTGGATGGGTGACCAGTGACCACCCGTTACATACCGAGTTTCCTCCGTGCCTCGGAAAGCACGTTAAGCCGTTGGTCCCGGCTGTCATTTGTAGATCTTTGACAGTCGTAACAGGTAGTCAGTGTTCCAAAAGTCTGACAACCAGTCTTACCAAGGGGTATCGTATTACCCAGTATTAACTGGTTGTGGAGGTCAGATAGGCAGTCGCTCCATGTAAAATACTGATATTCAGCTGCATCCGGTTAGACTGGAAACCGACCCCAACATAGTTGGGAAAAGGCTAGGCAGATTATGAATAATTGTGAAATTATTAGAACCAAAATATTATCCTTGACAATCGTAGAGCTATACCCCCTCTCCGCGTCGCCCGCAAGCAACGCCTCTCCTCGCCCATGCCCAGCGTCATGTTTTTCACATCATGCGGCGCGTGTGAATTTTATATCGGAGTTATTTTAAAATTGTAATATCTTCTAAGATGTTCATTGAAATTAAGTGATGTCAAAGACAATTTTGTTCACAATTAAATACTGTTAATCAACAACACATTTATTTGGATAAAGATTAATATTATTATGTTGAAACAACTCTAACAAATAATTGGTAATCATGCATTTTGACCAAATTTGATTACCATAAAAACGGTTCTAGTGACTTAATCTTAAAAGATAGACATATACCGTCACAGACATTTTTTTAGATCATTTCAAGAGGAATAATTCTTTTCTACATATTTTTTTGATATCTTGAACCGTTTTCGCAGCGCACGCAACGGAAGCCCTCAAAGATGAATAATTTTCCCCGTTTTTTTCACATTTTCCATTGTTTTTTCGCTCCTATTAGTCGCAGCGTGATGTTATATATTAGCCTAAAGCCTTCCTCGATAAATGGTCTATTCAACACAAAAATAATTTTTCAATTCGAACCAGTAGTTCCTGAGATTAGCGCGTTCAAACAAACAAACAAACAAACTCTTCAGCTTTATAATATAATATATAATATATATAATATATATATATAGTATATATAGTATAGATTTAAACTCACATACACAAACAGCCAGACACGAAACAACTATCTGCAGGTCATACAAATTTTGTTCCGTGCGGGAATCGAACCCACGACACGCAGCGCAGCAGTCGATCTTTCAGCCACTGCGCCAACTGTGCCGTCATGGTTGGGATGGGTTTTAGTCAGTACAAGTCTGACATTCCACTACGCCCAGAGCGGGAAGAGTTATTTGATGATTTCCCATATAATAAATTAGAATAGAATTAGAAACTAGAATTTCTTAGAAAAAAACACGGGATGACTTTTCTATGTTAAAAGTTTGTTGCGTACTGTTTAGCAGCAACATTTTGTTTAGTGTTGAGTTTTTAAAACAAAGAAACATACCTGCTTTATTAATTAACCTTATTTAATACGAGCTGGCGCCCGCGGTTTTACCCGCGCGATGAAAAAAAATCCAATATGTTATTCCATACTATAATCTACCTTTGTACCAAATTTCATCAAGATCCGTTCAGCCGTTTTGATGTGAAAGAGTAACAAACATCCATACATCCATCCATCCTCACAAACATTCGCATTTATAATATGAGTGGGATTTGCGTTCACTTAGGTCTTAAGATTTACCCCATTTCTCTGCATTACATGCTCATCACATTCTCATGTTATTGCAAACAGTGAACTGTGTTATATTAGATTCTTAATAAATGATATTCCGTTGGGTATGATACTGGTTTATTAGCAGGAGACACAGGTTGTACACACAGTAAGACATCACAGGAAGAAGTGTGGCAGAGTGCCGGCAGATCACAGATAATACATAGACTAGTGAAGACCATAATAGTAACATACTAAATAGTGATGTTACAACAAACTGAATATTATCTAAACAAGTTACAAGCTATAAATACCAAGCAACACCACTTTGTAACAACAGCTTCAGAACATCCAAAAATACCACATGTTTTCCCAGAACCCGTAAATCTTAACGACTCACTAATAAAGTGGGCAGACAGACAAATGCTAGCTATATATAAACCAACAATCTACATTCCCTTGGGAATCTTAAGCGCATACCACATTTTATTGACATATTTCTAGATCGAAATACACTCAGATATTTTTGTAATCCTTCGGGCTTAAACCCGTAAAACGAAATTCGATGACCAAATTAAAACAAGATTTCAAAGTAGGTTTTATAGACTTAAAATAATTGCTTTCAGTAATTTATCGTCTGAAATCTATACAAGAAAAATAAAAAGAATATTTTTGAATGTCGTAGATTGAATTATTCATAGAACGCATTAATAAAAGCCAGTGTTTTAAATAAATAAAACATTGCCTTAATTGGTTTCTGTAGTGAAATAACACAATAACAAGTTAACGGTTTGATAACTTCGTCTAGTGCGTAATAAACTACGTAGTTGTTAAATCGGGCTGTTTAGTCTCTGCTCACTAAACATTGTCCTTTAGAAGAGGCCGACGACCGACGCCATTATATTAAGGCGACAAGTTTATTCGATTGTTTTAAATGTATTCAATCAAATCAATTCGAAATAACCTTAAGGCCACATCCTCGCACGATCCGACAGACGCCATTATATTAAAGCGACGAGTTTATTCGATTGTTTTGAATGTATTCAATCAAATCAATTTGAAATAAGTATAAGGCCACATCCTCGCACGATCCGACCGACGCCATTATATTAAAGCGACGAGTTTTTTCGATTGTTTTGAATGTATTCAATCAAATCGACTCGAAATATCACCACCACATCCTCGCACGATCTCTAAGATCTAGAGGCGATAGTCCTCCCGCACATGATTGGCTTGCGGAAACACTACATCGGGGGGAAACTCCAATGGCGCGGCAAATCATCGCTTAGCGAACAGACCTCCATTGCGATCTCATGGTGCATAAGTCCCCTATTTGAGGAGGGGCTGGAGAGCTAGAGAGCTTTGGGCTCAACACCTAATAAATGTTTGTTATAGATTTGCTAAGAAAAAGATTCTAATTCATTTTGGATGACTAAATTTAATACTCAATTGTCATACTGAATACTAAAAACTGGCCAAGAGCGAGTCAGACTTGCGCACCGAGGGTTCCGTACAAACTTGCGACATAAACAGCTATATTTTTTAACTACGTAGATTGCACAAAAGGACCATAGACTTGAGTATATTCATTTTATTATTATAGTAATGTCAAATCGATACCTTCACGCGTTCCCGAGATTAAGGGTCTTGACAGACAGACAGACGGACAACAAAGTGATCCAATGAGGGTTCTGTTTTTTTCCTTTTGAGGTATGGAACCCTAAAAATGATGCTTCGTTGCTTCTTGCTGCATGAGTCCTGGGTTCATTTCTCTACTCCACAAAGTGTGAATAGGTTATTTCATCATAATTATATTACTTAGTAACGGCTACGGTATCCAGAATTGTACGGTTAGTGTCAATAGGCGAGCGTACGGCCACTAACCACCTCTATTTCATTGGCCTTAAAAATAACGGGTAACGGGTTACGGGTAACGGGTAACGGGTTACGGGTAACGGGTTACAGGTAATGGGTAGCGGTTTGTGGGTGTGCTATTAGGCACTATTCTGTCTCACCTTTTAGGGATTACAGTCGTGATAATACGTGTTACGAAACTAATAAACAGGTACTTCATTAGTCCAAAATATTAATACTAGCTATCCATGGGAACAGATGATAATTATCTATTGTACACGACGTCAAGGCTCGTCCTCAATGCTAATAAATAATTCATTAAAACTTTATGTATTATCATGTAATGTCTTTAATTATATAAGATTTATTTAGATGAGATTAACTAGTTCTTCATAAGAAATGTTACTTCTAAAATTGAACACAATATTAGAAAAAAAATAAAACAAAAATAATATCATATGACTCAATGCAATTCATAAACGATAAAAAAAAACGTTACCCCACACGAGGAACGTATCATATCTTTCTACTGTATCATAAACGCGTTTACAAACATTTAAACTCACATTAAACAGCCAGACCCGAAACAACTATCTGTAGATCATAAAAATATTGGTTCCGTGCGGGGACTGAACCCGCGACACGCAGCGCAACAGTCAAACATTTAGCCACCGGGTCAACCGTATCATCAATTTGTTTTATAATTTTTGTAAAAGCTAAAGTAATTTAAAAGTTTTTTTTTGTCCACACTATGATCTTGCTGCCGAACCGATTCGATGATACCATTTTTTTTTTGAGGATGGTAAATCACCAAATAACTTCCCCCGCTTTGGGCGGAGTGGGGGGGAGTATCATACTTGTACTGGCTAAAACCCACTCATGTTCCTTCTATTGCCCTTTACGATCCGGGGCCGCGGTATCTCGGTTCGATGAAACAGTGCGATAGCAGTCCTGAGCTGTTTCTTGCTTTAGGAGCATTTAAAAGTGCGATTCCGTGCTGTCATAGTAGGTTCAAACCTCACCAAGAAATTAAAATTACGGACAAATGAACTAGTTAGGCGATTTCCTGTTGCATCGCACACGGAACAAATATTTGTATGATCGAGAGGTAGTTATTCCGGGTGTGGCTGTTTGTGTGTGTGAGTTCAAATGATTGTAAACGCACCCACGATACATGAAAAAATCTAGTATGGGGCAACGACTTTTTAGAGAAAAAAAATGTAGTACTCGTGAGTTGGCACTGTTTATCAAAGAATATTTATTACCAGATCTGATTTAAAAAAAATATTGCTTGAATGTTGCTAAGCCTATCCGAACACGATTCCGAGATGGTAGACGCTGAACAAAGATGGTCAATTGGCGCTCACTGAAGTCAATCAGTATTTTCAGTATGTGACACACGTAAGTTTGAGACAGATGAATGCCATGATGATATTTCTATCATCATGGCATTCATCTGTCTCATACTTTCTGAAGAAATTTGCGACTAATAAATTCTTTTTCTTTCTTTTCTATCACACAGACAGAAAGTCGCAGTGCAAGAGACTTTGTAACATCACTTTTTTTATTTTGCATATCTCTCTATCATTATTTTCCAGTGATTTATTGATAGGAAGATCCTATTATAGGTATAAGCCCGGGGTTGCGGGTTGTTCGAAAGAGATACCGCGGGCCCGAAACATAAAGGACAAAAGCCCATCCATATTGCTTACATGGGTGGGTTTTAGTCAATGCTGGGTTTGACACTAACCCCCGATCCAGACCAAACCTAGCCCAGAGCACCCAGAGCGTGGAAAGTTCTTTGATGATGGGTAATCATCAAATCAAAATACATTTAGGTAGGTTTTCGTATTTTGTTTATTAAAAAAATATAGCCAGCAATTTACTGCCCATTCGCGAAAAACATAAATTTACAAACAATAATCTAGCCTAAACCTACGTGTCTTGAATTTTGTTTTTTACTTCAAAACAAGTTTCTATTTCCTGTTCTATTAGTAAACGGAAATCTCACATGAGTCGAAAAAAAAAACTGTTTAAAAAACATTATTGTCTCTTGACAATGATATTTTTATAAGTTTCCTATTTCAATGTTATACTGGTTTTGGAACAAATAAAAACTGACATCACAATATCTCAATTTGTCAGTCCTTAGTATTAAATCTGATTCTAATTGAGTATGTTGTGTCCCTTAGCTCAGTGTTACAAGAAAACAAAATGTTTACCAAATTAATTTTATTTGTTTTGGTCCATAGTTCTACTGCTGTGATAATTAACCTCAATGGTATGTACTTATCCAAACGACATTTTTAAGCTGTATGTATTTTGCTGTGTAGTTATTTATTTAAAATAAAATAACAGCTAGGTACTTAGCCTTTTTTTTGGGTTGTCGGAACCTAGAATAGAACTAGCCTATTTTGATAATTTTATATAAAATATATATTATACGTATAGTAAAACATGACCTTAAATAATATGGGATTAGGGCAGGAGAATAATGATGATGATAGTAAAGACAAAAAAACGACTTTCAAAACACTTAAAAGACGCAAAATAAATTTTCTTTTTTTAAATAAATTTGTTTTCCAAAAAAAATCTTTACGAGAAATAGGAAAATATTACAAAAAAAATAACCATATGAAACAAGTGACACAGACTGATGTTGCCATCCGTACTGTAACTATTCAGATCAAAGGTTGTATATTTAAGTAATTTGATAATAATAGAATCAAATCAAAGTACGAAAATGCCATTAACATCTTCGAATTTTGGTTTTTGCTTACTATTTTCCACGATTGCCCTTTTTGTCATCTATCTTTAAGGTTGCATCTTCTTTACCCCAATTGTTATCAACAATAGCTAATTTGATTTTTTTTTAGCACTTATGTTAGTAGTAACTAAACCAGAATAAGCTAGCCTCATGTTCTATTCAAACTTCGTATTATGTTAGGCCAGCTTGAGGTCAATATACATATTACCAATCACATAACTCGACTGCCATTTTTAGTCACTGTTGTATTTTTTTAGACACGGACTATGCTCGCTTGCCTGCACTATTCCGCATGGACAGCTACGAAGAATGTTTTGATGAACCTGATTCGATGTACTGCTTTGCAGAATTTGTTCTGGTTTCGGATGAGCCTAGCGAAATTCTGAGTTTAGCACAGGTAAGTTATGGTAAAAGGTGTCATCATTATTTATGTCCTCAATAGTGGTGATGCTCATGGTAAAATATAGCTTTTTGCTATTGGATAAAGTTGAAACTCTTGTTGAATGACTAATGATTTGAGAAGCCTATGAAAATGACAGTGTCTTTGGACCCTGTCATTTTTATAATGTCTTAAACCTCATCTAGGCAATGCTTATCTCACAAGATCTTAGTTACTTCTCTTTCTATACAGAGATATTTAAAAACTGACATCGATCATAATAACGCAAAAGTCGGCCGAACTTATTTCTTAAGTAAACAGAATAATTCTGTTAGAGTTCACGATGCAACGGAATCGTCTTTGATTTGAAAGGTGGTTTCCTGAAAATGATACAATTATTGGCAAAATATGACTGTGTTCTTGGAAACCACCTCTAAACTTCATGGAATGCTTTCACGTGCTGCATCTGCCAACTAGTTTAAAAGATAATGCACGCCACTGCAAGGTTCTGCCGTAATCCTCTCGCAAACTTTCGTCCATCTGGCAAATAGCAATAAAGCGCATCTAAAGTGAATGAGTTATTAGAATCTCTTTATTATTCCCCTTCAGATAGATTTTAGTTTTGTTTTACATTCTATTATCTTCAAAACGATCTCTTTTGTTTACAGAAAATTGCAAAAAGTGCTATGCACTATAACCATACGCTGCTACGACAAGGGTTCTGTATGAAAAAATCATGTAGTAAGTTCTACAATGCTTCAGGAACGGATGCGGACATGAGATTGTCCCTTGAAGCATGCACCAACGAAACCATTTATAACAAGTACAAGTTAAAAACGAGGCTGACTGATGACGTTGACTGTTCCATCCGTGACAGAGTCTACCCGTTAGATAATTTGGATATAGCTGTTGCAGTAGTCTGCATCATGATATTATTGATTAACATTGTCGCAAGCCTTTGTGATCGCTATTTAATAAAGGGAGAACCCGTTGGAGGTAAGTGTAATTTTTTAATACTCTTAAGCAAACCACACTTATTACATTAAGGTCTGCTTAAGAGGATTAAAAAATGATAATGAAATGATTTTATGATGAGCATAAAAATAGTGCGAAGAACTATAGGGGTAACACTGCAATTTTGTTATCCCACTATTCAACGGTATTAACTATTTTTAAAGAGCTTCCACAAAACAAACTTAATCGTTAATAATCTCTTATAATTTTAACAAATGCGGTTTCATTTTCATTCATTATCAATATCATGTTGCTGTATTTTATGTTTTTTCAGCACTCAGATATCTGTATTGCTTTTCAATATATCGGAATTGGAAGCGCTTTATAGCAGAGCCTGGAGAAGGACAAGATCGTCGTTTATCAGCGTTACGGGGCATTCATGGTTTCAGGTGTGGTATCTACTACCAATTATATTCCAAACACATTAATTAGTCAGAACCACCTAAAGTTTCTTGATCAATTGTTAAAATAACTGCTTCCTGAGAAGCTCTTTATTGCAAGACATGCCATCACAATAAAAAAAAACAATCAATTGACTAATGATGAATTAATGATTTTTTAGTCTTCTCCGATGACTCGTCCATTCACACTTACATTTTTCATCTAAAAAGAACTCAAAATAAATCAGCCAAAGAAATTAAGAAATATAAACACAATTTGGTGAGAACGAAGCTTTTGTCTCTAAAAAAAGTGCATCAATGACGACCTGAACTATAGTTTCTTGAAACCATCAGACTGTGGTTTGTTGAATAGAATAAAATAGAATATACTTTATTGCACACCAAAATCGAAAAAAACACTGTTTTACAAAAAAAGTGCTAAATCTATGGTTACAATGGCGGTCTTATCGCTAGTAGCGATATCTTCCAGACAACCTTTGGATGGACTTATGGAATATAAAAATACAACGGGGAACATCAAGTGTCAGAGCTATTCGAAGTTGACGTACGTTATTGTATGTCACCAACTAAAGCTACTTTACCATAGCTGTTTGTGTTACGTCTTATGGCCTTTTTGAGACATTTAGAATTTTAATGACATCTAATACATAAATAACTACTAATTAGATTAAATTTAGCAACTACAAATGACACGGCCAGAACTTGTATAGAGCAATACCCTGACAAAAAAATATTCATGTACATTAATGTACAGTACGTCATTTTAAAGCTCACATGCAGGGCTTTACAATAGATTATATTTTATCATCAGGGAATAGGCGAGAGACACTATAAGTAGGAAACAAAAAAAGCACCTTAACAATTTGAATAGCAATGATCAAACATTCAGAGTTTTGTGTAGGCGTAACAAAACGAGAAATACTATTCAGACACAATTTAGTAAATAGGCTAGGCTATTCATTAAACGGCTAATTCCACAAGAAAGGTAAAATATGCGTTGTTACGACGACATCTGTACAACAGCAATCGTGCTATTTTGCAAGAAAACAGCGTCAAGCTTAACGCTGCCGTAGCGACAAGTTTCATAGACAGTCGTCTGGAGTCGTCGCTGCGCTCAAAGCTCACTACAAGAGTGAAATAAATAGTAGTGTAATGTAAGTGTAATAGTAAAGTAGTGTTAAATGGTTCCGGAAATCCAGGTTCATTTTTCTGTAGTACTTCAAACTAATTGTCGATTGGCTCGCATCGATCAGGAATGAGATCATGATTGCAGATTTATCCTCCGATCCTGTAAGGATGATTGTCTTTTGAATTAAAAAAAATGTTACAGACAATTAATTAATAAATGTATGTTTTTTTCTCTGGATACCCACATATTAGTAAAACGTAATTAAAACTAGCAAGTTCAATAAGTACAGCAGAATATTAATATTAGAAGCGTAAACGATATTTTGTGGTCTATTTTCAATAGTAACAAAGTACGTTATTACGTGATAAAATCAACGCAAGACGACAATGTAAATGTCAATCAATACAATGTCAGAATATAAAACCACACAATCAATGAACAAACATATATTATTTTTTGCATTTTCTCTCGCCTATTTTTGTGAAATGTAATTAATGCGATTATTTTTTATTTATTTAAAAAGGAATTTTTATATATTAATCATTACTGTGCATTATCAGGGCAGGATCTGGCCATGTCCTTTGTTGTAAAAGGACACTAAAAAATAACACTTTTCAGAAAAGTGAAAAATAAAAAAGATTTTAGTCTAGCTAAACTCCAAAGACAAAGTATCTTATTGATTTTGAATCGGCGCTAATAAACAATGATTGACAGTCAATCAAACTGTCGGCTAGACTAAAATATTTTTTATTTTTAACTTTTCGTCGGTATAATTTTTTGTTAAAAAGTTTTTATCAATGATCGTCTTTCTTATAGATTTTCTTGTTCATGTTTGCATTTTTGACTTAATGCATCCCGTCCAAGTTGATAAAACCAGATAAAATCTAACTTTATATAGTGTATTTTAACCTATCATATCATACCAAAAGAATGAGGTTCTCAATTCCAGTGTTTGTTTTTTTTTGTTACGTGATTTTTCCGTACCCTATTTAAATCCTCACTAATATTATAAAAGCGAAAGTGAGTTTGTTTGTTACGTCTTCACGCCTACATGGCTAAACCGATTTTGTTGAATTTTGGTATAGAGATAGTTGGGACCCTGGAAACGGACCTATGCTGGATCAGGACATAACTTTTTTTAAAGTGAGAAATGAGGGAGAAAGAGGGAAGAAGGGAAAGCTTAGCTTTGCTATTAGAATAAATAAGGCGCTAGGGCAAAAACTACAAGTAGCAGGTACCTGCAAATCAGAAAAGGGGAACTGCGTTACCCCGAATTAAATGCGAGCGAAGCCGCAGGCAAAAGCTAGTGATATTATATAATAATGTTATTTTTGTATTGCTTCAGAACGCTGAGTGTATTGCTTGTAATCGAATGCCACGGAGGTTTAATTTCAATTATGTTAATTGCAAATCCACAGTTTGTAGAAAATGTAAGTTTTTTTAAGTTTCTTTTTAAGCCGATGTTTGCATATAATATTAATTTGAGTTGAAGACCTTCACCTCTTAGCTGCCACGGTTTATTATTACATTATTATGAACCCGCGACACGCAGCGCAGCAGTCGATCGCTCAGCCACTGCGCCAACCGTGCCGTAAAATTTTATTATTGATTCGGGTCGAGAATTATTAAAACAGTTACATCCCGGAATCTGACGAGTATGCGGATTGACAGCTTGAATTAATCGCACCACGAATTTTTTTTTTCAGTTGCTGCAATCTAAACTTAATAGCGTATTTATTGCCGGAACAATGATAATGCAGACATTCTTCATCATCTCCTCCTTTCTGCTTGTGTATAACTGGCTGATATCTACAGAGAAAAAAGGAACTTCGTTGATAATGATCCCGCGACAGATCATTGCGAGATGGTTGAGGTAAGAAGAGAAATCCTTACTTCCTTACTATCCTTACTTCCTTACTAATATTATAAAAGCGAAAGTGAGTTTGTTTGTTACCTCTTCACGCTTTAATGGCTAAACCGATTTTGATGAATTTTGGTACAGAGATAGTTGGGAACCAGGAGACGGATATAGGCTAATTTAAAAAAAAAGTGGGATTTGAGGGAGAAAGAGGGAAGAAAAGGGAAAACTTAGCGTTGCTATTACAAATCAATAAGGCGCAAGGGGAACCGTGTTACCCCGCATTTAACGCGAGCGAAGCCGCGGGCAAAAGCTAGTCAGAAATAAATAAAAAACTAGCCAAGCACGAGTGGACTCGGGCACCGAGGGTTTCGTTTAAACTTGCGACATAAACGGCCATATCTTTTGACTGCGTCAATCTAGAGGGTCTTACCAACTGTATCTCATGAACCGTGTTAGTAAGACCTAACTACAACTACAGTACTTTCACAAGTTATTATGCCTTGTGACCGGGACTGTAGATTCATTTTTTTTTTTGACATTCAAAAGTGCCTGTAATGGTCTAATTGACCGGGGTTGCGGGTTGTACGAAAGAGATACCGCGGCCCCGGAACGTAAAGGCAATAGAAGGAACATGGGTGGGTTTTAGTCAGTACAAGTCTGACATGGCCCCCGCTCCGCCCAGAGCGGGGGAAGTCATTAGATGATTTCCCACCCGAAAAAAAAATGGTCTAATTGAAATAAATGATTTGATTTAACACGGTTCATGAGATACATACTGGTAACAGACAGATAGACGGACGGACAGCGGAGTCTTAGTAATGGGGTCTCATTTTACCCTTTGGATATGGAACCCTAAAATTCCCTATTTTCCTTGGTCACGGAATCACGCGTCAATGGCAGGTTCATAAGAAAATAGTAGTAATTTCAATACTAGATATCCTAACAGACTCATTATGCCTAGAACGAAAACACAATTATACAGACGAAGTTGTTTTCCTATGTGTATAGAAATATATAATAAAATTCCTGATAAAATAAAAGAACTTCCAATGGTCCGCTTCGGAAAAGCTTTACACACGTGGTTAATTGAGAATGCTGTCTATACTCTGCAAGAATTCCTTCAATTTAAATTATGTTAAAAATACAAAAAATTTGCATGTCGTTATGGTATGACTAAATATGCTAAGCTACTATTACACTGTTTGTTATACGAACTTTTGTAACCATATTTATAAGCAAATAAATGTTCGACTTTGACTTTGAAGGTATGGTGGGTGGGTAGGGTAAATACAAGATGGTAGTAAGAAAAAAAATGGCAATTGTTTAGGATACGATAGGACTGGCATACACTGTGCGTTAAAGTTCTTATAATTAAATAAAGAAGAAAAAAAGAAAAACTTTGTACAGCTATTATACAATATCATTGTATATCCACTTTTGTTACTTCCAGTTCTGGAACCTCCCAGCTTCAGAATTAATGATTTTTAATGAAAAAAAAAATGATCTCCTCGTAACAACTACGAGCACGCTGAAATATTTACGAATGGGAATCAAACTCAAACCCAGATCACGAAACGACTTCAATGCATTTAAAAAACAATTAAATACTTTACTTTTAAATAAGACGTACATACTACACAGTAAGTGAGTACCTGGCAGAAAGAAATGTATGATTATAATAATGTATACTATAATTATAATATTATAATGTGTTACTTTCTGAGTCTGACTTACCTTACCTTACTTTATTAATTAACTTATGTATTGTTTTTTTGTTATTTTTGAACGTCTTGACATTATAATTTGAATATTAATCGCTGACACAGGTACCTTCAATGGTTAAATCATTAAAAGTTTTGTATTTTAATTTTACATGCCTAATTTGGTAGAACACACATTTACCTATCATCCAGAAATGTACTTTATAGTAGTGCCCAGCAGTTTCACCCGTTGCTCAGGTGTCCTTCTCCCGCAGGGGTTTGAAAGATAGATAGTAGCCGATTCTCAAACTTACTGAATATGCATAACAAAAATTTCATAAGAGTCGGTCGAGCCGTTTCAGAGGAGTAAGGCAACTAACATTATGACACGAGAATTTTATATATTAGATAATGTATTGTGTCCAGCAATAAAGCATTGACTTTAACTTTGGAACCTAATTTAAGTTGTAAACTTTACTTTATTTGATGCAGATTGACTCCATCGTATGCTCTCGCATTAGCATTGACGTCAACTTGGTTTGCAAGAATTTCATATGGGCCTTTTTGGAAGGTAAGTCTTATTAGTATTCTTTATTAATATTGTTTTAACATTACTACCTTTACTATTGTGAGTTACTCTTGTTTATTTACGTAAATATTTGCTACACAGCCTGTGGTTCAGACTAACTTATTTTGGTCATCTGGTAAATGGTAAATGATGTTTATTTTGCAAGTAGGTTTTCACAAACACTTTTTACACGTCTTTTTTAAAACTAGACGAGGTCGGTGTTTCGTACCTGACTACTCTGAGAAGAAACAGCCGAAACAAACTCAGAGGTCATAGTCTCTTTTAAGGTCCAGACAAAAATATTGGTCAACTTACATGAGCACTACGCAGATTAGTGTCTGAAATGGTATCTTTAAAATGGTAAATGTGTTAAAAATTTGTGAATGTCCGCTTGCCTCTGCAAACGATGTCACGATCAGCTCTTAGTCAATTTAGATGAATATGCAGCTAAATACTTTTGTTTAATATGAAGTGACTTCCAACTTGATCTCTTAAATCCATACATCCACCCATTAAAGTGTAGTATTCATCTTATTAACCTCGAAGAGGCGATCAGTGGCAGCAACTTCTTACATCTAGCTCTGGCTCAGTCCATGGTCCGGAACGAGAGGGGATTGGAAGCAGTCACCTTCTTCTGCAGGCAGTTATGCTAGCTAAGAAGATGATTGGACGTTTGTGGGTGAGAACCTCAAAACGACCCAGCCACTGCGGGAGACGTTCCGGGCGTCGGAAGCCGCGATGTGACTCCCGGCAACCGTAGACGCTTGTCTGTAAATGATGAGCAATGGTCAGCTCATCTTACGTCCGTTTGTGTTCCACGCGCGCCTCAAAGAAATGTCAGCAAAGCACAGTGGCATTGCCTGCCGGGTATGCATGATGAATTCCGCGGCCCAATAGTCCATTGAAATGTTAAATTTTTTAAGCCCTACCCTGCGTATTTTAGAGGACGCATTTATTTTTTTGATGTGGATGAAAAAACTTTATCAAGCAAATAAATAGTTTAAGAGATGTATCGAAAAAAACCATTTCAACCCCTATTTTCAAGATTGCGGCCGTGGTACCAGGGTGGCGACAACAAAAACTTGGTTTTAGCTTTACACTGACCCCCCCTAAACATCAAGAAAATAAAATTGCGTCCTCTAGAAAACGCAACCAAAAATGTAACTTTTCAATGGACTAAAACACAAAGGCAAAAATGAGAACATGAATGGGTTTTAGTAATGAATTTAAAAAAGAGTATAGTATTAATTATTTCAATTTAATTGTGTCACCAGAAACTCGTCTATTATGAAGTGAGCGACTGCCGTCGAGAATGGTGGCGTCATATGCTTTACATCAACAATTTTTATCAATCCAACTGTATGCCACATTCTTGGTAAATATCTTAATTTATTAAAGCAAAGCAAAGTTTGATATCCCATAGTCTTAAGTTTTGTTTCAAAATTCTAGTTTTAAGGAAAACAGGCGTGATAAATATTGACAACACGGTTGGCGCAGTGGCTGAGCGATCGACTGCTGCGCTGCGTGTCGCAGGTTCGATCCCCGCACGGAACAAATGTTTGTATGGCCTACAGATATTTGTTCCAGGTCTTGCTGTTTGTGAATTTAAATGTTTGTAAACGCACCCACGATACAGGAGAAATTCCTAGTTTGGGGCAACGTTTTTTAAATATCTTTCGTTTTCTTCACCAGGTATTTAGCCTGTGACATCCAGCTCTACATTATTGGTGTCATCGTCTTCTTGACGTGCAAAACCGCTGCATCTAGGAAGGTGGTCCTGAGTCTCCTTTTTCTCACGGGAATCATTGCTACCGTACTGCACACTTATTACGATCACTTACATGCAATTTTGATTCCTAATCCGGAGTAAGTATACCACAATTTTTTTTAGGAATAGCAACTCTTCAAGCATGTACACACGACGGTACATCAACCTACACAAAACCATATTAACCAGATCTCTCTAGTACGATGTGCGATCCGTAGTAGAGAGATCAGGTTGTAATAGTTTAGAATAGGTTAACCTGCCGTTCGTGTGTACAAGCTCAATAAAAAAAAAATAATGAACAAGGATTTTTTTTTAATTTGTAAAAAGGTATCATCCAGTCAGTTAAAGCCAAAGACACAATGAGTGGCATGAAGAAAACTGAAGTCAACATTATGTTTATGAATGAATTAAGAGCGCGTAAAACAGTCGTTGTCAAATCTGGCAGAGCCTAAGTTTCAGCAGTGACAAGGTTGTTTACTGATAACGTTTAGACTTGTGCTGCTTATTTAATAATAATTTACTATCAGATAACAGAGATCCATAGTGTTAGTAGCACGTCTTAGATCTAGTGTTAGTACATCCTTACTAATATTATAAAAGCGAAAGTGAGTTTGTTTGTTTGTTACGTCTTCAAGCCTAAAAAATCGGTTTAGCCAACCGATTTTGATGAATTTTCGTACAGAGATAGTTGAGACCCTGGAGACGGACAAATTTTTAAATAAGTGATTTATGAGGGAAAAAGAGGGAAAAAAAGGGAAAACTTAGCTTTGTTATCACAATTAAATAAGGCGCAAGGGCAAAAACTACAGGTTGCAGGTACCTGCAAATCAGGAAAAGGGAACTGTGTTACCCCAAATTATTGCGAGCAAAGCCGCGGGCAAAAGCTAGTATATAAATAAAAAAAAATCAATTTGAGTTTGAGTCACTTTGTGCAGAAGATGACAGCCAGTTAGCCTCGAGCGGTCATCTTCTCCACCAAATGCCTCAAAAAAGGGGAAAACACACCGACGGTCCCTACGTACATAACGTTATGTCAAAAACCGAGGTTTACAGGAGAGCGTAATTTGTGTTCAACACGCTCTAGAAATAATTCGGCTTATGTTTAACTTACCACCAGATATAGTAACAAATAGCAGACAAAAATGATCACCAAAATGAAACCCGCATTTTAATGTAAAATTATAACCAAAGTTTTAACACTTTGCTATCCTATTTTTTTTTTTATTATTGATAGGCTCGCGTTTGACCACTATCTCACCTGATGGTAAGTGATGATGTGGTCGACGATGAAGCACGCTTACCTAGAAATAACCTATTCACTCTTGACTTGAAGACCCCCAGGTTATAGCTATCGGGAAATACAGACTCCGGCAGGGAATTCCACTCCTTAGCAGTACGCACAATGAAAGTATTCCCAAACCGTTTAGTGCGTGTGGGTGGGATGTCTACCATGTAACGCCGTACGTCTTGTAGTCCGATGATGGAACGGGCTTGGCGGAATTAGGCTGTGCAATTCCATCGCACACTCGCCGAAATGTAACCGATAGAAAACCGAAAGGCTGGCAACGCGTCGACGATGCTCCAGGCTCTGGAGCTTTGACTCGACCAGCGCGTCGTTGCCGATGAGCCTCTTGGCTCGTTTCTCTATAGACTCTAGCGCTTCAAGCTGGTATTTGGCGGATCCGTCCCAGAGATGAGAACAGTACTCCATACACGATCGAACTTGCGCTTGATATAAGTTCAGCAGCTGTTCCGGTGTGAAATACTGTCTCACCTTTGCTAGGATACCTAACTTCTTAGCAGCCAGTTTAGCCTTAGCCTCGATGAACGGACCAAAATTGAGGGTAGATGTAAGCGTTACACCAAGAAGCTCAATATGGTCGGTAATTGGCACGGTTACATCACGAAAAGAAGGAGCAGGTTGAAATTCACTCCTCTTTGCGGAGAACAGACACGCCTGAGTTTTAGCAGCATTGAACTTGACCAAGTTGGCATCTCCCCAATCGGAGACAGCCCTCAAGGACAAGCTCATTTAAGCAAAATGACTCCAAATAAATCGTGGTTAACCCAAAAATAGTAAATGATCACCAAAATTAAACCAGCATTTTAAAGTAAAATTATAACCAAAGTTTTTATTTCTGGGTGGTTTAAAAAAAAAACCACAAAGGCTAAAGCGGGAGCTCTGCTCCGCTACGCTCCCGCCTTAGCTTTCTAACCTACCCTATCCGAGTCGGGGTACTCTGAGTCGTGGTGTTAACCATAATGAGGTTATAATTCGATTAGATTTGGTGATCATTTACTAAATTTGGTGGTCGAATACAATTTAAAGTGGAGTCGTGACTAAAATAGCTGGTACTATTGTATTTTTAGACTTTATTTTTCTGGTGTTAAGTAGATATTTTTGGTTACAAAACTAAGAGTATCAAAGCATTTTATGGTGGTCATTATATTTATCCCCAAATAATTCTATGAGCAATAATAAATATTTTCTTTCTACAATATTTTAACAGTTTTAAGAGCTTTATGATACCATTTACACATAAATATTTTATTTCTTCACGTTTTCTTAGAAAAACTGAGAGATGACCGTTTCTACGTCACTTATTCGTTGTATTTATAAGACTTGTACTCCTATACGATTTCTAAAACAAAGTAAATAAATTAAATAAAAATCGTATGTCAGCATGTGCCCATAGATAATCTAAAGCCAATGAGACAATAAAAAAAACCCATTTCGACATGTCTTTATGTACGTAGGGACCGTCGACACTCTCGGTAACTGTTTCTAGAATGCTGTTGGTACTAGCCCAGGTTCTAGCTGCCACAGACGCTATTTTCTTCGTTTCAAGTCTTTTGCAATATAATTAACGTTTTGCCTCCAACTTTCAGCAAAGCAATAAATGTATTCGTTGGACATCCAGTGTTCAACAAGGTTTACATCAAACCACATACGAACCTGTCTGGATACGCCATCGGTATGGCATTGGGCTACCTAATCTACCACTGGCAAAAGAATGGAGGGGATCCAAAGACATTCCGGGTAAGTTTTTAATATTGACCATTACATGTCATGCCTTGCCATGTCCCATATACACCTATGACGACAATAATACACTTCAAACAAAATTTTATTTTTTAGTTTACTTTTTAATAATTTGTTTTTCTTATAACAAAAATTGTGTGTAAATGGGTTGAATTAAATAATCCTTACTAATATATATATGACGGGGATTCATCGTCGGATGGTCGAGATTATCATGGCGGAGGACACGAAATAACACTCGCAAAACTTGTGTTAACACTTGTATTGTCCTTTCACAAAATCAATAAAACAAAATAACTAAAGATGCCAATGATCGATACAGATTTAAATCAGAAACGCGGTAAGTTCGGTACAGGCTGGCAAAACGACCTCTCACGCTCGTGTCCATCCAAAAACTAACTTCTTTTCAATCTCATTACTCTAATGTCCACAAAATGACAACTGACAGCTATCAAACCAGACTTGCCACCTGTACCGACCAAACCCAAGTCTACTGCTTGACGTTTCCGACAACCGATAATAGATGGCGTTGTTCTAAAATAACGATTTCAAATCATTTCTCTTTGTTGATTCTGCGACACGGCCGTCCTGATGGTCACACGACCTCGTGTGAAGTACCTCCATCGTCACACTTATGACCTCCATCCAGTCATAATCACCAGACAATACGACCTCCATCCGGTCATCACCACGTAACCTCTATCCGGTCACCACTACACGTAACCTCTATCCGGTTACTTACACAATAGGCAACCTGAAACAAGAATTCATGGAAAGTAAAACGTTCTTCGCTCGGCCTTTCTGACAAACACGAAGAAAAATAAAGTCACTCGACCCAAGCAACACAACTTCTCTGATCCACATGATTCTCATCAAATCTCATAAAGAAAATCTTAACATTAAAATCACCACTCTTAATCAATTTCAACCAATTCATGAAACGTAACGGTCAAATCCAGTATGAAAAACTCTTTCGGTAACCAGTTTCATCACATTCAACACATTTTTCTGATTCGCATGACTCTCATCAACTCTCATAAAGAAAATCTTAACATCAAAATCACCACTCTTAATCAACTTCAACCAATTCATGAAACTTTACGGTCAAATCTAGACAAATCCAGTCAAATCTAGTCAAATCCAGTATGAAATACTCTTTCGGTAACCAGTTTCATCACATTCAACACATTACCTCCATCCGGCAACCAACGGGACCTCCATCCGGTACCCGTCCTCAACACATCACATTGCCTCCATCCGGCAAACCAACGGGACCTCCATCCGGTACCCGACCTCAACACATCACATTGCCTCTATCCGGCAAACCAACGGGACCTCCATCCGGTACCCGACATCAACACATCACATTGCCTCTATCCGGCAAACCAACGGGACCTCCATCCGGTACCCGACCTCAACACATCTCATTGCCTCTATCCGGCAAACCAACGGGACCTCCATCCGGTACCCGACATCAACACATCACATTGCCTCCATCCGGCAACATTGGGACCTCCATCCGGTACCCAATCTCAAGACAATACTTAGCACCATGCTTGACCCCAAGTGCAAACCCAAGGTCACCAACCTTAAGTAAGCACCAGGATTCAAGCAATCTGAGTCATTTGCATACTACATTTGCATCTCTTATACCCTTCTTAAGGTCTATTATCCTCATCGTCAGTCGGTCTCGTCTCGTCAGTGTCTATCGTGTCGAACTCAAATTTATAACCAACAATCACGTCATATGTCTGAACAGTCCGTATTTTCTTAAATCGTATCTTATCTGACGACATAATTATGAACCGCTAAACCAATTGATAAAACTTCGCGTCAAATCGCCAATCATGATTTCATGCCGCAATAAAAATGTCAGGTAAAACTTGGAAAAGAAGTACAAAAGTAATTAAAACTCAATAGTACTCAATATTTGTACAGTCGACCTTTTAGAAGTCTGTCTGATACCAGTCAATGTCACATTTTTATAAAGTCCCACAAAATTTACAGGATAGAGAAGATTCTTTGATAAACGAACATTCTGCACCAGAATCATAATAAAAATGGAGTTGCTCACCAAATTCCTTAAGGATCCAATAGATGCGTTCACAAGACACACGTCAACTCGCTTTCCCTGACGGGATCGACCACCATGCTGCTGCGTGCCTCCTTGACGTCCCTCTTAAGGCAGCTGGATGCGTAGTGTCCTTGTTCGCGACAGCTGAAACAAGTGATCCAGGGTTTCCCTGTTGCCTGGTTACTCTTGCCACTGCTAAACGCTGTCGATCTCGATTCTTCTTCATGTGCCGAATGTCTTTTCAGGCGACATTGCACGGATCGGTGTCCTGGTTTCCCACAATTGTAACATTTAGGCCCAGCGTAGGGCTCATTGGGGCGGTTTCTCTTCGCATCAAGACCTTCATGCTCATCAGCACCTGGCGGGGCGCTCCTCTTCAGAAACGAAACAGCTTTCAGCTCCCGGTGTAGGACGTTTCGGGTTTTGATGTCCGTAGTAAATGACAATCGCTGGAATCGCGTATCGTTCTTCGCGATGTGAGCTAACACCGTCGCGATGGCAATCTGCTTTGTTGTGAGCCATTTTGACATAATAGTTTTCATGAGGGTAGCTGCATATGCGACCAAACACTCGTTCTTCTTAGGCTTATTTCCATGCAGATTAACAAGAAAAGAAGCGGTAGTCTCTGAATAATCATACCTCGCTAAAAACAGTTCCTTGAAATCACTCCATTTCATCCCAGGGTAAGATATGGATGACAACCATGACGAAGCTTCTCCCTTAAGTGCACCTTGACTATTAGGATTGATAACACACATGTCTGCTGTTGCCAGCCAACCACGCGGGTCAACTTCCCGTTTTTCAGGGTCAAAATTTGGTAGGCGAACATCCACAATCACAGAAGGTGTTTTCATTGCTTGCACGATAGCCATAAAGTTTTTTATTTTGCTGTTCTAACAGAAAACGCCATTTTTCGTTTCTGTGTCACTTTCAAACACGCACGTATTGTCTTTACACTTTTCTTGGTTAGCACTGTCACTCGCACCACGTGTGGCGTTTGGATTGCATTCCACTTCTGATGACGGGGATTCGTCGTCGGATGGTCGAGATTATCATGGCGGAGGACACGAAATAACACTCGCAAAACTTGTGTTAACACTTGTATTGTCCTTTCACAAAATCAATAAAACAAAATAACTAAAGATGCCAATGATCGATACAGATTTAAATCAGAAACGTGGTAAGTTCGGTACAGGCTGGCAAAACGACCTCTCACGCTCGTGTCCATCCAAAAACTAACTTCTTTTCAATCTCATTACTCTAATGTCCACAAAATGACAACTGACAGCTATCAAACCAGACTTGCCACCTGTACCGACCAAACCCAAGTCTACTGCTTGACGTTTCCGACAACCGATAATAGATGGCGTTGTTCTAAAATAACGATTTCAAATCATTTCTCTTTGTTGATTCTGCGACATATAAAATATATCCTTACTAATATTATAAAAGCGAAAGTGAGTTTGTTTGTTACCTCTTTACGCTTATTTTTTTAAAAAGAGTGGGATATGAGGGAGAAAGAGGGAAGAAACGGGTAAACTTAGCGTTGCTACTATTACAAATCAATAAGGCGCTACCGAATTTAACGCGAGCGAAGTCGCGGGCAAAAGCTAGTTACCTATAAAAGCGAAAGTGAGTTTATTTATTTGTTTGTTACCTCTTCACGCTTTAATGGCTAAACCGATTTTGATGAATTTTGGTACAGAGATAGTTGGGAACCAGTAGGAGACGGACATAGGCAAATTAAAAAAATGAAAAAAAAAGTGGGATGTGAGGGAGAAAGAGGAAAGAAAAGGGAAAACTTAGCGTTGCTATTACAAATCAATAAGGCGCAAGGGGAACTGTGTTACCCCGAATTTAACGCGAGCGAAGCCGCGGGCAAAAGCTAGTAATAATATATTTCGCCATACAGCAGGTAATAATAATGGTTTGACGCTATCTGTCCCTGTAGGGGGGAGTCCCTGGTGTCCTAAAATACAAGCCAGGGCTTAGTTTAGGAATGTTATTCTGCTATTCGGCACGGAGACAAATCCAACGAATCAAAAACCATGAAAAACGATCCAGCAGATATCTTCACTAATATTATAAAAGCGAAAGTGAATTTGTTTGTTATATCTTTAACCCCAACGCCAAACCGATTTTGATGAATTTTGGTACAGAGATAGTTGGGACCTTGGTGACGGACATAGGCTATTTTTTTTAAAGTGAGAAAATGGGGAGAAACAGGGAAGAAAAGGGGGGGACAAAGATATTTTTTTTTGATCATCACGCCGGTTAAAGTTAGCGTTAGCCTAAAGTAACTATGCCACGCGGACGAATTCACAGGCGGAAGCTAGTCGAAGTCGACGGTAAGTGTTCGAACAAACCCGACTTTGTTTTATACAGGGTGGCCAGTTGATAGGCGTCCAAAGAAAAAAAATAGATGCCTTATGCTAAGGGGTACCTGAATTACCCCCATGTATGTTCCGCGATTTTTTGTAGTTTAGGAGCTAGAATTTTTTTAAGTTTTTTTAACTCCTAAAAATGCACTCCGATAGTACCTTTGTCATGTCCATAAAAATTTATAATAAGTTACCTGCAATAATTAAGAATTTAGATAAATATAACATATTTATTAATAAATTAAAAATATTCCTTGAAAGCAAATGCTACTATAGTATAGGCGAATACTTTAATGATAAATTAGAAATATAAAATAAATAACTTACCCCTGTAGGATAATAATTAATTAAAGTTACTTGTATAATTAATAATATGACTTACATAATTAATAAAATTAATAATAAATAAATAACGCACATATTAAATAAAAATAATAATAAATATATGAAACTATAGTTAATATTTATTTTTAAAGTAATTGGTTACAATGTTACTGAATAAATACTTGTATATTATTAAACGCCGAGCGTTCTTCCTCCTCTCTACTACTTTTATCTGTGCTGTGCCCGACAGGGTCCATAATTGAGACTTATGAAACTGTTTTCCCTAATATCCTGTATACATTATGGTACGCAATAAAGAATTGAGAATTGAGAATTGAATTGAGAGCTGGTGAAGTTATTTGATGATTTGCCATCCCCAAAAAAAGCCTTCCTCTAAGGTTGTTTATGTATGAATTAGTATCAGAAGATTCGGTGTAGAATAGCCATCTTGTACGTCTCTTCTTGTCTTTTCCAGAAATACAAGTACCTGTACTGGTCCTTGTTCATATTGGCTTGTCTATGCAACTTCTCCAGCTACATCTTATTTGAAGAGGGTGAAGATCCACCAGAGTACATTAACATGATATATGCTGGTTTCATGAAGCCTGTCTTTGGTACGATTATGGGACTAATATTGGCTGGAGTAATCATTCAATTTGAAGGTACATGTTAAGTTTGTTTTGTCTTCTAAGAAATGTATTTTTAATAAAAAAAAAAAAACAACCAGGGAATTGCATATTGTAAATCTAAACATTTTTTGCAAAAAAAAACGACTTCCAAAAAACACAGAAAAGTGGAAAATAGCTTTATTTCCGGAAGTCGGTGACTTTTATTTCCGGAAGTCGGTGAATTTATTTCCGGAAGTCGGTGACTTTTATTTCCGGAAGTCGGTGAATTTATTTCCGGAAGTCGGTGACTTTTATTTCCGGAAGTCGGTGACTTTTATTGAGGCTAATTTTTTTGCAAAAAAAGATTTTAGACCCTTTATGGTTTCTCGTACAAATTCTAGCCGAGTATTCGCTTTTTATTGTAAGTTTGACGGGCCTGTTGGTCTAGTGGTTAGTGGCCCTGACTGCTAAGCCGGAGGTCGTGGGTTCGATTCCCACCCAGGACAAACTTTGTGTGATGAGCATGATTGTTTGTTCTGTGTCTGGGTGTGATTTATCTATAATATGTATGTATTTATAAATTATATAAGTATGTATATCAGTTGTCTGGTTACCAGAACACAAGCTCTGCTTAGCTTGGGATCAGATGACCGTGTGTGAGTTGTAAAAAGTAAAATGGTAGATAACACATAAACTGCTAAGCAGTATTATTGATGGAATCATAATATTGGGGGACCACTCTTTTGTTTCAAAAAGTAATTTTGATGATTGGCCCAAAATTTATTGATTGATTGATAGAGAAATTTCGTAACATACAGAAAAAAAATACAATCGAATTATAAACCTATTTTTGTAAAAGTCGGAGGAAAATAGACGAAATTCCATTTTCAAGACCTATTCAAAAATCCAGCTTGTTGCGAGCTAATGTAAACGGGAATGTCTGTTTTGACTGGACTCATACGCATTCTTTGAATCAAAACATACTCATACTGGACGGCTCAAACAGAAAAAAGCGTCAGAAATTTCGCAAGCGACAGTAAACGTGGTTGAAACCACGTTTTTAGTATTAACGACAATATTATAATTACGCCCCGAAACCCGGCGGTATTGCCACGATGTGTGGCAATGCCATGTCCAGCCTTTGGGTCACGGCAAAAGTTAACATAACCTGTGACCCAAGGGTCTTCCAAAGGTATTATTTTTTGTTACGAGAATTTATCCTGTATCGTGGGTGCGTTTGCAAACATTTAAACACACATACACGAACAGCCAGACCCAAAACAACTACCTGTAGGTCATACAAACATTTATTCCGTGCGGGGATCGAAACCGCGACACGCAGCGCGGCAGTCGATCGCACAGCCACTGCGCCAATCGTGAAATTAAATATGTTCTTTTAAAATCTCCTTATCTAATTTCAGGTTTCTATCGGACAATTTTGGAGTGGAAACCCTTTACGTACACGGGAAGGCTGTGTTACAGCGCGTATTTCTTACACAGCGCCGTCATCAGGGTGAAACTTGTGTCGGAGATCGCCGTTCACAAATCTACTTATTTGTCAAGTGTCAGTGATTTAGCCTTCAAAACTACTAGACTGTAGCACCTGCCAATTGCACCGTCAAGATGTTCTGCCCAGCTTGGGCAGAACATCTTGACGTCCATCTTGACCGACCATCCACCCACCCAGACCACCACTGTGTGCTCCGGGTGATCGTTACAATGATGACACCCGGGCGTTTCCTCCCGCCCGATGTTCAGGAACCTCCCGAAACTTTCGTGTCCGTGGTGCCATGGTGTCCTCAACAGTGAGAACAACATGGCACCACGGACATCTCATCAGCCACTCCTCAAAGAGGAGACTCACCGTCACTATTGTGGCGTACCCTAAGATAGACTCTTTACGATGCCCTTAACCAAGCGTTCTGGACATAAGCAGAGAGAGAAGCCTGCCAGAGTCACCGCCTGCCGGGGTTGCGGGTTGTTTAAAAGAGATACCGCGGCCCCGGAACATAAAAGGCAATAAAAGGAACATGGGTGGGTTTTAGCCAGTACAAATCTGACACTCCCCCCTGCTCCGCCCAGAGCGGGGGAAGTTATTTGATGATTTCCCATCCGCAGAAAAAAGCGTTCTGTACAACAACCTTAGAAACTCTATAAAAAAATATAAATGGGAAACACTTTCTTTGGGATAATAAATCATTGTTGCCAGTATACTTGAATGTAACGTTCATTCATAGAATTCAAATAAATAAATTAAATATATAAAGTAAGTATTTGACCTCAAATACAACGGCAAAGAACCCAGAACAAAATTATCAAAACCTTATACTGTTACCACTACCTTAAACAATTTAAAAAAAAAAACTAAATTCTTAAATCTAACACAACTATATACATATATACGGCACCTACATTCACAAACAGCAGATAATCAAAATTAAAATTCCAAAAAAAACAATCCTTACTAATTATATAAAAGCGAAAGTGAGTTTGTTTGTTACGTCTTCACGCCTAAATGGCCAAACTGATTTTGATGAATTTTGGTACAGGGATGGTTGGGACCCTGGAGACGAGCATACTGTAACTAACAAGACTTTTTGTTAATACATATAGATATACATTTTTCCTGCTTACAGGTCATGGATGCCTTTACGATAGTTACGAGCACGTTTATAGCAGCATTCTTCTTCTGGATGCTGGTTGAAACTCCTTTCGCAAGCCTCGTCGGAACGGTCTTTAAGAAACCTGCAACACCACCAATTGAAGACAAGAAAGAGGCTGTTAAAGAAACTAAGAAAGTAGAAAACGAAAATGGAGCAGAAATGACACAAAGTCAAGTAGAAGATGGTACTATTGTAATTAAAATGGGAGCCAATTCATAATTTTGTAAATCAAATCATTAATTTGTCACAATGCTGGTACATAGTAAGTGTTAAAATAATAATATAAGTGCGCTGCATTCTGCTCTCTATCATAAAAATATTAAACATTACATTTTAATATTTAGTTTTTTTTTTAATGTCAGTCGGCAAAAATAAAATATCAACCATTAAAATATTAAATTATGTCAAAAATAAAAAAAATAAAAATATTAATAAATAAATTATTAATATTTAATTATTAGTTTTGGTTAAAATAACATTATTTCAGGCGTATTGTCAACACTGTATTCCTGATCTGCAAAATGTGTGGCAGCTGCAACGGAATTCTGAAGACTGTAGCAGATAGGATGTCTTCTCCGCTATGGAGATCTCTTATCAAACGCGTAATTTAATTTATTTAAATGTATATTGAATATTATTAGATTAGAAATATTTAATTTAATTGCTTAAATATTTCTTAGAAAATAATTGAAAAATCCTTACTAATATTATAAAAGCGAAAGTGAGTTTGTTTGTTTGTTTATTTGTTTGTTTGTTTGTTACCTCTTCACGCTTTAATGGCTAAACCGATTTTGATGAATTTTGGTACAGAGATAGTTGGGAACCAGGAGACGGACATAGGCTAATAATTTTTTGAAAAAAGTGGGATGTGAGGGAGAAAGAGGGAAGAAAAGGGAAAACTTAGCGTTGCTATTACAAATCAATAAGGCGCAAGGGGAACTGTGTCACCCCGAATTTAACGCGAGCGAAGCCGCGGGCAAAAGCTAGTAAAACATAAAAATAGGTTTCCGCCGGTAACGGGACTAGGGTCCAAGCTACCGGTGGTTAGGGCTCCAGAGGCAGGAACGTCCTCACAATGCGAACCGTATCGAGGAGTACTTAGCCTTCTGAATCAAGCCCTAGATCCAACCACTCCTTAGGTGGTTGGATCTAGGGCTTGATTCAGACAAATGTTCGTCCAGGCTCTTGGCAATCAAGCCATTGGCTGTTTACGACAATCGGCACAATGATAGCCGAGTTGACATTCCACCTATCGATAACCTCGTGTGCATTTTAGTTGATTCTCTTTCTCAGCTTTCACGAGGTTCGGTTAGTCATGTGGGATGGCAATATCGATTATCATTACGCGGCGCGCTGATCGGGCTATCACCACTATGTCAGGCTTATTGGCGACAATAGTCCTGTCAGTAATGATAGACCGATCCCAGTAAAACGTGACAAGGTCTTTCTTGAGAACTGGGTTGGCACATACTTGTAGTATGTGCTCGGTACCTCAGTTTCCTCAAGAGAATGTTTCAAGGCAAGTTGCTGATGAATAATCCTTATTATTTTTATAATTATTAATATTTAAATTGTAATACCCGAAGAGCATGATTGTGCAGTTGGGTAAGTCTAAATCCTATGTTTTACGGTGACTGCTTCGTTTGTCTAGTGGTCGCAAGTGCGACTGCTGAACGGGGTCCTAGGTTGAATTCCTGGGTCTCACAAAAAGTCTAATTCAAACTCAAACTCAAAGCGTTTATTTCAAGTAGACCATTATAGGCACTTTGCAATGTAAGAAAAACAAAAAAAAATGCTGCTACAGTCCCAGTCAGGTATGTCTTGCATACCTAATAACTTGCGAAATTACTGTAGTTGCCCATTCCAAAGCGTAGGTGTCTATGGCAAAGAATGGGCAAGAAACTCCATGGACACTCTTTTAAAACAAATTTATATTTACACATCATTCATGTTGAGATTATACATACATGTGAGAACGATGTAGAAAAACGAGCACAGCAAGAGCGTCCAGAGTAAAAGCAAAAACAAGAGTTTTATAGATGAATTAATTAATTAAAACAAACCGCTAAGAGTTGACCAGTCAAGACTGACAGGCAGACAGACTTACTTATTAGGTTTCTACATTAGGAATTCCACATTGGCAGCCGTAAGTAGCCTATATAAGGTGCAGCCTGTTTTCATCAAACCAGGTACAAATCGAGATTTCGAGCTAATGACAAAATAATCTGCAGGGGTTGTGGGTTGTTCAAAAGTGATATGATTAACCATACGAAAAAATAATTTCACGGCACGGTTGTCGCAGTAGCTGAGGGATCGACTGCTGCGCTGCGTGTCGCGGGTTCGATTCCCACACGGAACAAATATTTGTATGACCTGCAGATTGTTGTGTCGGGTCTGGCTGTTTGTGTATGTGAGTTTATATGTTTGTAAACGCACCCACGGTACATGAGAAATTCCTAGTGAGGGTCAACGTTTTTTTTTTTTAAAAAATGTAATAACTTGAGTATTTTTTAATTCATGAAGAAACATTCAGTGAACTAATGTCAAATGCTAAGGACGAAAGTGACGAACACCGAGCACAGACGTCTAGTCAATATTCCTAACTATTGCTGTGTCTAACAAGCTTGCTATATTACTAGCACTTCGACCACAAATCGGATTATTAAGGTTTTATTTGGTAATGTGTTCAATTTTCAACGAAGCTAGTAATATGTGGCTGGGTGTGCTTAGCAAAGATAGGTATTAACTCTTTAATCCGTTAATAACGAAGTTAACAATCTGCTGAACGGATTAACTTTTAAGCTAACTTAAAAAAAAATTCGCTCTTGTTAAATCAAATCAAAATGTTTTTATTTCACATAGGCCTAAATGGGCACTTATAAAAAGTCGAGAAAAACTGCACGGTTCGGCTTGGTCGTTTCCTATGGAGAAGAACCGGCAAGAAACTCCATGGTTTCTCTTTTTAAAATCATTTGGTTTTACAATGTTGTTGTTACTGCGTTAGTGAGGACAGCGTAGGCCCGGCAATAAATCATTGCTTACTTTACAAAACGAAAAATTTGATAAGAAGTTACATACGTCTAAGAATCTACAAGACCAACAATGTCCACTCATTCATAAAGAATTGGTAAGGAATCTATACAAGAAATAGAAAAAAAATATTGTAAAAAAACAACTGTGTGTCACAGATGTTGCCATCATATACTCTAACTAATTAAAACGAAGGTTGTATACATATGTGATATGAAAACTATTGAAAAAAAAACTTATTAAAGATATCACAAAAAATAAGATTGGGAATAGTTAGAGCCATCCACTTTGTACGGTTTATGAGCTACCAGGGAAGCCGCATACGCAGAAGGAACTATAGACACTCTTCTTTATTTTCAACGTAGTCCTTGACTTTGTAAAAATGCTTTTTTAATAAGGACACATTTGATGTAGGTTAACTTCCAATAAAATAAGTATAGTCCATAACATTAGTCATTTGTGGTCTAAATTATAACCTTACTTTATAGTAAACTGACTAAATTATTTTTGTTTTATTTACCCATTTCTCTCACCACAAAAGCAGTATAAGTTTAAATGGTTAACTTTAACTTTTACCGTTAAATTTTCGAGAATTTAACGCTCTAACAATATCGAAGTTAACTTTTTAACTAACGAATTAACTATGTTAACTTTGGATTAGCTATGCCCACTTATGCTGAGTAGAGTGCATAGTGGGTCGGTTAAAATTTAATAGCTTTGGGAACTTAAAATAATTCCGTTATTTTAAACCTAGTTCCTAAAGTGTAAAGTGTAGGTAAATAAACTCTGTGTCTGAACTCTGCTAATGATGTCTAGAAATTGAACGCTTTGAAGTGTGATACTAGACCGCTTTAACCGCACAACTTAGAAGTTGTGCGGTTAAAGCGGTCTAGTATTAGTACAAGACGCTGCTGCCAACGCCAGTTCTGTGGTAATCAAGTTAATGATAATTATTGTTTTACCGGAGGAGCAATGGGCAAAAATAACCACGACGAAGTGAGGCAGACCCAAAAAGAGATGGCGGGATGAGCTGCTGCTTTCTCAAAGGATTGGCCTACAATCGCACTAGACCTCGAAAAGTGGAAGGAGGGAAGGGAGCCTCTGCCCTGCAATGATACAATATAGGCTGATAATCACGCCGGCACGGTTCGCGCAGTAGCTGAGCTGCGTGTCGTTCGATTCTCGCACTGAACAAATATGTGTATGGCCTACAAATAGTTTTTCGAGTCTGGCTGTTTGTGTATGTGAGTTTAAATGTTTGTAAACGCATCCACGATACAGGAGAAATTCCTAGTGTGGGGCAACGTTTTGGTAGTTTTTCAGTTATCGTCTATAATACATTGTTTACTTCCATGTCTAAATGGGTGATCTGCTAAATGGATTGGATAGACTGATTAGTAGGCTCTTAATGATTGGAAGAGTCTTGTTTTATATATAAAAATGGTTTATGCGTTTATAAACATTAAACTCAGCCAGATCCGGAACAACGACATATTGGCTACAAATGTTTATTTCTGTACGGGTATCGAACCAAACAAGTAATGCAGCAGCTAATCGATTCGAAACATAGCCAACTATCCCACCAATTAGTGGCATAATTACTTGGTCAGTATATATTTTTAAATAAAAAAAACAATGTATTAAAGTAATTAAAAATTGTGTATTACAATTTAAGTCATTTAAAGATCCACGTGGAAATGACAGACATTAAATTATTTTTAGACAAACAACGGCCTCGCCGGCTTTTGTAACTCGACAAAATAAATCTTCTCAATATTTTATTTCCCGTTTTTTCTAATAATAAAAAAAAAGCTCGTATGCATAAAAATAAGAATCATTATGTTGAAAACCTGTATATAACACAATTGTTGTCAAGGCAATGCTGGTTTTATTTCAAATAAAGACTCACAAAATTAACATCATATAATATGGCAGTATTTAGTATTAAATATATAGGGCTATTCTCTAAGGAAACAGCGTCGAACTTAGCGCTGCCGCATCGTCAAGTTTCATAGAGAGACGTCTGGGGTCGGAGCTGCACTGGACGCTGTATTCTTAGAGAACAGCTCTACTGATCCTAGTGGAGTATGTTGTGTGCCTCGTAGCTACTGAGCTTAAACACTTAAATTAATATTATTTGTTTTGACCCATAGTTCTACTGCTGCGATATTCAACCTCATTTAGATTTTTTATACTTAATTGATTTTTAAAATTAAGTTTTTTCATACAATTTGACCGCGTTGTTATTTATATACATTTTCAAATTCAAATTCATTTAATTGTCTAAATATGGTACATTTTTATGGTCTTCAATATAAACAAAGGTCTCGTCATATTCTGCCACTAGGGGCGTGCAAATATTTGGTACATAAACATAATTTTTAAGACAAACATTAAATAGGAATTAAAATTACAGTTAGTGATATATCAATTAAATAAATATTATTGTTTATGATATTAATAAATAAATATTATTGGTGATAATATTATTGGTTGTAACATGTCATGTATTTTTTCTTTTCTTTGGGCAATAAAAAAAAAGTATATATTGGTATTCAATTCAATGTCAAATTATTATTCAATGTCAAACTTTAATACAGATATCAAAGATTACAATTTAATGAGGGTGTCAAACTATCATTCAAATAGTCGTTTAAACTATAGTAACATTTTTCGTAGGTTTTCCAAAGGTTCAGCTGAAACCTGTCTTTCCAAGGGGTATCGTTTTACCCAGTAACACCTGTTGCGGATGAAAGTCAGATAAGCAGTTGTTCTATATAAAATACTGGTATTCAGCTGCATTCGGTTAGACTGCGAGCCAACACCAACGTAAGTGGGAAAAGATCTTGATGCAGATGTTGACATAGAGTGAATCAATCACCAGTCTGACAATCCAATTACTAGGGTAGGGTAACACATTGGTAATACTAGTTGTCAGACTTCTGACTCCTTGTAAAAACGTCAAACATCATCAGTTCCTATTATTTAGTCACAACCGTATTGTATTCTAAAATTCCTATTATTTAGTCACAACCATATTGTATTCTAAAATTCCATTTTTTTAACGTTGCCCCACACTGGGATTTCTCCTGTATTGTGGGTGCGTTTACAAACATTTAAACTCACATACACAAACAGCCAGATCCGACACAACTATCTGTAAGCCATACCAATATTTGTTCCGTGCGGGGATCGAACCCGCGACACGGAGGGCAGCAGTCGATCTCTCAGCCACTGCGCCAACCATGTCGTCAAAGTCGTATTATTTTGTCACATCCGTATTGTATTCTAAAATTCGATTCAGTATTTCTCGTAATAATTTGAATGAAATGCGTTTAAGCCGTGTCGCCGTTTTTTTTTTTTTTTAATTATGCAAATGACGGAACTCTTGTACTATTGTTGGTCTAAAAATGATTAAATTACTGCAACTCCACGTGATCTTTGACTGACTTATATTGTAATACGTTGTACGATAATAACTGTAATTCACGATAGTTCCATTTGTTTGATTTTGAAGAAGTTTGTTGATTGTGAAGAAGGAATTTAAAAAAATATATTTATAAATTACACAAAGAAAACCTATTTCTAACTTGTTAAATTAACTTATAGAAATACTCCGTCTACATAAATAGATTCCGACGACTTGAGAACATCCTCTTTTTTTGAATTCAGTAGATACACAAGCAACAAAACCAGTTACTAAAACAGGCGAAGATCAGTATTTGATAATGATAACACTTTTCCCGTCATTTGAGGAGCTCTTGATTTAATTACAGTAGCCGCTTTGCGTCAATTTTGAAGTTAAATCGTGCTTGCCTAGGTTCCTCCCTTAGTGGGTGACCATATTTGTTACCGAGTTTTCTCCATGACTCGTTAAGACGTAGGTCCCGACTGTCATAAGTAGACCTTTAGTAATGACAGTCGGGACCAACCAACAAACCAACGTCCGGGCCACTTACTACGACTGTTGTAACAGGTGGCCCGAATGTCTGGCAACTGCTCTTACCAAGGCGTGTCGTATTACCCAGTACTAACTGGGTTGTGGATAAGTTGGGAAAAGTCTAGGCAGATGATGACGATGAGAGGGCTTTCGTTCATCAAGTTTCAAGGTTCTATTAAATTGTCCTTTATTCACTTGTCATATTAAAATTACATTTTTAAATATTTCTTAAAACAAAATAGGTTTCCGCCAGTAACAGGAGCAGGGAAAGTTAAGGTCCCATTATTGTTAAACTTAATGTGATCATCAGAGATGGCTAAGTTGATTCTTCGTTGGCGCAAAATATTGTACTTCAGACCACATGAAAGTGGTAAAAACCAATTTGGTCAAACTTCAAATTATTCAAGTATCGTGATCGTACGCAAAGAGTAGAAGGTCATACAAATATTTGTTGCGTGCGGGGATCGAATCCACGCGCAGCAATCGACGGCTCAGCCACTGCATCAACCATGCCGTCGTCGGTAAAGTCTCGACTTCGGGTAAGTGACTTAACCGACGTCGAGACGTGACGGACTTATCTTAAGTCCGTCACTTCTCACTGTCGTTAGTGACCACTGGCAACACACACTGGTCAAGAGCTCATCTTCAAACACTGAGGTATTATGGGACACAGAGAAAATGAGTCTTAAGATTAAATGCAGAAATGGTTAAAACACTCAGTGAAAAACGGGTCCACCCTTTATAGCAGAACTTTTGATGTCATAATTTTATTTTGCATAACAACGGATAGCATAAACTTCATTTCGCAGAAAATTGTTTGGTAGACACTCATTTATCATACATTCAAAACTCATAGTTTTGTAAGTCAGAATCATCTCTAGACATAAATTTCATATGCATAATATTTAAAAAGTAGAAACATCATATCGCAGAAAGTTCACAGCCAGAATCGTCTTTTAGCATATATTTCATTTCGATAATCATTAAACGGCAGAATTGTCATATCGCAGAAAGTTTATAGTTAGAATCATCTTTGTCATTATTTGTTTTCATTTATTTAATTTTTTTTTTAAATAATGTCATTAATTTGAATTATTATTTAATTTAATTTGAAATAATGTCATTTAATTCAATAAGTAATTATCATAATCTAAATAGTTCAGTTCCGGGTAACCTACTAAAAACAATCCCTTTTTTTCTATTAATGCAAGTCGTTTCTTTAATAGAAAATTTGTTGTTTCTAATGCAAGTCGTTTCTGGCACTCGCCGGCCGCTGCCGCGGCACCGCTCGCTTCGCTCGCTCGGCTCGTGCTTACAAGGTCACAGTTTTAACCTAACCTAACCTACCCATTTTTTTGAAGGAATTAAACCTAGTCTAAATAGTTGAAATCCGGGTAACCTACTAAAAACAATATCTTTTTTTCTATATAAGTAATTCCCAAAATTCTTATTTTTGCCTTAAGAGTTTTTGGAAATAATTGTAACTCACTGTATCGGTTCACGCCAAAATATTGGAAACTCACAATAAATAACAAACATGGTAAATATCCCGTTTTTTTAACCCTTAAAAATAAATGTTAATGACCATGTCAGTGTAAAGACTTACATGCCTATTAAAGTATTCTTAATGAAATTCGGCCATCTGCATAGTATGCCAAGTGAAATTATACCAAATAATCATCGCTCTAAATGAACATTATGCCATACGATATTATGCGAAATTTGAACTCTGCCAATCGTAATTATACTAAATGTAATTCTGCCATCTTAAAAGTATGCCATTGTAAATTCGAAGTTTTAAACATTATGCCAAACGATAATTATATCAAATATTTTTTCTGCCTTTAAAATGTTCGTTTAAAGAAAATTATGCGAAGTGTGTTATGCCAAATAAATTTCGGAGCATCAAGATTCTGCCAGATAGAGGGAACCCGTGAAAAACCCCTAAAATAACTATTTTTTACTCACTGGATAGGCATGAACATTAAAAAAAAACCGGCCAAGAGCGTGTCGGGCCACGCTCAGTGTAGGGTTCCGTAGTTTCCCGTCCGTCACAATAAGTGTTCCCACTTATGAGTTTAAAGGTGGAGGAGGAAATTATTTTGTACAACTTTTTGTCTTTTTTGTACAAAAACTGTTGTGTCAATCAAGTTCAAAATGATATTCATAGAAAGTCCTTATAAAGTTCTACTTTTCAGATTTTTTTCATATTTTCTAAACTTATGGTTCAAAAGTTAGAGGGGGGGGGGACACATTGTTTTTTACTTTTGGAGCGATTATTTCCGAAATTATAGACATTATCAAAAAATGATTTTAGTTAACCCCTATTCATTTTTAAATACCTTTCCAACAATATATCACACGTTAGGGTTGAAATTAAAAAAAAATCACTTCCCACTTTACATATAGGGTGGCTACCCTAATAAAACATTTTTTTCCAATTTTTATTTTACCACTTTGTCGGCGTAATTGATATACATATTGGTACCAAATTTCAGCTTTCTAGTGCTAACGGTCACAGAGATTAAGCGAGGACGGACGGACGGACGGACGGACAGACAGACATGGCGAAACTATAAGGGTTCCTAGTTGACTACGGAACCCTAAAAATGAACATTTTGTAAACTCCATTGGGTAACGAAGCATTACATTGATTTGTCAGCTACTCAACCCAGTAAAGGGAAGGAACTACTAAGTTTTTCTCACTGCACCTCTTCGCCGCAGTATGGCATGAAGCTACTTCAGGCAGAAAACAATAGTATATCATCCGTGCTTACTGGAGTATCTGAGACGTTTAAAACGGCAAAAATTCGCACTCGAGCTACAATGAACGAAATAAAAAATGAATATTGTGTACATAAAAATGTTTAACAACTTAAAATTGTGACCTTGGTTAAAAAATACTAATTTAAAAATTAAATCTTGAATCAAAATGTTTCACGTGTTACGGAACTAGCGTTTCGTAAGAGTTGAGCTTCCAATTTTGAAATTCCGAAAGGTGTAAGACAAGGAGTCTAGATGTTGCCAAAAATATTTGATTCTATCCTGGAAAACGACTAAATAATTGAACGAAGATGAATTTGGCATGAATATAAACAATGAAAACACCTTAGCAATCTAGAAAATTATTTAAAGCGGGTGTTGTCTATTCTGAAAAGGCCGAAGGCATCCTTTTTTTGCGGTTGGGAAATAATTAAATGACTTATAGATACCCTCGGAACACAAACAAGGAACATGGGTTTTAGTCAGTAAAAGTCTGACACTCCCTCCCGCTCCGCCTAGAGCGGGGGAAGTGATTTGATGATTTTCCCATTTGAAAGCAAAACCCTAGCACTAACATACAAATGAATGATACCATTACCGAAGACGCGTGACTTTAATTTTATATATTTTATAACCTTCATAACAATTTTATTTCCTGTTCTATTATTTAAACTAAAATTTCCCATGCGTTGAAAAAAATATCAAAAAAAATTATGGAATTAATCACTGGTTTTAGTTTAAATAAAAATTAACATTACAATGTCAAGTTGTCAGTAGTTGGTATTAAATCTGATTCAAATTGAGTATGTTGTGTCTTGTGGCTCAGTGTTTAAAAAAATAAAATGTTTACTAAATTAATATTATTATTTTTGGTTCATAGTTCTACTGCTGCGATATACAACCTCAATGGTATGTAAAAGCTTTTAGATTTTATTATTCCTTACCTTAAAATTTAAAAAAAACGGAACCCTTTTTTTTTTGGGGTGGGAAATCATCAAATAACTTCCCCCGCTCTGGGCGGAGCGGGGGGGCGTGTCAGACTTTTACTTAGGATCACTTTGTTATCCGTCTTTGTGTCTGTCAAGACCCTTTATCTCGAGAACGTATGGAGGTATCGAGTTGAAAATAAAACAATATACTTAACACGTTAAACGATGAGCAAAAATGGCAGTAAGTCATTTGGACCACGGAAGACACCCGTGACCGTAGCAAGGTGTTCACATCAAACGTTGATTACAAGCCACGGGGCATTTATATTGAATGAAAACGGTAAAGATGTGACCCGCGTGGCCCTGTGCAACTACGAAAACAGCTTGGTTTTTTAATATTTAGAAAAGATTAAATTTATAGCTCTTTATACCTGTGACAAAACTAACTCTCTAAGATAACGCAGTTAAAAGGCCGTTAACGTCGCAAGTTTGTGCAGAAACCTTACCTTGGTGCGCGAGTCCGACTCGCACTTGACTGGATTTTTCTTCAAAGTTTTCGTTCAAACCAGTCTTTTCAAACCGTATCGTAAGACCCAGTGATACCCATTGCTAGTTGTGGAAATCATATAGGCAGTCACTTTATGTAAAATACTGATATTCCGACACATTCGGTTAGACTGGAAGCCGACCTCAACATAGTTGAGCAAAGGCTCGGCAGATAGACATGGATCACTGGCTACCTGATCAATCATCATTCTGGCAATTCAATTACTGTCAAACCTTTTTTGTAAGACTTGTTGCCAGACTTCTTCTCGTTAAAAATGTCGAAGATCTGCTCTACCAATTATTTAGCTACGACCGTACTGCGTTCTACAATATGATCGAGTATTTCTCGTAATAATTAAAAAACGCTGCATATAAAACAGCAGCTATTTATTTTCTTATAAATTCTATCCTTTTCTTACGGATGGGAAATCATCAAAACAAATTTCCCCGCTCTGGGCGGAATGTCAGAATTTTACTGACTAAAACCCACTCATGTTGTTTCTTTTGCCCTTTATGTTCCAGGGCTGCGGTAACTCTTTTAACCAACCCGCGACCCCGCATGACAATACGCTCACAGGGTGTGAGCGTATTGTCCAATTTCATTAACCAAAAACATTTCTGGCTAAATGTGTGTGTTCTATTGGGTACAACTCTGCTTAACCCTTCGAGATAAGAGGCATGATTGAATGTTATATAAAATCATTCTTTCATCAATCATTTTTCACCTTTGATATCCTTACTAATATTATAAAAGCGAAAGTGTGTTTGTTTATTTGTTTGTTACGTCTTTACGCCTAAATGGCTAAACCGATTTTAATGAATTTTGGTACAGAGATAGTTGGGACCCTGGAGACGGACATAGGCTAATTTTATTAAAAAAAGATTGAGATATGAGGGAGAAAGAGGGAAGAAAAGGGAAAACCTAGCATTGCTATTACAATAAAGGCGCAAGGGTAAAAACTACAGGTAGCAGGTACCTGTAAATCAAGAAAGGGGAACTGTGTTACCCCGAATATAACGCGAGTGAAGCCACGGGCAAAATCTAGTCTTTAATAAATTATGTTAATGATGGAACAAATGTACTATTGTTTGTCTTAAAATATTTAATTACTTTGTTCGCGTGATCTTTGACTGACTTATATGATAATGAACAGGTAATTACTGCCATTCACGATAAGATCAACTTTGTATGTTGTGGCACAGTAGCTAATTAATTAATTAAATTATCGACACGGTTGGCGAAGTGGCTGAACAATTGACTGCTGCGTTGCGTTTTGCGAGTTCGAATCCCGTACGGCAAATAATGTATGGCTCTAAGTGCTTGCTGTTTACAAATGTGAGTTAAAATGTTTGTGAACGTGGATGTGTTAACTTTTATTTCCCAACGTAAAATAATTAAACACCATTGTAAATAACACAACATACTTACTACTACACTTTAACTTAACAAATAAAATAATAATAATCCGTATACAGAAATTAAAAGAATACACAAGCAACAAAACCTTATCCTAAAATATTCTGAGATCAGTATTTGATCACATTTTTTTCCATGATTGTTCTGCCCAACCTCCATTCCATCATTTGAGGAGCTCGCGACTTAAGAATGACAGCCGGGCCGCTCGGGCCGATCTTTAAATCAAACTGTGCTTGCCTTGGGTGGCCACCTATTACTGATTTTTCGCCGTGACGTTTGTCACGACTGTCATAAGTAGATCTTTGATAATCGTAGCACATAGTCTTCGACCAGAAATTCTAGCAACCAGTCTTCCCAAGGCGTATTGTGTTACCTGGTACAAGTATTAATTAGGTTGTGGATAAGTTGGGGAAAGTCTAGGCAGATGATGACAATGACAGGTCTTTCCTTCATCTATTTTTAAGGTTCCATTATTTTTATAATTAATGAGACCATCAGAGTCTGGTAATTAGATTCTTCTTTGGCGCAAAGTGTTGTACTTTAAGCCACTTGAAAGTGGTAACAAAACCAGATTAGTCAAGCTTCATTTATTCTATTCACACTGTTTTTAATTAAAGCCCAAGGTCTAAGTAACCGAGTGAGTTAAAAGTAACTACTGACGATTTGACTCAACTATACATTTAATTTATATCGTTGTTATTTTTCTAGACACGGACTATGCTCGCTTGCCTCCAATATACCACCTGGACAGCTACGAAGAATGCTTTGATGAACCTGATGCGATGTACTGTTTCGCAGAATTTGTTCTGGTCTCGGATGAACCCAGCGAACTTTTGAGTTTAGCACAGGTAAACTACACACATCAAAAGTGTCTAGGGATCAAGCATTTTTATGCGGATTTCTTGAGATTGAGATGTGGCTTTGTAATAAATTTATGATTTTATAAATTTATATGGATCCTTTTTGGTGCATTTCATAATTTGAATCAGGAACTCTCAATCAAATTCGAGTAAAAGATGAAAATAAGCTGTCAATATTTTCCCTATAAAAACATACAACGCATTGAAGACATTATTAGTGCTACTGTTTCCCTACTACTGATTAAAACCAACGTTATTATGGAGCGGCGACGTCATTTAAGCAGGGAAGAAATGCTCAGAGCCGTGGGAATGATAGAAGCTGGTTCCCGGCAACGTACTGTAGCTTTAGCTCTGAATACAAGTCAGAGTGTTATCAGTCGACTTTGGACACGTTACCGAAGCACTGGTACCGTGGCTGAGCGCCATGGAGGACGGTATCGCTGCACCACACGGAGACAAGACCGATACATTCAAATCTTAACTCGAAGAGCTCCAACAATAACCGCCATGATGTTAGCCGTGAGGCTTCATCACTCTTCAGGGAACTTAATTAGCGACCAAACAGTCAGAAACCGCTTGCATGAAGTGAACCTTCATTCCCGAAGACCGCTACGGGTACCATCTACAGCAATGCACAATCGTAGGATTCGATATCAATGGGCTCTTGAACACAGAAATTGGGCAGAAGAACAATGGCGTTTCGTGTGCTTTTCTGATGAGTCTCGTTTTGGTATGAGACCGGATACAAGACGTATACGACACTGGAGAACCCCTGGACGCCAACAGCGATTAAAATCCTGCCAGGAAGTCCATCCTTATAGTGGTGGAACCATCATGGTATGGGCGGGTATTTGGATCGGCGGAAGAACTGAGTTGATTTGGATCAGAGGCAACCTCAACGCTCAAATTTATGCTGAGACGATTGTATCAGACGTCATCGTTCCTCTACAAATGCAAATCGGTCCCTTATTTCAGTTAATGCATGATAATGCACGACCGCACACCGCAAGAGTTGTAAGACAGACTCTCGCCGCAGCTAACATCAATGTCCTGCCCTGGCCTGCTCAGTCGCCAGACTTGAATCCGATTGAGCATGCATGGGATATGCTACAGAGAAGAGCTCTGCCGAATATGGAGGGTATCCAGTCGCAAGAAGACCTTCTTTTGTTGTTGCAACGAACATGGGCGGCCATTCCACAGCGTGATTTGGATGAACTCATTTTGAGTATGCCAAACCGATGTTCTTGTGTTGTTAGTGTTCGCGGTAGAAACACGGATTATTAATTGTTTAAGTTACCCAATAAAATTTTAAAGAAAACTGTTATTTCAGTCTTTTTTTCGAACTTTAATGTTAGTGGTTCAAATGTCAAAAATCCCTTTATTAGGAAAATGGCAAATTTCTTTATTAATGCAAAGGTGACTTGGTTTATCGTTACTGTGACAAACGAAAACACTTTATTTGATGAATCCTTAAAGAAAATTTTAATTAATATCAATCAGGAGAAAAGTTATTGCAAAAATATATGTTGATCCCTAGATACTTTTGATGTGTGTATATTATAATGTGTCATCGTTGTTTTTGTCCGCAGTGCTAGTGATTCTTATAATATAATTTGCTTATTGATTTGCTATTGGAGAGACGCTATTTTCAAAGCCGATGCTTACAATTCGAGACGCCTTTGAAAATGACGCTAATTGCGCATACATTATGAAAAGGCACTTAGTGCCTAGAAAACAATAGTATAGTGATATAAAAACATAGCTTAATCTAAAGTGTTATTATCTACCTTAATTACTGTTTAGGAATAATCTAGCTTTTCACGGTTTATTTTAAATTGGTATCTCTTGGTTACAGAAAATTTCGGAAAGTGATTTACACTACAATCATACACTGCTACGTCAAGGTTTTTGTATGAAAAAATCATGCACTAAATTCTACAATGCTTCAGGAACAGATGAAGACCTAAGATTGTCCCTTGAAGCATGCACCAACGAAACCATTTATAACAAGTACAAGTTAAAAACGAGGCTGACTGATGAGGTTGATTGTTCCAACCGTGATAGAGACCACCCGTTAGATAATTTAGATATAGCTGTTGCAATAGCCTGCATCATGATATTGCTGGTCAACATTGTCGCAAGCCTTTGTGATCGCTATTTTATAAAGAGAAATCCTGTTGGAGGTAAGTTTTCTTTTTTTTATCCTCACACACACATAACACATAAATTTAAAAAATTAACAGGTGTTGGACCACGTTTTTGCTAAGTATAAAAATAGCCAACGTAAAAATACTAAGTGCTAAGAACTATGTATGTATCACATTTTAAGTTGTAACAATTGTACGGCACTAGTATAGTTTAAAGAGTTTCTTACCTATTCTCCTCTATGTGATCTACGAAATCGGAATGTTCAACTTTAGTCCATTCACATTTATTGCTTGATTGTACGCAGGTCATCTTTGACTTTGCAAAAAAACCTGTCACGAAATGGTTCAGCAATTGACTGTTACGCCGCAGGTTCGATTCCCACACAGAACAGATATTTATGTGCGACAGGTAGTTGTTCCGGGTCTAGCTGTTTGTGTATGTGACTTTATTGTTTTAGACGCACCCACGGTACAGGATAAATTTTTTGTGTGTAGCAAAGACTTTTGTTTAAAAAAACACTTAACGCTTGATTTTGCAACGGTGTTATTTAACTGTAATCAGGGTTCTTCCCGACAACAAACTTAATCCTCTGTGTTAATTTAAGCAAGTTTGGTTTTATTTATTATTATTTGTACGTCTACATAATATCTGTATTTCTATGTGTTATTTTCAGCACTCAGATATCTCTATTGCTTTTCAATATATCGAAATTGGAAGAGTTTAACAGCACTACCTGGAGAAGGACAGGATCCTCGTATTGCAGCATTGAGAGGCATTCATGGTATCAGGTGAAATACCAACCGATTGTATTCCTTAAGTTTTTATACGTGACCTATTTAAATGAAGTATTGTTAATGATTTATTATCTGCAACAAATGATGTACATAGATCATGTAACCACGTGTTATGATAGTGACATCCTTCACTGACAGGAGACTACAGCATGCATAAAATAATTTACTTTAAGCTAACTAAATAAACCTATATATGAGATAAAAAAATGTAATAAACAATCACAATTAATATGTAAATATTTTGTTTCAGATCGCTGAGTATTCTTTTGGTATTGTTAGCCCACATATTTTCCATTGGCCTTATATTGACTGTAAATCCGAAATTTACTGAAGATGTAAGTATTTCATATAAACCAATTACTGTTTAAAAAAATAATGTTCTATCACCTTTCTTATTCTACCGGCATTATATAAAGTACTCGTTTATAAAAAAAAATGTGATTATTATTATTTTTAATTTCAGTTGTTGCAAGTTAAAACGACTAGCATTGTTTTGACCGGACCACTGATAATGCAGACATTCTTTGTCCTTTCTTCCTTCCTGCTTGTGTATAACTGGTCGATATCTGCGGAGAAAAAGGAAACTTCGTTGATAATGCTCCCGCAGCAAATCATAGCGAGATGGTTGAGGTAAGAAAAAAAATCAAAGAGGTTTATAAATATCTCTCAAATAACTGTACTTGTTATGTTTTTATAAGTCTTACGAAACAACAAATATTTAAAATACAGGCAACTAATTTCTCAGCACTCTTTTTTTACTGTCTTGTTAAAAGTAACCTTAAAAAAAATACTAAAATCGAAAGTATTTATTTCAAAAGGGCCTATGCCACTTTTTAAGTGTCGATACAATGATAACAATAATAATAAATTATGCTACAGTCCCAGTCACAAGGCATAATAACTGTGAAAGTATTTGCCGATTCCAAACCGGAGATTTCTATGGAGAATAATGGGCAAGACACTGGACATTCTTTTCATGGAAACTCTTTTGAATCTGAATATTGTTACAAAACCTTGGTTACTTACTTGGTTACTCACCAATAAAAAAACATTAACCAGTAGGCAAAAAATATTAACAAATGGGAATCAAATCCACGCCCATATTACTAAACCTAGTTTGAATTTATTAGTATCACTTACAGACTTTACTATGTTTGATGCAGGTTAACTCCAGCGTACGGTCTCATCTTAGCCTTGACGATAACTTGGATTCCGAGAGTTTTGAATGGACCTTATTGGAATGTAAGTTTTATAAGTAAATCTACTTTTTGTATTATTTGAAGTTGTATACAGTGAGGAAAAATAAGTCGGGACCTGCAGAGAAACTACCTTCAATCCTTAAGTTGACTCATTTTACTTAAAGGAGACATCCTTTTATTTTCTTGTATGTCAAGCCCGACTTATTTATCAACACTGTATAATGACTTAAAAGAATTTTACACAACATATTAATAATATGGTTTAAACCCTATTTGTTGGTCTGTACGTGTGTATTTTATTTGTAAATACCAACTTGCCTTTACTAATCTTATTTAAATCAGTTTCCAGTCTACCTGGATGTGACTGTCTATCTGATTTCTTCAACCCATATATTCAATTATTCATATTGGGAAGTGTATTACTAATCAAAACTTATTTTGTTCACCAGAAAATCATCAACAGTGAAGTAAGTGCTTGCCGGCAGGATTGGTGGCATCATATGATTTATATCAACAACTTTTATCAATCAAAATGTATGCCGCAAACCTGGTAAATATTTGAAGTCTTTAAACATCGCCGTACTGACTCATTGGTTCAAAGAAAACTGCTGTCCATGATTACCGAGTCAGGATTTTTTTTGTTTTATCAACAATGTTTCAGTCAAAGCCTGTTTTTTAATGAGATATCATCCAATGACTTCTCCTGCTCATCTTTGAGAAGTGGCTAAAGAAGCGCCACTGCGTCCCTACACACCGCTTGACGCAGGTCCTCACCGGACACGAACATTTCGGGATGTTCCTGCACATATTTGGGCAGGAATAAACGCCCGAGTGTCTGGCTCATGGTAACCACATTTTTGGGGCACGGTCAGAAAGTGGGCGGCACGCTGCTTCAAGGAGTGCGCCATCACCAGGGCCCCGTAAAGGGCCATGGACCGCACGACCAGCTAGAGCCTACGGTAGGAGGCAATTACTAGGAAACAGGCTTTGCCGCGCAATCCATCGGGTCCCGGGGCACTATTTTTGGCTTTAAGCCTACCTACCACCAGTCTCAGGTTTACTCCGATGACCTCCGGAACGTCGTCGTTTTCGTCGTTCTATAGGTAAGGCTTAAGCTCACCCAAATCGTTGGATATTTCTCTACCGGGATGTAGAGGTGTACTTATAGTTTCGCCAGCTACAAGGATTTATCAGTAGGAAATTTGCTATCGCTTTTGAAAAGTAATGTTTACTACTTCTTTCGTTTTCGTCACCAGGTATTTAGCCTGTGACACCCAGCTCTACATTGTTGGAGTCATCGTCTTCTTGACGTGCAAAACCGCTGCAACTAGGAAAGTGGTCCTGAGCCTGTTTTTCTTCGTGGGAATCATTGCTTCCGTCCTGCATACTTATTACGATCATTTACATGGAATTCTGTTCGTTTCTCCGGAGTAAGTTTGACACATATTTTTTGAATTGATACCTCTTTTGTTTTTTTTCCAAAAGTGGGAAAGAAAGAAAAGAAAGTTTTTTTTTAAATGGTGAATGTTATTATAAGAAAATTAAAAAGTTGAATTCAAAATTTTCATATTAGTTTGACTTTACTTTCTTGGCACTAATAATGGTTCAATTTTATCTTAAAACTTAATTTAGATATTAATTTTGTCTATCGTCATTTGCCTCATTGTAAAAAAAAACATCACATCTTAGAATCAAATGTTTCGATCGAAGTCTATAAGCATACACTAAATCCAGTAGGTTGTGATCTATCACAGCCCACTCTCACACACAGAGTAAAGACTTGAAGTTTTTGGCTGATAACGCTTAACTTGGCTTGGGCTGCTTATTGGTTATTTTGCAATATACCTTATCGTCCACCTACACCTTTCAGAGCAGTAGTGAAATTATTCGTAGACAATCCGGAGTACAACAAGATTTACATCAAACCCTATACGAACGTGACTGCCTACGCCATCGGTATGGCTTTCGGCTACATTGTTTACAACTGGCAGAAGAATGGAGGGGATCCAAAGAATTTTCAGGTAACCTTTTCTAGGAATACAATAGCTAAATAGGCTATAACAACAATTATTATTATTATTACTATTTGTTTTACGGACTACAATGTGGTCCGGTGTGTTAGTAACCATATGACTTAGCCTATGTTAGTACCTAATAACTAGAAGAGATCGAGTGCGATTAGTTAGCGCCCACATTAGCGGTTTGTCTGACCAGTCAGCTATCGATTGCAAGATAGTGTTGGAATAACAATGACCATTTACACGGTGTAAAAATCTATATTACATAAAAAAAAGGTTTTTAATAGCTGGAATTGTGAATTGGTTTCGTTGTGGATTTGACAAAGATTGGCTGTAAGGCTTGTATCGCACGTTCAAAAAATACAATTGTTAGGGTGTTAATGAACTTATGGTCGCTTACTGTACATCTCTTTTTGTCTTTCCCAGAAATACAAGTACCTGTACTGGTCCTTGTTTCTAATGATTTGCCTATGCAACTTCTCCAGCTTCATCTTCTTCGTAGAGGGCCAGGAGCAACCAGAATACATTCATTTGCTGTACGCTAGTTTAATGAAGCCTGTCTTTTCCACGCTTGTTGGTCTAGTTTTGGCTGGAGTAGTCATTCGATTTGAAGGTACATGTTTATTTATTTATTTATTGAAACTTTATGCACATGTAAAAACTGTACAAAGGCGGACTTAATGCCTTAGGCAATGCAATAGGCATGTTTATTGTATTTTTCTTCTGAGAAGATTTGATTTTTAATAAACAGTAAGGGAATCTTATTAACACGACTTCTTTGGATCTAACCATAGCCTTATTAAGTTACATAACCTGCTTGCGACTACATTTGTTTTTTTAAACGTTGCCCCACACTAGGAATTACTCCTATATCGTGGGTGCCTTTACAAACATTCCAGACCCGGAACAACTATCTGATGGACAAACAAATATGTGGCGTGTCGCGGGTTCGATCCCCGAACGGAACAAAATTTCAAATGTCTCAAATGCTCTCTGTGTGTCAAAAATGCTGTTTTATAATCTCTTTTTCGCTAATTACAGGTTTCTATCGTGGCATTTTTGAGTGGAAACCCTTTATATACACGGGCCGGCTGTCTTTCAGCGCGTATATGCTGCACGTTGCCTTCATCAGGGTCGAAATCGCGTCGATGACGGCCTTGCACAAAAACACTATCTTATCACTTGTAAGTGCTTTTTTTAACACATCTTAATTATGTAATGTATCTTTTGTATGTCATCTTATGTAGGTTATAAAATGCGACCACCTAGCCACCAAACGATTAATTCCTGATGAGTAAAAACCCAAGCCTTTTTCAACATCAACAACTTAGATAAGATTAACAGATTGAATATTCTATAACATTATTCCTTCTTACAGTTGTTGACAAGCTGCACTTTAGTAACTGGCACATTTATAGCAGCATTCTTCTTCTGGATGCTGGTTGAAAACCCTTTCGCAAAACTTACTGGAATGATCTTCAAAAAAACAGCAACACCGGGTGGTGCAACACCACCCATTGAAGAAAAGAAAGAGGCTGTTAAAGAAACTAAGAAAGTTGAAAACGAGAATGGAACAGACATGACACAAACTCAAGTAGAAGATGGTACTATTGTAATTAAAATGGGAGCCAGTACGTAATTTAGTATCTAACTACATAAACATAAGGAAAGGCAAGGGTGTGAAGCTATGTATGTTTAAGTACCTACCATGTTATTAAGTGTGAGCCTATTTTCATCATATCATAGTGGTAAAGATAAGGATATTACCGCTCAGTCAGAGTAAACAGAAAATGTTTTGTTGAAGTTTTGAAATGTTGTTGTGTCATTTTGCATAGCTGGTTTGTAATAATTATAATAAATAGAATTTGTTACCAATTGTGTTTACATGTTTTGTCCTCAAAATATCGTTTACCTAAGTATTATATGACGTCTGACAATAACTTTGGGCACGCAACTCACGGAGACAAGAAATTCTTATGTTAAGTAATAACAGATTCTTCTGTTCTTCTTAAGCAAAAAAGATTAGCTCTATGCTCTCTTAAAGTTGCTTCTTTAAAGCTAGATAAATCATTTATTTGATGCAACAAAAGACACAATACAGTAATTAACACAAATCAAACTGAAAAAAGATAAGAAATAGATTAAAAAAAAAGTATGGCAGAAGTTAGATTGACCCATATACATTTAGATACATCACATACATTTTTAACTAACAGATCTTTGATCTTGCAGGTAAGAAAAAAAATATATAGCAAAAAAACAAAAATATCATGTGAAATTTTATTAATCAAATCAGCCTAAAGTACTGCTCTCGCCAAAGGAATATGCACCATATACACCATTTTTATATGCGAAACAGTATAATTATGTGAAAGTACATACAGTCATCACGTATTTTTTTTGTTTTTGTTTTAATGAAACGATGCCCCACACTAGGAGTTTCTCCTGAATTGCTCTGCGTTTAGAATAGAATAGAATATACTTTATTGCACACCAAAATCTAAAAACAAAACTGTTATACAAAAATATGTTAAATCTATGGTTACAATGGCGGTCTTATCGCTAATAGCGATATCTTCCAGACAACCTTTGGATGGACTGTTCGAATATAAAAATACAACGGGGGTAGTCAATGGTGTACCTACAGCTAATACTACACAAACAATTAAAATAAAGTTATTTATTCAAAATACATAAATAAATACACATAATCTATTACAAATTTACAAACATTTAAACTCACATACACAAACAGCCAGACTCAAAACAACTATTTGTAGGCCATACAAATATTTGTTTCGTACGGGAATCGATCCCACGACACGCAGCGCAGCATTCAATCCCTCCGCCGATGCGCCAACCGTGCCGTCAACATAAGTGTCAGTTTTACGTAGGACTGGCATTATGGCTGCGATTAATTTTGTGCGTCACTATATTTTGTTAATTACTATTTTGTTTAAAATGAAATGCAGTATTTTGTTTAAAATGAAATGTAGTAAAAACACCCTAAAATTACAAACTTTTACTCACTGGATAGGCATGAACAGACATTAAAAAAAATACGTGTGGCACTCGTACTCATACGGGGACTGCCGCGGTGAAGCTATTGCATAGCATTTTTTATCAACTTATGCAATAAATAAAAAAAAATAGGTCCGTCCCTATTAAATGACGGTAATAGGTTCATCCCTATTAAATGACGGCAATAGGTTCGTCCCTATTAAATGACGGCAATAGGTTCGTCCCTATTAAATGACGGCAATAGGATCGTCCCTATTAAATGACGGCAATAGGTTCATCCCTATTAAATGACGGCAATAAGTTCGTCCCTATTAAATGATAGACGAAAACTCAGAAATTACCTAAGCAATATAGATACACATAATATGGGACTCCTTCGGGAGTATACCCTTTTAATTAAAACACCTCCGTGCCCGTCGGAGTGGGGAGCGTCAGGTTTTTTTTCGTTACGGAATTTTTGGATTCGGTCCCCGCGCTCAAGGCCCGCGATAGAAGCTATGCAATAGCTTAAAAAACATGAACATTTTGTAAACTCCATTAGGTAACGAAGCATTATATTGATTTTTCAGCTACTGATCCTAGTAAATGGTAAGGAACTACTATGTTTACCTCTCTACACTTCTTCGCCGCAGTATGGCATGAAGCTACCTCAGAAAACAACCTGCCGGGGTTTTGAAATGATCGAAAGAAATACCCACCCGCTCCGCCCAGAGCGGGGGAAGCTATTAGATGATTACCCATCCAAAAAAAAGCAGAAAACAAGAGTATATCATCAGTACTTAGTGGAGGGTCGTTTCGGGCGTTTAAAACAGCCAAACCTTGCACTCGAGAAGTCGAGATACAAATCACAGTCAATAAAATAAAAATAAAAGCTAGTTGGGAATACATAAAAACGTTAATTAAATAAAAAATTGTGACCTCGGTTAAAAATTGTGACCTCGGTTAAAAATTGTGACCTCGGTTAAAAATTAAATCCAGAATCATGGTTTTCGTTTTATTTTGAAATTCAGAGAGGTGTAAAACAAGGAGTCTCGATTTCGCCACAAAAATATTTAATGCTTAAATTTATTTAACTAAAACGTCTTAACAATTAAACGAATATGTATTCAGCATTCAAATAAACAAGGAAAAATTCTAACACCTGACATTGGCAGACATTTGGATTTCATTTGAATTTTGTAGGTGACCTGCTCTTCATCTAGCAACAAAAGCAAAAAAGCAGGGCTATCAATAAATACTTCAAAATTAATGTCAAATAGAGCAAAGCTCAAAATAGAAATAGAACAAGAAGAGATTAAATAATTATGTACACGGGACAGATTAGCTATGCTTATAGCTAATCTGTTAGCTATAAGAAATTAGCTGTAAGTGGGTAGATCTCTTGATCTACCCACTAAGGGAATGCCCACTGTATTGGAAACGAGGGCAGAACAGTCCACTGCAGGAATAAGGCCTATCATGTAGTGCGCTAAAATAAAACTATAAACATGTAAAATGTTGTGAATTTACTTCTGACGGTCGGACGGCGATATTGTGAAATTTTCACGCTTATTTTAGTAAATCTGTCATTACCACCGGTGGACAAAGGCTATGTCCATATATCTGAATACTAGAACTGCACCTCCATAGATTGTAATGGTATTGAAACCTATTCGGATGCCTAACCGAGTGCTTATTTATTTAATGAATAATTAACGTACACACAAGAGAAAACACAAGGAAACATCATAAAATAAATATAGTACAAAGGCACAGCTTATTTTGAAAGCAATTTATAACAGCAAGTCTGCGAGAGGAAATATAAAGAAAAGAAACGTAGACAGTAGTGTGTGAGAACGGGAAGAGAATTGAATCTAAAATATGAATGTCATCTTATTGTGGTCATCATCATTTTCCTGCCTTTATTCCATTCTATTTGGGGTCGGCGCTACACGTTTTCTACTTCCAATTTCCCCCATCTGACGTACGGCATCATTTACTCCTTTCTCTTTCATATAATTCCTTACACAATCCATTCATCTTTTCTTTGGCCTTCCTCTCGCTTTCCTTCCATCAATATTCAGATCCATCACTCTTTTAGTCACATGTGCTTCGTCCCTCCTCATTACATGTCCATTGTCCATACTAAGACAAACGACTCCCTTTAAATTTTTCTGTAACAGGCGCAACTTTAAAACTTTCTCTAATATACTTATTATATAACTGTATTCTATAAATGTATGAGTGAATGAAAGATTTTATTCCTGAACAAAGGCACGCAGCCTTTAATTAAGATTTTTTTTTGTCCTTCAAACAACGTTTTATTTCCTGTACTATTATTAAAACCTAAAATCTCGCAGGCGATGAAAAAATAAACATAAAATTATGATGAATAAAAGACATTGTTGTCAAAGCAATTTAGTGCATATCACACGTTGTCAGTACTTAGTATTAAATCTGATTCAAATTGAGTATGTTGTGTGACTCGTAGCTCAGTATTACAAGAAAAAAAAATGTTTATCAAATTAATATTATTTGTTTTAGTTCATAGTTCTACTGCTGCGATATACAACCTTAATGGTATGTAAAAGCATTTAGATTTTTATTATTTCGTAACTTAAAATAAAAATAAAACTTTTCTGTCCGTCTGTCTTTCTGTCTGTCTGTTTGTTTGTCAAGGCCCCTTATTTAGATACCTTAAAGGTATCGAGTTGAACTTAAAACTATCTACGTAAGTCTGTGGTCCCTTGAATCTGTTACAAAATCAACCCTCTAAGTCTACGTAATAAAAAAAAATGTTTACGTCGCAAGTCTGTGCGGAAACCTCAGGACGCGGGTCCGATTCGCACTTGGCTGGTTTTCGTTTATAGATTTAGTTCAAAAGTGCAGTCTTCCCAACACATCGAATTACCTAGTGATAACGATCGCTGGCTGCGGAAATCAGAGAGGCAGTCGCTCCAAGTAAAATACTGGTATTGAGACACATCCAGTTAGATTGGAAGTAAACCTCAATGTAGTAGTAGAGCAAAGGCTGGCCAGATAGACATGGAGTGACTGCCTATCTGATTTTGATGTTATAATCGAACCATAACAACGAAAATTAGGTATGATTTTAATTTTAAAATAATATCATTATACATTTGACTATTTCATTACCTACCTGGTCAATTAGTACCTAGGTACTTTTTTTCTCACGCTTAAGTGGATGTTTGTGTCACATTAAAATGCAAAGAAAATATTCATATAATTATATTTATCATAGGTTACCTGAATTCTTAATATTAGGCGTTGATGGCGGCTGGCAAAGGTTATTGGTCGCGTAAACTACTATAAAATGTACATTTTGGCATACAGCTAGTCCATGTTACAAAAGTATTTGCAAATTACATAATTTAATAAGATAGACAATGAATAATCATGTATTCCGATACTCTTTATTGCACAGGACCATTTTGGACATTGTCCTTTGTTATGTATATATGTGTCCGTTTGATGACAAAAGGCTTTTTAACGGATGTCAAATCCTTACTAATAATAAAAAAGCGAAAGTGAGTTTGTTTGTTACGTCTTCACGCCTACATGGCTAAACCGATTTTGATGAATTTTGGTACAGAGATAGTTGGGACCCTGGAGACGGACATAAGCTATTTTTTTTTAAAGTGAAAAATACGGGAGAAAGAGGGAAAAGAAAGGAAAACTTAGTTCTGCTATTTCAATAAATAAGGCGCCAGGGCAAAACCTACAAGTAGCAGGTACCTGCAAATCAGGAAAGGGGAACTGTGTTACCCCGAATTAAACACGAGCGAAGCCGCGGGCAAAGCTAGTAATCAAATAAAGGCTCCCGCTCTGGGTAGAACGGAAGGGAGTGTCAGACATGTGCTGACTAAACCCCATCCATGTTCCTTCTTCCTCTTTGTGTTCCAGGGCCACGGTATCTCTTTTAAACAATCCGGGACTTTAGATGGTAATGGACCTTATTCCATGGAAACAAAAACATTTCTGGCCAAATGTGCCTGTACTATTGGGTACAACTCTACTTAAACCTTCGTGATAACAGGCTTGCTACCCTACCATGACGTCTTAAAACAGAAGTTATTCCAGTGAGGGACAGGCTATACAGGGTGTCTAGCACCATCCCTTTCTCACACAGGAATAAGTACTGCTATAAGATGTCATGGTGACCCTTTTGATGTTATGTTAAATACAATATTTTTGTTGTTTTGATATTTTTAATAAATTATGGTAATGATGGAACCATTGTTTGTCTAAAAATATACTGTGTTCACGTGATCTTTGCCAACTTATAGAATAATACACAGGTAATTACTGTTAATGACGATAATTTCAACTTTGTATGTTGTGGTACAGTAGCTAATTAATTAATTGAATTATCCGCATGGTGGGCGCAGTGGCTGAGCGATTGACTGCTGCGCTGCGTGTAGCGAGTTCACAACTAGACTGGTTAAAAACCTGGAATTTTCAGAGGAAAAGTTTTGACAAGGAAGAAAAGGGGTTAAAAAATAAAAAAAAAAACGGACAACACCCTCCTTAATACACAGTTCGACTGCCTTGCAAAATGTCATAGGCATTTTAAATTTTTTATCGAAAATTATCCATTTGAAATTATTTTAATGGTAACTTTGCGGTATTTTTCTAACGATAAAATGTTATAAAATTGTGTTTTCAAAACTTATAGTACTTACAAGTAGTCCTCAACTTTGCTATATAAACTCTTTTGCAAAAAAAACGGGCACCTAAGGAAATTTACGTTCTAAGGTCGATTTGAGTTAATTAAATGATATTTATTTCTTTGACGTAGTCTGTATACTTATAATCGTGTAAATTAATGCGCGTGAAGTGAATTCGGGCAATTAAAAGAAAAAAAAAACGATGGATTCTTTAAAACCGATGTACACGCCCAAACAATAAGAAGTGGTCGGCAATAAAGACAAGATTTTTTTTATTATTTTTATTTAAATAAACTTACAAATGTAAAAACCTAATAACGAGTGTGACCTCCTCTTGCCAAAATCACAGCTTGAATCCTTTTGGGCATGCTTTCCACGATGTTTTTAATAACGTTTTGAGGAATACGTTCCCACTCTTCTGCAATGACTCTTTTTAGCTCCATGATGTTTTGTGGAGCAGGTTGCACTGATCTTACCCGTCTCTTTAGAACATCCCAGATATGCATGAATCGCAGTGTGAATGCTCCAAAAATATTAAGACCAAAGCCATTCAAATTTCACAATATGAGATTATTCCAGCCTTTTTAAAAATGCAATTATCTCACAATAAAAAAAATTGTTGATACTAAAAAAATGATTTTGGAAAAATAACAATCATTCAATTCTTTAGCGAAAGGTATACATTTCATGTTGATTAACGCACAGGTAAAGAAATTGAATCATAATTTGCACAAAAATTTAATTTTTTTATATTGTCTGTATTTATATGTCAATTAACAATATATTAAAAAATATTTTTGCAAAATTAAAAACCATAAATCAATTTTGTATTTTTTTTCCGGAAACTTTTTGATGCCTCTTTAAGGTACTACATAGGTACCATTGTTTGAAATTTTGGGAGCCCCTTCATAATAAATTTCTTTGTGAGCCCCTGGTGTTCTAAATTACAGGCTTAGTTTAGGCACCAGTCTTCCACAAAAAAATACAGTTTTCCTGTATATATGTAAAACCATTTTTTTTAGGGTGGGAAATCATCAAATAACTTCCCCCGCTCTGGGCGGAGCGGGGGGGCGTGTCAGACTTTTACTGACTAAAACCCACCCATGTTCTTTCCATTGCCCTTTATGTTCCGGGGCCGCGGTATCTCTTTCGAAAAACCCGCAACCCCGGGTATATGTAACACCTTAAGTACTGATTTTCTTTTTTTGTGAAAATACCAAAAATAAAAAAAATCATGATACTAGGAACAAAATCAGTTTAGTCAAGCTTCATTTATTTATTCCAATCCGCTTGGCTCCCGGCTGGCGTAGCATTTCTTACGCTCAAGGTCAAAGTGAACGGGTGAATGAAGAGTAAGTACTTACGATTTGACTAACCAATACATTTTATTTTTGTTGTTGTTATTTCCTAGACACGGACTATGATCGCTTGCCTCCAATATTCCACCTGGACAGCTACGAAGAATGCTTTGATGAACCTGATGCGATGTACTGTTTCGCAGAATTTGTTCTGGTCTCGGATGAGCCCAGCGAACTTTTGAGTTTAGCACAGGTAAGTTATGGGAAAAGGTGTCATCATCATTTTTGTCAACAGTGGTAGTGGTTGTCAGGATGTAAGATTGCTTTTTGATTCGTTATTAGAGAAACGCTATATTCAAAGTCGAGACTATTGTTTAATGGCTTATGATTCGAGACCTATGAAAATGTTACGCAAGCATTACAAATAGGCACCTTTTCTTTTTCTAAATAAGTACTATAAATAAATCGTCAGCCATCATACTCACAATATTAACAATGTAACATTCAATAAGATTCTTCGTATTATGCCACGTCAGTAAGCACTAGCAAAACTAGCTATCAACAACTTGTTATTATTAAAACTTTTTGGCTGGTTTCGTGAAAATCACAATAAAAACTTTTTAAATTACAAAAACTCAAAAAAAATATTCATTCATTTGGTTATCCTAATGTGCTTCTCAAAACACGCTGAACACATATATCTTGCATGTTCGGTGCAAAGTAATTGCTTGGGCGCGTGATGAGCAAATTGCCGCACGATGGTACACGGCCTCCACTAACGCTTCGCTGCGCAGTCGCAATGGAACTGACCGCCACGAAAGTTGCGTCAGAGGAGAGGGGATGAATAGTCAGGAAGGTACCTAGGTTCTGAAAACGGTAGTGCGAGGGTAAGACCATAAATGGTTCAGTTAAATTTTTGTGTGAGCAAATTGCTCATAGCGCGCCTTCTCACGGGTTAAGTAAAACTACAGCTAAAAAGCAACCGAAATCGAGTCATGGTCGACTGTAATGGAAAGACTTATTTCTTAGGGGAACAAGAGCTGCTTTTAAAGCTCACTCGCTTTTAGAAATGATATTTTGTTAAATTTCATCAAATGATTTACCTGCAACATCTCTGTTCCTAGTTTTGAAGTTAATGCACGCCACTGCAGGGTCCTGTCGTAAACCTGTCAAATTCTTCCGTCAATCTGTTACATATCGATATAGCGCCATCTGAAATGTTATTATCTTCCTAAGTTACCGTTGATAAATATTCCAGCTTTTCATGTTTTATTAATAAAATGATACTTCTTGGTTGCAGAAAATTTCGGAAAGTGATTTACACTACAATCATACACTGCTACGCCAAGGTTTTTGTATGAAAAAATCATGCAGTAAGTTCTACAATGCTTCAGAAACAGATGAAGACCTAAGATTGTCCCTTGAAGCATGCACCAACGAAACCTTTTATAACAAGTACAAATTAAAAACGAGGCTGACTGATGACTTTGACTGTTCCAGCCGTGATAGAGACCACCCGTTAGATAATTTGGATATAGCTGTGGCAATACTCTGCATTATGATTTTGTTGGTTAACATTATCGCAAGCCTTTGTGATCGCTATTTAATAAAGGGAAATCCTGTTGGAGGTAAGTTTTCTTTTTTTCCTCTTATACACATATCATTGATAGGTGTAGTGTTGGTGTTGACATGGACTACGTTTTTTGATAAGTATCAAAATATCCAACGTTAAAACTTCAAAGTGCTAAGATCTGTGCATCTCATTGTAAGTTGTAACAATTGTACGGCACGAGTGTAGTTCATGGAATTTCTTGCCCATTCCCTTCTATTTGATCTACAACTTTAGAATGGGTTTTAGTCCATTCACAGTTAATATGTCTGTTGCATGGTCGTACACAGCTCATCTGTAACTTTCCAAAACTGCTTGTCACGAGTGTATTTGAAATAATTTTGCTTTGTGGCGGATATCAACTGTAATCAGAGTGCTTCCCTACAATAAACTTAAATTCTCTTAATCTTAGCAAGTTCTAGTTTCATTCATAATTATTTACATGTCCACGTAATGTCTGTATTTCTGTGTTGTTTTCAGCACTCAGATATCTCTATTGCTTTTCAATATATCGGAATTGGAAGAGTTTTACAGCACCACCTGGAGAAGGGCAGGATCCTCGTATCTCAGCGCTGGGAGGCATTCATGGTATCAGGTGAAGTACCAACTGATTATATTTCAGATGTTTTTATACGTGACCTATTTAAATGATGTGCGTATAATTATTTAGGAAATCTAACAAAGGATGTGCACAGATTCTGAAAAGAAACCGATGGACGACAGTAGTATCACTACCGTAGTGATGATAGTGCACTCCTTCACTGTCAGGAAACCACAGCATGCCCAATAGAATTTATTCTATTCTAACAAAATAAATCTTTATAATTAAATTATAATATTTTTATATGTTTTTGTTTATATTGCTTCAGATCGCTGAGTATTTTTCTGGTATTGATATGCCACACATTTTTCACTACCCTCATATTGACTGTAAATCCGAAATACATAGAAGAAGTAAGTACGTCATAAAAACAGATTACTATAATGTTCTATTACTTATGTTGTACCACCGACATTCTATCTACTAATATTATAAATGCGAATGTTTGTGAGGATTTATGGATGTATGGATGTTTGTTACCCTTTCACGTCAAAACGGCTGAACGGATCTTGATGAAATTTGGCACAGAGGGAGATTATAATCTGAAATAACATATCACGTGGTGCCACATGGGCGAAGCCGCGGGCGTCAGCTAGGTATATATAAAACACACGCTCTTGAAAGAAAAACAAACAGTATGTATATATTTTAATTTCAGTGGGTGCAAGTTAAAATTGCTAGCATATTTTTGACCGGACCACTGATAATGCAGACATTCTTTGTCATCTCCTCCTTCCTACTTGTGTATAACTGGTCGATATCTGCGGAGAAGAGGGAAACTTCGTTGATGATGATCCCGCAACAGATCATGGGGAGATGGTTGAGGTAAGACAATAAACATAATCAACAAATAAAAAGATTAACAATAAACTCCCAAACTGGACTCGTTAGGTTTTTATAAATCTTTTGGAACAACAAGTATTTAATTTACAGGCAGCTATCTTGCAACCAGTTATATTGAATATTTTGAATGTGCTATGTAGTCTATTTCTAGGGTTCTGGACCTCAAAAGGAAAAAATCGAAACCCTTATTGGATCACTTTGTTGTCCGTCTGTCTGTCAAGACCCTTTATCTCGAGAACTGGTAGATGTATCGAGTATGAAATTAAAACATATACTCTAGTCTGTAGCCTCTTATTAAACCAACCTCCTAACTCTACGCAGTCAAAAGATAATGGTCATGTTATGTCTCAAGTTTGTACGGAACCTTTGATGCCCGAGACCGACTAGCACTTAGCTAGTTGTTTTTACTCTCTTAATAATAACAATCTTTATTACATCCTTACCAATATTATAAAAGCGAAAGTGAGTTTGTTTCTTTGTTACGTCTTCACGCCTTAACCCTTTAATTCGCAACGTTGCACCGATGCAACTATCCAAACAAAAAAAAATATTGCAAGAACCATCATTATTTTTTCTTATTTACATAAATTTTAATAATGGATATACTGCTGCCATTTATGAAAAAAATATTGAACAAACTCACGCGCATCATTACGTAGTTGTGACCAAAATGGCGTCGCGTCGACACTGCGCTCGTGGACGACCGCTGAGTTTTAAATAAATATAAATAGTTTTTATGCATTTATTGACAACTATTACTTAAAATATTTTTGTTTATGAGTGTTTACAATTGTGTCATATAACACCAATGTCAAATTCATATTCTACTATGAACTATAAGCACGTATTTACCGACGTTGCACATTTGCGACACTGCGAAGCTTTAGCATAAGTACTTTTAATTTCGTACGTTGCACGGGTGCCACGTCGCGCTTTTACTAACACTGAATAATTATAATTTTCTTTGTATGGTTTTTGTGTTTTTTTTTTACATTTATGGGAGTTGACGGTATTATGTTTTTATATTGACTGTTCTGAAAGTTTGCTAATGTACGAGTAAGCTAGATTACTATATAATGAATGAATATCGCTTATACTAATATGGTCGTTTTTTACTAAAACTTGTGTTAATTTATGTTTGGTGTTGGTGATTGTTGCATGTTTGTTTTTTTTGCTTATTACCAGGGAGGCTTAATGGCAGAGAGCAAGACAAATTTTAGCTTTGGTTCCACCAGAAGCGGCCTCGTCTACCGATAGCTGTTCGTCTGAAGACGAAGTTATTATTCAAACCACACCGAACGTCAAGACGATGTATCTTCTGACTTCAGCTCAGAACCAAGGTCCCTTCGTTCGTCTTTAGAAAACTTGGATCTTATTCTTGATAGTCCAGTGCAAGAAGAAACCTTTTCGACATTATCTGATGAAGATACGGTTCCACTGACTCCAGTAATACGTAGTATTTTTCCTTCGAACACACCACCCAATCCGCTCCCAAATTTAAATTCAGTTTCGTCAATTTTATCACCACTTAATACTCCATTAAGCCAAAGAGTTCGCTCAAAAAGAAGTGCTAACTGTGAACCAAGAGTTGTAGCTAAAAGAGTAAAAAAGTACAAGAGACCTCTTCTTAGTTTCCAGTGGCAGTGTGGGAAATTCAAATATCCAGCAGAGTTTGATATGCCTGATCTTAGCACTAGTAGTACCGCAACAGAATCTCCGTTAGACTATTTTCTTAATTTTTCTGAAGATATAATAGATTATATTACGGAGCACACCAATTTATATTCTGTGCAAAGCAAAGAAGGTAAATCTATAAACGTTACCAGAGATGATATGCGTGATTTTCTAGCTATCACAATTATGATGGGTATTGTAAGAATGCCGTCATATCGAGACTACTGGAGTAATGATTTCAGATACCCTCGTGTCGCTGATGTGTCTAAAAAAGTACGAGCTAATGAGAAAATATTTGGTGGAGTGGACCTCGCTGATATGTTGATAGCTATGGCAATCTTTTCACAAGTCATTGATGTATCTGTGAACAACGCCTGGTTACTGTATAGGAGAAACCTCTCACCAAATCAAAAACAAGGCATGACGCTGAAAAAGTTTCGATTCCAAATTTTTACGGAATTATTACAAAAAAATCGAGTGCAGGGTTGTGTGCAAGAGAAAGACATTCCTTTAAAGAAAAAAATTACTGCGCCTACTGTGTCTAGACCTACAGATGCTGTAAGATTTGATAAAATTGGACATTTTCCAGGTTTTGTACAGCGAGGTAGGTGCAAATATTGCAAAACTGGGTATTCAAATATCCACTGTTCAAAATGTGAACAACGTTTGTGTTTAGTTCCCAAAAGAAACTGTTTCTATAACTTTCATAATGTAGAATAAATATGTTTTTTAATATATTTTGTTTTTCATTTATATCTACATTTTATTCTGTAACGTGGGCACTGTTGTAAATTTACAACACTGATTTCAACCTGTACATGTTCTTGTGTTTCGCAATGTAGCACATTTACAACATACTATATTTGGATATATATGTATACCAGATTTTTATTTTTATTTTTTTGAGCACTTGTAAGATCTAAATAAACAATAAATGAAAAAAATATAATAAATAAATGCAATATTTTTTTTGAGCTTTATAGGGTTAATAGCTAAACCGATTTTGCTGAATTTTGGTACAGAGGTAGTTGGGACCCTGGAGACGGACATAGGCTAACTTTTTTTTAAAGCAAAGCTATAAATGAGGAAGAAAGAGGGAAGAAAAGGAAAAACTTAGCATTGCTATTACAATAAAATAAGGCACAAGTGCAAAAACTATAGGTAGCAGGTACCTGCAAATCAGGAAAGGGGAATTGTGTTATCCTAAATTTAATGCGAGCGAAGCCGCGGTCATAATCTAGTACACCAATAAAATCAAAGCACAAGCACGAATCAAATTCAAACCCAGATTACGAAATCTTCGAGTTAGACTTTGTTTGATGCAGGTTGACTCCATCGTACGGTGTCATCTTAGCCTTGACGTCAACTTGGATAGCGAGAATTTCATATGGGCCTTATTGGAAGGTAAGTTTTAGTAATGAATCTACTTTTAAAGTAATTTAGACTTATTCATACTAACTTATAATTGTTACACTATAATGTTATTTTGATTTACGCCCCATTTGTTTTAGTCATATGTTAAAATTTGCAAATGCCAGCCTGTCGTCACCAACTTTGTTCGACTCAGTTTCCAGTCTACCTAAATGTGACCGTCTATCTGAAGTCCTCAACTCGTATTTTCATATTATGTATTATGAAGTGTATTACATCACAAATTATTTTGTTCTCCAGAAAATCATCCATGTTGAAGCGAGTGCCTGTCGCCAAGAATGGTGGCGTCATTTAATTTTCATCAACAATTTTTATCATTCCAACTGTATGCCGCAAACCTGGTAAATATTTGAATCCATTAAAATATCCCTGTATTTCTGTCTCATTGGACCAAACAATTCTTCTGACCATGATTAGTTAATTGACTTTTTAGTTTTATTAGAAACGTCTCAATCATGGACTGGAGTCAGAATTCATGCTCGGTTGTTGGGCTTAGGGTCATTCCTTATTCCTTATTTTATAAAACTTGAATATGACTGTTGAAACATTTTTTTTTCAAAAAAAACGTTGCCCTACACTAGGAATTTCTCCTGTATCGTATGGGTGCGCTTACAAACATTGAAACTCACATACATAAACAGCCAGACCCAGAACAACTATCTGTCTATTTACTACATATTTTGTTTTCGTCACCAGGTATTTAGCCTGTGACACCCAGCTCTACATTATTGGTGTCATAGTCTTCTTGACGTGCAAAACCGCTGCAACTAGGAAGGTGGTCCTGACCCTTCTTTTCCTCGTGGGAATCATTGCTTCCGTCCTACTTACTTACTACGATCACTTACATGGAATTCTATTTGGTTCTCCGGAGTAAGTTTGACACAATATTTTATTCTTATGTTTGTTTTTTTTTGCCCAGAAATTAAATTTTAAAAAGTTTTGAGAGAAAAGATGATCACAATATGTAATCGTCAAAGAAAGTTTAAAAATTTTATACAAAAAAAAACAAGTTTAAATAAAATAAGAACGCGTAAATCTGTCTATGCCCAAATAAATCTGATTTCATTTTTTTGACATTATTAATGTCTCATAACTAAATTCACATATTAATTTTGTTGTTCGTCATGTGCCTCGTCGTTGAAAATAAAATAACTTTTATTTCGAATAAACAACATCCATAGAATGTTAGTTAATGTAAACTTATAAACTATGTTAGATACAAATTATTATTATTATTTATTTTGACACTAGCTTGTTGTTCGAAATGCATCTGCGAACTCTCAAATATGAGAGAGTCGTACCTCCCTGAGAATCAGAATGCAGTTGGAACTGGCCAAAAAACATCATGTCTTATAATCAAAATAACGTTCTAATCGAAATCATCGACCAAGTTTAAATATATTAGTTGTATCCATCACAGCCCACACAAAGAGTAGGGGCCTGAATTCTCGATGAAGGGGTGACGTTTCGAGATGATAACGCTTAACCTTATGCTTTAATTTATTCTTTTGTAATATACCTAATGGTTCATCTCTAACTTTCAGAGAAATATTGAAATTATTCGTAGGCAATCCTGAGTTCAACAAGATTTATATCAGACCGTATACGAACCTGACTGGCTACGCTATCGGTATGGCATTAGGCTACATTGTTTACAACTGGCAGAAGAATGAAGGAAATCCGAAGAAATTACAGGTAACTTACAATATAAATACAAAAGCCAAAATGACTACCTATTTTCAATAACCAAACAAAATTAAGCAGATTCTGACAAAGTGAAATTTTCCATCGCTGGCTCATGAAAACTACGCCCAAGCAAGGAGCGGATGGCGTATATTGCTTGTGCTAAACTTCGTTTTTCTACAGTGACCCAGCAGTAATGTGGATAAATTACGAGAAGCACAGGATCAGCTAAAGTAACAACTGTAAGGCTTAGGTGTACAGTGAATGCTTTATACCTGAATGATGATAATAGTCTCATTCAGGTCAGTTTTTCGATATGCGGCATAAGGGATAATTTAATGTATGATTATTGTCAATAGTTTCGATTTAAATTATCCTTCTTATATTTGTTTGTCTTTTGCAGAAATACAAGTATCTGTACTGGTCCTTGTTTATCATGGGTTGTCTATGCAACTTCTCCAGCTATATCTTCTTTGTTGAAGGTGAAGAGTTACCAGACTACGTTCACATGATATATGCTGGTTTCATGAAGCCTGTCTTTGCCACGATTATTGGTCTTGTTGTGGCTGGAGTTGTCATTCAATTTGAAGGTACATGACATTTACTTTGTCCCACTAATTTGTTACTAAAACTCCTTTGAAAATGTTTAGTTTACATCTAACATTAGGTACACAAACGGTTTAAGATTAAGTTGACAAATGCTTCATGTGATATTTTTTAAAGCCTTTATGGCATCAATAATTTTTTTTAGTTCAATTTTATGATGTATCTGTTTTTAATTAATATTGCTGAATAAACTCAATTTTCTTACTTTATTTCTTATCACTAGTCTGGGAATCTTGTAAATACGACTTCTTTTTGATCAAACCATACCACACTTGCAACAAAAAAAGGCTTATCACAATCTATTTATCTAATTACAGGTTTCTATCGTAGTATTTTTGAATGGAAACCCTTTACATACACGGGCCGGCTGTCTTTCAGCGCGTATATGCTGCACGTTGCCTTCATCAGGGTCGATATAGCGTCGATAATCGCCGTTCATAAAGTCTCCATAGTCTCAGCTGTAAGTGATATATTAAATAGTTACAAGCCCCTAGCCATAACTTTATCATATACGATAAATTCCTAATGAGAAAGTCAAGAACACTTTTTTCTAAAATCAATGGCTTATGAGGACGTGGGTCATTACTTGAATGTCATGTGGGTCATTATTTTTTTTATTTATTTGTTTTTGACGATAATTTAGCAGTTTGAGTACTATAAGCGACCTACAAAAATGCCTTTTTTTGGTATTGTTCGTCGTGTCGTTGAGTTGAGTTTATGAATCGAGCCACACGCTAACTGACATATGTTTGCACTGTCCGGCCAGATCCACTCAATATGTGTGGTGCTTTCTTTGAAATACCATTTCAGAGAGTAATCTGCATAGTCCTTATGAAAGTTACCAAGATTTTTGTCTGGACCTTGAAAGACCTCTGAGTTTTTTTCGGCTGTTTCTTCTCAGTCGGGTATAAAACACACAATCTAGTAAAAAAAAACACGTTTTAAAGTGTTTGTAAAAATCTATTTGCAAAATAGACTTCAAATGATGAGACTAACAAATTGAGTATACTAAAACGTTTGCCCTTCTTACAGTTAATGAAAAGCCTCTCGATAATTACGGCTACGTTCATAGCAGCATTCTTTTTCTGGATGCTGGTTGAAAACCCTTTTGCAAACTTTACTGGAATGATCTTCAAAAAACCTGCAACACCACCCAATGAAGACAAGAAAGAGGCTGTTAAAGAAACTAAGAAAGTAGAAAACGAGAATGGAACAGACATGACACAAACTCAAGTAGAAGATGGTACTATTGTTATTAAAATGGGAGCCAGTACGTAACTTAGTATATAACTACATACACATGACAGCTGTAATTTCCGAAGGGCAGGGATGTGAAATAAATGTAATTTGTTACCAATTAGGTTTTGTTATTTTATAGTTTTCCTAAAAAATTCATTATTATTTCCAAGAATCATGTGATTACTGGATATAATTTTGGACAAGCAACTCATATTATCTACTTAGCCACCCTAACCCAGGCTAACTGAATGCTGTTCATCTGACCTTCACAATTCGGGGATAAATTCAATCAAAAGCGGATCCTTCATTCAGTCCTCGCATCACCATCATCTGCTTAGCCTTTGTCAACTTTGTTTGGGTTGGTTTCCAGTCTGACTGGATGCAGCTGAATACCAGTATTTTACATGGAGCGACTGCCTATCTGACCTCCACAACCCAGTCAGTACTGGGTAGTACGATAGCCCTTGGTATTACTGGTAGTCAGACTTTCGGGACATTGACTAGTTGTAACAACGGTCTCCAGTCCCCGCATACAGTTCATAATTTAAAAAACAAAATCTTCGTTCTTGCAAAGAAAATGATTAGAAAAAACAAAATATTGTTTAGTGAACTTATGTCATTTCCAGTGGTTGGCAAAGGTCAGTCTAAATAACTTGGCTCATCAGAACACCAGGATTTCACATAGAATGACTGCCTATTGTTAGATATAATTAGGTTTGCCAGTTTTACAAAAGAACGCTCTTCTACCAACATTTCCTTTTCGTTCTCATCATAGAACATTTATAAACTCAAGCCTATTCCCGAGGGGGTAAGCAGAACCTACATAACGTCACTACTGTGATCCTTACCTACCAACCTCTTTTCGCTTCGTCCGCGCATATCAGTTACGAGCTAATAATAATAAAAACTTTATTTCACAAAAATACAGATTTAACATGTTATAACACAGAATAAATGAGCTTTGGTAGTAACACAATGCAATATAAGCTAAGAACTGGAATCTGTATATGCAATATGGAAAACCCTGCCTCTCAAACTAGGGAACCTGTATTTTCAGAGACAGTGATTCAGCTTAATTAGTGAAGCTATAAGTATAATAGTAACGTTTCTGAAGAACTTCACCATTAAGGTCAGTACAATACTTCTAGGGTGTCCTTCTAGGGTATACCCTCCCGTTGCAACTCACCTTTGTCTTGTTAATAACTTTTGTTAGTCGCCTTCTATCTTGTCAACATGTCAAAAACCATCTAAGCACAAATACTACTCTTTTCGGATAACATCACTAGGTACAGTGAACATAGGAAATAAGTTACCATGATTGTCAGATACAGTTATAAAAAAAGACTATTTTTATATTCAGTTAAATTTCAATGATAAAAAACAAACAGTTCATAAAACATATGCTGAGATAAAGGCCTTTTGGCCTTTAGTTATTTTTTTTTGTTCATCATTTTCCGTCTCTTGTCCTATTCTATTTGTAGTCGGCACAACACTTTTTCTTCTTCTATGTTCCCCTCACAACACACACAACATCACAACATCATTTACTCCTTTCTCCGTCATATTATTCCTTACCCAATCCATTCAGCTTTTCATTGGTCTTTTTGTTATTTTGTCCTGTGGGAGTCTGATATTTTTTTCTTTCTGTCTTTCTTACCAATTAAATTTTTAATTCTTCCATTAGTTCCTAAGAAAAAATCAACTGTGACGAGCGTGGTTTCTTCTACATCGTTCAAACCACAACGTTGTCATACAACCTCGTCCGTCAATAGATATAACTAACATGATAAGCGAAAACATCGTGTCATACATAACCAAGTTACATGGTCGGCCGTCTTGTAGCACTCGTAGTTGTATAATTAGTTTAGTATGGGCATCCGGTGTCAAAGTCGGGGTAATTTACTAAACTTGTTCCAGACTGTATGCGTGATTAACGTCGGTGTGATACGGGGGTAGACGACTTGACAGATGGGAATGTCGTCTTATGTTTGTATTTGTTGTAATTTTCCTTAAAAAAAAAAATAAGGCTCAGAAACCTAACGCGATTTTTTTTAACGAGTTCTTTATTTTAAAAATAAAAAAAAAAACACAAATGCTAGGAATTTCTCCTGCATCGTGGGTGGTTATAAACATTTAAACTCACATACACAAACAGTCAGACCCGAAACAACTAGCTGTAGGTCATACAAATATTTGTTCCGTGCGGGGATTATATATGATCCACGACACGCAGCGCAACAGGCGATCCCTCAGCTGCTGCGCAGTTGCCTCAGTTGTCATTACAGTTTTGCTTTTCTTTTATTTTCCATATAAAATTAACTTAGTTTTGAGCTTTAATACATGTTTACATATCTATGGACGGAGGAGCTCGTGGCTAAATAATAGCAGCCGCTCGGATAGATCTTTAGGTGAGGCTGCGCTTGCCTAAATTTTTTTGAAAGTAAAGAAAAAAGAGAAAAAGTTGCCCTACATTAGGAATTTCTCCTGTATCGTGGGTGCGTTTACAGACATTTAAACTCACATACACAAACAGCCAGACCCGAAACAATTTCCTTTTAGGTTAAGGAAAAGCATTCTGTTGTTGTTATTCAAAATCCAAAAAATGTTTAAAAATTGCTGCCAAATACGATCCCTAGCAAGCCATAATCAGTTTAAAAAATGACTTCGATGGCTATCACAACATAACAAACAACACATATCTTATTACACACAAAACTAAGTTCTACTAAGAAACGCCATCACTCAAGCCGTCAGAACATACATACTGGCAACATACACACACACACACACACACACACGACCGCTCACTTAATATAAAAACGTAAAACATAGACAATGACCGCCTGGCAGTTCATCCACTACCCTTTATTGCATTCCAAGCATTCCCCCACAAACAATGCTCTGTGCTACCAACTTACTCGACGATTTATATCGTTAGATGTGCCTTTAACGTACTTAGATTATTGCTCACCGCTTTTTCTTTAATCTTAAGCTTAAAATCTGCACTGACAAAGCCAAACTGTAAAAATGTGAATACCATGGTGACGCGATATGTGTCAGAAATTGCTTAGTGTCAGTTTGTCTCTGCTTCACCCAAAGGTTGACTGGTAGAGCACACTACAGGCTACACTACGGCCCCGGAACTTAAAAGCCAAAACAAGGAACTAGACGGGTTTTAGTAAGTAAAAGTCTGACACTCTCCCCAGTTCCACCCAGAGCGGGGGAAGATATTTGATGATTTCCCTCCGCAAAAAAGGCATTAAATAGACCTGTACGGAGGACCTGTACATCATGTGCAAATAAATAAATGTGTATGAAGAGAAACGTGAAGGCGTTAGGCGAATCCAAAAATATTTCTTTTTTTTTAACCCATACGCGTTACTTAGACGTGGAGCTGCAGACACCGGCCTGTTATAATAAAATAAAATAAAATAGCCTTTATTTGCTGAATACAGGGTAAGCAAGACGCTAATAACAAAAGTAAAAATTCTTAAAAATAACCTTACATAATTTATAAATCTACACTTTATTAAGAATTTAACTATTTACTACTTAAAATTATTATAGAAAATATAGAAAATCTTATCTTATTTACTACTTAAAACTATTTACTACTTAAAATTGTTAAAGAATATCCCTGATTTCAGAGTGCCTATTGGCAAAGGCCTCCTCCAGCTGCTTCCACTGCCGCCTATCATTTGCTACTCTTCTCCAGTTTGGTCCTGCTGTAAGTTTGATCTCATCTTCCCATCTTCTATGCTGTCTGCACCGGCCTGTTATACAATCCAATAAAAAAACATATATTTCAGGAAGCCTATGAAAAGAATATTTCTCAAAAAAAATGTGAACCCATGACTCAATGAAGCTATAAAACATAATGACATTATTGTCATTTATCAGATGTTGCAGGACAACTAGGCAAGCAAGTAAGTATGATCACTTTAAGCGTGCAGTTCACGGTGTCATTGTTTGTCACGAAAATTTGCCTGGATATAACATAAAACCGGCTTCCAAAGAAAATAAAAAGTGGTAATAACTTTACTTCCGGAAATCGGTGACTTTCGTTGGTTTCGGTGACTTTTTTGCCACTGACTTCATCATTTTCACTTTATTTTTGAAAGACGTTTTTTTTCTGTATTTTTATAATAATCACATAATTTTTAACAAGTATTCATTTTCCATTGTTTCTAAAAGATTAGCAGATCACCCATATAGCCATGGAGAAAAAAAACTACCTAAGCAAAATAAATAAGATTGATATGGGACCACCTGGGAAGTACACCCCATCAAACAAAAAAAGAATTTTGCAAAGTGGTCCAGGCGTCTTTGAGTAATCGGTGAACATAAAGATTTCGACGAATTGAGAACCTCCTCTTTTTTTGAAGGCGGTTAAAAATAAGTACAGCATCATCCGTAAATGTTGTTGCAAATAATTTAGTTAAAAATGGTACTGTCAAACTTGTATTACTTTTAATTCAAAAGCGCCTTTATTTCACGTTTACGTAAGTTTTAGTATATAAATGTCTTTGGGTAAATCTAAATATTTTTTGTAACTACTTCAAGCACTAGTCCCGTTTGAGTCCGCCATTACGAAATTTCCGTGCGCAGATACTCTTGTTGTTGGTGCAGGATGTTAGCGACGGAAGTCGTTTAGGCGACCGTGTTCGTCCGTGGTTGAAGGCATCAAAGTAGATTTGGGGAAGGATAGCTTATGTTAAGGGTAAAAATTGTAAGGACACTAAGACACAACCTTGTTAAAATTAAAGCGAATGAGTGGACATTATGAGCCTTGTAAATTCCTAGACGCTTGTTAACTTTTGTTATCTTTTTACTTTATTTTACGTTTTGTAAAGCAATGACTTACTGTCGGGCCTACGCTATCCTTGAGTTCTAACGCTGTCAGGCTGTAATAACAACATTGTAAAACCAAATGATTTTAAAAGAGTAACCATGGAGTTTCTTTCCGATTCATCTCCATTGAAAACGACCAACTCAAACTTTGCACCTTTTCTCGACTTTTTATAAGAGCACATGTAGGCCTTTATGAAATAAAAATATTTTGATTTGGTTTTACTTATTTGCTCGTCGCCGGAAAAAAACAACATTTTAAAAATCTACCCTGTGCCGTAGTGGATAAAAGGACCATGGGGGATTTTGTATGGACCCCGTCCCCACCCTTCAACAGTCTTGGGATGCGTCTCGATTTGTTCACTGGGACCCAGAAAAGTCTAAAGTACCAGTGTTAGTTTCAAAATCAATTGGGTTTATGTAAAAAAAAAAAAAAAAACTACAAACAAAAAGCGTATTTTCACGTAAACAAATGACGATTCTATACAAAAAAAAATACTTGGTTCTCAAACGAAAAGTCTTTGAATAATAATAACCGTATTCAGTTAATTAATAATACATTATTTAACTTATTGGTAAGTACATCGAAATGCATGTCAAACGATAAACCACTAACTTTTTTTTTGCGGATGGGAAATCATCAAATATCTTCCCCCGCTCTGGCCGGAGCGGGGGAAGTTACCCATGTTCCTTCTATTGCCTCGGTATCTCTTTCGAAAAACCCGCAACCCCGGCAGGTGGTGACTCTGGCAGGCCCCTTTGTTTTGCTGACATTTCTTTGAGGCGCGCGTGAAACACTAACGCGCCGTCGACACGGTTGGTCGTCAATAGACGGACGGACGGTGAACTACCCATTGCTCACCGTCCATAGGCCCGCATCTACTGTGGCCGGGAGTCGTCTCGCGGCGCCCGACGTCCGGGGAGTCTCCCTCAAACGTCGACCCGACGCCGATGCGAACCCCTCCTGCCGCCAGCTAGGATCCCGACGGTGGCGCATTCCCGCAGCCATGAAAGACAATGGCTTCGGATTTGTGCAATGCCACCTCGAGACCCAGTTGCTGGATCCTCTCCGCGATCATCGCAACCCTGCGGGTCATTACTTCGGCTGCCGCCCGGTGCGACCTCCCCCCTGTACCAGGACAAGCGTGTTGTGACGCTGCTAGGGATACACTACTAGCTTAAGTTAAGCTCTGAATTTTATGTTGCGAGTTCATCTATTAAAATACTATTATGCATTTGTGCTGAAGCGATAGTAATTTTTTTTAAAATAAAACGTTGCCCTACACTAGGAATTCTCCTGTATCGTGGGTGTGTTTACAAACATTTAAACTCACATACACAAACACCTAGACCCGAAACAACTATCTGCAGGTCATACAAATATTTGTTCCGTGCGGAAATCGAACCCGCGACACGCAGCGCAGCAGTCGATCGCTCAGCCACTGCGCCAACCGTGCCGTCATTATGTCGCCCTTACCCCATGCAACATACAATGGACATAATGTGCCTACAACTTCCCATAGTGCGATTGTACAGGCAATCGAACTGATTGTAGGCAATCGTAAGCTTAATATGAAAGTTCCTTTTTTTTTGCTGTCGGGGGAAAATCTTTAAAAGGCGAAGGCCCCCTCTGTGCAACGCCTGTTAAGGCACATCCCTGGGGCGACTACACATAGGTCACCCCTGAGCCTCGCTGTGCATGTATGCACGACAGCACGTGACCACGGTGCTGCCGGTCATCTCTGAGGTCTCTCACTGAACGCTCAGAGTCCCCACTCTGAACGCCCGTGACCCCAAAGTCCCACCTGCTTTAAGTGTTACAGGTAGGGTTTCGGCATGTTAAGTGGCTTCTTCTCCTACTGCGATCTGACTTCTCACGATCCCGTTCGGCAGCCTCCTTCTGGACCATCACTGTCTCGCAGAACGAGGTTACGCCTATCCAGTTGTCAGAGTTCGCCAGCATAGCCCCAAATACGGTTGGCAGAGACAGATTTTGCCCGATCCTAGCGACTAGGACCCATCGTTCCAAGTTCCACGCAGGGAATGCCCTGCGTGGGACTTGGAACGAAGGGTCCTACGCATACGTTCGTACGTTCGTTAGCATACGTTCGAGGAGTGCCTCAAACGTATGCTGTGCAGAGTCCAAACCGCCTCCACAATGATGACAGCTTGCTGTGGCCTCTCTTCCAATCCTACTCAGGTACTCACCGAAGCAACCGTGCCCGGTAAGCACCTGAGTTAGTCTAAAGGACATGCGCTCCCCTTTTTTCAGCCATGCTTTGAAGTGTGGCAGGACGGCTTCGACAACACGCTTCTGTGAATATTGCGGCTGTTGCAGCCGCTCACGCCACTGCTCTAGCGCGCGTCGCCGTTCCTGCCGCCTCAGCCTTGCCACAGTGATTCCTGGCAGATTATCACTACTATGGCGGATGGCGCACATTCGGCTGTAAATCTCGGACGGACGCCTGACAGCCTATTTGACCAAACAGGCGCCCCATAAAGAAACATCGACTGCACAACCCTCGCGTATAGGCGGCGAACTTCTTCTCGTGGCGCCCCAAGATTGGGCAACAGTCTGTGCAAAGCGCATACTACCTTTCCAACTCAGAGCATTGGAAGTGCTCTTCGAATCCCCACCGACCGTCCAAAGTCAGGCCAAGGTACTTAATGTATCGTCCCACTTGAACTTGCGCATCTCCAACTCTGACTGACAAGCTGGGTGGCTCTCTGGTCCTTGGCAGCTTATGGAACCAAAGCGCCTCAGTTTTATGTGGCGCTATCTCTAGACCCACTTCACAGATCGACGCCACGACCTTTTCTAGTCTCAGCTATGCAAGCTGAATAGTCTCTTCAGCAGTGTCCCACCAGGGAGTCATCCGCGTAGCAAACGATATTAACGCCAACGGGGAGATAAGTACGCGGAACCACATCGTAAGAGAGGTCCTAAAACAGATCCCTGCGGAACTCCGCACATAATCTTCCTGCGATGAACGCTAAGATCGTACCTCTCTTTAAAATAATTGAAAACATTATTATGATAGCCATATTTTAACCCTATTTATCGCACACTTAGGAAATGTGTTAGTCAAATAGAAAAAAATATATAAAAACAATATATCATAAAACCTAAACCCCACGTATTTGACATATGTCGCCATAGTAAAAAGTTCTCTATTCTGGTAGATCTTTCAAATGACACGTGTTTCTAATCTGTTGGTGGGTGGGGACGTTTCTTCCCATGGTCCTTTAATTTAATTTTTTTACAAAACTTGTCGAACAGAAACACATAGTGTTTGTAACGCACCTACGTATATCTAGTGTTAGTGCATTAAGGTCAAGGTACCTCCGCAGTATATTTGTCAATACAATATGAGTTTGTGAAGCATTTTACGCAGAAGTTTGTACTTGGTCATCTTCTCAAATAAAATGCCTCAGAAATGGTAAAAACTCACTCTAGACCACTGTTTTTAGAATGCTGTTTCCATAACCCAGGTTCTAGCGATATAAGCCTGCTTCCTTTCACGGAGAGTTTTATATCCCAGCGTTGGGAATATAAGCTGATTGAGACTAAACTGATAAAGTATCTCAGTGCTACTTCTTCTTCATGTGGAACCCGCTCCTTGAGAGTTTCTGGATTCCGCACTAAGTCCTTCCAATTAGACCATTGACCACGAAAAAGAAGATTTCAGTGCTATTATGTAACAAAGAAATTATCTTTAACCATTCACATAGGGTCTGAACAAAATTTAACCAAGTATTGACTCTATCAGGTCTGCTAGATACACTTAGTATAGTCAATCTTGGGACATTATAGTCTGGGCTATCGCTCTAACGCCGTACCCTTTTTTTGCTGATGGAAAATTATCAAATAACTTCCCACTCTGGGCGGAGCGGGGGAGAGTGCTAGACTTGTACTGACTAAAACCCAAGTTATTTGATGATTTCCCACCCCAAAAAAAAAAGAAAAGCTCTTTCCCTATTTACGACTTCATGTTGTTTCAATCCAGGGGTAATGTAGACCACTGATTGTTGGCTTTGTCCAGCTCATCCCAGCCATCATCTACCTACAGGAAGGAAAAAAAACAAACAGCAATCTTGAACTTTTAGGGTTTTATATCTCAAAAAAAACGGTACCCTTATTGGATCACTCTTTCGTCTGTCTGTCTTATACTTAAGTCTGTGTTCCCTTAGAGTTGTAAAAAAAAAATATCTCTAAGTCAACGCAGTCAAAATACATGGCCATTCATTTCGCAAGTTTGTAAGGAACCCTCAGTGTGCAAGTCCGGCTTGCACTTGCCAGGTTTTTTATTCTTCTTCTCGTCACCATACTTAGTTAAAAATATATTCACTGCAAACAGATGTGGCATTTGCATCAAAAATGCGTGACAAACACCACTTGGGCCTCTTCAAAAGCTGGCGCATCCAAAAATACAATCAGCCAGTATTTATTCTATACATCTAAAGGTTTACTTAAGCCGCAACAGACGGCCGGCACCTAATTGGACATGATCCACGCTTGCTGATATTTTAAAACAAATAAAATGAGAGGCGGCGCCACGGGGTAAGGCATGTGTTTTACCGCTGGCGATGAAGCGATTATAGTCGGTATAATGTTACTTTCAAAAAATGACAGCTGCCACATGAGACTATAGTAGCTGCATTACATCAAAATATATAATTACAAATGCATATTTCTGCAGTCAGTAATGTACGCTATGTAATCCTTCCTAATTTTATAAAAGTGAAAGTGAGTTTGTTTGTATGTTTGTTTGTTACGTCTTGTCGCCTGAATGACCAAACCGATTTTGATGAATTTGATGCTATTACAAATCAATAAGGCGCTAGGGCAAAAACTGCAGGTAGCAGGTACTGTGTTATTTATACCGAATTTAACGCGAGCGAAGCCGCGGGCAAAAGCTAGTATAAAATTAATAAATAAAAAGTGTGTAACATGTAACTCAAAAGCATACATTTGCTTTTATTTGAAGTAAGAGTTTAGATCTTACAGTAAATACTAGTGAGTAATCCCCATCGCCCGGTCGTTGTTGTGTTGTGGTCGCCAACTCGCTAATCGCTAGCGGTGGGGCCGGTGCCTTTTAAGTTAATTTCGCCGCGATACACACTGTTTGTATGTTTGGAGAGCGCGTTATGTTTGTTGACGCTGCGGACGAGTGTCGAGTAAATATATTTTTCTCATTCGGTCGTATTTTTGTGAGGGTGTTTTTTTGATGAATGGGTGATTTATGTGGAATTGGCTGATTGCCTGTTCTCTTTTGTAACGCTGTTTGAATAGCAATGATTCAATTACATATTTTTTTAAAAGCTATTAATCGCAATTAGTATAGATACTAATTTGTTAAGACAAACGGTATCAATATGTGTGTGATGTTATATAGCATAAGTTTTTAGTAATATGAATTTAAAATTAATTGCAATTTTATTTTTCGTTTAGAGGGCATCGAGCACACTTTTTAAATTTGTATTAAATAGGAAGGTCTTAAAAATATGCGCGTCGTGGATTTGATATTGTTATTTGTGCTGCGATCAAAAAATAAAGAATGAAAAATAAGAACGTGTGAAATACATTGCATTTAACCTTATCATAATGCAATAAGAGTCAGTTTTGAGGAAGTGTATTGAAAAATATGTTTAATACTTCTGTGTACAATTAGGATGAAACATTCTGTAGAAAAATAAGAAGTTTTCATTGTTGGTACTGCTGTATTGTGTGTGCTGTTTGTTGTGTTAAAGTGCAGTGTGTGACTGTACTCAGTTGACAGACAGATAAATGTCACATTTTGTCTTCGTGTGTGATCCGGAGCGCATTCCTGGAAGTTCACTTTACTTGTTTACTTGCCAGAACAACTAAGATAATATAGAAGAATTGAGAGCGTTGACTTTTAATTGAAATTAAACTTATTAGGATTTTTTTTAAACTTTATCCCACACTAGGAATTTCTCCTGTATCGTGGCTGCGTTAACAAACATTTAAACTGACATACACAAACAGCCTCATAGGGGAGAATGGAAGAAGAAAACGTGTTGCGCCGACCCCAAATAGAATGGGACAAGGGCAGGAAAATTATGATGATGATACACAAACAGCCAGACCCGAAACAACTACTTGTAGGTCATACAAACAATTGTTCCGTGAGGGGATTAAACCCTCGACTCGCAGCGCAGGAGTCAATCGCTCAACCACTGTGGCAACCGTGATGTAGCAGTCGAACTGCCAAGTCCTAGGTCTTAAGAACCTGAGGCACGCACCACGGCCCCGGTGTGGCCGCTTACTTTGGGGCAGCGCGCCGCCCACAACCTGAAAGCACCCCAAAAGCTGGTAGCGCGCGCGCCTCAAAGAGATGTCAGCAACAGAGAGGCTTGCCAGGGCCACTGCATGACGGGTTGCGGGTTGTTCAAAAGACATACCGCGGCCCCGGAACACTGAGGGCATTAAAAGGAACATGGATGGTTTGTAGTCAGATAAAGTCTGAAACTCTCTCCCGCCCCGCCCAGAGTGGGCAAAGTTATTTGAAGAATTTCAACCCAAAAAAAAAATAGTTTCAATTAAACAAAGGTTTAGCTCATCATAGAACTATATAACATCACGACTGTACTCCTCCAAGGGTTATGCAAAGGTGTACCTAATAGGACAGCCTAAAAAAAGCAACATTTTCAATAGGTTGTAAAAAACTAATACCCTTTTTGTCACGGTTTCGACCTTATCTCGTTTGACAGTCTCCCTAAACATAATTTCGCTAAGACATACTGAGGCACATACCTGCTCTCTTAGGACTGACTGATAAGAAACGAACAGATTTAAGATTAAAATTAGAAGTTGTCACTTTTCTTTTTAAAACAATACTTTTTAACCGACGAAAAAAAGGAGGTTCTCATTTCGACATGTATATTTTATTTTTTTCTTAGTTCTAGTTAATTAAAATTAACGCACATATACACACCCTCCAATTAAGTATAAAAATATTGTAATGTGGTTTTATTGTGCTCAATATTACTTACCCCATTTGTGTACGAGTGCATAATTATGTTTAAATGTACTTTCTAAGGGGGAGAGGAGAGGGCACGCCGCAATAGTGACGGTAAGTCCCCTCTTTGAGGAGTGGAGAGGCGTCATGGCGTCCTCACCTACCGCCTGACGCAGGTCCTCACCGGACACGGAAGTTTCGGGAGGTTCCTGCACATCATCGGGCGGGAGGAAGCACCCGGGTGTCACCATTGTGACGATCGCCCGGAGGACACGGTGGAGCACACAGTGGCGGTCTGCCCAGCTTGGGCGGAGCACCGCCGTGCCCTCGTGGAGGCGATCGGCGGCGGCGATCTCTCGCGTCCGGCCCTGGTTCAGGCCATGGTCCGGAGCGAGAGGGAATGGGAAGCGGTCACCACCTTCTGCGAAGCAGTAATGCTAGCAAAGGAGGTGGCCGGGCGTTTGAGGGAGAGAACATCTGCCCAACCCAGCCGCCGCGGGAGACGCCCAGGGCGCCGGGCGCCGCGAGACGACTTCCGGTCACCGTAGATGCGGGCCTGTGGACGGTGAGCAATGGGCAGCTCACCGTCCGTCCGTCTATTGACGACAGGCCGTGTCGACGGCGCGTTGGTGTTTCACGCGCGCCTCAAAGAGAGTCAGCAAAGCAGAGGGGCTTGCCAGGGCCTCCGCCTGCCGGGGTTGCGGGTTGTTCGAAAGAGATACCGCGGCCCCGGAACGTAAAGGGCAATAGAAGGAACATAGGTGGGTTTTAGTCAGTACAAGTCTGACATGCCCCCCCCGCTCCACCCAAAGCGGGGGAAGTCATTGGATGATTTCCCACCTGAAAAAAAAAAAAAAAAAAAAAAGGGGGAGAGGAGAATTCTGGTGACCTGAACTACAGGCGTTTCGTCTAACTTAGGCACCAGTCTCCCACAGAATAAACTAAATCTTGATTGTTCACGAAACCTAATTATGTAACTACGTATTTATTATGGTATAAATCATTTTCCTATATTATCTTACCTAAAGAGGCTGCTCATTCCAAATATCCATGAGTAGCTGTTAATGTATTCTTAGTCTCAGACAGACAGATCCATAGTACCGTCGTGTGCGATCTGTAGTACATTCCGACTACACTACTGGACTATATTTAGAACACAATAGTGTCTACTGTTTTTGTTTCAGTGTCTAGTTTCAAAGTTTTATTTTTTGAAAGGGAAATCATCAAATAACTTCCACTGTCATCAACAAATATGACAGTGGAATGGATGTTATCAACAAATAACACACTCCCTCCCACTCCGGACAGAGCGGGCTCTGACCGGAGTGGGAGGGAGTGTTAGACTTTTACTGACCAGAACCCATCCATATTTTTTCTTTTGCCTTTTGTGTTTCGGGCCGTGGTATCACTTTCAGACAATTCTAAAGTTTCAAAGCTTGTGTTTATTTTTAATTGGCATTAATTAAGTGGTCGAAGTGAAACCCACTTTTGGATTTAATTTTCACTTTCATTTTTTTTCTGATCATCTAAGCATTTATGGTAAATCAGTGTAAGTATGTTTGTGTGAATAAATGTATGTATGTCTGCCCACAGATTGCAATAATTGCATAAATATGACAAGCTTGAGTTATTCTGTTATCTAACTGAAAAGTTTCATCAAAATCCGTCTCGGAGTTTTGGCATTAAAGACTTACAAACATTACTTACGATTATAAAGTACATAAAAGTAAGATAACTACCTAAGAAGTTAGATTAAGAATCTTTCAAGTTTTATCAAAATCGGTTCTGCAGTTAGCAGAAAATGTATTCTTAGTCCCAGACAGACAGATCCATGGTATCGTCGTGTGCGATCCGTAGTACATTCCAACTACACAACTGCACTATTTATAGAAGACAATATTGTCAACTTTTTGTTTTGTCGTCTGGTCTTAAATCTCGTTTCTTTTGTTGTATCGCTTTTAGAAAATGTATTTCTGATGATGTTTAAGTTTAAATCTGTTCAACTATTATCCTATGGTAATTTAATTTGTCGGAATTATTGTTAAATAGCTGCACAACGCGGTGAAAAAAACACGTATTTGAGTTATTTCATGATCCCACGGGAAAACCACATTTTTCCAAAATTAAGAGTAGCCTATGTTAATCCATGATTTTAAGAGTTTTGTCACGAAAATTTATCTAAATCCGTTAAGCCGTTTTAGCGTAAAGGAGTAATAAACATACAGACTCTCGTTTACGTGCGTCTAACGGTAATAATATTGGTGTGATTAATATAAAAATAAAAATATTTATTCAGTCCAATAAATGCAGTATCTACAATATTGAAAAGTTTGTAACTAGATACAACTGGTTCACCCTTGTTTGGTCGAACAACGTTTGATACAATATTACTAAATCGAACAACGTTTAAGAAAATCATCACTTAGTATAATATCGTTTGACAGAATTTTCAGTTCGTCGAATATTTATTTGCTATAACAACATTTGTGCTAATGATCAAAAGGTATAATGTTCATTTCATGTAATGTAATATTCATTTAGCATATTATTCATTTACTATAATATTCATAATCTCCGCCACCTTCAACTATTGTTACCAGGAGAAACTGGATGCAATCTGGACTTTAGGGCACCCCGACTCGGATAGGTTAGGTTAGAAGGGGATGGCGGGGTCGTGTGAGCAAGCGAAGCGAGCGAATAGACCCCTCCATCCCCTTCGTTGTTATTTTCTTATAAACCACCCAGAAGTAGGAGCCCCGCGGAGCGGGGCTCCGTCGACCAAGCCCACCCTCGACCATGCAAAGAATATTTTAAGGTTTGGTTAAGTGCCATTTGAGTTAGGCTAGAACTGTGCCCATTAAACATAAATTTTAGGTCAAAAGAATATATGCATAAAATTAGTGCATTTGAAAATTCGGTGAAATGAAATTTGTTCAAATGAAATTAGTTCAAATAAATAATTATGCAAAATAAAAATTTACCAATGAATTATTCGGTCAAATGAATAATTCTACGAAATGACTTTATTGCAACTAAAATCCGCCGAAGTGATTTTCGACGAAACATTGTTCGACCAAACAAGGGTGAACCGATACAACTTAGCCTAAATTTAGATTGCTGAATATTTCCTGGACTCCACACTAGGATACCCAGTGTCGTGGGGTCCAGTCTCTTCCCAAGTAAGGCTACATTCTAAATTTAACTGAGTTGATTACAAAAGAAAATATAAAGAAAAGAGAGCATAAAGTAAACAAACTAAAACAATAAATTTCATAACAAAAAAGAGAATAAATATGATAAAAGGTTTAATGAAATTTAGTCAGAAAATTATGTTTTACTCTCATGACGCGTGTAGTCAGTCCTGCAAGTTTTGTCTGTCATTCCTGCGTTTACTAACTGAGACTTAAATTTTTTCTCGTTTTAAAATAACAGGCCAGTAACTTCTTAAATGTCCAAGAAGGTTAGATCTATGCAGAACCTTTTTCGCATGTCGTTTGCCATCTATATGGAACTATAGCCCAAAGCTTTTTTTTTGGGGTGGGATTTCCTCAAATAACTTGAGGAAATCCCACCAGAGAGAAGTGTCATACTTGTACTGACTAAAACCCACCCATGTTCCTTCTATTGCCCTTTATGTTCTGGGGCCGCGGTATCTCTTTCGAACAACCCGCAACATGGAGCTATACCTCATCATATATATATCATCATAGCTTAGCTAAAGATTTGGTCACTATCACCAGCGTCCACCAATACCGCCAGTGAGCAGGCATCGGGATACCCTGCCCATTTTTCTTCATAGAGATCAACGCTTTGGAATGGGCAACTACAATACTTTCACAAGTTATCATGCCTTGTGACCGGGACTATAGCTTCATTATTTTGTGTCTGTCATTCAAAAGTGTCTGTAATGGTCTAATTGAAATAAAGCTTTGAGTTACAGTTCATTATGAAATTGCCTCCATTCCTACAACTTCCAATCATTTAGTAGAATCATGTAACACTAAATATCAAACAAAACCCATATGCAAATTGACACTAAATTACCAATAATGCAAATAACATCGAAATTCGTGAACATGCTCAAAATTATGATCATTAATTTATATACTCACGAAATGATGACTACAGGGCCTCAAGTCTGCTATTTTATATAACTTAGTCATTCCAACACGATTCCACTGTCATTTTGCTAAAAGTCCGTAATCTGCTAAATTACAATGGTCGATCATTGGTCGGCCAGTGGTCTCGTAATGGAATCGTAGTTGAATGACATTGTAGTATTGCCATTATTATAAAACCCGTTAGTAGAAATGATTTTCGAAAAACTACTACCACATTTAAACGTTTATTCAAGCCAGATTTTATTTATATGTATTTTTCCTGTCCCGATGCATTTTATGTTAACACGTTTAGATTTGTAATCAACTTAAAAAATATAAAATGAAGATTTTTTAAATGATCTTCAACATTTATTTTATGTTTGTGACACTGAAACTTGTCAGTTGACAATACTAGAAATGTCATTTCATAACATTTCATAACTTTGTTTACATTTGCATCATAGTGATTCGCTTCGTTTTCTATTAAAATCGACGTTTTTGACCATGAATACTGACTCTGGTGATTCTCCTATACCTTACGACCACGGCTTGAATATGGATTCCGCTCTTGCTGATAATGACAACTCCCACGATAACATTCGATTTGATGTCATATTCGAGTTCTTCACTGTGAACTGTTGCAAGTGGATAATATGTACGCTGTGTAAATAAATTGTAATTTTTAACATATCAAGATTGCGAAGACACCTTTTGGAAATCGTCGAAGTTCGATCTCTCGTAAAAACATGGGTTGGACATCAATAGGTAACTATAATAAGTTTTACAACTGTAATGATAATATGCAAATATGATTCAAAATAAGATACCTATTCATACATGCATGCAAATAAATACTCATATAATATTGTTTTTTTTCTTTTCCAGTCAGTTACAAGACAGTGATAGTTTGGTGTGCCATGCATGTTGGACCAAAGCATGGAATAAAATCATTCAGGCAACAAGTCAACACTCAACAGTCCACATTTTGTTATTGTTGTCCACATTCATATCTCTATTAGCTGTGGCACCTCGGTTTTAAGGCAAAGGTCATATTTGCTGAACATTGATACACCACAACGGTAAACCAAATAAGGAATGTGATTGCATATCAAATTGCACCACAACCAGGTTAAAATAACATAGTATTTTTGACAATGTTTTAGTTTATGATGAATTAAATGTTTTCTATAAATATATGTATTGTTTTATTTTCAACTATCTGTAATATTTAAATAGTATATCTTTTATCAATATATTATTTGAGGGGCATACTAATATTAACATTCAATGTTGCTTGTGGGCACTCAGGGCCTTAAGTCACTATAGCGGCTTGGCATCCCTCTTTATGTGTAACACAATTTTTGTAAAACAACTCAATCATGTTATAGTTTGACGGGCCTGTTGGTCTAGTGGTTAGTGGCCCTGACTGCTAAGCCGGAGGTTGTGGGTTCGATTCCCACCCAGGACAAACTTCGTGTGATGAGCATGATTGTTTGTTCTGTGTCTGGGTGTGATTTATCTATAATATGTATGTATTTATAAATTATATAAGTATGTATATCAGTTGTCTGGTTACCATAACACAAGCTCTGCTTAGCTTGGGATCAGATGACCGTGTGTGAGTTGTCCCAAGATATTTATTATTATTATTTATAGCTGTCACAGGCAAATGTGATATTAACGTCAGTAAGCAACTAACGTTAACCGTATAGTTCTGTACGGACCACAGAGTACATTTTATATACGGACCCCTTCAGGTAGGTACTTGACATTCAAACCTCCGCTGGCTTGGTACTGTTCTGGCCCCGAAAAGGGTCGAATATTTAAGTCATACAACCTCCTCAGTATTTTTATAAATATTTTATTTTCTGGTTAAAAAGTAATATGGGTGCATCAATTAAGATAATAGAATTAAAAACTCTTATGTAAACGTCATTAGAAGTTCATAAGTTATTGAGCAAGTTTCTTAATTAACGCTTGTAAAGTCCAAGACCGTAAATTACGATCATCGCAATTTTGATGGCAGTGTAAGTCGACGCTAAAAATCATGAAAAATGTGGTTTTCGGACATGTAAATCCACTTTATTGGGCATGATTAACTTTAATTAATATTCTTTAGCTCGTAGTGAACATATTTCTCCAATCAATACTCCACAAACACGATGGATAGCAAACACTTTTTGTCAAGCCTAGCTACTAAAAGCAATGACTGCACAATGACGTTGTAATGGTAGATCACTGATCAAAGGAACTGTCAAAATTTTAGCAGATTACCGCATGCGTCAGTCATTCGTTTGTCATTATGTACGAGATTACCATTCTAAGCAATTTCTTTCAATGGACTGTCAGTGACTGACCAGTGGAATGTCATAATGACGACAATATATTAGTAGATTACCAAACTTGTCAAAATCAACCATTATGCGATCAGTGATCGACCATTCTGACACTATTGTAATAGCAGACTTAGGCCCCTGGTTACGAATGTGTATGACCACAGAAACTCACGCAAAATTAAAAGCTTATTTAATATTATTCTGAATTTCATAATTACGTATTAGAATATTGTTTAGGAAGTCGGGGAGTACAGAAATAATTAGCTGCCGAATTTCCTCGTGATATTGTTCTATTGTCATCATCTGCCTAGCCTTTTCCCAACTATGTTGGGGTCGGCTTCCAGTCTAACCGAATGCAGCTGAATATCAGTATTTTACATGGAGCGACTGCCTATCTGACTTCCACAACCCAGTTAGTACTGGGTAATGCGATACCCCTTAGTAAGACTGGTTGTCAGACTTTCGGAACACTGACTACTTGTAACGGCTGTCAAAGATCTACAAATGACAGCCGGGACCAACGGCTTAACGTGCTTTCCGAGGCACGGAGGAAACTCGGTATGTAACGGGTGGTCACCCATCCACAGACCAACCTAGGCAAGCAAGGCTTAACCTAAAGATCGACCCGAGCAGCTGCTATTATTTAGCCACGAGCTCCTCTGATATTGTTCTATTGTGTTATCATGATGTTGTTAGACAAAGTAGTGATTAAATGTGTTTTCGTTTGTATAGGTTTATGTCTGTGGTTTTAGAACAACCCGAACAAAGAACTATGCTTTTTTGTGTCTGGGAAATCATCAAATAAATTCTAAATATTTATTTAGATTGATTTTATTATTTTTTCGACATGCATAGATTTTTTTTTATTTTTTTTTTGGAGGTTATTATTATTTGATAATATGTCCCTCAATTCCTTGATAAGTCTAGAAGCCAAGTCTAGGCTTTAAAGAAATCTAATCATCTTTAGAAACAAAACCAACTAACAAGTGATGGATAACTCTTTCTAGTCAATTAAGTTGAATCTTTTTTTAACCTTAAATATTTTCAAGTTTTTTTTATTCGGAGGATTTCAAATTTTCACTGAGAATTGTCTGCTTTTCCCATTTTCTTTTTCTCTTACATTGATTTTGTTGTTTCTAGAACATATCCGGTTCTTAATGATTTCCTTCAATGTTTTTAGAGCAGTGATTGTGAAATTTGACAGCACGGTTGGCGCAGTGGCTGAGCGATCGACTGTTGCGTTGCGTGACGCGGGTTCGATCCCCGCACGGCACAAATATTTGTATGACCTGCAAATTGTTGTTTTGGGTCTGGCTGTTTGTGAGTTTAAATGTGTGTAAACGCACCCACGATACAGGAGAAATTCCTAGTGTGGGGCAACGTTTTCTTTAAAAAAATACTAAGTACTTGGCTGGGTTTGGATCTACTAACTAACTAACTAGGAGGTAGAGTCAAGTAGATGTAGTAAAAATCTATGACCGTAGTATTTTTTTAAATTTATTTTTTTATTAGATATTCAAAAATATAGATATTCATCTTAAATAGATATTAAATTTCGATTAAAATAACAAAACTCACAATCCTCTTGACACGAAAAAAATCCATCTATGACCTTATCATCCACAAATACAGTCAATATATACATCCATTATTACCAGATCATTAGCATCAGTAATCCAGCACATTAGTCCGCGCGCACTGGCCGGCGCGTTAGGCTGGCCGCGCACTGACCAACGTTAATTAATCAATATCTCGGGAGCTGATTAATTGGTGCGGCCGCGGGAATCGCTGGGATGCTGCCGATGGAGAGGGCTGATGTTGGTTTGTGTGGATGAGGTATAGTGGTTTGACTTTTAAGCGACGAAACAAACGCCGCCATTTTTAATCCACTTCTAAAACGGAGGAGGTCCTTAATTCGTCGGAATCTTTTTTTTTATTGTAATTAACATTTGAAACGGGATATTTACTATGTTTATTATTTATACCGAGTTTCCGATATTTCGGCGATGTTGCAAACGCCATGATCACGGATGAACTGGAAATATCCCGTTTCAAGTGTTAATTACAATATAAGTAACCATGTCAGTTTAAAGACTTGTATCTTTTATAAGTATGTTCACCGATTACTCAAAGACGCCTGGACCAATTTGCAAAATTCTTCGTTTGATAGGGTATACTTTCCAGGTGGTTCCATATCAACTTTATTTATATTGCTTAGAAGTAGTTTTTGTCTTTAATACATATTTTTTTCTCTTTGTCTTTAAGGATGATTTGCTAATCTTTGAGTAACAATGAAAAATTAATACTTGATAAAAATTATGTGATATATCATATAATTTTTATACCATATGATTATATAGTACTATAACTAAAAATGCTGAGATAAAAAATCTTTTTTTGGAAAAAATAAAACCGGCGCGGCGCCGGCGGCGGCGCGCAGTCGGGTTAAAATGGAAAATAACTTTACTTCCAGAAGTCGGTGGCAAAAAGTCAACGAAACCGTTTAGTTATTTTCTAATTTTAAGTTTTTTTTTATATTTACAATGTATTTTTACAGACAAAGCTGCGATAGCTTAGTGGAGGGGTGACAAGGGGTATACACGTAGTCGGGTAGAATAGGCATGTTAAGCTAGCTCACACAGATGCACGGCTGGCGTTTCTAATCTGGAGTACTTCGGTTAAACCCGATTCTGGTCATGTGTATAAACATATGTACGACACGAAAAAGTCTTTAAGTCTATTCCTGTCAAACACGTCGTTTGACAGGAATATACTTAAAAACTTCTTTGCTAAGATTCTATACTTATCTCCTATACTAAGATTATAAGCTGACATTGATTGAAATAACTTAACTATATTATTCTTTGATAGCATTAAAAATTGTTTAGTAACTCAATTTAGAGAAAATTGCAATCTTGGTATTATGAAATTGACGTTTATTATCAGAAATAGTGGTTTTAGCTAAATTGGACTAACTGTAATCGCGACTAAAATGTTGTGGAGCAAAATAAGATGAGATTTGGTATGTCATTTTAATATTAGTCTAGTTTAGTCCGGTGGTTCATCAGAGTTGGCACCAATAACAATTATATTTAACCAAGGGTAAAGAAAAGATGGATGGATTGTGTAAGGAATGATATGAAGAAGAAAGGAGTAAATGATGCCGTGACGTCTGATAGGGGAGAATGGAAGAAGAAAACGTGTTGCGCCGACCCCAAATAGAATGGGACAAGGGCAGGAAAACGATGATGATTTAACCACCTGTCTCTATATAAACAATCAATAAACAAGTCGATTCTGAGACTTCAAAAACGATGTCACAGAAACGCCCAGTACTTAGATACTTGATTAATTTACGACAGACAAGCTTTAATCCAAGATTGAACAATTTAAAATCTTCAACCTTTTCAAAAAGAAATTGAACAATTGTTAACCGACTGCAGCCAAGTAAAAAGGAGGGTTAAGAATTTTAGTAATTATTATTATTTGAGGGGTAAAACGGTTTTTAGAAACACTTTGGTAGCAACCATTCTAAAGATTTTTTAATTTGTTAAACAACTTACCTTAACGAAATACATTTCTTTTATAACATACTAGCTGTGCCCAGCGGCTTTACCCGCTGCTCAACACCACTCGATCACATAGGGGTATGAAACTCAGACTTACTGAATATGCATAACAATTTTTATATGAATCGGTGGAGCCGTTTCGGAGGAGTATGTGAACGAACATTATAACATGAGAATTTTATAAATTAAAAATACTTATTTTTACAATATCTGCTTGATTTCTTACTTTCAGACTATCAATTGAATACCATATCTACCGCTTCATACATCCCCCAAGTATTCTCGATAATGGCGGAAATTCCATGGCAGATGCGTGTGGAATCCAAAAACTTTGCGCCCATAACTATGCAAGCTCGTTCCAGCTCCAGCGCAGATCTCTGTGAATATCTTGCTTGATTTACTAGCTGTATTTAAATAGTGGTTTCGATCTATGATCATTGAGTTTTGAATGTTGAGTAGGGGTACGAAAAGTCAGTGAATTTTGAACTTAACGCGTGACACGAATAAGTATAATAAGTAGGAGAGTCATAAGGTTGGTGTTATTTGGATTTGAATTTGCAAGGTCTTTTTCTGCGGATGGGAAATCTTCAAATAACTTCCCCCGCTCTGTGCGGAGTGGGGGGGGGGAGTTTCAGACTTGTACTGACTAAAACGCACCCATGTTCCTTCTATTGCCCTTTATGTTCCGGGCCGCGGTATCTCTTTCGAACAACCCGCAACTCCGGCAGGATTTGCAAGGTCTGCCTTTTCTTTTGATCCCCCTCCTAAATCGAATGGCTGTAAGTTAGAGTGTTGAACATGGGGTCCTAGGTGCAATTACTAGGTGGAAAAAGTGCTTTTTAATTTTACCGTACAGTATTTTCTACAGTAGCAACCAAAGAGTTTGGATTCATGCTCGGATGATGTTAATATGGCTCGCCTCAATTCCGTTAGACATTAATATACTATTCGTATTAGGTACACCTCTGCCTCACCTTCCTGAGATTTAAGGCGTGATGTTGTGTGAATAAGACAGGTGTGGAGATCAGATAGGCCTGCGTATTGGTATTCAGCTGCACCCGGTTAAACTGGACGCCACTCCTTTTTGGCGGATGGGAAATTATCAAATAACTTTTTCCACTCTGGGTGGAGCGTAAAGGAGTGACATAAAGGAGTGACGGACTTTTATTGACTAAAACGAAATGACGACACGGTTGGCGCAGTGGCTGAGCGGTCGACTTCCGCGTTGCGTGTCGCGGGTTTCGATCCCCGGACGGAACAAAATATTTGTATGACCTTCAGGTGTGTTTAAATGTTTGTAACCCACAATACAGGAAAAATTCTAGTGTAGGGTAAACTTAAAAAAAAAAAAACACCTATGTTCTGGAGCGGCGGTATCTCTTTCGAGCAACCCACAACCCCGGCAGGGGATGCCGACCCTAACATGGGAAATGGCTGGGCAGAAGATGATAAAGACGTGTTATAATCACAAACAGTCTCCCTGACTATGTACTAAAAATCTGTTAACAATGAAGAATGGTATTATCAGCATTTCCCCAATAAATTCGCCGAATACTTAAAACATATTGAATTCAAACAAACCTTAACCAACGCAATATGAAAACCATTATAAATAAATACAACATTAATTTTCTTAAGCTACCCCAAAAAGCATGTTGACACAAGAACAAAATACGCATTAAATGGCAAACCTTTAGAAAATTAGCACGACACAAAAGAGAACAAACCTTTTTTGTTAGCGTCAGGCCGTTCATTGAATATCTTTTGGAAAATACTGGCACAAAACAATTCTTTATCCACAATTGTGTCAACTCCCCTAGCTTTTGTTTTTTTAGGGTGGCTACACTGAAAGAGTTGCCACAAGCTTTTTATTTTAGTGCTTTTACTGATTTCGTGTCAATAAGAAACTAGGTAGAAATGTTTCTTTAAAAATTTCATGTTAGTAAAGATTGGTTCGATTTGTTTCTAATAAACAGTTTTATTTATTTCTATTAAGTTATACTAGCTGGCGCCCGCGGCTTCGCCCGCGTGATATAAAAAAAGTATCCTATGTGTTATTTCAGACTACAATCTACCTCTGTGCCAAATTTCATTTAGATCCCTTCAGCCGTTTTAACGTGAAAGAGTAACAAACATCCATACATCCATCCAACCTCACAAACATTCGCATTTATAATATTAGTAGGATTATTTCTATCTATTCCATATTTTTGACGGTTGGCGCAGTGGCTGAGCGATCGACTGCTGCACTGCGTGTCGCGATTTCGATCCCTGCACAGAATAAATATTTGTATGAGCTACAGGTAGTTATTCCGGGTCTGGCTGTTTGTGTGTGTGATTAAAAATAAATACATTTTAATGGAATATGGCGCGAGCATTACTTCTCCACAGGATGATTTTTGACCCACCTGCGGGTACACACCAGGGAAAACGCTAGTAACTAATAACTGCCATACAAACATGTTTGTTTCACATTAAATTGGATGTCCAACAATCAACGCTGATGCTTAATTTTGAATGAACTAATTAACTCCCCTTTGTGTAGTAATTTGTTGAGTCTATGCTTAAATCATGGTTTTAACCGAGGTTGTAAAATGGGGCGCGGTTGTTATGGTGATGCTATGGTTTTTTCATGCTTTTTAGGGTTCCGCCCCTCAGAGCGATAAAACGGAAACCTTTTAGGATCATTTTGTTGTACAAAGTGTGTAAAAAGTAAAAACAACGACTTCGTTCGCGTTATTTTCGCGTTTTGTCATCCCGATCTATTCTAATAATTTAGAAATGTGGACATAATGCAATATTTCTCATACCGTAAGTTAATAGAGTGATGATATACATATATATTAATAAAGAACGAGCGTTGTGCCGGCTCACACTTGGCCGGTTTTTTCCGTACAAACTTGCGATATAAACGGTCATATCTGTTGACTGCGTAAACTTAGAAGATTGTTTTTTTCACAGCTCCAAGAAACTATAGACTTGAGTATATGGTTTTAATTTCAACTCGATACCACGCGTTGCCGAGATAAAGGATCTTGACAGACAGACAGACGGACAACAAAATGATCCTATAAGGGTAACGTTTTATCCATAAGAGGTACGGAACTTTAAAAATATATAACGTTAAAAAAAAAGTTCTCAAATTAATGAACACACCGAATAAACTTTTTAAAAACAAACGTAATACTCGTCTTTATAAAAAAAAGAAGACACTGAAGCAAACGCGAGTAGGTAGCTCCGGTTACCACTCACCAATTAGACTTATAAAAACAAACGTAACACTCGTCTTTATAAAAAAAGAAGACACTGAAGCAAACGCGAGTAGGTAGCTCCTGTTACTACTCACCAATTAGACTTATAAAAACAAACGTAATATTCCTCTTTTTTAAAAAAAGAAGACACTGAAGCAAACGCGAGTAGGTAGCTCCTGTTACTACTCACCAATTAGACTTATAAAAACAAACGTAATATTCATATTTTTAAAAAAAAGAAGACACTGAAGCAAACGCGAGTAGGTAGCTCCTGTTACTACTCACCAATTAGACTTATAAAAACAAACGTAATATTCCTCTTTTTTTAAAAAAAGAAGACACAAGCAAACGCGAGTAGGTAGCTCCTGTTACTACTCACCAATTAGACTTATAAAAACAAACGTGATATTCCTCTTTTTTTAAAAAAGAAGACACTAAAGCAAACGCGAGTAGGTAGCTCCTGTTACTACTCACCAATTAGACTTATAAAAACAAACGTAATATTCCTCTTTTTTAAAAAAAGAAGACACTAAAGCAAACGCGAGTAGGTAGCTCCTGTTACTACTCACCAATTAGACTTATAAAAACAAACGTAATATTCCTCTTTTTTAAAAAAAGAAGACACTAAAGCAAACGCGAGTAGGTAGCTCCTGTTACTACTCACCAATTAGACTTAAAAAAACAAACGTAATATTCCTCTTTTTTAAAAAAAAGAAGACACTAACGCAAACGCGAGTAGGTAGCTCCTGTTACTACTCACCAATTAGACTTAAAAAAACAAACGTAATATTCCTCTTTTTTAAAAAAAGAAGACACTAAAGCAAACGCGAGTAGGTAGCTCCTGTTACTACTCACCAATTAGACTTATAAAAACAAACGTAATATTCCTCTTTTTTAAAAAAAGAAGACACTAAAGCAAACGCGAGTAGGTAGCTCCTGTTACTACTCACCAATTAGACTTATAAAAACAAACGTAATATTCCTCTTTTTTAAAAAAAGAAGACACTAAAGCAAACGCGAGTAGGTAGCTCCTGTTACTACTCACCAATTAGACTTATAAAAACAAACGTAATATTCCTCTTTTTTAAAAAAAGAAGACACTAAAGCAAACGCGAGTAGGTAGCTCCTGTTACTACTCACCAATTAGACTTATAAAAACAAACGTAATATTCCTCTTTTTTAAAAAGAAGACACTAAAGCAAACGCGAGTAGGTAGCTCCTGTTACTACTCACCAATTAGACTTATAAAAACAAACGTAATATTCCTCTTTTTTAAAAAAAAGAAGACACTAAAGCAAACGCGAGTAGGTAGCTCCTGTTACTACTCACCAATTAGACTTATAAAAACAAACGTAATATTCCTCTTTTTTAAAAAAAGAAGACACTAAAGCAAACGCGAGTAGGTAGCTCCTGTTACTACTCACCAATTAGACTTATAAAAACAAACGTAATATTCCTCTTTTTTAAAAAAAGAAGACACTAAAGCAAACGCGAGTAGGTAGCTCCTGTTACTACTCACCAATTAGACTTATAAAAACAAACGTAATATTCCTCTTTTTTAAAAAAAGAAGACACTAAAGCAAACGCGAGTAGGTAGCTCCTGTTACTACTCACCAATTAGACTTAAAAAAACAAACGTAATATTCCTCTTTTTTAAAAAAAAGAAGACACTAACGCAAACGCGAGTAGGTAGCTCCTGTTACTACTCACCAATTAGACTTAAAAAAACAAACGTAATATTCCTCTTTTTTAAAAAAAGAAGACACTAAAGCAAACGCGAGTAGGTAGCTCCTGTTACTACTCACCAATTAGACTTATAAAAACAAACGTAATATTCCTCTTTTTTAAAAAGAAGACACTAAAGCAAACGCGAGTAGGTAGCTCCTGTTACTACTCACCAATTAGACTTATAAAAACAAACGTAATATTCCTCTTTTTTAAAAAAAAGAAGACACTAAAGCAAACGCGAGTAGGTAGCTCCTGTTACTACTCACCAATTAGACTTATAAAAACAAACGTAATATTCCTCTTTTTTAAAAAAAGAAGACACTAAAGCAAACGCGAGTAGGTAGCTCCTGTTACTACTCACCAATTAGACTTATAAAAACAAACGTAATATTCCTCTTTTTTAAAAAAAAAGACACTAAAGCAAACGCGAGTAGGTAGCTCCTGTTACTACTCACCAATTAGACTTATAAAAACAAACGTAATATTCCTCTTTTTTAAAAAAAGAAGACACTAAAGCAAACGCGAGTAGGTAGCTCCTGTTACTACTCACCAATTCGACGGGCCTGTTGGTCTAGTGGTTAGTGGCCCTGACTGCTGAGCCGGAGGTCGTGGGTTCGATTCCCACCCAGGACAAACTTTGTGTGATGAGCATGATTGTTTGTTCTGTGTCTGGGTGTGATTTATCGGGTCAGAGCCCATTCGTCCCCTAAAATTCGTCCCCCGGCATAAAAGTTGTGGATTCGGCCCCTATATAGGTGCCCATTGGTCTCCTGGTAAGGGACCAATTATTATTTTAATAAAAAATATTATTTTTAAGGTACCTATTCGTCCCCTCTAATATATACAATATAAGTTAAATATTCGGCACCTATTCAGGTGCGTATTGGTCCCCTGAGATAAAATTAGCTATATTTTACATAAGAAACGGTTAACATAGTACACTTGTGAACAGTTTATGAACGGAATTAATTTAATAAATCATTTAAACAGATCATTGAAAAAAGAGCTATGATGAATGATAATCCATCATGATAATAATATAACCTGTCGATAGGCTTACGATGTAATATTTGTCGAAATGAGGAAATTTAAAGACAAAGGACTAGAGACTTGGTACAAAATATTCCCGGCTTCCAAAACCTTAAACATGGACTCTATAGCGCAAGAAGAAAAGCAAATGGTGCCAATCGGCTGATTTTTAAAAAAGCAGAGGAAGTAGTTGTACCTAAAAAATATGAAGACTTTTTAATATGTGATTATCAAATTGGTTCAAACCGAATTTTAATATTTTCTGTGGTAAATGAGGTGACAATGTGAAGTTTCTCCGATTTCTTTTTAGATGGAACCTTCAAATTTGTAATTCATCCATTTGTTCAGCTATTTAGTATTCACGCTGATATTGGAAGTTCTACCACCAGTACAAATGTTGTGCCGTTAGTTTTTGCGCTGCTTTTAAATAAAAAGCAAGCCACTTACGAAATTCTATTTCATATGCTTAAGGCCCGTTTTTCCAATTGGTGTCCACGTCAGTTTACCATGGATTTTGAGATGGCAATACAAAACGCGGACCAAAAAGTTTTCCCAAATACGCTAATTTCTGGATGTTATTTCCATTTTTCGAAATCCCTGTGGAAGAAAGCAAAACACTTGGAACTCAAATCTAGACTACATTAGCGACACGTTGCCCTTTGCGCCTCACTAGCTTTAATACCAGAACAATATATAGATGACGGTTGGCTTAATGATTATTTTGTCGAGAAAAATTTAAATAAACATGATTTCTACCGAATTACTATATTTTTATTTTACCCTTTTCTGCGCGACTGTACCAGGACTACCAAGTTGCAGTATACACATATACATGTACTTATGTTAGAAGAATGAATAAAAATAAATATTCTTCAGGGGACGAATGGGCCCCTCAAAAGTTCCAGGAGACGAGTGGGCACAGGGTGCGAATCTTAGGGGACGAATGGGCTCTGACCCGATTTATCTATAATATGTATGTATTTATAAATTATATAAGTATGTATATCAGTTGTCTGGTTACCATAACACAAGCTCTGCTTAGCTTGGGATCAGAAAGCCGTGTGTGAGTTGTCCCAAGATATTTATTTATTTATTTTATTTATTTTAATTAGACTTATAAAAACAAACGTAATATTCCTCTTTTTTAAAAAAAGAAGACACTAAAGCAAACGCGAGTAGGTAGCTCCTGTTACTACCAGTATGTCGTGCCACGGCGCTCTGGTTAAAAGTTTTAACGAGAATTGAGAATCCTACTAACAAAATTGGCTTCGGGCACGATCGCTTACTTGTGTATGTTGAACTTCGGTACGTACGGTTTTCCGCCTAGGCTGAAAGCTACATATCTTTTAGACGCAGTAAATCTTGGCTTTGCAAATGAGGCTGGCTATTTAGTGTTAAGTTTTCAGGTGAAGCCTTCATTTGGATTTCTGATAGAAAAGTAAAAAATGAGGTTTAATTTAATATGGGTGTTTACTGTTTTTTTCGATTTTTTTTTCGACGGGCCTGTTGGTCTAGTGGTTAGTGGCCCTGACTGCAAAGCCGGAGGTCGTGGGTTCGATTCCCACCCAGGACAAACTTTGTGTGATGAGCATGATTGTTTGTTCTGTATCTGGGTGTGATTTATCTATAATATGTATGTATTTATAAATTATATAAGTATATATATCAGTTGTCTGGTTACCATAACACAAGCTCTGCTTAATTTGGGATCAGATAGCCGTGTGTGAGTTGTCCCAAGATATTTATTTTTTATTTTATATTAACTGTGCCAATGCTAAGTAAGATAGATGGATATTAAGAACCCTGTTTGTTATGATTCGCGTTTTTAATTGTACTTATTTGACTAAGATAAAGAATGTTTCATTTCAAAACTTACTATGTTTAGGCCTGCTAAAGTTCCCTATAAAATCAATCTTGATGAGGTTAATTACTGGAAGGCGAAAATCACTGCCTAATTCATCACGAAATTTCAAAACAACAAGTGTTAGGTGTCCCAAATTATATAAAGATTCCTTTTAAATAGGACAGGTGCACACTGATATAGCAAAATTTAACCACTACCAACCACAACAACGGGTGAAACAGCATTAACTTGATATCTTGCATAGGCATACTTTCACTAAATTAATATTAAAAAAACGTTGCCCCACACTGGGATTTTCTCTGAATCGTGGGTGCGTTCACAAATATTTAAACTAACATGCACAAACAGCCAGACCCGAAACAACTCTCGACGGGCCTGTTGGTCTAGTGGTTAGTGGCCCTGACTGCTAAGCCGGAGGTCGTGGGTTCGATTCCCACTCAGGACAAACTTTGTGTGATGAGCATGATTGTTTGTTCTGTGTCTGGGTGTGATTTATCTATAATATGTATGTATTTATAAATTATATAAGTATGTATATCAGTTGTCTGGTTACCATAACACAAGCTCTGCTTAGCTTGGGATCAGATAGCCGTGTGTGAGTTGTCCCAAGATATTTATTATTTTATTTATTAACTACCTGGTCATACAAATATTTTTGGTCCGAGCGGGCATCGAACTTAACCTTTATAAAGTCTTCCGTGAAGGCTCTTTTAGGTCATATTGATAAAAAAAACATGTTACAACAAACCCAACCTAGTCTAGTTAGACAAAACGGCTCCCATCAGTCTACAGCGATCCATCTTGTTCCAAGTTTCACTTTACACAGCAAATTAGGTTACGTGTAGATTAAATGCTGTTGGAACTAGTTAAAACTGGTTATAACCGGTTAAAACTAACTATAACTGGGTGCGAGCGGTTAAATTGTAAAGTGGTTTGTGGTCAATTTTCCTGTGATTGAGAGTGCGGATGTTGTGTTTGGTAAATTCTCTGGAAGTAAAGGGTCAATGTTAATATTTCTATAATAATAATAATCTTTATTGGCAAAAACAAATAAAATAATAAAGTAATAAAATAAACAAATTACAAACATATTAATGAATTCCCTAGCTCCTCAAATACCACAACTGTTTAATTTTGTTTTAATAAGTGAAATTACATTTTGATTTACCTCTTCTTACGAAAAACCGGCCGAAAGAGAGTCAGACTCGTGAACCGAGGGTTCTGTACTAACTTGTGACAAAAACAGTCATATCTTTTGACTGCTGACAGGCATGCAAAATAAAAGAGAGAGCAACAAATAATATAATCAGAAAAATAATCTAGATTTTTTTGCGGATAATTCTTCGATTGGAAATGATAACCGCAAAAGAGAACGACACTCACAGAAGAAGCAGTTTCCTACCAATTGTAATTTCATTAACCATGCATTAAACATTTAAAACCCATTCTTCCATTACCCATAAACTTCCCCATAAAGTCCTATCACTGCCTTCACATGTACCCACCATTTTCTATTCCGCGTTTATGAGTACATACATACAAGCAATAGCATAAAGGCGCCGTTCCACATCAGTCCACAGGCAGGCTAGCGACGTTATAACTTAGATTCACTTGTAATGGTGGCAGAATACTCGCGCCAAAACCCACTGAGAGCTTGATATGCCACGTTTACTCTTTGTCCCGCGTCAGTCCTTGCAAGATGTTCGACGTCTCGAGAGAGACATAATATGTGCAGCCCCCTTATGAGAATGTGAGCGGGAGTATGAGAACCTGAAACCAATCCAGCTACCGCAAGACGACTCCCGGCCACCGTAGATGCGGGTCTGTGGACGGTGAGCAATGGGTAGCTCACTGTCCGTCCGTCTAGTGACGACAGGCTATGTCGATGGCGCTTTCGTATACCACGCGCGCCTCAAAGAGATCTCAGCAAAGCAGAGGGGCCTGCCAAGATCTCCGCCTGCCAGGGTTGCGGGTTGTTCGAAAGAGATACCGCGGCCCTGGAACATGAAGAGCAAAAGAAGGACGAATACGTGATTGGAAAACAAATGAACCGCGCAAGCTAGCGTGGGAATTCTCTCCGTGCATATCATACGTAGCAGTTGGTCACTTAAGACACCTATGCTACAACCCATAAACTAGCTATCGTCTGTTTTAGAAGTCAAGAAGCTGACACAACAAATTGTAGATCCCAAAGGTCCCATGTCACTAAACGAGTTACGTGAATGGTCAATCGATTCAATCTCTTTTTAAACCGCAGTCGCAACATCCTTACTATCTATCTTCTTCTTCTTCTTCTAATATATAAAATTTCCGTGTCACAATGTTAGTTACCGTACTCCTCCGAAACGGCTCGACCGATTCTTATGAAATTTTGGGTACATATTGGGTAGGTCTGAGAATCGGCTAACATCTATTTTTCATACCCCTAAAACCTCAGCGGGTGAAACCGCTGGGCACAGCTAGTAATATTATAAAAGCGAAAGTAAGTTTATTTGTTACGTCTTCACGCCAAAATGGCACAACCGATTTTAATAAATTTTGGTACAGAGATATTGAGACCCTGGAGATGGACATGTACAAAAAAGTGAGATAAGGGGAGAAAAGGGAAGAAAAGAGGAAAGAAAGATTTTTTTTTCGATCATCATGCGGGTTGAAGTTAGCGTTAGCCCAAAGTAACTATGCCACGCGGACAAAGTCGCGGGCGTAATCTAGTACTCTATAATACCGGTCTTTTACTATCCCACTGCTGGGCAAAGGTCTCTTCTCAAATAGAGAAGGCACGAGCAACGATCACCACGCTTGTTCAAGACGTTGGTGTTATCAGACTTATCTAATATCCTTACTTTCCTTACTAATATAATATTATAAAAGCGAAAGTGAGTTTGTTTGTTTGTTTGTTACCTCTTCACGCTTTAATGGCTACACCGATTTTGATGATTTTTGGTACAGAGATAGTTGGGAACCAGGAGACGGACATAGGCTAATTCTTATTTAAAAAAAGTGGGATGTGAGGGAGAAAGAGGGAAGAAAAGGGAAAACTTAGCGTTGCTATTACAAATCAATAAGGCGCAAGGGGAACTGTGTTACCCCGAATTTAACGCGAGTGAAGCCGCGGGCAAAAGCTAGTAGTATATAAAATTCTCGTGTCACAATGTTCGTTCCCATACTCCTCCGAAACGGCTCGACCGATTCTTATGAATTTTTTCGAAAAGCGAAAGTGAGTTTGTTTGTTTGTTTGTTACCTCTTCACGCTTTAATGGCTACACCGATTTTGATGATTTTTGGTACAGAGATAGTTGGGAACCAGGAGACGGACATAGGCTAATTCTTATTTTAAAAAAGTGGGATGTGAGGGAGAAAGAGGGAAGAAAAGGGAAAACTTAGCGTTGCTATTACAAATCAATAAGGCGCAAGGGGAACTGTGTTACCCCGAATTTAACACGAGCGAAGCCGCGGGCAAAAGCTAGTAGTATATAAAATTCTCGTGTCACAATGTTCGTTCCCATACTCCTCCGAAACGGCTCGACCGATTCTTATGAATTTTTTTATGCATATTCAGTAAGTCTGAGAATCGGCCAACATCTATTTTTCATACTCCTAAGTGAGCAGCGGGTGAAACCGCTGGGCACAGCTAGTATTATTTATAAATCCAGGTTTCCTTTCGATGTTTTCCTGCACCGATGTCTATGGTTAAAATGTAAGTACATATGAATTGAAAAAATCACATAGTTCCTTGCCCAGATTTGAACCCACATCCTCATGTTTAACTAGTTTTTAGCTAGGTCGCTTAGCTTCTGGCTTATTGTCAGTAGTGGTATATATACCTAAAGCTTGCCCACAAACTGCGTCCGGAGCGGAACTGTCGCAGTGTCGCAAGTGTGCACGCACACTTAGCAGCGTTATAGCCACTTAAGATTGCTGGAGGCTTATTAATCTGTTTCTCAGTTTATAATGGCGGAAGGAGCCGTGTTAGCGTTATTGAGGACCGTTAAATAATTCAAAATGGCGCCTGTAAAAAGAAATTTCGAAGCTTTGTGAATGTGGGGCTGTTGGTATGATAAAATACTACTTTACTTATTTTTTACCGTGACTTTTCTTGCGTGAAAGTTACAAAGGGGTGCTACCGGGGCGAAAAGTATCTTATAACCTAATCTAGGGTGGGAAGGTGGGAGGGCGTAACGTACTACTGGGGAAAGAGTATCGTGTAATTCTTTCTAATAATAATAATTGTCTCAATGACCGTTTTCGGCCAGGGCGACCAATCCCAGATGAGATTTGCCATCGGCGCGGGAAATATTATAGTGTGCAAGTGTGTGCGCAGATACAAAGTGTACTGTATGTTCCATCAAACTCAAAACTCAAAGCATTTATTTCAATTAAACAAATACAGGCACTTTTAAATGTCAAAAAACAAAATGATGAAGCTACAGTCCCGGTCACAGAGCATAATAATTTGTGAAAGTACTGTAGTTGTCCATTCCAAAGCGTTATCTTTATGGAGAAGAATGGGCAAGAAACTCCATGGAGTGTCCTTGGAGTTTCTTGTTCTTCTTTTAAATAATAATAATATTATTACAAAATCATATAATAAAATCACATATTTACATCATTCATTTTGAGATTATACAAATATGTAAGAACGATGTAGAAAGACATGCACAGTATTACTAAAAGATTAGCAAATCATCCATATAGACATAGAGAAAAAAATATGTATTATAGACGATAAGATAGAATTTTGCAAATTGATTCAGGCGTCTCTAAGTAATCGGTGAACATACATAAAAACAGATTCCGACGAATTGAGAACGTCCTCTTTTTTTGAGGGTGAAAAATTTAAAAAACCTGATGCCCTGTCACAGTAAGGTGGGGTCGCGGCAGGCCACGAAGGAGATGATGGGACGAACTAGATAGGTTCCATCAGAGCATGAAGAAGAACGCGTGGGTTTGTGAGAGGTGGTGGGAGTGGAAGGAAGCCTTTGCCAGAACAGGCTAGAAAGACGGGAGGCGTATTAGGCGTTTTCGTAAACAAATAGTTTTAGGTACTTATATACATATATTTTATATTTTTTGTACCCTATCACAATGTTGTCATATTTTACCCAAAGGTCGACTGGTAGAAAATGCCTTATGGCATTAAGTCCGCCTATGTACCACTATTGTACGTAAAATTTAAATAAATAAATTAATTAAACAAACTCATTTTCACATTTATTACTTTGGTTTTTTGTTTTAATCAGATAATTTTGGCTTCAAATAGTTGTGGCATATAAAAAGCGATAATTATCCATTGATTGACCAACTAATTACAGCCTTCAACATTGCTAAATTCATGTATTAATCATGAGTGTCATTCAATTTGATAGTTCTATGCATTTCACGCGATGATCAATTTGGCAACATATAAATTCAGACCAGGTCGCATTTGAATTTGTATGCATATGCAATTGGCAGCTTGTGTTGTTGATCGTACAATAGCATTTTGCGAAACAGCGAAACTAGCTGTCCAAAATCCGGCAAGCAAGACCTTCCGTGTGGTTGTGTGGTCTTTTAGACAATGAAACTGAACAACTTTTGTTATAAGAGGATTTGTAATTCGCAAAAAAACAATGGACTTTCAATACGAAAGATAGTCATTTTATGATCTAAGACACCACGCGAAATCAGAGGGGACAAAAAGTTGAAAATATTTTATCTTCCGAAAGTCTGTGACTCTTGTTTTTTTCGTTGACTTTTTTACTACCGATGTCCAGAGTTTAAGTTATTTTACACTTTACAGTTTTTTTTTGGAGTTGGTTTTTTTTTGGAAAAAAGTTTTAATTTCAGCATTTTTAGTTGTGGTATGATGATAATATCTCACACATCTTTATATAAAGTATTAATTCTTCATTGTTACAAAATTTGCATTTAGATCAGATCTTTGATCAGAAAAGCAAGGTTCAATAAATCCTCAAAAAAAAAAAAAAACTAACTGCTGTCTTTATTATATTCCTGGATACGGTATGTATACCGTATCCAGGAATTGCGAGTTTCTCTTCAGTGGCAATCAACTAAAACCACTCGATGTTATTAACCCTTAACTTGGCAGGAAGTAAAAATCTTTAAAATATGAACTTTTTTGATATATTTGGCGTTAATTATGATTAAAAGATACGAAAAAAATTAATTAAAAAATCTAGATGTCCTAGGTTTCGAGAAAATCTATGTACATCACAGTGCACACTGCCAATTATGCCAAAATGTCGATATTATATTTTTTGTACATTGTGATGGACACTGCCAGGTTGATAATAAATAAATTTTTAATTTAAATTGTTTATTTATTTTAAGGAATAGGATAAAATATTAAAATATCTAAATTATTTTGTGTGAAAATTACGGAAACAATTACGTTTTTGTTTTCCCTCAACAAAACATATATGCACATTACATTTTATACAGAAGAAAGTAATTGTCCTACCACTTTTGCAATACTTGTTTCATTAGTAATTATTATATCAGGTGAAAAAAAGAAGTAAAAATAATCCAGGGCTGTATCAATTTCTGTTTGTTGGAGGTCGTATAGGTTTTCTTCGAGACAAGCACTATGACGGAATACTGATTTGGACCAATGATAATCTAGCACAAATTTCTTGACTGCAACTTTTTTGGTCACTGCATTCTTTGTTGTCTTCTTACGCGTAGATCTGGTAAGTGGCAGCTGTTGTCGGCTAGTGCCGGTTGAGGAGACGATTTTTCAACGGTTGGGGTTGGTATTAGACTGTATGGAGTTCAGTGTAGGTAAAATGTTGTAATTGCTTGTAGTCGGTGATAGGAAAACTTCGTTGAATATTGGCGTTAGAGGTGCATCTACAGAGATATCTACCTGCTTTTTATTGGAGTCAGTCGAGCCATCTAGTAAATTGAGACCTTCAAATGAAGATACTAGCGAAGGTGGATCAGAAGTATCTGGAGAAGGTGGTTTAAATACGTTGGTTTCTTCATCGGACGAAGAACTACCCTCAGAACATGCATTTTTTTGCAGGAACCAAAGCCAAGATTTTGTGCGAGCGAGTTAATTTTAAATTTTGCAGGCAATATATAAAAAAAAACAAAAGTCAAAACCAACGCCTTGCAAAACATTACAAAAAAAAAGCAGCAAATACCCCCAAAATAAACAAAATCCAAATACTTCGTAAACCTGGCAATGTACAGTGTGGTTACCATAGTTAACGGTGAGTACTTCAGCGTGTCATTGGCAGCGTGCAGTGCAATGTACATTCAGTTCTTTTATCAAATGCGTGAGTTAGTGTTTAGGTAGTTACGTAAACATGCACTAATTAGATGCTGAATATTCTTTATATCAAAGTACAGACAAAACATTGCCAAGGTTAGAACCAAAAAGTAAAAAAAAAAAAAACATTACACGTGTCACACGTAACAGCTTGTTGTTTCGCAGCCATTTTGATTTTGAAATGTATTTTATAGTGTTTTTACAGAAAAATAATTTTCTATCAATTCTACTTTATTTGACAATATATTGATGAAAAACAGAATTATTATTTTTTCCAAAACTAGTGAGAGATATTTTTTTTAAATGTATGTACAGTGTGATGTACACTGTCAAGTTAAGGGTTAAAACGTAGGTTTTTGCTCATCAGTGTGAAAGCCGCTAATACTGGTGCGATTGCAACGCGATACGGATGCATTACGGGGAGAGGAAACTGTTATCCTAAATATATTATGTAAACAAAAAATGCTTAGCTTTTAAAATATTATAAATTATTGGGACTGGAATAGTGGGAGGAGAGGGGGGTTCTAGATTTAGAAATGCAATTATTTTATAGTTTTTTTTAAAGTCAAATATATTTATAACTAGCTTTAGCCCGCGGCCTCGTTCGCGTTAAATTCGGGGTAACACAGTTTCCCTCTCCTGATTTACAGTTACCTGCTACCTGTAGTTTTTGCCCTTGCGCCTTATTTATTGTAATAGCAATGCTATGTTTTCTCTTTTCTTCCCTCATAACTCAATCTTTTTTTTAAATAATTCCAGGGTCCCAACTATCTCTGTACAAAAATTCATCAAAATCGGTTTAGACATTTAGGCGTGAAGACGTAACAAACAAGCAAACTCACTTTCGCTTTTATAATATTAGTAAGGATTATTGGGGCTGAGATAGTGGGGGAAGGGAGTTCTATATTTAAAAAATGATGATGTATGATGAAATCACGTCAAAACGGCTAAACGGATCTTGATGAAATTTGGCACAGGGGTAGATAAATTATAGTCTGTAATTACATATAGGACTTTTTTTCAATATCACGCAGGCGCCAGCTACTTATCAATACTAAAGTGTCACCGTTTATAAACAAAATGTAGAATGTCAAGTAAATATCGACAAGCAAGGAGTTGACCAAGGAAATTGGGTCAGTAGAGCTCTGAGCGATGAATATCATTACTAGTAGACGTGACTGCGATTTAGTACATATTTTATGCTATTGGGTTAGTAACTATGTTTGGGGCGGGAAATAGGGTTTGGGTCTAAGGACGACACAAGTAATGGAATAGCTGAAAATGCCTGCTATTCGTGGTCTATGTAAACATTACACACATTGCGAAACGACACGGTTGGTGTCGCGGGTTCGATTTCCGCACGGAAACAAATATTTGTATGACCTGCAGATAGTTGTTCCGGGTCTGGCTATTTGTGTATGTGAGTTTAAATGTTTGTAAACACACTCACAATACAAGAGAAATTCTTAGTGTGGGGCAACGTTTAAAAAAAAAAGAAATGGTGCAGTGGTTGTAAGCGCTGCACCATTTCTTTTCTGTCATGGGTTTGATTCGGGGTTGGGCGAAAGTGTTATAGGGTGTTACTATCGTCAATTTTGAAGTGTTGGTCTGGAGCCTGAAATCGTGCTTAGTTGATGCCAATGGGTTCTACCGCTATCGCATGGGACTTCAACTTAACTGGCGAAATGTGAATGTACTCTTAGGCATACTTCTGCTTAATCTTAGGTTTTAACAGGCGTGTAGATATCCACTAGAAACGATTTAAACGGCAAAATCATAATACGTTAATCCTTACTAATATTATAACAGCGAAAGTGAGTTTGTTTGTTTATTACGTCTTCACGCCTAAATGGCTAAACCAATTTTGATGAAATTTGGTACAGAGATAGTTGGGACCCTGGAAACGGACATAGGCAATTTTTAACGTGGGAAATGAGGGAGAAAGAGGGAGGAAAAGAGAAAAGTAGCTTTGCTATTACAATAAATAAGGCGCAAGGGCAAAAACTACAGGTTGCAGCTAATTGTAAATCAGGAAAGGGGAACTGTGTTACCCCAAATTTAACGCAAGCGAAGCTGCGGGCAAAAGCTAGTTTAATAATATGGATTAGGTACTTTACCATTCTTAAAATGGTCACAAAATGAAAATTTACTATATTAACTGCGTCTGTGACCATTTTAAGTATTTAAAAGTAATTCACATTACAATATAAAAAGAAAATTAAATAAGGAGGCACGTGACTTTTTAAATTCCTTCAGAATTTAAAAAGTCACGTGCCTCCTTAGTTTAAAAAAGGGACGCCCAGATGGAACGAAGTTATTATTAATTATGTACAAAAAACCTGTATACACTCAACAAAGATAATCGTCGCGACACCACACTGTTCAATGCGAAATAGAAAGTCGAAACGAAAATAACTGGCTTGCTTTCTATGAGAGAGAGAGACACACAGACAGACAGAGAAACACGCGCACGCCGCACGGCTTACAACTATAGCAAAAAGTGTCGTTACATATTTTGGTCTTAAGCAAAAAGTGTCCTTACAACTTTTGGTCTTAAGTTTTTCCTTCTAGCCCCCTTTCTCAACGCGCGATAAGAAACTTCGTTCCAAAAATGTTCGCTAACTATAGGAATTTGAACAGTTGTTTTTCTGTGGCGGAATCAGAAAAAATAAAAGTCCTCGTTGCAATGAACGAGAAATTAGCACGCGTGTGAAATACACTCAATATTGAACCTATTCGTAATGCAATAACAGTCAGTTTACGAGAAAGTATATTAAAAAGAAAGATACAATTTACATTTCACCTTGTGACCTAAAATAGACTCTCAGACACCTAACCACTAAGCTATTTATAAAGAAAAAAACGCGTTGTAAAATTCAGGTTGGCAGTAGGTCCTCAAGCGCGCGCTAAAAGCTAGCGGGAGTCAAGAGAGGAGCACTTGGTGAGGTCGGCGAGGGTACGGAAGGGCGACGGAGGGCCCTCCGTGCGACCTCACATGCTATTTACATCAATCTACTGTAGTTTCGGGGTTAGGAATATTCACGATTGTTTTAGCGGTTTCGTAGAAGATTTTTTAGGAGAAACAGTTTCCAATTAGCTTATAACAGCTTAGTAGTGTGACCGTCAAACTATCAAATCATAGGTATTGAGTTCGAAACCAAGATACGCATTTATTTTTTCAGAATCATGTCCGTAATCCTTACTTATATTATAAAAGCGAAAGTGAGCTTGTTTGTAAAGCTTCGCAGCTAAATGGAAAAAACGATTTTGATGAAGTTTGGTACGGAGATAGCTGGGACTCTTGAGACGGACGTAGGCGAAAAAAAGTGAGAAAAGGGGAGAAAGAGGGAAGAAAAGGGGGAGAAAGAGGAAAGAAAAGGGGGAGAAAGAGGGAAGAAAAGGGCAGAGAAATATTTTTTTTTTCGATCATCACGCGGGTTAATGTTAGCGCTAGCCCAAAGTTACTATGCCATGCGGACGAAGTCGCGGGCGGAAGCTAGTGTATAATAATTTATCACTTGCTGCGGTTATAGAAAACATAGTGACCAGCATGTCGAAGAAATATTTCTCGTCGGCTTGTTAAAGCAAGTCAGAGGCCCATGACAAAATTTTTCGTCGATCAAAAATAATCCTGACATATGCGAGTCAGACTCGAACACGGAGGGTTCTGTAGAATTACATCACATTAAAACTTAGCCATTGGAAAACTTTTGTCGTCATACATTCAAAGGTCACGGTTAGTTTATCAACTGCTTATGTTGTAACATTATTTTTGTGATGCATCTACAAATTTACGGCTTTCGGATTTTTCCCAGAGACAAGAGGGCAAGAGAAGAGAGCAGAGGGGCTGCCCGGGCCACCGCCTGGGTTGCGGTTTGTTCAAAAGAGGTACCGCGGACATAAAGAGCAAAAGAAGGAATATGGATGGATTTATGTCAGTAGAACCCTGATACTCGCCCCCGCTCCGCCCAGAGCAGGAGAGGTTGTTTGATGATTTCCCTTCCGCAAAAAAAGAGACCCTATCACTCACTGCACTACTAAGATTGAAAATAGCAACCAATATTGCTGAAAATCGAACTCAGAATTCATACAGTTAAATAAAACTGATTTCAAATTTTTATCTGACCCACTGAAACTAGCGGATAGCTATAAAAACAATGAGAGCGCCACGATTGTGCCAAAAACAATATTCGGCGGACGAATGGCCAGAAAACGCCCCGTAATGCCCTGAAATGCCCCCAAAATGCCCCGAAACGGGCCATAGCCGGCCGTAACGTGTCCGTGGACGGGCTGCCATCAGCGCAACATGTCACGACCTGTGTAATAAAATGTCCCTGTTCCTCTTGGTGCTTACGGATTCGTTGAATGAAGAACATGTTCTGAGACCTTAGCGCGGTCGGGGATACCGCGGCCGCAGAACATAAACGGCAAAAAAACCATTTTCCAAAAAATCAAAACTACAAAGTGGAAAATAACTTTATTTCCGGAAGTTGGTGACTTTTTTTGGTTTAGTTGACTTTTTTGCCAAAGTCGGTTTTTTTTGGTAAAAAAGTTTTTTTTTGTTTCAGCATTTTTAAATAAATGATAAATGATGTTTATTTTGCAAGTAGGTTTTAGTTTTAGTTATGGTATGATGATTATATCACATATTTTTTATCGAGTATTTATTTTCCATTATTGCTTAAAGATTAGTAGATCATCCATATAGACATAGAAGCAAAACTATGTATTATAGACGATAACTCATGAACTACCCAAGGCACCTCAAAAGCATACCCTTTCAAAAACAAAATTATAAAAATCGGTCCGCATTTGGCGGAGTAATCGGTGAACATGTATAGTTATGTAAAAAAATACGGGCGAACATAGAACCTCCTATTTTTAACCTAACCTAACCGCCTCAAAGAGATGTCAGCAAAGCAGAAGAGCCTGCCAGGGCCACCATCTGCCGGGTTTGCGGGTTGTTCGAAAGAGATACCGCGGCCCCGGAACATAAAGGACAATAGAAGGAACATGGGTGGGTTTTAATCAGTACAAGTCTGACACTCCCCGCGCTCCACCCAGAGCAGTGGAAGTTATTTGATGATTTCCTATCCGCAAAAAATAAGCAATGTCTAAACCAATACAAGAATTCCGTTACTTTAAAATCTTTAAGCTCGCCAAACTTCAGATCTGTATAACCCGATATTGTCCTGTATATTTTTACGATGTCCAGCATCCATTATTAAGACGGTATCGAGATAAGTTCATAATAAACAAATAATAATTACGGTCACTACGTGCCTGTCATGTAATGCACTGTTTTCGGGGTACCGTACCTTAAATGGAAAAGGCTGAACCCTTATTTTTTTTTTTTAAAACCGTTGCCCCACACTAGGAATTTCTCCTGTATCGTGGGTGCGTTAACAAACATTTAAAGTCACATACATAAACAGCCAGACCCGGAACAACTATCTGTAGGCCATACAAATATTTGTTCCGTGCGGGAATCGAACCCGCGACACGCAGCGCGGCAGTCGATCGCTCAGCCACTGCGCCAACTGTGCCGTCAAATTGCCGTTATTGGATCACTTTGTTGTTTATCTCTCTGTCTGTCAAGACTGTTTATCTCGGGGACGCGTGGAGGTATCGAGATGTTTATTTTTTTAAATAAAGAACGCCGCTCCACTCTAGGATTTTTTTCTGTATCGTGGGTGTGTTTACAAACATTTAAGCTCACATACACAAACAGCCAGACCCGAAACACCTACCTGTAGGTCATACAAATATTGGTTCCGTGTGGGGATCGAACCCGCGACACGCAGCGCGGCAGTCGATCGCTCAGCCACTGCGCCAACCGTGCCGTCATCGTAATTAAAACCATATACTTAACTCTGTGGTAACCTTTGTACTGTAAAAATCAACCCTCTAAATTTACGCAGTCAAAAGATATGGCTGTTCTTATGGCAAGTTTGTACGGAACCCTCGGTGAGTGATTCTGACACGCTCTTGGCCGGTATTTATATTAAGTTACATTTTGCTTCCGTATTTAAGATATGACGTCAGATACAGCTGTTCTGTTGTGGAAATGATAGATTGATATGTAGCTTGAATAGTTTGTTGTGTGTGCCGTCAGTTATTGGGTTGTAAGTCTACTTAATCCCAGTCTTACTTATATTATGAATGTATGGATGTTTGTTACTCTTTCACGTCAAAACGGCTGAACGGATCTTGATGAGATTTGGTACAGATGTAGATTATAGTCTGGAATAACACATGGCATACTTTTTTTCGATATTAAGCGGGCGAATCCGCGGGCGCCAGATAGTAAGCGATATTTTCGAATTTAAATAGGTATTATCTTTTACAATGCTGCGGCACTCAGCTAAAGTATTTGGTGTAATGTAGTAAACTAAATAATTCATCGGTTTAAAAAAAAGGAGTTATCCTCCCTTTTTTTAGCTTTTGGTCCCTGTTAAAATGAACGGATCTTGATGAAATTTAGCACAGGTAGATTATAGTCTTGATCGTGTTTGATCCCCGCACGGAACATGTATCTGAATGACCTATAGATAGTTTTTTTCCGGTCTGGCTGTTTGTGAATGTGAGTTTAAATGTTTGTAAACGCACCCACGATACAGGAGAAATTCCTAAAATAATGCCTTATCCAATTTTGTCCTCAAACTGATAAGTTCTTATCCACAGAACAAAAATATCCCAACCCTCAAAGAAAATCACAGAGACATTCTCGTAACTGGAAGACATTAAAACCTACGATTGGAAATATAAGTATAACTATTTGGAAAGGCTCATTTCCTACCATTACTCGGTCGATTGGCTACCCGGTCTTTCTGACCTCTTTAGTCTCTGCTTGCTTACTTGGCAGTCCGGGAACTGAGACCCGTAGCTGCAAATGGGGATGTATGGAGATATTTTCCGGGTTTTGATTGAAAGATTCCAAGTTTAGTTGGGTAAATATTCGTTGCAAGCTTTTTCGTGGAAATTCTACGGTTAGGGTTTAAGAAAATTTAATTTGGCTCAAAAAGAATTCAATTATTCACTTATATGAGCTCGTGGCTAAATAATAGCAGCCACTCGGGTCGATCTTTAGGTTAAGCCGCGCTTGCCTAGGTTGGTCTGTGGATGGGTGACCACCCGTTACATACCGAGTTTCCTCCGTGCCTCGGAAAGCACGTTAAGCCGTTGGTCCCGGCTGTCATTTGTAGATCTTTGACAGTCGTTACAGGTAGTCAGTGTCCCGAAAGTCTGACAACCAGTCTTACCAAGGGGTATCGTATTACCCAGTACTAACTGGGTTGTGGAGGTCAGATAGGCAGTCGTTCCATGTAAAATACTGATATTCAGCTGCATCCGGTTAGACTGGAAGCCGACCCCAACCTAGTTGGGAAAAGGCTAGGCAGATGATGATGAGCAAACACATAATAAGATAGGCGACGGTTTCATACGACATCGACAGTAGTTATGAACTAAAATTATGTTAAAACAAAACTTGTAATAGTAAAAAATTAAAAATTATTTTACATTGTTCATGTAGTGCTTTTTTTTTGGGGTGGGAAATCATCGAATACCTTCCCCCGCTCTAGGCGGAGCGGGGGGGAGTGTCAGACTTGTACTGACTAAAACCCACCCATGTTCCTTCTATTGCTTTACGTTCCGGGGCCGCGGTATCTCTTTCGAACAACCCGCCACCCCGACAGGTTCAGGTAGTGCTTGAATAGCCTTTTAAAAGTTGGAAGTGATTATGATTCCCTAATTACTGTAGGTATAGAGTTATAAATTTCAGCCACCTCATATACCACATAAAATTCTGTAAGCATAACAAATATAAGTTGGCGTAATGATTCGTAAGTATACCCTGTTCAAAATGGTAACCAAAATTTTATAACTATGCACTTTAAATTTTTTAAAGTAGGAGTTGTAAATGATAAATGATGTTTATTTTGCTAGTAGAGTTTTACAAACACTTTTAAACGGCGTTTTTTTTTAAGCTAGATGATTTCTCCTGTATTTACAAACATTAAAACTCACATACACAAACAGCCAGACCTGGAACAAGTAGGTATCTGTAGGCCACACATATATTTGTTCCGTACCGAACGGGGATCGAACCCGCGACTTGCAGCGCAGCATTCGATCGCTCAGCCACTGCACCAACCGTTTCGTAATTTTAACATTTCAACTCAGAGGTCATAGTGTCTTTTACAAGTCCGGACAAAAGATTGGTCAACTTACATGAGGATTATGCAGATTAATGGTCGCAAGTGAAACTGTCGAGCATTGTGATCTCGATCGAGGATTCGAATCCCGGTTTGCTAAAAGTGTTATTGGATTTGTTCCAGCAAATCTCAGTTGCTCACAGAATCTGTATTTGTACCAGGTTGATGGAAAAGGTTAGCTCTCTCTAGATATGAGTGTACTAAAGGGCACCTCTGCTTAACCCATGTATATGGTACAAACATGATGTTGTGATGACAGATAAATTAACGCAATATACAACGTGTAAAAAATACAATAACATTTAAGGGACAAACAGCTACAGTGATAAGCTCTCTTTCTGTTTGTTGTCAGGTACTCAAATCCTTACTAATATTATAAAAGCAAAAGTGAGTTTGTTTGTTTGTTTGTTACCTCTTCACGCTTTAATGGCTAAACCGATTTTGATGAATTTTGGTACAGAGATAGTTGGGAACCAGGAGACGGACATAGAATAATTTAAAAAAAAAGTGGGATGTGAGGGAGAAAGAGGGAAGAAAAGGGAAAACTTAGCGTTGCTATTACAAATCATCATAAGGCGCAAGGGGAACTGTGTTACCCCGAATTTAACGCGAGCAAAGCCGCGGGCAAAAGCTAGTACTATATATACCTTTAGAGAGAAAACATTTTACTTTTTTTGCGACAACCCTAAAATCAGCTGATAGCTTATTATTTCCAAGTTTTATTTTTAAATTATGGTGGTATCTCTACATCCAGTCAGTAGTAGATAAGTTATTCCAGTAGGTAAGAACTTTAGAAAAAAGTATTTCATGTAACCAGGGGGCCTTAGTCTGCTATTACAATGGTGTCAGAATGGTCGATCACTGATCGCATAATGGTTGATTTTGACAAGTTTAGTATGTAGTAGATGTCAAAATCAACCATTATGCGATCAGTGATCGACCATTCTGACACTATTGTAATAGCAGACTAAGGCCCCAGCGCATTTGTACTTAATATATTTTGTACCTACTAACGTCGTAACGGGTCATAAAAGTGAAGTAAAATGAAAATAATAGGTACATGCAAAAGCTGAATAATTGATTTTAATTATGATTCCTTTACAAAGTATTCTTTACATGATCAATGTGCCTACCTATAAGTATTAGTGCTCAATTTTTTACACGTTGTATAAATTATATAACTACCAAAATGAATGCGCCTGTTATAAGGCGAAATTCATCACTCAGTACCTACCGTTTTACGAGCCGGTCTTCAATCTCAATCTTGATATTGTTTTATTAATAAAGGCTCAAGTCCCAAGACACCTAGGTAAACGAAGCAGTGCTCAGGTGCTACCCCCACAACGACAAGTGACCAATGCGTTCCCGCCACAAGCGATTAAACGTCAAATTGATGTCCGCCATCTTGTTACGTCATCGCTCACGCAAGCAACGGCGATCACTCATAGTGCTAGACGTCAATTAATTTAAGGTATTAATTTATATTATAAATAAGCGTTTGTATTTAAGTACTTGCTGGGACCCGCGGCTTCGCCCGTGTGATATCGAAAAAAATATCCTATGTATTATTCCAGACTATAATCCACCTCTGTGCCAAATTTCATCAAGATCCGTTCAGCCGTTTTGACGTAAAAGAGTAACAAACATCTATGCATCCTAACAAACATTCGCATTTATAATATTACTAGCTTTTGCCCGCGGCTTCGCTCGCGTTAAATTCGGGGTATCACAGTTCCCCTTTCCAGATTTGCAGGTACCAAGTCCATCTCCAGGGTCCCAACTATCTCTGTACCAAAATTCATCAAAATCGGTTTAGCCATTTCGGCGTGAAGACGTAACAAGCAAACAAACTCACTTTTGCTTTTATAATATTAGTAAGGATTAGTAGGAAGTAGGATAGAATATGATAAAGGGACACATAAATCACGCCTGTAATTCTCAAAATGCTAGGCAGTGGTATACGTCACATATAGTATAGCCACATTTCAACAGTTCTGTTGAAGTCCCATGTTATGGAAGCGAGCCTATTGCCACCAACTGGGCACAAATCCAGACCAAAAAAACCCAATAACACAGCCTGACCGAGGCATCGAACTCAAGACCTTGATTTACCGGGGTAGCGGGTTGTTCGAAAGAGATACCGCCGCCCCGGAACATAAAAGACAAAAAAAGGAACATGGGTGGGTTTTAGTCAGTAAAAAAACTTTTTTGTACAAAATAAAACCGACTTCCAAAAGAAAATACTAAAAAGTGGAAAATAACTTTACTTCCGGAAGTCCGTGACTTTTGTTGGTTTCGCTGACTTTTTTGCCACCGACTTCCGGAAGTAAAGTTATTTTCCACTTTTTAGTAGGTACATATTTTATTCCAGTTTCAGTTTTTTTATTTCAGCATTTTTAGTTATGGTATACTGATATCTCACAATTTTTATAGAGTATTCATTATCCATTTTTACTAAAAGATTAACAGATCATCCATATATCTACATAGACATAAAGAAAAAATATGTAATATAGACGATAACTCGTAAACTACTGGCCGGATCTTGATAAAAATTACGGGACCAAATGACAACTAGCAGCTTTCGAATAAAAAGTATTATCAAAATCGGTTCACCCAGACCAGAGTTATCAGGTAACAAACATAAAAAAACATAGGGTCGAATTGATAACCTTCTCCTTTTTTTGAAGTCGGTTAAAAAGAAAAGCCTGACACTCTTCCACCCCCGCTCCGCCCAGAGGGTAGGACGTTATTTGATGATTTCCCATCTGCAAAAAAATACTTAGAGATTTAGATATATCTTAGCTTTGTATCCGTTCTCTGACTATCAAATATTGTAGGCCAGACGATTTATTGAGTCGCGTCTGGCTAGAGATCGACAGCGGTCACTACAAACTAAAAGCTATCAGGATGGATGAATATTGTGTCTTCAAAATTACCTACATACACACTGTATGAGGATTTGTGCCTGGATAATTGCATTAGCATCTTTTTTTGTTTCCATATGTTTGTTCAAACGATTTTGACTTGACCATGTCAAAATCAGATACCAAATTAAAACAATGATTGTGGGTACAACGGCTCTTAAATACAAGAAGGAGAAAATCAACTGTTCCATACATTTTGTCCGTATAGGTTTGGTAGTTTTATAGGAAACAGCTGTTTTTAGGGTTCCTTGCCTTGAAAGGAAAACACGGAACCCTTATAGGATCATTTGGTCCGTCTGTCTGTCTATCAAGACCCTTCATCTCGAGAACGCATAGAATCGAGTTTTTTTTTTAAACTTTGCCCCACATTAGGATTTCTCCTGTATCGTGGGTGCGTTTACAAACATTTAAACTCACAGGAATTCGTTTGTCTTGGTATGGACATGTAATGAGGAGGAATGAGCACATGTGACTCAAAGAGTGATGGATCGGAATGTTGATGGACAAAGAGCGAGAGGAAGGCCAAGGAAAAGATGGATGGATTGTGTAAGGAATGATATTAAGGAGAAAGGAGTAAATGATGCCGTGATGATGTGTAAAGGAGAGAATGGAAGAAGAAAACGTGTTGCAGCGATCCCAAATAGAATGATGTAAAATGAAGATACACAAACAGCCAGAACCGGAACAACTATCTGTAGGACATACAAATATTTGTTCCGTGCGGGATCGAACCCGCGACACGCAGCGCAGCAGTCGATCGCTCAGCCACTGCGCCAACCGTGTCAAAATTAAAGTCTGTGCTAAAAAAAAGGTGTGCCATATGTGGCCAAATGTTCGACCTCCAGCCATTGCACTTGGTTTAATGTACGTTCCGTTGCGTAAATAGGCCGATGGGGTCAGCAGAACTAATGGAAAGCGGTTACCGCCACTTATGTACACATGCAACAGGGAATGGCCCTGCGCCCCACACATTACCAATGATATTGTATATAATAGCCTCTATCGCCTGCAACGTTCCGGACACACATCTAATAATCTAATATATAAAATTTCCGTGTCACAATGTTAGTTACCGTACTCCTCCGAAACGGCTCGACCGATTCTTATGAAATTTTGGGTACATATTGGGTAGGTCTGAGAATCGGCTAACATCTATTTTTCATACCCCTAAGTGATGAGGGGGATCTGAACAGCGGGTGAAACCGCTGGGTACAGCTAGTATATATATTCCTAGACTCATCAATACCTAATAAGTATTCTATTTTTCTTATCCTGTGGTACTAACCATACAGCTAACGGCTTATATGTGAATTCCGCCTCGTACGAAATGACAAAGTATCGTCACTTCAATCAAAATGTACAATTACTTAAGTTAGTGCCTAACAAGAAGTAAGAGTTTTTGATTTTAAGCCAGCACTTTCAACGTTTATTAATTTCCCTTACGCTTAAGTATGTTTACCATAATATTTGTCAACTGAGCTTCAAATTCTCAGCAGCTCACACATTTATTCGTGACAAGCCACACCTTGTTTACTGTCACTACCATGTATCTTCAAATTTCCTTCAGTAACAGTAATTTAATTCTACAGCGAACAATTGCATTAGTATTCCCGTCGCGAAGGTGTGTCATGTATGATGTACATCCTTACTAATATTATAAAAGCGAAAGTGAGTTTGTTTGTTTGTTTGTTACCTCTTCACGCCTGGCTTTAATGGCTCAACCGATTTTGATGAATTTTGGTACAGAGATTTTATATTTTATTAAAAAAAAAGTGGGATACGAGGGAGAAAGAGGGAAGAAAAAGGAAAACTTAGCATTGCTATTACAATAAATAAGGCGCAAGGGCAAAAACTGCAGGTAGCAGGTACCTGCAAATCAGGAAAGGGGAACTGTGTTACCCCGAATTAAACGCGAGCGAAGCCGCGGGCAAAAGCTAGTACTTCATAATAACGTGGAGTCTAGATTTGTGACGATGTCAGTTTGTGACGTCACCGCTTTATAACGCTGTTGTTTGACTTTATGATGAGGTGAGATGCTCCTACTGGTAAAGTTGTTCCATGCATCACTCTTAACATAATACATGACTTCTTTCTTATTATTTATTGTACATAAATATACATATAAATTGCTGCAATATTACTCAGAATACGACTCCAAAGACTTGAATTCCTGCCGGGGCGGAGCGGGGGGAAGTGTCAGAGTTTTTCTGATTAAAACCCTAAACGTTCCTTCTTCTGAACTCTATATTCCGGAGCCGCGGTATCTTTTTCCAACAGCTATGGTACTGCTATTTTACTCCAAAGATAGATAGGTATAACTAAAACGCTTGAACGCACGGAATTGTATTCTACTTTCTTCAAGGTCTGTTTAGTAAATATCTCCGGATGCAACCTTTTTAACACGCTTTTTTTTGTGAATGGCGAATTGTCAAATAACTTGCCTCGCTCTGAGTAGAGTGGGGGGAGTGTCAGACTTTGATTAAAACTCACCCATGTTCCTTACACGGGTGAGTGTGTGATTGTGTACCTATTTAACTTTTGCCATTGATCCGGGCCGCGATGTTTCTTTCGAACAACCCGCAACTCCGGCAGCGGATGTAACCTCACAGTCATACACTAAAAACCAAAACACTCGCCCGCTCACATAACCGGCAAAATGTATTAATATGTGCCTGATATTATGTCTCCTGAATAGTAAGATTTTATGTAATTTTACACTATATCTCTCCAAACATTTCCTGGCAGTATCCTTGCAGAATGTGAAAATAGAATAAGTAGCACAGATACATACATAGTTCGTTCACATCTCGCGTTTAGAGATTTATACCCCTTGTAAGCGAGCGTAGCGTGACGGTTATGTACCCTTATACATATATAGTTACACTAGATATTTTCATATGCGGTCGAGTATTCTTGTAGGGACAGGAAAGATAGTAGAATTCTTGGACTTAATATTTTTAATTAGCAAAACTTTTGTAGCAGGAATGATGATATTTTTACACACTGTGTCTGCGTGTTTTTGAGGAGCAGCTCGTGGCTAAATCGATCTGTAGGTTAAGCCGCGTTTGCCTAGGTTGGTCTGTGGATGGGTGACCACCCGTTACATAACGAGCTTACAACGGCTTACAAATGGTCTGGTCTTAAGCAAAAAGTGTCGTTACAACTTTTGGTCTTATTTTTTCCTTCTAGTCTCCTTTCGCAACGTGCGATAAGGAACTTCGTCCCAAAAATATAGTATTGGACTTATACTGTGCCAATTACAGGTTAACTAATATTTTTACATAACGAGTAATAATTATTTATTAATATTTTTTTTAAGAAATATTTAAAAATGTAAACTTATAGGTATTTTATGTGTATAAGTCAATAAACGAAAAATATTAAAATAATGAATAAAATCTTTTGCATTCCTCTATGGTTTTTTTGTGCAAGTTCCGAGTTTATCTTTGTTCTTGTCTCTGCATTTTGTTGTGTTCCATAAGTCAATGGAAAAAAAATAATAAAACATTTCACCGATTGTTTTATTTATTAAACAATTTATTGTATCCAGAAGTCAGAAGTACCTTGTTTAAAGTTATGATTTCACATTTCAGTATGAAACAAACACCGGTACTTGTAGCTATGACATTCAAACATACTCTCAAACTTGACAAAGCAAGTATTTCAGATGCTAACAACATATCTTCGCGTAAGTTATGTACAACAAAAGGTTTAAAAGTCGATTTCCTTCGTAGGATAGGGGCGAAGATTCAAGTTGTCATCTTCGATAATAGGCTTAGGTTTTAGTAGAATAATATAGCGATAGAATGTGTTGTGTATCTTTTGCTTTTTAGAATTCCGTAACTCAAAGGGTCCCGTACAATTTTTTTTCTCTGTCCGCGCTCCGCCGGGGAGTGTCAGACTTGTATTGACAAAAACCCACCAATGTACTTTCTTTTGCCCTTTATGTTCCGGAGCCGCAGTATATCTTTCAAACAACCCGCAACCAGGCAGGCGGTGGCCCTGGCAGGCCCTTCTGCTTTGCTGACATCTCTTTGAGGCGCGCGTGGAACACGAACGCGCCGTCGACACGGCCTGTTCCGTACAAACTTACTACATAAATGGCTTTATTTTTTGACTGCGTAGACTTAGAGGGTTGATTTTCATTTTTTTTTGTCTACGCAGTCTTACGATTGTCATCGTCGTAAATTTGTTTGTTTGTCTGGCTCGCTTTTAGCCGGTTTTTATTTATACCAAGACTTCCAACAGGATGGAAAAAAGGTTTTGGCCATTTTGGTTCATTATAGATTTTTGGCAGACAATTTAGTGGCTTTTTTCAAATCTTTCTCGGAGCTTTTCATAGAAACAAAATTAAATAAATAGAACAAAAGGACTGTTTGTCCCAAATAATACACATAAAAGTTAATTTCATTAATTTCATTCCAATTTTTCTTTTGATATGAACATTAATCTTGAACCTATTTTTACGCTGACCGGTAATTTTGCAACTTGTACCAACACATTTTGTTTCCACTCAAACCAGTTAAAGTGCCTGTTAAAACCTTTACGCCACCAATCGTTGTATCTAAACCGAAACCCAGAACTTTCTCGAAAGTTCTCGAGACACAAAACACGGTCACTGCACACCGCTCATCGCTACCTCTCACCAATATACCACAACCCCATAATATGTTTAGGGACCTCTCTTGGAAAATGCGTGTGGGAATTTCCTTTTAACGTCCAGATGTCCCAGGCTATACATAATGTACCATACGTCATAATTCTCCTCCAGGCTTTGTCTAGTTTTTGTCATGGCCCCGGACGGATCGGCTAAGTTTAGGCCCTTTTTTGATGTAAGTCCGTAAGATGTTATTATAGGATGTCTTATGTCCGAAATTGGGGTAAAAAATATGGAGGGAGGGGGTGAATGATGTCTAGGTTGACCTTATTTGTGTAGAGAATATTGGGTTTGGAGATTGAAGTGCTATAAATATAAGTTTATCTAGAAAAGTAGGTAAGATGATCTGTTTGGCATGGATGAATGGACGGAGATAACGAATGGTCAATACAAGATACGAAGATAATGTTTTTGAAGAATGGTTTCGTTTTCAGGTTAACGTTTTGTTATTTTGTAATGACCTTTGTATGGTGTAAGCTTTGTTAATGTCATAACCTATGGCAATTTTATCTTGGCAATTCAACAGAATTCATTGCATGAGATATTTAAGACGACGAGCGAATACATTTTTCAAACTTTTGTCAATGTATTGAGAATATAGAAAGTAAGATAAAAAGTCACAATTGCGACGAGCACACAAAATAAAAAAAAAACATTGAACATACAAAGCATATCGCAAACATTTACAAATACATAAGGAACAAAAAACAAAATATAATATAACGCCTCATCCCTGAAAGATAAAGGAGAAGTGTACCTACTTTAAAAAAAAAATTACCCACATTGCGCCAGTTAAGTTAGGCCAGGCACAAATCTAAAATCTGTGACTACTAATGAGAATTTTTTGAAAAAAAAAGCCGATCACACTTTTGACGACCGACAATTGACCCCACAAGCATTCAGTAGTCACGGTTGCGATCACCCGACCAACAATGGTGCCGTCAAATGGGAAGGATGTTTTTTTTTTAAACTTTGCTCCACTCTAGGAATTTCTCCGGTATCGTGGGTGCGTTTACAAACATTTAAACTCACATACATAAACAGCCGGACCCGAAACAACTATCTGCAGGTCATACAAATATTTGTTCCTTGCGGGGATCGAACTCGCGACATGCAGCGCAGCAGCAGTCCATCGCTCAGCCACTGCGTCAACCGTAAGGCACTCAAAACTTAAAATAGAACTCCACATAAAATATAGAGGAGGCAAGCCCGGGGGCCAATTCTCGATTTTAGAAATGGTGTCGAACTCGACAAAAATGTCTAATGACGTAATTTTTTCGACAAATTTTAAAAGTTGCTATTCTGGGGATCTCGAATTCGACATTTTTGTCGAAGGTTGACGTTCGAGTTCATGTCGAGTGCTTCTGAGCAGTAGAGATGTCATGTCGATTGTAGAGATATGTCATTTCTGAGTGAGTTTGTTGAATTTTTGTTAGATTGTAATGCGTTACATTGTGTTTTCTTTGATTTTTAAATAAACTACGGCTTGGCTTCTCTTAATGGATATTCGATTTGCTCTGTGATTTGTGCATTGTGTGTTTTCTGGAAACGACGACCTTCGCGTACAATAACGGACTCTGTAATTTGTGTATCCACCATTGGACTTGAAACCCCTGAAAAATGGACGAGTTTATTAGCATCTTCATCTTGGAGTTGTTGGAAAATAGCGAGCAACAGGCTAATTCACGGCGACAACAGCGCATTTATCCCACCGTCGATAGTTATGACTTGAGCGAAACAGAAATAATTAAAAACTTCAGATTAAATAAAAATTTAATAAGGATTTTAATAGATCTCGTGGCTCCTGTAATTCAGGATACTACGAAAATAGACCTGAAAACGAAGGTAAATTATTATTTGCTTAATAATTTTATTAAAAGCATGTATTTAACTGTTTACCAAACTAACCCACCAAAAATACTTAAATGACTAAGTGTGCACCAAATTCTTTCTATGCTTTGGTGTACAAATGGCATTTTTAGAGTGCAAAAAACTATTAATGAGTGCACAAATATTATAACTGATTTTATTATAATTGAACTTTGTATAACTTAGATATTTTTATTTTAAAATAAAGAACTTTATCATTTACCTTCCTACCTAACCCTTAGTTATATTATTGTTATATTATAGTTATAGTTTGGTCAGCGTTTTAAAACAAAATCATATATTCACTTATAGTTACTTAAAATGGAACGTGCAATTCTTCCTAATGGTATCATTATCTTCACTCGACTCGACATTTTCGTGAAATTTATTTCTATTTTGACTGAGAATACGGAATTCTGCTCATTTCGACATTTTTTGGTAGAAAAAGAGATATTTTTGATAGACATAGAGATAGACTTTGAATCTCGAACTCGAGATAAATGGCTAAAATCGAGAATTGGCCCCCTGCTCTTTGAACGGAGTACATACAATCTACTTCACAGAACCGATAAATTGAGGAAACGTTGATAACTATCAAGGCTTCCTCATTTTATCGGTTGCCAACATATGCTTCTAGGAAAGAAAGCTTTCGGTTAGTGACAAATACATCCTTATCCTTACTAATATTATAAAAGCGAAAGTGAGTTTGTTTGTTCCTTTGTTACTTCTTCACGCTTTAATGGCTACACTGATTTTGATGAATTTTTGGTACAGAGATAGTTGGGAACCAGGAGACGGACATAGGCTATAGGTTTTTTTTTAAGTGGGATGTGAGGGAGAAAGAGGGAAGAAAAGGGAAAACTTAGCGTTGCTATTACAAATCAATAAGGCGCAAGGGGAACTGTGTTACCCCGAATTTAACGCGAGCGAAGCCGCGGGCAAAAGCTACGCTTCCTCGAAAACTGGTTCTTGTAAATGCACATGTATTTTACACGTGTGTATTTTCCTTATTTATTGCAAGCAAAGACTCAAGCACCAAGGGTTCCCTAGACAAACAAACAAACTCACGACGATGACAATCTTTTGACTGCGTAGGCTAAGGGTTTGATTACAGCACAAAGGGACCACAGACTTGAGTATATAGATTTTAATTTCAACACCTTTAATTTGTGCAGTGCACAAAATCTACCCTCTAAGTCTACACATTGAAAAGATAAGGCCATATAAGTCGTAAGTTTGTACGGAACAGGCCGTGTCGACGACGCGTTAGTGTCCCACGCGCGGCTGGCTCAAAAAGATGTCTGCAAAGCAGAAGGGCCTGCCAGGGCCACCGCCTGCCGGGGTTGCTGGTTGTTCGAAAGAGATACCGCGGCCCCGGAATGTAAAGGGCAATGGAAGGAACACGGATGGGTTTTAGTCAGTACAAGTCCCTCCCTCCCAAGTTCCCTCCGCTCCGCCCAGAGCGGGGGAAGTTATTTGAGAATTTCCTATTCGCTCATATCCCTATAGCAGGCGGTGATTTTTGTTATTTTGTTCACTAGCAATTCACACGAAAATGACAATATTTCCCAGTAAATTCTTACCTCCAACGGAAAAGACCTTATAAAAATTCCAATAGACAATCCAAAGATTTTCCCACCTCTTTGCCTCAGTCGATTTGACTCAACTACTTAAGATAGCTAATTCCACACAAAAAAGTCCGGCTTTCTAATCTACTAACAGACTAGAGGATCGCGAGGCATCTGTCCCATGTCTAGCGATTAGCGAAACGCTAGTAGAGCTAGCAACTATAAACTAGTGCGACGGTGACCTGCAAAAGGCTAGTTTCCCAAAAAAAAAAATATTAGTCCGTCTTTTAGATTATTTAAAAATAAGTGACACGTATTTTTTTATTTGTAAATAAGACCAAAAATAACAAAGATATGGCCCATTAAAGTTACGTGTGACGTCACGCGTTGCTGCATTTTTTCGGAACGAGTGACGTCATACGTTGCTTTAATCGGCTATATCTTTGTCATTTTTGGTCTAATTTACAAATAAAAAAATACGTGTCCTTTATTTTTTAATAATCTAAAAGACGGACTTAATAGAATGTAATCACTTTGACCCTGGAAACTACCCTATGATGAGAGCCTCTGAAGTGCAAATACTAAGCGCCGAGTGTAAAGTGTTAGCTAATGAGCGTTTAGAATATAGCAAAATAAAATGGTCGCAAAATCGACAGAAAATAACAAAATGCGTGAAACCCTAAAAATTAAATAAGCAATCAACATTCAAAGCATTAGAAATGTTTATAAATACATACGGGACGGAACGAAAAAATAGATAGTTTGCACGCCGCGACTGTCGTTCACCACTCCGCTGCATAGCACAAAAAGAATACTTCTTCAAAACATAGGTATACATTTTTTTATATTTTTACCTACGTAAATATATAAAGAATGTATAACTATATAAATTATTGGTTAGCTGTTTGTCTAATAAATAAAGTCTTTAATTGTTATTGAAGAGAATCTTTGAATATTTTGCTGAAATAACAAAAATATTAATTTGAATCATGTCGGTCCAGAACTAAATGACTAAATCGTTTGTGGAACCGCTTCACACTAATTGTACTATACGATCTACACACTCACTGCACTCGCCAACTCATTTCTTAAGGTATGATTCCGAACTCGGCAACAAGCAGCAGTGCTGTTGCTGCAGTGCTGCCACTAAGGCGCTCGCTGCCCAGCAGTGCTGCCTGCGGCGCTGATTCCGAGCAAGGCGGCAGTGTCGCTCTGTTCGTGGTGATGCGTTGTTGTGTATTTGTTCCTTTACTTTGAGTTGACAAGATTTAAATTGATGACCAACTTTTTTTTATATTGTTGCGAGTCACTATTGGTCTGTCGCGGCAGTATGGTGACAGACGCGCAGCCATGCTGCCGCTACATTGATGCCGCGACATTGCTGCCTAGCTCGGAATGTAATCCTTACTAATATTATAAAAGCGAAAGTTATTTTGTTTGTTTGTTTGTTTGTTACGTCTTCCCGACGCCAACCGCCAGACGCCTAAATGGCTAAACCGATCTTTATGAATTTTGGTACAGAGATAGTTGGGACCCCGGAGACGGATATAAGCAATTTTTAACGTGGGAAATGAGGGACAAAGAGAGAAGGAAAGGGAAAACTTAGCAGTGCTATTACAATCAATAAGGCGCAATGGCAAAAACTTCAGGTAGTACGTACCTGCAAATCAGGAAAGGGTAACTGTGTTACCCCGAATTTAACGCCAGCGAAGCCGCAGGCAAAAGCTAGTTTCATGTAAGTTTATAGAAATTGTTTGGGGACCAATAGTGTCGCGGCAGCACTGCTGCATGCAGCGTGATTCGGAATCATACCTTTAACCGTAACATTACTGAGGCCGCGAGGCGGGCTCTTATCGTAAGCGTTATCTGATTTTAAGACTTATCTTTACTACAAATACAGTTTTAAATCGGTCGGTGTTTGGTGGCACAAATTTGTGCCAGCGGGGTTTAACGGTAATACTTGTTTAATGGCACGTTTTTGTGCCGCTGGGGCTCTAGAGGTTAAGTCGCTTTTACTTCTCGCCTTTTAATAATCGCCTACTATGGGACAGGACCTTATATTGTCCCGGACAATCCTTAAGAACTGTCTCGCATTGTTGAAATTTCCATCGAAAGCTGTTCTACTTTCCGAGTCAAGTAGTGTAGCAAGCTTTCAGGAAGGGATCGGGATAAAATATCCGTGTGATGCTTTTACAGGTTAAGCGGTTACTTTATGGCGGTTGCAGGTTACTATGGAATAGGATTTGCATTTCTCTGTATACGTTGTAAAATGTATTATAAGATGGTGTCAAATTCAGCTTAAAAATTAATTATTAATGTACAGCTTGCGAACCGGTTTTACTTTAGTACAATGGTGACATGTCAAAACATAGGATGGATGGATGAAAAGCCATAGAATTCTTATCCTTACTTCCTTACTTATAATATTATAAAAGCGAAAGTGAGTTTGTTTGTTGGTTTGTTACCTCTTCACGCTTTAATGGCTAAACCGATTTTGATGAATTTTGGTACAGAGATAGTTGGGAACCAGGAGACGAACATAGGCTATTTAAAAAAAATGGGATGTGAGGGAGAAAGAGGGAAGAAAAGGGAAAACGTAGCGTTGCTATTACAAACCAATAAGGCACAAGGGGAACTGTGTTACCCCGAATTTAACGCGAGCGAAGCCGCGGGCAAAAGCTAGTCCGATATATTTCTGATTCTATTGCTGTAATTACTAGGCGTATCAGTGACAAGATAAAATAAAAAAAAATAAAAAACCGGCAAAGAACGAGTCAGATTTGCGCACTGTGATACGTACAAACATGCGACATAAACGGTTCACCCTTGTTTGGTCGAACAATGTTTCGTCGAAAATCACTTCGGCGAATTTTAGTTGGGCTTATTCGTCAACTCGCGCCTCATAAACTCGCGACTGGGCGCGAGTTAGCACCTTCCGATTTTACCTATTTTTGTTGTAGTCAACTCGCGACCGAGTAAAAACTGGTATGCTCATCTACAAAAGTATTTTAATAAATTTAATATAGGAACCAACTTTATATGTATTGGGCGCTGTACAGTTTAAAATAAAAGGAAATGTAGTTGTTGAGATAGATATCTTTATAATATGCATAAAACACATGCCATAAATCTAAAATTGCTTATTTTTCTAATGATTATCATCAATATCACAAATCAACATTATCACAACGAATATAACAAAATAAAATCAATAATATCAAAATACGAGTATGGGTAAAAAAATAATCAACAAGTAAACGATTTGGTTAATTATTACTTACTAATATAATCAACTAGCTTTCGCCCGCGGCTTCGCTCGCGTTAAATTCGAGGTAACACAGTTCCCCTTGCGCCTTATTGATTTGTAATAGCAACGCTAAGTTTTCTCTTTTCTTCCCTCTTTCTCCCTCACATCCCAGTTTTTTAAAATAAAAGTTAGCCTATGTCCGTCTCCTGGTTCCCAACTATCTCTGTACCAAAATTCATCAAAATCGGTGTAGCCATTAAAGCGTGAAGAGGTAACAAACAAACAAACAAACAAACAAACTCACTTTCGCTTTTATAATATTAGTAAGGATGGTCGTCTTAGGAACTATAAAATCACAGGTCTGGGTTTGTTGTAAATGATTTTTATAACAAACGTTAATATATTACTTACTAATAAAAACAATCACAGGCTTAGGGACTATAAAATAAAAATGGTGGCATGGAGAGAGCGACTGTCGCAACCCAGGGCACGCCACAATAGTGCCGGTAAGTCCCCTCTTTGAGGAGTGGCTGGAGAGGCGTCATGGCGTCCTCACCTACCGCCTGACGCAGGTCCTCACCGGACACGGAAGTTTCGGGAGGTTCCTGCACATCATCAGGCGGGAGGAAAAGCCCGGGTGTCACCATTGTGACGATCGCCCGGAGGACACGGTGGAGCACACAGTGGCGGTCTGCCCAGCTTGGGTGGAGCACCGCCGTGCCCTCGTAGAGGCGATCGGCGGCGGCGATCTCTCGCGTCCGGCCCTGGTTCAGTCCATGGTCCGGAGCGAGAGGGAATGGGAAGCGGTCACCACCTTCTGCGAAGCAGTAATGCTAGCAAAGGAGGTGGCCGGGCGTTTGAGGGAGAGAACCTCGAACCAACCCAGCCGCCGCGGGAGACGCCCCGGGCGCCGGGCGCCGCGAGACGACTCCCGGCCACCGTAGATGCGGGCCTGTGGACGGTGAGCAATGGGTAGCTCACCGTCCGTACGTCTATTGACGACAGGCCGTGTCGACGGCGCGTTCGAGTTTCACGCGCGCCTCAAAGAGAGTCAGCAAAGCAGAGCGGCTTGCCAGGGCCTCCACCTGCCGGGGTTGCGGGTTGTTCGAAAGAGATACCGCGGCCCCGGAACGTAAAGGGCAACAGAAAGAACCTGGGTGGGTCTTAGTCAGTAAAAGTCTGACATGCCTCCCCGCTCCGCCCAGAGCGGGGGAAGTCATTTGATGATTTCCCACCCGAAAAAAAGGGACTATAAAAGTAAATTCTTTTTTACAACAAACTTTTATGAAAATTATTACTTACTAATAAAATCTATGATATAAGATTATCATTAACTATAAAATCACAGATCAGGGTTTCTTGTAAATGATTTTTATAACTGCTATATAATATGTAATAATCACAAGATTAGAAGTTCGAAACATAAACCGATACCTACTTATAATAACGCCGTGCACAAATTCGTTAATGGTAAATGTAACGTGTTCATCAATAGTGCACGTTTCCTTTGATTTTACTGTCCTCATGCCCTAAGTAGTATTGACTTTCCTTGCAGGGATGTAATTATTTCATGCCCAGTTTCATTAGTAGATGGACCTGCTTGTGGTACACAAGCTTTAAATCTAATAGCAATGCTTTGATAACCTTAGATTTCTTTCTTTACACTTTGTCTCCCCAAATTGTAATTGGCAAAATGCACGTTTCATTTATTTTATTGTGAATTAGCTCTGTAATAAAATATGTTAATAATATGCTGATTTAAATAAAGCAAAAAAATCAGATAATTAGCCAAATAATTAGCCATCCTCGTAGATATTATTATAGTAGATTTTATTTTGTTTGTTTAGTTTTAGATAACTTCTTGAGTCATAGTTATATTTTTGATAAATCATTAAGAAAATAAGCAGTTTTATATTTTTGTCAAATTGTTTATTAAAATATGTATATCTATCTCAAAAAACAACTCCAAGACAATCAACAGTCTCTAAGACGATCTTCCGGCCCTCGAATCGTATATTATCTTAAAAATGTAAAGTAGGTTCTTGATATTAAATTTATCAAAACACTTTTGTAGATGACTGTAAATACGTCAGATTTTCACTCGGTCGCGAGTTGACTACAACAAAAATAGGTAAAATCGAAAAGTGCTAACTCGCGCCCAGTCGCGAGTTTATGAGGCGCGAGTTGACGAATAAGCCTTAAGTTGCAATAAAGTCATTTCGTAGAATTATTCATTTGACCGAATAATTCATTGGTAAATTTTTATTTTGCATAATTATTTATTTGAACTAATTTCATTTGAACAAATTTCATTTCACCGAATTTTCAAATGCACTAATTTTATGCATTTATTCTTTTGACCTAAAATTCATGTTTAATGGGCACAGTTCTAGCCTAACTCAAATGGCACTTAACCAAACCTTAAAATATTCTTTGCATGGTCGAGGGCGGGCTTGGTCGACGGAGCCCCGCTTCGCGGGGCTCCTACTTCTGGGTGGTTTATAAAAAAATAACCACGAAATAACAATCCGAGTCGGGGTGCCCTAAAGTCCAGATTGCATCCAGTTTCTCCTGGTAACAATAGTTGAGGGTGGCGGAGATTATGAATATAATATGCTAAATGAATATTACATTACATCAAATGAACATTATACCTTTTGATCATTAGCACAAATGTTGTTATAGCAAATAAATATTCGACGAACTGAAAATTCTTACTACTTATAACTTTACCCTAGTTTCGGTATTGGGGTTTCTCTACTAATAGGTCAAGGTCAGGTGGTCAGTTCTCCTCAGTTTTCAAAAAAATTACCAAACACGAACGAACTGTCCAGTTCAACTATAACTTAATTAATCATTTTTACGTTTTTTATTTATTTTTAACGAAATATTTAAAAATGTGAAACTAAAAAAAGTTAATATAATAAATACAATTATAATCCTTATTCCTTACTAATATTATAAAAGCGAAAGTGAGTTAGTTTGTTTGTTTGTTACGTCTTCATGCCTAAATGGCTAAACCGATTTTGATTAATTTTGGTACAGAGATAGTAGGCCCTGGAGACGGAGATAGGCTTTTGACGACACGATTGGCGCAGTGGCTGAGTTATCGCGGGTATGATCCCCGCACGGAAAAAATATATAGAGTGGTCACCCATCCACAGACCAACCTAGGCAAGCGCGGCTTAATTTTTTTTTGACGCAGTATGGCGTAAAAGATCCGCCTCATGGCTTCGTAGATTGCGCGGCAGTCGTAATAGCATCCTTCACTCAATTGCCGCCAGGGCAGACAACCCGCTTGTGCGTTCGCTGGTCGATCGAACCAGATCGCTGTTTACTATTAAGTACTAACATAGGCTAAGAATTTTGTTACTAACACACTGGACCCTGTTGTCTTAATAATAAATAAATATATACTAAAGATCGACCCGAGCAGCTATAATGTAGCCATGACCTCCTCAGTATGAACATAAGTATCCATTATCACAACAAATTCTTTCATCTTACATACTACAAACACACATCAAAATACAATCTTTTCCTACCCAAAATGGCACTGCAAGCCGGATATAGGATAATCCATAAAAGAAAAACATTCTTAATACAGTATCCATTGAAAACATAACACATGGTTACAAGAAAGAAAAGATCTTATTGTATGAAAAATAAATCCATTCCAGATCAAAACCGATATCGGTCCCACAACAAATAAACTGCGGACAATGGAAGCCAAATAAAAAAAAGTGTTGGAATATAAACATGGAGAACTTTAACTTTGGACTTTCCAATCGAACTGTATTGTGGCGGCTGATATAACTATTTGTCGCATGTAAAAGCATTTTCTAGAAAATATTCGATAGTAGAAATAGGGTAGTTTCCAGGGTCAAAGTAATTACATTCTATTTAGTCCGTCTTAAGATTATTCAAAAAAGGGACATTTGTAAATTAGACCAAAAATTACAAAGATATAGCCCATTAACAAAGATATATAGCCTATAAATGATAAATAAATATACTGCAAACTCAATAACATATATTTTGAGAGGAGCTTGTAGCTAAATAATAACAGCAGCTCGGGTCGATCTTTAAGTTAAGCCGCGCTTGCCTAGGTTGGTCCGCGGATGACCACCCATCCAATACCAAGTTTCTTCCGTGCGTTGGAAAGCACGTTAAGCTGTTGGTCCCGGTTGTCATTTGTAAATCTTTGACTGTCGTTTACAGGTGGTGACTGTCACGTCTGACATTACCCAGTACTAACTGGGTTCTGGGTCGAGGTTAGATAAGCAGTGGATCGGCTGCTATTGAAGAATTGCAGGCAGAAAGACTCAAGAAAATTTGGTCAGACCTGGAAATCTTATCTCCTAGGAAAATTCTTTACTATATTGGCCCTTATTTCTTAATTTTCTGTGGTATTATTAAAACTATTGTAAAGATCAACGGAGCTGCGTTAAAAACAACGGATTGATCGACCAAACCTAAAAATCAATTTTGAATGCTAGTAGCAAAACTTTAAAGCCCATTTTCACTAAACTGTCGCTTAATTCTCCCTTGAACGTCATCTGTTATGAAGCTCAATATCACCCGCTTGTCAGCCTAAAGCCCTAAGGTTATTTAGGACAAGTAAGGGTCATGGATTAATTTAATACGGTATTCGGATGAGTTGGGTTCTCAATTTCCCGATTACCAATTCTAGTACGCTTGGAATTTAACAATCGACTAACGAATCAAAAATTTGGAATTCAGGTAAAATCTCCAGGTATACTAGGAAAGGTTGTAGTTCAAACTATTGTACAATTTATTATCGATAGCAGCCCGAAGCTTATTAGTGTACGGTTCTATAGACCCGAATCCTAAGATAAACTTAGATTTAAATGCTCGTGTCGGCTAGCCGTTCCATTTGTTGTTGGCACATACACTTATGCACTTTAATATTTCTTCAAGATTTTTTATGTTAGTTTAGAGTTTTTTTTTTTTGTACCTACATTCTCTTTTTGTGTAAAAATATAAAACTGTAGGTACTTATTGTCTAGTTTTAATTTAATTGTCTTTAAATCTTTTACATGCCTCATCATCTGCCTAACCTTTTCCCAACTATGTTGGGGTCGGCTTCCAGTCTAACCGGATGCAGCTGAATATCAGTATTTTACATGGAGCGACTGCCTATCTGACCTCCACAACCAGTTAATACTGGGTAATACGATAACCCTTGGTAAGACTGGTTGTCAGACTTTCGGAACACTGACTACCTGTAACGACTGTCAAAGATCTACAAATGACAGCCGGGACCAACGGCTTAACGTGCTTTCCGAGGCACGGAGGAAACTCGGTATGTAATCCACAGACCGGCTTAACCTAAAGATCGACCCGAGCGGCTGCTATCATTTAGCCACGAGCTCCTCCTTAAATCTTTTACATGCCTACGTGGTAAAATATGGTTGAAACTGTCAACATGTATTTATCCTTGTCATCATTTACTTACCCATTGCAAAACAAAATTATCTTATTTATGTTCATTTTCTTTCATGGTTAGACCGGCAGGACAGGCCACGTAGCACGGATTCAGCTCTGCACAGATCGTCACACACAGGACGCCTGAGGAAGGACAACGCCGGTCGTTGGCGGGGAAGGTGACTTGAGGGTGGCACAGGAACTGCCGGGGTTGCGGGTTGTTCGAAAGAGATACCGCGGCCCCGGAACATAAAGGGCAATAGAAGGAACATGGGTGGGTTTTAGTCAGTAAAAGTGTGACATGCCCCCCCGCTCCGCCCAGAGCGGGTGAAGTTATTTGATGATTTCCCAACCCAAAAAAATAAATAATTGTGGCACAGGATAGAGAGGTATAGAAAGAGAAAGGGAAAGCCTTTGTCCAGCATTGGGACACGATGTAGCAAATTAAATGGTTGAGATTTGCAGCCATAATAAATCAGTCCGAAGGCCATATTTTTTCCTTTGCATTAATTTTTTTATTAAATGTTGTTTCAAATACTTTTCGATTTCTTTAACATTTTAACCTTGAACTAGCCACAGAATTTTTAATTAAAAAGAGGTTATTTTAGTTTTGTTACCACCCCACTAACATGCAGATGTAGCCAACTGAATAGCCGCCAATACGAAAAACAATTAAAGCCAAAAGATTAAGTAAAACAAGCTTTTCCTTAAAATGTTCCTTGTGGAGGCGAGTTTCCCTAGTACGCCCTGTCCCACTGGGGATTGAACTGACTACCATCCCCGATTTGTCTTCATTTGTCGTCTCGCAATCGTTGCAAACTATTGCCGGGAAATAATTAACTTGCTTTTGTTTTTCGCTTTTTATTTCATTCGCAATTTGCATGGCGATTGTGCTAATTTGATAAATTGGAGTCAAATGAGCGTCTATTGAAATGAAGGCTATTTTTTGGTCGCTGCTGTTATTAATTATGGTGCGAAATGTGAGAAAAACAGGGGGTCTCGTTTATAAGAGTTTTTCTTTGTGACTTTGGTTATAATTAATTGGAGAAAAATGTTTTTCAAGTGGCTGGTAGCGGCTTTCCGTGGTTTTCTTTTGTTTTTAGCTCCCGATATAACGGCAACAGTGTCAAAATATCGGGAACGTGTGAATTATGTTAGAAACGACGACACGGCTGGCACAGTGGTTGAACGATCGACTGGTGCGCTGCATGTCACGGGTTCGATCCCCGCACGAAACAAATATTTGTATGGCCTAGAGATAGTTGTCCCGGACAACTACCTCGTAGTTAGTTGTCCGGGTCTGGTTGTTTGTGTATGTGGATTGAATGTTTGTAAATGCACCCACGATACAGGAGAAATTCCTAGAATGGGGTATCGTTATTTTTTTTTAATAAAAAAAAAACCGTGAAAATTTAGTTAAATAGTGTTTGGTGAAAAAACACGCGTGTGAAATAAATTGCATGTTGAACTTAATCGTAGTGCGATAAGAGCCAATTTTGGAGGAAGTATTTTGAAAAAATATTTTAAACAGTAGTTGTGAATCGTGTTTTTGTGTTTTTGGATGACATGTAGGAGGAGTGATGAGTCGGGCATGCCTAAAAAGAACCACATTTGGTAATCGTTTTAAAAATAATTTATTTTCGTGTGATAAATGTATTACTGCTACTGTTAGCTTTATATTTTGATGTCGCAAAATATTGTTGATTAGTTTATTTAAATATTTTATTTTATTATTATTATTATTATTATTATCAGGCCAACCCAGCCGCCGCGGGAGACGCCCAGGGCGCCGGGCGCCGCGAGACGACCACCGGCCACCGTAGATGCGGGCCTGTGGACGGTGAGCAATGGGTAGCTCACCGTCTGCCCGTCGATTGACGACAGGCCGTGTCGACGGCGCGTTCGTGTTTCACGCGCGCCTCAAAGAGAGTCAGCAAAGCAGAGGGGCTTGCCAGAGCCTCCGCCTGCCGGGGTTGCGGGTTGTTCGAAAGAGATACCGCGGGCTCGGAACGTAAAGGGCAATAGAAGGAACATGGGTGGGTTTTTGTCAGTACAAGTCTGACATGCCCCCCCGCTCCCCCCAGAGTGGGGGAAGTCATTAATAATAATAATAAAAAATCGTTTATTTATAAAAAGGGGGCACATATACAATAAAATAAGCATCTTAACAAACAAAAGAACACAGTTGATTAATTGCCTGAACTAGGTTGGACCTGTGTTTCAGGCTAAAAAGAGCATTAATACTAATATCAAATAAATAAATGTAATGTAAACAGTAATGTAAAATTAAAGTAAGTACCATAATTGAAAAATTACACAAAAATAAAGTAAGCGTTTTATTTGCAGACAGCAAGTAAATCTTCTGTCTGTGCATAATTTAAGGTTTGGAACAATTCAATTATTTTTTTTTTACAGCTATAATAGTTTAACTTATAGATACTTAGTTTTCTATTTAATCTATTGTATAGAAATGGGCCTAAGAACGAGAAAAATCTCTCCACAAAGGCGTGTTTGGAGGTTGCATTAAACGTGCAAACAATATCATTCCGTCTCTTGTTAGTAATGTCATCATTGTATGTGAGCTTGGTGTGCTGTTTTAATACTAAGTGCGTAATGAAAAGCTGGCGAACTGTCAACACCTTGCAGGATTTATATAGTTTATCTGTAGGAAAGAAAAAGGGAAGGAAGTTTGCAACCTTTAAAATTGCTCTTTGAGCTCTTTCAAGAGGAAGCAAGATAGTTTTTGGTGCGCCACCCCATGAAGTAATACAGTACTGAATTATAGATTGACATAGGGCAAAATAAACTTGTGTAATTAATTTAGAGTCTGAAAAAGTTCGTATTTTTTTAAATACATATATTAATTTGCGCACTCTTTTAACCAAACTTTCAATATGATTTCTAAAAGAGAGGATGTCGTCTATTATCACACCGAGGTATTTAATGTTAGAGGTTTTTAGGATAGAAGGACAATTGCACATGCTGACTGATGGGTTACCACATTGATGGGCATATAAGTGAAAGTTAGCAGTGTTTTGTTGAGGCTTGCGCATGGAAAAATGTATATATTTGGTCTTGTCAGCATTTAAAGTTAGTAAGTTGCTTTGAAGCCAATTAGTCACAGAATTAAAACTAAGTTGAGCGATTTCGAACAGTTCGGCAATGTTTTTAGCAGTAAAAATTAACGCCGTGTCATCAGCATATGAAATGATTTTACCGTGCCTGAGATTTTGGTTACATAAATCGTTAATATATACTAGGAATAAGGTAGGGCCCAATATACTTCCCTGGGGCACACCAAATTCCGTATTTTTCTGCTCATCGCTCGTAAAGTTATCAATTCTAACGCATTGATATCGGTCGGCTAAATAGTCAGTAAGTAATGTCAGTGTGGTTCCCCTTATCCCTATGGCCTCTAGCTTGTTTATGAGTAATGAAGCAGATACAGTGTCAAAGGCTTTCGCTAAATCAAGGAAGATTCCTAGGACCTGGTTCCCTTTACCTAGCTCTTCTGAGACATAATCGGTCAGGCTATGCACCGCATCGGTAGTGGATAACTTGGCTCTAAAACCAAATTGCGCAGGTGATAAGATGTTGTTTTTTTCAAGATAGTTAACTAGTCTGTTATTTATAATTTTCTCAAGTATTTTTGAGATTGAGGGGAGTAATGATATTGGCCTATAGTTATTAACCAGGTCAGCGTCCCCAGATTTATAGATAGGGATGACAACTGCCTTTTTTAGACACTTAGGAAAAATTCCTTCGGCCAGACAGATTTGAAATATATGCGTTAAAGGAGGTACCAATATATGCTTAAAGTGTTTAAGGATCTTATTGCTTATATTATCCCATCCAACTGCACAGTCATCTTTAAGGCCAGAAATGATACGGGTTATTTCGTCTTCGTCAGTAGCCAGCATAACAAATGAGTTCACAAAACAATTGTTGTTTACTTTTTTGAGAGATGGTTGCGCGCAATGCTTCGGAATCTGTTCGGCCAAAGTTTTCCCGACATTTATAAAAAAGTTGTTAACATTATTAGCGGATAGGTGAGGAGAAGGATTAGTAAGCAATAACGTCGAATTTGATTCACGTGGTTTAGTCATATAAGTGACACTTTTAATATGCTTCCAAATTTGCTTACTATTTTTACCTGCTTTAGATAATTCTTTTTTATCGTAATTAGTTTTAACCTTTTTTAAGAGATTGTTGCAGAAGTTCCTGTATCTTTTATAGGTGTTTAGAATTATTAAGTTGTCAGGGTATTTCTTGGTTCTCTGGTGAAGTTTGTCTCTGTGTCTAATACACCGAATAAGTCCAGGAGTAATCCAAGGTTTAATGTTATGAAGACGATTAGGTACAGTCACAACGGTCGTGTTATGCAAAATTGCTTGTTGGACAAGATTTATTAAGTACGATAAACCTGAATTAGCGTCAGCAGTATTATAAACTAAGCTATAATCAATGTTGCGTAAATCATATTCGAGTGTGTTTATGTTTAGTTTAGTCTTGTTCTGAGGTCGATTTTGCTTAGGCAGCGATAATTTTATTGCTAGTAAGACAGAATGGTGGTCGGTTATTGTTGAGTTAGTAACAAGCGTAATACAAGAATAGGTGGTTTTGATCATCATATGGTCGAGGCAGGAACCGCTTTGGTGGGTGGGTAAAGTGTGAGCAGGGAGAAAACCATGGTATGAGCAGATATTAAGGTAGTCTTGGGCCCCGGAATCGCAGTTTTGAGAGGAAATGTTAATGTTAATGTCGCCTGTTAGTATTACATTCTTAAATGGGCTAAGCGCTTGAAAGATCTGGTTAAGGGAACTGTGAAAACAGGTTAAATTTCTTGCAGAAGGCGATCTATACATAGCAATAATCGCTGTAGTTGAACCAATTTTGATGATTAGGCAGTTACTCATACAATCTTGTAGGTCAGGTTCTTCAACTTTGACCTTTAATGATTCCTTAGCAAAAACAATGACACCATCATTTTGATTATGGTTCATTTTAGTGTGAAATAACTTGTATCCTGGTATTGTCGGAAGATTATCTTGGCGCTTTGTTAGCCAGCATTCTGTTAGAACCATGATATCACAACTAAAGTTTAGTCTGTGAAGAAAAATGTTAAAACTATCTATGTTCTTATTAACACTACGAATGTTTTGGGTTAGTATTGTTAGTGACTTTTGATGCTGGGAAAGAAATTGTTTGCAATCCTCAACGTCACATGACTTTGACTCAGTTAGGAATGAGTTGTCTATGTCAGTAATTAAACTAACATCCATTATATTTAAAAAATAACAACAAAGGATTACGTCTAAGATTTAAACAAATATGTGGCGCTCTTAGGCGCCTTCATAATCAATTGAGTTTATGTACCTGTATTCGGCAGCTATTTTGGCCGGACAAATTGCGTCTCCCGTTTTGTGATTAGCCTGCTTTTTAAAGCGTAAACATGTAGCACATTTTGGGTCATCGGCTTTCTTGGTTTGAATGTCCTTCTTCACCGCAATGTCCACAAGTAGGGGCAGCCATCTTGCATGTCTTAGCTGCATGTCCGTACTGCTGGCATTTGTAACATCTCGTTACTAAGGTGAAATCACGTACCGGACAGGACGTCCAATTTACAAATAATCTGTCCTGTGTGATGAGGGCCTTGCGAATGACCGCTGGAACTTCTAATATGTAATTGCAAAACTCAGCGTCTTTTCTGCCAGATTTGTGGCTAAGTTTGATTGAGTGCAAAAATGAATCTAGAGCTATATTCGGCAGTTTTTCAGATAAATTTTGGTCATAAATGCATTTGTAAACATCATTTTCAGCCATCGTTGCGGGAACTCCTATAACAATAATGCGAGGTTTGCGTTTTCGAGGTTCGTCAACGGTAAGCCCTGACGAAGCGGTTTGTACTGTTTGTTTGAGCTTGTCTAAGTCATCCTTAGTCTCAGTGCTGATGATAAGTCCTCCTTTCCCTATTTTGCGTACGCCTCGCACCTTCAAATTCATTGGATTCATTCATTCATTGGATGATTTCCCACCTGAAAAAAAAGGTAGTTGTTTTTCCCAGAATTTGTGGGCAAATATAAAAACAGAGACATCCGTCTTCCAATACTTTGTAGTCTACAGTATAACTAATAACGAATCTAATTCACCTCCTTCTCATATAGGAAAAAACACACATAGAAAGATATTGTTAATAAAACAGATTCAAGCAAAGAAACTTTTGGGCATAAATTACTAAGAATTGTACTACTTTCAGAACTGATTGGACATATCCAGGGTAATGCGGTAGTTAACAGTCAAGGCGGGTCAATCTGATCATTGACCTGACTTATTCGAACATGTTTTGATAAACATGGAAATCTTGTACAGTTTCGTGACAAGTTATATTTGGATAACAAGGAATGGAAGTTGGTGTATTTTTTTTTAAAAAAACGGAAACCTTATTGGATCAGTGTTTTGTCCGTCTGTCTGTCTGTCTGTCAAGATCCTTTATCTCGGGAACGCATGGAGGTATCAAGTTGAAATTAAAACCATATACTCAAATTTGTAGTCGCTTTGTCATCATCTGCCTAGCCTTTTCCCAACTATGTTCGGGTCGGCTTCCAGTCTAACCGGATGCAGCTGAATATCAGTATTTTACATGGAGAGACTGCCTATCTGACCTCCACAACCCAGTTAATACTGGGTAATACGATACCCCTTGGTAAGACTGGTTGTCAGACTTTCGGAACACTGACTACAACCGGGACCAACGGCTTAACGTGCTTTCCGAGGCACGGAGGAAACTCGGTATGTAACGGGTGGTAACCCATCCACAGGCCAACCTAGGCAAACGCGGCTTAACCTAAAGATCGACCCGAGCGGTTACTATTATTTAGCCACGAGCTACGAGCTTGAAAAATTCAACCCTTGAAGTCTATGCAGTAAAAAGATATGGCACATTTGTAACACACACATGTTTTGTAACACACACATTTGTAACACATTTGTATTTGACCCAATTTTGTATTCCCAAGATGTTCTCTAGACAGTGTCATCTCGACCCAGTTGTAATTCCATCCATTTCTGATTAGTAAGAGATCCTTCCAAGAATTTTCGCAGGCTACACAAACAATCAAAGTTTCTAACGAACACCGTAACGAGGATGTTTTAATCTTGTCCTAATATCATTTATTTTCTCCTGATTGACATCAAAAACAGATCACGAAGGTCCAAAGTCGCACCTTCATTAAAACTTCACGCGGGCAAGTATTGGGTTGCCAGATAAACCAGTTTTTTTCTTGTCCATTTTTTATAAGATTTATTTTAAAAGTAAGAAATATTGTTTACTAGGTACTAGCTTTTGCCCGCGGCTTCGCTCGCGTTAAATTCGGGGTAACACAGTTCCCCTTTCCTACTTTGCAGGTACCTGCTACCTGTAGTTTTTGGCTTTGCGCCTTATTTATTGTATAAGCAAAGCTAAGTTTTCCCTTCTCTTCCCTCTTTCTACCGAATTTCTCACTTTAAAAATAAACTTTAAGACTAGGTCCGTCTCCAGGGTCTCAACTATCTCTGTACCAATTCATCGAAATCGGTTTAGCCATTTAAGCGTGAAGACGTAACAAACAAACTCATTTTCGCTTTTATAATATTAGTAAGCATTAGACATAGGAAAGAGGAAATTATCAAAAACAACGCATCATGTTTTTCACGGTTGTACCAAAAAGTTTATTTTATATTCCTAAATAGGTTTGCGTTTTAGCCGCGGCCTAGAACTCAGCTTGTTGTTTTTTGTTAGCTCAGCACTTCGCCCCATTATACGTATAGAGTTTAACAAACATACTTTTGACATTATGATTATTATAGACTAGCTTTTGCCTGCGGCTTCGCTCGCGTTAAATTCGGGGTAACACAGTTCCCCTTGCGCCTTATTGATTTGTAATAGCAACGCTAAGTTTTCCCTTTTCTTCCCTCTTTCTCCCTCACATCCCACTTTTTTTTTTAAATTAGCCTATGTCCGTCTTCTGGTCCCCAACTATCTCCGTTCCAAAATTCATTAAAATCGGTTTAGCCATTAAAGCGTGAAGAGGTAACAAACAAACTCACTTTCGCTTTTATAATATTAGTAAGGATTTTATTCATGATCATATACAACATTCAGGCATTCATCAATTTCAACCTGTTTCAAGTATGATACGTTTACACAATCAAATAAGCACCCAATTGGAATGCATAACAAATAACCTACCACGTGTGTAGACAAGGCAGCATTTGAGATATGCAAAGGAAAAGTTCCGAACCACAAATTAACCGAAACTAGCCAAATGCAGACTCACCCAATTACAACTCACTGACCAAACAAAAAGTGCAGGTCGATTCTCAAATATTTGTATTATTCTATTCAAATTCGTCGAAACTGCGCTCACTAGCCACTGTGTACACAAACTGGTCGATTCGAATTTGATTCGGAAAGACGTATGGCTATCTCGCCCGTTTTCCTTTAAAAAAAAAAGACATAATGATGACTTCTCAAATTGAAATCGATTCGGAGCGTTCGTGTTTACGGGAGCTATTAGAAATTTCCAATACTGTGTTTCGCTTGTGTGTTGGCAACACTTTTTTTTTTGCTTTTTTCGGATGGGAAATCATCTAATGACTTCCCCCGCTCTGGGCGGAGCGGGAGGGCATGTCAGACTTGTACTGACTAAAACCCACCCATGTTCCTTCTATTGCCCTTTACGTTCCGGAGCCGCGGTATCTCTTTCGAACAACCCGCAACCCCGGCAGGATGTTGGCAACACTCAGTGTAGGTAACTTTTCGGCTAACATAGGGCGCCAAAATTTAGGTAAGAATACTTAGACTTGCTGTGGAGAATATTAGATAATCGTAGATAGTTATTGCTGTTTTAACTTTCTTATTTAGTCGGAGAGTTTTTTAGTCTGATTCAGTGGCTGAGCGATCGACTGCTGCGCAGTGCGTCGCGGGTTCGTTTCCCGCACGGAACAAATATTAAATTTGTATGACCTGCAGATAGTTGTTTCGGGTCTGGCTGTTTGTGTATCTGAATTTAAATGTTTGTAAAGACACCCACGATATAGGAGAAATTCCTAGTGTGGGGCAAAGGTTTTTTTTTTAAAATGCATATGCAGAGGAGATGAAATAAACATATTTTTGCCTCGTTTATTTATTAATTTAATAATTTATGTACAACTGTAGATAATACAGGAAAAAAAACATATAAAATTTGAGTACTCATGTACAGTATTATATTGTAATAACCTCTTTGTCCCAAAGTTATTATAATAATTTATCTGTTGTGTTATAAGCCAAATATGACCGACTGCATGGCACAGGCCTCTCTTACTTCCTTATTTATTTTCTGTCGTTTTCTTTTTGGGTCCAATCCTTTTTGTAGAAGTCCAGGTCGGTATGCAGTGTCACTTTGGGCCCATGTCTTGTCCTGTTGTTCGGAACACAATCAGTTGCTACTTTGGCCCAATTTTGTTGCAACATGCAGCAGATTTGCGACGATGGTTTTTAAGCTATTGCATAGCTTCTATCGCGGGCCTTGAGCGCGGGGACCGAATCCAGAAATTCCGTAACGAAGAAAAACCTGACGCTCCCCACTCCGACGGGCACGGAGGTGTGGCTTGTCTAACGTCGTTTACACAATACGGTCAGTTATTTCAATCCCGATTCTAATGTTCTAATAGCGTGTTTGGTAGAGAATCGGATAGTCAATAGACATTACGCTGGATCAAACCCAACATCTTGTTTTGCTTTTTGGGACTTCTTTTCATTGGAAGTACTTTTTAAATATTATATTTAGTTTTTTTATTTATTCTCTAAGTTGATAAAAAAAAATTTCTTTTTGCGACTTCTTTTCATTGGAAGTACTTTTTAAATATTTTATTTAGATTGTTTTTATTTATTGCATAAATTGATAAAAAATGCTATGCAATAGCTTTACCGCGGCAGTCCCCGAGTGCCATACGTATTTTTTTTTCTTTGTAGCAATATTTTTTGTTTTGACCTTGCTCAATTTAGTGACTCGATATTATTCTCGATATTATTCTCAGTCTACGACACAAGTTTGTGAGCTGATTATACTCATCGGTTATTTTAGTCCGAACTTCGGGGGTTTCCGACCAAAAGTCGGTAACATATCTTGGCCTTTGTTTATTTATGAAGGCTTTCTGGCCTCCTTGAACATGATACTTGGAGTTTGTTTGTTAGACTTCGGTTTTGAAGACTGATCGGGTTTTCATGGGTACTTTGGCTGGAGATTAATGAAACAAGGACAAGTAGGTAAAGGTCAGGCAACGAATATTGGCATGAGAAGATGAGGTTTTTCTTATTGACAGATTGATGAATTAGTACTTCTAAGGTCACTTAAAAGTACTAATGACTTTTACTAAATGACTTTTGATTTGATGTCATTTGAAAGTCATTTATTCAAATTAGCTGATGATCAGCACTTTTTGAACGTCAGTATAACACGAGACTGTCCCACAAAATACCCTGCCCTTCGCCACTTCCTAGTGTTAAGCTGGGAAGAAGAAGTGGCGAAACAAACTCCCCAGCGATACAGCAAAAACGATCAGCATTTTGAGGCTCTATAAATTTCAGGAGCGTTCGTCAGTAAAGTATGGGTTAGAGTGTACAGTACAGTATAGTGTAGAGCCTGTTTTCTTTTATTTTAAAACTAGCTTTTGCCCGCGGCTTCGCTCGCGTTTAATTCGGGGTAACACAGTTCCCCTTTCCTGGTTTGCAGGTACCTGCTACCTGCAGTTTTTGCCCTTGCGCCTTATTGATTTGTAATAGCAACGCTAAGTTTTGCTCTTTCTCCGTCATATCCCAATTTAAAAAAAAAGAAATTAGCCTATGTCCGTCTCCTGGTTCCCAACTATCTCTGTACTAAAATTCATCAAAATCGGTTTAGTCATTAAAGCGTGAAGAGGTAACAAACAAACAAACTCACTTTCGCTTTTATAATATTAGTAAGGATTAACATAATCAGTGCTATTTCACGTGACGATGAACGAAGTTTTCGGCGCTTGAATAACAACCAGAGGATACTTTTGTGTAAATGTTGTAAAAAATAAATTAAAATGTCTACAGAAATACAGAACAAGACAATAAATTTTAGCGTTAGTCCGCTCACCTAAAGGCGTCTTTTAAATGAAAACAAAACCAAAGGTTTGAATTTACACAAAACACAACAATTCCACTACAGCACACGAGTTCAAAAAACCCCAAATACTTATCAATAGCGACCTAATTCCTAGCGTTCGTTATTTTCGCAGCACACGCGTTCGCCGAGCTCCAGTCAAGGCGAAGTTTTAATGAACGTATAAACGCTAACAATCGCTGTATGGTGCAACTCTTTGCTAGTTTTACTAATATTACCAAAGTTTGTGCTAAGGGGCGCCTATGGTGCTGTGCTTTGATGGGCCTGCTTTTAACTTAGATAGTGAGAATGGTAGTTCTTTTTTATAGCTTTGGCAATTAAGGGAACGATGCGTGGAAACAACTAGCTGTTATGAAGTTAAAAGAAAACGTTATTGTCCTCCTGGCAGAAATTTAGCCACGGCTGAAAATCAAACGGCTTAAGGTCAAGTACTCAGGTTTATACAAATATTAGAGTACACAAATGCTCAAGGAATGTTAAATAAGAATGTTTCGGGTCTGGTTGTTTGTGTATGTGAGTTTAAATGTTTGTAACCCACGATACAGGAGAAATTCCTAGTGTGGGGCAAAGGTTTTATTAAAAAAAGAGAAAGGAGTAAATGATGCTGTGACGTCTGATAGGAGGAAGTTGAAAAACAAAACGTGTTGCGCCGAACCCAGATATTATGCGACATGGGAGATGATGCGATATGTCTGTACAAACACAGCTGCACTATAATTAGAATTTGAAAAAAGTCCAATTGGACTTCAATACAGCACGACCAGAGAGACATAAGACGCAGAGGTGTTCCACCACTGACTTTCAATCTGGCTTGAAGAATTTCTAGGAGATGTATTAAATAGGAAAGTGGATCATATAAAGCTTAGAAACAGGTAAGGATGATGTTAATATCGCCTGGTTGGTGTAGTTTTCGAGCATGAGATCCTGGTATTCATTCTCGGGTCGAGCGTGTTTTTTTTTTGTAAACTTTGCTCACACTAGTAATTTCTCCTGTATTGTGGATGCGTTTACATATATTTAAACTCATACAAATATTTATTCCATACGGGGTTCGAATCCGCGACACGCAACGCAGCAGTCAATCGCTCAGCCACTGCGGCAACCGTGCCGTCAAGGTCAAATTATTATTGCGATTTTCTATCCCAAATTTCTCAGTCGCATCCACAGAGTCTAGCTGTGGCCGGTTGATGGCAATAGGCTTATCATTATCAGCCTGCGTCAGTCCACTGCTGGACATAGGTTTCGTCTAAGGTAGCCATTTAACCTGATCTTAGGCGCTACGCATCAAGCTACTGCCAGCTGCCCTATGCAGAAAGTTGGCCAATAAAAAAATGGGACTAAAACATATCTGGCTAAATGTGGGTGTACCATTAAGTGCAGCTCTGACTATCCTTTCTAGAATCACAGACGTGATGTAACGTATGTTTATGTACCACAACGGCAGGTCAACCTAATCTAAACTATCATTCAATTCAATTCAATTCAATTATTTATTCTGAACAAAAATACATTTGTGTCGAATACAGGATTAATACAATAATAATAATCAATAAAAGTTACAATTAATTACAAGTTATTAATACACGGAATAATAATAATAATCAATAAAATTTACAAATAATATGGATAAAAAGTCAAAAATAAAATAAGAATTCAACTCAATCAAAAAAAAAAAAAAACAAGAAAAATAATAATAACATGTCAAGAATGAGACTTAAACGATAAACAAGTTACACTGTGGCATTATTTTTGTCCCTAAAAAACTCTTCTATACTATAGTAGCACTTCGTCAACAGGAATGAGTTTAATTTGAATTTAAATATTCTTGGATTATTAATCATTTTTAATTCTAATGGCAATTTATTGAAAATTTGTACAGACTGTACGTTAGAGCTATGTTTGACAACATTTAATTTTGGCTGCAAATAATTAGGCAAATCTTTCCTGCGCGTTTCCACCCTAGTTACCCTTTCTTCCTTTGTCTCGTATTTCTCTAGGTTTTTTAGAAAACTACTTAGTAGGACCAAAATATAAAGACAAGGTACAGGTAAAATCTTTAATTTCACAAAATGCTCTCTACAAGATTCAGTTTGCTCTATGCGAAGAATAGTTCTGAGGGCCCTTTTTTGCATAACAAAGGCTGCATTTATATTGTATTTATAACTGTTCCCCCATAGTTTAATACTGTACCTCAGCTTGGACTCAACTAAGGCAAAATAAACATTTCGTAACTGAGCAATGGTTAGTTCGTCCCTTAAACTTCTTAAGGCATAGCATGCACTGCTCAGAGTATTTGTGATTGCTTCCAGTTCTTGTTTCCAGCACAAGAGCTCATCAATTTGTATTCCTAAAAATTTTAAATTTTGCACAATTTCCACTTTATTCCCCAATGAAGCTATTTCAATACTATCATTATTCCTCACAGTTGATTTGAATAGCATACATTTAGTTTTCTCCACATTGAGTTTTAAATTGTTAGTGGAAAACCAATGTTCAAAAGCAGACAGTGCATGATTCACTTTGTTTTCTAAGTCCCTTATAGAGATATCGTTCATAACAGCACTTGTGTCATCAGCAAAAATAACCATTTTGATGTCTGGTACTATCTTATACATATATTTAGCTAAGTCGTTAAGAAATATTATAAAAAATATTGGACCCAAGACTGAGCCCTGTGGAACTCCCTTTTGTACTCTAACAAGCTTAGATTTGTTAATTTTTTCATGTCCGCTTTCAACTGACTTAATTTCGACATACTGTGTTCTATTCTGTAAATAAGAACTGAAAAGCTTTAAGACGTTATCTCTTATCCCATAGTGTTCTAGTTTGTCTAAAAGGATTTTATGTTCAACAGTATCGAAGGCAGAGCTAAGATCTAAGAATAGTCCTGCCACTTTTTCTTTATTATTCAGTTTGCTAACCACATCATCCACTAGTGAGTCTATTGCATCAATGGTTCCTATGCTTCTTTGATACCCGAACTGTTGATAGCTAATGATATTGTGTTTAATCAAATGTTTGACAAGCCTATCTTTCATTACCTTTTCAAATATTTTAGAGAATACCGGTAATAGGGAAATGGGTCTATAGTTTTTCGCATCTAATTTGGAGCCTTTTTTGAATATGGGCAAAACACGAGCAATTTTATATTGCTCAGGGAAAACACATTGCTCAATACATTTGTTTAAAAAGTCAGCTATTGGCTCAGCTAATATGTCAATGTTATCCTTGATGATACTTATGGGTATTTCGTCTTGACCGTGAGAATTTTTATTGCACATATTATTAACCATTTTGAAGATTTCTACCGGGGTTACTTGATCAAACAACATGTTATCGTCTACTCTAGCCATATTGTCGGTTAAGTATTTGTTAGCTAAGCTATGATCAGAAGACTTTAATGTAATTTTGTTGTCAAATTGGTCAGATAAAATGTTGGCTACGTCTACAGGGCTGTCATATATCTTATTATCTTGTTTAAGTATTACAATATCAGTGCTTTGTTTTTTATTAGAATTACGTCTGCTATTCACTATTTTCCACATGGCTTTACTAGATAGAGGTGCCTGATCAATCTTTTTCCTAGTGTCGAGCTTTTTTGCACATCTTACTACCTTTCTAAATATCCTTAAGTAGTTTTCGCGATATTTTAAAATTGATTTATCACATCTCTTTTTATCAATAAGGCACAAAAAGCGCTTGACTTTGCTGGATACTTTAACTCCTTTGCTAAACCAATAACTTTTACCAGACTTATTGAGATCAATTAAAATTTCCTTTTTTTTAAAAGAATTATCATGTACTTCATTAAATTTTCTTATAAATGTATTTATGCCGAGATTCCAATCTATCTCTGCCAACTTTTTCCTAAATTCCACCTTATTTTTTTTATTATATATTCTTTTTTTAATATACTTAAAATTACTTCGTTTTTTTTCTTCTGTTACTTTTTTTACATTTATTGTGCAAAAAAGACCGGCATGTCCATCTGATAATCCGTTGTGGTCAATATGGATATCGTTAATATTAGTATCTATTAGATTTGTCAATATATTGTCAATACATGACTCTGTGCCATTACGTACGAATGTTGTAGTGTCAAACAAACATCTAAAATTGTAGCATGTGAGCAATGATAAAAATGATTTTCGGTATTTGTCATCTTTCATCATATTAATATTGAAGTCGCCACAAATCAAACACTGTTTATTGAAGAAATGCTTCAATAGTTGTTCCAGCCTTTCAAGAAAACTATCAAAATTATTATTCACAGGAGTTCTATAGCAACAGACAATATTAATATTAAATTCTAAATCTTTCAGTCCACATACCTCAAAATAATCTTGTTTATAGAGCTTTTTACAAATTTCTATGTCCTCTATTTGTCTGTCATCGCTTATTAGCACCAAAGTACCACCTCTTTTTTTGTTTACTCTTGTGTTGTAGGAACCAAGTTTATAACTAGTCATCTGTAATTGTGATATTTGGATTTCATTTAAAAAGTGTTCACTTATACAAATACAATTTACTTTTGATTTTAAGTCATTCAAATAAATTTCAAGGTCATCCTTCTTGTTGTTAAGTCCACATAAATTTTGATGATAGATATTATATAATATAGAGTTTTTGTTTGTGTTGATGTTCGTTAAGCGAGGTAAGATAAGATCATTTCGACGACTACAATTAAAGTCATTTAAACCACAGTCCTTCATACTGTTACTTACGAAAAAAGTCACAAGTTTGTTGCGTTGCACTCAATTCATTCGGATCAGTTAAAGTCACCGTGTTATTTGTAGTAGATAGTTGGTCTTCACTTCTGCCATTTGGGTTTGTCAAATTGTCTTGACAGCTGAATATTTCGTAGTCATAAATTATGTTGGACCTTATTTGTTCGAAGATGTTTTTCCATCCGTGTTTGTTTATCTTTCCAGTATTGATGGAAAACATTTCAAGCGATAGGGTGCGATTACTATCGAAGAAATATGCATGTCTGTTGTTTTTAATGTCCCAGTGGAGGAGATTGTTGAAGAGTTCGACTTTGTAATTATGTATTAATGCACCACATATGTACGTTGGGGCACACACTACGAGATTAGTGTGGGTATTCTTTTTCAGATACTTTCATAAGTTATCAAGAATTCCTATGTAATCGTTATTCTTCAAATCGTTTTCTCCCATAAAAATTAAGCAATAGTCGTTAATAGAGAAGGTTTTTAATTGGTGTTCAATAGTGCTCAATACGTCTTCTGTGATGGCGTTTGGCAGCAAATAATGACAATACTCAAAATTGTCTGAGAAGACCTCTTCAATCAACGGCAGAGTTCCTTTTGTGCAACCGCTGCTTATTATAGCCAGTTTGTTCCTTTGTTTTGGAAGTACGCCTGATGGTTTTTCAATAGCAACATCACTCAAGTGAGTTATTAAAGTCCGTTTTTTATTCTGTGTCAATGCATTGTCATAAGTCTGATCGGAAGTTTGAGTTTCTTTATTAAGCATGTCAACTTTATTTTCTGCGTTACAATAATTGTCTTCTAGGCGAGTATCCTGACTAAGATTGGATGGACTATGTGTAGACGGGCTTGGACTCTTATCGAAGCAAGTGGATATAGGTAAAACTTGAGGTTTTAGGGGCATTGAATGGGTGTGTATACTAGACTTTCCAACGTGATTCTGGGGTGTAGAATGAGTAGACCTACTGTTCATTCTAATGAGATTTCGTTTGCGTGAGGTCACTGGTGTCGTATTTGTCATGTCGGATGAGAGAATTTTTTTGTACGTTCCGATAATTTTCTGACCTTCACCTATATCCAGTTTTAGCCGGAAATTTTCACTGTTCAAGTCCTCAATCTCCTGATGTGCTGATTGAAGTTCCATAGTTAATCTTCTAATGGTTTCGTTCAGGTTGGTGATTGTGTCGTCGTCATGTATGGACGCACTTGGCAGACTCGTCATTGTGGTATCGAGCAATGTGGAGTTATTCATAAACAAATTATCGAGTGAATTTGCACGTTTTGGCTTTCTTGTAGTAATGTAATCTACTTCCATTTCAAAGAATTTGTAGTGTTTTATATAATTAGATTATAAGTTTAAAAGTGTTTGCAAAATAATAAACAAACAAATACAACAAAAAGACAGAACTTTCACATCTACAAAAAGAGCGACCGCTTCGTGGGGTTTGAACTTAGACTCCCGAGGAGCGGAGTCGAGTTGATTTCCGCAAGGCTAATCGTACATTGCACTGACAAAATTGTTGATCCGTTCCTCTCAGAATTCGCAACGAGTCGCCGATGTAATTGTGGGTTGGGTTGGTACCGTTATCACACAGTCCAAAGTTCACTTCAAACGTTCACTTTTAAACAAACAATGAGTTCGTTATTTTTTATTAATGTTGATTTAGTATAGTTCCACTGGGTGTATCACTACAATTTTTTCACAGATTGTCACTTATATGTTGCACTTTAGAATTGTGAATAGTTTATAGCAGAAAAAGTATTTTAGACAACTTTATGAAATTAAAATCGTTGAGAGAACTGACAGTACGTCTGCAGTCGATAACGAGCGGCCGGAGTCATTAACTCTCTACTACGGATCGCACACCGTAGTAGAGAGATCAGGTTAAAATGGTTATGGTTCATATTCCGTTGCAAATATAACAATGACAGTTTTTGAACGTAGTTAAGAAGGGTTCCCTCTATCTGGCAGAATCTTGATGCTCCGAAATTTATTTGGCATAACACACTTCGCATAATTTTCTTTAAACGAACATTTTAAAGGCAGAAAAAATATTTGATATAATTATCGTTTGGCATAATGTTTAAAACTTCGAATTTACAATGGCATACTTTTAAGATGGCAGAATTACATTTAGTATAATTACGATTGGCAGAGTTCAAATTTCGCATAATATCGTATGGCATAATGTTCATTTAGAGCGATGATTATTTGGTTAATTTCACTTGGCATACTATGCAGATGGCCGAATTTCATTAAGAATACTTTAATAGGCATGTAAGTCTTTACACTGACATGGTCATTAACATTTATTTTTAAGGGTTAAAAAAACGGGATATTTACCATGTTTGTTATTTATTGTGAGTTTCCAATATTTTGGCGTGAACCGATACAGTGAGTTACAATTATTTCCAAAAACTCTTCAGGCAAAAATAAGAATTTTGGGAATTACTTATATAGAAAAAAAGATATTGTTTTTAGTAGGTTACCCGGATTTCAACTATTTAGACTAGGTGAATTCTTTCAAAAAAATGGGTAGGTTAGGTTAGGTTAAAACTGTGACCTTGTACGCACGAGCCGAGCGAGCGAAGCGAGCGGTGCCGCGGTAGCGGCCGGCGAGTGCCAGAAACGACTTGCATTAGAAACAACAAATTTTCTATTTTAAAGAAACGACTTGCATTAATAGAAAAAAAGGGATTGTTTTTAGTAGGTTACCCGGAACTGAACTATTTAGATTATGATAATTACTTATTGAATTAAATGACATTATTTCAAATTAAATTAAATAATAATTCAAATTAATGACATTATTTAAAAAAAAAAAATTAAATAAATGACAACAAATAATGACAAAGATGATTCTAACTATAAACTTTCTGCGATATGACAATTCTGCCGTTTAATGATTATCGATATGAAATAAATGCTAAAAGACGATTCTGGCTGTGAACTTTCTGCGATATGATGTTTCTACTTTTTAAATATTATGCATATGAAATTTATGTCTAGAGATGATTCTGACTTACAAAACTATGAGTTTTGAATGTATGATAAATGAGTGTCTGCCAAACAATTTTCTGCGAAATGAAGTTTATGCTTTCCGTTGTTATGCAAAATAAAATTATGACATAAAAAGTTCTGCTATAAAGGGTGGACCCAGTTAAGAATCGTTTCGTTGCAGCGTAACAACCCATAAATTGCCAGGTCAGGGTCAAGTGTGTTTGGCGTGCCAGTTTTCGTACACTGGCAGTCAAGAGAAAGGATGATGCCAACTCCCATATATTTCATGCAAGTCAAACTCAACCTTGATATCAAAACGGAAGCGATTGTCGAAATGTTCGTGCTCGCATTTTGTTGCTCCTAAGACGCCATTTTATGGTGTAGTTAGATGTTGATACTCGTTTTAGGTACTGTTAGAACTAAGCTACAATACTTTAAATAAAAGCGCATATAATATTTTTAGTTTATAATAAAATCATATTTTAATTTACATGTCACATATATCCTCAAACCTATGCTTCCGACCTTTTTTTATTCTATTCTTATTTTAAAATGACCTGAGTATTTGAACGTTATGGTAAACCAGCCAGCATTGGTTAGGTTATAAAACCTCATAAAGTACTTACTTTAGTGTTGTATTGGTTTTGAAAAAGCACCAGCTAGGTATTGTCGTCGATTTTGTCTGTATGTACCTTCGGTTCACTTGTTTCTTGTGACTGTTTTGCACAAATTCTTGCTCTCAATTTGCACTCACAACAAATTGCACAATTTTTGTTTCCTTTGCAGTTAGTTATTAATATTTTGATGCCTAAGAATAACGGAACAAACACAATCATATGCAATTGGCCTTTTGTTCGGACTCCCTACCTAAAAATTAAAACCTTTATTAAAGGATCACCTTATCGGGAACGCGTAAAGGTATCGAGTTGCAATTAAAACCATATTTTTAAATCTGTAATCCTTTAGATAAAGCTGTGAAAAACAATTGTCAAGTCTACGCAGGCAAAAGTACTGGCTGTTTACGTTGCAATTTTTTTTTAAAAAAACGTTGCCATACCCTAGGAATTTCTCCAGTATCGTGGGTGCGTTTAAAAACATTTAAACCCACATACACATACAAATATTTGTTCCGTGCGGGGATATAACCTGCGACACGCAGCGCGACAGCCGATCACTCAGCCACTGCGCCAACCGTGCCGTCACGTCAGTTTGCACGGAACCCTCGGTGCGCGAGTCCGACTCGCACTTAGCCCCTTTTTTTTTCACTAAAATTATTATGATCATTGTTTTCGTTAATTAGCTATTAAACCCTTTTTTTTGGGTGGAAAATCATCAAATATGTGTCAGACTTTTACTGACTAAAACATACCCATGTTCCTTCTATTGCCCTTTACGTTCCGGGGCCGCGGTATCTTTTTCGAACAACCCGCAACCCCGGCAGGCGGAGGCTCTGGCAAGCCCCTCTGCTTTGCTGACATCTCTTTGAGGCGCGCGTGAAACACTAACGCGCCGTCGACACGGCCTGTCGTCAATCGACGGACGGACGGTGAGCTACCCATTGCTCACCGTCCACAGGCCCGCATCTACGGTGGCCGGGAGTCGTCTCGCGGCACCCGGCGCCCGGGGCTATTAAACCCCTTATCGAAAGTATATTACATGTAAGTACTGTTCATTGCCTGCCTTTAAACACCTAAACAAGTTAACGACTCATCAAAGGCGAGCTAACCCGGAAGCTTCGTCACAATCTGTGTAAAACCGGAAGCACGTAGATCCAAAGTCTTTACCTGCTCATTAAAACTTGCGCCCGGCTCCCTTGTACCGGTTATTCACCCTTATTTGACCGGAAAACCGGATATTTACTCTTGTTTCAAGGCTCTTAGAAGCTTCACGTCTAAAAAACCTAAATATTCTACGTTGAAGCACTCAGGATGGTGAAAGGTTGGCAAACAGGTTTAGACTTGACTTGACCTGATTTATTTTTAGGTTAACGCTGAAATAAAAATATTGTTTTTTTTAAGAATGAATGCGGCAAGGTAAGTAGAGAAAATGGGAAGAGTAAGCTTAAGATTTTAAATAATTTTATACAATGAGAATTACTTTTATTTAATTTATTTATTAATCCAATGTATAAGAATTAAATTTTGCCAATTTTATATAATGATAATGTTTGCATCCCGATTTTATATAATGATAATGTTTGCATGCCGAATGGTGAAATATGGCAGAACCGATATAAATCTACTACCATCTACTCATGTATAACCCATATTTGCAAATAAATGCTATTCTATTCTATTCTATTCTATTCTATCAATTTGACGGCACGGTTGGAGCAGGTTTGGATTTTTGTTTGTGTATGTGAGTTTAAATGTTTGTAAACGCACCCACGATACAGGAGAAATTCCTAGTGTGAGGCAACGTAAAAAAACTACCATAAGAGTAGGATCGTGGTTGGGTTAAACACGATTTTCGGTATGTGTGAGAATTTGAATGTAGAGAACGAAACATAAACTTAATTAATTTTCGCAATTATATATTATCGCGTTAGGGAGAGTTCTCGTTTATCTTACAGTGTTGTGGGTTATTCAAAAGTGATACCGTGGCCCCGGAACATAAAAGGCAAAAGAAGGAACATGGGTAGGTTTTAGTCGTTAAAAGTCTGACACTCCCCCCGCTTTGCCCTGAGCGGAGAACATTATTTGATGATTTCCCATTCGTAAAAAAGGGAGAATCTTACAATTAAATTGTTTATTTTTTGGAAGCCTGTTAGACCTAATAAATGTTTACATTTTCCACCAAAAACAACTTAATTTAAAACCCTATATTTCACAGATTAATTAAACAAATAATGTTTGAAATGATTAATAAAGAGCAAAACTAATTGAGAATATTGGAGTAAATATCAAGATTTCTTTCAAATAAAAAGTTTCATCTACCATCAGAAACTAATTAACAAATTCAATATCAGCAAAAAATAAATTGCTATTGCCAATGCCCCACTCCATTTGTATTCCAACCTTATTCCCTAGAGCTTAGATCTCAAAATCGTCTGTTTACTATTCATGTGACGAATTCCAGGGATCGCAAACATTCGTAGGAAAGTTTTATTCACGATGAAAAGACCTTGCTTATCATGTCAGGTGCACCAACTGCAAATGGATTCAAGGCTGGGCTTTTTTCGGCGAAGAGTCCTGTCGGCGAAGAGTCTCCTCGAAGTAAAGTGTTGTCGGTGTTCAGTCTGTCGGCGTAGTGTCTGTCGGCGTTGAGTCGTACACTCATGAGAACGAAATGTAGACGATAGTGTGTGAGAGAGTACGAGAAAAATATGTGTATTTTAACTTTTCTTTGATTTTTAACAATATGACTTCTGTATTTTCTATACTTATCTTCTATACTAAAAAACGAGGAAAGATTTGTTTGTACCGAATAGGCTCCAAAACGACTGAACCAATTTTAAGTATTTTTTCACTAATGCTACATTATCAGAAAGTATCATAGGTTATACAACTTTACGCTACTACCAACGAGAGCGGTGCAGCAACTAAAGACGTGGGCGAAACTGCGGAAAGCGGCTTGTAAAATAAAAACATAACAGTTTATAATTTTTTTTATACGAGGGCTGCCCCACACTAGAATTTTTTCCTGTATCGTGGGTGCGTTTACAAACATTTAAACTCACATACACAAACAGCCAGACCCGGAACAACTATCTGTAGACCATACAAATATTTGTTCCGTGTGGGGATCAAACCCGCAACACGCAGCATAGCAGTCGATCGCTCAACCACTGCGCCAACCGTGCCATGATTCTGAAAGTCTGACACTCCACCCCGCTCCCCCCCCAGCGGGGGAAGTTATTTGATGATTAACCATCCTTAAAAAAAGGCAACCATATTGCTTTGATCCCATGAATTTTAAACGAAGACGCCATGATGAGTAAATTATGAATTCCGCGACGATGCTCCTTGGGGACCATGTTTTTAGGGGTCCCTACATCATAAGGGAAAAGCGGAACGCTTGTAGGATCACTTTGTTGTCGGTCTGTATGTCAAGATCGGGAACGCGTGGAGGTATCTAGTTCAAATTAAAATCAAATACTCAAGTCTGGGGTCACTTGGAGCTGTGTAAATAAACCCGCAATCCTCTAAATCTAGGCAGTCAAAGGTATAGCTATAAATAAATAATAAATATCTTGGGACAACTCACACACGGCTATCTGATCCCAAGCTAAGCAGAGCTTGTGTTATGGTAACCAGACAACTGATATATGTACATACTTATATAATTTATAAATACATACATATTATAGATAAATCACACCCAGACACAGAACAAACAATCATGCTCATCACACAAAGTTTGTCCTGGGTGGGAATCGAACCCACGACCTCCGGCTCAGTAGTCAGGGCCACTAACCACAAGAACAACAGGCCCGTCAGGCTATTTCCGTCGCAAATTTGTTCGGAACGCATAGTGTGCGTCCGACTTGCACTTGACCGGTTTCTGTTTTTTTAATATTGTTGAAGTGTAAATACGTTTTTTTTTTTATGAGAAATGTGACGGTAGGTAGTGTTAAGGGTGGGTTCAATTGAGTATCACGTTATAAGGAAAATTCTTGTTGGCATATTTTGGCATGCACTGATTTAATTTATGAATGAATTGACGGAGCATACAGAAAATTTTAAAATTAAAATAAAATTTAAAAAAAACTATCCTTTATTCTTTTCAACTTGGTTGATCCTTTTTGTATTTACTCTAAACTAAATAAACAAAGAAAGATTTAAAAATGTGACAGATATATTTTCTCCATCTGTAATTGTGAGTGGCACATGTGTTCCAAGCTTCAGAATTAGATTTGTCTGGATTTCGCGCCAGCGTTTGTATTGACGTTACAATTAACTTAAGCTATACATGTAGCCATTGTATGTGACACGATTGATCGCGAACTGGTTGTGTATTCGTTTATTATATTCCTGTGATCTTGTAATGTATTGTATAACGAGTTAGGCTTAAAGAACTTTACTCTCAATAAAAACATAACATGTTACTTACTTAAGAACAATAACTATTACTTAAACACTAAATTGGGTTCGACAACATCCGTTAAAAACTAATTAAAACTAACTGAAAATTTACCACCCAACGTATTCATTTCTCGATTTATGTTCGGTTTAGAATGCATTGAATGAGGTTTTTTGCGTGAGGGTATTTTATTATATAACTGTGGTCCTTCAAATGTTAGCACATTTTGCCATAATTAAGTACGGGTTTTTGGTAAAACTTATAAGCTTGCTCGTCGTGAGCTTCGTTGGCTAACTTGTCTATAATGGGTGTTATAAATATATAGTTGGTTTAAATTAATTATTTTTGTGTCTCCGTATATTTTAATCGTTGAAGTTAGGTACGGGTTGGTGTCTCTCCACGACGACCAAAGCGCAGATTTTGCGTACAGAAGAGTTACCATGACATCTTATAGCAGTACTTATTCCTGTGTGAGAAAGAGATGGTGCTAGACACCCTGTATAGCTCTGTCTCTTTCCCTCACTGGAATAAGTTCTGCTTTAAGACGTCATGGTAGGGTAGCTGATCAGTGAAAAGAGTGACAATCACTCCCGCTTCGCCCAGAGCGGGATGGTAGAAGGAGAAGTGAGATCAACGCTTTGCAATGGGCAACTACAGTACTTTCACAAGTTATTATGCCTTGTGTCTTGGACTGTAGCTTTATTTTTTTATTTCTTGACATTCAAAATTGCCTGTAATGATCAAATTGAAATGAATGCTTTGAGTTCGTATTTTTTTAGGTTCAATTGGATATGATGATTCACCGTTTGAAAAAATAACATCAAGCTCAGCCATCGCGTTTGTTTACTTGATCAATGAGGCTGTCCAACACTAGTCCATAACTAACTAGCTTTTGCCCGCGGCTTCGCTTTCGCTTTTATAATCCTTACTAATATTATAAAAGCGAAAGTGAGTTTGTTTGTTACCTCTTCACGCTTTAATGGCTACACCGATTTTGATGAATTTTGGTACAAAGATAGTTGGGACCCTGACGACGAAAATAGGCAGATTAAAAAAAAGAGATATTGGGGAGAAAGAGGCGCGGCGGCTGGGTTAATTTGAGGTTCTCTCCCTCAAACGCCCGGCCACCTCCTTTGGCATTTGGCGTTTCGGGATCACAGGCATTTTGTTATTAACCAACAAGGTTAAGCCGCATTGCTATGGTGGCCTGTCGCAGAATAGATGAGAATTCGCTGGTACCTATTGGTACCTGTCAAAAATAGAAAACTCATACCAACCATCATTACAGGTATTCAGAAGCCTTAAAGTTCAAAGACGTTTTCCAAACGCGGTAACAATTTGCCTCATGTTTTCACATGTATTTTTTTTTTCTAAAAAACACAATGTAATGACGTTCCATTTTTATGACACGCTTCTAAAAACACTCGACAACTTATTTAACCGAAAAACGTTTAAAAATATAACGTGAGCAAGATAAGAGTTTCCGCCGCAGTACAATCACGCATAAAAGTGTTAAAAGAAAATATTTTATGTATATTTCGAGGAAAAATTATATTTAAATCTACCAAATAGACAACAAAACAGTTATGTGGAGCTATTGCAGCTTTTAAAATGAACAAGACATCAAAATCACCTAAATTGTATATCATATTATGTCAAATGATATAAAATAATTAATAACAAACATAGTAACTTTTTGTGTTTTAAAATGTTTTATTTGTTTTTAATAAGAAATACATGTAAAAATCATCATCATCTGCCTAGCCTTTTCCCAACTATGTTGGGGTCGGCTTCCAGTCCAACCGGATGCAGCCGAATATCAGTATTTTACATGGAGCGACTGCCTATCTGACCTCCACAACCCAGTTAATACTGGGTAATACGATACCCCTTGGTAAGACTGGTTGTCAGACTTTCGGAACACTGACTACCTGTAACGACTGTCAAAGATCTACAAATGACAGCCGGGACCAACGGCTTAACGTGCTTTCCGAGGCACGGAGGAAACTCAGTATGTAACGGGTGGTCACCCATCCACAGACCAACCTAGGCAAGCGCGGCTTAACCTAAAGATCGACCCGAGCGGCTGCTATTATTTAGCCACGAGCTCTTATATACATGTAAAAATAAAGAAATAAAAATAAAATACAGTATAAGTGCAAATAGGCAGCGGTCTTCTACAATATCTATTTACTAGCTGGCGCCCGCGGCATTGCCCGCGTGAAAATCCAAAAAAAAGTATCCTATATGTTATTCTAGACTATAATCTACCTCTGACGGGCCTGTTGGTCTAGTGGTTAGTGGCCCTGACTGCTGAGCCGGAGGTCGTGGGTTCGATTCCCACCCAGGACAAACTTTGTGTGATGAGCATGATTGTTTGTTCTGTGTCTGGGTGTGATTTATCTATCTATACTTATAATAAATCTGTAGAGAGGTCAATTCTGTACATGAAATATATTTCCAAAATAACTATCAGGGGGTGATTAGTGATCGATACTGATGCCAAAAATGCAATCAGTAAAATTTTTGTCTGTCTGTCTGTCTGTCTGTCTGTCTGTCTGTCTGGATGTCTGTATGTTCGTTATAGAAACAAAAACTACTCGACAGATTTTAACGAAACTTGGTACAATTATTCTTCATACTCCTGGGCAGGTTATAGTATACTTTTCATCACGCTACGATCAATAGGAGCAGAGCAGTGAAGGAAAATGTTGGGTAATCGGGAGAAGTTGGTTAAAGCTACACAGAAATCATGTATGACGGAAATATTCTCCTTAAAATTATATAAAAAATATCCTACGACAGCATAGGTCTATCTTTTATGGTTGACTCACAATAACACGTGTAACTCCCGATAACTTAGCAGTTCAGAGCTTTCTGATTATATTTGTCTACTCTTACGTTTATAACACTCCCACTCATCTCTAATTAAAAACAGTTAACATTATTACGTATTCAATAAAAAAAAAATCATATAAATCGGTATACAAACACCAAAGTTATGCATGAAATACGCTAATAAGCCATCGCGCGTGAACACTGAATCATGCTATAAGGATTATTTTTGTGTATTATTTGGCTGTTGATGCGAATAGACGTTCAGAGTGTTCGACCTTATTGACAGACAATGCTTTCAGCCCGACTTTTAGTCTTTAAATAATTTCTTTTTAGATTTCTTTTGTTGTTATTTTATAAAATAGGTATTAGTTATTTTGGTAGTGTTTAAATATTCGTTCAAATTACAAATTATTCATAGTAAACATTTTATTTCTTTTTAGGTGAAGTAGTAGTAGGTACGCATAGATTTTTAGAAACCGAGTTTCGGCTAATTTATGTTCAGTTTTTTTTATACTATATTGGTAAAAGCGTAGTTAATTATACTAATTATAGTTATCATCATCATCATCATCAGGCTATATTAGTCCACTGCTGGACATAGCCCTCCCCTAATGAGCGCCATAGCGTTATATTCTTTATTATAGTTATAGGTATTATTAATTAAAGTATTTATAGGTTTTTATTTTTAAGTGAAGTAGGTATACACAGGTAGATAGTATTGGACGGGTTCCCTCTATCTGGCAGAATCTTGATGCTCCGAAATTTATTTGGCATATTTTTCTTTAAACGAACATTTTAAAGGCATACAAATTATTTGATATAATTATCGTTTGGCATAATGTTTAAAACTCCGAATTTACAATTGCATAGTTTTAAGATGGCAGAATTACATTTAGTAGGTATAATTACGATTGGCAGAGTTCAAATTTCGCATAATATCGTTTAGCATAATGTTCATTTAGAGCGACGAGTATTTGGTATAATTTCACTTTTCATACTATGCAGATGGCAGAATTTAATTAAGAATAACTTTAAGTTTAAAGACTTATATGCCTAATAAGTATTTAAACTGACATGGTCACTAACATTATTATTAACGGTTAAAACGGGATATTTACCATGTTTGTTATTTATTTTGAGTTTCCAATATTTTGGTGTGAACCGATACAGTGAGTTACAATTGTATACAAAAACATATTAAGGCAAAAATAAGATATTTTTGGAATTATGTAGAAAAAAAGACATTGATTTAATATTAGGTTAATTTGTTAAAAAAAAATGCGTAGGTTAGGTTAGGTTAAAACTGTGACCCCCTACGCACGAGCCGAGCGAGCGGAGCGAGCGGTGCCGCGGCAGCGGCCGGCGAGTGCCAGTAACGACTTGCATTGATAGAAAATGAGATTGTTTTTAGTAGTTTACCCGGAACTGAACTATTTACATTAGAATAATAATTGCTTATGGAATTAAATGACATTATTACAAATTCAATTAAATAATAGTTAAAATAAATGATATTATTTTAAAGAAATAAATAATTAAAATAAATGACAACAAATAATGATAAAGATGATTCTAACTATAAACTTTCTGCGATATGACAATTCTGCCGTTTAATGATATATGAAATATATGTCAAAAGACGATTCTGACTGTGAACTTTCTGCGAAATTATGTTTCTGCTTTTTGAATATTATGGATATGAAATTCATGTCTAGAGATGATTCTGACTTACAAAATTATGAGTTTTGAATGTATGATAAATGAGTGTCTGCCAAACAATTTTCTGCGAAATGAAGTTTATGCTATCCGTTGTTATGCAAAATAAAATTATGACATAAAAAGTTCTGCTATAAAGGGTGGACCCAGTATTGGACAGGCGTTTTAGCTTTATTTTAATTTCTTTTTTTGTTACAAGTTGTACTTACCTACATATTTCTGGGTATAATTCTATTAGAATTATTTAGTTTTAGTACCTACTTTATTTGGTAATTAATAGGTTCTTATAGATAATAGGCATAATTAGATATATTAAAAAAAAACAATATATATATATATATATATATAATTTAGTAGGTACTTAAATTATTTTCAGGTTAAATATAAATTCAAATTATTATTTTTTAATTTATTTTGCTGTAGTTTTATTAAGTTGTAGCTGTAGTGTATTTAGGATCAGTTTTATTATTTAAGTAGGCACTTTTTTTAAGTGTAAGGTAGCTACAGTTAGGACCTCTAACGTAGCTTATTTTGTTAGGTAACTGAATAGGCATTCAGTTACCTTCGGTTATTTTCATAAATCCTTACTAATATTATAAAAGCGACAGTGAGTTTGTTTGTTCTTTCTTTCTTTTTTTTTAAAAACGTTGCCCCACACTAGGAATTTCTCCTGTATCGTGGGTGCGTTTACAAACATTCAATCTCACATACACAAACAGCCAGACCCGGAACAACTATCTGTAGGTCATACAAATATTTGTTCCGTGCGGGAATCGAACCCGCGACACACAGCGCAACAGTCGATCGCTCAGCCACTACGCCAACCGTGTCGTGTTTGTTACGGCTTCAAGCCTAAATGACCGAACCGATTTTGATGCATTTTGGTACAGAGATAGTTGGGGCCCTGGTGACGGAAATAGGCAAGTTTTTTTAAAGTGAGGAAAGGGGGAGAATGAGGGAAGAAAAGGGGAGAGAAAGAAACATTTTTTCGGGTCATCACGCGGGTTAAAGTTAGCGTTAGCCCAAAGTAACTATGCCACGCGGACGAAGTCGCGGGCGGAAGCTAGTCTATAATATGTATGTATTTACAAATAATATAAGTATGTATATCAATTGTCTGGTTACCATAACACAAGCTCTGCTTAGCTTGGGATCAGATAGCCGTGTGTGAGTTGTCTCAAGATATTTATTTATTATTTATTATTTCTGTGCCAAATTTCATTAAGATCCGTTAAGCCGTTTTGACGTGAAAGAGTAAGGCACCTCGCGCACTAGACGGCCACGACCGCGACCAGTGGCCGCAACGATCAGATTTACTAAAGAAACCATACAAACGTCGCGTACTTAGCCGCAACGGCTAACTGGCCGCACACCGGGCCGGCACGACTGGTCGTTGCGACCAACTTACGTATAGTTTGCTATTAGCGCTCTCGCACTAGATTTGCGACCGTCAATGCGGCCCGGCTGCGGCCAGCTATTCTCAGTGTCATGCGGACAGTTCGTGAGTGAACACGCTTCGTATCCGAATTTCCAAGACAGGATGTATCCAATAACGTCTTTTGTTGTTACATTTTTTCCACATCAAGTATAGGCACACAATATGGATGTCATCCTGTTCGAGCTCAGAACAACAACTGCTGCAGCTCTACAAATGGCCGCTTTAAGACCAGTCGTGGTCGTGGCCGCAAACTAGATCGCAGCCCAACCGTACCTTCTGCGACCAAGGTTGAGGCCACGACTACGACCAGTCGTGGTCGTGGTCGTCTAGTGCGCGAGGTGCCTAACAAACATTCATACATTCATCATCATAGTAAGAAGTAAGATTATACCCACCCAATTCACCCAATTCAAATAAACGATTTGACTTTGACTAGTAACACAAGAAACTACGTATAAAGTCACATATCAAAAGAAAATAACGTGGAACTTGGCACACGTACACAACAATTGGATTGTCATCGATTTTATTCACTCACACCACGAAATTTGCCAATAACATGCATACTTTTCTCCTGTATAGGCCGAATCTAAAGCTAAGTATGTATACACTACGTTTTTTTTTGCGGATGGGAAATCATGGAGTGATTTTCCCCGCTCAGTGTGGTGATAGTGACAGACTTTTACTGACGAAAACCCACCTATGTTTCTTAATTTGCCCTTTATGTTCCGAGGCCACAGTATCGCTTTCGAACAACACGCAACTCCGGTCACTACGTTTACGTAATGTTTTGTTTTTTGTTTTTCGGTGACAAACTAACTTGTGAATAGGTTATTAATAATACCAGCCTACTGGTCAAAGGCCTTTTGTCATATAGAGAAGGCACGAGAATAGATCATCATCATGCTTGCTCAAACTGGGTTGGCGATTTCAAACGTGTATCTTACTAATATTATAAAAGCGAAAGTGAGTTTGTTTGTTTGTTACATCTTCACGCCTTAATGGCTGAACCGATTTTGATGAATTTCGGTACAGAGATAGTTGGGACTATGGAAACGCACATAGGCAAGTTTTTGCGGGAGAAAGAGGGAAGAAAAAGGAAAACTTAGCTTTGCTATTACAATCAACAAGGCGCAAGGGAAAAACTACAGGTACCTGCAAATCAGGAAAGGGGAACTGTATCACCCCGATTTTAACGCGAGCGAAGCCGCGGGCAAAAGTTAGTTAATTATAGGTCCAAGTTTCCTCACTATGTTTTCCATTACCGATTTTTGTGATGTCTTATTTTTAAAACATACACAATACATATGAATTGAAAAATAATTGCCCCAATTTGAACCCACAACCAAAGAGTTCCAAGGTTGTGGGTTGTTCGAAAGAGATACTGCGGCCCCGGAACATAAATGGCAAGGAAGGAACATGGGTGGGTTTTAGTCAGTACAAGACTGACACTCCCCCCCGCTCCAGACCCAGAGCGGGGGAAGTCATTTGATGATTTCCCAACTCAAAAAAACCTAAGAATTACCAAAGCCTGGTATTCGAAGGTGTGTCCTTAGATAGTCCTAACCTTTCGGGGCATACAGCACATTTGTTGCGCGTACATAGTGTGAATCTAGCTTTACCTTACCGTTGCGTGCAACCTATACAATGCGTGCGACACGCTTTTGTTTTGAACACGCGTACATATTTTCACGCGTCCCAACTTCATATCTTTGAATTAATTGAACAATCGGAATGCGGTGTTTATCAAGTTGTTTGATTATTTTACTTAATGTTTCCCGTTCAAGTGTTAATGTTATGAGAAATTGGGTTATTGTTACACTGAAATAATTGATAGAGTGAAAACATGGTCGCTTAATTAACAACATAGCAGTTGCACGGATCGATCTTCAAGGCTAAGCAACGGGCGTCGGGTGCCGCGAGATGACTCCCGGCCACCGTAGATGGGTCTGTGGAAGGTGAGCAATGGGTAGCTCAGCGTCCGTCCGTCTAGTGAGAACAGGCTGAGTCGACGAGATGACTCCCGGCCACCGTAGATGGGTCTGTGGAAGGTGAGCAATGGGTAGCTCAGCGTCCGTCCGTCTAGTGAGAACAGGCTGAGTCGACGGTGCGTTCGAACTCAAAGAGATGTCAGCAAACCAGAGGTGTTTAAAAGAGATACCGCGCTCCCGGAACATACAAGGTAAAATAAAGATCAGACTTTTACTGACTAAATTCACCTAGGTTTAACTGACCTGTTCTATTATCTGCTTAAAACTTATTTATTTATTTATGTACACAAAACACATATGATGAAAAAAATACTTACAGAGAAAAGAACACAAAGATACTGCATATTTCATAAAGAAATCTCTTCCAACAGACCTGCGATAGGACGGATAGATAAGACACGGAAACACAGAGATCACACTTCAGGAATTATGCGCATGATAAACATCATGTGTTCCATTATTAAATATCTTCAATCTATGACCAACATAACGCATAATACTGGCAGGTAATAAAACATGGCTGCAAAAAAAAAAACAAAATAAAAAAGTCAAATCAGTTTTGATGTCGAGTGTACACTGATGACTTGCGTACGTAACGATTTGCATGGTAAAAATAATGGCGGCTGCACGCGCGATGACTGGCTCCCACGTAAATCACGTGAACCACGTAAACCTACGTTAACGATGTTTTGACGAAGCTTATTGTGTACCTTTGGTATTTGGTTGTTTAGGTACTGTGGAATTTTAACATGGGTAATTTACTCTATTTTTCATCAAAGGGCTTTCAAGTCTTCAGTTCTAACTACGTCCCGCAGTTTCACCCACGTAGACCAGGATAAAAAGACGCAACGTTTCTTAAAAAAAAAAACGATCTTGTCGTTGATTATTTCAATACAAACTTTATGTGGATTTAAGGGAGGAGGAGAGACAACATAGACACCGTAGGTAGTCTGTGATGTTCCATTATTCAAATAAAAACAATTGAAATATGAAAACAAAACTTATATATAAATGTAGATGTATTAAGTATTTATACAAGCATAAAGAGCAAATTAATAGTAGGTTTTCTCACAAAGAATTTCAGACATTTAAACTCACATACACAAACAAACAGCCAGACCCCGAACAACTACCCGTAGATCATACAAATATTTGTTTCGTGCGGGGATCGAACCCCCGACACGTAGCGTAGCAGTCGATCGCTCAGCTACTGCGCCAACCGTGACTTCGTAAGGAGTGAGTAATTCTAAAAGTGGTCAAGGTTTTACGTTGCTATGAGAGTCAAGGTCGCTGCGATATACCGTTCCTGCCGTTTTCGTGAAAGCGCTTTTAAAAATAATGTGACATAAATACTATGGAAGCAAATCCTATAAAAGTGAAAGTGTGTTTGTTACGTCTTCACGCCTTAATGGCTAAACCGATTGTGATGAATTTTGGTTCAGAGATAGTTGTGGAGATGGACATAGGCTAACTTCTTTTTTAAGTGGGAAATGAGTGAAAAAAAAAGGAAAACGTAGCATAACTATTACAATAAAAAAGGCGCTAGGGCAAAAACTTTTGGTAGCAGGTACCTGCAAATCAGGAAAGGGGAACTGTGTTACCCCGAATTTAACGCGAGCGAAGCCGCGGACAAAATCTAGTGTTTCAATATTTTGGAAATTGTATTTATGTACCCTCAGTAAATTACATATGAGAAGAACTTAACAAAATCCAAAAGCTGCATTAATAAAACTTTTATAAAAAACTACCAAAAATTAAATTCAACAACTGTTTTTGGTAGTCGTCTTTTTTGTACGCTCAATAAAATATACAAAAGAAGAACATATCAGTTTCCAAAAATTGTATGATTAAAAAAGAACTTACATAAAAGCTTCAATGAAAATCCGAAAAAATAATACAATAACGAACACAAAATATTATTTTTTAAATACCACCCAATTGCCCAATAGCCAGCTGAAACTACAATAAAATAAAACCCGACACATACGACAAAACTTTTACACATCGCCACTCCAAACTTATGGTCATAACTACAAGCCCAATGGCCCGTTAACCGAACGTTTTAAACCACGATAATGGGGACCAAAACGGTCCCATAATAGTTCCAAATGGGGTCGAAAATAGTTGCAAAATAGAGAACCTTTACTGCCAATTTCTCCCATTAGAAGGAACTGTACCACAAATTGGTTACAATCAAAGAGAAAAAGTTCGGAACCATTGAGATATTGACATGCGTTAAATTTAAATTTATAATAACAATAAGTATGTCGTATCCGCCAATGGCATAATTGCCAAGAGCTTCGATCAATACTTAAGGAGGCTCTCGTTAGGCAGCTGGATCAAGGGCTTGATACAGAAAGTGGTACTCCTCTCTTTATAAACTGCTCGGCACGCTTATATTAGGTCTACTCAACAAAACTGTTGTATATGGATTTCTAACCTGAAATAAAACACAATTTGAAAAAAAACTGATTTCTAAAAAAGGAGGAAGTTCTAATAGTAATTTTTAACCGTCTTCAAAAAAGGAGGAGGTTGTCAATTCGACTGTTTTTTTTTTTGTGTTTGTTACCTCTTATCTCTGGTCTGGGTGAACCGATTTTGATGATTCTTTTTTTATTCGAAAGCAGGTGGTTGTCGTTTGGTCCCATAAAAAAATATCACGATCCGGCCAGTAGTTTTTGAGTTATCTTTAATAATGCGTATTAGATTGACTTCGTGTACGTTGATGATATAATTTTAGAGGTTGTCGAAGACAAATGAACAAAAAAAAACTTTTTTGCAAAAAATAAAACAGACTTCCAAAAAAAAAACTAAAAAGTGGAAAATAACTTTATTTCCGGAAGTCGGTGGCTTTTGTTGGTTTCGTTGAATTTTTTGGAAGTCGGTTTTATTTTTTGCAAAAAAGTTTTTTGTATTATTGTTTCACAATTTCTCTGACAATTGTGGGCTTTTCTTCCATGATTTGTTACTACGGTGAGCTCCCGATATTTTGACACTGTTGCAAGAGCCATGATTGCGGGATAAATGCAGAATGCGGTGATAAAAATTAAAACTATTACAATAATAACAAAAACAATAAAAATCATGGCATTGTGTTTGATTGAAACAACGTTTGTTCTCTTAGTTTGGCGGAATCCTACTAATATTATAAATGCGAATGTTTGTGAGAATGTATGGATAGATGGATGTTTGCAAATCTTTCCCGTCAAAACGACTGAACGGATCTTGACGAAATTTGGCACAGAGGTAGATTATAGTCTAAAATAACACATTGAACATTTTTTTTTCGATATTAAGCGGGCAAAGCCGCAGACGCCAGCTAGTGCTCCAAACGAGTGTGATACGTGACTTAGAAAAGTGTAACACCTAATAACACATCCCCGTAAGTTTACGAATACGAAACACTTAACAACGAATGCACGCTACCACGAAAAACTGAACACCGTAGCAATGTGATCTCGAATAACGAAATCTCTAATGTTCCCTTTTTCGAAACACTTAACAACGAATGTACGCTACCACTAAAAACTGAACACCGTAGCAATGTGATCTCGAATATCAAAACCTCTAAAAGTCATCGTAAAAAGTCTTTATTCATATAACAATCAACTAAACAGAGAAAATCAAACCAATCAACCAAATCAACAGTTTTTCCATGACAATACAAATAACCAAATCCAACATTAAATAAAAACTTAAAAAAAATCAGTTAACGTTTAAAATAGCACAAGTATCAAGACCATCTTAAAATGTGGTTAAGTCCATTGTTTCTTTTTTTTCCAAATGTTTTTTAATTTTTTCTTCCCTATTTTCTTTTTTCCTTGCTCTTTTAGTTTCTTGAAATTCCAGCGGTGATGCCATGATTCCACCTCATTTTGTGAAATAGGAACAGTGGTCCCTATTGAGCTATTTACAGACCAGATGTCATAGGAATATCTTGAATCGCCGCCTGTATAACCTGTGCCGGTCCATCCATACTATGCTTCGCTCGTTTTTGCAACCTAGCTCTCAATTCTAAGTCATCTATTGCTTCTGGTTCAGGACTGTGACAATGATTGTGGCTTTTTAAAGCCAGAAGAGATACCTGAGGCTTTTGAAATACTAAAAGAAAAGGTACTACCCAAGGATGCAGTAAAACTCACTGATTGGTTTTCCAAATATTATATGAATGGAACTTATAAGAAAAGGACTACTCAAAACCTCGATACATTACAGACAAACTTGCAAAAACAAAAAGTGCCTCCATTGTTTCCGCCTGAAGACGCAAGATATTCCTATGACATCTGGTCTGTAAATAGCTCAATAGGGACCACTGTTCCTATTTCACAAAATGAGGTGGAATCATGGCATCACCGCTGGAACCTCAAGAAACTAAAAGAGCAAGGAAAAAAGAAAATAGGGAAGAAAAGGTATAACTTTAGAATAGTGCTGCAGGAGGGGGGTGGTGGTAGTGGGGGGGAGGGCGGGGGGGGGTTGACCCCTCCCCCCTACTACCACTCCCATGACAAGGTAACTCACCGTTTCCGAGAAAAACGATCTTTTGTTAACTAACCTCAAAACACTCAAAAATTGCTTGAAAGGCCTCTACTTCTGGGTGGTTTAAAAAAAAATAACCACGAAGGAGGTGGCGGGGTCTGTTCGCTCGCTTCGCTCGCTCACTACGACCCCGCCACCTCCTTCTAACCTAAATCTATCCGAGTCGGGGTGCCCCCAAGTCTGTTGACGGGATAGTCGACTGCGGGTCCCCTACCTTCTGGGTGGTTTAAAAAAAAACAACCACGAAGGAGGTGGCGGGGTCTGTTCGCTCGCTTCGCTCGCTCACTACGACCCCGCCACCTCCTTCTAACCTAAATCTATCCGAGTCGGGGTGCCCCAAAGTCTGTTGACGGGGTAGTCGACTGCGGGTCCCCTACCTTCTGGGTGGTTTAAAAAAAAACCACGAAGGAGGTGGCGGGGTCTCGAAGAGAATCGGAATGAATGTTTCATCTATATAATAGTACTCTATGAATGAATGACAGTAACACAGTCACAAAATGTCACTTTTTTTTTCGTTTCGTTTTACCGATTTAGCACGATATTTTACACCACAAGCAATAATATTGTGACAGTTTGAGTTATCAACACCCATTTTCACGTTCCGTTTTCCCTTTTATCGGATTTAAGGTTAGAAACTTATTTCGTAAATTTCTCGAGAAATATGCATTACCTTGTGATAAGAGTGGTAGCGTTATAATCAGGGACTCAAGCCCTACCAGCTTTGACCCTTTCTAGAGCCCAAATCCTGCAGCATTAAACTAAAGTCAAGCCTTGTGCTATTTTAAACGTTAACTGATTTTTTTTTAAGTTTTTATTTAATGTTGGATTTGGTTATTTGTATTGTCATGGAAAAACTGTTGATTTGGTTGATTGGTTTGATTTTCTCTGTTTAGTTGATTGTTATATGAATAAAGACTTTTTACGATGACTTTTAGAGGTTTTGATATTCGAGATCACATTGCTACGGTGTTCAGTTTTTAGTGGTAGCGTACATTCGTTGTTAAGTGTTTCGAAAAAGGGAACATTAGAGATTTCGTTATTCGAGATCACATTGCTACGGTGTTCAGTTTTTCGTGGTAGCGTGCATTCGTTGTTAAGTGTTTCGTTTTCGTAAACTTACGGGGACGTGTTATTAGGTGTTACACTTTTCTAAGTCACGTATCACACTCGCTCCAAACAGACCCAAAAAGTCCTGCCAGATTAAAGAAGTTGAAATTCAATTTTCTCGCCCCCACACCTTGCTAGCGGTATACGATTAAGTTAGTGGTGCACTTGAGTTTAGCTCTCAGAGATTCGTTTTCAGGGTTGTGGGTTGTTCAAAACATATATCGCGGGCCTGGAACATAAAGGGAAAAAAGGAACATGGGTGAGTTTTAGTCAGTAAAATCTGACGGAAATCATCAAATAACTTCCCTCACTCTGGGCAGCCCCCGCTCCGCCCAGAGTGAGTGAAGTTATTTGATGATTTCCCATCCGAAAAAATGAAAAGGGTTTTGCTTTAGAGATAATTGTGATTTCTATTTTGTAGCTATGATAACATAATACCGGTTTTTGCGAAGATGGGTCGAGGTTGAGAAAAAACAAACGTGTCGCGACATTAGAAAGTGAGGATCGAATTGGTTATTACTCTCGTTGATCTTTTCGCAAGCGAGACTGCTGAACTTGAGGTCCCGGTATCGATTCCCCGATTGGCCAAAGTGTTGTTCGATTTTTCCATACAGAACGTGTAAGTAGCAGCCACGAAATTTGTGCCTGGTTGATGGCAATGGGCTCGCACCCTTTTATATAGGACTTCAACAAAACTGACGATATGTGAATGCACTATTAGAGACACCTCTACTTAACTCTTTGGGAATACAGGCGTGATGTTACGTTTGTTATTAATTTGACAGATAACGTACTGAAATACCTGTCAAAACCTGGTGACCGCATTCTGGTTCACTCGGTTTGACCGCAACTTTGATATTATATTGTCAATCTTCGTAGTAGTATGGCTACGATAGCTGCTGGCGTAGCCCATTTTCGTAGCACTGAGTGCTACGGCGTAGCAGTGGTGTATTGACCAGAGAATATTATACATAATATTTCTTGTGTATTATATTAATTTGCCTACCGGGTTGGCTTTGTGCTGCTTTATTAGGGTTTTTAATATATTTTACATTGCTATAGCACTATATATAGCCTAGTTGTGTGGCTTTCGGAATGCCAGGGCTTAGGTCATGAGTTTAAACCTAAGGCAAACTCTTCTGTTTGGGCCTGTGGACGGTGAGTAAAGGGTAGCTTACCGTCCGTCCGTCTATTGACGACAGGCCGTGTCTAAAAGAGATACCGTGGCCCGGGAACGTAAAGGGCAATAGAAGGAACATGGGTGGGTTTTAGCCAGTACAAGCCTGATACTCTCCCCCGCTCCGCCCAGAGCGGGCAAGTTTTTTTGATATTTTCCCAACCACAAAATAAGCTCTTCTGTTTTTTTTGGATTCATGTGCATATTGTACAAAAATATCTTTTGCTACGGCAAAGGAAAATATCGTGAGAAAACCAAATATGTCTAAGAGATATTTCTCAACATCATTTAAAGTCAAGTGAGAGGCCTATAGGCGGAAAAAAACTTTAATTACAAGATAATTCGTAGTTAAAAATTGTACTACTCAATTTTTTTTTTTTTGTTTACAGCGATTTAGATGAATTTTTTGACGTCCTATAATTGATTGCCCTTTTTGGGACTTGTACATATTTTAGTTAGTAAATTATCACTAAATTATTTTAGATTGTATATTTGTTTAATAAATGTTACTTGCTTAGTTTAATTTGTTCCTTGAAGGAAGAAATTAGACTGCAAAATCCTAATAACCCCCGATGTGTCACTACCCTCGATCCGAATCTCAAGCTCATGATTATGCACTGAACCAGTTTAACAAGAACTAGTTAAATTTAACTGGAGATTAGAGCTGCGCCAAACTTCGGCGCTAACTGTATATACGTTAACTTAGAAATATATTATTATAAACATGTGCAGTAAGTTACAGACTGAGAACTGAATATGTTGCTAATGTTTTTGTTCTATGGATGGTGCCTGATGGTAAATTCTACGTGCTTGTTTCTAAATTATTGTAAAACTAGCTGGTGCCCGCGGCTTCGCCTGCGTGATGATCGAAAGTATGCTATGTGTTATTCCAGACTATAATCTAACTCTGTGCCAAATATCATCTAGATCTGTGCAACTGTTTTGACGTTAAAGAGTAAAAAACATCCATACATCCATCCTCGCAAACATTGGCATTTATAATATTAGTAGGATTAAAAAATATTGTTCTATATATTATATAGAAAAGACTTTACAAAAGTGAACTTTACAAACAGTTTACGAAATTGGTCTAGTAGGTACCTACTACGAAAAAAATATGTTTAAAAAGACCACGAAAAAAAATATTTCATCTCGAAATTCTTAATTTCATCAGCAACAACCATAATTTTTTATATCTATAACAAAGGAAATTTCATAGACTAAAGACATATATCTAAAACTTTTAAAACACGGAACTGTAGTTTTTCAAATATTTAATTAAAACTGCAAAATAACTGACATTTTGGCGGACATGATATTCAAATAAAACTAAACGCCGAAATATTTTCGACCTTATTTCTATTCTTTTGATTTACTACTGTCGTATACTTGTGTCAGTCCACGCCCAGTCCGCAGCTAGCCTCACCTCCGCGAATATCTAAAGATTAGCTTCTTACCGCGCCTTAACAATATTTTTACGCCTTCATGGCAAAATATAGCGCTCATATGTATAAACCTTAGACCTATACGTAAATACCTATATTTCACAAAATATAGCGCTCATATGTTTAACCTTAGATCTTTACGTAAATACCCATATTTCACAAATTAAAATCTGGATCTGAGTCTGAACAATAATAATTTACCCGCATATTTTATAGTTCCAAAATTTCACAAATACGTCATCACTTATTTGACTGTTAAATTGTAATTGAATATATTTGAATTAGATCTTACCTCAACCACATAACCACATTTAAATAATTTCGAAATATTACAATTATTATTTCAGAGACTAACACTTGTATTTTTATTTTTTATATAAACTTTCAGCACGGTTGGGGCGGGAGATAAGCGATTGTGGGTTCGTTCCCAGCACGGAATTAATATTTATGTGACAAGACAGGTTCCGGTTTTGCCTGTTTATTGGTTTAGTTTAAATGTTTGTAAACGCATCCACAAAACAGAAGAAATTCCGCAAATAGGGTAATGCTTTTTAATATGAATATAAAAAATTAATTTTATTTATTTATTTAAAAAGAAATTCCGCATATAGGATAATGCTTTTAATATGAATATAAAAAAATAAATATTAATTTTATTTATTTATTTAAATATGTATGTACACACAGGAGTTAACACAGGAAAACATCATAAAAAACCTAGAGTACAAATGCACAGCTTATTTCAAAAGAAATTCGTACCAGCAGGCCTTTTTAGTTAATAATAAATCTATATTCGAAAAATCTTATAATATTTATAACGCGCAAATATTTCTGTCTGTCTGACTGTTTCGTTGTTGTCTGTTATGTTATTAGACTTTACGGCTGAATAGAATTGGATGCGAGGAGAACATTTGACTGTTTTCCCTGTAGAACTTTCTTGTGCAATAATTTCCGACCGCTGTCGCTTCTGAAACCGTAGGCTTTGCTAAAATTGTTATAGAAAAACATGGTATATTACCGAATTTCATTGGTATTTAGTGGAATATTTGAGTTTTTTCATTAACAAACCAAAACATGGCGTTTTAACTGTTTATTAAAATTTCAGGTTTAATCTCACTTCTGCGAACTTTTCCAGACAAAAAAATTAAATTCTATGATAATATTGGAATCAGTTCTACAAAATATTCCGTCGACATTACAGTACAGTACAGTTATTTTTTACGAACTAAAAACACCTATTTTTTAATCTGATAAAAGCCGTATAATAAATACGAACTCTGTAGATTTGTTTCAATAAAAATCGTTATGAAGAGAGTTGTTACTTCAATATTTAATGAAATACAAGCCGCGTTCCCGTAAAAGTTTTAATTTTCCGTGTTGGAAAGGGATGTTCCAGGAATCAGTATAAAATCGAATGGAAACGGGCTCAATTTTACACGGAATTGAATAGCCTTTTTCGTCGAAAAACTTTTGTTCAGTTTAATATATTATAACAAAGAATAACAAAGAAGGACCGCCACTTTAAACTAAAAATCAAAATTTTAATAATTTAAAATACCGGCACAAGATTGAAACTTGCCTGCTCAGAAAAAAAATAATAAATATCTTGGGACAACTCACACACGGCTATCTGATCCCAAGCTAAGCAGAGCTTGTGTTATGGTAACCAGACAACTGATATACATACTTATATAATTTATTAATACATACATATTATAGATAAATCACACCCAGACACAGAACAAACAATCATGCTCATCACACAAAGTTTGTCCTGGGTGGGAATCGAACCCACGACCTCCGGCTCAGCAGTCAGGGCCACTAACCACTAGACCAACAGGCCCGTCAAAAAGGTATAAAATGTATTACTTCATGCTCGGCAGCCACTATGGTGACCCGGCCGGTCGCTACCGACAAGTTAGTAAAAAAAGTCAACAAAACACACCCCTCCAGCACAACTTCAGAATAACCTCAACGCGAGCCAACTCCCGGCCACCGTAGATGCAGGTCTGTGGACGGTGAACAATGGGCAGCTCATCGTCTTTCCGTCTGTTGACAACAGGCCGTGTTGACGGTTTCGTTTTCCACGCGCGCTTCAAAGAGTTGTCAGCAAAGCAGAGGGTCCTGCAGGGCTTCTGCTTGCCGGGTTTGCAGGTGCGAAAGAAATACTGCAAAAGAAGGAACATAAATAGAGTTTAGTCAGTAAAAGTGACACTCCATCTCTCTCCGCCAATAGCGGAGGAAGTTGTTTAAAGATTTCCCAACCGAAAAATAAGAAAGTATAACCTTAAGGTCTATAAAAAGCTATCAACGATAACTACGAGATTATCTGCCCCTATCAAGCTTGCAATCTATTAAGGAAACATTTTTCAACTAGCTACAACAAAACGTTCACTTCTTCAATGCTTAGCGTAGAGTAAGATAGAAATGTTCGTTTAGCATTGCGCAGCGCATCTTAATCACGTTGACTGTACTACTTTATGTTCATTTGTGAACCGACTGTACTGCGTCTCAGAAGTAGAGAAGTAAAAAGTATATCTATACTGACAGTAAACAGCTTCGAATTTGAACTTGCAGGTTCGAAACCACGGACACGCCACAATGGTGGTGATAAGTCCTTTTTATGGGGGATCGCTGGAATACATTCGCATATTCATTTTCCTATATCTTTTTAGTAAAAACAGAAGTACGCACTTCTTTTTACGATCGATTTTACGACCTAGTTTACAATAGTACATTACTGCCGCGGTCTATAATGACTACTTTGCTGGTCGCGCTGATGATGGCCGACAGCGCAGCGTAGCGCAGCTCCAGGCCGACACAGCGCGGTCAGCGTGCAGCACTTGATGGACGAGCTGAGATAAAGGCCGAGACCGTAGGTCGAGGCCTTTACAGCAAGGGCTGCAATGATGGCCAAGCTGAAAGGCCTAGAGCGTAGCTAGGCTAGCTCGAGGCAATCATAGCGTGACCAGCGAAGCAGTCATTGTGGGCCAAGGTTTGTATAGTGCTTTACTCAAAAATGCAAGTACCTAATCTAAATAAAACCAGCAAGTAATTTAAATAAAAAATATATTAATTAACTAGAATTTTAATTAAAATGACAATTATGAAAAGTACAGTTACTAAAATTCAACACCGACTTTCCCGGTTTGATATTACTGATAGTTTGCGATAATTCTAATGCGGTGTTTGACTGCTGGATTATTTCTTCATTTATTACTTCATTTATTTCATATTTTTTTCTTTAGGTTCTTGATCAGATGTTGAAGCTTAAGTAAGACGTTGTTCGTTTTAAGTTTATACTTTGACCGATTTTTTGTGTAATTCTGTTTTTAAATCTTTTTTTTTTTACCTTTAGACGTACAAACAGCTGTGTTTTAAATAAAATCTTTTTGGAATTGATTTTTTAAAACGTTGAAACGTCAAAATAGCGGTCGGCAAAACATTGCCGGCCTGTTAGAGCGGCCAGCAAAACTTTGCCGGCCGCTCCTTGAAACAGACCGGCAAGGTCGACTTTGCTCAAACAAGGTTGTCAAAATAATGACAACATTACATGCATTTTTGAGTAAAATACGTTTACTCAAACCGACTCAAACCGACCTTGCCGTCCTGTTTCAAGGAGCGGCCGGCAAAGTTTTGCTGGCCGCTCTAACAGGCCGGCAATGTTTTGCCGACCGCTATTTTGACGTTTCAACGTTTTAAAAAATCAATTCCAAAAAGATTGTATTTAAAACACAGCTGTTTGTACGTCTAAAGGTAAAAAAAAAAGATTTAAATGAAGTAATAAATGAAGAAATAATCCAGCAGTCAAACACCACATTAGAATTATCGCAAACTAGCAGTAATATAAATACCGGGAAAGTCGGTGTTGAATTTTAGTAACTGTACTTTTCATAATTCTCATTTTAATTAAAATTCTAGTTAATTAATATATTTTTTATTTAAATTACTTGCTGGTTTTATTTAGATTAGGTACTTGCATTTTTGAGTAAAGCACTATACAAACCTTGGCCCACAATGACTGCTTCGCTGGTCACGCTATGATTGCCTCGAGCTAGCCTAGCTACGCTCTAGGCCTTTCAGCTTGGCCATCATTGCAGCCCTTGCTGTCCTCGCTGTAAAGGCCTCGACCTACGGTCTCGGCCTTTATCTCAGCTCGTCCATCAAGTGCTGCACGCTGACCGCGCTGTGTCGGCCTGGAGCTGCGCTACGCTGCGCTGTCGGCCATCATCAGCGCGACCAGCAAAGTAGTCATTATAGACCGCGGCAGTAATGTACTATTAATGCGGTTGACGATAGTCGAAGGAATGAAATGAAAAACTCAGAATCGGAAATCGCATCGCAGCAATCGTGTCGCAGTTTTGTGGATTAAGTTTAAGATCGTGTAGTTTATGGCCAAAGCGCTACCCTGCGAACATTTATTTGCAAAACGAACATTCGTTTGCGAGCAGCTTTTGGTGACTTTAATTAAATTATCGTGTTTACATTGGCTGGGTTGTTTCAAAACATTCGCAACAAATTAATGTTTCAACAACAAATTTTCGTACTGAGTAGATCCATATGAAACCTACTATGATATTCGAAACTTGTATAATTTCGAGTTTATCGTGACTTGTCTTAAAATCCGATTGAACTTCTTTGGTAAAAGGAAAGCATTGTCAAAATATTGACCTGGAAAAACTTGGCATGATTTCAAACGTACCAGTTGTGTGTTCGAAAAATTGTTCAAAATAGTTCTATGTATAAGTCTGAATTTCATAATTTGAGAACTTAATTGCTATCCAGTATTGGAATTGGTTTTAAAGTTCACAATATTTGAAAAAGTCTCAACGTTAATTTACCTAATAAAAACTTTTTACCAAAAAATTGAACCGACGAAAAGTGAAAAATAAAAAACCTTTCAGTCTTTTTTTTTAATTCTTTATTTAAAGAGCTTTATCAGACATGACTATGTCGCTCTATAGGAACATAACAACATGTAAACAAAGAACATCAATTCTTTACACATCTTATTTGAATCACTGTGCTTGTGACTGTCGCGCGTCGTCGCAAGCCAACTTCAACAATTGCATAAAGCAGTTTAGTGTTTTTGGACAGAGGATATACCAAAATACTATTACAAGATCCCACATTTCTTAAATTTATTCCTCCAAATGACACCCCGCATCTTTTAGTCTAGCTAAACTCCAAAGTTAAAGTATGAAATTCATTAATTTCAAGTCGGCGCCAAACAAACAAGATAATTAATAACGTAAAACGGGAAATATTGACAGCATGATTGATCGTCGATCATTGTTTGTTTGTTGGCGCCATTTTGTTATTTGAAATTTGAAAAAAAATGAAAAGCAAAGTCATTGCTGTGGTTTTTATCGTAAATGTCACACATTTTAATTCTGTATCTTTAACCAACCTGCGCCAGTGTTTCCTCCACCTGGATGCAGCGCAAAGCAAGACAAATACGTTTGTTTAGCTGCTTCCCAGAACTTAATCAGACAAACCGGGCGTTTAATATTCAGACAACTACAGCGGTGATGGAAATTTACTAGCCTCGGTTTGTTAACCAATGCTGTTGGAAAATCAAAGTTAGCTTTATGAAGTTAATATTTATGATGAAAAGCTATTTGGCATTCGTTTTGTGGTGGTCTGTGTTGGTTTTAAGATTTATGCAGTTCTATATAAATTGTTTACTATGTTTTGTAAGGATTAAAAAGCTCTAGAATAATATGTATTAAAACATCATTTGTGTTAATATGTGTTGGTAAATGGGATTTTACGTCGGCGAAAATTACGACCTTCCAAACGAACTTTCGTCTTTATGAAACTCATTATCAGCTGCTTAGCCTTATTCTCAATTATGGGAGAGTTCATATTCTACAATAGCTGGCGCTCGCGGCTTCGTTCGCGTTATGATCGAAAAAAAAAGAATCCTATGTGTTTTTCCAGACTATAATCTACCTCTGTGCCATATTTCATTTGCCAGGTTTCGAATGGCATCTGACACATGCCCAAGGCAAATAGAACGTCTCGGCTGACCCCAGAAAAGATGGACGAGCTGGTCAAAACCAACGAAGTGCTTCATATAAAATTAGCCCTGTTTCGAAAAAAACTGGAAATAATTTGGTACCTTTCAGCAGCTTTTTAGTAAATATCACTAAATGGATCCAGAAGCATAACAATTCGCTCAAGAGTTAGTTCCGAAGGTGGATCATATCGGAGATGACAGTTTATATTTAACATAGGCCTACATGAGCACTTATCGGGTACACGGTTCGGGTTGGAGGTAGTTGGTGGTTACTGTTTTAAAACCATTTGGTTTTACAATGAAGAGCTCGTGGCTAAATAATAGCAGCCGCTCGGGTCGATCTTTAGGTTAAGCCGCACTTGCCTAGGTTGGTCTGTGGATGGGTGACCACCCGTTACATACCGAGTTTCCTCCGTGCCTCGGAAAGCACGTTAAGCCGTTGGTCCCGGATGTCATTTTTAGATCTTTGACAGTCGTTACAGGTAGTCAGTGTCCCGAAAGTCTGACAACCAGTCTTACCAAGGGGTATCGTATTACCCAGTACTAACTGGGTTGTGGAGGTTAGATAGGCAGTCACTCCATATAAAATATGATATTCAGCTGCATCCGGTTAGACTGGAAGCCGACCCCAACATACTTGGGAAAAAGGCTAGGCAGATGATGGTTTTACAATGTTGTGGTTACAGCGTACTAAAGTATGAGAGGACAGCGTAGACCCGCCCATTTCTATAATATTCGACATTTTTAACACAGGAATTACAATCGGAGATAAGGTGTGTTCATGGTACAGCCTAACAGTTCTAACCACTCCCATAACACAATCCAAGAAAAACATCACAGCACACTATAGTTCCAACAAGACTTTGAAGATTTTACACTCATGTGTTATTATTACCCAATCCAATCAAAAACCAACATTCTCCTCACAAACATAAAGTTTACTTTCCATCCTCCGACTTAAATGTCGACTTTGATGAAATGTGGTAATATCTTGTATCGAACTATAAAACCGTATATCGTTTTGAGGGTCGGCAGAGATAGAAGTGGGATTGCATCGTATTCCAGTTTATGGGATTTAAACAGTATGGGCGGTATTAACTGGAACTATAACCAGTTTAGATGTGGGTAGAAGATTTTAATGGGACGAAAGGGTTTTATGTTGTATGTTTGCCGGTAATAAAATGAGCAGTTTATCCTTCATGTGTTTTAGGATTTATTTATATTCAATGAACTCCAACATTTTTGGGAGGTTTTTACAGATATTGAGTTTTTTTTTAAACGTTGTCCCACACTGCGTATTTCTCCTGTATCGTGGGTGCGTTTACAAACATTTAAACTCACATACACAAACAGCCAGATCCGGAACAACTATCTGTAGCCCATACAAATAATTGTTTGCGGGAATTGATCCCATGACACGCAGCGCAACAGTCAATTGCTCAGCCACTTCGCCAACCGTGCCGTCAAAAATCAAAGAGATATTTCCTGTAGTTTTAATAAATTGTTACCTTAAAAAATATAGCGTTTACTTCCATGTCTAATATTTATTTCCTTATTGATCGCGGTAAAAAAAAAAATGGACCTACGACTTGCGTTTGCCAATTTAGAAATCATTGCGATTTTTTAAAAAGCTGTGAAATCACCAGCCAACTGATAATGATAGTGGTCTTAGTCAAGAGTTTAAGTAAAAATAATTTACTACTAGCTTTTGCCCGCGGCTTCGCTCGCGTTTACCCTTCATATTTAGAGAAGTGGGGGTTAGAAAGAGACAAAAAGTAGCTTATGTCACTTTCCATCTCTTCAACTATCTCCACATTAAAAATCACGTCAAGTCGTCGCTCCGTTTTGCCAATCAAACAAACACACATACACTTCCACCTCCCTATTTCGCCCCCATTTCTCACTTAAAAAAAATTGCCTATGTCCGTCTCCAAAGTCCCAACTATCTCTGTACCAAAATTCATTAAAATCGGTTTAGCCATTAAGGCGTGAAGACGTAACAAACAAACAAACTCACTATCGCTTCTATAATATTACTAGCTTTTGCCCGCGGCTTCGCTCGCGTTAAATTCGGTATAACACAGTACCTGCTACCTGCAGTTTTTGCCCTTGCGCCTTATTGATTTGTAATAGCAACGCAAAGTTCCATCTTCCTCCCTCACATCCCACTTTAAAAAAAAATAGCCTATGTCCGTCTCTTGGTTCCCAACTATCTCTGTACCAAAATTGATCAAAATCGGTTTAGCCATTAAAACGTGAAGAGGTAACAAACAAACAAACAAACTCACTTTCGCTTTTATAATATTAGTAAGGATTAGTAAGGATACAATCATATTCTCTTTACCTTTTTTCTAAAACTATTCACGGAACAATAAAAGTAAAACCTATTGAAGCTCAACTATTAAAAAGCAGTTTTCTATACAAACGCGGAAAGCGAAAACTGTATCTAAAATTCCCTCAAAAGCCCGCTGCGACCAGTCGAGCGTGTGCCGACATCCTATACAGAGTGCAGCTGTAAACATTGACTGCGTTCAATTCAGCATGAAACTTGTATTTTAACACCCACTAAAACACGTCCGTCCTGTAGTGTCGCAATTCAAGTGAGGAAACTTTGTCATTGCGGCCGACGCGGAGGCGAGGGTGTTATAGAGCCGAGAACAGCATTTAAAAAAAATATGTATTATTAAGGGTCTCCAACAAAAGATAATTTAACTTAAATTGTGGACGACATTAGTATCACGTAGGTGCACTCCTTAACTAACAGGAGACCACAGCATGCACAATATAATTAACTATAAGCTAACAAAATAAACAATAATATTATAGAAATAAACAATTAAAAAGTTTATAATAATTCAATTTTGAAGCAGGTAATATTTGAAATTAAAATTAATAAAAAAATTAGCAAATTTAACAACGACAAACTCTCATGTGAATTAAACGGCGTTTTTCAATACACTTACGGATTAAATAAATATTAGAACAAAAAGTACTTTTGTCATTAATCATTTCGCATGACACAATTACACAACTACTAAATCAGAATCTACACTTCCATAAAATCGAGCCCCACAACCCACTAAACCCGACCACATAAAGACTACCCAAAACTTTATTCGAATATTAAATCCCGACTAAAATTCGCTACGCATAACCGACGTGGTCAGTCGCCCGTGTGTCGGGAGCCTATACAATAATCCTCTAGTTGTCTGTAAGCGCCAGTGATGCGATTCGCAAGCGATCGTGCGTTAAATCGCTATACGTGGCATGCATTTTGCGATTATCTCTGTCGTGTGTTTAAGGCCTATGTTGGATACATCGCGTGAAGTTTGCCAATTTGAGTTGTTAACTAATGAGGGTGAGGGTGTAAGGCTGTGTGCTACAATTCGATTGTGAATTAGGTGTTGATCGTCAAAATCCTTTGTACTGTAGTTTTGGTGAGAGCTACATGAGAATTAGCTCATGTTGTGGTGACACTAGATGAGTTGCCGGGGTTATTCGAAAGAGATACTGCGGCCCGGAACACATTGGGCAAAAGAACATGGATGGGTTTTAGACAGTAAAACTCTGACTCTACCTTCCGCTCCGCCCAGACCCTTCCCTCATTCGACACCCCCTTTCAAGGAAGGAGGTCTCCGATGAGACGAAGGTGAACTGAGAGAAGGATATAAAAAAAAAATATCTTGGGACAACTCACACACGGCTATCTGATCCCAAGCTAAGCAGAGCTTGTGTTATTGTAACCAGACAACTGATATACATACTTATATAATTTATTAATACATACATATAATAGATAAATCACACCCAGACACAGAACAAACAATCATGCTCATCACACAAAGTTTGTCCTGGGTGGGAATCGAACCCACGACCTCCGGCTCAGCAGTCAGGGCCACTAACCACTAGATCAACAGGCCCGTCAATATCTTCCTCTACTCTTTAAGAAAAAAACACACTAGGAATTTCTCCTGTATCATGGATGCATTTTTAAACATTTAATCTCACATACACAAACAGGCAGACCCGAAACATCTACCTCTAGCTCATTTAAATATGTGTTCCGAGCGGGGATCGAGCCCACAACGCGCAACGCAGTATTCAATCGCCCAGTCACTGCGCCAACTGTGCTGTCACCAATTACTTAGACAAAATAAACATAACAAACACAAGCTACATAATGTCGAGCCCTAGATCACCATGTTTACTTCACACTAAAAATGACTTTCCAAAACTTGACTACATCTCTTGGCCTATATACGTAAAGTGACCATACGTCTCGCTTTTGACGGAACAGTCCCGCTTTCAAGCTGTCTGTCCCGCTGTCCCTGGCGAGGGTAAAAATATAGAGAAAACGATAATGTTGTCCTTTTGATTAATCGTGTATTGAGCTTCATTCCTACTTGATATGAATAAAGTGATTTATTGAGCTAACAACCATTTTTTTAATTTATTATTATAGCTCTCCGTTTTATTTAAACACTAGCAAAATAACTAAAACTATCAACATTTTTTATTTTATGTAATTCCGGAGGCGTCTCGCTCTGATGAAAAAAATAAATGGTCACGTTAATATACGTCACAACATTCATAAACGACTAAAACAGAACGGAATCAAAACATCATTTGGGACGTGAGTAGAACGGAACATACGATAGTAAGTTAACATGCAGTCGCCCAAGTATAGGATTAGTGCCTCCTAGCCAAGTGCCTGTTAGAACTCCGCCAAAATGCCTACAACAGGGTTTGTAAACCTTTTGGCTATTGAGTGTAACAAAATAAATTTGGTTAGTTCGATGTGGCAGACCTGACTTGAACAGAGGAGCCTAACACATATTTTTTTTATTTTTTTTCTTATTTCAGTAAGTATGAGTAAAAAATGTGTGGAGTTTTTACATTGAAGGGGTTTGTGGGTCTCTGGAAGGTAAGCAATGGACCGTATTTGGACAGCGTTTGTGTTCTACACGTGGCTTGAAGAGATGTCAGCAAAGCAGAAGGGCCTGCCTAGGCCACTGCCTGCTGCCTACTGGGGTTGCAAGTTGTTCAAAAGCGATACCGCGGCCAAGAAGGAACATGGATGGGTTTTAGTCAGTTAAAGTCTGATACTCCCCCCTCCCCGCTCAGAGCGGGGGAAGTTATTTGATGATTTACCAAAAAAAAAGACGTGACTTGAAGAGAAATCAGTCTTGAATCGGATAGTGAAAGTAGGAATTTATTTGAAACCTATTTTTAGTTCTACGAAAGAAGTCTGTTAAATGAGACAAGAATGTAAACCGTACTGGTTCAATACCCAGATACAGGGACTTTTAAAATGAAAACACCCGTTATAACTTTGAGGATCAGCGTTATTACTCTAGTTATAGAAGCACAATATTACAGTTTGGTATATAGCAAACACATGACATTCTTGGCCGGACATCGCTGCTAGTCACTTGCGCTGACTAGCAGCGATGTCCGGCCAAGAATGCGCCGGGCATCGAGTTTATTATCACTCAAGTGCCCGCCGACTTCCCGCCATTTTACTTGTTTATGATTGGTCGATAACTGTCAAAGTCTGAAACAATCACAATGACATGAAGTAAGTACAACTACTCTTGATCATAAAAGTTCATATAAACGATTAGTCAACAAACATACATAATTAAAAACAGCTTAAATATTTATAACAAGAAACTTTGGGACGAAAAGAAGTAGACGTGTCAAAATTAAATGGAAATGTAATGTACACACGACGACATATCAACCTATACAAAACCAGTTTATGCTGATCTCTCAACAACGGATCGTACACCGTGGATTTCCCGTACGATGAGAGATCCGCATAAACTGGTTTTGTACAGGTTGATGTGTCGTCGTGTGTACGAGGATTGTAGCACGTTGTGTTTTTTTAGTTTACGACCTGGGACTTTATGATCCGCAGTTGTGGTTCGAGGGGGTCCCATATGTTTTTATCTATTTGATTGAGTTTTTTCATATTTTTTTCTTCTTAAGTAAATGGATAAATATCTCTTAACAATAAAAAATTAAAACTAGATAAGAATTAGTGTGAGATACCATCATACTAAAAAGGCTGAAATGACTTCTTTTTCATTCATAGACTTTTTTGCCACTGACTTCCAAAAATAAATAAATTTTTCATCTTTTTAGTGTTTTCTTAGAAGTCGGTTTTTTTGGAAAAAAAAGATTTAAACTGTAGTTAATCAGTTTACTGAAAAATCTCCATCTTTAGAACCTTTTGTCGTGCCAAACACCAGTCTCGACAAAATGTTTACCGTCTCTGGCTATACGAAGTCTTCCCGCACTTAAATTGCGCTTAAGTTTGGCGCCAGGATAAAGTTTAGTACTTAGCCTTTTTAATGATGGCTTCCTCTTTGCGTGGGAATAATGGATCACTACGGTGAAGTATTGCAATTCTACAAAATCGAGAAGGTTAATAAAGTTTGCCAACTTTGTAGTTAATTAACTTTGCAAATAATTATTTAATATCTTACTATCCTCTTTATAATATAACTAGATTTTGCCCGCGACTTCGCTCGCGTTAAATTCGGGGTAACACCGTTCCCCTTTCCTGATTTGCAGGTACCTGCTACCTGTAGTTTTTGCCCTTGCGCCTTTTTAATTGTAGTAGCAAAGCTAAGTTTTCCCTTTTCTTCCCTCTTTCTCCCTCATTTCTCACTTTAAAAAAAATTGCCTTTGTCGGTCTCCAGGGTCCCGACTATCTTTGTACTAAAATGCATCAAAATCGGTTTAGCCATTTAGGCGTGAAGACGTAACAAACAAACTCACTTTCGCTTTTATAATATTAGTAAGGATATATATGTATATATATAATATTATAAATGCGAATGTTTGTAAGGATGGATGTATAGATGTTTGTTACTCTTTCACGTGAAAACGGCTGAACGGATCTTGATGAAATTTTGCACAAAGGTAGATTATAGTCTGGAATAACACATAAGATAAGTGTTTTTTCGATCATAACGCAGGCGAAGCCGCGGGCGCCAGCTACTTAAATTATATACTGCCTCGACTCGACATCAATATTGACTGCCTCATTGTTCGAGTTGCAACTGCGACTGTGGAACATGAGGTTCAATTCCCAGCTCCGACATAGTGTTATTGAATTTTTCCATCGGGAATTTCTTAGTAGCAGTTACTAAGCCTGGAATTGTGCCCGGTTAATGGCAATAGGCTTGCGACTAAAACAAAACAAGCTCAATGTAGGTAGCAGGCAGCTCTGCCAAACCCTTCAGATATTAAAGGCGTGATGGTATGCTAACAAAACAAAACGAGAGAAGTGAGAGTTCGATATCTAACCTCCTTTGAAGTCCTAGTCAACACTCCATTGAATTCAAGTTCTGGTGTTCGGTCAATAGATCAAAAACAATATAACTATCGTTTACCTACCTACCAACTTAACTATGATTGGTGAGAACTGCAGCACCGGACTAACGGTCGGACGTCCGGATTGCAGCGAGATTGGGTCATGAATAAATTTACTAACACTCGTTTATGTGTCGGAACTGCAAACTGCATAGCGTTGATCGATGTAGGAATGTGGAGCGAGAACGAGGCCCTGGGGGCTCGTGAATGGGTGTTTGGAAAACATGTTCGAAATTGAAATGGTTCGGTAGATGCGGGTCTCTAGACGGTGAGCAATTGGTAGCTCATCTTTCGTCCATCTAGTGACGACATGCCGTGTCGACGACGCGCGCGCCTCACAGAGATGTCAGCAAAGCAGGGGGTCCTGCCAGAGCCACTGCCTACCGGGGTTGCGTGTTGTTGAAAGGAGATACTACGGCCCCGAAAAGAAAGGGCAAAAAAAGGAATTTGAATGGGTTTAAGTCAGTAAAACTCTGACACTGACTACTTCCCCCGCTTCGCACAGAACGGGCGAAATTATTTGATGATTTCCCATAAAAAAATACATAAAAATGTTTAGCCTACAACATACAAATATTTGTATGGCCCACAGGTAATTGTCTCGGGTCTGGTTATTTGTGTATGTGAGTTTAAATGTTTGTAAACGCACCCACGATACAGGGAAAATACCTAGAGTGGGCTAACCTTTAAATAAATATATATATACATAATGAATATGACTGTGACTTCAACGGGTCCACCCTTTATAGCAGAACTTTTTATGTCATAATTTTATTTTGCATAACAACGGATTACATAAACTTCATTTCGCAGAAAATTGTTTGGCAGACACTCATTTATCATACATTCAAAACTCATAATTTTGTAAGTCAGAATCATCTCTAGACATAAATATCATATCCATAATATTTAAAAAGCAGAAACATCATTTCGCAGAAAGTTCACAGTCAGAATCGTCTTTTGGCATATATTTCATATCGATATCATTAAACGGCAGAATTGTCATATCGCAGAAAGTTTATAGTTAGAATCATCTTTATCATTATTTGTTGTCATTTATTTTAATTATTTATTTCTTTAAAGTAATATCATTTATTTTAACTATTATTTAATTGAATTTGAAATAATGTCATTTAATTCTATAAGTAATTAATATCCTAATGTAAATAGTTCAGTTCCGGGTAAACTACTAAAAACAATCTCATTTTCTATTAATGCAAGTCGTTACTGGCGTAGGGGGTCACAGTTTTAACCTAACCTAACCTACGCATTATTTTTAATAAATTACCCTAATCTTAATAGTTCAGTCTCGGGTAACCTACTAAAAACAACGTCTTTTTTTCCTATATAATTCCAAAAATATCGTATTTTTGCCTTAATATGTTTTTGTATACAATTGTAACTCACTGTATCGGTTCACGCCAAAATATTGGAAACTCAAAATAAATAACAAAACATGGTAAATATCCCGTTATAACCGTTAATAATAATGTTATTGAGTTAAAGTTATTCTTAATTAAATTCTGCCATCTGCATAGTATGAAAAGTGAAATTATACCAAATACTCGTCGCTCTAAATGAACATTATGCTAAACGATATTATGCGAAATTTGAACTCTGCTAATCGTAATTATACTAAATGTAATTCTGCCATCTTAAAACTATGCAATTGTAAATTCTGAGTTTTAAACATTATGCCAAAAGATAATTATATCAAATATTTTTTATGCCTTTAAAATGTTCGTTTAAAGAAAAATATGCTAAGTGTGTTATGCCAAATAAATTTCGGAGCATCAAGATTCTGCCAGATAGAGGGAACCCGACTTCAACACCTAAATATCCTGATTTTTTGGGAGCCTTATTGGATCACTTTGTTGCGCCTGTCAAGACCCTGTATCTCGGGAATGCGTAAAGGTATCGACTTAAAATTAAAACCATATGTTCAATTTTGCGGTCCCTTAGAGCTGTGAAAACTGTGAGCCGTTTATATGCATTTTGTAATCATTCGCAGAGTGAATCAAAATCTATAATTCTCGTTGACATAATATCATAAAATGTAGCAAAAAGATGAGTACCCGTAAAGGAGGAAAAAAAGAAAAATGAAAATTTGTACATGCAACACCAAAAAAATGTGATAACAAATCTAATTGCAGTTGGTAAACTAACTGCGACGTATGTCGATATATGCCTCCAACAGTTTTCCACCAAAGTTAAATTTGTTAAAGGACAAACTTATACAGTTTATCTTTTCGTAAAAGCAATGTTTGATACTTTCATTAGCTACCTACAAGTTTGTACGGAACTCTCGGTACGCGAGTCTGTATTATTTTTTCTATATTTAGTTAGTTTATATTAAACTAACTTTTGCCCGCGGCTTCGCTCGCGTTAAATTCGGGGTAGCACAGTTCCCCTTTCCTGATTTGCAGGTACCTGCTACCTGAAGTTTTTTTTTGTGCCTGATTTATTGTAATAGCAAAGCTAAGTTTTCCCATTTCTTCCCTCTTTTTCCGTCATTTCTCCATTTTATTTAAAAAAAAACGCCTATATCCGTCTCCAGGGTGCCAACTATCTCTGTACATTAAAATCGGTTAAGCCATTTAGGCGTGAAGAGGTAATAAACAAACAAACTCACTTTCGCGTTTATAATATTATTAAGGACTAGCTGGCACCCGCTGCTTCCCCCACGTGAAGATAAAAAAGGGATCTTATGCGTTAATCCAGACTCTACCTCTGTGCCAAATTTTATCAAGATCCTTTCAGCCGTTTTGATGTGAAAGAGTAACAAACATCCATACATCTATCCATCTTCACAAACATTCGCGTTTATAATATTTTTTATATACATAAGTTTTTATTATGGCGAAATAAACAGGGTGTAAGCCCACCCTTCGCGAAGCCGTGAATCACGCATTAAAGTCTACGCAAAAAAATGCTGCGAAACGACTTTTTACTGAGAAGATAAATCTCGTTATACTGTTGAAATCAATGTAATGCCACGCAACCTATTGTGCTGATAGATGTATTGAATAGTACGGGGATAAGTATTTAGAGTAAAAAAAAAATATCCCCATAACTAAAAGGTTCCCAGGTAGAGCCTAGAACAAAAAAAATATTTCGCAATAAGGTTTGAATATTTCTCCTGCATCGTGGGTGCGTTTACAAACATTAAACTCACATACACGAACAGCCAGACCCGGAACAACTACCTGTAAGTCATACAAATATTGGTTCTGTGCGGGGATCAAACCCGCGACACGCAGCGCAACAGTCAATCGCTCAGCCAATGCCCCAACCATGCCGCCATGCTTTGTTACGGATACTTTTAAACCCTCTATTGTAATTTTCAAAAACCTAAAGAACTCTTTATATAAGCAGCAACACAAAACTTAATTTTGTTTTATATTTATAGTATTTTATATATCTATATAGTATAAATGAATAAATAATATTTTTTTTTTCTGTTTTACACCTACCACTGTTTGTCTCTGCATCACCCAAAGGTTGACCGGTAGAAAATGCCTATGGCATTAAGTCCGCCTCTGTACTTTGTGCTTGAAGTGTTAAATAAATAAATAAATAAATAAAACTGCTGAAATATAAACATCGGTAACGTTTCGGACACGACACAGTACGTTCGTGTCCAAACTCAATTTCCCGTGACTCCGGCTTGCCCCACCGGATTTATAAGTTTGTTTTTTACGCGTTAACTCCTAAACTGATTTGGAAGTTTCTACCGGTTTCGCCTTCTACCCTATATTGGTTTTGTCTTGAAGTTTTTTGCCTCTGACCTTTACGTCGTTTCAGGAAATGCGGTGAATAGAGGTGTGTTAGTTAAACTGTCGGTAGGGCTTTTTCGGTAAAAAAACTTTTTAATTTACAAATTTCTCAAACTAAAGTAAGGTTTTTTTGTATAGCAGAGGGGTCTGCCAGGGCCAACGCCTGCCATGGTTGCTGGTTGTTCGAAAGAGATACCGCGGCCTCGGAACATAAAGGGCAATGGAAGGAACATGGGTGGGTTTTAGTCAGTACAAGTGTGACACTCCCCCCCCGCTCCGCCCAGAGCGGGGGCAGTTATTTGATGATAATATCCTACCCCAAAAAAAAGGTTTTTTGTATTAATACTCAATTTTAACTAGAGCCGGCGCCCTCCATTAAGCTCATCGTTGGATATAGCTTAATTATGGCAATCTGTGCGCATTTTATTTAATTTTGTGTTTAATAAAGATTAAAAATAAGTTTTTTGTATGAAAATTAATTAAGTTTGAAAAACTGAAGAAAATCGGTTCGTTTCCTGCTTTGATTAATTTGTGCATTCAACTGTTCGTGCTTTTTTTGTGAAGAAACAATGGTCTGGTAGGTCACTCCAATTTTCAATTCAGGAAATAATAAGCTTAATAAATGAAATTAATAAATGAGCGAAAAAAGGGCGTTACTGGATAAACATTCAGGTGTCATGTTGGGCATCTTATTGCAGAAGAATGAGGTTAATGAGTGGAAAGTTGCGAGTATTAACTGTGCATAAAATATAATTATCATCTTATACAAAATCCATACATGGATTTTGTGAAAAACGATATGACATAAAATAACAGTGTACCTAATTTTAATCCTATGCATTTTAATTTAATTTTTAAAACTTAATTTGTACATGATATTTTTTAATTTTTCTGACACAATTTTGTACTCTCTAATGCACCCTTGATACAGGAGAAGCCAACGCTTTTAAAAAAAAAAACATAAGTAGTGGTGCCGAGTGTTTTTAACTGCTGCTCAGCTCCTTAGTGTTGCAGCATGATTCTAAATAGTCTATTAACTTCAGGAAAGAATTTCAAGTTAATCAGGCCAAAGTATCGCGTTCTCTCACACAAACTATGCCACCCCGGTTTACCCGCTTTTGTAATTCTTAATTATTATTTTCCATTTTCTTAAAATTTTGTTTTCATGTAATTTTGTTTTTTTTTTACATTTTTTTGTCGATTGGTAATCATCATATAACTTCACGAGAGTGTCAGATTTGTACTTACTTAAACCCACCCATGTTCCTTCCGTGACTGCCCTTTACGTTCCGGGGCCGCGGTATCTCTTTGGAACAACCCGCAACCCCGGGTTTTTGTTAACCTTAACACTTGAAATATGCTAGTGCTGTTCACACCTGTAAGTGACTAATTCACTCCAGATTCTATGTGTGATTATTACCCCTAAAAATGTATGAGTGAATAAGTCGCTGGAATACCATAATTGAATAAAATAAATAGATGCTCTCAAAGCTAAAATACTAGTCAAACTATTCTAACAACCAAGTTATCTTTAACACAGGTGAAAAACAAGTCCAGGAAATGGGCAGTATATCCTGAAAACGTTGGACCAGTGAGCTATGACCGTGGATAATGGACATACTGGCTTTATTTGTGGACTGTCGCCAAGTTTTAAAGACACCAGTAAGCATATTGTAAGTTTCTGACTATGTAAGAGATAGTTATAGCCATTTGTGAATGGATTTTATGGGCTTAGGCTACTTTAAAATATTAAATTAAAGTAGACATTTTTGGAACGAAGTTCCTTATCGCACGTTGCGAAAGGGGGCTAGACGGAAAAAATTAAGACCAAAAGTTGTACCGACACTTTTTGCTATCTCTGTCTGTCTCTCTCTCTCTTTCTTAGAAAGCAAGCCAGTTATGATCGTTTCGTCTTTCTATTTCGCATCGAACAGTGTGGTGTCGCGACGATTATTTTTGTTGAGTGTATACAGGTTTTTTGTACATAATAAATAATAACTTCGTTCCATCCGGGTGTCCCTTGACACCTATCAAGTTTTTTTTATTTTTCAACATTTTATTTTAGACTTTTAGGATTCCATAACTCAAAAGGATAAAAAGAGATCCAATAAGGGTTCCGCCCTTATTAGATCACTTTTTTTCTGTTCGTTAAGACCCTTTATCTCGGAAACGCGCATAGATGGTATCGAGTTGAAATTAAAACCTTATAATTAAAATCTGTCCTTTTGTGCTGTGAAAAAATCAATCAAAACATGTCGACAAAATCGCGTGCCAACTCAATAATATGATAGTAGAACATTATTCTTACCGAACGCTTTGATTAAAATGTTGTCTTTCTATCTTCGATTCGATTAAAAAATAATGATTTAATTTAGTTTCAAACATGAACATCGTTCTAGAAACCATAACTCTTAACCCTAAAACTTACATCTTAATCCCGAAATCGTCAGCATTCGAATAAGCAACAGCATAAAGTGTCGACTTAACCGTCACAATCTTCATAAACCGTGGCGGCATCCAGAAAGAAATCTTTTAGCGGCCGTAAAAAAATGATGTCGTCAAAATAAACGGTTGGTCTTGCCAATTACAACGAGTGAAGAAAATTGATGGATGTGCCAATTGTAGATGGGTAAGGTAAGGTGGTAATTATTGTAAAAATCAATGCGGCAAACAAATGCACTGTCAGTTGCTGCACACATAAAAAGAAAGAAAGAAAAATATTTATCAGTCGCAATTACTTTTGTTAGTGATTAATTTTAGTAATTGTTAGTGGTAAGTTATCAATGTGATTTTTGATTACATTGAACATACAAAGCGTCACGAATATCTATAAATATATAAGGAAAACAAAAAAAGGTTGAACGCCTTTTTTTTTTTTCGGGTGGGAAATCATCCAATGACTTCCCCCGCTCTGGGCGGAGTGGGGGGGCATGTCAGACTTGTACTGACTAAAACCCACCCATGTTCCTTCTATTGCCCTTTACGTTCCGGGGCCGTGGTATCTCTTTCGAACAACCCGCAACCCCGGCAGGCGGAGGCCCTGGCAAGCCCCTCTGCTTTGCTGACTCTCTTTGAGGCGCGCGTGAAACACGAACGTGCCGTCGACACGGCCTGTCGTCAATAGACGGACGGACGGTGAGCTACCCATTGCTCACCGTCCACAGGCCCGCATCTACGGTGGCCGGGAGTAGTCTCGCGGCGCCCGGCGCCCTGGGCGTCTCCCGCGGCGGCTGGGTTGGGCAGATGTTCTCTCCCTCAAACGCCCGTTCACCTCCTTTGCTAGCATTACTGCTTCGCAGAAGGTGGTGACCGCTTAGGTTGAACGCCTTACATCTTGTTTTTTGTTCAATATAACATTCCAGTCTGCAGAGACACTCATTCAGTTCCATATTTTGTAAACTTTAAAGCATTTATGTGATAAAATTAAAAGGTTTCGGAGCACAGTGCCAAAACACAAAATTGGTTTTTGATATGCATAAGTAGGCAGTGCTCCAAATGATGGCCAACGTTGTTGAGTTTTTGGTTAAATTTTACTTAGGAGAGTGTTGAGACCAGAAAAGCAATACGACTACAGTACTTTCACAAGTTATTATGCCTTGTGACTGGGACTGTAGCTTCATATTTTTGTGCTTGACATACAACATTTCCTGTAATGGTATAATTGAAAAAATGTATATTTAGAGTTTTATTAAATATAGTTAGTTATGTAAGACCATAAGGAAAGAAGACTTTTTTTGTTTAAGTTTTTATAATTAGGTACTTGAAAATTTATAAATTTGATGTAAATTGTGTTTTTTATTAGTTGGTAGTTTCATTGTCGCATTAGATTAAGGCCTGTAAGAATAGTTGTAAGGAGGATAAATATCAGTATAGTAGAATCCATAATTTGTAAGTGAATTAGTAACACAATATGCTTATATACTATGTTGGTGTTATTAGTACTACTTAATTACATGAACCTATAGCTAATTTCACCCAGTGCCTTTGAATGGGGCAGTCGGGCCTACCAGCAATCATTTTCAGGATGCTGTTACGAGTGTTACGCAAGCTTTGCAGTAAGGAAGCCGCTTTAAGCCATCCGTGTGAGCCGCAGCAAACATTCCTGTCGCACTAAAACAATAAATAAATAATTTTAGTTTGAGTTTAAACAGTCGAAACATGTATAATACCGGTATTCAGTTAACCTGATACAGCAAAAAACTTACTGGAAGCCGCCCCAAGCTAAATGAAAAAATACTAAAAAGAAAGGAGATGTTCCAGAAATGTATGGAGCTTGGGCCAGCTCTATATACACCTAATGTAAATATCACTATACAGTATAGTTAACGTTTTTTGTGTTAATTTCCTATATTTTGGCTTCGTTTTTATGTGAATCCAATTTAACTCAGTCAAGGAGAGCAACACAACTACTAGTAAATATGGTGGTCAGCAATAAACGAAATGTGATTTTGACAATGACATTTGATTGATGGGTTGTGTGATTGTGTGTCACCTTATAACTGCGAGAAAAAACAATACACGAATTCCGAACATACTACTGCGTCTACATATCTTGTAATACCTATTATTGCAGCTAGATTATTTACTTGGTTTGGACGCTACTTTGTTTTTACAACACAACTAACTCAACACTCACGAACACGATGATTCAAAGTTAAATGTAAACACAACTTAGAACTGTCAAAGTCAATCAAACGTCATAACCACTGTCATGGCTACCTTAAAAAAGGGTTATCTCACTAAAAAACTTTTCAAAATTAATTATTTACACCTGTACTTTTATTCTAACTAATTTAATTGTATTTTTATGAGAATCTATTATTTTTTTCCTTTTTATCTATGCAGGGTACATATTCCTAGCCCAAAATCGAACATCTCCTTTAACTGCCTTGTTAAGCGGCTGACCGCAAGTGCGACTGCTAAACATGATGATGCTATTGGGTTTTTCCATCAGAAGTTTCCCAATACCAGCTACAGAGCCCCTATCATATGGGATTTACAACATAACGGGCTAAATATAGGTCTACTATTAGATACACATATGCCTAACATTGTCTGGCAGTTTGATTACTCTATGCGGCCTACATACAATGTTCTTTTTTGGTATTTTCCATCGTGACGTTGAGCTAGAAGAAAGAAAGAAAGCCTTACCTGGTTTTTTTTTAAAGAAGAAAAAACCTACCTGCAAAGTAAACATCATTTATCATCATTAACTATACGAGAAATACAGACACGATTGTTAAGTAAAATAAGATACTTAATCCTACTAATATTATAAATGTGAATGTTTGTGAGGATAGATGGATAGATTTATGGATGTTTGGTACTCCTCACGTCAAAACGGCTCAACGGATCTTGATGAAATTTGGCAAAGAGGTAGATTATAGTCTGGAATAACACATAGATTTTTTTTTTATATCGCGCGGCCAAACCCGCGGTCGCCAGCTAGTGATAAATAGTTTGATTCTACTGTGTCGAAAAAAAAATAGCATCCTTGAACAGATCTCCAATATTTCTATAATCCAACCCCGGCGACCGTTAATGTACAAAATCTCCACCGAAGCATAACTTTATTACAAGCTTGAGACCGTAAAAATAATGAAAACAAGCGTAAAATACTATTTATTGCTGCAAAATCATATCGTAGAAAATTGTGTTAAGATATAAAATCCAGTGGGATGGTTCGTACGGCTGTTATATTGGTACTTGTTAAGTTAGTTTACTGAAGGTCAAGTCTCTAGTGGTAAATGTTATAGGGATGAAGTTAGGAAATGTTATTTAGTTTTGAATTTACAGTGACAAGCATAATAAGCCTGTAATCCTTGAACGGTTTGGCTGATGTTTATCTAATAATACATCCATATTTCTCCAGTTATAGTATACTAGCTTTCGCCAGCGACTTCGTCCGCGTGGCATAGTTGCACTAGAAATTTCTTCTGTATGGTGGGTGCGTTTACAATTTAAAATCACATATACAATCAGCCAGACCCGGAACAACTTTGTTTTTTTCGCCCTATGTCAGTCTATAATTCAGTACTGTATTACTTCATGGGGTGGCACCAAAAACTAACTTGGTTCCTCTTGATAGAGCTCAAAGAGCAATTTTTTTGTTATATTATTATTCCTTATTTCACAGTAGCAACCCGAAGTTTGGAAGTTGGTGGTAAGTTATCCCCGTGCCTCGGAAAGCCGTTGGTCCTGCGCCTGATCTCTCTTCAGTCGTGTCAGATTGCCGTCCCAACGAACGGTCTAAGAGAGCGAGAGAACAGAGAGTGCACCTGTGCCTGCGCTTTTTTTTAATAAACGTTGACCCACACTAGGAATTTTTCCTGTATCGTGGGTGCGTTTACAAACATTCAATCTCACAAACACAAACAGCCAGACCGACTATCTGTAGGCCATACAAATATTTGTTCCGTGCGAGGATCGAACCCGCGACACGCACCACAGCAGTCAGCTCAGCCACTGCGCCAACCGTGTCGTCATACACTTGTGCATTATAATATCTGTCACCCAGATGGCTAATCGCCGCTAAGACTGGCCACCGTGATTGAAAACAGCCAGGAGGACTACATTTAAATGATAAAATATTTCTTCAATATAGCAAAAAAAAGCGATTTACTTGTAGCTATTGTTTTTATACGAAACGTGGGTGGATTTAAGAGTAACCAAAGAAAGAACCGGACGTCGAACCTGATCACCAAATTAAGCCCCGGACATACAAATATCGATTCTGACCTACCGCCCACGAAATAATCTACCTCTAATGAAAATACCGTAAAAACAATTACTTAATTTCGCACGGCATCCTAACTCACAACACAATACCATTCTTTTTCCTGCTGCAAATGACGTAAAAGCGATGGGGCCGACCTTCACAGCTTGGCCACGAAACACGCATCTTACGACAACGATTGTGGAGAAAAAAAAAATTGAGAAATCTTTTGTCATCACGGTACGACTTGAGGTTAAACGTAGACGTGATTGAAGCAATGACGCGTCCTGCCGGGGTTGCGTGTTGTTGAAAGAGATACCGTGGCCCTGAAACATAAAGTGTAAAAGAAGGAACATGGGTAGGTTTTAGTCAGTAAAAATTTGACACTCCTCCCCGCTTCCCACAGAGCTGGGGAAATTATTTAAAGATTTACCATCTCAAAAAAAGGGTATAGTATTCTCATCTAAGTATAAGAATAAAGAAAACATCCTATAAATTCAGGCTGGTTTGCAAGTTATTTGATTTTATTGTTTCTTTTTTATTTTGTTTAAATAAATTCGTTTTCTTTCTTTCATTTTTCTTTCATCGGTTTATCGATTAGCGGGCAGCGAGTACAGCTTAGCAACTAGAAACGAGATGGCGAGCACCGAGCAACGACTTCGCGACGACGACGTCCATTTTTTAATTGATTGTCTTGCCTTTGTGAAAACCAAAAGTCTCTCAACGTCATTCGAGTAGTCTTTGACTCGGTGACTTTAGACCACTATCTGAAAAGTCACCGATTAAGGATTTATTTATACATATATTTCTATTTCTTTTACGGAACATACAATATTTTGTACAAGTACGTTTAATGAGCCAAATAAATCGAATGTATCTTTTTTTTTCTTATGTGATATCATTAACTGACTCCTCCTCGGAAGAATGTCAGATTGACTAAAACCCATCCATATTCCTCCTTTAGTCCTTTGTGTTCCGAAGCCTCGGTATATCTTTCGAACAATCCCGCAGCTCTGGAAGGTATTTGCTCCTTCGATAGCATCTGGAATTCGGCTCAAATAAACGGTGTCAATGTCCCCCTTTTTTGGGCAATCTTGTTCGGTTTCATGGTTGGCCTTTATTCAAACTACTCTTGTAATAAATGCATCAGAAGGGTTACCATGACATAGCAGTTCTGATTCCTGTGTGAGAAAGAGATGGTGCTAGACACCCTGTATAGCTCTGTTTCTTTCCCTCAGTGGAATAAGTTCTGTTTTAAGACATCATAGTAGGGTAGCAGGTGTCAGAATTCGACTAAAATCTTTCGAACGCCCGAATATGGGCTAACGACCAAGTTTAAATGAGCCTTTGCCTTAAAAAACAAGTTAAGCGCGCGCGATTCCCACATCGCTAGCGACATCGCGTCGTTGCGTCATCGCCCGAGGCTGTGCACAGGACCTCAGTATATTAATTATGAAGAGACAAAGTTTTCGCCCCAACATAATTAAATCTGAATAATCATAACAATGAAAACACATTTTCCGGTACAATTGTTTTAAAGTGATATTTGAATGCACATTGTAATGCTTTTAGTTTTGAAACGGTAAGGTAGAAACTTTGTAAAACGCCGAGGTTAGGATTTAACTTTATGACACTGTTTATTAAACCTGAGAACGGAGGCAAGCTGATCTATTTTCAGCTTTCCATCAACTGTCTCACCACTCGAAGAAATTGGTTACAGTGCAATCGCTGACCAAGTAGTCAATTACCTGGTCATTCAAAGTGGTGGGGTTTTTCCATCAGAAATTTCGCATTAGCAGCCATGAGTCCGGATTTTTGACCGGTTGAGGGCAATAAGTTCGTTCTCTACTATATACGTTTAATATATACTATTGTTAGTTGCACGTCTGTCTAACCATTTGGGGATCGTAGTAGTAGTGATGTTATGTTATGTTTCACAACAAAAGAAATTCTCCTGACTGCTATAATAACTTCTACTGCATACAGGGTGTGAACCAACCCCATTTGCGAAGCCGTCAACCAAGCATTCAGTGCATCTAACTAAGTAACTCTACGTTTTTTTTTTTGGGTAGTAATATTACGTTTTGCCGTAGAACTTAATGTGGCGCCATTAAAACATTGTGTTGAAGGATCCGTGGAATAGCAAGAGGGCTAGGGAGGGTGGACGGAAACGCCCGGGTGTCACCATTGTGACGATGGCTCGGAGGACACGGTGGAGCACACAGTGGCGGTCTGCCCAGCTTGGGTGGAGCACCGCCGTGCCCTCGTAGAGGCGATCAGTGGCGGCGATCTCTCGCGTCCGGCCCTGGTTCAGTCCATGGTCCGGAGCGAGAGGGAATGGGAAGCGGTCACCTTCTTCTAACGAAGAAAGTGGCCGGGCGTTTGAGGGAGAGAAACTCAAACCAACCCAGCCGCCGTGGGAGACGCCCCGAGCATCGGGCGCCGCGAGACGACTCCCGGCCACCGTAGATGCGGGCCTGTGGACGGTGAGTAATGGGTAGCTCACCGTCCGTCCGTCTATTGACGACAGGCCGTGTCGACGGCGCGTTAGTGTCCCACGCGCGCCTCAAAGGGATGTCAGCAAAGCAGAGGGGCCTGCCAGGGCCACCGCCTGCCGGGGTTACGGGTTGGTTGTAAGAGATACCGCGGCCCCGGAACATAAAAGGCAGTAAAAGGAACATGGGTAGGTTTTAGTCAGTACAAGTCTGACACTCCTCCCCGCTCCGCCCAGAGCGGGGGAAGTTTTTTGATGATTTCCCATGCGCAAAAATAAAAAACAAAAAAGGGAGATAGGGTGGTTAAATTATAACATTAAAAAAATGAATTCAGATAAAAAAGGGCGAAACTACAGATAGCAGGTACCTGCAAATCAGGAAAGGGGAACTGTGTTACCCCGAATTTAACGCGAGTGAAGCCGCTGGCAAAAGCTAGTTATAAATAAATTCTGCCTACCCTTTCGAGAAAACAGTCATGATGTCATATTAAGCTTTCCAACACCATTGCCAACTAATTAGCCTCTATTTATTCAAGCCTCGCCTAATATCCATAAACAAAACAAGCTGTTAGGAGCACAATTATGTCGTTATTCAATACCATGCATGCTAAGATGCTCTGATTACCTGGATCGCATGATGCATGGCTAGATTTGCTGGCTTCTGATATACGGTGTGCTGGCTTTTACATATTCAATTTTAGGTGTCGTGAATTTATAGTGGGACTTGTGTGCTTGCTGTTTTAGAATGCGGCAATACTGCTTGGCCGGAATAGGTGTAAAGTTATGAAATACGGTAAAGGTTTAATTAAATTATTCAAACTATTAAAATCCTTACTAATATTATAAAAGCGAAAGTGAGTTATATGGCTAACATGGCTAAACTGATTTTGATGTATTTTTCTACAGAGATAGTTGGGACCCTGGAGACGGACACAGACTAACTTTTTTTTTAAGTTAGAAATGAGGGAGAAAGAGAGAAGAAAAGCGAAAACATAGCTTTGCTATTACAATAAGGGAAATAATAATGCGATCTGTGTACTATTATTCTAATTAACCAGCGTTATAATGAATTACCGACAAAAAACCCAAAAAATAAACAAAAAAAATTTCCAATTTAACAACAAAATAAGAGCATGTTCAAATTACTATTTGTCCTAAAAAAAAATGGATCTTCGAATAACAAAACTAAACTTCTGGATAGAATACTGAACCTGCGACAAAATTACTAAGTTACCGACAATAGAGGTTTTGTCAAAATAATCACATTTTTACAATTTGCATGAACTGTTTTAATTTCTATAGTTGGTAATAAAATTATTTTTTTAACTCTCAATAATGATGAAAATACTTCAACTGTTTGGTAAAAATACTTGAATTATATCCTCATTATGGTTAACACCACGACTCAGAGTACCCCGACTCGGATAGGTTAGGTTAGAAGGCTAAGGCGGGAGCGAAGCGGAGCGGAGCTCCTGCCTTAGCCTTCGTGGTTATTTTTTTTTAAACCACCCGGAAATAGGAGCCCCACGATGCGGGGCTCCGTCAACCTATCTTAGCGCAGGTGGTAATCATTTGTAAATATTAGAGATGTATTATCAGTAACTCTTTGGGACTTAGGTATATTTGAGACAGGTACCAATATCGAAGCATACCTGTGGTAACTAAAATTCATGATATATGATGCAAGTAAAAATTATTGTTACAAGTACATTTTTATATTTTTTATAAGTTTCTGTATAACTCAGAATAATATTTTCAGTATAATGTTACAGTTAAATTAGCACCACAGTCTATGAAATATAAAAGGTAATTTATGAATTAATAGTAGGCAAGTAAAGATAAAAATTACAAAGCATAGTTTTCAGTAGAACGTAATTTATGCTGGTAGAAAAGTATTATAGCAATAAACAATTTATGTTTTGTTTTCGAAGATATCAGTATCTCATTCGGTCGTCCGACAAAAGTAGTCGGAAAGTTAGTATTTTAGGCAGTACATTAAATATTTTGAGACAATTCTTCTTTTACTGTCGGAGCGTTAATTACTACCCTTACAATAAATAAGGCGTTAGGGCAAAAACTACAGGTAACAGGTACCTGCAAATCAGGAAAGGGGAAGTGTTACCCCGAATTAAACGCGAACGAAGCCGCGGGCAAAAGCTAGTTATATATAATGATGTAAAGTCCCATCCGGGTAAATATGAATGAACTAATCATATATTCGGGTTCCGTGCCTCAAAAGGAAAAAACGGAACCCTAATTGGATCACTTTGTTGTACGTCTGTCTGTCTGTCAAGCCCCTTTACCTCGGAAACGCGAAAACTACATATTCAACTCTCTAGTCCCCTTGTAATGTTAAAAATCAACCATCTAAGTCTAAGCAATCAAAATAAATGGCTGTTTATGCGGAACCGCTGATGCGCTAGTTTGACTCGTTCTTGACCGATTTCTGTTTGGGGGTACGTATTGCAGCCTTTCGGGATTTTGCAATGATAAATTTTCAATACTTTTTTTTTGGGGGGGGTGGGAAATCATCTAATAACTTCCCCCGCTCTGGGGAGCGGCAGCGGGGGGGAGTGTCAGACTTGTACTGACTAAAACCCACCCATGTTCCTTCTATTGCCCTTTACGTTCCGGGGCCGCGGTATCTCTTTCGAAGAACCCGCAACCCCGGCAGGAAGTTTCAACACTTTGATATAAGATTTGTAGAGTGTTTGTTGGCACAAGTTAATATATACCTGTCATAACTCTGGTTTCTACCAGCCATCGTATTGAAGCTACCTCTTTCAAAGGCGTACCTGCTCCGTCAATTTCCTACATAGGAAGGGATCTCTCGTTTAGGCATAGGTAAGAGGATTTAGACTAGAGTACTCAAACCTAATGAATAAAAGTTAAGTTTCACTCAAGTACTAAGTTGATTCTTTTATTTATAAGGGTGGGCGTAGCTCATGTGAAGGTTTTATTTAATTCAATAGTGGAGGCATGTCGAATTGAGAACCTTCTCCTTTTTTACGTCGGTTAAAAATAACTACATTAAAATCTGGCGAGCATGGTTACTTATCTCATGTGAAGGCTTTATTTAATTCAATAGTGGAGGCATGTCGAATTGAGAACCTTCTCCTTTTTTTCGTCGGTTAAAAATAACTACATATAAAATCTGGCGAGCATGGTTACTTATCTCTTTCATTGACTGTACTCCTCTAATAATGTAGAAAAACTCTGAAAATAAACACGTCCTTGACACACTAAGCGGCCTATTTTGAAACCTAAAATAAAACACCCCATTTTGCTAATAAGCCACATTTCACGCCTCACAATGACTTCCATATACAGAGAGCCTATCAAAATAAAACTTTCAGAGCCCCAAAACACAATTTCAGTTCAGGATATTATTCCCATGGGCTTTCTATGGGCACACTGAGATCCCCGGGCGTCCATTAAGTCTATCGCTTTGTAGATCTCTCGCGACATTAAGAGAATATATTTCCAATTGGTTAGAAGGGGCGGAGCTGACAGAAATGTGGGGGGACCATGGTTTACCTAAAAACCAATTGGGACGAAAAGATTTTTTTATCTACAGATAAAATGAAATATTATCATATGTATTTTTTTAAATAGCCTTTCAAAATGGACGCACATAACTGGCAAAATGTGAATGTATTTTAAATCAAAAATATTCTGTTAACATATTTCAACAAGCTTTAAAATATCAAAATCAGGTAAAAAATATGCTACGAGAGTCTTTAAAAGCAATGGGCTGTTTTAAAAGTAAACAGTTGTGCTACCCATTGCTCAGTATAGGCAAATGTGAAGCAAAATGGGGTAACTGTCTCTCCAATTCTCCTTTCGCGGATTACACATGACAGCACTATATTAATGATAATGAAACAGCTGAAAAAGTTAAATTATAAACTGAGCTATGTAAAAAAGTTTATGGTTATCATTTTAGTCGCTGTAAAATAGAACTTAAGGCGGAGGAATAGGCTAGTTTCCAAAAAAAAATATTACTTTACTTTTAGATTACTCAAAAATAAGGGACACACGAAAAATTACAAAAATACAGCCCATTTTAAGTTTACTGTGACGTCACGCGTTGCTGCTATTTTTTTGGTATAATTTACAAATAAAAAAATACGTGTCCCTTATTTTTGAATAATCTAAAAGACGGACTAAATAGAATGTAATTACTTTGATCCTAGAAACTACCCTATTGTCCATTAGTCTTCAGTCAAGATAATTAGGCAAGCCCCCAAATAGTGGTTGCGGGGTTTCGGTTTATTCGAAAGAGATACCGCGGCCCCGGAGCATAAAGGGCAATAGAAGGAACATGGGTAGGTTTTAGTCAGTATAAGTCTTAGACGCCCCCCTGTTATTTGATTATTTACCATCCGCAAAAAAAAGACTATAATGCAAATACACAATCGTAGCCAATTGGACTGCCCATAACTTGTGTGTACAATCAGTGAAAGGGATAAGTTACCAGGCTCTTCTGATACAGTTAAACATTTCAAAGTTATTTAGGACAAGTTCGAAAAGTTATAAGTACAAATCTAAATGACACCATACACTAAGCATGCTCTAATTTATTTAATATATATTAAGTACAAAAAAACCGAGAGACCGAGAGATTTGCATCTATGGAAATAAATGATCATAAACAAATATTATATATATTTATTTTAAAGTTAAATTAACGTAGAAGAACTAACGGCTCGAAACAAAAACAAACTATATATGACGAGCCTGGTTGCTTATATCTTTTGCTGACTGTACATCTTATGTTCAACTGCAGACACGAACGTCTCGACGACTCATCTGCAGTCCATCGCTTTTAATTTTTACTTAGTTTTACTTCTAAAACTATAAAAACTTAAGCTCTTTAGAAACTTCATAAAAAGCCATCATCCATTTCTAAATTAAGGCTTTTAGTAAATTAAGTTTTTACAGCTTTCTTTATTAGCTAAATTTGTTGGCACTGGCTACTTAAGTTATTAACTTGTATCTAAAACTGCTCAGCTAACATAATAATTGCTTTATTTGACTTTGTAAAGAATTTAATCTGAAATATAAAATTCTCGTGTCACAATGTTCGTTCCCATACTCCTCCGAAACGGCTCGACCGATTCTTATAATTTTTTTTATGCATATTCAGTAAGTCTGAGAATCGGAGAAAATCTATTTATCATACCCCTAAGTGAGCAGCGGGTGAAACCGCTGGGCACAGCTAGTAATATAATATAATTGCAATGAGTTATTGAAGAGACGATTATGATCAAAGGTTGATTATGTAGTTGATTGATTTATACTTTTTTATTAATTTGGAAGGCAATGGCTCTTCGCCCATACATTGTTGGCCCTGGAGACAAGAGCATCGGAAAATTATATTTTGTACTAGCTTTCGCCCGCGGCTTCGCTTGCGTTAAATTCGGGGTAACACAGTTCCCCTTTCCTGATTTGCAGGTACCTGCTACTTGTGGTTTTAGCCATTGCGCCTTATTGATTGGAATAGCAAAGCTAAGTTTTTCCTTATCTTCCCTCTTTCTCCCTTATTTCCCACTTTTTTTTTAAACAATTAAACTGTGTTCGTATCCAGGGTCCCAACTATCTCTGTAACAAAATTAATCAAAATCGGTTTGGTCATTTATGCGTGAAGACGTAACAAACAAACAAACTCACTTTCGCTTTTATAATATTAGTAAGGATAACATAGGTAGGTACCTGTATTTTTAACGTAAGGCGTAAATGGCGGTTGGCGGATGTTATTAGTCGCGTAAAATACTATAAAATGTACATTTTGGCATACAGCTAGTTCAAATTCAAATTCAAAACCATTTATTTCAATTAGACCATTACAGGCACTTTTGAATGTCAAGAAACAAAACTAATCTACAGTCCCGGTCACAAGGCATAATAACTTGTGAAAGTACTGTAGTTGCCCATTCCAAAGCGTTGATCTCTATGGAGAACAATGGGCAAGAAACTCCATGGACACTCTTTTAAATTATAATATTTTTACAAAATTGTATTTACATCATTCATGTTGAGATTATACAAATATGTGAGAATGATGTAGAAAGACGTGCACAGTAAGAGCGTCCAGAGTAAATAAAAAGCAAAATTTAATTTTAAATCTAAATAAGTTAAAAATGAACCGTGGTAGCTAAAAAATGACCAGTCCCAACTGACAGCGCCCGTTCACGAACATGACGTATGGATCAGCCCCATTCAGCTCGACCATTTTGAAGGGAGCTAAATGACCCGACACACCCGCCACGAGACATTTAAGTGAGCATGACACTATCAACCACCAGGGCTTCGTCAAGTCAATAATAATACATAGCACTCACATATGGGCTTAATAATTATACAATACTAGAGAATTGATTCTAAACATTGCAAAGATAGTCTTACAATCTTCTGCAGCTTCCACTATAGCTTCGGATACCAATTTATACTCCTATGCTTACCCCTATTCTTGTGGAGCAGGACCAGCATTGAGCCAAGCATTTTTATCATCAATATAATCCCCCAACTTATAATATGCTTGCCTACATAGTGTGCGTTTAATACAAGATTTAAATTTCGTTTCATTCAGTTGAAGAATGTGGGGAGGTATTTTATTGTAGCATTTCAAACAGTACCCCATGAAAGATGAGTCTACTTTAGCTAACCTGAAACCTGGTTGAACTAATTGGTCCCTATTTCTAGTATTATAATTGTGTCTGTCACCTCTTTTACTAAAAATATGCAAGTTTTTCCTGACATACATGATGTTTTCATAAATATATTGACAAGGTACTGTCATGATGTTAATATCCTTAAACTGTTCCCTTAAAGAATCTCGCCTACGTAGGTTATATATGGCTCTGATGGCTCTTTTCTGCAGAATAAATATAGACTGGATGTCAGCACCCCGTCCCTAAAGTAAAATACCGTATGACATGATACTATGAAAATAACTAAAGTAGACTAGCCTCGCGGTATCTACATCAGTAAACTGACGGATTTTTCTAACAGCATATGCTGCTGAACTAAGGCGTCCTGCAAGAGATGTTATATGCGGACCCCATTGTAGCTTTGAATCGAGTGTTATTCCCAAGAAAACAGTTTTTTCGACGAATTCTAGTTTCTCTTGATTCAATACTATGTCACACTCACTGTTTTTGACATTTGGTAGAGCAAATCTTATACACTTCGTTTTTTTCCCATTTAATACTAAATTATTAGCGGTAAACCAATTATGTACCTGCATTAGGGCATTATTTACGTCGTCAAGATTTGTAGCACGTCTGTTTATCTTAAATATTATAGAGGTATCGTCAGCAAACAACACCATTTGTGGTTGGTTTTTAAATAAATGGGGTAGATCATTAATATATACTAAAAAGAGGAAGGGACCTAATATCGATCCTTGTGGTACACCCATCTTTACATTTAAACCCATTGAATTGACACCATTTATTTGTACTTGCTGCTGCCTATCATTTAAATACGATTTTACTAAACTAAGCGCAAGTTTCCCTAGGCCGTAATGTTCAAGTTTCAAGAGAAGGGTTTCGTGGTTCACGCAATCAAATGCTTTTGAGAGGTCACAAAAGATCCCTATGGCATCCTGTGCTTCCTCCCACGCAGTAAATATGTGTTTTAATAGGGTGACACCGGCGTCAGTCGTACAACGTCCTTTGGTGAAACCATACTGTTTCTCATGTAAGATTTTATTGGTGTTAAAATGGTTAAGCATTTGGTTAAGCATTACCTTTTCAAACACCTTGCTGAAAACCGGCAAAACGGATACGGGTCTATAATTATTTGTGTCTTTACTGTCCCCAGATTTGAAAAGTGGTATTACCTTGCTGTATTTCATAAGGTCCGGGAAGACTCCTTGGTCCACACACAAATTAAATATAAAGGCTAAGTACGGTGCTACAGTCTCAATGATAGCTTGACAAACTTTAATAGACAATCCCCAAAGGTCTTCGGTTAATTTGATTTTTATTTGTTTAAAAGCTTTAATGACTGCAGTGGGGTTAATATGATTAAATTGAAACTCAACCGAGCATGGTAAAACGTTTGCTCTTAATAAGTCAACAGAAAGCAAGGGTGACGAATTTAACGTTTCAGTAGTTTTAATTGGGATACTAGTAAAGAAATCCACAAATTCTTGAGCAACTTCGTTTTTAGTGGTTAGAAGACCACGTGAGGACTCTAGTGTAATATCATTATTATATTTTTCATTTCTATTAGTTTCACTATTGATTATTTTCCAAACCGTCTTAATTTTATTATCGGCGGATTTAATCTTGTTGCTTATGAATAAGGCTTTAGCTACCTGGCAGGTGTTTTTAAAAGTTTTTGAGTAAGTAGCAACATAGCGATTGAATGTTTCCGAGTTGATGTAAGGCTTAAGGCCGTAAAGCTCAAACAATCGTTCCCTACTTTTTCTTATACCCTTAGTCGCCCAATCACTGAACATAAACTTTGGGCTAATAGATTTAGTTTTTACTTTTAGCGTATCATTAAACTCTGTGTAGACAACCGAAAAGAAATCCTCATAAAAATGATTTACATTATTAATATCAAATCCCGGAATGCCTAGATTACGTATTAAATGATTATTAAATTTATTTAAATTACTGGGTGTTATTTGTCTAGACTGTATCTGAATTTTTTGGGATGATGTGTATGACTCGAATACGACGGTTTGGCCGCTGTGATCAGAGGGAAGATAATTTACAATGGATTTATCTAAGTAGTCGCAGCAACAGAAAACATTATCAATACATGTAGCGGTATTTGTAGTAATTCGGGTTGGCTCCGAAAACACATTTAACAAGTTAAATGATTTAAAAAGATTTAAGAATCTACTGCTATTTGAATTTTCGTCCAAAATATTGATGTTAAAGTCACCACAAATGACTAGCGATTTATTACCCGTTGCAAGTTTTGCCAAAGCATCTTCCATTACTGACTTGAATATAGAGTAGTTTTGATAATTTGGGGGCCTGTAAACGCACACTATGACATGCTTATCTAGCTCAACACAAGACAATTCAATATTATGTTCAACCGATAGATCAACTATATCAATACGACTTCTAAATTTAATACTATTTTTGACTAAGATTAGTGAACCCCCACGCATCTTAGATTTACGGTTAAAGTAATATTAGTCCGTGTTACAGAAGTATTTGCAACTTACATAATAAAAAAGACAATTAATTTTCGAGTATTCCGATACTATTTATTACACGGGGCCATTTTGGACATTGTCCTTTTGTGTTTTCTGTGCGCTGTTAAAGTTATGAATATATTTATATATCTATTATTAGATTTGCCGGAAAAGCTTGCCCCCAACGATGTACAAAGTTTTTAAACACGACTAGTACAATGTGGAAGTACTACAGGTACACATCTGCTTAACCCCTTAAAAATACAGGAGTGATGTTTTAGAGCTATTGATCATACGTCGTAGTACAACTCCCCTAAAAACGAAAAGTTATTCCAAACTATTACAAGTATAAGCACTTAAAATCTTAAAACTCCAAGTCGAATCTACATCTAAATTCCTTAATTTTATAGAAAAACTTTATCCTTTGAGGTGTTTTTACTACAGACTAAGAGCTTGTGAAGTCCAACAACAAGCCTTAAAGTCTACCTTTGTTAAATAAACACTAGAACTAAACAGAGATTAAACACAGAGTTGAAGGTCAGAAGGTGTACTCTGCACAATTATACTTTAGACTGCACGGTTGGCGCAGTACTTAAGCGATTGGCTGTTGCGCTGCGTGTCGCGTGTTCGGTACCCGCACAGAACAAACATTTGTGTGACCGACAGGTAGTTGTTTCGAGTCTGGCTGTTTGTGTATGTGAGTTTAAATGTTTGTAAACGCACCCACGATACAGGGGCAATTCCTAAAGTGGGACAAAAAACACTCCAGAAAATCACCACAGCAAGGAATATCAAATGTGTACAATCAAAATCTGTAAAATTAGAACCGTAAACTAGTATTAACCTTCTGTTTTAATTTTAATCATAAACCTAAGCTCTAAAGCTCTAACTGTGGATTGTGTTTAACTACACTCTGTTAGGTGACCTATATTTTTCTGCGTTGTGTGTGTAACCCCGATTTTAGATCCCATACTTTTTGTACAATTCTGTTTTTACGCTATAAAGATTTTTTCGCCAGCCGACCCATTTTTCGAGGGTATACAAATATTTTTGTAGGCCTAAAATTGCAAATAATGGTTCGTGGCTATATATTTTACTAGCTTTTGCCCACGGCTTCGCTCGCGTTAAATCGGGGTAACACAGTTCCCCTTTCCTGATTTGCAAGTACCTGCTACCTGTGCTTTTCCCTTTGCGCCTGATTTATTATAATAGCAAAGTTAAGTTTTCCCTTTTCTTCCGTCTTTCTCCCTCAACTCTCACTTTTTTTTAAAAAAAAAAGCCTATGTCCGTCTCCAGGGTCCCAACTAGGTATATCTGTACCAAAATTCATGCCAATCAGTTTAGCCATTTAGGCGTGAAGACGTAACAAACAAACTCACTTTCGCTTTTATAATATTATAGTAAGGATTAAAATGGTCTCATAACGAGTTTTTATACCTAATTTTGTTTAGTGTAACTTGAATAGAGTGCCTGAATAATAAACAGGGTTTGGAGGTTTACTTAAAGTTCTAGAAACTAGGCCTTGTAAGTGAAAATTACTTGTTTGAGGAGCAATGGTAGTTTAGTGTCAACTTCCCCGACTTACCTATTTTGCCTTTTTATGGATCAGAAAACATTAAATAACTTCCCCCACTATGAGAGGAGCGGGCGGGAGTGTTAGACTTTTACTGACTAAAACCACCCATGTTCCTTCTATGCCCTTTATTTTCCGGGTTCACGGTATCTCTTTCGAACAACCCGCAACCCTGGATAATTATGACTTCAAATTGCTTAAAAAACGGTATTAAAACAAATAAATATTTACTTTATTACCCAGGTAATAACGTACATACCACCATCAAGATTATAATTGCATGAGATCTGTAATCTCATGCAATTATAATCTTGAATGCGTGATGGGCCACTTACCTATACGTTGAAGTACTAATTGTTCAAATTACCTATATTGGACGTGGTCGTACAATTGAGGCATTGAAGACGAGACCATAGTCAAGTTTAGGATATCAAATTATAGATATAAGATGGAAATATTGGGGGAAAAGTTCGAAAGGAATAGACAAGATTTATTTTGATGATGCGAACAGCAATATTTACCTGTCAGCAGCAAAAAATGACAATGTCTAAACATTTTCAATAATATAATTTGGATAGAAACAACGGTTTTTATTCCACAATAGCCTTTGTCTATACATTTGTGAATATTATTAAATATAATTACCATTTGGGCCTTCCCATCCCGTCAGCCACCGCCGGTGATGACTCCCGGCCACCATAGACGCGAGTCTGTGGTCGGGAGCTACCCATTGCTGATGCATGTTGTTGGCACATTTAAGTTCTACGCGCGCCTCCAAGAGCTGTCAGCAAAGCAGAGGGGCACTGCCTGCCGGGGTTGCGGGCATGGTTCGTAATGGGAGTTATTTGATAATTTCAAATCCGAAAAAAATTGACTTATCCCAAAACTTCTCTCTCTCATGCTCACCGCACAATCGGATACAACATTCGCAGGAACAATCTCATTAGCCCTGAATTTCGTGGCCCTCCCATCGGAAGATTTATATTGTTATGCCCGAGTCTTAAGCCGGTGTAATGTAGGGATATTTGCATTTTATCTCTGTTCAATCGATGAGTGATTAGTTTTGCGGGTTCTGTGGGAGAATCCTGTACAAACAGAGCAAGAAGTAATTTAGTTTTTTATAATGGAATCATTTAACGCACTTCTAAGAAAAATAAAAAATAAACATGTTTATTTGACATTTGCTACAAGTGCACACAACAAGAAAAATACAAAAAAAAATATGGATGTCGCTGTCGAAGGACCCAAGTTAAACCAAGTTTAATTAAAAATGTAAAATTACAATATTAATTATTATAAATTAGAATTCATATTCCGATCGATAATAGATACAGATTGAATGCCAAATCTTCACATTATTACTTATTGCTAAAAAAACACTCAGGTCCGGTAAACGGGGGTCATCGTATGATGAATGTCACAAGCGGTGTCAGCGCTTTGGTAGGTAGGAACGCGGCTGTTTCTATGCGCGTTATCTAGGCTGATGCATTCTTGCAGTTTTAGGTGTTGGTACGTACTATAACAAAAATTCAAACAATTAAAATGAAAAAAGAAACAATGTTGGGCTGTTCCTAAAAGGCCCTTCAGAACATTATCTGCTTATTTACATACTTCTTTTACATCGCCCACGTTCATTACATGTGCTCATACACGCACGTGGTTGCAAATACTACACACCGTTTTACAAAACCAATATCTGTGACTTGAAAAGCGGTTCCTATGTGTGAACAAAAACAAAAAAATCTTCCAAGCAATTTAGGGTCCTCCAAAAACAAATCTTAAAAAGGCTACACAAAGTATTTAACTGCTGAAAACCCTTTAGCACCCTATAACAAAATCGTTTCAATAAGTAGCCCCCAAAAATTTCACCGAAATCAAATTTAATTACACCACTAGGCGAAATCCTGAAACGCTTAACGTCGCTTTCAAATAACCTTTAAATTATAACATCTTAAAGCTTGTAATTTAAACGGTTGTAACATTTCACTCGACGATAATCACTGGCTTGGTCGAAATTAAATCGTAGGTCGCTATCAATTACGGCCGTCTAAGGGTAGAGTCGGGCTTTTTCATAGACATTATCTCTTTTAATTCGACCTTAAGGACCGTTCTCACTGGTATTTGCGACCATGGTCGTTGGAAAATGAATTTCTTTAAAATCAACCAATTACTGTGGTACATGATAAAGAAAAAGTATAAACAATAAGGTTAGATTAGGTTAAATTAGAACGAGAAAAACGGGCCAAAAGCGACAGCGTCAGGCTCGCACCAAGAGTTCAGTACAAACTTGCGACATAAACAGCCGTATCTTTTGACTCGGTAGACTTAGAGGGTCGATTTTTTTACAGCTTCAAGGGACCATAGAGTTAGGTACATGGTTTTAATTTCAACTTAATACCTCCACGCGTTCTCGTGATAATGGCTCTTGATGGACAGACAGGCGGACAGACGGACCACAAAGTGATTTAATAAGGGTTTCGATTTTTCCTTTTTGGTTACGGAACCCTGAAATAGGACAAATTAGTGGTCCATCAAAGCGTGCAAACTTATATGTCAAGTACGAACATCTTAACGCCTGCTGGTAAGTGATTCTATTCGCTATTTAACTGAATTAGCTGATTTATTTCAGGTTACTAAATTGATTTGCTTCCTAGGAAATTACACAGCATCTGATTTCATTGTGCCACATTAAATTACATTGGCCCAGTAGGTATCTACATTAATCAGGGCAACAGTGGCGTTTTTTTAAACCAGATAATGCAATATTATAGGAAATTGGGCACTTACAGACTAATTATTTGGACACTCCAAAGTGCTCTCGCAAGTGGGCTCGGTAGCGTCAGGAACTCACTCACTTACACACAAAAATGAACAAAAAAAACACAAAATTGATTGTAAATAAAGTCAAATGTGATATTTTGTAAATTTAAATAACGCCATGTTGGCGCCACTGCTTCCGGCGAATAAAAATAGCGCCAATATCACGAGTCAAGCGACGCACCGTAGGTCTAGTGCTGTCACCTGCGTCGGACCGGACGTTGCAGTCATTGGCTGTCTGTATCGGCTGACGTCGCTTTGGAGGGGGATTAATTTTATAAATACCCTGAGCTCAGTAAGCTGGGCTCTCTGTTCACTCGCGCTTCGTCGAGGCAACATTGATATCGTTAATTTGTTTATATTAAGTTATTTGTTTATATTAAATTAAAAAGGTGAAAGTGAAAGTGTGTTATCTGTTTACTAATTCCTGCTTAAAGAAGACTCAACTTACATCAGAAGTGCTTCGAATTCAAGCCTACAAATGGGCCGAAAATCAAGTGCCCGTCAACGGGAACGGAAAAGGAGCAAACGTACAAGATCTTCATCATCATCATCAAGCAGTAAGTCCAGTAGAAGCTACACGCCTCCGCCCATTCGTAAAAAGGCAAAGAAATCAGTCGATAGTCAAGTAGCGGGTTGCTATAATATGGTTTTGAACTCGATGGTACCAGAGTTTGACCCCCTTACTGATAAAGTAGACAATTGGCTCAATATTGTTGATTTGCATGCTAAAACGTTTAATTGGAAGGATCAAGTGATAATTTACCAGGCTGTCAATAAATTCAAAGGAACGGCAAAAACTTGGTACGACTCGTTTTTAAAAAATGAGAGTAGTTGGGCTAGTTGGAAATGGAAACAATGGCGGGATAAAATATCGTTTACATTTCAGACAAAACGTAACATGTTCACATTACTTAAAGAAGTCATTGATAGTAAACCCACAGCACAGCAACATTTGTATGAATTTTACTTTCAACAAAAATGTAAAATTGACAAGTTAAGTGTGAATTTTTCTGATCGGGACATCATTTCTATCATTACGGGCAACATCAACGATCCTAACATAAGTGCGTCGGTGGATGCCGGAAGTATTAATACATGCGACCAATTTGCATCGTTTCTTCACGGTCGATTAAGTAGTTCTCATAATACGAGTCTCGGCGCTGTCAGTGAACAAAAGGTGCCTCAATCCTCGTTTAAACGAACCGATCTAGGAAATTCAGTTAAATCAGAGCAGTCTAGTCGTAATGCTGTGTCAAATCAAAGTTTAACGGCTGCCAGAACCACAAAGCAGATAACTTGTTTCGGATGTGGGGGTAATCACAAACGAAATGAGTGTACAGAAATTTGTAAATATTGCAATAGGAAGGGACATTCAGAAACTTATTGTCGAAATAAAAAATCTGACGAAGTAAAAAAAGAAGTAAAATTGGTAAATTCCGGTGAAAATAAAAATAAATTTAATAAAGTTGCCTGTATAGGGGACTTTTCTCAAAACGTTTTTATTGATATGGGCAGTGATTGCTCCATAATAACGTCAGATTTAGTAAAACAATTAAAATTAACGAAATTAAAGTTGGCAATACCGATTCATTTGCAGGGATTCTCGAATTGTTCTGTGGTCTTGGTAGAAGATTACGTAACGACTTCTCTGATTTTAGACGGTATAGAATTCAAAAACGTAGATTTCTATATTATTGACGTGTTGTCGGGTTGTGACGTCCTGGTAGGTCGGAATGTGACGGAAGATACGTCAGTTATGTATACGAGAATAGGAAATCAACTGACTTTTCAGAAAACCGTGAATGTGTCTGTAGTTTTGTCTAACGAAGTAGAATTCAACGTACCGGATAAAAATCATGATGCTTTAAAGAATTTGTTTGAAAAATATCCCAAAACAATCTCGGCTGATTATAGTTCATTAGGTAAGATTAAAGATTTTGAAATTGAGATCGAACTTGAATCGAACAAACCTATTTACACCAGGCCATACAGGTTATCAGAGCCTGATAGGACATCATTACGTAAAATAATTGACGAACTTCTTAAAAATAACATCATTCGCGAAAGCAAGTCCCCATTCGCTAGTCCTGTACTGTTAGTAGAAAAAAAAGGGGGTGAAAAACGACTATGCGTGGATTACAGGTCATTGAATAAAATAACTACTAAAGAGAAATACCCTATGCCACGCATAGAGGACTTGTTAGATAGATTAAAAGGGTGCAAGTATTTTACTAGTTTAGATATGAAGAGTGGATATTACCAATTAAGGGTTAATGAGGGTTCAATAGGCAAAACTGCATTCATAACGGAAGATGGGCATTACGAGTTTTTACGCATGCCATTTGGGCTGTCAAATGGACCATCTGTTTTTCAACGCATGATGAACCAGATTTTGGGCAATTTACGCTTCAAAAATGTCATTATCTATTTAGATGACGTGTTGATAGTATCAGAAACCGTTGAAGAAAACATAAACATCCTGGAATCTGTACTAAAATTATTTAAAGAACACGGTTTGACCCTTAACCTAAAAAAGTGTTTTTTCTTTTTAACCGATATCACATTTCTTGGATATGAAGTAAATGGTAATGGTATCAAACCCACACCAAAGAAAATTGATGCTATAAAGCAGTTCCCAGTACCCAAAACAGTTCATCAGTTGCGTCAGTTCTTAGGGTTAGTTAATTATTTCCGTAAATTTATTAAGGACTGTGCAATACTAAGTAGCCCACTTACAAAATTATTAAAAAAGGGGCAAAGGTGGCAATGGACAGACGAACAAGATCGCACGGTAAATCTATTAAAAGAAGCCTTAACTTGCGATTCTACCTTAGCTATCTTTGATCCCAAAAAAGAAACCATACTTTATACAGATGCAAGTAGGGAGGGGATAGCTGGAATTATGGTACAAGTGCATGAACATGGTGAGCGACCGATATATTACTATAGCAGGCAAACGACCAACGAGGAAAAGCGTTATCACTCGTTTGAGCTCGAACTTCTTGCCATTGTGGCATCATTTCAAAAATTTCGTTTATATTTGCTAGGTCGTAAGTTTAAATTAATTACGGACTGTAATGCCGTCAGATATTCGCTTACAAAAAAAGAAGTGTTGCCACGAATAGCCAGGTGGGTGCTCCTGACCCAAGAATTTGACTATGAGATTTGTCATAGACCCGGCGCCAAAATGCAACATGTTGATGCACTTAGTAGAAACCCTTGCTATAGTGGCGAAGTTTGTGAAAAACAAGTAGTGATGTCCATCACCGAAGCTGATTGGCTTCTGAGTGTTCAGGAACAAGACCCAAAACTGTGTAAAATCAGAGATATTTTACTGTCAGGAGAGACCGATGCGAATCGGAATATTTTTAACGAGTACGAATTGCTTGGATACAAAATCTACCGCCGCACTGAAATAGGACGTAGATGGGTTGTACCAAAAAATTGTATCTGGCAAGTAATTATGTACAATCATGACAAAATAGGTCACTTCGCTGTGGACAAAACATTAGAAAGAATAAAACATAAATATTGGTTTCCTAAAATGAAAAAAACAGTGACTAAATACATAAAAAATTGTTTACACTGCCTATACAATAAAAATAAAAGTGGTAAAAAGGAAGGTCAGTTGTTTCCAATTCCAAAATATGCTCGCCCCTTTCATACGCTCCATATGGACCATGTGGGTCCATTTGTGAAATCATCAAAGGGCAATTGTCATATTCTGGTACTTGTTGATGCGTTTACAAAGTTCGTCTTTGTATTTGCGGTGCGTGATACAAGCACTGCTTGTGTCTTAAAAGAATTAGACCACTTGTTTAAGATTTTTGGCAATCCGCGAAGACTCATTACTGACGCTGGTACTGCTTTTACGGCAAAGGCATTTCAAACATATTGTGACAGCAAAAACATTCGTACACATACTATAGCAACTGGCATGCCAAGATCGAACGGACAAGTCGAACGCTACAATAAAACAATAGTAGAGGCACTGCGTTCATTGGGTGCAGATAACGACTACACACATTGGGATGATGTTTTAACGTGCTTACAACAAGGTATGAATAGCACATTACAGAAAACCATCAATGCAGTCCCCAGTGAAGCGTTTTTTGGGTACCGCCTTAGAACAGAGAGTGACATATTTTTACCTGAGCAAGAAGAAATTATAGATGTCACACGGCTGAGACGGGATATCGATACACGAATACAGCTGGATGCTAGACATCAAAAAGAAAGTTTTGATGCAAAACGTTGTGTGGCCAAACAATATGAGATTGGGGACTTGGTTCTCATAAAAGTGTCTAGCCAGGCTAGTAACGGCAGCAGTACTAAACTCCTACCGGTGTTTAAGGGCCCTTTCAAAGTTACAAAAATACTCGGGAAAGATAGATACCACATAGTTGACATAATAGGCAGCGAGCGATCACACAAGAAATATTCTGGTATTACCTGTGCGGAAAACATGAAACCATGGATTAAGATAACCGATTGGGATGAGGATGTTGGCGTGGTTGGTATGTACAAAAAAAAACTAATTTAATAAAACATCAAAGGTAAAATTATTTTCTAATAATACAGCTTTACATTTTGGTTTTAAATGATTAATCACTTTAACAAATAACACTTTATAATTATGGAATAGAAATGTTGCAGTTTAAATGACGTTTCCATTACAGAAACAAGTGAGGTTCGACCTTGAGCTTGTTGTGAGCGAAAATGTGGTTCATACAGATAAAAGTGGATGAACTGGAAAGCTTCGGCTATCATGTGGACTGCGAGTCTGAGCATGGTGGTGCGAAGTCAGGGATCACACTTTTGTATGTGCTATTCATTGGCTCCGTGGTGGGAACTCATTTAACATAACGTAACATAATACATAATGTAGTCATCAAAGCTAACATATTTATTTTCACATTACAGAGGACGGTGTGTCTAGGGACAGACACAGTTCAGGAGGGCCGGATGTTGGCGCCACTGCTTCCGGCGAATAAAAATAGCGCCAATATCACGAGTCAAGCGACGCACCGTAGGTCTAGTGCTGTCACCTGCGTCGGACCGGACGTTGCAGTCATTGGCTGTCTGTATCGGCTGACGTCGCTTTGGAGGGGGATTAATTTTATAAATACCCTGAGCTCAGTAAGCTGGGCTCTCTGTTCACTCGCGCTTCGTCGAGGCAACATTGATATCGTTAATTTGTTTATATTAAGTTATTTGTTTATATTAAATTAAAAAGGTGAAAGTGAAAGTGTGTTATCTGTTTACTAATTCCTGCTTAAAGAAGACTCAACTTACAGCCATGACTTTATTTTTAACTATAACTGTGTATGTTGTTAAACAAAAGATAAAAATTCTTAAAAATATAAAATCTTTATTTTTTTAAAGTAGGTACTTATGTTTACGACCAACAAAACAACGGCCAACGTCGCACCTTGCAGTGTGAAACCGTCTTAACGCGCGTCCTTCAGCTCGTGAACTTAAAATGTTTCGTTTTAAAGCACCGATCCGAGTTTATGGCAATTTAAATGGCACAGAAATTGATAGGCTATCTAAATGGAGTTTAGATGGATTTGTCTCAGTTTTTTCTTTTACGATTTCAGCGAAGATCAATCTTTTTCAGAAGTTATAGGATAATGCTATCTTTATTCTTATAGCTGAGAATGTTATACCTTTTTTCGGTTGGTAATTCATCAAATAACTTCTCACGTTCTGGGTGGAGTGGAAGGGAATGTCAGACTTTTACTGACTAAAACCCTGGGTGGGTTTTAGTCTGTTTCTTCTTTTACTCTTTTGCCGGGGCCATGGTATCTCTTTTAAACAAACCGCAAAACCAGCAGGCAGTGGCCCTGGTAGGCCCCTCTGCTTTGCTGACGTCTCTTTGAAGCGCGCGTGGAACACGAACACGCCGTCGACACGGCCTTCCGTCACTTGACGGACGGACGGTGAGCTAACCGTCCAGAAACCAATACAACACCCTTCAATATAGAAATTCCTCACTCTTTTTACTTATGCTTACTGAGGTCGTAGGGAGTCGTTTGTCTTGGTATGGACATGTAATGGGGAGGGACGAAGCACATGTGACTAAAAGAGTGATGAATTTGAGTGTTGATGGACGGAGAGCGAGAGGAAGGCCAAAAAAACGATGGATGGATTGTGTAAGGAATTATATGAAGGAGAAAGGAGTAAATGATACCGTGACGTCTGATAGAGGAGAATGGAAGAATAAAACGTGTTGCGCCGACCCCAAATAGAATGGGACAAGGGCAGGAAAATGATGACTGAAATGAAAAAGGTTTTTTACGTTTTTAGTTTCACTCAGACATTGAGCTCTGGTGTTCATCCCAGTGGGTTTAGGCAACATTACTTTTCTAGTCGAATTCTTATAAAAGTCAATAAAATGTATTAGATTGTTGAAGGCAGCCTAAGAATAGAGTTTTTTATATAAGTCTCATATCAAGATCATATCATACTTTTATTCTTAGTATCTCTTGTACGAATATTTGATACGTGAAGGCATTGAACCTGCAATACAAAGCAAAGGACTGGAAAGGTTATTTTGCTAAATACTGTCAAATTCCACATTTTTCTTTGTACATTATAAAGTACTAGCTTTTGCCCGCGGCTTCGCTCGTGTTAAATTCGGAGTAACACAGTTCCCTTTTCCTGATTTGCAGGTACCTGCTCCCTGTAGTTTTTGCCCTTGCCCCTTATTATTCACTTTTTAAGTTAAAAGTTTAAAATAATTAGCCTATGTCCATCTCCAGGGTCCCAACTATCTCTGTATCAAAATTCATCAAAATCGGTTTAGCCATTAAGGCGTGAAGACGTAACAAACAAACTCACTTTTGCTTTTATAATATTAGTAAGGATTTTTACTATGAATGAATATGTCCGTTATTCATAGCTTTGGCCTAAAAAACAGACTTTGGTTTAATTGAAAAATACTCCATTTTACACGTACCTACTATCTCTTTTCTGTTTAGGGTTCTGTAGCTCAAAAGCAAATAACGGATCCCTTATAGGACCACTTTGTTGTCCGTCTGTCTCCCTATCAAGACCCTTTATCTCGAAGACACGTGGAGGTATCGAGTTGAAATCAAAACCATTTACTCAGTCTATGGTCCCTTCGCACTAAACTTCGAAAAAATTCACCCACACACACACACACGTCGCAAGTTTGTACAAAACCCTCGGTGCGCAAGTCTCGTGGTTGGTTTTTCTTTGTACCCTAAAAAATATTATCTCACCTCCACAACCCAATTAGCACTGAGTATACCATTAGTAAGACTGGTTGTCAGACTTTCAGGACACTGACTATCTATAACAACTGTTATAGATGTACAAATGACAGCCAGGACCATCAGCTTAACTTCCCAAGGCATGGGGGAAAGTCGGTGAGTGATAAATGTTTGTTTTGCAAGTAGGTTTTCACAAACACTTTTACACGTCTTTTTTTTAACTAGATGAGGCCACTGTTTCGTACCCGACTACTCTAAAAAGAAACAGCCGAAACAAACTCAGAGGTCATAGTCTCTTTTAAGGTCCAGACAAAAAAATCTTGGTCAACTTACATGAGGACTATGCAGATAGTGTCTGAAATGGTCTTTTTAAGAAAGCACCACACAGATTGAGTGGACCTGTCCAGTCAGTGCAAGCATTTGTCAGTTATCGTGTAGCCCAAAGTTATGGATGGTCACCCATCCACACACCAACCTCAACACGCAATCGCGGCTTAACCTGAAGGTCAACCGGAGCGGCTGCTATTATCAAGCACGACAAGCACGAAGTCTCTATTGTAAAGACAATTGATCCATTTTCCCTGCTATCTCAAATTACGTAAAAAGCGTGCAAAAAACAGTCGAGAGAAAAACAAAACCGTCTCAGAAATGTCTCCTAGGCCCAAAATGTAACTAGATTCAGCTAAATTTAAAAAGGGAAAACAATTTACCGAAAAATTGGGACGAAGCGAACCTTTTCAGTATTTGTTGTTGGGTCTATCTAAACAGATTATCCGCATCATTACTACAAAACATTTAGTTGGCAACTTGTTATTTAATTGCGAAGTTCATCTTAGGGACTGAAGAGAAGATTTTCACTTATTTTGCTTAAAGGTAGGCGCTGACTAAACACTTACTTTTCATTTCTAAACGAAAATTAATAAACAATTCGGAGGGCTGTTTTGATATTTTCTGTCAGGGAAAATATTGTGGATTGTATTTTTGGTGGTTAAAACAGGCAAGTCGCTGACGGCAGACATCGTACTTTATATTATTTATCCTTATTCTTACTAATATTACAAAAGCGAAAGTGAGTTTGTTTGTTTGTTACGTCTTCACGACTAAATGGCCAAACCGATTTTGATGAATTTTGGTACAGAGATATTTGGGACCCTGGAGACGAACATAGGCTAAAAAAAAGTAAGAAAAATGGATAGAAAGAGGGAAGAAAAGGGGAGAGACAGATAATTTTCTTTTCGGTCATCACGCTGGTTCATTAAAGTTAGCGTAAGCTCAAAGTAACTATGCCACGCGGACGAAGTCGCGGGCGGAAGCTAGTAATATTATAAATGCGAATGTTTGTGAGGATAGATGTATGGATGGTTGTTACTCTTTCACGTCAAAACGGCTGAACGGATCTTGATGAAATTTACCACAGAGGTAGATTATAGTCTGTTTTTTCGATCATCAAGCGGGCGAAGCCGCAAGCGCCATCTAGTTATTAATACAAAAAAATTCTAAAAAGAATAATATAAAGAATCCTGGTATCCTGAAATACAAGCCTCGAGTTTAACTTAGGCACCAGTTTGTCACAATATATACTTACTTGAATTATGTATTAATATTGAATCTGAACAATGTCAAAAAAATTGGTTGTTTGTAAAGTAGGTTTACGATCGAGATGTTTACGTGATAACGTCTTATTGCGATCGATCTCGATCGATCGATCGATCGATCGCGCTCGTGGGGTTTTGGTGTGACACAAGTTTCTGAACATGTCACCCGACTAAAACGATTTTAAAGACGTTATCACGTCAAAAAAAATGTTTACGTATTTTTTGGTGAGAAAATAAATAAAATAAAACAAAGATACCAATTCATTCTCGTAAAAGAATTACTTATTCACTTTCAATAGTTCCACATCCTTGCTGCTTCACGCTACACAAAGTTTTGTACAAAACTACAAACCGATTAATTTCTCCCACCAAGTAGAATTGATGTTCCCGTTTGAAGAATCAGCTACCCTACCATGACGTCTTAAAGCAGAACTTATTCCGCTGAGGGACAGAGACAGAGCTATATAGGGTGCCTAGCACCATCTCTTTCTTACACAGGAATCACTGCTATAAGATGTCATGGTAACCCTACAGTACTACTGAAACTGCAGACAAATGAGGCATTCCAAGTTTGTCTCTAAGTTCTGCAAGTGACAACTTTGTTTGGGGGTTTCATCACATGCAAAGAGACGCTGCAAGTAGCGATGCAAATATACAAATACAGATTAGTATTCCCGTTTATATACAGTTAAATAATCACAAATAAATACAGATAAGTATCCCCGTATAAATACAGATTAGTATTCGCATAAATTACAGATAAATATTCGCGTATAAATACACACAAGTTTTTGCGTGTAAATGCGAAAAAAGACAACGGACTAACCGACATACAGATTGACTTACTTTCAGATCCTTACTAATATTTTAAAAGCGAAAGTAAGTTTGTTTGTTTGTTACGTCTTCACGCCTAAATGGCTAAACCGATTTCGATGAATTTTTGTATAGATATAGTTATATAGTTGGGACCCTGGAGACGGACATAGGCTAAAAAATGTGAGAAAGGAAGAAGAAAGAGTTAAGAAAAGGGGAAACTTAGCTTTGCTATTACAATAAATAAGGCGCAAGGGCAAAAACTACAGGTAGCAGGTACCTGCAAATCAGAAAAGGGGAACTGTGTTACCACGAACTTAACGCGTGCGAAGCCGCGGGCAAAAGCTAGTAAACAATAAACCAAAACTTAAAGCATTTATTTCAATTAAACCATTACAAGCATATTTTTATCAAAAACAAAATGATGAAGCTACAGTCCCAGTCACAAGGCATAATAACTTGTCAATGTACCGTAGTTGCCTATTCCAAAGCGTATATCTAGAATATTAGGCTAGATAACAAATTCTCAGTCAGTAACCACCTTTACGATCTATTTCTTTGTGAAATGAATAAAGATGAAAACAGTGATTGCGCGAGGCTGGATGAATACAAGATTTGTGACCTTATAACTGGGATCGAGCAAAGTAATTGGGTCGACCTTTTGTTTTCAAAATGTTCTGAGAAACACGCTAAAGGACCCAAGGTCTCTCTTTGTTTTTACTTTTTAACCGACTTCAAAAAAGAGGAGGTTCTATGTTCGACCGTTTTTTTTTTATTTACTAGCTGGCGCCCGCGGCTTGGCCAGCGTAATATCGAACAAAAGTATTTAAGAAAAAAAACCTAACCTAACCTAACCCTAACCTAACCGATCGAAGGGAGTAACCGATCGAACATCGCCATATAAACATCAGCTCCGCGTTAAAAATTCGTAAAAATTACACGCGTTGAGCTACGTGCGCAAATAAGTTACCAGTAAAATTGTGCAGTGATAAATCACCAGGATATACTCCGGTATATACTCTATTTTATGTGTTATTCCACACTATTATCTACCTCTGTGCGAAATTTCATCAAGATCCGTTCAGCCGTTTCGACGTGAAAGAGTAACAAACAGCCATTCATCTATCCGTCCTCACAAACAATCGTATTTATATTAATATTAGTAGGAAGTAGGATGATCACCGATTACTCTGCCAACTCTGGATCAATTTTCGTATTTTTTTGTTCGAAAGTGTTTACTTCTGAGGGGACCACCCATATCAATTTTATTTAAATTGCTTGGGTAGATTATGAGTCATCGTCTATAATTCATATTTTTTCTTCTACGTCAATATGGATGATCCACCCATATCAATTTTATTTAAATTGCTTGGGTAGATTATGAGTCATCGTCTATAATTCATATTTTTTCTTCTACGTCAATATGGATGATCTGTTAATATCTTTTAGTAACAGTGGAAAATGAATCCTTACTATCCCTACTAATTTACTAATAATCCTTACTAATATTATAAAAGCCGAAGTGAGTTTGTTTGTTTGTTTGTTACCTCTTCACGCTTTAATGGCTAAACCGATTTTGATGAATTTTGGTACAGAGATAGTTAGGAACCAGAAGACGTACATAGGCTATTTTTAAAAAAAAAGTGGGATGTGAGGGAGAAAGAGGGAAGAAAAGGGAAAACTTAGCGTTGCTATTACAAATCAATATGGCGCAAGGGGAACTGTGTTACCCCGAATTTAACGCGAGCCAAGCCGCGGGCAAAAGCTAGTACTCGATAAAATTTTGTATGAGATATTATCATCATACTAAAAATCCATAAATAAAAACTGTTTTGCAAAAAAAATTACCGAAATCCAAAAAATAAAGTTGGAAATATCTTTACTTCCGGAAGTCAGTGGCAAAAAAGTGTTTTTGCTGACCGAAAAGCCGTCTTTGGATTAATATTATCAAATCAAATCAAATAATTTTTTTGTCACAATGCAGGTAGGTATATCTTTCACAATAGGTTTTAAAATTAATTATATTAGTGCGCTACATTCTGCTTTCATGCATACAAATATTAAACATACATTATATAAGATTTTTTAAATGTCGAAAAGTAGGTATATGAAATAATAATTAAAATGTTAAACCAAAATATTTCCCATGTTAATTATTTGTTTCGAGTGCACTTACCTAAACTGCCAATTAAGGATGTTATGGTTTTAGAATAATAATATTATATTGGTTGTACGGTAATAATATTGTATTGGTTACGAACATGAAATTATTTCAGATGATACACTTGTTTAGGATGGATTCGATTAGGGATATTAGTTTATTTAAATTATCAAAGTTAAATGAAATTCATAAAATGCAAATTGCAAATAACAAGCGCGGATTGTGTGGCAAGTGACGGCTCGTCCGAGCGAAACAAACAAAAAGAAAACGTGATTTAGACTCCGCCTTTATCCAAAACTATCCGAAAAAATGATGTCGGTTTCGGTTACCATTTTTTTTAATATTTCGGATATTCTATAGTTTCGGTTATAGTTACAAAGCTCCATAACATACCTGCTGCTTATGATAGTGTCAGTAACGTTGTAAAAAAAGTCAGTCAGGTACTTTTTTTTCTATTATATGTAATTGACTGAATAACAACAGCCATTCGGGTCGACTTTGGGCTGGGTTGTGATGGGTGATCACTCGTTACATACCGAATTTCCTCCGTGCGTTGGAAAGCACTTTAAGCTGTTGGTCCCGGCTATCATTTTGTAGATTTTTGCCAGTCATCACAAATAGTCAGTGTCCCGAAACTGGCAACCAGTGTTACCAGGAGGTTTCGTATTACCCAGTACTACCTGGGTTAAAGAGGTCAGATAGGCAGTCGCACCATGTAAGTTACTGGCATTCAGTGGCGTTCGATTGAATTGGAAGCCGATCGCAATATAGCTAGGGAAAGACTAAACAGATGATGATGATGTCTTATTGGCTGAACGGATGTTTGACCAAGGCCTTAGTTTCCGAGGTTGTGGGTTGTTCGAAAGAGATACCGCGGCCCCGGAACGTAAAGGGCAATAGATGGAACATGGGTGGGTTTTAGTCAGTAAATGTCTGACACTCCCCCCGCTCCGCCCAGAGCGGGAGAAGTTATTTGATGATATCACAGCCCAAAAAATAAAAAAAGGCCTTACTTTAGCTGAGGTTGCGGGTTGTTTGAAAGAGAAAAATAATCAAAATCATTTATTTCAAGTAGGCCAGTTACAGGCACTTTTGAACTGTCGAAACATTGACAACAATAAAAATTAAGCTACAGTCCCAGTCACAAGGCATAATAACTGTGAAAGTACTGTAGTTGCCCATTCCAAAGCGTAGATCTCTATAGAGAAGAATGGGCAAGAAACTCCATGGACACTCTTTTAAATCAGAATATTGTTACAAAACCTTGGTTACATCATTCGTGCTAATGTGATAAACTATGTGAGAACGATGTAGCAAGACGTGCACATTAAAAGTGTCCATAGTAAAAGAAAAAGAATTTCAAAAATACATAATTAATTTAAAAAAGCTGTGGCAACTGAGAGATGACCAGTCACAACTGACAGCGCCCGTTCACGAAAATAACGCATAGATCAGCACCATTCAACTCAACCATTTTGAAGGGAACTAAATGATCCGACACATGCGCCACCATCAGCGAGACATTTGAGTAAGCATGACAAGCTCTCAACCGCCAGAGCTAATTAGTCAAGAAAATACGTAAGACGAAGTCAATAAAGGACATAAAAAGAACATGGGAAGGTTTCAGTTAGTAAAAATCCTACTCCCCCCCCCTTTCCGCTCAAAAAAGCCTTAGTTACATTTCATCCCAATTGTAACATTTCACAAGCATGTGATTTCCAACTCGCGAGCGGAGCCATATGCCACAGTTAAGCATTTTTTTATCAGCACCATAGTACTTCATGTTCCATGTAAAGTACCTAGATTATACCGGGGTGTATCAGTGGGCGAGGCGGGTGTTACTCTTACCGCCTGCACTGTAGTGGCACTCCGCTCTCGATGGCTCTGATACACGCAACCTGCATGGGAAGTGACTGTGATTCTTGCGGTTCGAGGGACTACCACTTTTTTTCCTTGTATATTAAACGGTCTTAAATGTGGATTATGGAAAAATCTCCCCTGTCAGCTAAATAGGTTACTAGCTTTTGCCCGCGGCTTCGCTCGCGTTAAATTCGGGGTAACACAGTTCCCCTTGCGCCTTATTGATTTGTAATAGCAATGCTAAGTTTACCTTTTCTTCCCTCTTTCTCCCTCACATCCCACTTTTTTAAAATAAAAATTAGCCTATGTCCGTCTCCTGGTTCCCAACTATCTCTGTACCAAAATTCATCAAAATCGGTGTAGCTATTAAAGCGTGAAGAGGTAACAAACAAACTCACTTGCGCTTTTATAATATTAAGTAAGGATAGTAAGGATTGTAAAAAAAATACTTTGCTAGCTTGCGTTTGGCCTTAATCCGCCTTTTTTTGCGGATGGGAAATCATCAAATAACTTCCCCCGCTCTGGGCGGAGCGGGTGGGAGTGTCAGACTTGTACTGACTAAAACCCACCCATGTTCCTTCTGTTGCCCTTTATGTTCCGGGGCCGCGGTATCTCTTTCGAACAACCCGCAACCCCAGCAGGGCCGTTATCCGCCTGATGTAAAGCAATGATGCAGCTTAATGTTCCGATTCCGGGAATCGAAAGCGCAACACGCAGTGCAGCAGCTAATTGCTCAACTATTGCGCCAACCGTCCCGTCACGTCTGAAAAAATCGCATCAGATCATAGAAACAGCAGTTTATCGTTGACAATTGTTATAAAGGTAAAAGGTATCTAGATGATTCACATTAATACAACACATTAGAATAACAGCAATTATCTGGGAATGAAATAAAGCGAATCTCTCAGATGAAATTAATGTCATTAATAAAGTGAATCTCACAAATAAAGTGAATCTCACAAATAAAGTGAATCTCACAAATAAAGTGAATCTCACAAATAAAGTGAATCTCACAAATAAAGTGAATCTCACAAATAAAGTGAATCTCACAAATAAAGTGAATCTCACAAATATAGTGAATCTCACAAATAAAGTGAATCTCACAAATAAAGTGAATCTCACAAATAAAGTGAATCTCACAAATAAAGTGAATCTCACAAATAAAGTGAATCTCACAAATAAAGTGAATCTCACAAATAAAGTGAATCTCACAAATGAAGTGAATCTCACAAATAAAGTGAATCTCACAAATAAAGTGAATCTCATAAACGCAGTGTTACCCTATTTATACTTGTTTTAGGCTGCCCTTTGTGCTCCGAGATATCTTTTGAATAACCCGCAACCCTGAGATTTTTCATTTTCGATTTCATTTCTGAGTTAACATTATGCTTCAACGTACACTAAGATATGTTTTTTTAAGAAAAAAAACCTTGCTCCACCCTAGGATTTTTCCTGTATCGTGGGTGCGTTTACAAAAAATTAAACTCACATACACAAACAGCCAGACCTGGAACAACTATCTGTAGACCATACAAAGATTTGTTCCGAGTGGGGATCGAACCTGCGACACGCAGAACAGCAGTCGATCGCTCAGCCACTGCGCCAACCGTGTTGCCAAAAAAATATTCCATTCAATATTCCAGCTAGATTAACAACTAGCCTTCTACAACCCTAATCGTTTATTATTCTAGGCATTTTATTACCACGATTTAATTACCATGGTGTCCTAAGAGCGTCATGGTGACCGTAGCCGTCACAACAGCGCACAGGTAGGTACCCACGCCGCGCTATCTACGAACAACATCTTCGTTACATAGATAAGTCTCTTGATAGGGAGAATATATGGAAGGATATTTTGAGCAGGCACGTTGAGGGAATATAAGACACTGAGTACGCCGACCAATCAAGCTATGCGAAACCAGTATACGCTGACCAGATATTGTATGAGAAGCTGATGCAGAACGAGGCCAGGTTATACTCGATGTGTATAGCCTAGTTGCTGCGTGTACCCATGACAATACTTACCAAATTGGTTTAGGTTACAAAAAGAAAGAAGCACAGTTTTTTTTTTATATAACGTCCTACGCTAGGAATTTCTCCTGTATCGTGGGTGCGTTTACAAACATTTAAACTCACATACACAAACAACCAGACCCGGAACAACTATCTGTAGGTCATACAAATTTTTGTTCCGTGCGGGGATCGAACCCGCGACACGTAGCGCAGCAGTCTATCGCTCAGCCACTGCGCCAACCGTGCCGTCAAATGCCTAAAGGCCATTCTTATCAAGTATCATATAACCCTGACCAGATAAGCAGTCGCTCTGAGTAGAATACTGGTATGGAGCTGTACCTAAGATAGGAAGCCGACTCTAACATACTTGCAAAAAGGCTAGGCAGATGATGAGGTCGAAATAAAGGTTAGGCTGCCCAGCTGCTTGCTAAGGGCTGTCGATGGTTGACCATCCATTACATACCGAGCTTCTTCTGTACCTTGAAAGCCCGGAAACCTGTTAACCCCGGCTGTCATTTGAAGATCTTTGACAGTCGTTACAAGTAGTCAGTGGCTAGAATACTGACAACCAATCTTACCAAGGGGCATCGTATTACCCAGTACTAACTGGGTTGTGAAGTTCAGATAGGCAGTCGTTCCATGTATTATCAGCTAAATCTGGTAAGACTTAAACCCAAACCCAATAAAATTGGGAAAAGGCTCACAGATGATGCATGTACAGCAATACAGAAAAACATATCATTAACAAGCTCCCCGCCCGCGACTTCATCCACGTGGCATAGTTACATTGGGCTAACGTTAACTTTAACCCGCGTTATGATCGAAAAGAAATGTATCTTTCTCTCCCCTATTCTTCCCTCTTGCTCCCCCTTTCCTCACTTTCTAATATATATTTTTTAAATAGCCTGTGTCCGTCTACAGGCTCCCGACTATCTCTGTACCAAAATTCATCAAAATCGGTTCGGCCAGTTAGGCATAGCAAACAAACAAACTCACTTTCGCTTTTATAAAATTAGTAAGGATACACGTCATTTTTAATTTCTTAAATATTTCCGTCGTAGTACATAAAACGGAAAATGTTGAAGATACGACTTCTGACTGGATAAGCCATCAAAAATCGTGTTTTCAACATCGGAAACATAACTACGAAAGACATGACGTAACATTTGACACACATAAAATATGCAAAGTAAGTGATATGTATGGGAACTATGTTTTTGACGTAAAGTTCATATAGCTAGGCCGTCCAAGATGCCACCAACATTTCCTAGAGATAAGGCTAGTTAAAAAGGCAACATACGGAACAGAATTCGGGGAGAAAACGTAGCAGTTTGCGTTTCTTCCCCTCAACTTTTGGAGATATACGTTGAGTTAGACGGATACAGAAACGGGAGTACAAACCCATTAACATGAGGATAAGAGTAAATGGCGACATAACGGTAAATCTTAAAACTATTACATGCATACTTTGAACTTTAAATTTGACTTGTTATTTTTGGAAATCATAATAAGGTCTCATTCTATTCGGTATACACTAGGACAAAGATGGCGAACAGATGGCACCTGTGCCAGGAATGGCACGGTGGCACGGTGATTTAGTGATTACATTTTAATTCAAAAAACAGAGTTTACTATGAAGTATTTTAATATTATAAGATATTTGTCATCGTTTTGATCAAACTAAAGTAACATGAATGTTTCCGTTATTTAATTGTATTGTTTATCCAAAAGGTATTTGTTTAGAAAAAAATGGCACGTTGATACATAAATGTTCACCACTAAGAACTGGTAAAGACGCAGGCGTTTTGAGGGGCTGTGATAACTTTAACTTCAAAAAGTGTTGATAATCAGCCTAATTTGAATAAATGACTTTTGATTTTGATAGTTTTTATACAGGTTTGAGTACCTAATACTCAGGCTATAAACTGTTTTCTACTAAATGACATAGCGGTTGAAAACGCAATAACACGCAGTATGTTTCCAACGTAACTCGTTTGACCTACTGCTAAGACAGTCCTGAACTAGGTATTAGCTGAGAATGCTCCCGTTAATGTCATTGGAATGAACTCTTTTTGGTTTAAGTTTTTGAGACTGGCAGGATTTAAATGAACCTTACAACTTTACCATTAACGTTGTAAATAAAATAGTAAGGAATTTAAATCAACAAACAACAATACAATCGTTAATAAAAAAATTGTAAATATAATTTATTTTATTTTATTTATTCCCGTAGCTAGAGTATGGTTTGAAATAGCTTCTAGCATAATCTTTTCGAGATAGATATACTATATCCTATCCTATCCTACCCTACTTTATATTTATACATGTATGTATAGTATTATAAATGCGAATGTTTGTGAGGATGTATGGACGTTTGTTATTCTTTCACGTCAAAACGGCTGAACGGATCTTGACAAAATTTGGCACAGAGGTAGATTATGGTATGGAATAACACATAGGATACATTTTTTTTCGATATTACGCGGGCAAAGCCGCGGGCGCCAGCTAGTATTTGTAAATATTAATCATTTTTTCAGACTTAGTTGCCCATAGAGTGTTACTAATACAATGCAACTAATAGAGACAGTATGTGACAATCACTATACTATACTGATGCTGGTTTATGTAGCCAGGTTATACTTTCTAAAGAAGAAAAAAAACAATTATTCTAAACAGGCAGGAATTATTTTATAAAACCTTGATTTCATCATTCATTTGGATGGTAAATCCTTACTAATATTTCAATTAATAAAAGTCTTTCAAAAATAAACGATATCCTGTCTCAAAAAAGTCACCTGTAAACTTCTGCCAACCCCTTTATCAACACAAGCGTAAATGAAATTTATTACGTAGACATACTAACGATATCAGTAATTTCAATGGTCAACGTCCCGACATACATAATTACTCCAACCATATCAACTGCAAAAATATCGGAGTTCGCATTCCCTCAGGTACCTTATACATCATCAGTTCATTACAAAATCGTTGAGTATTAAATAACGAAAGCTGGTTGATTAATGCACGATCCATTTGTTAATCCACAGGGAAACATCATTGTTAATAGGCTTTCACGAAAAGACTTGCACGAAAACCTTTCTGGAGGCGTCGTGAAATTTTACGATGAGCATTCATAACATTTCCTTTGATTAAATAAAATAAACAGCTGGCTTTTAGAGGGGCCCGCCAGGGTTACTGTCTGCCGGGGTTGTGGTTTGTTTAGAAAAGATACAGCGGACCTGGACTACGAAGGAAGGAAGAAAGAAAAAAAAACTTGAGAGGTGTCTGTTATGGTGGATTCTTAATAAAAGATATTCCGTTGGGTATGATACTGGTTTATTGGCAGGAGACACAGGAGGTACACATCGTAAGACATGACAGGAAGAAGTGTGGCGGAGTGCCGGCAGTCACAGATAATACATAGACTAGTGAAGACCATAATAGTAACATACTAAATAGTGATGTTACAACATCCCCCCTGTTGAGTTCAAATTAGACCCCTGACTGACAATTAATATAAGTGTTATGCTATTTGACTTTATACAAGACAACATGCTTAATTATACTTATAGTTATACTTAAACTTTACTCTTTATTTATAACTTAACTTAATCAATTTCTTCAATTAACCTTCTGGTAGGTTTTACAATACGACCTGACCTAGTTGTTACATTTGAGGATTGTTGAGATGAGGATCCTTGATGCCTAGACTCCTGTCTGTCACCTTCCTCTCCCCTTTGTGACGAGTTGGATTGCATGGGAGAGTTAGCACAATTATGAGAATATTTATGTCTTAAGTGAATTCTATTCCTCCTATACCTAACTCCATTGACATCCTCAACAACATATGATCTATTATTTGACAATCTTTGCTTAACAATAGCTTGTTCCCAGTTGCTACTAGGGTTTCTCTTAAAATAGACATGATCATTATGATGTAACATAGACATTGACTTGGCATTTTTATTGTAGTATTTTGACTTATTTTGATCATTTTTCTTGACAGACTCTTTGTAATCTTTAAATGTTACCACTTTTGGCTTTAACTTCTTATATGATGTTGGAATGTTATCTCTTAAGTTCCTAGACATGAGTAACTGTGCTGGTGATGAAAAATTATTTTTACCTGTATTTCTATATTGTAACAATGCTATGTATGGATCTGATCCATTTTCTTTGCATTTTCTTAGCATGTTTTTTATAATTTTGACTGAACTCTCTGCTTGTCCATTAGACTGTGAATGATATGGGCTAGTAACAACATGTTCTATGTCCCATTCTTGCAAAAAAAATTTGAATTCGATTGACTGAAAAGGAGGTCCACCATCTGAGACTAGTGACAATGGTATACCATGGCGTGCAAAAATTGACTTTAAATGAGTAATAACATTTTGAGATGTACTATTTTTATTTAATAATGCTATTTCTATGTATTTTGAGTAATAGTCTGTGACAATTAAATATACTAAACTATCAAAATGCATTAAATCAATACCTACTTGTTGCCATGGGTATTTACAGATTTCAAAATTTTGTAGTGGTTCCTTTTGATTGCTTTGTTTAAACTTAGCACATATAAGACATTGCTCTACTAAATTCTTAATATCACTTGACATATTTGGCCAATACAGAGATTCTTTAGCTAGTTTTAAACATTTGTTTATACCCTGGTGACCTTTGTGAATCTGTTCTAACATTCCTTTGTACATAGACTGTGGTACTATTAATTTTGAGCCTTTGAAAAGTAAATCTTTAATTACATGAATTTCCCCTTGAATATTCCAAAATGGTTTTACCAATGGACTGACATTGTTTTTATTGTTTGGCCATCCTTCATTATAATATTTTTTTAATAATTGCAAGGATTCATCCTTTCTGGTTTCCTGTGCCAATTGTGTACTATATTCTTTTGTAATTGCTAAGTTAGCATACATTAGATTGACATGACAAGACATTTCTGATTCATTTTCAGGTATATAGTGATCTTTCAAGGCGGCTCTTGACAAAGTGTCTGATATAAACATTTCTTTACCTGGGACATGTATAACTTCTAAATCATATTTTTGACAAGTTAACATCATACGCTGTACTCTAGCTGGGACATCATGTAATGGTTTTTTAAACAGATAGACTAATGGTTTATGATCAGTGTGAACTGTGACTCTGTTACCATATACATATTGGTGAAATTTTTCACAACCAAATTGAATTGCTAGCAGCTCCTTCTCTATTTGAGCATACCTTTCTTGGGTTTGAGTTAAAGTTTTTGAACTGTATGCTATAGGTTTATTTTTTTGTAAAATGACTGCACCTAACGCTGACTTTGACGAATCGACTGACAAGACTAATGGAATCTTGGGATTATAATGAGCTAAAACTGGTGAATTTGTAATTTCATCTTTCAGTTTCCTCAGACATTGACTATGATTCTCATCCCACTTCTGACACCATGTTATGGTGGATTCTTAATAAAAGATATTCCGTTGGGTATGATACTGGTTTATTGGCAGGAGACACAGGAGGTACACATCGTAAGACATGACAGGAAGAAGTGTGGCGGAGTGCCGGCAGTCACAGATAATACATAGACTAGTGAAGACCATAATAGTAACATACTAAATAGTGATGTTACAACAGTGTCAAGGGACACCCGGATGGAACGAAGTTATTTTTTATTGTGTACACAAAACCTGTATACACTGAACAAAAATAATCGTCGCGACACCACACTGTTCAATGCAAAATAGAAATACGAAACGAAAATAACTGGCTTGCTTTCTATTCGAGAGGGAGACATACAGAGAAACACGCGCATGCCGCACGGCCAACAACTATAGCAAAAAGTGTCGTTACAACTTTTGGACTTATTTTTTTCCGTCTAGCCGCCTTTCGCAACGCGCGATAAGAAACTTCATTCCAACATTTATTAGTCGCAAATTACGACGAGCACACAAAAAAATAAACATTAAACATGCAAAGCATCACAAACATTTACAAATACATGTATAAGGGACAAAATAAAAATAGCTTGCACATCGTGACTGCAACAGGTCACCACTCAGCATGATGCTGTGCCATGGGAACCCACAGCACGAGTAAAAGAAGAAACATGGATGGGTTTTAGACAGTAAAAGTCCGACTAAAGCTGTATTCCTTCTTTTGCCTTAGGTTATTTCATTAGGAATTTCGAAGTCTGGATTTGTGCACGGTTAATGGCAATAGACCCGGCTGGGTATTATATTTACAAGAGAGTGTTTTTTTTTAAGTTGCCCCACATTAGGATTTCTTCTGTATCGTGGGTGCGTTTACGAACATTTAAATTTACACACAAACAGCCAAACCGGAACAACTATCTGTAGGCCATACAAATATTTGTTCCGTGCGAGGATCGAACCCGCGACACGCAGTGCAGCAGTCGATCGCTCAGCCACTGCGCCAACCGTGTCCTCAAAACATAACTAAAACATAAAACATAGTTAAAATATAACTGGCGCAATATTGGTGTACCATTAGAGGTATGCCTCTGTCTAACCTGTTGTAGATTACAGCCGTGATGTGTGTTATGAGATTACTAGTCTAGTCAACAAGTGCTTTTTTAGTCAAAACTTTTTAAAAGGCTCGGAAAAATATGGTTGAGGGCTCATTCGATTCGGGATCAAATCTAGAAAGTTTTTGAAAAAATTCAAGACCCGCTCGAAAAAATTGCAAAAGTTATTAACAAATTAGTAAACAAAAAAAAAAGGGGTTTAGTTTTTTTGGTATATCTCGAAAACTATTTGATATATTTTGATTTTATAAAAAGATTCAAAAAGAGGAGGAAATTTCCTAAAAGAAACTTCCAACTCGCGAAATTGTAGGACCAATATTAAAAATTTTACAGGGAGCTGAAAGTACGCCTGAAAACGGGTACTCGGGTTTCCGCAAGCCACGCCCCCTTCGAGCGCTTTAATGAAAAATATTATTGAAACATATTAAATGTTGATATTAAAATTTGAAAAAATTCAGACATGTACAGGACAAATTAAGGAATGAAATGCCGTAGAAAAAATATTTTTATCGAGTTTTTATAAAATGTTATCCATAAATTAATTAACAATTTCTTCCGACTGGGCTATAAACATTGCAAGTTGCATAATTGTTAAACCAGAAATCTCAATTTTTTTTCCTCTCGTGGAGCTATTCTTCAAATATTAAAGAAAGGATTTCCGTTGAGTAAATTAAAAAATTGTTAATTTTCGATTTGTTATTAACAAATTACCTAGGCGGCAAATTAAATATTTAAATAAATGTTACAAGAATTATTTTTTTTCCAATGTCGATGATCATTCGTTTTTCTATCAATAAGAAATAATAAATATTAAAAAATATTTTTAGGTACCTAAAAATAAAAAATATTTTTAGGTACCTTACCTAAAAATATTTTTTTATAAATTTTAATTCTTTTTGTTTATAAAATTGTTATAAACAAATAGATTATTTATAAGATAATTGAATTTTTTTTTTTTGGAAATAGATTCCTCGTAAAAAATTATGAATTTTAAGATAAAAAACGATGCTTAAAAAAATTTTTTTATTGCTAAAAAACCGTTTTGTTAATTAACAATTTTTTTTTACCACTTGTTAATAATATTAAGGTACGTTTTTTTTTAAAATATCATTATTTATTATCCTCCTTAATAATCAAAAAAAAAATTTCGTTTTTTTATAAATTTTCATTGTTTATTAAATAAACAATTTGTTATAAACAATTAATTTTTTTTTGTATAATTTTTGTAGAATTCTTTACACTAAAATAAAACCGACTAATTACCTTTTTGCAAAAAAAAAAAAATATTTATATTTATTTTCGAATTAATTTTTTTTTCCGCAAAAAGGTAATTGGTCGGTTTTATTTTAGTGTAAAGAGTTCTAAAAAAATTATACAAAGAAAAATTAATTGTTTATAACAAATTGTTTATTTAATAAACAATGAAAATTTATAAAAAAACGAAATTTTTTTTTTATTATTAAGGAGGATAATAAATAATGATATTTAAAAAAAAACGTACCTTAATATTATTAACAAGTGGTAAAAAAAAATTGTTAATTAACAAAACGGTTTTTTAGCAATAAAAAAAATTTTTTAAGCATCGTTTTTTATCTTAAAATTCATAATTTTTTACGAGGAATCTATTTCCAAAAAAAAAATTTCAATTATCTTATAAATAATCTATTTGTTTATAACAATTTTATAAACAAAAAGAATTAAAATTTATAAAAAAATATTTTTAGGTAGCTTTTATTGATAGAAAAACGAATGATCATCGACATTGGAAAAAAAATAATTCTTGTAACATTTATTTAAATATTTAATTTGCCGCCTAGGTAATTTGTTAATAACAAATCGAAAATTAACAATTTTTTAATTTACTCAACGGAAATCCTTTCTTTAATATTTGAAGAATAGCTCCACGAGAGGAAAAAAAATTGAGATTTCTGGTTTAACAATTATGCAACTTGCAATGTTTATAGCCCAGTCGGAAGAAATTGTTAATTAATTTATGGATAACATTTTATAAAATCGCGATAAAAATATTTTTTTTACGGCATTTCATTCCTTAATTTGTCCTGTACATGTCTGAATTTTTTCAAATTTTAATATCAACATTTAATATGTTTAAATAATATTTTTCATTAAAGCGCTCGAAGGGGGCGTGGCTTGCGGAAACCCGAGTACCCGTTTTCAGGCGTACTTTCAGCTCCCTGTAATTTTTTTAATATTGGTCCTACAATTTCGCGAGTTGGGAGTTCTTTTTAGGAAATTTTCTCCTCTTTTTGAATCTTTTTTCAAAATCAAAATATATAAAATAGTTTCCGAGATATACCAAAAAAACTAAACCCCTTTGTTTTTGTTTACTAATTTGTTAATAACTTTTGCAATTTTTTCGAGCGGGTCTTGAATTTTTTCAAAAACTTTCTAGATTCGATCCCGAATCGAATGAGCCCACAACCATATTTTTCCGAGCCTTTTAAAAAGTTTTGACTAAAAAAGCACTTGTTGACTAGACTATACGTCGTTTTGGTAAATAGCTTAATGACTTACAAACATAATCATCTGCCTAGCCTTTTCCCAACTATGTTAGGGTCGGCTTCCAGTCTAAACGGATGCAGCTGAATATCACTATTTTACATGGAGTGACTGCCTATCTGACCTCCACAACCCAGTTAGTACTGGGTAATACGATACCCCTTGGTAAGACTGGTTGTCAGACTTTCGGAACACTGACTACCTGTAACGACTGTCAAAGATCTACAAATAACAGCCGGGACCGACGGCTTAACGTGCTTTCCGAGGCACGGAGGAAACTCGGTATGTAACGGCTGGTCACCCATCCACAGACCAACCTAGGCAAGCACGGCTTAACCTAAAGATCGACCCGAGCGGCTGCTGTTATTTAGCCACGAGCTCCTCACTTACAAACATAAGTATTTTGATAATTTTCCATTCCTAAAAACCGTCCAGACTCGCACCGAGGGTTCCCTACAAACTCGCGACATGAACAGCTATATGTTTTGACTGCGTAGACTTACCCCCGAATACTGAAAAGTCACTCAAAATTTAAGTACCACTTAAATTTAACAGATACTCAAAAGTGACGTTTGACAATACAAAATCTAAAGTTTAAGAGCTGCTCAAATGTTAAGCAGCCCTCAAATTTTGAGTGACGTTTCAATATTCGGGGGTTAGAGGGTTAATTTTTTTCTCAGCACAAAGACTCTACAGAGTTGAATTATGGTTTTAATTTCAGCTCGATACCTCCACGCGTCTTCTGAGATAAAGGGTCTTGACAGGCAGACGCACAACAAAGTGATCCAAAGAGGCTTCGGTTTTTCGTTTTGAGCTACGGTTCCCACAAATAAGACGTAATCTTATAATACTTGTGCATTTCTTTCTACATCGTTCTCACATATTTGTATAATCTCAACACCAATGATGTAAATACGATTTTGTAATAATATTCTAATTTAAAAGAGTGTCCATGGAGTTTCTTGCCCATTCTTCTCCATAGAGATCATCGCTTTGGAATGGGCAACTACTTCTGTTTACTATTTTATTTCTTGACATTCAAAAGAGCCTGTAATGGTCTAATTGAAATAAATACTTTTGAATTTGAGTTTGAGTTTAACATAAGATCAAAACCCCCAACCTTACCGGGAGCCCTAACCACCGACAACAATATTACCGGAACGGCATCAAGACCACATGATTTATGTATTTCCTAAGTAATTGAATCCGTAAGTTTTAGCGGCGGTAAATCACGGCCGGTTTACATCGCTCATATATTGTGCTCATTTACATAAGAGGACAGCCTTCCTGTTGGTCCCAAGTCCACTAGGACATAAGTTCTTGTTGATTTATTAAATTTATTATTTGAAACGTAAATGCTAAAACAATATTATATTGTGACTAGTTGTGCCCAACGGTTTCGCCCACAGCTCAGTTCCTTTTCCAAAAAAGGGTATGAAAAATAGATGTTGAACGATTCTCAGACCTACCCGATGTGCACACAAAATTTTGTTCAAATTGGTCCAGCCGTTTCGGAGAAGTATGGGAACGAACATTGTGACACGAGAATTTTATATATTAGATGATAATCACCATGTTCGTGTGTTATCGCCATGATTGAATGCCTCATTGGTTTGGCGGTTGCAAGCGGTGATGTTAAGAATGAGGTCTTCGATGAGATGCCCAGGTCGGTCAGTCGGTTGAGATTTTCGGTCAGAAAATTCTGATTGGTGATCGCCCAAAGATCATACAGATATCTTTCATACAGGGCCAGACGCTTCCCACAATGGAACATCAACCAATTTAAGTATTAATCCTACTAATATTATAAATGCTAATGTTTGTGAGGATGGATGGATGTATGGATGTTTGTTACTCTTTCACGTCAAAACAGATGAACGGGTCTTGATGAAATTTGGCACAGAGGTAGATTATGATCTGGAATAACACATAGGATACTTTTTTTTTTATATGACGCGAGTGAAGCCGCGGGCACCAGCTAGTTTTATAATACATATAAAAGAAATGAGATCACTCATATAAAAAAACAGCCAAGTGTTCCGTACAAAAAATATTTTGATTTCGAATTTCAAATCGATACCTCCACGCGTTCCTAGATAAGAGTCATAAAGAGGGAGTGTCTTCACAGACAGAAATACAGAAAACAAATTGATCCTGTAAGGGTTCCGTTCATTCTTTTTCACCTATAAAACAGCGTAGCAGCTATAACATAAAATATTTGGTCGTTTTACCAAAAAATACAGGGCTTATAAAATTACACCGTCATTGATTCTTGTTCCATTTGCCACCTGGCGTGACTTTATAAGCTTATTATAATATCACAGCTCGTTTGCTTATGAAAAAGCTCTTGTGCTACAAAGTGAATGTAAAATGTAACTTTTTTGCTTTTATATGAACTTTATTTAGTTAAACACCCTTTTTGAAGATCTAATATTTTTTAAACTTTGTCGCACACTATTATTTTCTCCTGTATCGTGGGTGCGTTCACAAACATTTAAACTCATATACACAAACAGCCAGACCCGAAACGACTACCTATAGGTCATACAAATATTTCTTCCGGAGATCGAACAAGCAACACCCAGCGCAGCAGTCGATCGCGTGCCTTTAAATGCAATTGTGCAATATTATATACTTTCATGATGAAGTCAGAAGCCTAGACGAATAGTAGAGGCAAGTAAGCAAGAGGCAGTGTTTTTAAAAGCTTAGATATTCAATGATTTTGTAGATTCCTCATCAATATTTCAACCCCGAATACTTCTGTGAGTCCCTCACCAACCAAACTTTTTTTGTGGATGTAAAGTCATCACATAACGTCCCCCGCTCCGCCCAGAGCGGGGGGGAGTGTCATACTTGTACTGACTAAAATCCACCCATGTTCCTTTTATTGCACTTTATGTTCCGGGGCCGCGGTATCTCTTTCGAACAACCCGCAACCCCGGTAGTATTAACGACCAATCTTAGCCACTATTCAGTTAAAATGTTACTTTTAATATCAAAAGACTCTCTAGGCTTTTGATATTAAACATTTATGAACGCTTCCTCAAATAACATAAGTTAAACAGTTTGCTTTAGGTTTCCAACAGACAAATCATTTCAATCCACTTTGAGCATTTGTGAGTTACATGGCAATACAACATTAAATCAAATATAGTTTAATTCCAAACATACAATGCAAAACAACAAAATAATACATAATGTAAATCGCTTACATCCTAAACGTTAACATAAATAAAGAAATAGTAAACACAAACGCTGCGCTGTGGAAGCCATTCTAGTTAACATTTAAATTAATATAATACGCCTATTTGGCGCGCTGCAATCGGCACGGCCGCCATTTGCTGAGAACCGTAGGGAAAATTAACCGGACAAGCGTGAACATGTGACTTTTTGGAAAATTCTGTAGGTTTAAATAGGATTTTGTTTAGCTTTTGTGTGGGACTGTATAATGGTGTATTCTTTGTCAATCAATTTATTTTAGTTTAATATAAGACACTACTGCAAAGGGGCTGCTGCTGAAGTTACGGGTTTTTCGCGGGTTACCGCGTCCCCAAAACACAAAAAACTGATTAATAACCTTGAATTACAAACAACAGATTTCTATAAAAGTGTTCTATAATTTCCTTGTGGAATCAGAAGTGCCGTATTATAAGTATGTGCCCGACCCAGTTCTCAAAGATGGTAATATCTCGTTGCATTGGGATCGATCTATCGTCACTGACTGTACTATTGTTGCCAATAAGCCTGACAATGTGGTGATAGATCGATTGGAGCGTAATTCTACTAATTTAATATTATTGTGATATCGAATCCATTCGCACCTGCGGAACCCAAAAAAGTGCATTGTCAACGATTGCGATGCAAATTGGCAGCAGTTGTGCAGCCGTGGGGAGCGAGGTTCATACCGTCACTGTAGTTTAGTTTTTAATTAACTACCGCTTACGAAAACGGCCTTTTTGTATATGTTAACGTTGCTTTCCTGTAATTGGATTTAAAATTTAATATAAAAACGTACGTGGTGTTTTAAAAGTGTGCGGTTTGGTATGATTCTCTTAAGACCAGACAAATGCAGAGGGGCTTGCCAGAGCCTCCACCTGCCGGGGTTGCGGGTTGTTCGAAAGAGATACCGCGGCCCCGGAACGTAAAGGGCAATAGAAGGAACATGGGTGGGTTTTAGTCAGTACAGCCCCCCCGCTCCGCCCAGAGCGGGGGAAGTCATTAGATGATTTCCCACACGAAAAAAAAAAAAAAAAAAGACCAGACAAATGATTGCTTGGTTACTGCACGACGGGGAACTAAAATGGCCGTTTAAGCAAAATTCCAGAAGGTTTTTAATAATATGACTTACGTTACCATTCGTAAAATGATCATAAAGTGACAATTCACAATATTAACTGGGCAGTGATCATTTTAAGAATGTTAACGTAATGGAGAATGTTACTAGGTATGCCAAATCTTTTGAAATGTTGTCTCAGTAAAGCCTGTATGTATACAAACACACTAGTTTTTGTTGTAGTAAAAAAACCTAGTAGTTTTGATTTTATAGGCATTCAAAGTTTCGAAAAATACCGAGCCCGCTAACAGTCACGTGACCGCTTGTGACGTCATTTCACAATGCGCCGCGCGTTGTATTTTTACATTTAGGCACAACACATGATTTCCTAGTATTTAGATTGGACTTTTTTAAAAGTATTTAGTTATAATTTCAACGGTAAGGGCGCGCGACCACGAGCGGACTGTATGAGGCAGACTGAGCATGTTGTGTGATGACGTCACATCGTAACCGGCAGCCCGCGTCTTGTTTTACTTCTAAATCGGAACTAATTGATATATATAAGTAATTCTTTCACTAGTATTTTTTTTATTTTTGACAGAGAATATGGACTGCTAATAATCAAAATTAGTTAACATTCTTCATTCATATTATTATCCAATATATTCTGGTAAAGCGGCTATTTTAGATCCACAGCCTACTACTAGCTAGGATATGCGTTGTTATCATTTAGATCAGCAGAATTATCCTCATCATCTTCCTAGCCATTTCCCAACTATGTTGGCATCGGCTTCCTAACTAACCAGATGCAGCTAAATACCAGTATTTTACATGGAACGACTGCCTATCTGACCTCCACAACCTAGTTAGTACTGGGTAATAATATGCTAAATAATAACTGTCGCTTGGGTTGATCTTTAGATTTAGCCGCACTTACCTAGGTTGGTCTGTGGATGGGTAAAACCGTTGGTCTCAGCTGTCATTTGTAAATAAAAACTGTCAAAGTCGTAACAGAAAGTCATTGACCCAAAAGTCTGACAACCAGTCATACCAAAGAGTATTGTATTCCCAAGTTATTAACTGGGTTGTGGAGGTTAGATAGGCAATCGTTCAATCTGAGATACTGGTATTCAGTCTAATCCAGTAAGACGAAGCCGACCCCAACGTAGTTGGGAAAAAGCTAGGCAGATGATGAGGCATTTTGAATGAGTTGCAATCAAAATAACGACCTTTCATTCCACAGTTGACTTTGAGACTATTGTACCACTGTACTTATCATTAAATACTAGCACCTCCCGAATCAATCTTTAGTGTCAACTTAACCATCGCAAAAGGCTTGCAATATCAAATTATGCCAATAATTGCCAGACAATGGCAACTGATTTATTCACAGCGCTGATTGCCCTGATAATAATGTCTGATTGAAATGTATTTACGATGAATGAATGGAACCTCTCAATATTTCATTCATCTCTGTGTTTCCTTTTTTTGCAACTCTCATAAAAGAGCAATTTAAATTTTAAAACCTATTAAATGAATGTAAGAAAAGTAGATGGAAAGAAGATTGCGTTTATTCAGAATTATCCTACTTAATATTATAAATGCGAATGTTTGTGAGGACGGATGGATGGATGTATGGATGTTTGTTACTCTTTCACGACAAAACGGCTTGACGTATCTTGATGAAATTAGATACACAGGTAGATTATAGTTTGAAATAACGCATAGGATACTTTTTTTTCGATATCACGCGAGCAAAGCCGCGGACGTCAGCTGTTAAAATAATATATAAAAAAAGCAGAAACACTTTAATATTAATCTAAATAACGCCAAAAGGGCCTCAGCTCAGCATAATGCCAGATGGCAACACAAGGACGCCATTTTGGTTCATTCATTTTCAGAGGGGCTTGCCAGAGCCTCCGCCTGCCGGGGTTGCGGGTTGTTCGAAAGAGATACCGCGGCCCCGGAACATAAAGGGCAATAGAAGGAACATGGGTGGGTTTTAGTCAGTAAAAGTCTGACATGCCCCCCCCGCTCCACCCAGAGCAACTCCACGTCTGAGGCGCGTATTTTGCAGAGCGGGGGAAGTCATTTGATGATTTCCCACCCGAAAAAAAAAAAAAAAGGCCGCCATATTTGACGCTGATTTTCAGCTGCAGCCCTCGAGTGTCATACGCGTAAGCAAGCACATAAGTATAAAAGTCAGAATTGAAAACAGTAATAAAATAAAAACAATATTAAAATGTAACATCGCGCTTGTAATCCCCGAGCAGTTAGGCAGTACCTTATAGTCCACGCAAAATTTTAGGCAGTACCCCTTATAGTCCACGCAAAATTTCTCCAGTTATATTTAAGTCCCATGTAATAGGGGACGTGCCTATTGCCATAAATCGGGCACAAATCGAGACTCCTTTCCTGACCTGGGATTAAAACCCAGGATCTTATGGTCATTAGCCACGCTTGGGACTGCTACACCAACGAGCATTCATCGTCTCTTTACTTAATTTTTTTTTGCAATACTTAATTTTTTTATTAAACGTTGACACTAGGAATTTCTCCTGTATCTAATCTAATATATATAAGTGGTGCGTTTCCAAAAATTTAAACTCACATACACAAACAGCCAGACCCGGGACAAATACCAAACAAAAAGTCCATATAAAGGCCATACAAAAATATGTTCCGTGCAGGGATCGAACCCGCGACACGCAGCGCAGCAGTCGATCCACTGCGCCAACCGTGTTATCAAATTCAATTGTGCTCACAAGGAGACCGAGTCTAACGAAATAAATCAAGACAATTGTCATGCATAAGATCCTGAATTTCAACTTTACTCTCTCTTTTGTATAGGACAACAGAACAACTTTTTAACGATTTTTAAAAACAATAAATTCTAATTCCTTCTTTTACGCGCTTCTAAATAGAATTAAAGGAACTTCTTTAAAAGTTAATCTTCTTTATAGCCAGCAGTTATTAGAAAACTTTTGACATTTCCGAAAAATAATTGACTTGAAAAAAATACAGGCTGATTGTAAAAATTGCTCAATTTTATGTAACAACCCGTAATTACGATGGGGGACGAGTGACAGGAATTACAAGGAAAAAGACGCTAATTGACATTTTATAAATTGACTATTGATAAAATTGACTGTAAAGTAATTGCTTTGAGGAAGAAAATGGCAAGTTAATTATTTCGTCGTTGCACCTATGTTTGTTTCCGTTGACTTTTGATAATGGACTTATGTTTTTTCTGTATCAGTTTCTGGGAAGAGTAATCTAAGCGCTTTGATAGGTCCTTAAAAGGCCTGTGAGCAATCGCACTCTAAACCCTCGGTTTTTAGATTTTGAGTCGTTTACTAAATTATTATGTATTGGTATTACAACTTCTATGCATAAGAAACAACAAATATCTAATATGTATATAAAATTTCCGTGTCACAATGTTAGTTACCGTACTCCTCCGAAACGGCTCGACCGATTCTTATAAAATTTTGGATACATATTGGGTAGGTCTGAGAATCGGCTAACATCTATTTTTCATACCCCTAAACCTCAGCGGGTGAAACCGCTGGGCACAGCTAGTATTTTTATAAAATTTTATTTATTAATAAATATACTTTATTTATTTGGTTTGAAATTTCAAAATCAAAGGATTTTATTCCTTAAAAATATGAGTAAAAGGTGTAAATACAAAGTTTAGGTGTCGTTACGTTTTGTTACCAGCCTCCTTTATCATCAGCGTCAGCATTTCAAGTCTTATTACAACTATTGTTGCACTGAGTCAAAGAACCGCTACATTTGTTTTTTTTTTATTTTCATTGTTAAAAAGTACAGTTTTTACAAACTTTCCAATCAATATTAACGACCACTCATATCTATTTAGAGGATAATTAAACATTATATTAACTATGTACTATTATTTACAAACTACAAATAAACATAAACTAGTAATAAAAATATGTACAAGTATAAAAATGGTAAAATAATTACAGGGCGTCAAAAAATTCGTCCGCATTTTCATTATTAAAAAATAATAAAGATCATAAAAAATATTCATTTCATAATTTATTGAAATACTAGCTTTCGCCCGCGGCTTCGCTCGCGTTAAATTCGGTATAACACACCAAGCAGACCTGCAGTTTTTGCTCTTGCGCCTGATTGATTTGTAATAGCAACGCTAAGTTTTCCCTTTTCTTCCCTCGTTCTCCCTCATATCCCACTTTTTTTAAATAAAAATTAGCCTATGTCCGTCTCCTGGTTCCCAACTATCTCTGTACCAAAATTCATCCAAATCGGTTTAGCCATTAAAGCGTGAAGAGGTAACAAACAAACAAACAAACAAACAAACAAACAAACTCACTTTCGCTTTTATAATATTAGTAAGGATTTATACTGAATATTAAAATAACCCTCTTCTTAAACAGAGTAAAATAATTAAAAAAAATTGATGAAGCAAATAGGACTCAGTTACTTTAAACTTTCATTGCTAGAAACTGAACGAGCCAGTCGTCGCTAATGGCGGGGTCTTAGCGTTTTAATTTTCTCTTTCGACTGCGTTTAATTATTTTAAATACTATTATCGTTTCATATAATAACTAGCTGTGCCCAGCGGTTTCACCCGCTGCTCACTTAGGGGTATGAAAAATAGATGTTGGCCGATTCTCAGACCTACCCGATATGCACACAAAATTTCGTTTAAATCGGTCCAGCCGTTTCGGAGGAGTATGGGAACGAAAATTGTGACACGAGAATTTTATATATTAGATTACATTATTTTGTTAGTTAAAATACAGTTTTTTTTTAACCTTTCATATACCTTATAGCAACTAGGTTTAACCTTTGACTTAAATTAGGTCATGGTGAATCCTTCATCTGCCTAGCTTTTCCCCATGTTGGAGTCGGTGTACTTAACATGGAGCGACTGCCTGTCTGACCTCCAAAACCAGGTTTTCGGACTAGTGACGACCTGTAACGACTGTCAAATATTTACAAAAGACAGCCTGGACCAACAACGGCCAACTCCCAACTTAGGTAATCATGGGTCAACCTCATCCGAGCGGCTATTATTGTTTTGCCAAAAGTGTAAAATCATCATTTGATTGCAGTTTTAAGTTAAGATTGCATTCAGGCTTTCATTCTAAATTTTTATCAATTCGTTTACAATGCTAAAATATAGTACATGTAGTTCTCCTGACCGTTTTCGACTACACTATATTCGGCCAATATCAGCGCAATTTAGCCATCGGCACGGGAGATATTGTAATGCACAAGTGTATGCGCAGGCGCAGGTGCACCCTAAATCCAACACGACCGAAGAGAGATCAGGCGCAGGACCAATGGCATAACGTGCTTTTCTAGGCATGGAAGTATCTTACCGACAACTTCCAAACTCCAGGTCGTTACTGAGAAATAACACTTTTTGTACGTCCCAGGATTTGAAGCCAGGACCCAGCGCTCAGCAGCCGCGCTTGCGACCGCAATACCAAAAAAAAGCAGTCAGAATCCTTACTAATATTATAAAAGCGAAAGTGAGTTTGTTTGTTTGTTACGTCTTCACGCTTAAATAGCTAAACCGAGTTTGATGAATTTTGGTACAAAGATAGTTGGGACCCTGGAGACAGACATAAAATATTTTTTTAAAGAGATATGAGGGAGAAAGAGGGAAGAAAAGGGAAAACTTAGTTTTGCTATTACAATAAATAAGAAGCAAGGGCAGAAACTACAGGTAGCAGGTACCTGCAAATCAGGAAAGGGGAACTGTGTTGCCCCAAATTTAACGCGAGCGAAGCCGTGGGCAAAAGCTAGTATTACAATAAAAATAAAATACTACAATAATGAATAGCCTCTATATATTCCACATACGGCGCAGCAACTAATTTCGAAAAAAAACCGGTTAAACGGACCGTAAAGTGATATAATTTTAAAGTGATTACCGTCCTTCTGACCGGACGGGTACCCCTAAAACCGATACCCGGTTACAGTGGCCTATTACGACGGTTACAATCGGTTATGCCCAGTTACACCCGGCTCAACTAGGATGATTTAGCGGTACCCAGAACTTGGCCGATTAATAGAAATTCAATTTAATGTTAGGTAGGCCTTCAAGTTATGAAAAGATAGCGAGAATAGGATTTCTCAGAATGGAATTCTAGCATGAGTTTTGGGTTAAACTTGTTTCATGAAAGTTATCTAGACAACCACTAAAATGAACCAAACACTAATATTCGTTAATTGGAAGACTAACAATTTAAACCATAGTTTAGTCTAGTTTCAAGAATTGTTTTTTTTTAAAGGATTCTAAATAAATACGCACGGTTTGCGCAGTAGTTGAACGATCGACTGCTGCGCTCCGTGTCGCGGGTTCGATCCCCGCACGGAACATATATGACCTGTAGGTAGTTGTTTCTGGTCTGGCTGTTTGTGTATGTGAATTTAAATGTTTATAAACGCACCCACGATACAGGAGCAATTCCTAGTGTGAGACAACGTTATTTAAACAAAAAATAAGCAAACAGTAATAATTATTAACTGGAAGACCAACAATTTGAACTAACCAGCCATACTACCAAGTAACCAAGTACTACCAAGCAAAGCAGAGAGGCTTGCCAGGGCCTCCGCCTGCCGGGGTTGCGGGTTGTTTGAAAGAGATACCGCGGCCCCGGAACATAAAGGGCAATAGAAGGAACATGGGTGGGTTTTAGTCAGTAAAAGTCTGACACGCCCCCCCGATCCGCCCAGAGCGGGGGAAGTTATTTGATGATTTCCCAACCCAAAAAAAAAACAGTTTAATTAGGCGCAATCATATACCTCAGATTCATACAACGCGTATGCACCGGGGACATAATGCTATTATTCGTTATTAAGCACTATAATTATCTTGGCAACATTAATTCACCTCGCTAAATAGTCCTACAGGAAGTAGAACTATAAAGCGAGTTGAACTTAATATTACAAATGCGAATGTTTGTGAGGACGGATGGATGGACGTTTGTTACTCTTTCACGTAAAAACGGCGAAACGGATCATGATGAAATTTGGCACAGAGGTAGATTATAGTCTGGAATAACCCATAGGATATTTTTTTTCGAAATCAAGCGGGCGAAGCCGCGGGCGCCAGCTAGTTATTCATAAAGTAAACACACTTCCTACAAATCTTTAAAAGCTTAAGTCTTGCACCACGCAGATCTAGTGAAGCAAGAGGGATGGTTGACACAGGGCGGGGTAGTAACGCGTGTCCGACGAAGCTCCAACTTTATCATTGTTATATTATTACGGAGATATTAATTTTAACTCCACTGCGGTACTAGTGAATGGGTACTGCAGATGCATAGTTTGGGCTCGTTTTTGGAGGAGTTCGTGGCTAAATAATAGCAGCCGCTCGGGTCGATCTTTAGGTTAAGCCGCGCTTGCCTAGGTTGGTCTGTGGATGGGTGACCACCCGTTACATACCGAGTTTCCTCCGTGCCTCGGAAAGCACGTTAAGCCGTTGGTCCCGGCTGTCATTTGTAGATATTTGACAGTCGTTACAGGTAGTCAGTGTTCCGAAAGTCTGACAACCAGTCTTACCAAGGGGTATCGTATTACCCAGTATTAACTGGGTTGTGGAGGTCAGATAGGCAGTCGCTCCAAGTAAAATACTGATATTCAGCTGCATCCGGTTAGGCTGGAAGCCGACCCCAACATAGTTGGGAAAAGGCTAGGCAGATGCATAGTTTGGGCTTGTTTTTATTGTATAACCCGGTTAAGAACAATAGCGGATCGGTATTCCTTGTGTACTAGCTAATATCGACAACGATTTCAATTTGACGATACGTTTGGCGCAGTGGCTAAGCGATCGACTGCTACGCTGCGAGTCGCGGGTTCGATCCCCGCACGGAAGAAATATTTGTATAGCCTACAGATGGTTGTTCGGGGTCTGGCTGTGTGTGTATGTGAGTTTAAATGTTTGTAAACGCATCCACGATACAGGAGAAATTCCTAGTGTGAGGCATCGTTTTTTTTTTAAGATAAAAAATACTAATCCAAGTTGATACTGTGAGTGTAATTATAACAACACGCCTATAATCCGGGTTAGGCAGAGATGTCTGTTTAGACTTATAACTGTCCCCACTCGGTGTCTCCGGAATGGGGTACCCCGGAATTGGTTTGGCAGGAATGAACTTTAAAATGCTGTTATCACTACCGTGCAGATCTCGACGCTGTGATAAGGAAGCCATTATCTGCGGGGTTGCGGGTTGTTGGAAAGAGATACCGCGGCCCCGGAACATAAAGGGTAAAAGAAGGAACATGGATAGGTTTTAGTCAGTAAAAGTCTGGCACTCCGCCCGTTCCGCTTAGGGTAGTTATTTGATGATTTCCCATCCGCCAACAAAGGCCGCTATCTTTCGCATGATATCTTGGAAGCCACCACAACATCCACGAACATTCCCGAGGCACGACAATGCTATGGCAGATAATCCCCTTAACCGAAATGTTTCCAATAATGTAATTCACTAGCATCCGACCGCGACTTCGTCCGCTTGGCATAATTACTTTGGGCTAACGCTAACTTTAAACCGAAAGGTTTCGGTTGAAAAAAAATATTTTACTCTCCCTTTTTCTTCCCTTTTCTCTAAATTAGCCTATGTCCGTTTCCAGGATCCCAACTATCTCTGTAACAAAATTCATCAAAATCATTTTGGCCATTTAGGCGTTAAGACGTAACAAACAAACAAACTCACTTTCGCTTTTATAATATTAGTAAGTATTTATCACTACATAAATACTTAATAATGCAAACAAAATGTCCCGTTCCTCCCAAATACTCACGGTCTACTAAAGCATAACATACATAATAACGCTCTTTACACGAAAGAATCTTTCGTGTAAAGAGCGTTATTCAACGAAAGATTCAACTGAAAACAACTCGAAAATAGCAACGTAACTATTTAACAACATATTCATGTGCATTCAGTTAAAAATACACTTCATAATTTAACCAGGACAGGTCGCGTAGGTCACTGCGGGACGTGGAACCGAGAAATGTGGAAGAGACTTTTTAACATTTTTTTCTGTGTGTTTTAATGCGGTTCGGAGAATCATGTATTTGAAAATGCTCTTTTTTATTAGCTTCAACTAACTACTAACTATGACTACAATTAAATCTGTAAAAAAATATTACTTATATTACATTAACTAATGAGTCTAGAAGCATGGAACTTAATAAGTAGGTATTAAAATTCCTAGTGTTGGATAATGTTTTGTTACAAAAAAAATGTTAGTGCTCGCCGCACTAACATTATGTTTTAATCGTCTTAGTGTTAAAGATATTTCACCACGCTCTAACGATTGCAATTTTGTGGAACCCTATTCTACGTCACAGCAAGACACTGCAGCCATTTTAAAAATTGAAAAGTGCCTTAAAAATAGTCACATTCAATCTGTTCCATTATTTAAATACTAGCTGGTGCCGCGGCTTCGCCCGCGTGATGTCAAAAAAAGTATCCTATGTTTTACTCCAGACTATAATCTACCTCTGTGCCAAATTTCTTCAATTTTGTACAGAGATAGTTTAGACCATGGAGACGGACAAGGACATAGGCTAATATTTTTTTTTGTGAAAGTTAGATGCGAGGGAGAAAGAGGGAAAAAAAGGGAAAACTTAGCTTTTCTATTACAATAAATAAGGCGCAAGGGCAAAAACTACGGATAGCAGGTACCTTCAAATCAGGAAAGAGGAACTGTGTTACCCCGAATTTAACGCGAGCGAAGCCGCGGGCAAAAGCTAGTATTATATAAAATAGGATTAGTAGGAAGTAGGTATTTCTATTCCAAAATAAACAACAAATTTCTCACTTCGTATCCACATTTTCGTAATCCGCATCCAGTTCAGACACTATTCACGTAGCATGAAAAGCTGAGCTATCAAAGGGCTCTTTCAGCCCGCGATAGGTGAGCTATGAGCTATCTCTAGGCAAGAATAATCATCGTTTGACAAGCGTGTTTGTTGACGCCCGTGTGTCGACAGCTTAATGAGTCGCTCTATACAGAAGTCTGGCAACGTCGCGTCGCTTTTATTACGAGCTATCGTTTTTGAGGGTTGGCAATGTGGTTATCCTTGTTGGGTTGGTAGAACGTAGACTAGATTTTGTAAAAGGGGAGTGAAATATGACGAGTGAGGGATAAAAGTTGAAATGCCTCAATTATGGATGGTAATTCGTTTATTTTGTGCACGCGCAGAAGAATGCTCACTGTGACGATTAGAAACAGCTACTTTGAAGCATATTCAAACAATAATAAGATTATCTACACTAATATAAGCATGAAAGCACCGACGATACGGTTGGTGCAGTGGCTGTGCGATCGACTGCTGCGCTGCGTGTCGCGGGTTCGATTCCCGCACGGAACAAATATTTGTATGGCCTACAGATTGTTGTTCCGAGTCTGGCTGTTTGTGTGTGTGAGTTTAAATGTTTGTAAACGCACCCGCGATACAGGAGAAATTCCTAGTTTACTCTACAACGACTACGAGCTTACTCTACAAAATAGAAATCTTTTTAAAAAAAAACGTTGCCCACACGTTTAAAAGAAAAACTACTGGATCGATTTTAAAAATTCTTTCGCCTTTAAACAGCCACATTATCACTGAGTAACATAGGCTATACAACATTACGCTACTGCCGACTGGAGCTATACAGTAACCAAAGACGCGAGTGAAACCGCACAGGATTATTAATGCGGATGACAAATCATCAAACAACTTCCCCCGCTGTGAGTGTGGGGGGGGAGGAGCGTCAAACTTGTACTGACTAAAACTCACCCATGTTCTTTCAATCCGCAACCTCAGAGGACAAGTAAATTAAGAGTGCCACTATGTTACTAATCTAATAATCTCCGAAACCACGGAGACGGAATTCTGTAGGATTTCGGAAATCTGTGGCAACAAAGTAAATTAAATCAAAAAAAGTCACCAACTTCCGATAATAAAGTGTTAAAATATTGATAATACCATCAGGTTAGTCTGGACTGGATTTGTACCATGTTTTAATACTCGTTCAGAAAGTTTTAACAAATAAATAAAAATGTAACAAAATTTTAAACAACATAACTACACAAATAACATAGGGATGGGTTTAAATGTGCGGTCGGGTATAATAGGGTACTTAAAGACCCTGACAGACAGGCGAACACTTACTTATTTTATTTGAAGTAAACACTAAAACGTCAAATCAAAATATTTGATTTTCACATGTATGCCTACTTGGGCACTCATAAAACGTCGAGAAAAGGTGCACGGCTCGGGTTGGTCGTTTCCTATGGCGAAGAACCGCCAAGAAACTCCATGGTTACTCTTTTAAAACATTTGGTTTTACATTATTGTTGTTACGGTGTCAGTACTTAAGTATGACAGGACAACGTTGGCCCGGCAATAAGGGTGGATTTCACCGATTTTGTAACATGATCTCGATTAAGGTCGTTTTCATGATCTAAAGATCAAACACTTTTTACGTTTCCATGGCAAAGAACTCAAACTCGTTGCTTACTTGACATCTTTTTTCATTCATTCTATTAAACTCTTGTTTTTGCTTTTACTCTGGATGCTCTTAATGTACTCGTTTTTTATTATATCGTTCTCACATGTATGTATAATCTCAACATGAATGATGCATGACTTAGTAAAAATATTAGGATTTAAAAGAGTGTCCATGGAGTTTCTTGCCCATTCTTCTCCATAGACGGGCCTGTTGGTCTAGTGGTTAGTGGCCCTGACTGCTAAGCCGGAGGTCGTGGGTTCGATTCCCACCCAGGACAAACTTTGTGTGATGAGCATGATTGTTTGTTCTGTGTCTGGGTGTGATTTATCTATAATATGTGTGTATTTATAAATTATATAAGTATGTATATCAGTTGTCTGGTTACCATAACACAAGCTCTGCTTAGCTTGGGATCAGATAGCCGTGTGTGAGTTGTCCCAAGATATTTATTATTATTATTTATTATTATAGAGATCTACGCTTTGGAATGGGCAACTACAGTACTTTCACAAGTTATTAAGTCTTGTGACTGGGACTGTAGCAGCATTATTTTTGTTTTGAAAAGTGCCTGTAATGGTCTAATTGAAATAAATGCTTTGAGTTTGAGTTTGACAAAACGTAAAATAAGACAAAAACAAGCATCTAGTAATTAATATGCAGGGCTCATTCACAAATATGTATACATTTATCTTTAAACATTCATGTCGGACGCATGCTGAAATATTTCCTTTGACAAAGTAACCGCCATTTTTAGAAAGAACATTAAGAATATTATTAAAAATTTACGTCCTTTTTATGAACAATTAGGTAAAGTAGCTTCCAGAACATCAAGGTCACGTGATAGTAAATGTTATCAGGAGATCGATACATTGTCAGAATATTGATGAAAGACGATTTTGCGACTGAGCCGTATTATCAAGCTTAGACCTAGGCTACTAAATCTATCCCTGATAATACTGCTACCCTCTTTTGTTTTCGATGGAAAGTCATCAAATAACTTCTCTCTCTCTTTCTCTCTCTCTGACCGGGGCTGATGGGAGTGCCAGACATTTACTGACTAAAACCCAACCATGTTTCTTCTTTTGCTCTTTGTGTTCTGGGGCCGCGGTATCTCTTTCAAACAAAACAGTGACCCTAGTCGACCCTCTGCTTTGCTGACATGTCGATGAGGCTCGCGTGGAACACGAACGCACCATTGCTCACCGTCCACAGATCCGCGTCTACGGTGGACCCGACGCCCGATTGGTCGCTCGCGGCGGCTGGCTTGGTACAAGGTTCTCTGCCTCAAACGTCGCATAACTGCATCGCAGAAGAAGATGACCGCTTCCTATTCGCGCAACCCCGGAGCTTGGAACCTACTTTCGATGAGAGTCAACTACTCTTTTTTAATTCATTTTTTTTTTATAAATATTTACAAACAATAAAAATGTGTATGCCAATAAATTAAGGATATGAATATTAAATGTTGTCATAAATACTAATTTTAACAACATCCCTCATTCGCCCGACCTTACCCTCAAAAATTGTAATGTCACACACCTACCTGCCTACCCCGGTACACTCCAGACCACACACATTGTCAAACTGCAAACAAATACTTCATTATTCAGTTAATGCTTCAATTAATCGAATTACGATATTAACTATCGGTTATATTAGGAAGGCCGTACGATTTGTTGTGATACGGATTTTCTGAGAATATTATCAGAGGTAGAAAGGATTTTAATTACAAACCTGAGACTTGAGTATAAAAAGCATTTTTGACTAGTATACACTCAGTAAAAGAAATAAATAACTGGTTATTTATTTCTTTTATATACTCGTCAAATGCAGTTGAAATTTTCTTTTAAAACCCATGAACGTTTTCGAATAAAGTTTATTTGACACAAAACAATCGGTTCATTTATTAAACCAAATTTTAGTTTGAAGATGTCATTCGGTCTTTTAGAAAAAATTAACTGTATCTGACGGACCTGGGTACTTATTACTTTGGCTTACTGTACATAGGAACGTTCCAACCTAACTCATTGCGAAATGAGTTAGTTTACGTGTTAGCACACGTAAAACAAAAATAGGTAAAATCGGAAAGTGCTAACACGCGCGCAGTCGCGAGTTTATGAGGCGCGAGTTGACGAATAAGCCTAAAGAAATCTCTACCAGCAGGCCTGCAATTGTATTAGTTGCAATTATTTTATTTATTTATTCCATAATTTGAATACTAATTTTAGCGAATTGTTTAAGCAAATGTAAAAAACTCGACCGCCTGTATTGTACTACAGTGATCGAAGATATATATTTAGTACACGCTATATGTTTAATTTTGTGTCCTAACTTTTTCCCAAAAACTGATGGCTCCCACATTTATAATTAACCGAATACTGTAAGTAAATTGGGCGCGGATTATATTGATTGTTTGTCGAATTATTTATTACTGAGTTATGATAAGCTTTGTTGGCCCAACCCGGTAATAACCGGTTGCAAATTAGTTCTATCGGTTTAAAATGTTAAGGCAAAACTCGTGCGTAGGTATTGAAAAAGGTACCGTGAGTTTTATAGTCTTTCTAACCACACGAAAAAGATAGAATAGTAGTTAAACACTTGACAGATGAATAAGAAGTATGCAATAAATTGACGGCACGGTTGGCACAGTGGCTGAGCGATCGACTGCTGCGCTGCGTGTCGCGGGTTCGATTCCCGCACGTAACAAATATTTGTATGACCTGCAGATAGTTGCTTCGGGTCTGGCTGTTTGTGTATGTGAGTTTAAATGTTTGTTAACGAACCCACGATACAGGAGAAATTCCTAGTGTGGGGCAACGTTAAAAAAAATTCAATATGAGAATAAGAAACTCACACAAATTCGTTATAAAACTTGCCAGGTTACGAAACACTAACCTAAATCAATAAAACTAATGTTCAACAAGACGTTATTTCAGCCGAAACAAGAGCACTTCTCTCCCCTAAACAAATTCGAGAGAACTCTAAACAGAGAAACGAGAAAAAAACATGTAAATTCTTCGGGAAACGTTTTACAATGATTACTTATTCAAAAGAGTTAATTTCCGCAAGTAGTCCGTTGCAAACTTAAATGACAAAAGTTAAATTGTAAAAGTAATTGAAATAAAACTGTGACAAAAATGGCGTGCGCTTTCGAAATAGTTTGAATACCGTAATATGGTGATTTTAATTAAGTAGAACAAAGGATAGCTCGGAGCTTTCAACACTAAGTACGAAGTTTAAAACGAAAACTTGCTAATTGAAAAGCAGTGTATTTTAATTCTATGTTTACGCACTTTTTTAGTTTAAATCCCAGTCTTTACAGCCACGGACATTTTCCTTTGTTCAATTACAATATTGCATCATGGGGTACTGTTTGAAATGCTACAATAAAATACCTCCCCACATTCTTCAACTGAATGAAACGAAATTTAAATCTTGTATTAAACGCACACTATGTAGGCAAGCATATTATAAGTTGGGGGATTATATTGATGATAAAAATGCTTGGCTCAATGCTGGTCCTGCTCCACAAGAATAGGGGTAAACTCATTGATTGGTATCCGAAGCTATAGTGGAAGCTGCAGAAGATTGAAAGACTATCATTGCAATGTATAGAATCAATTCTCTAGTATTGTATAATTATTAAGCCCATATGTGAGTGCTATGTATTATTATTGACTTGACGAAGCCCTGGTGGTTGATAGTGTCATGCTCACTTAAATGTCTCGCTGATGGTGGCGGGTGTGTCGGGTCATTTAGCTCCCTTCAAAATGGTCGAGCTGAATGGGGCTGATCCATACGTCATGTTCGTGAACGGGCGCTGTCAGTTGGGACTGGTCATTTTTTTAGCTACCACGGTTCATTTTGAACTTATTTAGATTTAAAATTAAATTTTGCTTTTTATTTACTCTGGACGCTCTTACTGTGCACGTCTTTCTACATCGTTCTCACATATTTGTATAATCTCAACATGAATGATGTAAATACAATTTTGTAAAAATATTATAATTTAAAAGAGTGTCCATGGAGTTTCTTGCCCATTCTTCTCCATAGAGATCAACGCTTTGGAATGGGCAACTACAGTACTTTCACAAGTTATTATGCCTTGTGACCGGGACTGTAGATTAGTTTTGTTTCTTGACATTCAAAAGTGCCTGTAATGGTCTAATTGAAATAAATGGTTTTGAATTTTGAATTTTTTTTTGCAATGTTAGGCATAAACAAAATAATGACAGCCACTATGGAAACATTTAGTTAGTATTTAACGGCACGGTAGGCGCAGTGGCTGTGGCGATTGACTGCTGCGCTGTGTGTCGCGAGTTCGATCACCACACAGAACAAATATTTGTGTGACCTACAGATAGTTGTACCGGGTCTGGCTGTTTGTGTATGTGAGTTTAAATGTTTGTAAACGCACCCACGATACAGGAGACGTTCCTGGTGTGGGGCAACGTTTTTGAAAAAAATAAAATAGTACGTTATGTCTATGTGTTAATTACATTACGTAATAATTTGTTTTATTTGTCGTCAAATGACCGTTCTTCATTATTGTGTGTATGGTTCCGTATGTCAAAAGAAAAAAACGCAAATCTTTTTTTTTGCGGATGGGAACTCATCAAATAACTTTCCCCGCTCTGGGCGGAGCGGGGGGGGGGGGGAGTGTCACGCTTTTACTGACCAAAAACCAACCCATGTTCCTTCTTTCTGTTGCCCTTTATGTTCCGGGGCCGAGGTATATCTTTCAACAACCCGAAACCTTGGAAAAAAACGGAACCCTTCTAGGATCACTTTGCTGTTCGTCAGTCTGTCAAGAACTTTTATATCGGGATTTATAATAAACTAGCTTTTGCCCGCGGCTTCGCTCGCGTTAAATTCGGGGTAACACAGTTCCCCTTGCGCCTTATTGATTTGTATTAGCAACGCTAAGTTTTCCCTTTTCTTCCGTCTTTCTCCCTCACATCCCACTTTTTTTTTTAAATTAGCCTATGTCCGTCTCCTATCCCAACTATCTCTGTACCAAAATTCATCAAAATCGGTTCAGCCATTAAAGCGTGAAGAGGTAACAAACAAACAAACTCACTTTCGCTTTTATAATATTAGTAAATAGTATATGGTATAGTATAGTATAGTGTATAGTATAGTATATAGTATAGTATATAGTATAGTATATAGTATAGTATATAGTATAGTATATAGTATAGTATATAGTATATAATATATTATATAGTATAGTATATAGTATATTATAGTATATAGTAAGGATTAAACACTTGAGACACAGATGAGAACTGACTTTATTCGAAATCCAAACATACAGTATTACATACCCTATTATAGATGACGCTACTAGTTTATAATGTGATATTGTCGATACTAAAGAGACATAAAATAACAGGATTGCGTGGAGATATCGAGTTGAAATTAAAAAGCAAATACAATATTAAAATCACATCTCTGCTCACCAAATTCGAACCCGCAAACACAGATTAAACAATCAACTCCCTCAACTCCGACCCATGAAGACGCTTTCATCTCATTTTTATTTATTACATATCATCATCTGCCTAGCCTTTTCCCAACTATGTTGGGGTCGGCTTCCAGTCTAACCGGATGCAGCTGAATATCAGTATTTTACATGGAGCGACTGCCTATCTGACCTCCACAACCCAGTTAATACTGGGTAATACGATACCCCTTGGTAAGACTGGTTGTCAGACTTTCAGAACACTGACTACCTGTAACGACTGTCAAAGATCTACAAATGACAGCCGGGACCAACTGCTTAACGTGCTTTCCGAGGCACGGAGGAAACTCGGTATGTAACGGATGGTCACCCATCCACAGACCAACCTAGGCAAGCGCGGCTTAACCTAAAGATCGACCCGAGCGGCTGCTATTTATTTAGCCACGAGCTCCATTTTTATTTATTACATAGCTCTACCTTTATTCACTTCCTAAGTACCTCTCGACACGTGATATCAGCTTCTATTCACTGCTACTCTACTTTACTCGTAAAATACGAGCGTAAAAGATAAGTAGGTACTGGGTACTAGCTCTAGGTAGAGATCTTAAGACGGGATACAGATAGTTTGTTTTATAGTGCATCGATTTTCGTGACCAAATCTGCTAGGGAAGATTTTTTTTTTAAATGGAATGTGACCCCACATTGGGATTTCTTCTGTATCAAACAGTTTTTGTGATTTTTATACAGTACTAGCTTTTGCCCGCGGCTTCGCTCGCGTTAAATTCGGGGTAACACAGTTCCCCTTTCCTGATTTGCAGGTACCTGCTACCTGTAGTTTTTGCCCTTCGCCTTATTTATTGTAATAGCAAATCTAAGTTTTCTCTTTTCTTTCCTCATTTCTCAATATTAAAAAAAAAGTTGATCTATGTCCGTCTCCAGGGTCTCAACTATCACTGTACCAAAATTCAGTAAAATCGGTTTAGCCATGTAGGCGTGAAGACGTAACAAACAAACAAACAAACTTACTTTCGCTTTTATAATATTAATAAGGACGCGTGTACACTGTACAACTACCAACTTTTTTGATTTTTACAGTTTCTCTGCTCTTAAATCTTAAACACTTAAAAAAACCCTGATTCAAACCCAGTTTAATGATGTGCAAGTAGTATCAATACAGAATTAGTTCTACAAAGGGACGATGGATGGTGCCAATAAGATGAATCCCAGTCCGTTTCACACCCGGACTTCAAACGAAACTCTGGAAACGCGGATTTTATTAAGCTTCTCACGGATTTGGAGCAAATTTGAATTGAAATCTGGTTGTTTAAAACATTTATACAAAGTGTGAAATAAGAATCAAGAACATTAAAGGGGCATATAGGTAAGGTGATAAGCAGTATTTGTACATGTTCTCAGGTTCTTAACCACTATAGTGGTTAGAGACAAAAACATTTTACCTTTTTCTGCGCAACTCTGTGCGACAACCTTCAAATCGATTTTTAGGGTTGGGAAATCATCAAATAACTTACCAGGAGTGTCAGACTTGTACTGACTAAAACCCACACATGTTCCTTCTACTGCCTTTTATATTTTGGGGCCGCGGTACCTCTTTCTTACAACCCGCAACCCCGGCAAGCGGTGGCCCTGGCACGTCCCTCTGCTTTGCTGACATCTCTTTGAGGCGCGCGTGGAAAACTAACGCGCCGTCGACACGGCCTGTCGTTAACAGACGGACGGACGGTGAGCTACCCATTGCTCACCGTCCACAGGCCAGCATCTACGGTGGCCGGGAGTCGTCTCGCGGCGCCCGACGCCCGGGGCGTCTCCCGCGGCGGCTGGGTTGGTTTGAGGTTCTCTCCCTCAACCACCCGGCCACCTCCTTCGCTAGCATGACTGCTTCGCAGGAGGTGAAACCCTAAAATCGGCTAAGAGCTTTTTATTTCCAAGTTGTACATTCAGTAAGTAGCAGGTAAGTTAATCCAATTGGTAAGAACTTTAGGAAAAAGTAGTTCAGGTAACCAGCGCATTTGTAATTATAATCTTTAGTACCTACTATCGTCGGCCATTGACCTGAACGCCTAGGGTTGTAACAGTGAAGTAAAATGAAAAAAAATGTATGGAAACTTGGGTCATTGATTTTATAATTATCATTCTTTCACAGTGTATTCTTTCCATGATAAATGTGCCTACCTATAAGTATTAGTGCTCCATTTTTACACGTTGTATAATCGCCCCATCCATTCTCGTTAACTTTTATTATACCACTAATACGCGTATGTATGGCAAGAGCGTACATTACCTTTTTAAACAGGACAAGCGCAAGTCGGCAAGCGCAGCGAGGATTCCGTACAGCTTAAATTTGTCGTTGGAAAACTGTTACATGGGCCGCGGTTAGTTTACTAACCGCTATTAAGTATGTTCTTATGCTGTATTTAAATTCATCTTTTGCCTTATATTTTGTGTTCTAATTTCTCTTCTTTTGTACACAATGTCTAAGTCTCTTTTTATTAACTCTTCTTTTGCAGGTATTTTTTTTTAAACATTACCCCACACTAGGAATTTCTCCTGTATCGTGGGTGCGTTTACAAACATATAAACTCACATACACAAACAAACAGACCCGAAACAACTATCTGCAGGTCATACAAATATTTGTTCCGTGCGGGATTCCAACCCGCGACACACAGCGCAGCAGTCGATCCCTCAGCCACTACGCCAACCGTGCTATATGCTGGAAGAGATTTCTTTAGAAATAAAAATTGCCTTTGTACCTTATTTTTCTGTTCCTGACTACTTTACTGTATGCAGTGGGTGCATAAATAAATTATTGGTTTTATTTGTTTAATAAATTGACCTCTCGTTCTTTCACCTTTTACGGATCACGGAGTTCAATGAAATATTAATCAAAATTAATTTTGTAGTGCAGGATTAAAATCTCGAATTGCTTGTGTTATTTATTAAACAGTTGTGTATTTTCTGCTTAATTAATTTATATTACTACTACTGCGAACAAAATTCGCAGTAATAGTAATATTAATTATTTAAAATCATTTCATTATTGTACCGAGATTTAATTATTGTATTTGCACAGGTTAAATATTCACTATTACTATTGCTACTTACATAATAAAATACCAGCATTGGTATACGTATTTATGTAGCTCATGGCTGAATAAAAACTATCGCTCAGGTGGATCTTGAGGTGAAGCCACGCTTGCCTAGGTTAGTCCAAGGATGGGTGACCACTCACACACATACCCAGTTACATCCACGCCTCGGAAAACACGTTAAGCTGTTGGTCCCAGCTGTCAGTTGTAGATCTTTGACAGTCGTTACAGGTAGTCAGTGGCTTGAAAGTTTGACAACCAGTCTTAATATGGAGTTTCGTGGTACCCAGTTAAATGGGTTGCGGAAGTCAGATAGACAGTCGCTCCATGTAATATACTATATTATTCAGCTGCATCCGGTTAGATTGGAAGCCGACCCCAACATAGTTGGGAAAATGCTAGGCAAATTGGGACATGGTGGCGTTTGGCATTCGTATTTATGATTTTTTTTTAATTGCTTTGAGTACAAAACAGTTGTATGAAACAATTTCCAAAGATTGCATGTAGTTTTTGTTTTATCTGTAAATTTCAACTTAGAATTGGGACACACACATTGTTGATAAATCAAATGGTGCGTGCCTTTGGCTGCGTGTCGCAGGTTCGATCCCCGCTTGAAAATATACTTGCATGACTACAGCTAGTTGTCAGCCGGGTCTGGCTGTTTGTTTGAGAGTTTCAATGTTTGTTATTACACACACGACACAGGAAAAAACCTTGGTGAGGGGCAAAGATTCAAAAAAGTAACAACTTTGCTGTTAAAACGACGTTCTCGTACAATTTTTTACCAAGGGAGGCTAATGGTTAAAAATTGTTTCAATAATACTATGATGAAAAATCTCAAAAAAATCCACGACATAAAAAAAACATGTAAACCTTTTAGAATAAAAAAAAAGGTTGTAATCAAAACCTTTTAAGCATCGTACCTCCATATAATTGAGACAATCATAAATTAAATAAAAGACCCTTGGGCCGTTAGTCCTCTGAAAACGAATCGAAAATCCATTTTAATTCACGAAATGTACCATTGATTTCCTTCGCGACGACATTTTTAATCATAATGTCTCAGTTAGCGACTCGATAATCGTTTTAAAAACTCGATAAATGAAAGTTATCTGTTTTTCCAAGAACTCGTTATTTTTATGGGATTTTACGGGACAGCAGAATTTAAATGGTTAGTCATTTGAAAGTTGGAAGATCGATATGTCATCTGCGTTCTGCAGAGTTGGTTAGTTAAGTTTGGGAAAATGGGAGATACGATGATGGGTAGATTGGACTAACGAAATGCTTTCTGTATTTTGTAAGTGATCACATAAAAGCAAATGAAAATCTATTTGATAATTTTATTTAAAAAATGCAAAAGTTAAAAATATCTAACGTATGTAGGTCTGTACCACATAGAACGGCCCTTGGTTATGGCATGATTTTTCAATATTTTTCAAACAAATATCTGTAACAGGCATACATACTCTCACTTTTATGTTATTGTATAGTTCCTATTTAGTTTTAGTGTGAAGTTCTGTTGGTGTAACCAAATAAAGAAATAAAAATAAAAACACAAATCAACGCAAAAAATATTTCAAAATAATATAAATTTATTTACCAATTAGCTTTTGCCCGCGGCTTCGCTCGCGTTAAATTCGGGGTAATACAGTTCCACTTGCGCCTTATTGATTTGTAATAGCAACGCTAAGTTTTCCCTTTTCTTCCCTCTTTCTCCCTCACATCCCACTTTTTTTTTTTAAATTAGCCTATGTCCGATTCCTGGTTCCCAACTATCTCTGCACCAAAATTCATCAAAATCGGTTTAGTTATTAAAGCGTGAAGAGGTAACAAACAAACAAACTCACTTTCGCTTTTATAATTTTATAAGTAAGGATAAAAGCAGTAATCATACTTTGCAAGAGTTGTTAAGCTTGTTCTACAACACAACATGAAAAGCATATCATGTTTCTGTAAACACTAAAATGGGAGGTTAACCACAGAGCAACCTAAAACCCAGTTTCACATACAAACGCCAACCATTTTCACTCTCAAACCTACATACATCAAATGCACATAAAATCCTTCTAATTTTGACTGTGAACAGTGGCTTCACAGTTGATCTTGGGAACTACATACACCTTTCGTAAGCAAAAGGCAACATCTCAAAAAAGGGAAAGTCCTGTTTTTTGACGTATCAGATAGAGTAACCAAAATACCTGTGCTCTTATAGGAAAAAAAACAAGTGCATGTATTCAAACAGAGCTGAGAACTGGCTGTGAACACAAGAATTTGGCAATATTTCTGGACCTTAATGTCAAGGGGCACCGCCCGCTCTGGTGTCCATTTATTCGTACCCCGGCCTATTAAAAATATGCATTATTCCATTTTTTGTGTCTTTGCAATCGAGGTCTTTATTTTTTTGCGGATGGGAAATCATCAAATAACTTCCCCCGCTCTGGCGGAGCGGGGGGCAGTGTCAGACTTGTACTGAAATCCACCCATGTTCCTTCTATTGCCCTTTATGTTCCGGGGCCGCGGTATCTCGTTCGAACGACCCGCAACCCCGGAGCCATCAAGGTCGAACAGGAGGTATTTATTTCACACAAAAATCCTGCCAAGAGCGTATCAGACTCGAGCACGAAGGGTTCTGTACAAACTTGCGACATAAACAGCATATTTTTCGACTGCGTATACTTAGAAGGTTGATTTTATCGCAGCTCCACGGGATTAAACATTTGACTAATTATGTGGTTTTAGTTTCACATACCTGTACGCATTCCTGAGATAAGGTGTCTTGACAGACAGACAGACAGACTGACAACAAAGTGATCCTATAGGAGTTACGTTTTGTTTTCCTTTTTAGGGTTTTTTAGTATTACCTACTAAATTTATTTACTCCCAATTAATATAAAGAATCTTTTCTCGAAACACAATTTTGTTGAGTTACAGCATTTTAGCTTCCGAACTCAGTACGGCCCGTCCAAATTTCAGACGTGTGGCGTTGATAATCAGCGTCTAAATCAACGCTGTGGCGACCTCGGTTTTACCAATTAGAGTCATCACTGATTGCAGACACTAGTGTCGGTAATAGACACCGGGATCCGAGATCCGGGATCCGAATGAAAGTTTGCCGAAGTTGGACGACAGTTTGGAAATGGATAAAATGGGACGTGACAAAAAGATATAGGTATATACGACTATAAGCTTGTGAAATCAATACTGCGAATGGATATGTGTACACTTCGTTAAATGAACGAAGTAATGAAATGGTGGCTTTTACAAACTTGTTAACAAAAAACTGGTTTCCGACGATTTTGTTACAATGGTGTTACATGTGTATAATTCAGTGCGTTTGTACTCCATACATCTCCATCCAGAGTTTGTGTTCAATATATCTCAGAAATATAAGGCTGAAATATACGTATTCTATACCTATATTTTATAATAAGGGGCAAGCCACTTAATAATAATACTTTATCGAACCTGGGAATTGAACCCAGAACCTTATGTACAATAGTACCTTTTGCAACTTTTGAATACCGAGACAGCCCACCTAAAAATTTCTCAACGAAAATCTGTGTTTTCAACTCAAACTCAGGGCATTTATTTCAATTATACCATTACAGGCACTTTTGAATGTCAAAAACAAAAGTGTGAAGTTACAATTCCAGTCACAAGTAACTTGTGAAAGTATAGTAGTTGCTCATTTCAAAGCGTAGATCTCTATGGAGAAGAATGGGCAAGAAACTCCATGGACAATCTTTTGAATTATTATATATTTTTACAAGATTATGGTTACATTATTCATGTCGAGATTAAACATTTGTGCGAAAACGATGCAGTTAAACATTCACATAAAGAGCGTTCAGAGTAAAAGTAGACACTTAAAGTTGGTACCTTAGAGCCTGCCCAAATTAAACGCACGCTGAATTTGCAGCGTGTGCCATTTGTAATCAGTGTCGAAAATATACACACCGCGAGGTGAATCGGTTGCAACAATTAGCCTCATCGGGGACCAAATACTAGTGTTTATTTACCGGGAATGTGATAGGAAATAGCTGTCCCATATTTAAGTGTGAATGATGGTGTCAATCATGTGACGTATTAATTTCGTGGGGGAAATTCGTGTTTGAAAATTGTGTTTGGGTTTCGGAATAATTCAGTGACACACTATGGTGAGGGTGCGATTTATCGTGGCATGGAGAGAGCGACTGCGTAACGCTTAAACAGCATGCCTAAGATACTGTTTTTTTTTTAAATAAAAAAAAAACGTTGCCCCACACTAGGAATTTCTCGTCGTGCTGTGAAATTCTCATGGGTGTGTTTACAAACATTTAAACTCACATACACAAACATCCAGACCCGGAACAACTATCTGAAGGGTATACAAATATTTGTTCCGTGCGGGGATCGAACACGCAATACGCTGCGCAGCAGTCGATCGCTCAGCCTCTCAATTTATCGTCGGCTTATTACTTGTGAACTGTGGTATAGATGTAGATAACAGCAAAGGAGATAAGTAACCATTCTTGTCACTGGGGTTGCGGGTTGTTGGCTGATCCGTCATGTTCGTGACCGGGCGCTGTCAGTTGGGACTGGTCATTTTTTAGCTACCACGGTTCATTTTTAAACTTATTTAGATTTAAAATTAAATTTTGCTTTTTATTTACTCTGGACGCTCTTACTGTGCACGTCTTTCTACATCGTTCTCACATATTTGTATAATCTCAACATGAATGATGTAAATACGATTTTGTTAAAATATTATAATTTAAAAGAGTGTCCATGGAGTTTCTTGCCCATTCTTCTCCATAGAGATCAACGCTTTGGAATGGGCAACTACAGTACTTTCACAAGTTATTATGCTTGACCGGGACTATAGATTCATTTTGTTTCTTGACATTCAAAAGTGCCTGTAATGGTCTAATTGAAATAAATGATTTTATTTGAAAGGTACCGCGGCCCCGAAACATAAAATGCAAAAGAAGGAATATGGGTGGGTTTTTGTCAGTGAAAGTGTAAAAGTCTGACAAAGCCTTATAGGATCACTTCTTATCACTCCGTCAGTCTGTCAGTCAAGACCGTTTATCTCGGGAACACGTCAAGGTATCGAGTTGAAATTAAAACCATAAACTCAAGTCTGTGGCACCTGAGTTGCGGGTTGTTCGAAAGAGATACCGCGGCCCCGGAACGTAAAGGGCAATAGAAAGAACATGGGTGGGTTTTAGTCAGTAAAAGGCTGAGACGCCCCCCCGCTCCGCTCCGCCCAGAGCGGGGGATTCATTTGATGATTTCTAACCTCAAAAAAAAGTGTGAGGTATTTTCTAAGTCTACGCAGTGAAAAGACATGGCCGATAACGGTTAGTTTTTTATTCGTGATCATTCGCCGCGTAAGCCTAGGTTAGTGATGTGCAATTGGAGCAGTTTGTTTTCAGTAAGTAATCGAGTACTACCTAGAAAGGTAGACTATCCAATATATTGTGGTAAATCTGTTAGAAAATTACGTTTGATTCCGAGACTATTTCCCGGTAATTCCTACACTAGTGTTCGATTTGTTTGACAACGAGATAATGTAATAATGTTAATCTTGTTGTGGCTTGAATTGGGTCGCCAATGTTTAGTAAGTAAGCTTATGTATGTTACTATGAAAATTACGTTTACATAAATGATATCTAAACATGGTGTAAACAGACGCTGTACGAAGCCGACAAGCTAGAATTCTGAACTAAAACTAGCAAAAAAAATTGTTGGAAAACGAGTTTATTTTTAACCGACTTAAAAGAGGAGAAGGTTCTCAATTCGACTGTATTTTTTTTCTAATGTTCGTTACGCGATTTCTCCGTCGATTGTGGGATGGTTTTTTTTTTATAATCAACAGGATAAATTTTATCTACACTTGGGAGCAAATAAATCGAGCCACTTCCTTTTTCACGCATTATGGTAATTATTTTTGGTATTAAGGAACGCATCGATTCGAAACATATATCGCCTAAAAGGGTATTTAATAACCTTTACAATGAGGGTAGTTAGTTGTCAAAATTTCATTTTTATTAAAGTTTAAAGGGTAGAATAAAATTATCGCATTTAATTTGCTTATGACATTTTTATTGTACTCTGTTAAGAAAAGATTAAATTTGAGGTTTTTGTTAATCATACCCATATTACTTGTTATTGTTGTCTTTATCTGTGTCTGTGTAATCAAAATAACCTGATAAAATGGATACTACACCGACGGAAGCTGCCCAAGTTGTAGCTTTACTTGAGGTTGGACACGGACAACGTGAAGTGGCACGCAGACTTCATTTGAGTCGTTCAAAGGTACAGCGGGTATACCGCAGGTATCTGGAGACTGGTGCTTTTGTTCGGCGACCTGGAACTGGCCGACCACGGGCAACAACAGAACGTGACGACCGCTTTATTGCAACCAATTCGTTGCGCGACCGTGGACTTAATGCTGTTCAGCTACAGCAAGCGTTACGTGACGTTCGAGGAGTCGCAATCAGTAGGTGGACAGTGAGACGAAGACTAAAAGAACGAAATTTAACATCACACAAACCAGCAACTGGCCCAAAATTGACTGTAGCTCATCGCCGATCTCGCTTGGAGTTTGCTCGAGAACACATTAATTGGACGTTAGAAGACTGGAGGTCAGTTTTGTTTTCTGACGAGTCAAGAATCTGTCTTTTTAGCAATGACGGGAGAAACCGAGTGTATAGACGTCCTGGTGAAAGATTTGCCCAATGTTGCATTCGAGAAACGGTGAGTTTTGGTGGTGGTTCTTGTATGGTGTGGGGAGGAATTTCTCTAGACGGAAAAACGGAACTTGTCTTCGTCGACCCCGCCAACGATGGCAGTGGTAGACGTGGATTAACAGCTGACCGATACATAACTGACATTCTTGAAAACCACGTAATGCCGTATGCTGGTTTTGTCGGAGAAAATTTCTTGTTTATGCATGACAATGCGAGACCTCATACCGCACAGATCGTTACGGAATACTTGTCTGCGATCGGGATTCAACAAATGGTATGGCCAGCACGAAGTCCCGATTTGAACCCGATCGAACACCTATGGGACGAGCTAAAACGGAGAGTCCGAGCCAGGGTTCCCGCTGTTTCATCCATTCCTGAGCTTAAAGTCGCTGTGCTTGAAGAGTGGGAGAACATACCACAATATGTCATCGTAACGCTGATCAGATCGATGACTAATAGGCTACAAGAATGTATCAGGGCCCGGGGGGGTAATACCAGTTATTAAGAATATTTTTTTTGCAATAATTTTGTTTTTTATTGTTTTTATGGACTGTTTTAGCCCTACTAAATTTTCTATCAAAATTACCATTTTTCTTGCAGAGCCAATAATTTATCATTCAATAAGGTTATTATTCAATAATTTACCCTCATTGTAAAGGTTATTAACTAAACTTTTAGGCGATATATAGTTCGAATTGATACGTTCCATATTACCAAAAATATTTACCATTTTACGTGAAAAAAGGTAGTGGCTCGATTTATTTGCTCCCAAGTGTATATTGCTTGAGTAATATATGAGTTATCTTCTATCTTTACTAATATTATAAAAGCGAAAGTAAGTTTGTTTGTTACGTATTCACGCCTAAATGTCCAAACCGATTTCGATGAATTTTTGGTACCGAAACAGTTGGGACCCTGGAGACGGTCATCGGTTAAAAAAGTGGGATAATGGGGAGAGAGAGGGAAGAAAAGGGGAGAGAAAGATATTTTTTTTCGATCATTACGCGGGTTCAAGTTAGCGTTATCCCAAAGTAACTATGCCTCGTGGACGAAGTCGCGGGCGAAAGTTAGAAATACATATCTTTTCATCTAATGTATGTGGACGATATGCTAATATAATATGCCTTTGTGTATAGGACCACAGACTTGAGTATATGATTTTAATTTCAACTCGATAATTTCAAGCGTTCTTGGGATATAGAACCTTGTTTGTCTAGGTACATGTAATGAGGAGGGATGAAGCACATGTGACTAAAAGAGTGATGGATCTGAATGTTGATGGACGGAGAGCGAGAGGAAGGCCAAAGAAAAGATGGATGGATTGTGTAAGAAATGATATGAAGGAGAAAGGAGTAAATGATGCCGTGACGTCTGATATGGAAGAAGAAAACATGTTGCGCCGACCACAAATAGAATGGGAAAAGGGCAGGAAAATGATGAATGATATTGAAAAACGGCTTTAACAATTTCGATGAAAGTTGAAATTATATAGGAGATTATGGAAGCCAAAAATCAAAAGTTTGAGTTTTCTCTATTCATAAACGAGCTCGGTCGTTACATTTATCCACCGACTAAAATAGGGAAGTATTTGAAACATTTCTATTAAAAACCTGCCCGATAAATAAAAAATCGCTGCCCATCCGTCGAAATGACAAAAAAAACTACCTATCAAAAGAAAATCAATTTCCATACGTATTTTGTATCCAATCGCAAAAAAAACAGATTTATTAAATGAGAAACACGGGTCATGTCATTAAAAATACTACGTTCATGTTACCTGTACGGTTATACATGCGTTGCCTACACGGTTTACTCGTGTCTGCGGTGTATTGAGTGTTGAACGGATTGCATTGATTACTCGGTCATAATTATTTCGGTTTTGAGCCGAAAGCTACAAAGCGACGAAATAGTATGAGGGAATGAGGAGATATACATCAAAGCTGGAGTAATTTGCACATGAACAGTTGCTTGGGGTTTTAGGGTTCAGTATCTTAAAAGGAAATAACGGAACCCTTTTTTTTTGGGGTGGGAAATCATCAAAGAAGGGGGATGTCCCCCGCTCTGAGCGAGGCGGGGGGTAGTGTCAGACTTGTACTGACCCTACTACCCATGTTCCTTCCTTTACCCTTTACGTTCCGGGGCCGCGGTATCTCTTTCGAACAACCCGCAACCCCGGCAGGCGGAGGCCCTGGCAGGCCCTTCTGCTTTGCTGACATCTCTTTGAGGCGCGCGTGAAACACAAACGCGTCGTCGACATGGCCTGTCGTTAATAAACGGACGGACGATGAGCTATAAAGGAACCATAATAGGATCACTTTGTTTTCCGTCTGTCTGTTGTCAAGACCTCAGGAACGCGTGGAGGTATGGAGTTAAAATTAAAACCATATACTCAAGTCTGTAGTCCCTTAACCGCACAAGGTCAGCTGTTTCCAAACGGTATCATGGTGGAGATTTTAAACCTTAATGTGCAAGTATTAAAGTTTATATCAGTCGCGGTTTGCTGGTATAATTTTTAACCCACTTTCCAAAAAATCAACCCTCTAAGTCTCCGCAGTCAAAAGATATTTCCGTTTATGTCCTAAGTTTGTACGGAACCCTAGGTGCGTGAGTCCGACTCGCACTTGTTCCCATGGGGCTTGGCAGAATATAAAATACAGAACGAAACCTATTACGAAATCGAAATATTCGTTTTGCTTGGTCCATGTTCACACATATTTGTTAATGAAGTGTGTTTTCGCCATTGGTTTGCTTAATGGAAGAGTACCACAACTTGCTTGATAACTGCCTGCTGATATTAGAAGTCAGAAAATAAAAGGCTTTGTTATTTTACTTAAACTGCGCCTTCTCAAGAATTTGTCAAGAATGTTCTTAGGAAAGTTATTTACAAACTGTTAAGGGGAAGCAAATAGTAGCTTAGCAAAATATTTATATTTGTTGATTTTATTTAAATTAATTATATATACATAATATGATGATGATAGATGAATGATAAATAAATGAAAATGAATGATAAATAAATGAAAATGAATGATAAATAAATGCTAAATGAATGATAAATGAGTAATAAATGAATGACAAATGGGTGATATATGAATGACAAAAGAATGATAAATGACACTCTATTACAACTGCCTCGTTGGTCTAGTGAGTTCTCAGGAACTCACTCGAACTCAGGTTCGTTTCCTGGGTCGAGCAAAGTGTTATTGGGTTCTTTCATCCAGAACTTCTCAGTGGCAGCCATGGAGACTGAATTTAAGTACGGCTGATGGACTGATGGCAAAAGTCTCGCTCCCTATTACATAGCTGAAATGTTTGAGTACTGTAGTTGCCCATTCCAAAGAGTTGATCTCTATGGAGAAGAGGGGCAAGAAACTCCATGGACTCTTTTAAATTATAATATAATTACAAAATCGTATTAACATCATTCATGTTGAGGTTATACAAATATGTGAGAACGATGTAGAAATACGTGCACAGTAAGATCGTCCAGAGTAAATAAATAATAAAAATAAAAGATGACCAGTCAGAACTGACAGCGTCCGTTCCCGAATATCTGCTAGGTATACCTCTGGCTTACCCTGGTTACAGGCGTGACTTTATGTTACAACACACATCTAAAACCCGTTGCTATCATATAACCCTACTAATAAAATAAGCAATACCCTCATTAAAAGCTGTGAACGTGAAAGCTGAACATAAGTCATTGCGCGCGCGACAAGCGGCCGTTCAGCACGTAATTGTGGCGAGACCACGGGCTAATTATTGTCCCGCGTATTCACACTGAGCCATTATTATGTGACTGTGTGGTGCAACCGGTTGTTCGTATAATTCGATTCATTTATTATAGCAACTAGCTTTTGTCCGCGGTTTCGCTCGCGTTAAATTCAGGGTAACACAGTACCCCTTTCCTGATTTGCAGGTACCTGCTACCTGTAGTTTTTGCCCTTGCGCCTTATTTATTGTAATAGCAAAGCTAAGTTTTCCCATTTTCTCCCTCATTTCTCTTTTTTTTAAAAGTTAGTCTATGTCCATCGGTCTCAACTATCTCTGTACCAAAATTCAGACGTAACAAACAAACTCACTTTTGCTTTTATAATATTAGTAAGGATTAATGGTTGTTACTTCCATGGCACACATGACGACAGATCAAGATGTATAGATTTCCAATGCAATCAAAGCGGTCCACATAACGGAGTTTTTATAGCTTTTTTTTCCTTTTCGGGTGGGAAATTATCAAATAACTTCCCCCGCTCTGGGCGGAGCGGGGGGTCGTGTCAGACTTTTACTGACTAAAACCCACCCATGTTTCTTCTATTGCCCTTTACGTTCCGGGGCCGCGGTATCTCTTTCGAACAACCCGCAACCCCGGCAGGCGGAGGCCCTGGCAAGCCCCTCTGCTTTGCTGACTCTCTTTGAGGCGCGCGTGAAATACGAACGCGCCGTCGACACGGCCTGTTGTCAATAGACGGACGGACGGTGAGCTACACATTGCTCACCGTCCACAGGCCTTTGAACTTCACCAGAGTCTATAGAGTTGACGTGGCCTAGTCTTTTGCCAAGTGTGTTGTGGTCGGCTTCCAGTTTAACCTGAACACCAAAGTTTAACATGAAGTGACTGCCTCTCCAACCTGCAGTTAATATTGAGTAATACGATACCCCTTTTTTGCGGATGAAAATTCATCAAATAACTTCCCCCGCTCTGGACGAAGCTGGGGAGAGTATTAGATTATTACTGACTTAAACCCACCCATGTTCCTTCTTTTGGCCTTTATGTTTCGGGGCCGGGGTATGTCTTTCGAACAACCCGCAACCCCGACAGGCAATGGCCCTTGCAATCCCTCTGCTTTGCTGACATCCCTTTGAAACACGAACGCGCCGTCCACACGGCTTGTCGTCAATAGACGGACAGACGTCGAGCTACCCATTGCTTACCGTCCACAGACCCACAACTAAAATGATACCCCCTGGTAAAACTTTCAGGCCACTAACTACCTGTATCAATGAACTACCAAAGAACTACAAATTACAGCCAGGATCTAAAATGCTTTCCGAAACAAGGAAAAAGAGAGAGAAACATCTTGCAATGCCGCCAGTACTTGGTCATCTTTTTTGACTTGATGGTAAAGTCATCCTAGAAGATATGCAGCAGAGCAATTACAAATTACTAACATTTAATATAATAATAATATGTTGGAACTACACGATTACGATTCATTGGAAATCAAAAGTCATTAATTCAAATTAGGCTGATAATCAGCACTTTTTGAACATTAACGTTTACAAGAGACAGTCGACCAGAAACGCCGGCCCTTCACCACATCCTAGTGTTTTAGCTGGGAAGAAAAAGTGGCGAAACAAACTCCCCAGCAACACATCTGTCTGTCAGGTTAGAAGAACCAGATTTTATACAATTTCATTTTAACCGAGCCCCAATTATCGATAATAATGAGAAAAAAGAAGAAGCAGTGAACTTCGCAAAGTTGAGAAGAAGAAATAAACATGGGTTAATGAAAGTGGACCTAAAGGAAAAGAAATTACGAACAATTTTCATCAACAAACTCTGCCTAGCCGCTTCCGAAAAATGTCTAGTGCAAACGGATGCAGCTGAATAACATTATTTTACATGGAGCGACTGCCTATCTGACCTCCACAACCCAGTTACAGGGCTTGCGAGCGTCTGATACCCCGTTAAGAACAATATCAAGTCAATATTATGATTTAGTTAACTGTTGAAATTTTCTAAATAGAAAGCCTGAACTGACAGATAATTATAAAGTAATTTTCGATAAGTGACCAAGCTAAAACTTTGTCGGCGATGCGACTTTTGACCTTATTTAATATAATAAAAGTCGTTAGGGTTTTTTTTGGGTTGGGAAATCATCAAATAACTTCCCCCGCTCTAGGCGGAGTGGGGGGGGAGTGTCAGACTTTTACTGACTAAAGCCCACCCATGTTCCTTCTATTGCCTTTTACGTTCCGGGGCCGCGGTATCTCTTTCGAACAACCCGCAACCCCGGCAGGCGGAGGCTCTGGCAAGCCCCTCTGCTTTGCTGACATCTCTTTGAGGCGCGCGTGAAACACTAACGCGCCGTCGACACGGCCTGTCGTCAATAAGTCGATAGGGCTTTTTTTTTTTTTTTTTTTTTTGGGGTGGGAAATCATCCAATGACTTCCCCCGCTCTGGGCGGAGCGGGGGGGCATGTCAGACTTGTACTGACTAAAACCCACCCATGTTCCTTCCTCTTTCGAACAACCCGCAACCCCGGCAGGCGGAGGCTCTGGCAAGCCCCTCTGCTTTGCTGACTCTCTTTGAGGCGCGCGTGAAACACGAACGCGCCGTCGACACGGCCTGTCGTCAATCGACGGACGGACGGCGAGCTACCCATTGCTCACCGTCCACAGGCCCGCATCTACGGTGGCCGGAAGTCGTCTCGCGGCGCCCGGCGCCATGGGCGTCTCCCGCGGCGGCTGGGTTGGGCAGATGTTCTCTCCCTCAATCGCCCGGCCACCTCCTTCGCTAGCATTACTGCTTCGCAGAAGGTGGTGACCGCTTCCCATTCCCTCTCGCTCCGGACCATGGCCTGAACCAGGGCCGGACGCGAGAGATCTCCGCCGAGTCGATAGGGCTTGAGATGCCATTTAAACATGAATGGTGACTCAATAGTTGCCATTTGAAGCACTCATTAACTTTAAGTATAACGTTAGTTTTATATTAAGCAATAAATTTCCAGACAATCGTTTTGCGGCTTCTAGAAACTGTTAGAACAAAGTTAGATTAGAAAGTAAAAGAACGCTGAAAGCTATCAGAATGGCATTTAATAGTCGTCGGTGCAAGTCATAGACCGCATGACCGCTTTTAGGCATTGCCATTGTGGCAAATTGTAGCAATTTTATTCTCCCCTGTCCACCGTCAAGCAATTCACTTAATTTTTAACAGACTCCAAAAACAGGAGGACTTTCTCAATACGACTTTGTTTTATTCGTCTTGTTATTTCTCCGTCTATTATACAATTGCTGCGACTGCTGCGCTGCGTGTCGCGGGTTTGATTCCCGCACGGAACAAATATTTTTATGGCATACAGATAGTTGTATGTGAATTTATATGTTTGTAAACGCACCCACGATACAGCAGAAATTAGCAGTGTGGGGCAGTTTAAAAAAAAACTGTGGGACGAATTTCAAAATATATTTTTTTAATCTTCTGGAGTAATATATAATATATCTTCTAGAATATATTTTTAATTTCTTAATGAATCTGGGTAATATAGTAATATGGCTTCAGAATGAAGGTTAAACAATTGAAATTGTGAAATAATGTTGAATATGAATAATATGTTAATGATATAGTATTATAATTATGTAAGCACCGAATAGAACAAAATGTATTGTGCTATAACATCACATACCCTACCATAGGCTAAATAGAACTTAAGACGACATGTAACATTATAAAAACACCGAATGTAATTTACTGTATTTATAAGTGATCAAATTAATTTGAATTTATCTATTAGTAGCAATGGAAAATGAATACTCGATAAGATTTTTTTGAGATAGCGTCATACCTCAACTAAATAAACCTCAATGAAATAAACTGACTACAAAAAAACACTAAAAAGACGAAAATTGCTCAGATGGTTTTATACCCGAATTGTATACTTTTAATTCCGGCTAGAACAATCCCGTGGTAGAAATACCGAACTCCACGGGCAAAGCCGCGGGCATAATTTAGTGTTGAACGAAACTATCACGATGTTCTTATAACTAAACCACAGAACAACCAACAACCGCCGAACAACCGTCGCCACAACCAGTTACATAACAACATCCCCACGACAAGCCAACAACCATCACGACCCACACACGTACAAGTGACGTCACGAATTAAAACCGGGAGAGATGATAAAGTACCTTTTAATACCGGGAGTAAAATGAGACGGGACAATACGAGGGTGATTCTAAATTTTGTTTGTTGTTTCCCTAACTTTTGGAGCTGTGGAGTTGTGGAGTTGTGGAATTGCAAACGGTTTGTAAACTCAACGCGTTCTGGAGGGTAGTTTTGAGAGGATCATTTTGAACTGAATACAGGGATATTATATTTAGATGGAATACTGTGTTAGGCTCTTTGCATATAACGTAGGAATGTGACAGCGTGTCACAGAGGGCCGGCGACGTTTGTCGATGGACCGACGCGACGGTTAATGTAGCCAACGAGTCGTAAGAGCCTGGACAACAGACGTTTTGTATTAAATGTCAACTGTAACGGAAACACGAGCAGAGTGTTCTTTGGTTTTCCAGGAATCCTTATCCTTACTAATATTATAAAAGCGAAAGTGAGTTTGTTTGTTTGTTACCTCTTCACGCTTTAATGGCTAAACCGATTTTGATGAATTTTGGTATAGAGAAAGTTGGGAACCAAGAGACGGACATAGGCTATTATTTTTTTAAAAAGAGTGGGATATGAGGGAGAAAGAGTTAAGAAACGGGAAAACTTAGCGTTGCTATTACAAATCAATAAGGCGCTACCGAATTTAACGCGAGCGAAGCCCCGGGCAAAAGCTAGTTTCTTTAATAAATGTTTTTGCGGAGGCCTGCGAGGTGGGGTGAACATGACGAATGTGTTTTTGGAACGAAGTTCCTTATAGCGCGTTCCGAAAGGGGGCTAGACGGAAAAAATTAAGACCAAAGTTGTAACGACACTTTTTGCTATAGTTGTAAGCCGTGCGGCTTGCGCGTGTTTCTCTTTCTCTCTCTCTCTCATAGAAAGCAAGCTAGTTATTTTCGTTTCGTCTTTCTATTTCGCCTTGAACTGTGTGGTGTCGCGACGATTATTTTAGTTGAGTGTTTACAGGTAATTTGTACATAATAAATAATAACTTCGTTCCATCCGGGTGTCCCTTGACACCTCTCAAGTTTTTTTTTCTCTAGCTCGTACTGGCCTACTACAAGGCTAAGGATTTTAATGTTATTAATATACGATTGATAGAGTAATGTTTAAAAAAATTAGGATTAATCAACTTTTCCCTTCGTCTTTGCGATTATTCTGGTGTTCTAGACCATGCCCAAGAACCAGAAGGTTTGTAAATAACTAGAAAGTTACGGAGATTTATGGCTCAAAGTTTCAGTTTTTCACAACTTTTTAATTTAATCATAATTCAATTAATCGTAAATTTAAGGAAAAGTTTTTAATGTTATAATTTTACTTTAAATACAATCCCATACTATTAAATGCATCCATCAGCATTTTTTTTTAAATGAACCCTTTTTTCACCGCATAAATAAAAGTTACCAACAATATTTTTTGCTTAGAGCTATGTATTCTGATGTATCCATATACCTGTAGTTTCACCTTATATAATTAACTTAAGGCAGAGTTAAAGGATATTATATAATCTTAATCTAACAGGTTTCTCAGTAAATATTTAAAGCTATTGTGATAATCCTCAACCTCATCATACATAGGTATGAAACAATATTAACGTCGTCTGTATTTATTCTAACTAAGATAATTTTTTTTTTAAAAAAAACAACATTCTGCAAGTGACAGCCACTAGCGCGCTTTGCGGTCAAGTGGCTCTACTCGCGCATACAAGCAAGTCGCCAGTAAACATCTTAAAATATATAAAAGTGTCACAACATAATTATCTTAATAAGTAAATAGAATACTTTCTAGGACTTCAAATATATAAAGGTGACACAACATAATTATATTAATAAGTAAATGGAATACTTTCTAGGACCATGTTACTAATTAATTTACTGTCAACCTAGCTAAAGCTTTAATCAACAAAATGGGTGTACGTATTTTGCTAATTATAACTAATTAAAAACCAAGCTCACTTTCTGTCAAACAGAAAAACTTGTAATATTTTTGTTTTTCACTAGGAATTTCTCCTGTATCGTGGGAGCGTTTACAAACATTTAAACTTAAATGCACAAACAGCCAGACCCGAAACAACTAACTGCAGGTGATACAAATATTTGTTCCGAGCGGGAATCGAACCTGCGACACGCAGCGCAGCAGTCGATCGCTCAGCAACTGCGCCAACCATATTTCTGAATGTTTATGTTTAACAATGTAACACAAACAAGTCAATTAACAATTTCAGATACAAAAACCCGATAACACTAGCTTCTTCTTTTCGTGTCGATGAAACTTATACTGCCTTATACCAGTACGTAGCCACCTGCATCCCTCCAGATTTAGCTTCGTTTTAAACCTGATAGGTTGTGTAGATGCAGGATGGGCAGGAATGAAGGTGGGGTACATCCATAACACGGGCTGACCCTCGAAATCAATTCTTAGAAAGGATCTAACAGAAGCTGTTAACAGAAGCGCTAACAGCGATCGATAAACTAACGTAGCAGTTTATTTTGAATAGATGTAAACACGCGAAATTTAACGTAGACTCAATTACTTCCTGTAAACAACTGTTTAAGAAACTTAAAATACTAACATTAGCCGGTACTTATATTGAGGAAATATGTAAATTTACTAAATCTAAATATATATATCTATATCTAAATCTCACCCTGAATTGGAAAAATCTCAGTTTGAAAAATTGAGAGATAAATGTAATTTCAGTACTAGATACCCTAACAGACTCATTTTTCCCAGAATAAAACGCAATTATATAGGCGATGCTGCAATCTTATGTGTATTGAAATCTACAATAAGATTCCCGGACAAATTAAAGAGCCTCGACGAATCAAGGTCGGTTGGATCAAGGGCCTGATTCAGAAGGCAGTTCTCCTCGATACGGCTGGGCTACTATTTTTTGTATTTTTAAAAATACAAAACATAGTAGCCCACGGGTAAACGGGGTGAAGAAACATTTAAATGTTTCTTTTTTTATTTTCTATGTTTTTATTAAGAAACATTTAATTAATATGTATTTAACTGAATAAACGAAAATAAATATCAAAAAATTGCATGTCATTATATTATTATGATTAAATATGTTACTTTAAGCCACGATTATACGAATTATTATAACCATATTTATTTGCAAATAAATGTTGACTCTGACTTAAAAGAATCCAGTTTCCAAAACAACCGAAGTTTTTAGTTCAAGAGAATCTTGTTTCCTCTAACAAAAATCTTATAGAACACTTCTACTTACTTACTTAAAAACTGTAAGTCGGCACCCGACGTTGGGCAAGTTCGGGTGACATCGGGTGCCGCCGGTTGGGTGTTTTGCGGTCAAGTGGTCCCACCAGTCATTCTTTAGTGTGAAATTTAAGAGTGCTTTAAAGAACTTTTTGTACTTATTTTCCTTGTGAATGTTTAAGCTAATACAACTCTGGGTGAATCTAGGTTTCTGGTTCGTAAAACTAAATTAAGTATGTAAGGATCGTAGCAAATACAATACAAATACAAACAGACATAAACAGCCATATCTTTTAACCGCGTAGACTTCATCATCATCTGCTTAGCCTTTTCCCAACTATGTTGGGGTCGGCTTCCAGTCTAACCTGATGCAGCTGAATACCAGTTAAACCAATTTTACATAATGCGACTGCCTATCTGACCTCCACAACCCAGTTAGTACTAGGTAATGCGATACCCCTTGGTAAGACTGGTTGTCAGACTTTCGGAACACTGACTACCTGTAACGACTGTCGAAAATCTACAAATGACAGCCGGGACCAACGGCTTAACGTGCTTTCCGAGGCACGGAGGAAACTCGGTATGTAACGGGTGGTCACGCATCTACAGACCAACCTAGGCAAGCGCGGCTTAACCTAAAGATCGACCCGAGCGGCTGCTATTATTTAGCCACGAGCTCCTCCGTAGACTATAGGGTTGTATTTTTTCACAGCACAAAGGGACTACAGAGTGGAGTATATAGTTTTAATTTCGACGATATCTCCACGCGTTCTCGAGATAAAGGGTCTTGACAGACAGACAGAAGGACAACAAAGTGATCAGTTTTTCGTTTTGAGGTACTGAACCCTAAAAAGCGTGAGTTTATGTTTTTAACCGACTTCTAAAAAAGGAGGAGGTTCTCAATTCGGATGTTTGTATGTTTTTTTTTTTTTAGGTTTGTTCGCGTTTAACTCCGTCGCTTGCCAACCGATTTCAAAAATTCTTTTTTTGTTGGAAAGGTTATACTTCCCAAATGGTCCCATGAAAATTTTATCGAAATCGGACAAGCGGTTATTGAAAAATCAACAAAAAAAAATTTAAAGCCTATGCTTTCCAAATTGCTCCCATAGTCACCAAGTCGGGATCTGATGATGGAATCTTGGCGAAATCGAGGGAAGTTTTTTTAACCGACTTCTAATAATACTATAACTAAAAATGCTGAAATAAAAAACTTTTTTGCAAAAAATAAAACCGACTCTCAAAAAAAAACCAAAAAGTGGAAAATAACTTTATTTCCGGAAGTCGGTGGCTTTTGTTGGTTTCGTTGACTTTTTTGCCACCGACTACCGGAAATAAAGTTATTTTCCACTTTTTAGTTCTTTTTTGGAAGTCGGTTTTATTTTTTGCAAAAAAGTTTTTTATGACGTTAACACAGGAAAACGTTTGTCGTACGCACGGGCGACAACCGGGGCTGCAGGGTGGTTCAAAACAGATATCACAACCCCGTCACACAAAGAGCAAAAGGAATATGGATGGGTTCTAGTCAGTTCAAGTCTGACATTCCGTTCCGCTCCGACCAAAGCGGAAGATATCATTTGATGAAAGGCCATTCATTAAAAAAAAAAACACCGGGTGAAATACTCAGATAAATACGATCTTGGAAAACCGCTCGGTTTAAGCTTAAATTGTCTTGAGCCGAGCCAATGATTTCTTCTAATCGACTTTGTTCTTCATTAAATACTACAGATCCGAAATGCAGACCATACCTATTAAAAAAACTAGAACCTTTTTCAGTTCTCCATTTCTCCGCGCAGTGGCTGAGCGATCGACTGCAGCGCTGCGCGTCGCAAGTTCGATCCTCGCACGGATCACACAAATATTTCTATGACTATGATAGCTGTTTCGGGTCTGGCTGGTTCTGTTTGTGTATGTGAGTTTAAATGTTTGTAAACGCACCCACGATACTAGAGCAATTCTTAGTGTAGGGCAACTAATTAAATCCAATAATTGACCTCACGCTACTAAAAATAAAAACAGCGCTATAATCAATAAGTATCTATTACCGTAAGCAATTAAAAATAATTGTAGCCACTTGATATGGCGAGCTACTGGTCGGGGGTAAAAAATCTTTTATCGTCGTCATCGAAGTAATCAAAGCCTTTCTCACCAAAATATATGTTTGTTAGCTACTTTTTGTGTATATATTTTTTGTTAAATGATTATACAATACTAGCTTCTGGCCGCGACTTCGTCTACGTGGCATAGTTACTTTGGACTATCGCTAACTTTAACCCGTGTGATGATCGAAAAATAAAAGTGTCCTTCTTTTCCCCTTTTTTTCCCTGTTTCTCCGGATTTTCTCACTTTTTTTAGCCTATGTCCGTCTCCAGGGTCCCAACTATCTCTGTACCAAACATCATCAAAATTAGTTTGGCCAATTAAGGCGTGAAGACGTAACAAACAAACTCACTTTCGCTTTTATAATATTAGTAAGGACGTGAGAAAACAAAATAGAAAATAATAAAAAAAAACTAAGAGCTAAAAGAAAATATTATACTGCAGGCATGATATTTGTCTTCATTAGATATAGTGAAACCGTTGAAATAATTGGTTCACTTAAACGTACGCACCTAAAATCTGTTTTTGTCGTATTCAACGCATAGTCTACTAAAACCTAATCATACATCCCCGAATGAAAAACGATCTCCCCCGAACATTTATAACTCTAGAACAGCTAAAATTCACTGGCGGCCATTCCAGATATTCAATACACATTCCAGTGTCCAAGATTCATAATTTGTAGTAGTCCAGTAACGCCCACAAATCACCCGGTGTTGCCAGCGTTGAGCTTCGCGAAATATGCCAATATATCCGACCGGAACGATGAATAACAGCTGTGTTGCCACGCTCAAAAAAATAATATTTGAGCTTTTGTTAGTGGCTTTTTCAATATATTTTTGGCATTAGCCTGAATTTATTTTTTGTTTGTTGTAGGGGTTGAGATAGAAATATGGTGTTCAAAGGATTATCGGTTACGGCGGATTGTTTGTTAAAATACGACGCCAAATATTTTTTTAAACAAATTCATTTATCAGTTTATTTAATCGATAAAATACTTTTAAATTGAAATCCATCAGCTTTAGTCAAAATGGCACAAAAAAATTGCATTCAACACGATACAATGCATAGCATTGCGTTGCGTGCATTCTATCATCGGAGAAGCAGAGATATAGCGAAGCGTCACCGTTATTTGGTAACAGCTACCCTACCATGACGTCTTAAAGCAGAACTTATTCCACTGAGGGAAAGAGACAGAGCTATACAGGGTGTCTAGCACCATCTCTTTTTCACACATGAATGAGAACTGCTATAATATGTCATGGTAACCCTACAGCTCTAAGAAACCGAACAATACATTTAAGATGTGGTGTGGTTTTGTTATGAGATTATCCACGTTGTTCAAACGGCCCTCCTCCTATATTTATTTACACAAGACGCTTGTACGCTCGCAGCCTGAATATGCAGTCCCAATCGGTAACCCGTTTTAACAGAAGTATATAGATGAGATCGAGAAGGACCAGCGTAGATTTCAAAGCATCATGTATTTATAGGTGACGGTGTTTTTTACTTTTTCACGTCAAAACGGCAGAACGGATTTTGATGAAATTTGGCACAGAGGTAGATTATAGTCTGGAATAACACATAGAATAATTTTGTTTTCGATATCACGCGGGCAAAGCCGTGGGCGCCAACTAGTATAGAATAAAAAAACCGGTCAAGCGCGTGTCGGACCCGCACACCGAAGGTACAAACTTGCGATTTAAATAGCCATATCTTTTGACTTGAGAGAATTAGAGATTTGATTTTTCTGCAACTTTAAGGGACTACAGATTTAAGTATATGGTTTAAATACCAACCCAATACCTTTACGCGTTCCAGAGATAAAGGCTTTTGACAGTCAGACGGATAGCAAAGTGATCCATTTTTTTTCCTTTTGATGTACAGAACCTTAAAAAGATTTGCCTATAAAACACACCTCACTAATGGCGCCGCAGTCCCACAATGCAATTTCCTTCATTGTTTTGCTCTCAGCAGTGTAAAAAAACTGATCACTATTTCTACCCCACTACAGCTAGCTACTCGTACTCCCGCTGCGTTTGACCCCACGACCCTCGGTAGCTGGCAACAGCAGCAAAGAGTAATATTTTTAATGGCTACCCCTAGTCATTAATTAGCAAGATGGGACGCGAGCCAATTAATCAATCGATGGGCTGCGTGGCGCCAAACTGGTGGAGAGACCACAGCTGTATTTAATATACTAGTTTTGGTATGTAATTTGTGGAATGATAGGGAATTCATGAAGAAAATTTTCTTTAACTAGACTATTTTCTTCGACTTTGTATCAGACACAACTTCGACTTTTCAGCCATTCAGACAAAACTTCGACGTTTCAGCCATTCAGTGGCAGTGTAAAGAAATGTCTCTCTTCCTACAAAAAATCATGTTAAAAATTCTATACCACTAATTAATGTTATTTATCTTCATCTTAGAGAATCGATAAAAGCGATCAAATGTGCGTAGCCCATAATAGACATTTCTCCGCGCAATCTCTCACAAACGCTGTTGTCACGCTTGCGTTTTCTAAGCCTACCTCGGCGACATAGCCCGACTTAAGCCACCCACTGCGTGACGACTCTGATGCGCACATGACCCGCCCAATACCACCTCAGCCTAGCAATCTACCCATATCCAGGTTTTGAGCGTATTGTTGGCCTAGCCTAGTTCTGGAGATCATACAGGCAGTCACTTCTTGTAAAATACTTATATTCAGTTGAATCTGGTTTTACTGGAAGAAGACACCACCAAAGTTGGGTAAAATACCAGGCAGTTGGTTTAAACCTAATTTCTTTGAGGTTGATATTGGAAACTCCAAGATCAACTTTGAAATTAATAAGGTGACTAGAAAATAACACGTTTACAAATACTGGGCTTTTTAAGATTCAAAGTTCTTGAGAAACGAACGTGTTCCAAACCTCCAGGCCATCACGATACCTCTTACGCAACTTGGCCTAAAAAGTTACTTAAGTGTAAAGGTACTTATATTATTCTAAGAAAAAAAAATTAAATTTAATACTGGCCTTGAAGGCTTATATTAAAAATCCTATACTCACGCGTGTACCTGACACTTCAAGTATTCGACGGTAAATATATTTCAGGACGTAACTTCAATTACTTTTTCAGGGACGAAATAGGAGTAGGGCTGAGAATCATGTTGAATAAGTCAATATTGTTTCCCGTCTTTTTACACGGTTTGAATTTGCTTAGACTTTTAGCCTTAAGCAGATAATGGTTACCATTGTACGATTTGAACAGCGTATGAGAAACACCATCAAGTCTTCAAATCGCAACAAATGCCAAACGTTGGAGCTGACAGTTGGTTTGGTCATCAAAATGAAAGGTCGTAATACAGCGCAATGGTGGTATGGTCGGAATTTCTTTGAAGGTAGACATGAATTATGCGGAAAGAAACTGAAGTTACCAAGTTCTTGCAAAATTATCAGTTTATCTCTCTGCTTGAAGAACATATAGTCGGGGTTGTTCGTGTACCGCCGCCCCAGTACATAAAGGGCAAAAGAAGGAACATAGGTGGGTCAGTAAACGTCAGACACTCCCCGCCGCTCCGCCCAGAGCAGGGAAAGTCATTTGATGATTTTCCGTCTGCAAAAAAAAGGGTGTCTGATAATGACTAGTTGCGGAAGGCCAACGCAACGCTGGTCCCCTTACGATTTTTTCCTTCACCGAAGTAACTGATAATTTTACAATACGCCCATGGATCCTAAAGTTCAGAATTGCTTGGCCTGGTAATCCGATGGCCCGACTACTAGGCTATCGCTTTTCATATAGACGAGAATATTTCCTATTAAAAACCACGAAGATGTTAAGTTACTTATTATAGCCGTTACAGCCAATGGCTTAATTGCCAAGAGTCTCTACCAATACCTAAGGAGGCTCTCGTTAGGCAACTCGATCATGGGCTTGATACAGAAAGCGGTACTCTTGGACACGGCTTCATATTGTTAGGAGGTTCCTCACTCTGGAACCCTCCCTGACCGCTGGTAGCTTGGACCCTGTTCCCGATACCGGTGGGCGATCATTTCTTGTATTTTAAGAAATTTGTTTAACATAAAAATAATATGTGTTTATGTATCATATATTTTTAAAAAATCGACCAGTAAAAACATGAAACTCTAAAACACCACGCCACATGAATGCTGAATTTCCGCATAATTTCCCACAGCATACAAACTACGCTAACGAAATGTAAAAGCCTACAACAAAAGCACTCGTAGCTATAAATATAATTATATGAAAACACATTACGATGCAGCCCTATCGATACGATGCAGGCGTGGGGGTCGGTCGTGTGGAAAATTCCCGTAATACGCACAGCGTACGTATCGTGCTTGCCGACGGAAACCATGGTACCGGGTATGTTGGTATCGGTAACGGAAATGTGGAAATGATACTAGCCCTGCCTGTGAGTAGAACAGAGAGTTACCTGGCTTTGGATTTGAGAAAATGATTTGAATTGTTTTTTTTCAATTGGTGGTATGCGTTTGGTAATACGGGAATAAGTAAAGTTAAATTGATTTGTCTTTGGCAGTTTGGAGTGGCCCTTTGAATATGGATTCATGTTTTTTTTCCTGTTTCGTGGGTGCGTTTAAAAGCATTTAAACTCACTTACACAAACAGTGAGACCCGAAACAACTACCTGTAGGCCATACAAATATTTGTTCCGTGCGGGAATCGAACCCGCGGTTAGAGCAGTAGTTAAGCGATTGTATACTGTGCCGAGTGTCGCAGGTTCGATTCCCGCACGGAATAAATATTTGTGTGACCGACAGGTAGTTGTCCCGGGTCTGGCTGTTTGTGTATGTGGGTTTAAATGTTTGTGTAACATCCACACATTCCCGAGTTTAAGGGTCTTGACAGACAGACAGACTAATAAATAATATTTTTAGGGATCCGTACCTCAAAGAGGAAAAACGGATCTCTTATTTGTTTACCGTCTGTCTGTTAAGACCCTTTATCTCGGGATTACACAGAAGGATCGCGGATGGATTTGAGGAGCTCGTGGCTAAATAATAGCAGCCGCTCGGGTCGATCTTTAGGTTAAGCCGCGCTTGCCTAGGTTGGTCTGTGGATGGGTGACCACCCGTTACATACCGAGTTTCCTCCGTGCCTCGGAAAGCACGTTAAGCCGTTGGTCCCGGCTGTCATTTGTAGATCTTTGACAGTCGTTACAAGTAGTCTGACAACCAGTCTTACCAAGGGGTATCGTATTACCCAGTATTAACTGGTTGTGGAGATCAGATAGGCAGTCGCTCCATGTAAAATACTGATATTCAGCTGCATCCGGTTAGACTGGAAGCCGACCCCAACATAGTTGGGAAAAGGCTAGGCAGATGATGACATAGAAGGATCGCGCTAAAATTAATACCATATACTCAAATCTATAAGGCCCACAATGTCTGCACATTTACAAAACATCGAAAAATCTATACGAAACTTACTTTTGCCTTCTCCACCTCAGTTTCTACCTTCGCACATCCATCTACAAAAAGGTGTGTACAATGATTGTATACATACACCTCGTGTTTGCTAATGTCTTATGAAAGCCATCGTGAATTATTTTCGGCCCACTCAAAATGAGCATTTGATTTCGTTGCTCGCCTTTTTATTTACGTATTTCGTTACGAGCTAGCTGTTTCCCGCTTTACCCGCGACGAGGTCCTCTTTCAAAATCGATGACGGGAATATTTCACGCAAGCATAATAAAGGCACAGGTTTCTATGAGTGAAGGAATTGATAAAATCGTATTATTAGCGCACAAAAACAAACAAACATACAAATCTTATCTTTACATAATATGTATTAGATGAAAAGCATGTAACTAAGAGTAAAATGTATGATGATGGATGGAGAGGAAGAGAAACGCCATCGAAAACATGGATGATTGTGTAAGGAATGATATAAAAGCGAAAGAAGGTACTATTTGTGGTCGGTGCAACACGTTTTCTTCTTCCATTTTCCCCTGTCAGACGTCTTCGTGACGAGAAAGGAATAAATTTTACTCCTTTCTCCTCACCAGAAAGATAGACAGAATGAGTTACCTTCATCTTTTAATAATGTTGTATGGAAGTTTGAATAATATTATTTACACAAAAAAATATTATCGTAGGCGTTTGTAATGATGTTTGGAGAGTTCTTATTTGTATTTGTTTTGTATTATAATATTAATACATACTGTACATATTTGATTTATTTTGTTGAATGAAAAGGTGAGTTTATTTTTGTTCATCTTTATCTGTATCTTGATGATTATTTAGGTTATTTTTATTTTTTAGGTTAAGGAAGGTGACAGTACGATATTATGTATGAAAATTATGTTTTTTTTTGTGTCATGCAACCTCATTTTAATTTAAATATTTGGAAACCGATATTCTATAGAATCCTGGAATAATAAAAAGTAACGAGTAAACGCGTTGAACACAACTAACGAACGACATATTCATACATCACAATATTTTTCACACAGATCTGTGAATATCACAATTTGATAAAGAGATAGAAAGAGATATGAGATTATTATACTTTAAATTTTTAGAAAACAAAACAAGCGTCCGTATTGTTGAAATGAGTAATGCAAGTCAAAATATATTTTTAATTTAATGTTTTTTTCTTTTATTGTTTCGAGTGCTCGTCGCCATTTTCGTGTAATAAATATTGTTTTCTTTCTTTCTAACATATGCGTCATTCAATGTTCACTTAAACTATAGCCTCCTTTTACTACCATTTTAATAAAATTATAGGTCCCACCAATGCTGAAATCTGCTTACCATGACAAAGAGGCATAAACAGACGCTCCACACAAGCCCCAGTGGGTTCGCGTCGTCGATCAGGCGTATAGTGCGCCGCGGGCGAAACACGCGGTTTTCCCGATTCACTACACTACGTCGCTAGTCACGACTCTCCAACCGACAGGAACGGACTTAGGGATTGATATTTCGTATTTCGTGGGTTTCATTTACCAACGTCAGTATTCGTTTGCCCTCATTCCATTGTGACTTGAATAAACTTGGATTTGTGATACTAAATAGCTTTGATTTTTTGGAATGGCGGAAATTAGGCAGGCGATGGATCTTACAAAAATCTTGCAACCCCGTAGCAATGCCCGTTAAAAGCATGCAATTTGCTTGGCTACGTGAGGTTGATGCTTTTTCTCCTTAGCGTCTTTATCAACTTTTTTGACGGCACGGTTGGCGCAGTGGCTAAGCGATCGACCTGTATTTAGTTGTTTCGGGTTTCCTGACTGTTTGTGTATGTGAATTTAAATATTATGTATTTGTAAACGCACTCACGATACAGGAGAAATCCCTAGTGTGGGGCAAAGTTCTTTTTTTAAACCACTATCTCAGTAGGTATTTACTGAATACTGAGATAGTGGTTTTAAACACTTTTTTAGTTTAGTTTTTTTTTTCGATTTAAGTCTCTCATAGATCCAACAAATAATATAATCAGCAAAAGACGAAAAAAAATCTAGGCAAGTTGATTTCTAACCGTTAAAGAAGATATTTTGCAGATATAAATTACTACACTACCAATAAACGCGCAGAACCCAAGTCCGTCCCACGAATTTATGGAAAATCTGCCATTTGACGCTCAAACGGACTCGGTCGAGGAAATTGTTTCGCATTTTCGTATCCGTGTGCAAGGTGCATATTGCAAGCAATTGTAAATGCTCGCTCGACTATATGAGCCGTCGAGCTGTGGCAAATCGAATAGCTGACCTCAAGCTGTTATAGATTATGCTACTGGGAGTATTGCAGAGGAAATGGCTAGTTTTTAGAGTTCCCTACCTCAAAAGGAAAAAATGGAACCGTTATAGGATAACTGTTTTGTCCGTCTTTCTGTCAAGACCTTTTATCTGAGGAACGCATGGAGATATCGAGTTGAAATCATATGTACTCAAATCTGTGGTCTCTTGTCAAATCCCAAATCAAACCTCTAAATAAAAATATATATAGCCGTTTATGTCGCATGTTTGTACGGAACCGTCGCATCGCTTTCGCATTATCGTTTTCGATACTAGTGCTGTGTTCAGGTTAGAAACGTAACCGTGTCCACGTTTCGGAGACATTGGTCTTGTGGTCACGAGCGGGATTGTTGCGCTTGAGGTCCTGGGTTCATTTACAGGTCGAGCATAGTGTTAGGTTTATCTATTTGGAATTTCTTTGTAGCAGAGCTTGGATTTTTGTCCTATTCATGGCCTTAGGCCTTAGGCTAACCCTTTATTACAAGAGTTTTCAACCTAACTGGGTATACTATTAGTACAATTACACATTTACTTACCCCTTTGGGAATTAACAGCGTGATTTTAAGCTTTGTTGAAACGAGAAACCTGCATCCAATCCCTCGCTTCCCAAAAAACCAGTACAAACACGAAATTTCAGCAACAAACAGGAGAATCACTCACAGACCAGCAACACAGTAGGGAATCAGTTAATTAAATTAAACATACGAATGTAGCGCACGTTGTAATTAACGAGACGCAATTGAAGGAGGGTTTCCGGTGCAGTTACCTGCATTGAGAGCGACCATGCAAGCCCGCAGATAGGGGTACAAAAGTACACACTAAAAGATAATTTAAAAGTAATTAATACTTTATCACGTTAAGTAAATGTGCTTTATTACAAAATGCTCGTTTCGTTCGCTACAATGATATGGTAGTTTCCAGGGTCAAAGTACCTAATTACATTCTATTTAGTCCGTCTTTTAGATTATTCAAAAATAAGGGATACGTATTTTTTTATTTGTAAATTAGAATATGCTGCATTTTTTTCGCAACGCGTGACGTTACACGTAACTTTAATGGGCTATATCTTTGTCATTTTTATTCTAATTCACAATTAATAAAAAATGTGTCCCTTATTTTTGAATAATCTAAAATGGACGGACGAATAATCTAAGACGGACAGTTTTTTTTTTGGAAACTAGCTTATTGTTAAAGATAAAAACAAAGATAATTTTATGTTGCAAACATGCGTAAGAGTAAATGATGACAAAAATATAGTGGACAGGTTCAGTCAAATTTTACAACGTAGGCATGCAAAAGGTATAAAACATTCATCTTATACCTTTGGAAATTTCAAAACGTTTGGTTGACACTTCCCGTGACCCAAGGGCTGGCTTTTACTTTGGCCAGAGGCTTAGCGTTGCCATACAACGTGGCAACATAGCCATCTCTTGGGGACATTGCCAACTCTTGGGGACATTGCCAAATGACAGCGTTGAGGACGAATTTATGACGCTATTTCTTAATTTATTTATAAGTTAGGTAGTATGTTTAATAATTTTAGTTTCATTTAGTTTATTTATGCAATTGACTTATACCTAGAAAATACAATTTAAAGATATTACACAAAAAAAACATTGTACTAATTTTAAGAAATCCTGCAGAGCAGGATGTGGTTGCACTGCAAGTTGATCTACTGCTGGAGCGACTTAAATTGAAAGATGTAGGAACTTCTAATACCTCATTTGGTGAAGTCGCGGTATCCAACGATGCAGGAACTTGCGATGACATGCTAGAAGTTGTAGTTTCCATTACCTCGTTTGGTGGAAATCTGGTATCCGGTTGGTCATTTTTATCACAAAGACAAAGATTTATTAATTTAAGCGTTCGTTTACTCGGCATGTTTACCTACAACATAATACAAATCGTGTTAGTAAGACGTGAAATGTAAAAAGTTAGTGACAATAACTTCTATCTGATCAGTCAAACAAGTAGTAGCGACCTACCAACAAAAAATCTTGAGATGGAAATACCTCGTAACTATCACTCGAACCTTACAACTTATTTTCTCAAGGTAGAGACCGACGTTTTATATTTTTTTTATAAAATAAGTTAATAATAGCCTTCGTCATCAATTATAACATTAAATTACTACTATTAATAATAAAAAAACAAATGTAATACTTACTCTTAGTCTGGACGAACAGGTGCCGACCGGTTCTCAATACGAAAAGAACTGTCAAATTGCGAGATAGGAGAAATTTCTACCACGTTTATTTGCGCACGAGTTTGTAGCTATTTCTATAAGCGATTTTTCGTGACTTAGTGGCTTTGGATACTTACGAGTTTTTGTCGCGCGAAAGATCTATACATTTCACAACAGATGGCATTAAAAACAATTTTTAAGAAAAAATGTCAGATAGGAGGTATTGCTTGCTTGCAGTCGATATGCTTTCTCCACTAAAAAGTTAGGGAAACTTTTTTTTACAATTTTAGCGGAAGCTCTTTCCAGCTTTTAGGCACCTTATTATAAATAACTGGAGCCATGCAGTAGACACTTTTGCGCATAAGTGCTGTCTTAGCTGGCTCCTGACATAGCAAGCTATTATCGCGTCTGTTGCGGGGAAACACGTCAGCTACACGTCTGAAACGACTCGAGTTTGCCTTCACAAACACAGCTACTTCTAGTATATACAGACAAGGTAAGGTAACATATTTGTATAATCTCAACATGAATGACGTACTTGTGCACGACAGACGCCCGAACGGACGGCATGTAATTATACGTTATCTTAATACATAAGTTATAGAGTATATAAGTCTTAAAGTATATAAGTTTTAGTGTATATAAGTACTAATAAATGTGTTATTGTGTTGTTTTTTATTGCCACCAGAGGCGCCACTTATAGTATAAGCTTAGGTATAGAGAAACTTTACCGTAAAGAGAACCGTTTTGTATTTTTGTAATTTTAAGGTGTAATTAATGATAGAAATACGCAGATTTTTTGTAAATAGATTAAGATAAATATTAGGGAAATAAATAATGTAAATAGAGGTCTTGCCGTGGAAAATGGCCACAGTAGGTTTTTGTGGACAAAAAGGTCCCTTGCGCCTGTTTGGTCAGAGGTTTGGGCATTAGTGCCGTGTGCAAAATTGTAACACTCTGATTGGTCAGGCGCAAACCAAATTAGGGTATAAAAAGAGGGCCATTTTTTATGGTAGGGCACACACTCGCTGCCCAACCGCCACCGCGTACGGACGTGCTACTTGCTCGCCCCGCCGCTATTGTGTTGTGTCAGTGCTCGCCGATTCGTCACGCTCGCGTGACGTCATCCGTAGTCTCGGACTACGCCCGCAACAATTGCTGTCTTTCTCAAGACAGCTCTTGTTACAGTGTTTCTCTTTTCGGAGATTCTGTCAAACGTTACTTGCCCCTTCTGGGAAAATCCACAGTTTCGTGGTTCTTGGTGGAAACCTTTCGGTGCCAACGAAGCCAAGAGGTGTTGACCCGATACACCGAGTCTACCCCCTTCAGGGGTGACCAAAATTGGAAGGGCACTGAACACACGGCCTTGGGGGATCTCCTAGTCGCGCCCAGTTGCTTAACCCCGTTCTCTTTCAGCATTCACCCGGGTCGTCTGGGTGTGTCAACCCCAGCGCCCCGGACCGGTCTTCTGACCCTAGGGCCCCGCTGCTCAATAAGACTAGCAGCGGGTTTACAAGCTTAGGGCACACCTTAGGTACTCACCTCCCTGTCATACACAATCCCGACAGGGAGGCTACACACCCCCGGGCCCACCCACCCGGGGAGTTAGGATTTTTAGGGCCTTAGGTGAGCTTCACTCATGCCGGTTAACTTTTAACCGCCTTAGGGCTATTTTTCCATTATGGCGTCGGAGAGCGCCATATTGGCGTTTCTCCAACGCTTGTTTAAGGATCTGCCTCATTTAGAGGCTAAGTATGGCGCCGAACTCGCAGCACTGGAGCGCAATTCCATTGCGCAGTTCAGTGACTGTCTCGACAGCCCGCTCTCGCCGCCGCCTGCCGACAAAGGCAGGCCACTTAGCGAGCTAATCCCGCCGCCGGTGACTCGCCCTTTGTCCGGGCCGACAAAGGGTTCTGAGAAACCGGACCCCGTGAAATCCATTGTTCGCAGTACAATGGTACCGACAAAGGGTTCCGAGAAATCGGACCCCGATAATTCCATTGTTCGTGGAACAATGGCGCCGACACAGGTGTCGTCCGCACCTGAAATTATGGACACGTCATGCCCGGCATCCGATTCCGAGCATGCTGCTGAACTCTCGGACATCTCTTCGACCTCGGAAGACGAGTACCAACTCGTCGGAAAGGGAAAGAGGAAGAAGGGCAAAAGCTCGCAGGCCACCAAGGCCAAAAAAGCTGCCGAAGCGCCTACCTGCCCTCCCTCTCCCCTCCCCTCGACCTCCGCCGCCGCTGCTCATACCAGCCGGCCAGCTAGCCCTAGCGTTGCCCCCGCTGCGACTTCAGCTAAAAAGCTGAAACCTCCTCCTCCGGTCTTTCTTCAAGAGAAAGCCAAATGGACCGACGTGTCCAAGTTGTGTCTGGCTCACAAGATCCAGTACACCAAGGCCACCAACACCCAGCAGGGTATTAAAATAACAGTCCCGACTGCTTCTGATTACAGGGAGCTGATCCGTCAACTGCGTGGAAGGAACATCGCCTTCCACACCTACACCCTCCCAGAGGAAGCGCCCACTCGTGTGGTGATCAGGCGCGTCCCGAAGGAGATCCCGTCAACCGACATCCTAGAAGACCTCAAGGCCCAGGACATCCCAGTCTTGGCCGTCCACCGCCTTCACAAAGCGAGAGGAGGCGAACAGTACGATATGGTACTGGTCGTCTGCGAACCAGTGGAGGGTCATCATCCCATTTTTAAAATCCGTTCCGTCTGCTCTCTTACAGGCATAGCAGTCGAGAAACCGTACAGGTCCCACGTCATCGGTCAGTGCCACCGATGCCAACTCTACGGGCACAGTCAGAGGAACTGCTACGCGCCTCACAGGTGCGTCAAGTGCCTGGGCGACCACGGCACTGCTGACTGCCCACGACCGAAGGACATCGCTCTCTGCACAGAGCCACCCAGCTGTGTGCTATGCGGCCAGTCCGGGCACCCGGCTAACTACCGAGGCTGCCCCAAAGCGCCCAAACCATCCTCCTCGAAGTTGGCGAAGCGTGCCCACGCCCGCCAGCAACGTGAAAGCCCCTCTGTGAGGTTTCCCTCCTCGCAGATGCCAGAGCGCCTCAGTCCACAGAGGCCCATCCCATGGACTCAGCAGAGCCACCAGCGAGCGTTCCCAGCTCTCGCTCAGGCTAAGTCCAACACCATTCCCGGGCTCTTAGATGCCCCCGTCCCTCCGCCTATTACTCGCGAAATCGTTCCCGCGCCCTCTCAACCCGCGCTCTCTCAACTCGCGCCTTCTCAACCCGCGCCCCCTCGTCCCGTGGCCTCCGGCGCCGCGGCCGGACGCGGTAGAAGGAATTACGAGATCATCACCAAGGCCTTTGGTGCTTTTGTCACCGCAGAAGCCGACCGTATGGCAGACGAAATCGAAGCTGCCAATGGTGATGCCGCAACTTTGTCACGCATCTGGGAGTCATATCCCACGATCCTCTCGAACCTCCGAGAACTTACTTTTAATAAACCTCTCAATGGCTAACAAAAATTTAAGCTGCTTCAAACCCCGTTCCCTCAAGTTAGGTTATTTTAACGCCAACGGCATTAGAGACCAACGTGATGAGATCGCCTCGTTTTTGCGCGACCATCAAATAGATATTCTCCTCATCCAGGAAACCTTCCTCAAGCCTTACCATCGCGACCCGAGAATTGCCAACTATCGCGTAGTTCGCAACGATCGGTCGCGCTGCCACAAAGGCGGTACGTTAATTTATTACAAGAAGGAATTGCACTGCATCCCTCTAGATCCTCCTCCCTTAAAGTCTCTCCTCGAGGTATCCATTTGTCGGCTTGGTATGACCGGTCACCAGCCTATCTCCATCGTTTCCGCGTACATTCCTCCCGCTAGTTCATCAGAGGATCATACACCTCTCATGGGCGACCTGACTTCCCTATTCGGCTTGAGTGACTCCGTTATCATAGCGGGTGATCTCAACGCCAAGCACCCCGCCTGGAATAGTTCGACGACCAATCCCAGAGGAAGAGCCCTCTTCAACTTAGGTGACAGACTTAACTTTGACCCCATCGCGCCTATGGAACCCACCCACTTTCCCCACGACCCCGCGCACCGCGCCGACGTTCTCGACTTAGCGCTTCTCAAAAATATCAACCTTAGGTTGCATACCATTGAGACGATTCACGAACTAGACTCGGATCACCGCCCAGTTTTTCTCCACTTAGTTCCTCGCTCGGGCCCTTCTGACCCCAGCCAGCCCAAGCCTGCTCAAGTCCAAGTGATAACTGACTGGAGGAAAGTCAGCGAAAAGCTGAACTCCGCCACGTCACCTCACCTGGACGCCATCCCCGATCACATAGTTTCGGTCGCAGACACGACGGCCGCTATCGACTCGTTTACAGAGCACGTTCAATCCATACTAAAGGATTGTTCACGGGAAGTCCCAGCAATGAGTGATCATCGCTGGCGTCTACCCGCTGACGTACGTGATCTGATAACCGAGAAGAACGCGGCCATTCGTGCCTACAGCCATTTTCCCTGCGACGCGAACAAGGCTCACATGCGATCATTACAGCGTGCTGTAAGGAAACGCACTAGTGAGCATCGTTCGAATCGTTGGGACAATGAGCTCAGCGAACTCGAACCCACCCATCAAGCCTTTTGGCAACTACAGAGAAGGATGCGCGCCACCGAGGAGGCTTCGATGCCCCCGCTCATTCGTCCGGACAAAAGCGTCGCATTCGATGACTCTGAAAAGGCAGAATGCCTAGCCGACAGTTTGGAGTCCCAGTGCTCCCCTAGCTCACAACCGGTCATCAAGCGTCACCTCGACAAGGTGAACACAGAAGTAGAACGTAGAGCTGCCCTACCTCCCGTAGAAGACCCCGATGATCCTCTGCCCCTCGTCACACCCGACGAAGTGCAAGACATCATCAAAAGGCTTCAACCACGGAAAGCTCCCGGCTCCGACGGTATCACCAATAGGGTAATTAAACTCCTCCCCGCTCAGCTCATCATCCTTTTGGCGGCCATCTTCAATGGCGCCTTGAGCAACAACTTCTTCCCCCAGATATGGAAAGAGGCCACTGTTATCGGTATCCCCAAGCCAGGCAAGCCCAAGTCTGAGCCCACGAGCTACCGACCCATCAGTCTCCTGAACGCACTCGGCAAAATCTATGAGAGACTTATTTATAAGCGACTCAGAGATTTCGCCGAGACTAAGAGTCTCATTCCCAACGAGCAATTCGGTTTCAGGACCGAACATTCGTGTATCCAGCAGGTTCACCGCATCGTCGAACACATGAGCGCTGGTTTCCAGCGCGGGGCGATGACGGGCGTACTATTCTTCGACATAGCGAAAGCTTTCGACAAAGTCTGGCACAACGGCTTATTATACAAGCTGTACTCACTAGGAGTGCCGGACCGTCTCGTGCTCATCTTACGGGACTTTTTGTCGAACCGCACCTTCCGCTATCGCATAGGGGCCTCTTTTTCTTCCCCTCATCCTATTAGGGCCGGTGTCCCTCAGGGTTCCGTCTTATCCCCCCTCGTCTTCACGCTGTTCACTAGCGATATTCCCAAGAGCAAAAAAGCTCAGTTAGCTCTGTTCGCGGATGACACGGCCATTTATTATACTGGCCGCTGTACAAACGCTATCGCCCGTACCCTCCAGACCTCAGCCGACGTCCTAGGCGCTTGGTTCAGGAAATGGAGAATCGAGGTGAATCCTGGTAAAAGTCAGGCGGTTATTTACTCCAAACCGCGCTTTAATCCTCCGATCCCCAGTCCGATCTCTATGTACGGCAAGCCTATCCCCTGGGAGAAGCAAGCCAAATACTTAGGTGTCATTCTAGACAGTCACTTGTCCTTCGCGGCACATATCAAAGCGGCTCGTTCGCGCGCTGCCTTTGCTATGGGTAGGCTTCACTTTTTAATTCAGGCAAAAAGCAAATTGTCACTCAAGTGCAAATTGCGTTTATACACCGCGGTCATCCGTCCCATCATGACATACGCATGTGTCGTGTTCGCCCACGCCAACCCGCGTTTCCTTCATAAGATGCAGATCTTGCAAAACCGATTCCTTCGTAAAATCACGGGAGCCCCTTTTTACGTCCGTAACGATAGTCTTCACTTAGACTTAAGAATCCCCACCGTCGCGCGTCGTTCAATTCATGAAGCGCCTTACCAAGCGCTTCTTTGACTCCGCGTTAAAACATCGCAACCCCCTTATCGCATCGGCCGCTCGATACGATCCCTCGCGAATAAGTAAAATTCGTCGTCCCCGTCATACCCTCGTCACTCCTGATGATGCTATAACCCTGCTCCAGGAGAGCAGCAGGGAGACTAGCACTCTTCGCAAATTCAGACGCAAACCGCCGTCATTCCGCCCTCGCCGACGAGGCCCGTCGCGACGTCCCGGTAATTGTCCCACCCGTCCCTTGCAAGAGCCAGCCCGCGCTGCTGAGCCAGTAAGTCCAAATCAGCCCTTAAATAATATCACTCAGATCCAGCTTGTCCCTTGCTGTCCCTCAGCGACGCCCTAAGCCGAGGCTCGTACCCCACAGGGAGTGCCCTTAGCGTGTAGTAGCTTAGTTTGTAAGTTTTTCACCCTGGCTGGAGGTCTTAATTTTTAAGGCATCCACAGGATTCGCCCGGTTAAGCAGACGACAACCTCCTTGGTTGAACTGCGAGATGCCATTCATAAAAAAAAAAAAAAAAAAAAATATGGTAGGGCATTCCACAATGAGTATCCAGAGGAAATAATACAAGACGAAACTAAGAAGATCTTTTATTTACTAAGAAGAACAGCGTCCCCACTCTGCTCCAGTCGTCATCCTGCCGCCGATTTACCCCCGGCTAGCTTCATGTTAAATAAGCTCCTGAGCGATCCCGTCACGTTCAGTACTTAAATACGATTTTGTAAAAATATTATAATTTTAAAAAATGTCCATGGAGTTTCTTGCCCATTCTTCTCCATAGAGATTAACGCTTTGGAATCCACCATCGGACTATAAGAGTGAGGAAACAGAGAGTGCACCTGTGCCTGCGCACACACGCCTGCACTTCTTCTTCATCTTATCTTTCAAATTCTTTCTTTCGTTCTAAATAGAATGAAAGTTCGTCATTTTACATGGTTTGTGTCATAATTTTTTCTACATATATTTGGTAAAAGATATTCGATAAATCGTCCCGTTTCCATTACTTCAGTTAGTTAGTTAAGTAAGCAGTGGATTTGTTTTTACATTTCTCGCTATTGACCTAATAGTCCTAGAACATAAAATACGTCACTGCAAAAACCTTTTGCCAAATATCTAAAGAAGCATTTAATTTACCTCGAATCCTCCATGCAATGAATAGAACCTTCCAACCCACTTAAAACTCGATGTCACAATTAAATTACGCAGCCAACATCAAATGTTTAAAACAGCACAATTAAAAAAATACAAGAAAAAAGAATTTAACGAAAATAAATTAAGCATCGCAAACACGCGCGAACTCAATCGCTAAAATGTTGCCACAATTAAAAATTCAGTCGGAATTCCCCACCTGGCAACACTCCAAAGCGTTGAATGCTGGCCACCCAGTCGACGGCGCCGAAATAAAAATTAATTATTATTGTCCACTTTTCACTCGGCTTTATTTTACAACACTAGCTGTTTTTACGAGTACGCTCGCTTTTTTATTTAATTAATTTGCATTTCGTTTGTTTATACACATGATACCTATGTTTGGGAGTGGTTGCAGTCGAAATGTTGGTGTAACTGCGTTAACAATGGAATTCAACGAATAAAATTCTACGCTTTTTGGGAGAATTCTGTCAACTGATAATTTTCCTTTCGGGTCTAGCCATCAAAGTTTTAAATACGGTATCCTAGTCATTTTCATCAGCGCGGGCTTGTGTTTATCTACGCTCCGTATTACTCTATTGCTCGTCATCAGAACAGCCACCTCCTTTCTATCCTATACACCAAAACATTTTTGCAAAAAAAAAAAATTTTAGACTAAAAACCAGAAAATAAGTTTATTTCCGGAATTCGGTGACTTTTGTTTGATTCATAGTATTTTTTGCCCGCGACTTCAGGGCTTTCTTTTTTTTAAGATTTTTTATTTCAGCCATTTTAGTTCTGATAGGATGGACGATAGGAAGGAGATCAAATAAAATAAATGAATACTCGATAAGAATTTGTGTGAGCTCACACAAATTCTTATCGAGTATTCATTTAATTTATTTGATCTCCTTCCTATTATCCAAATCCTAATAAATGGCTAAACCGATTTTGATGAATTTTGGTACAGAGATAAGTAGTTGGGACCGTGGAGACGGACATAGGCATTTTTTTTAAAGTGAGACCAGGGCGAAATAGGGTAGGAAAAGGAAAACGTAGCTTTGCTATTACAATAAATAAGGCCATACCATGTAGAAGGTAGATACTATTAAAAAGATTAAGGTACATTAATTCTTCCCTTCTAAAACATATTTGTTAGTTTCACGCAAAGACATTCAAAAAATTACGATTGATAGACGGGACAAGACGAAGAAAGTCATAATACAATACTTGTTACTACTTACTTACTTGTAAACAAATCGTTTTGTCTAGCGCCACACGACCTTTTGTCAGGTAGTAGGTTTCGACATTCGTGTGTCTAAATCGAAAATGTTCCGGATCAAAATTATTGTATGACTATATTCCTAATGTCCACTCTATTTGTCTTTAAAACTCTTTGGTTTGACATGCCATTAGTAATTATCTTCTCGGTTTCTCGTGCAAATCGTATCTGTCGTTCCAAGTAACAAAAATAAGCCAGAACATCTGACGAAAATGGCGTTTGAATCAAAATTCTTACTAATATTATAAAAGCGAAAGTGAGTTTGTTTGATACGTCTTCACGCCTAAATGATTAAACCGATTTTGATGAATTTTGGTACAGAGATAGTTGGGACCCTGGAGACGGACATAGGCTAATTTGTTTTATAAAAATTGAGAATAGAGGGAGAAAGAGGAAAGAAAAGGGAAAATTTAGCTTTGCTATTACAATAAATAAGGCACAAGGGCAAAGACTACAGGTAGCAGGTACCTGCAAATCAGAAAAGGGGAACTGTGTTACCCCGAATATAACGCGAGCGAAGCCGCAGGCAAAAGCTAGTCATTTATATATTCGGTAGACCTAAGTATAACATTAAGGATCTTATAAGTAACGCAGGTTCTAGCAATGTCTTGACATATCTACAAATTAGAATATCGTGTATTGTAGTCATCGTATTTGATTGTTCACACCACGACACAATTAGTTCTTGCAGATCTGTCAACTACAAATCGAAAACCATAGTTTTCAAGCACGATGAGATATAAAGAGCGTCGACTGTCAAATCAAATCAAATCAAAATATTTTTATTTCACATATGCCTACATGGGCACTTATATAACGTCGAGAAAAGATGCACGGTTCGAGTTGGTCGTTTCCTATGGAGAAGAATCGGCAAGAAACTCCATGGTTACTCTGTACCTAGTTTCTTTGGACGAACTTTTTCTATCTAGCTACTTAACTACCGAATTCTAGCTATTGGATTTTTAGAGGCAATAAACTAAAATTATTCACTGACAACGTACACGTACAGCCAGCTCTTCTGCTCCAAATTATTTACCTACAAAACTAACTCTCAACAAACATACAAAATAATAGTCAGCAATAAAGAAAATAAAACCGTTCTGGTACGAGAGTTAATTCCTTTTAACTGCAAATCCGCGCCGGCCATGTTGGAAACCAATAATGGTCGAAATGTATTCAAAATATAATGGGCTGTTGGTACCATGATATCGTTGGCAACTTTTTAATCGAGTTTTGAATGGGTGTCTCTGTTATTGTCATGATAATCGCGGTTTGGGAGTTAGTCGTATCCTGGTTTTGTTGTTGTATTGCATTGTCATACCCTAATTCATGTTTTCACTAGGTCTAAATGTCATCTAAAAGAATGTGTAAAATTGCCGCCTGCCGGGGTTGCGGGTTGTTCGAAAGAGATACCGCGGCCCCAGAACGTAAAGGGTGATAGAAGGAACATGGGTGGGTTTTAGTCAGTACAAGTCTGACACTCCCTCCCCCCGCTCCGCCCAGAGCGGGGGAAGTTATTTGGTGATTTCCCACTCCAAAAAAAAAACAAAGTATCTTAAAGTACTTGAGAAGTACATTTATACTAAGTAGGTTGAGGTACCTACAAAATCTTTACGTAAACCTGAAAACAAAATTTCATAGCACGGTTGCGGTCACTGGCTGAGCGATTGGCTTCAACGCCATGTTGGAGATAGGGATTCAATTCCAGCACGGAACAAATATTTGAATGGCCTACAGGTTGTTCCAGATCCTGGTCTTGGGTCGTTACAGGAGAAATTCACAACGTTAATTTTTGTTTTTTTTTTTTCAATAACATCTTTGCTATTGCAATATTTTTTAAAAACATTGGTTCAAACCACTACCTCAAAAACAGAAACAATAAAAGAAATGTGCAATCATTTAATTTTGAACCTTTCGAGTTAGTGTTTAATTTAACGCCATCTGTATTAATACTTTGGAACTAACACAAATCCAGTGAAACCAATCTACCTAACAGTGTGTTCCGAGTCAAACGAGGTTCAAGTTGGCAAAAGTTTAGGAGAGATGGCTCTGTTCTAAGCAACAATATCAGTATGATGAGTATGACTATAGGGACTAACTTATTAAACACAAAACATGCCGCGTGTCCTCTGGGACCATGAGAATTTAAAAAAATGTACTAAAATTTTTAAAACAAAATATAGAGTTTGTGTGTTGTTTGTATTGGTAGGGTTTCGCATATCAAGTTTGTAGTTTTAGCATACTAACATAGTCGTAAGGAAATATTCAAATCCCTAAGGCCAGCAGTATTTTTTTTTGTGTAAGGAGGTGTTTGATTTTGATTAAAAAAAATGTGTTTATCAATAGAATATCACAAATGAACATGATCATTTATAAAATTATATTTTCCTCATAACAACAAATTGATATTTATTTGACATCTAAATTATTATTATTTTTTGAATATCTTATTTTTTAAATTAGGCTGTTTAGCTATGTCATGCCTTTGTTTCTCCTTCAGTATGAGAATTGAGAAGATAAAGCTCGAGAGAAAATACAATTAAATCATAGTTTCATATTGATTAATGACAAAAGTACTTTTGTTCTGTTGTTTAATTTCTCCGAAGTGTATTGGAAAACGTCGTTTAATTCACGTGAGAATTTGTCACTGCTGTTCTCAGCTCTATAACGCTCTCGCATGGCGGCTCGTGCGTTAAATCCGCCTTGGCTGCAATGACAAAGTTTCCTCACTTGAATCAAAACTTGACGGCACGGTTGGCGCTGTGGCTGTGCGAACGACTGCTGCTCTGCGTGTCGCGGGTTCGATTCTCGCATGGAACAAATATTTGTATGACCTGCAGATAAGAAGTTGTTTCGGGTCTGGCTGTTTGTGTATGTGAGTTTAAATGTTTGTAAACGCACCCACGATACAGTAGAAATTCCTAGTGTGGGGCAACGATTTAAAAAAAATGCACTATTGCAATTAAACGATATAGCAATGATCGACAATCACTGGTAAGCTCCCATAAAAAGACCTCCGAAATTGCTAAACCCATATGGATTGAAAGTGTAACTAATAGATCTAATATTAGTGAAATCACATTACGATTCCCATCACACCAGGGTCAGCTAGCGATCCAATTTGCATGTTATTACAAACAGTGCATTGTGTCAATGCAGGAAGAGCTATCATGACAGTCCTGTTGACTTGGATATAGGTTAGGTAGGTATTTGTGTTGTGAAATGGTGACCTAAGCTGGTGGGTATCGGGGTTGCGGGTTTATCGAAAGAGATACCGCGGCCCCGGAACGTAAAGGGCAATAGAAGGAACATGGGTTTGTTTTAGTCAGTACAAGTCTGACACTCCCCCCCCCCCCCCGCTCCGCCCAAAGCGGGGGAAGTATTTGATGATTTCCCACAACGAAAAAAAAAAGCTGTTGGGTATAATTTTCAGAGCGAGGGGGAAGGTCAATTCAATTTTTTTTTAAACGTTGCCCCACACTAGGAATTTCTCCTGTATCGTGGGTGTGTTTACAAACATTTAAACTCACATACACAAACGGATCAGAACGGACCAGACCCGAAACAACTATCTGCAGGTCATACAAATATTTGTTCCGTGCGGGAATTATCATATTGCATCTTACATGTGTATTAAAAGGTCTTAAAAAATAATAATAACAGTTCACATAAGCACAACTTTTTTTTTAAATATGAATAAAAGACTAAATAATTAACGTAAAATATAAAGCCTTTCTAATATTATAAAAGCGAAAGTGAGTTTGTTTGTTTGCTACGTCTTCCCGCTTAAAGGGCTGAACCGATTTTGATGAATTTTGGTACAGAGATAGTTGGGACCCTAGAGAAGGACATAGGCTATTTTTTTAATAAAAGAGTGGGATATGAGGTAGAAAGAGGGAAGAAAAGGAAAAACTTAGTATTGCTATTACAATAAATAAGGCGCTAGGGCAAAAACTACAGGTAGCAGGTACCTGCAAATCAGGAAAGGGGAACTGTGTTACCCCGAATTAAACGTTATGTTATGTTCATTCTGTTGCCCTTTATGTTCCGGGGCCGCGGTATCACTGTCGAACAACCCGCAACCTGGCAGGCGGTGTTATTGCACTACTTTTTTTGCCACAGGTTGCACTATAAATTATTTAAAACATATCCCTATTTTTATGTGCTTATTAAGAATAGAATGATATCATAAATAAACATTAATAATTAAAAAAAATATATACTTTTGTAAATAAATTTATTTATTTAGCTAAGTTCTAAATTCAAAAGTATTTTTTATTCCCTTATGTTATTATGGACCTGGCGGTTTTCTGACCTTTTTTTCTGATGGTAAATCATCAAATTATTAAGAAATTATTATCAAATTATTAAGAATAGAATGATATCATAAATAAACATTAATAATTTTAAAAAAATATACTTTTGTAAATAAATTTATTTATTTAGCTAAGTTCTAAATTCAAAAGTATTTTTTATTCCCTTATAATGTTATTATGGACCTGGCGGTTTTCTGACCTTTTTTTCTGATGGTAAATCATCAAATAAGCATGAAAGAGTGACTAAAACCTTTACTGACTAAATAAAACCCATCCATTTTTCTTTTTTTTGCCTTTTGTGTTCCGGGGCCGCGGAATTCCTTTGAACAAGACGCAACCTCAGCAGGCAGTGGCCCGAGCAGGCCCCTTTAGGTTTTCTGGCCTCATTTTTGCTTTTATTTTCAATCTGCGTAATCCAAGAAAAAAAAATAGGTACTGTCATATTATTGAATAATTGTTTGAAACACAAAATTGATCAACTTTTAACAAAATGCCTACAAAATCTACAATTTCCCCAATTATGAAACAAAGACTGAAACAGTTAGAAGTTCTCTCCAAAAGTCTACTTCCCTCCTGAGTTCAAAGAGAAGTACCTAAATAAATTCACCAAACTAAATTAAGTACTAAATCTCGAATAGCCCATACTTTGATGCTGAGTCATCCTCAACTGTCTTAAAAATGCATCTAAAGCCATCTGGCTTTGCTATTCATAGACAAACACTCTTAAATATAAACTGGCTGACATTCCTGAAGCGTCTTGAATGTGGCAAAACAATTGAACGTGGACAATTAATTGTATATCGAGCGGTCGATGATCGACCTATTAACCTAACCAGGGGTGTATAACATTTTGTATCGATGTTGATTTGTCTTGAAAAATCTTTGTTTTTTTATATTATACTAGGCTTCTTCTTGAATAAGTAGCATTTTGTTGTATGATTACTGATAGTTTTTTTTTAATGTAAGACGTGTTTTTTTTCAGATTTAAAAAAAAAACAGTTTTTTTTATAAATTGAGATATGTAGGCCTACCATGAATTAATTCCACTGAGGGAAAGAGACAGAGCTATACAGGGTGTCTAGCACCATCTCTTTCCCTTGGTGGAATAAGTTCTGCTTTAAGACGTCATTGTAAGCCTACAGGTGCTTAATTATTTAATGTTATGGCGCCATATCTGTCATTCCAAGGTACATATTTTTGTTTTTATTTAGTTTTGAACGTTTCTTTAGTCGCCAATGTACCTACTTAAATAACTTTTAATTATAGTTTTTTCCTTTTACCCATGTATGAATCAAAAGCAAAAAATGTTGCGCGCTTCTCTCTTTTCCGCGATGCGCGCGCCGACCTTTCGCGCATGCGTACAACAACTAGTCTGCTGCGCGCGCGCGACCTGACGGACGTACTGCGAGTAATTCCAAAATGGCGCCGGTCGAGATAAACGGATAACTGTTTTTTATCAACAAAATAAAAATAGCTTTAATAAATTAGCTCCAGAATAAAAATAAGGTTAAGCGGTGAGAACAAAAAAAGATAAACAGTTGCTAAGTGATATTTTTATCAAAGAATTTAATTATTGAGATTGGAAATAATTAAGTAATTATCCGAGTAGGTATTAAAAAAAAGTAACTGGAAGTAAAAAAATTGGTGACTTGTTGTCGTCGAACTGTCACATTACCGGAATAAAAAAAAACGAAAATTAGAACGCAGGAAATTATAAAATACATTATTAAACTTTCTTTCACTCTGACACTTCCTAACTAGTCTAAAATGTGATTTAAATCATTTTACTGATCAAGAACTATAGTGATTGTGATATTAAGAATTTTGAACTATGAACATGTTGTGGTTTGGCCTGCTAGTAGTACTGGGACTAGCCAAGTCCCATTCTACCAACGTGACAGAGCGCATTGCCTACATCAAAGGGTAAGTTTCTAGTAGCTCACCATCCGTCCGTCTACTTACGATAGGCCGTGTCGACGGCGCGTTCGTGTTCCACGCGCGCGTTAAGATTGTCAGCAAAGCAGAGGAGCCTAACAGGGCCACCGGCTGCCGGGCTTGCCGGTTGTTCGAAACAGATACCGCGGCCCCGAAACATAAAGGGCAAAAGAAGGAACATGAGTCAGTAAAAGTCTGACATTACTCCCCTCTCCAAGTAATTTGACGATTTCCCATCCGTAAAACAGGCCAGAAAACCGACTCATCATCTGCCTAGCCTTTTCCCAACTATGTTGGGGTCGGCTTCCAGTCTAACCGGATGCAGCTGAATACCAGTATTTTACATGGAGCAACTGCCTATCTGACCTCCACACTAATACGATACCCCTTGGTAAGACTGGTTGTCAGACTTTCGGAACACTGACTACCTGTAACGACTGTAAAAGATCTACAAAAGACAGCCGGGACCAACGGCTTAACGTGCTTTCCGAGGCACGGAGGAAACTCGGTATGTAACGGGTGGTCACCCATCCACAGACCAACCTAGGCAAGCGCGGCTTAACCTAAAGATCGACCCGAGCGGCTACTATTTATTCAGCCACGAGCTCCTCACGGCCAGAAAACCGACTAATACTTAAGAAAAAAAGTAAATAATATTTTTTTTAAATTTAGAACTTAGGTGTTCTAAATTGTTAAAAAAAGTATTTATTTTTACAAAAGTAGGTAAACATCCTACTAATATTATAAATGCGAATGTTTGTGGGGATGGATGGATGTATGGATGTTTGTTACTCTTTCACGTCAAAACGAAATTGAATCGAGCGGCAGGTATAATCTAGGATAGATTCCTCAGCTAAATCGTAGTAACAAAAAAATGTAGGCCCCCGTTTCATCTTCTACACATTTTGAGCTTATGTAAAATGAGGTATGCGATCTCCTTTTTTTTTGGTATACGCACACCAATGTGGTCATCTATGTCAAAGGTTGAAATGAGCTTCTGTAACGTCCAACTTTTAAAACCTTTTTTTACACCTATTATTACGTTAGCTAATCGTATGTACAAATACATTTTCGAGACTTGTCATGCATAGAGTTTTGCATTTATGCCAATCGATCCGATATTTGCTTTGCTGGATGCTTTTTTCTGGGTAGGACAGAGTCTCAAAAATACTTTACTGCGGTACGCATCCAAAAGGTCTTCTCTCTAAGCACGAAAGCCGTGGTTTCAGCCAAAGCTACCGTCGTTTACTACTTCGTATCCCTAAGGATGTAAGATTGGCTAAGTGCCCGAACTAAAAATGAATGACAACATGATTGGACAATTGTCCCGATTTTCCTTTTTCAAAAGTCATGAACTTCATATAATAGGGAGAAGGGTTCATTTCGAAGTTTCTAGTTCTAACGGTTCCGTATCTTCGGTAAAGGACTTATTTATGTAGTTAATTGCAAGCATGTAAAACACTGGTAAGTAGACATGTATGAAAATTTAATGGCACAGTATTAAGACATGCACCCTGTAAACTAAGTGCACTGCTAATCTTACATAATAAAAGATTAAGTGACATAAAATATACTTATAGTATATAATTCCTTTTCTGCGGGTGGGAAATCATCAAATAACTTCGCCTGCTCTGGGCGGAGCGGGGGAAGTTCGCTTCGAATAAGCTTCTTGCTCGCAAGTCCCCATGTAACGATAGAACCAATTTTTGAGACAACATAGTCATCGTCACAAAAACAATTATTTAAAAAAAAAACTCGACTGCGTAAAAACTACACACCTAATAAAAATAAAACTGAAAAGAGAAAAACAAGTATTGTAATCTGGAACTATGAAGAACAGTCGGGACCCATTATTAGAGAGTGAGCCGTTCTAGATTTTAATGACTGATGAACACATTACCCTCCTTTGCGGCGCCGCCGCCGGCGCGCAGTCGGGTAAAAATACAAATAGTTTTTGACGGCATTAGGAGAGTCTTACGATTTAAATATTTAGGCTTCAGTAACTTAATTGGTGCTGTGGTTTGGGTAGGGCAGGGTCAAGTCAGTAACAGTCTTAATACTATGAAAATGTATTCTTCTTTAGAGTAATACATCGCAAAAGACGAGACTCTTGGCATATCGGGTCAGAGAAATGCCGTTGTTGTAAAGACGGACGAGTTCGTATAATGGACGAAAGAATTCTTATACTGCTAGAACTTATTTTGTAAACAGATTGAAGCTTTGTTTAATTATTGAATAAGAACTCTTAGTTTAATTATTCTGCGAAATCATGTCGCGTCCCTTTTAATAGAAACGAAGAACGTGCGGATAAGTCATTAGATTAATTCATATAACTGTAATTAAACAGGACAATTAATCCTAATGTGATGTCTCGCGCGCATGCAATCCTTGTGAGGAAAAGAGCGATACAGTTATTAGGTAAATGTATGAGTCAACCTTCAGATTGGTAAGTAAAGCGATTAAAGTGGACGGTGAGCAATGGGTAGCACACCGTCCGTCTATTGTCAACAGCGAGTTAGTGTTTCACGCGCGCCTCAAAGAGATGTCAGCAAAGCAGAGGGGCCTGCCAGGGCCTTCGTCTGCCGGGGTTGTAGGTTGTTCGAAAGAGATACCGCGGCCCCGGAACGTAAAAGGCAATAGAAGGAACATGGGTGGGTTTAAGTCAGTACAAGCCTGACACTCCCCCCCGCTCCGCCCAGAGCGGGGGATGTTATTTGATAATTTCGCACCCCAAAAAAAAAACGATTAAAATGATTTCTTTGAGACGAGTGAATTGAAAGTGGCATTGTTGTTAATATCACCATACCGATCTAAATATAATATCAGTCATTCTGTAATTTTATATTCCTCTAATATCAATAAACTTAGTTTTTAAATTATTGACTGGATCACAAATGTCGTCATAGTTACTTTCAGCTGGTATAATTTGTCTTTCTAATTATAAGTGAAAATATATTTAAGGTCTACAATATCCGGGGTAGCGGGTTGTTCGAAAGAGATACCGCGGCCCCGGAACGTAGGGCAATAGAAGGAACATGGGTGAGTTTTAGTCAGTACAAGTACCGGCCTACGCTGTCCTCTCATACTTAAGTACTAACGCTGTAACAACAACATTGTAAAACAAAATGATTTTAAAATAGTAATCATGGAGTTTCTTGCCGGTTCTTCTCCATAGAAAGCGACCAACCCGAACCGTGCACCTTTTCTCGACGTTTTATAACTGCCCATGTAGGCCTATGTGAAAAAATAGATTTTGATTGACAAGTCTACGCTCCCTCCCAGTACGACCGAATACGTACAGCCCTACGGTTGCTTGTTTTAATAACATCCAGATGTACGTGTTTCTAAGAACAAGTTAACGAGTGCATTCATACGGCGGTCATTTGAAACCTGATTAGAGTAGTTTCTTGTTCTGGGGTTAGCAAAGTAAGTAGTTTGTTGATGTAAATTAAATTTATTATGACTACGAAAGTGTCTCTTAATATCATATGTAACGGCTAAAAATTATCGTGTACTCTTCGAGACAACCTCAAATCAGAATCATCAAATTGACTATCAGCAAACGTTAAAAACAAACTTCCAAAAAAACTCTAAGGGGACCAAACGGAATAAAACGAAATATAGTTTACTTCCGGTAGTGAAATTATTTGCAAAAAAAAGTTTTTTTAATGCAGCCTTTAATTGTGGTTGCGATAGAAGATATGGCTGTTCATGACAGCTATATCTTTTGAGTGCGTTGATTTAGACAGTTGATTCTTCACAACACAAAAGGACCACAGATTTGAGTAAATGGTTTTAATTTCAACTTGATACCTCCACGCGTTTTCGAGATAAAAAGGCTTGTGAGACAGACAGACCAGTTCTATAAGGCTTCCGGTTTAATTTTTTAATTTACGAAACCCTAAAAAGTAATATAGAGTGTAAACGTTTAATAGAAACTTCCAAAGTCTATGCGGATCTATCTTATAAACAATGTAGATGTTGATTGAGCTGGTTATCTAATAACCATCAATGATAATTTTTATAGCTAAACGAATCTACTAAGTTAGGTAAGTAAGTAATAAGCTAAATCCGCTTGCAAATGTCGCGCATTTCTAGATTTAAGTAGAGCAAAATTCAATTTTAATGTCGCCTAACTTCCGCTACTGTTATGAATGTTAAGTAAATGTTTTTATGATATATAACGTAAGTTAGTTTCTTAACCTAGAATCATTATGGTTACTACTATTTTTTGATCAACAGTGGTTACAAAAGAATACTCTTGCCCAACGATATTAACCCAGAATATTAGCAATGCCTGTTTTGCGGATCAGAAATCATACCAAATAAGTTCCCCCGCTCTGGGCTGAGCGGGGAGGAGTGTCAGACTTTTACTGACTAAAATCCACCCATGATCCTTCTATTGCCCTTTATGTTTCGGAGCCGTGGTATCTTTTTCGAACAACCTTCAACTCTGGCAGGCGGTGGCCCTGGCAGGCCTCTCTGATTAGCAGTGCCTAACGTACCAATTTCAACATTAATTCCTTGGTCGATTGGCTTTTCAAGTTATCCTTTTAATCTTTAACTGCAACCAACCAACTTAGGGACAGCCACATCAATACTTACCAAACTTAAGACTTTGGTCCAGGCAAGACTGAGTCTAAGATAGGCATTTTTGTGTTCTTTTGTCTGTATTTTATTTCTTTTAAATGTTTGTATATGAATAAATAAATAATAGCAGTTTTACAGCTTAGCCATCTTTCTTTATATTGATTGCTTGACTGCCGGTGTTGAATGCTTGGTTTCGCAAGCAGCATCTTCCTTTTAGCAACCTCTTCAATAGTAACCAGACAGAGTTCGTCTATACATTATTATATATTAAATATATTATTTAAATATCTACCTACATAATTTATTAAGTGCTGAAAATATTTATATTTATAATTATAAGAAATTACCCTATATTAAACATACTAAATAACTTACAAATAAATTAAAAAATAGCGTCAAAAAATTCGTCCTCAACGCTATCAGTTGGCAACGTCCCCAAGAGACTGGCCGCGTTGCCACGTTGTATGGCAACGCTAAGCCTCTGGCCAAAGTAAAAGCCAGCCCTTGGGTCACGGGAAGTGTCAACCAAACGTTTTGATATTTCCTTAAACAGGCTGTGAGCACAAGGACCCCACGGTCCCAGAGTTTCAACCCCAAACGGCTCGAAAATATAGTTACCAATAAGGTTACTATATTTACGCCGCTTGAGGTTCTCTGCAGCCGCAGCAGCAGCGCCAGCGCAGCACGAAGAGCTAGGAAGATGGGATGGCGCAAGAGTATCGACGCACGTTGCGTCCCACACTAAAGGCCTACCCAACTTCCACGGAAACAAAGACATACCGTCCGGTCTTTTGCCATCGTCGCGTGCCAAGCCATTGGGTTCTAAAACAGCTGGAACGCCGACGGTGACAAGAGCTCGACGGATGATGTCATTAATATTCGCGTGCCGCGCAAAACGGCCCGCACTTCGGCTGCATGATAGACCGTGGTGTCCAAGGCTGTTGACTACTTCACCACAATGACAGCGATGAGGAGAACAACAAGGAGCACCTAAACGTAAGGTAGCAGCGAGGCGGAAAGTAGTGTCATCGAATAAAGTGCCTATGCTCGACGACGGTAGTGCGTTAAGCCAAAGACCCGACTCCCACTTGCTCACAGCCAAAAGGCGCGCACGCTCAGCAGTAGTAGCAGACGTGTTCAGTAGATTATTCTGAACTACTCTGCAGAGCGGCTCGTCCCACTGTCTCTGAGAAAATGGTTTGTCGGGTTGTTCAGTGCTCGGGCAAGCGATTTTCCAAGCATCCTTAGCCTCGGAGAAGCACGGCACATCAAAATCAATCAGTGTGGAAGCCAGGATATTCCTGATTAATTTTTCAGAACCGTGGACCGAGGATAAGAAAGCTGGTAGACTAATACTAGAAATTATACATTAAAATTGAACCTACTTATGCAATCCACACACACACACACATGCAAAAACAAGATACAGGATGTATCGTGTATCTCATTTTTAGGGTTCCGTAGTCAACTAGGAACCCTTATAGTTTCGCCATGTCTGTCTGTCCGTCCGTCCGTCCGTCCGTCCTCGCTTAATCTCTGTGACCGTTAGCACTAGAAAGCTGAAATTTGGTACCAATATGTATATCAATCACGCCGACAAAGTGGTAAAATAAAAATTGGAAAAAAATGTTTTATTAGGGTAGCCACCCTATATGTAAAGTGGGAAGTGATTTTTTTTTAAATTTCAACCCTAACGTGTGATATATTGTTGGAAAGGTATTTAAAAATGAATAGGGGTTTACTAAAATCATTTTTTGATAATGTCAATAATTTCGGAAATAATCGCTCCAAAAGTAAAAAACAATGTGTCCCCCCCCCCCTCTAACTTTTGAACCATAAGTTTAGAAAATATGAAAAAAATCTGAAAAGTAGAACTTTATAAGGACTTTCTATGAAAATTATTTTGAACTTGATTGACACAACAGTTTTTGTACAAAAAGACAAAAAGTTGTATTTTGTACAACTTTTTGTCTTTTTTGTACAAAAACTGTTGGAGCGCCTGCCGCGGAGCGTGCAACATTGCACGCTCCTCCACCTTTAAACTCATAAGTGGGAACACTTATTGTGACGGACGGGAAACTACGGAACCCTACACTGAGCGTGGCCCGACACGCTCTTGGCCGGTTTTTTTCATTGTAGAAGGTGAGTTTGTGACAATGCTTTCTACAGAAATATTATTGATATTTTCGACAGACTAAAACATTAAATATTATATTGCTCACGGGTCGATAGAAAGTGCATTTTTGAAGTTTGCTGTGTCCCTATCTCGACTCAGACACGCGTGTGGTTTTTATTGTATCCTTTTTGCATAAAGCAGGTTCAATTACTTAACGATTGTCAAATTTGTTCCGCCACTTCTTCTTCCCAGCTAAAACACTAGGAAGTGGCGAAGGGCAGGGCGTTTTTGTGGGACTGTCTCTTGTAATGTGACGTTCAAAAAGTGCTGATTATCAGCCTAATTTGAATAAATGACTTTTGACTTTGACTTTGACTTTGAATTATTTTGCAAAAACCTGACACAACTCCATTTTTCTTTCATTACTAAATCACCATAAAAACAACAAAGGGAAATAAAAATCATTTACATAGAACTACAAGCCGTCATTAAACCATCACAGTACATTTATATGGTTGATATCCAAGGTCGATTGGACCTTGATTTTGATGTCCTCAATTACGAGGAAACGGCTATTCAATTGATCTCATATTTTTTTTGTTCTACGGTATAATTGGTCCCTTCGTGTAGATGAGTCGTGAGGTATCAAATGTTATGGGGAGAATAATAACATTTGGGGAATGTCCCACGCTCATAATTGTTACAATAATGGATGTCGATAAGATGTGTCTGATGAATGGGAATTTCGGAGCATTTTCATGGATTTTTCTCGCAAGCTGTTTGCAAAAATAGCTGTTGGAATCCATAACATTTTTTTTATAACGTTGCCCCACAGTAGTAATTTTTCCTGTATCGTAGGTGCGATTACAAACATTTAAACTCACATCCGAGCAGGAATCGAACCCGCGACACGCAGCGCGGCAGTCGATCGCTCAGCTACTGCGCCAACCGTAAAAATAAATTAATGTAATTAAATACATTGGCGAGTCAGGACAGCTATTATTTGTACCTACCATTTAAATTATTTAGCAATGTTAACTAAACATGATTCATATACATCTTATATAGCATAAGTACTTTGTTCGCCCACTGTAAGAACCAATCTTTTGTAATTGCAATAAGACTCAATATAAATGGATATTCTTTCCTAAGGTACAGACAGGTTTTCTGCCTAGGTTAAGAAAAGTGGTCCAATGACCCATATTTTTGTTACACTGGTTTTTATTCTTTATAACATTTAATTATACAAGACAATTCTGTATACCATGTAAAAACTACTAATTGAAAAAAAATATTCTTGTTAAATGATAACGATAAATGATGTTTATTTTGCAAGTAAGTTATTACAAACACTTTTACACGTCTTTTCAAAAAAAAAAACTGGATGAGGCCGGTATTTCGTACCCGACTACTCTGAGAAGAAACAGCCGAAACAAACTCAGTGGTCATAGTCTCTTTTAAGGTCCAGACCAAAATCTTGGTCAACTTTCATGAGGACTATGCAGATTAGTATCTGAAATGGTCTATTTAAGTAAGCACCACACAGATTGAGTGGACCTTTCCAGTCAGTGCAAGCATTTGTCAGTTATCCTGTAGCTCGACTCATAACTCAAGGAACTCAACGACGTTCTATTCTTATTATTAATCTTAAAGCATAGCATAACCATGTCGTCAGATATCTACCCGACTTCTGAACTTACTAAACACCTTCCACCTCCCTTCCAGAAATCCATGCACGGACAAGAACCACCTCTTCCTGGCTCCGGGGGTGCTGACAGCGGGCGGTATGAACCGCGCATGCATATCCAGGTTCTACACCGAAGGACCAGCTCGGTTACTGCTCACCGTGTTGACTGAAGACCGCCGGCAGACGACCACTGCTACTTCACAGCTTTCAGGTAATGTGGCAGTAACTAAGCATAATCAGCCATAGTAGCAGTGATAGTCCAGTGGTGTGATCGTCGGACTGCCAGGTCTCGAGTTGGATCCCCTGATATGCATCTCTGATTTTTCGGAGCCATGTGCGTATTGTATAATTATCACTTTCTTCGGTGAGGGAAAATATCGTGAGGAAAACAGCATGTCTAAGAAATATTTGGATGGCCACCGATCGGTTCACTTTTAAAGTAAGAACTCGGGACATTTACGCGAAGCAGGCAGATTCGTCTCCAAATTAAATAGTTGTTAGTTTTTCTCCATGTATTTATAACTCTCTTTACTTTATTATGTTTGTATGTTACATGTATTAAGAATTTATCGTTATATTCTATTTGTAAATGTTTTCTCGAAACACTTTCTGTTATGCACCCTGCACCTACTGTTTTCTCTCTGCATCACCCTAAGATAGATTGGTAGAAAATTCCCAAGGCATTAACTCCGCACAGTTTTAATAAATAATAATTTCTCGACGGCATATTAAAGCCCACGGATAGCATAAAAACTCTGACACCAGTTTAAGTATCTAACCACACAGTAAAGAAAGAAGCATTTACTGCTCCCAATAACCACTTCTGGCACAAAGTTTGTGAGATCTCTACAACAAACTGTACGCTGAATTTCTCAACCATATTAGAGTCGGCTTCCAAACTAACTTGATGCAGTTGAATACCGATATTACCTAAACGTGATCCATCTGGACCTGCCCTACTTACTGGCTAACACTATACATCTTGGCAAGACAGCTCGTCAGACTTTCAGGCATATACTCATGACGACTTTCATTCAAACTTGGTTGTCTTCGATTTTGCAGGAATTTTCATTATCATCTTATTCACAGGTGACGGAGGATGCTTGGACATCAATGTCCCATCGCTGCCAAATACAAAAGCTGATTTGGTCGTCAACGTCAGGTGAGAATATAGAAAACTGACTGTTCAAGTCTCTAAGTAGTTTTGAACACATTTTTGTGTTTCGTGACCACCTTATTTCGATGATCATGAAAACAGCGAAAGGTTTACGTTCCCTTTCTGGCCGTTTTCGGTTATGACGGCGTATCACAGGGGAGCCTTAAGAGATATTGCGAGTGCAAATACTGGCAGAGTGCACCTGTGTTCCTCTTTCCTTACCCTCATTATGTTAAGTCCGATGGGACGACAATGATCTATGAATAATCGACATTAATTATGTGTTGATTATCTGAACTGTGTATTTATAGCTTGACCGACGAAACATAAGGAGCGAAATTAATAGCTTATCATATCGCCAATTTCTAAACTTTGGGCTGTAACTAAAAATCTTTTGTGACTTGTGACCCGATTATCCAACCTGGGACGCTCAGCCAGTGTCCATAAACTCTTATATTATCCTCCATAAACTCTGTATATTACAGTAAAATTTTACCCAGGTACCCTGAAGCTCATTGTGTATGGGAACGTCGAATGCCGGTGCGCATCTCCAGCGGGCGCGTGGTGGTGCTGTCCACGGAGCGAGCGCGCTACCGGCCTGGGGAATTGCTGCGTCTACGCGTGCTAGCGCTTCGGCAGGACCTGGCGCCGTCTAAGGGATTGGTGAGTAGATAAAGTATAAACTTGATTCATTACTGATGGATGGACATAGTATTTCTGTGTCCCGTACATAGTAACAATTACGATATGAAGTCGCATCCTGTCACTAAGGCAACGCGATACGGCATGGAATCATGTTTGTGTAGCCGTATTGGAACCTCTTTGGACCAACCGACTTAATTAATAAATAAAAGAATCCTTACTAATATTATAAAAGCGAAAGTGAGTTTGATTGTTTGTTACGTCTTCAGGCCTAAATGGCCCAACCGATTTTGGTACATGGATAGTTGGGACCCTGGAGACGGACATAAATTCGGTTATTTTTTTTTGTGAGATAAGGGGGAGAAAGAGGGAAGAAAAGGGGAGAGAAAGATATTGTTTTTCGATCATCACGCAGGTTAAATTAGCGTTAGCCCAAAGTAACTATCCCACGCGGACGAAGTCGCGGGCGAAGGCTAGTAATGTAATAATTTTGCCCGGTGGAATTTCACTGTGTTCTCCAAGCTCTAAGGTGGTGGCGCCGGGCGCCGCGAGACGACTTCCGGCCACCGTAGATGCCGGCCTGTGGACGGTGAGCAATGGGTAGCTCACCGTCCGTCCGTCGATTGACGACAGGCCGTGTCGACGGCGCGTTCGTGTTTCACGCGTGCCTCAAAGAGAGTCAGCAAAGCAGAGGGGCTTGCCAGAGCCTCCGCCTGCCGGGGTTGCGGGTTGTTCGAAAGAGATACCGCGGCCCCGGAACGTAAAGGGCAATAGAAGGAACATGGGTGGGTTTTAGTCAGTACAAGTCTGACATGCCCCCCCGCTCCACCCAGAGCGGGGGAAGTCATAGGATGATTTCCCACCCGAAAAAAAAAAAAAAAAAAAAGCTCTAAGGTGGTCCTAATGGAACAAATTGATGCCTCCATTCATCTCGAAAGTCAGTGCGCGTCGGACATTACAAATATTTACCAAATGCGTGTTTATTAGCATGATCTCGTTCAGGGCCGACCTCCAACAAGGTCTTCCCGACCTTAAATTTCCATATTATATTGTATAGTTGAATAATTTTTAACGGCTCACTATTGTAGAATTTTAACAATGTCACATCCTTGATTATTTTACTTCCTATGTGACATCTGCTTTTTGGAAACCATACCACCTAAAAGTATTAGTTTTAATAGAACTACCGAATATTCCGGGTATTTTGAAGTCATATCTCAAATTCAGCTTGGATTATAACATACTTCAAGGGATGTAGACAAGTGACACTCGTCTATAAGTGTATAGTGTGTCTATAGTGTGTGACTGGTCATTTTTTAACTACCACGGTAATTTTTTAACTTATTTAGATTTTAAATTGAATTTTGCTTTTATTTACTCTGGACGCTCTTACTGTGCACGTCTTTCTACATCGTTCTCACATATTTGTATAATCTCAACACGAATGATGTAAATACGATTTTGTAAAAATATTATAATTTAAAAGAGTGTCCATGGAGTTTCTTGCCCATTCTTCTCCATAGAGATCAACGCTTTGGAATGGGCAACTACAGTACTTTCACAAGTTATTATGCCTTGTGACCGGGACTGTAGCAGCATCATTTTTTGTTCTTGTTTTTATGACATTCAAAAGTGCCTGTAATGGTCTAATTGAAATAAATGCTTTGAGTTTGAGTTTGAGTTTATAAAGTTGTTTAATAAAAACGTTTTTAAAACAGAGCCGTGTCGTGTTAATTTCATTGGAAGGAAGTTCCTTGTTGCGCGTTGCGGAAGAGGGCTAGACGGAAAAAATAAGGCCAAAATTTGTAACGACACTTTTTGCTTAAGACTAAATGTTGTAACGACACTTTTTGCTTAAAACTAAAAGTTGTAACGACACTTTTTGCTATAGTTGTAATCCGTGCGGCGTGCGCGTGATTCTCTGTCTCTCTCTCTCTCTCTCTATCATAGAAAACAAGCGAGTTATTTTCGTTTCGTCTTTCTATTTCGCATTGAACAGTGTGGTCTCGCGACGATTATTTTTGTTGAGTGTATACAGGTTTTGTTGTACAATAATAACTTCGACACCTCTCAAGTTTTTATTATTAAATTTCGATACAATATTAAAAATGTTTTTTTTTCCACATCGTCATCCCAAGCTACCTGCCTTTATCCCAAGTTATTTGGAGTCGGCGCAGGCGCAGCATGTCTTCTCCTTTATTCGTCATTTCATCGGTCGGCAAGAAAGGAGGTCCTTTCTTGCCATATCATCCTTCACACAGTCCATCGTTTCATTGATCTTCCTCTTCTACTATACCCATCCACATTTATATTCAAAACTAGCTTTTGCCCACGGTTTCGCTCGCGATAAATTCGGGGTAGCACGGGGTTCCCTTTTCCTGATTTGTAGGTTTTTTTCGTTGGTAACAAAGAGTGTGTGTACTGTAATACATTTATTGTATTACTTAAATAAAGCACATACCTATCATAGTTTAAAGAATATAATTTAAATCATTTTAATTTACATGTCTTCTAGCAAAGCTGTCAACCTATTCTATATATAAAACGACCTGAGTATTTGAACATTGTGTTTTAACAGCCAGTATTGCTTTAGTTATAAAACCTCTTACAGTACCGCTTTTTAGCTTCCTACCTTGAAAACTGCAAAAAGTCCCATTTAAAATATCTCCTTCTTTTCTCACTTTTTTTTTAAATTTTAAAATGCCTATGTCCGTCCCCAGGGTCCCAACTATCCCTGTACTAAAATTCATCAAAATCGGTTTTGCCATTTCGGAATAAAGACGTAACAAACAAACAAACTCACTTTCGCTTTTATAATGTTATTAAGTAAGGATTATCCTCATTTGAAATCGTATTTCCACATACCTAGGTTTTCGGCATAAACTTTTCTGTAGCTTATAAATATTTTTGACTTTTCCACTGTCACTATCGCTGGTATGATTTAGCTTTGTCTAGGCCTTAAGATCTTTTCAAACTGCTTTCTTATTGGATCATACACGGTGTCTCTGAAGGAGGAAATTGTACTATCAGAAATCAAGATCATCATTATCTTTCTGCCCTTGTCTCATTGACAATTGTTGTTTTTTAAACGTTGCCCCACACTATGAATTTATCTTGTATCGTGGGTGCGTTTACAAACATTTAAACTCACATAGACAAACAGCTGGCTGTTTATATATCCGAAACAACTATCTGTAGGTCATACAAATATTTGTTCCGTGCGGGGATCGAACCAGCGATACGCAGCGCAGCAGTCGATCGCTCAGCGACTGCGCCAACCGTGCCGTCACGTGATTTAACAATTGATTTCTTCATCCATTCTCCCTTGTCAGACGTCACTGCCTCATTTACTCCTTTCACCTTCTTTTCATTCCTTGCACAGTTCATCCATACTTACTTTGACTTTCGTCTCTCAACCAACATTTAATTTCATCACTCTTTTTTATGTGAGTTTAGTATAAGGTTTTGGTAGCTTCTATCATTAAACGAGACTGGGATAAAATATATAAAATAAAGCCTTTATGTTTGTCCAGGGTATAAGGTATATGGTATAATTGGTATAAGGTATATTTACATACCAAATTTCATCTTAATCCGTTAAACCGTTTGGGCGTGAAGGAGTTAAAACAAACACACATAAAATATTTCGCCCTTTTTTGCGGATGTGACGCCATCATATAACTCCTAACATCTATCTTCATCGTCTAACAGATAGGGGGACTGTTAGACTTTTACTAATAATACCATGTCCATTTTTTGGCCTTTATGTTCCGGGGCCACGGTATCTCTTTCGAAGAGTATAATAAAAATAGGAATAAATAATCTTTGATAGCCTGTTCCCTTTTATTTCACTACGTCTGAACTAAGTTTCAATGTAAAAATACACAGTTCTGCTTTCAAAGCAGTTCTACCACTTGTAACTGTTGATTACTCTTATATATTGTATATAAATATAAAATGTCTCTCTTACTGTATATGTTGGTTTAGTAGATATATCGTTATCGTCAGGGCTGGCTGGAATTTTGTACGATGAGGTTGGCAAAGCCGTGGCCCGTACGATGAGTATAGTTATTTGTTAAAGAAACTAGGAAAGGTTTGTTCTCTTTGACCAATTTGACAGGTCTAGTTCTGACAGTTCTTAAACTACCATACTTTTTTCTTTTACCATCAATATCACTAAAAACTTGCCAAATGCATGTGATATCTAATCCTTACTAATAGTATAAAAGCGAAAGTGAGTTTGTTTGTTTGTTACGTCTTCACGCCTAAATGGCTAAACCGATTTTGATGCATTTTGGTACAGAGATATTTGGGACCCTGGAGACCGAAAATGGCAATTTTTTTTTTAAATAAAGGGTGAAATGAGGTTGAAAGAAGGAAGAAAAGGGAAAACTTAGCTTTGCTATTACAATAAATAAGGCGCAAGGGCAAAAACTACAGGTAGCAGGTAACTGCAAATCAGGAAAGGGGAACTGTGTTACCCCGAATTTAACGCGAGCGAAGCCGCGTGCAAAAGCTAGTTACTGATATGTCTTAGCCTGGGTCAAATAAATTGATTTTAATGTTTACTCGTGAATCTTTGGATTCTACGTACTTAGTAGCTATTTTTTTTATCTTTTCTTTATTTCTGCAAGCTTTGTCCGTATGAAATTATTATTGAAAAAATATTACTTACGCATTTGAATCAGATTCTTGTTTTGAAATTAAACCCAAATCCCTTTTCTAAAATCAAAATCTATTTATTTATTCTTATAAAATCAGCTTTACGTCAGCAAAAGTCTCGTCAAAATCGGTCCAGCTGTTTCTGAAATTAGCGAAGACAAACAGACAGACTTTTTTTTGCTTTAAGGAATTTAACTACCTATATAAAATATATAATATACCTTCATATGCATTCAGTAAAAAGCTTGTATTTAAAAAGAACACACAGATTCAACCATTTTATCGACTTGTATGGAAACAAAATGTTGATAAACCTCTTTCATTACCATTTCTATATCTAATGATTATTTCGTTTTATAATATCTTGCCATCCCTAGAGTATCTACTTGTATCTCGTAGTATCTTTTACACAGAAACGGGTTGTGAATACATAAACAGAAGCAGTTTATTCCCGCTGTCTAGATCCTGAGCTGGTTATAAAGATGTGGATTTACTAGCAACTCTCACGTATACACATTTTATTACACAAAATAATACTTAGTGTCTTCATTGATAAAATGATAACATAGTAATCATACCTTTGTTTTTAAAATCAGGTAAATTTTTAAAAATATATTCTGGTTTTTTGCACTCAAAATTTAAAGTAATAAAAAGCAAATAAAATACATAAGTCGCAATTATTAAGCTTATGTACAACGGCGACCTTAACCCAAATATTTTTATTTAATTTATTCATGTTAAATAAAAAAAAGATTGTGTGGTTTTATGAAACCACGGTAAGTGTTTTTTTTCACATTATAGACATTTAGACGTCCCTACTCCGTGACAGACCGTCACGCGACATGCAACACACAGACGAAAAAGTTTGAGACGATGTAATAAAAGTTTTACTTTAAAAATATATATATTATGGCTCTTGTACTTTCCTTACGCAGTTTTCTAAATTAGGACCATCAAAATCGTTGATACATTCATCAACAAAGCCTAACAAGCAGTCCACTGCTGAGTCGGGGCCTTTCCTAAGCTGTACAACAAAACAATATTTCTAACAAAGAGCCCCCCTCCCCTTTGTGGCCGTTGATACCTTTTATTTGCGGATGGGAAGTCATCGAATAACTTCCCCCGCTCTGGGCCTGGCAGGCCCCTCTGCTCTGCTGACATATCTTTAAGGCGCGTGTGGAACACGAACGCGCCGTCGACACGGCCTGTCTTCAATAGACGGACGGATGGTGACCTACCCATTGCTCACTGTCTACAGACCCCGCGGTTGCTGGGTTGGTTTGAGGTTCATGGCTGTTGCTACCAAGGCAAACAAAAAATGAAACTCGAAAGCAAAGACAAATAATAATCAATCACAAAAAAAAACTCTTTAATAAATACTCATTAGAAATACTGTTTGCGGTTTCGACTTTTGACCAAAAAAACAGTCATACGGAGAACCATCCTTACTAGTACATATTATAAAAGCAAAAGTGACTTTGTTTGTTTGTTTGTTTGTTACGTCTTCATGCCTAAATGGCTTAACCGATTTTGATGAGTTTTGGTACAGAGATAGTTGGAACCCTGGAGACGGACATATTTTTTTAAAAAAAAGATTGAGATTTGAGGGAGAAAGAGGGAAGAAAAGGGAAACTTAGCATTGCTATAACAATAAATAAGGCGCAAGGGCAAAAACTACAGTTAGCAGGTACCTGTAAATCAGGAAAGGGGAACTGTGTTACCCCGAATTTAACGCGAGCGAAACCGCGGGCAAAAGCTAGTCCTATATAAAATAAACATTGACTCAGCAAAAAAGTGTCGCTCTCAGCAAATACGAGAATGTATGTAAATCCTAACAAGTTCATTGTTCCAATAACACAGTTTTCGAACTTGTTCACATACGAATACAAACCTGACGCAGATTTACAATTACTTATACATTTTTATTTTTGCCTTTATTTTTCTCTTCTGCAAAAACGCAGCAGTCGATCGCTCAGCTACTGCGCCAACCGTGTCGTCAAAAATTACCCTACTTTACAAAAATAGAAGAAGTTATTGTTATTGGGAACAAAGACAAGGGATATCCAGCAACAGCATTTACCTGCAATGGGAATATTAGAGAATAATGCCAAGATGGCTTCGCAGTCACAAATCTCACAAACACGGCCATAAGTATTTAACCAACTCCATTGACGGCGGTGATAATTCCCCATTAGGTGGGCTAAAAATACCTATAAAACCATATTGTTTTGGTCAAAGAAGATTGATTTTCGCCAAAAAATCTTGTGCGCAACCAGCCTTCCCACTTCGGCTAAAAAACACCATAAGAGCCAATACTACTGGCATACTTTATGCTTGGAACTTGTTTGCACACCCTGTAGGTACAGGATTTCTCTTGTGCCCATAAAAATTAAAACTTTATTTATACTTTTCATGCAATTTCACTTTTTTGTTGACATTGGATTTAAATGTAAGTGCTTATTGTAATTTACTTTCTTTTCAAAGTTGGTGCAAAATTTCCTGTCGCATTTTAATCGTTGTAGATTTAAGCCCCGTTCCAATAAACAGTGCATCGCGTCGTCATTTTCTTACAACTGTTTCAATCTGTTTGTATTGTGACTCGAAACTTACCCCGGGTTTCGTGTCTCCACCTAAGTATATATTTTTTTTCTTAAATACGTTACCCCACACTAGGAATTTCTCCTGTATCGTGGGTGCGTTTACAAACATTTAAACTCATACAGAAACAGCCAGACCCGGAACAACTATCTGTAAGCCATACAAATATTTGTTCCGTGCGGGGATCGAACCTGCGACACGCAGCGCAGCAGTCGATCGCTCAGCCACTGCGCCAGTTATCTAACCTCTTCAACCAAGGTACTGGGTATCACTCTATCTAGTGGCTTAACTAGGTGTTAAGCTTTCAATTATTCATACTAGGATTTATAATTACTGATACAAGTATGAAATTGATTGAGAAATACAGCCTAAACCATTTATATGCTTATTTTCGAACTAGAATCTACAATCAGAACTACAATATCATAATGCAAGATCTTATATTTCAATATGCACATGGTGTAACTAGCAATAATTGTGGGACTGGATTCGTTTCTTATCATTTTACCAGTTACCAGTCTTACATATACTGTTTTTGTACAGTAGGTATATTTAAGACTGTACAAATCATGGGCATGGTGCGGGTGACATTAGATAAATGAACCGCTCCTCTTCAATGTTGAACGTTACCGCGATTTACGACCAATAATGAATATAGGTTTTTACCTGAATTTAGTCATCGTAAAGGATTAAACATCATAGCAATACATCCCATCACTAAACATATCTTTTGATGTTATGTCAGCCGCACCATACTACAGCGAAAAGAATAGAGTAATAGTTACAAAAATCACACAAGGCAATCATTTGGAACTTGCCGCGTTTCATTTGTTTACCAGCATTTGTTTTGAGAGTAGAGTGGCCGTTGCGATAAGTTGAAATAAAAAATTCCGGCATTAATATCACACATAGCAAAGTTAAGCACAGCTTTATCGTGATGTGTTGTAGGGAAAAGGAAAGAAAGAAAATAGCTTTATTTGGCACATGCCACAAATGGACAGAACAGTAAACTAAGAAGGAAAACAAAATTAAAACATAAAATCCTTATCTTTACTAATATTATAAAAGCGATAGTGTGTTTGTTTGTTACGTCTTCACGCCTAAATGGCTAAACCGATTTTGATGAATTGGTAGGTACAGTGATAGTTGGGAACCTGGATACGAACATAGGCAAATATTTTTTAAAGTGGAAAATGACGGAGAAAGAGGGAAGAAAAGGGAAAACTTAGCTTTGCTATTAAAATCACAATCAAAAGTCATTTATTCAAATTAGGCTGATTATCTGCACTTTTTGAGCGTCACAATACAAGAGACAGTCCCACAAAAACGCCCTGCCCTTCGCCACTTCCTAGTGATTTAGCTGGGAAGAAGAAGTGGCGGAACAAACTCCCCAGCAACACATCTGTCTGTCAGGTTAGAAGAACCAGATTTTATACATTACAATAAATAAGGCGCAAGGGCAAAAACTACAGCCACTACAGGAAGCAGGTACCTGCAAATCAGGAAAGGAGAACTGTGTTACCTCGAATTCAACGCGAGCGAAGCCGCGGGCAAATGCTAGTTAAATATAACAGTAAATGTAGCTTAAAACTAAACAACAAAGAGATAATTACTGTGTGTCTCACGTATGCGCCAAATAGGATCTCAGGAGTCCATGACCTGCATGTTTGTCGGGCGATGTACGAGGACTTGTGCCCAAGAGCTCCATGAGCTCGTTCCACCATCTCCCTTAGTCAATCAGGAGTCCAAACGTACTGCTGTCTATCATCCATACTTTGTCGATATTCCACATATTCACTCGGAACGGTTTCGTAGATGGAGACGGAGATTTCGCCCCACTCTACGATTTCTCCTGTATCGTGGGTGTGTTTCTAAACATTTGGATTCACAGACACAAACAGCCCGCCAGACCCGAAACAACTACTTGTAGGTCAAACAAATATTTGTTCCGTGCGGGGATCGAACCCGCGACACACAGCGCAAGATTTCATCACATTTTCCTTTATTTTACGTACAGCGAAGAGTGGAATTCCCTGCCTACGTCTGTTTTCCCAAGCCCATATAATAATAATAATAAAAGCCTTTCTTACCAATCGTATATGTTACATTTCACTTATATTTTGATTTGATTTTGACGGGCCTGTTGGTCTAGTGGTTAGTGGCCCTGCCTGACTGCTGAGCCGGAGGTCGTGGGTTCGATTCCCACCCAGGACAAACTTTGTGTGATGAGCATGATTGTTTGTTCTGTGTCTGGGTGTGATTTATCTATAATATGTATGTATATATAAATTATATAAGTATGTATATCAGTTGTCTGATTACCATAACACAAGCTCTGCTTAGCTTGGGATCAGATAGCCGTGTGTGAGTTGTCCCAAGATATTTATTTATTTATATGCCTATATGCTATATATTACTAGTATAATAAAAAAAATGTCTTTTTTTTAAAGCAACGTAATTATTAGACACCGGTTTCATGATTGTCTTGCTCTTTGGCTTAGGCCTCCCCAAGTTTTCTCCGCAACGATCTATCTCTCCCAAGTTCATATAGCCTGCATCTGTTCAAGGAGCGAGTTAATAAGCTTCTTTTGGGTCAGCACGTCCCATCGTTCACCTCAACTGTCGTCTGGACAAGATTGAGGTCAAACAAAAGTCTAGTTTCACGGCAGTTTCGACAAGACGGAACAAACTTGACTCCTATCGATAAGGTCAATGTCTTATTTTAAAAATAAATACCTAGGTGTAGAATTTTGTATATCCTTCCTAATATTATAAAAGCGAAAGTGAGTTTGTTTGTTACGTCTTCACGCCTAATTGGCAAATCACAGAGATAGTTGGGACCCTGGGGACTATTTTTTTTTAAAGTGAGAAATGAGGGAGAAAGAGGGAAGAAAAGGGAAAACTGAGCTTTGCTATTACAATAAATAAGGCGCAAGGGCAAAAATTACAGGTAGCAGGTACCTGTAAAATAATCAGGACAGGGGAACTGTTTTACCCCGAATTTAACGCGAGCAAAGCCGCGGGCAAAAGCTGTAGCTGTGATGTAATAAATTAAATAACTCGTCATTAGTAGGTAAAGCTTGTGTGTAATTATTTGACAACTAGCTGCGCCCCGCTGTGTTAGCCGCAGTGAAAAAGCATTCTTGAGTAATTTGACCATCCCACGAGAACACCGTATTTTTCAGGGATCAAGAGTTGTGTTAATTGACGGGCCTGTTGGTCTAGTAGTTAGTGGCCCTGACTGCTGAGCCGGAGGTCGTGGGTTCGATTCCCACCCAGGACAAACTTTGTGTGATTGTTTGTTCTGTGTCTGGGTGTGATTTATCTATAATATGTATGTATTTATAAATTATATAAGTATGTATATCAGTTGTCTGGTTACCATAACACAAGCTCTGCTTAGCTTGGGATCAGATAGCCGTGTGTGAGTTGTCCCAAGATATTTATTTATTTATATTTATTTAATCCGGAATATGCGTTATCTTGGTACCAAATTTTATGCAAATCTGTTAAGCCATTTTACCGACAAGGACTATTAAACATACACACACAAACGTTCGCCTTTATAATGTAAGTGGGTTCTGAACTAGAACAATGCCTTCGATTGATTTTCTAGATTATCTTGATGCTACAAGGCTAGTGTACTATGTTTAACATTTCAGTAGTGCAAAGCATTCATAACAAACGGAATTGTATGGACTGAGATTGGTCCATACAAATAACAAAGCCTGACTTCTACATAGTCATCAGCTTCCGACCTACTTCCGAAAAACGACAATCAGAAATCATTCACCCATTAAACTAAATAAAACGGTAAACTATTAATAAAAAAACCGGTCAAGGGAAAGACAGACTTACGAACCGAGAGTTCCGTACAAATTTGCGACATAAACGGCCAATCTTTTGACTGCGTAGACTTAGACGTTGTCTTAGTCTGTGGTCCTTCGGAGCGGTCTAATCTACCCTAGATTAGACCGCTCCGAAGGACCACAGACTTGAGTATTTTTTGTTTTAATTTCAACTTGATACCTCCACGCGAAAAACGATTGCATGTAGCGGAGATGAGAATGTTGAGATGGATGTGTGGAGTGACAAGAATGGATAAAGTAACGAATGAATTTATTCGAGGAAGTTTGAAAGTTGCGCCTGTTACAGAAAAATTGAAAGGGAGTCGTTTGTCTTAGTATGGACATGTAATGAGGAGGGATAAAGGACATCTGACTAAAAGAGTGATGGTGATAGTGATCTGAATGTTGATGGATGGAGAGCGCGAGGAAAGCCAAAGAAAAGATGGATGGATTGTGTAAGGAATGATATGAAGGAGAAAGGGGTAAATGATGCCGTGACGTCTGATAGGGGAGAATGGAAGAAGAGAACGTGTTGCGCCGCCGACCCCAAATAGAATGGGACAAGGGCAGGAAAATGATGATGACCTCCACACGTTTCCGAGATAAACGGTCTTGACAGACAACAAAGTGATCCTATAAGGGTTCCGTTTTTCCTTTGAGGAACCCTAAAAACAGTAACAATAAAAAACGAACAAATCGTGTGACTACACATTGTGTCTGTCTGAGCAACAAAACGAATAACTAGTGGTTAACTGTTATTCATCGGACGAGATGAGACCGGTCGACACAATAACACAGATATTGATGGGACATAGTTAGGGTTGTCACCTTTCCTGACCAAATAAAGTACATTGGAAACGAACGGTAGAAAAGAATCCTTACTAATATTACGAAAGTGAGTTTGTTTGTTTGTTTGTTACCTCTTCACGCTTTAATGAATTTTGGTGCAGAGATAGTTGGGAACCAGGAGACGGACATAGGCTATTTTTTTTTTAAGAAAAAGTGGGATGTGAGGGAGAAAAAGGGAAAACATAGCGTTGCTATTACAAATCAAAAAGGCGCAAGGGGAACTGTGTTACCCCGAATTTAACGCGAGCGAAGCCGCGGGCAAAAGCTAGTGTTGTAATATTGGTACAATGTTAATGCATTTTAGTTTTTAAGTTGGCTACACCATTATCTTTAGTCTCTGGTCTACATGTTATATTATAACGAGCGTCGAAGCATATGTTAACTCTAATCAAAACAGTTGCAAAGATCTGCTAAGCTTTTATTTACAACAAAATAAGTACACACGACGGCAGGTCAACCTATTCTAAACTATTATAACCTGATCTCTCTACTACGGATCACACACCGGAGTAGAGAGATCAGGTTAAAATGGTTTTGTGTCGGTTGATGTGCCGTCGTGTGTACATTGTGTCAAAATAAAGTACTGTATATTCCGATTCAAGACAAGCACCGATTAAAATTATATTACTCATTACTTTTAGCCAGTTTAATCAAATAATTATCCTTACTGAATATCTTCACAACAAAACATTCAAAACTTTTTTCAGTTTTGAATGTTTTGTATAATAAAACATAATCTGGCGTTTTGTTTTTGCAAAATTCTTACTATAATCCTTTTTCTGTATATTTTATGTCATTAGAAATCAATCATACAAAATAAAGATTTTTCGTGTACTTTATAGTTGGTATAAAATACGTAAGATAAGTATACAATTAACTGCAATAACGTAGAATACTTTGTAATAAAGTGCGGTTGGCAACCCTAGACACAGTTACCGATAGGTATACTGCTACGATGCACATAGGAACGTGTTCTGTATTGGGTGAGCTAAAATGGACCAGGACCATGTCTACAATCTTTTTATTTTGTTACCAATTGAATTAAATTAATTTTCAATTTGATATTTTTTTTAAATAGTTGACGTAAATATATATTTTATTTGTCTTGTTTTTTTTGTTCTTTCTAAAACATAATGATTTTAAATGAAAAATATTATTAATTATAAATATAAATTAAAATAACATTATATGTATTAACATTATTTCACTTATTATAATATACATAATGCAAAAATCGATATAATGATAGAATCGATATTCTAGTTTTATAATAATCTTGTGCGCCTGTTATTGTTATATTTACACAGCATTGAATAATTGTGTTTAGCATTTGTTATTTTTATCTTAAACACGTCGTTGGTATGCCTTATTTATTAAAATGTGCAAGGGGTAAGAATGCCCTTAACTTACCCAAAGGCCCTTGTCCCCGTCGTTGCAATTTTTATGTTGTAGAGCATATTTGGGAATTTTCTATTCACGGAGTCGTTATGAGTGAAGTGAAAAGTTACAACTTGTATTTGTTTTTAAAAACTTGTAAAAAAGTAACTTTCCAGATCATTTAATTTGTAATTGTTGATTCAATGCTGACTCTAGCACCCACCAATTATGACAATTAACATTTTCTGAACACACTTACATCAATATAATACAAACTCACTAATCCGCATTAAATTTCGGACAGAGTAAGATTATAGTCTGGAAGACTACATAGGCTACTTCTTTTTAGAGTTCCGTAACTCACAAGGAAAACACGGAACCCCAATGAGATCATTTTGATCTCTGTTTGTTCGTCAAGACCCTTTGTTTCATCAAAAATCAACCATCTAAGTCTACGCACTCAAAATATATGGCCGTTTTTGCCGCTGGTTTGTGCGGAATCGATGCGCGATTCCGACTCGCACTGTACACTGGCCCGATTTTTGTTCTCACAAACTTTCCACGCGAACCAGCGGCTGCTGGTATCATAATGCATACTTCACATTCTTGGCAACTATCAATAACCATATCTTGAACAATCAAGCTAAAACAATACATGAGAAATCGAGATAACACAAATAAAAACTCAGCTTAAAAACCCAATGCCTGCGCAGTTTTTTGCCCCACACTAGGATTTTTTTCCTTTATTGTGGGTGCGTTTACAAACATCGAAACTCACATACACAAACAGCCAGACCCGGAAACAAACACCTGTAAGTCATAAAAATAATTGCACCGTGCGGGGATAGTACCCACGACACACAGTCCAGCAGTCAATCGTTTGCAGTCAAAGTTGCAGTGCACAGATTTGCATAACAAATCGATTTAGCTTCACTGTGCGTTTGCGTTTCATTTCGGCTTGTGAACTGCTATACATTTTATAATAAGGTCGACAGTTAGAGGTACAGGAAACGGCTTCAATAGAGATGCATTTTAGCAGTATTGAAGGAGTGGGTTTGATTGTCGATTTAACAGGTATTCACATAAATCCGGACATTGTCGTCAAAGTACCATAGGTGCAAGAAAGGCATGCTATAGAATTAATTTTGTACGCATTCACATAAAACGGGTGCAGGTGGAATTTCTGTAGGGATTCTCTTTTAAATAATATCTCTGAGAACGTTATTGATCGTGAGAACCATAAATAATTTCATCAGATATTGCTAACAAAATATTTTGTAAAACAGTTATCCATGTTATACCACATTTTTTTTCACGATGCGAAATCTTCAAATAACTTCCCCCACTCTGGGCGGAGCAGGGGGAAGTGTCAGACACTTTTACTGACTAAAACCCAACCATGTTCCTTCTTTTACCGTTTATGTTCAGGCAGTGGCCCTAGCAGGCTTCCAGGCTATTTATGGAATCCTTTAAAAAGCTTGAAAAATAAGGTCTTTGGGGATAAGACCAGGAACTATGGGATTTGTACCACCCAGACGGTCGCAATCTGGACATGACACTAAGACATATGATCCGAATTCCCACCTTCTGCAACTTATGCAAGTAGGATGCAACCCGACCCTATAATAGCTAATAGCCTTGTGTTTAACCCCCCCCCCCCCCTCACGTGGCATCCTCAGAAGATATTTACTCGTCGATAAAAATACTGGCAATTTATCAAAACCGTACAAACTTACGACATAAACAGCCATATCGTTTTGACTGCGTAGACTGAGAGAATTTGCTTTTTACAGCACGGGAAGCAAGGCACCACAGAGTTGAGTATATGGTTTTAATTTCAACTTGATACCTCCACGTGTTCCCGAGATAAAGGGTCTTGACAGACAGACAGACAAACAGAGAATGGTCGATTATTGATCGCATAATGGTTGATTTTGACAAGTTTAGTATGTAGTAGATGTCAAAATCAACCATTATGCGATCAGTGATCGACCATTCTGACACTATTGTAATAGCCGACTAAGGCCCCTGTTCGGCCCCAGATGGACAACAAAGTCATCTAATTAAAGTTCCATTTTTTTTTCTTTTGTACGGTACGGAACCCAAAGAGCGATTTTTGAGGAAATGTTTCTAAAAAATCTAAATGCATAAGATAAGATAGCAGTTGTGTGCAACTTGACACAATCCATAAAAACCAAGAAATTTTTATGAACGAGTTCGCAAACATGCTCGAAAAACCACTTTCTTAACCGTGCGAAATGTTAATCTTCCGCACTGCCATTTTGAGTTCCGTCAATATTTACTTAAGCTTATAATTATGCTTATAGGTCATTTACATGAGAACACTTTCTTGCTTCTAAAAGGAGGTTGTCGTAAGGAAATAGTAAAATGACTCGTGTAAAATGGATTGAAAAAAAGTTAGTCAATAGAAGAGGTGTCTCCTTTTTTCATAAACATGGATCAAAATAAGAGATAGGTTAAAGGGTAGTTTTCCGATTATGTATGACCCTTCCAAGCTATAATTTGGAAACTTAACACGTTCACTGTCCGCGAAGGTGGCATAATTAAACAAAAGCATGATACTGGTAAAAAAAAAGACAAAAAATATTTTCCCTTTCATTTTTTTATTTTAATCCTAGGTGTTAGGGTTTTCAAATCACACCTTGATAAAATCTCCTGACAAAGGTATCAACAACCGTTGACTTAACAAAAGTCGCTTACTTCTCCTTCTCTCAAGTTTTTGATTCTCGCTCGCACACCGACTAGTGCAAGTGCTCCTTCTAACATCTCAACAAGCGATAAATCCTGCCCGTGTAAACGAGCCTTAAAGCTCGGATCTCGGATCAGGGTCATTGGGTTAAGGCTGTAACGGTAAAGATGATTCATCTTAATCTTAGTATTATTGATCCTAAGTGGTTTGTTACTTCGTGATTGTTTAAGCACCGTTTATAGTTGGGGCCAAGGTTTCTATTGATAGGTTTATGGCTTGTATTTGTTGTTTGTTTATTTGATGATTGTTGTATGTAGCGTATATTGTATCTGTAATTTTATAGCTGATATATTTTTTATTTTTTTTGCTTTCCCTCTCATTTTCAAATATTTCTTAAAAACAAACATAAATATAGTGGTCATCCGGTATCGGGAGCAGGATTCAAGCTACCGCTGGTTAGGGCTCCAGAGACAGGAACCTCCTCACAATCCCATATCGAGGAATATTGCCTTCTGAATTAATTGTATTGTATAACGGGCTGGTGTCCGCAACTCCACGTCTGAGGCGCGTATTTCTTCTGAATTATTTTTTTATCTAAAACACTTTTTCAAATTTGTTACAATATTTTGCCTTGCACGCAAACCTGTCAGGGTTTGTCTGTGTGCTGGCGAACCGTTCCTTTGTACTTTAATACATATTAAATAACTTAAAGCATGCTTAGTTTATAAGTAGTGTCGTTTAGATTTGTACTTGTAAATTTTCGGACCTATCTTGTACTATATAACGTCTGCAGGTCGTCTGGTAGTTTGAAATATTCAGCAATTCTCATCCCGTACACATTATTATATTATTATAAATATATTGTATTTTGGTAAAATATATTTACTTTATATATGGTAGTTATTATGTATAATATATAATTATAGACGCGAAAGTTTATATGGATGTTTGTTACTCTTTCACACAAAACCTACTGAATGAATTTTAATGAAATTTTACAATAATATAGCTTATACATCAGAATAACACATAGGCTACAATTCATAGATATATTGTATATCCTATCACCACGCGAGTGAAACCGCGGGCCGCAGCTCACGGTGCGCTCATTGGTGCTCATGGTGCGGGTGTCTTTATTGAAATGTATTATTCCTCTTCAATCAGGAACGTTACCTCGATTCCTGGCCTTGACTGAAAGCCTTTAAGGCCCTGAATATCATAGCCGTATAGGACTACCAACAGACTATTTAGTGATGGGGTGTATTACTATGAAGCAATAAACATATATATTTATCTTATGTAACCCTAGTATTGCTAAGCTCCAAAGTTAAAGTTAGTTATTAATTGCAAATCGACGCCTTAAAATGCAGTATAAAAATATCAATTAACCCCTATTTTTCCAACCTGTTTTTTACAAATTCATATGGAACCATTTTTGATCCAATAAAAACAAAAACATGCGAAACGGACATCTCTGTAAAAAGTTATGCGAAAAAAAATACATATCTTTGTTTTTTTTTAAATCGTTTCCCCACACTAGGAATTGCTCCTGTATAGTGGGTGCGCTTAAAAACATTTAAACTCACACACACAAACAGCCAGACCCGGAACAGCTACTTGTAAGCCATACAAATATTTGTTCCGTACGGAGATCGAACCCGCGACACGCAGCGCAGCAGTCGATAGCTCAGCCACTGCGCCATCCGTGTCTTCGAATTGAGAACCTCCTGTATTTTTTGTTTTCGTCGGTGGATACTAGCCTATTGCAGGTCACCGTAGTTTATAGTTGCTAGTTCTACTAGCATTTAAAAAGGCGAACGGCAAAATTCGTACCGCATACTTTTTTTGTTGTTATGTGATAGAATTTGTACCACTTATTAAGGCAACTAAACCATTCATTTTCATGTAACGTTAGTATTTTTAGAACACCGCATTAATGAATTATATCAATTAAAAGATTTAATTAATTAAATGTAATATAATCTTAAACTGAACGCAACTAAATGTGGTTATGTTTTTAGAAGTTGCCATTTGTAAAATATCACGAGGTTCAAAATGATAAATGATTATTTAAAAATAGAAATAAGAGTAAATAAAATTAACCTATTACACATTATACCTTACAATGAATAATTATTGCATACAATCTTAATTATTAACTATTTAACTATAGGAATTATTTTCGCCATCAAAGTTTTTTTGTGTTGGCAATTTTTTTGACAGGATGGAAAAATCCCGAAAATCTTTTCTTGTGTGTGCTTTGTTGTTTTTTTGGTTTATAGTTTGTAACTGGGACTCGAATAGGGAAGGCGATAGCTGTCACACGTGTCAGAGAGAATTTTTTTCCTAAAACAGTTGAATATTTTTATTTTATTTATTTCTTTGCAGATCTTAGTTTTTTTCAGTATCTTAGTGTAAAAAATGGATCATCCTCTCCCCCCTCCAGCTCCTCCTGACCCTCCTGACCCTCCTGACGCCGTTTCATCATCCTCCAAGACGTTCGGTAAGCGACGTCTTATTGTTGACTCTGAAACCATTGAGGTGGTTTCAAAAAAAACCATAATTAATAGAGACATGGCCGTTGCTTCGATACAAGCTATTTATGTCCACCCTTCTTTGGAAGCCGGGATTGGGTCGTACGACCTATCGGACAAAGGTCCTTTCCTTGTCCATGTTTCCAGATCCGAACCAGATCCTTCTGCCGGGACGTCGATTCGTCCTATTAAGTTTGGCCAATTTTTACATCAAAATCATATAGGTAAAATTAATAGAGATGGTGTTAAAAAAGTGGGCAGGAATAAAATCTCTGTTGAATTCTCCTCTGGAGATGCGGCTAATAAGTTTTTGTCTAACCCGATTTTAGAGACATATAAATATACTTGTTCTATTCCGTCATATAACATTACAAAAATGGGTATCGTCCGTCAAGTGCCGGTCGATATGTCCATGGATGAGTTTGTCGAGGCTTTGATTTTACCAGATGGGTGTGGAATCGTATTGAAGGCGCGTAGATTAAACCGAAAGAACAAAGAGGAGGGCAAGACCTCCTGGATCCCTACTCAGACTATTGTTCTAACATTCAAAGGTCAAATTCTCCCTCAACGAGTCTTTTTATATAACACTTCTCTTCCAGTGGAGATGTATCAATACCCCACCATTCAATGCCAAAATTGTTGCCGTTTTGGTCACATTAAGGCTCAGTGTCGGTCCAAACCAAGATGTTTTAAGTGCTCACAACCTCACACCGGTGATACTTGTGACGTGGTAGAGTCCAATTCCACCTGTATTCATTGTTTGGGCCGTCACTTTGCCTTCTACGGTGGCTGTCCTGAACAAGGGAGACAAAAATCAATCAAAATATTAATGTCTCAGGATAATCTCTCTTACGATGAAGCATCTCGGTCTCTTCCAAATGTCAAAAAATCATATTCTGAAGTGGCTCAAAATTTCCCGTCGCCTTCTTTCTCTGCTTCTCAATCGGGTATCCTTACTCCTCCTTCCTCTTACAGGAAAACTGTGTTTTCCTCACCCAAGCCTAGAGCTCCTCTAGGCAAATCTTATGATAGAGCTGCTCATAGAGCTATTATTGCAGAGGATCCGTCATCCTTGCCCAATGGATTTTCTCTTCTTTCTCAAATTGCTTCCTCCCCAGTGTCTCCTCAAGAGGATAGCCTCTTAGAATTACTATTATCATTAGTTATTAGTCTTGTATCCCGTGATAACTCCCCTCTACCGTCCCACGTTGCCCAGAAACTTTCTCAAATTCTCTCACATAATAATGGATCATCCAGTCTCCGCTCTTCAGTGGAACAGCCAAAGCGTTCGGCCGAAGAAGCCTGAACTTTTGTTTTTAATAAATAAATTTCACCCCTCAGTCATTGCCATTTCGGAGTCATGGTTAGTGCCTGGTTCTCACTTTCGGGTTCCAGGATACTCTTGTCTTCGGAATGACAGGGCTGATGGGTATGCAGGTAGTGCTCTTCTTGTTAGGCGCTCCCTTCCCTTCTCCCTTATTTCTCTACCCCCTTCTTCTCCTGACATTAATATTGTTGCTGTTAGGGCTTTTAATATAACTTTTCTTTCTGCATACATTCCCCATCCTCATTCTAGGTTAATTCCAGACCTTCTATGTATATTATCCTCAGTCCCTTCTCCAATAATTTTTATGGGGGATTTAAATGCTCATCATCGCTCATGGGGTTCGAGCCATGATGACATCTTTGGTCTTGCTCTTCTTGAAATTTTTGATGACGTTGATCTATGCGTCATTAATAACGGTTCTCCCACTAGAAGAGTTCGTCCTTCTCAAAACCCAAACTCGGCTGTGGATATTACAGTATGCTCTGCCTCTCTTGCTTCTATTCTTTCCTGGAATATCTTGCCTCATTCTTATGGTAGCGACCACTTTCCTATCCTTGTCTCTATCTCTGATAGAGTTGTTCCAATGCGTAATTTTAATCCCTCTCTTAAGTACAGATTAAAGGATGCAAGCTGGTCCTCATTTTCTGCTTCTCTTGAAAATAAGTTAGCTTCTCTTCCCTCTCCCGATAGAAATAATGTTGTTGATTGTTATTCCAAATTTGTAGATTCTATTATCTCTAGTGCTGATGACAATTTTCCCCAAAAGAAACCCTATAAGTTTAAAGTCTCTACTCCTTGGTGGGATTCAGAATGTACTTCCGCTGTCAAGGAAAGAAAAATAGCAGAGGATATTTATTCAAATTCAATGACTCCTCAAAATTTTTTAGTTTACCAAAGAAAAGCTGCCATTACCATAAGACTTCTTTCAAAAAAGAAAAAAAAAGGTTGGCTCAGCTATTGTCAAAGTTTATCTCCTTGTTCCCCTTCTTCCTTAGTATGGAAGCAAATTAAAAGGTTCAGAGGCTCCTGCAATATTGTCGATATTTCAGCCAACGACCCTTCTTCCTGGATTGAATCTTTCTCGGATAAACTTTCTCCCCCTTCAGTTCCAAGTTTAAACTCTTTTCCCTCTTTACCGGGTTTTCTTCCTTCCGAAAATAATTTTGATGACAAATTTTCGTTTTCTGAACTTCGAATGGCACTTGACGGTCTCGTGGATTCCTCTCCTGGTATAGATGGGATTCCTTACTCATTTTTAAAAAACGCCTCAACAACTACAAAGCAATACTATTTGGATCTTGTGAATAACTTCTTTGAGTCTGGTTTTGTTCCTCAACCTTGGAAAATACAAACTATTATTCCTGTTATTAAACCTGGTAAAAATCCGTCAGACCCAAACAGCTACAGGCCTATTGCTTTGTCGTCTGTTTTGTGTAAGGTTGCCGAACATATGATTAAACACAGACTTGAGTGGTTTGTTGAAAACAGGAACTTGTTGCCCGCATCCCAGTTTGGATTCCGAAAAGGTATGAGCACTATGGATAGTCTTAGTATCTTAACTTCTGATATTCGTATCTCTCTGCTACGTAAACAACTATTAATCGGAGCCTTTTTGGACATTTCCGCTGCATATGATAACGTTTTACTTCCGGTGCTCAGGGATAAACTTTTGCATCAATTAAATATTCCTAGGAGATTGGTTCGTTTCATTTGTAATCTGTTGATGGAGAGAACCATCTCTATAAAAACTCAAGACTCCTCTCTTCCCCCTAGGACTATCTGGAAAGGCTTACCACAAGGATCAGTCTTAAGTCCTCTTCTATTTAGCCTTTATACTTTTGATTTACATTTCTCTGTTGATTCTTTTTGTCAAATATTACAGTATGCTGATGATTTGGCATTGTACTTTTCCGGAAAATCTCTGGTCGAGGCTAGTGATCGTTTAAATTCCGCTCTTGAATATCTATCTATTTGGCTCCTTCAACACGGTTTGTCATTATCAGCCTCTAAGAGCTCTGTAGTCGTGTTTACAAGAAAAAGGCTTGTTCCACCTGTTGACATTAAAGTTAACGGAGAAAATATTTCCCAGGTGAACAATGTTAAATTCTTAGGAATTTGGTTAGATTCCAAATTATCAGGAATTGTTCATACAGACTACGTTGCTCAAAAATGCGAAAGAAACGTTAATGTTCTTCGCTCTCTTTCTGGTGTTTGGTGGGGTGCCCACCCATATACACAAAAACTGATTTACAATGCTATAGTTCGTAGTCACTTTGATTATGGTATGTTCTTATTAGACCCTTGTAATAAATCTGGCCTGCAAAAACTTGATAAAATTCAATCAAAGTGTTTACGTATTATTCTTGGGGCGATGAAGTCGTCCCCTATTAATGCTATGCAAGTTGAGTGTGTTGAACCTCCCCTTTCGATTCGTAGACAATTTCTTGCAAATAGATTTATTTTTAAACTGGTGCAAAATTCTGGTCATCCCTTGCTTGGTAAGCTGGACCAATTATCTTCCATCTTTGACTCTTGTCGGCGTTCTAATATAGAACTTCCTTGTCTTCTTCGTGCCTACCTTCAATTCTCTCGTCTTTCTAGCCCACTTTTTCAAAACCCTATTTTATATCTATATACAGTTCCTTATAATGCGTTGGTGTTCCAACCTGTTGTCATCTTGGACTTTGGAATTAACAAAAACACCTTGGAAGCAAATAAGATTTTTGCTCAAAAAGTTTCGTCTCATTATAATAATTGGACTACTATATTTACTGACGCCTCCAAAGTCTCTGATGATAGCCCTGTTGGAGCTGCAGTTTGGATTCCTCATACAAAAATTATTTTAAATTACAAGTGTCCTTCAGTTACATCAGTTTTTACAGGTGAATCAATTGCCATTTTAGAAGCCATTTCATTTGTTTTGTCTCATAAGTTGAATAACTCCATTATTTTCTCTGACTCAAAGAGTTGCCTTCAAGCCATTTTATGTAACCCTTTCAGATCTAAGACAAGATTTCCTATCATTTTAAAAATTAGAGATTTGCTATTTCAATGTCATGAACTTCATATTAATGTTGTTTTAGCTTGGATTCCCGGTCATGCCGGTATTCTTGGTAATGAATCAGCTGATTCATGCGCCAAAAATGCTGTTCTCTCAGGTTCTCTCGACCACTCTGAAATTTATTCACATGACATTTGTACGATATTACCTCAATCTATGCTTAAGTCTTGGTCCAATCAATGGCAAATCTCTAAGTCCATAAAAGGTAAATTTTATGGAGATATTCAACCTGAGATACCCCACAAACCTTGGTTTTTCAAATATCAATTGGTAAAAAAAATAACTACTTCGACTATCTGTCGTTTACGGTTAAATCATTGTTGTACTCCTGTTTTCTTGGCCAAACTTAGGATTAGGGATAGCTCTCTTTGTGAATGCGGTTTGGATGAAGGAAACGTGGACCATTTATTTTTCTCCTGTCCCAAATTGCGGTTCTCTTTTCATGAAATCATTCCTCCTCATATCCCTCGTCCAACTTCTGTTAAATGTCTTCTTTCTTTTGTGTTTTCTCGTTTTGTTTTCAAACTATGTAAATTCATCGAAATTAATAAAATTAAGTTGTAACTTTTTGGATAGTTAATTTTTTTTTTTTTTTTTTTTTTTACTTATAGTCTCTTTTCTTTTCTGTCATTCTGTCATATGAAATGATAATCTAAATCTGCAAAGAAATACTTTTATTGTTTTTATGTTTTTTAATAACTGTGATTACTTGCTAAATGTTCTCCAGCGTTTGATAGTTTATTTCCAGTACACGTGTTATTGGCAAAATTGTGGTATCTCTCGTCCACAAAAGCCATTAATGAAGAGTTGAAGTTGAAGTTAGTTTGTAACTGCATCTGAGCAATATGGCAAATTATCTGGCCATTTTTACGTTGAGTTGAACTACTGGTGCTCCGTACTCTATCTGTTGATAGTACTTTCGCGAAAGGACGCTGTATCCGATGAGAGTGAAGATATCGTCAATACTAATCGGCTGTGGGTATATCCTAGAGATGTAAGTAGTTTCCAAATAACATTTTGCGTACGCGTGTGTCAGTTACGTTAAGTGATAACTTTTACGTGTTAAAAAGTAGTCCTTACCATTTAATCTACGCGATATGATACTAAATAAAACCGTTTAAAATAAAATGTGTATACTAAAACAAATCTAAACATTATTTGAAAAAATAAACACTTGTGGTTGTATAAATATTTACATTTTGTCCTATATAATGTGTCCTATATCCTGTATAAACACTTGAGTGATCGTTTACATGTATTGTTTACTTGCCTGTTATAATAGTTATTACTCTGTTAGTATGACTGTCATAGTGTCATAGTCATATAAAGCAATGTTGTAGTGTCATATAAAGCAATGTTGTTCACTCAAAATCACTTAATTATTTTCAGATAACACCTGCTGACTTACTCATTCACATTCTTCTGATAATATGCCGAGGAGAAGCATAATATGCCATCTAAGTGTTTGTGTTGTATGCGGACAATCCATACTATGAATCAGTTGACGCAGGATTTTGATTAAAGATGCAAATGAAAAGAACAAATAATGGCTAACACAGTTGCTACATGGATCCAACCACGAGAGGTATATATCATTTACACATATATCTTGATTTGATGTATGTATGTGTTAAAACAATGTAAATTATTTTCCACTAATACCATGCATTTTTAAATGCAAGCTATTCTTTATTAATATTTTTTATTTTAGCTTCATTCTGAAGATGAAGCTTGTGTACCGTGTTGTCCAAGAGCTAGAAGAACTAGAGTTGTTTCACCAAATAAAAATATTCAACCCATTGTGCCTGATCATCTGGAGGGTGATCATTATGATTTGATGTGTGCTGTATGTGGTCAGTCTATCCACCCCAAAATCAGATCAAGAGTGGAATCGCAACAACACATAATTATATTTATAGTAATTAGCTTATAAAAATGTGTCATGCAAATGGCAATTACTATTTTATGTTGTTAAATCTGGGACAGTCATGATGTTGGCTCTACTATCAACAAAAGGATACTGGTTTTTCCATTGTCACATAGCCCTTTTTCTCATATTAACACAACATACATATTTTTGGTAAAGGTTTTCTGTAAGGTGAAAACCAATCATTGGATGTTATAAACTATTCTGTAGCTTGGTCATGATGGGCGCAATTTATATCTTATCAAACTTAGTGTTTAATTTGTATTTCATCAATGTTATTTATTTACAGATGTCATCCATGAATGAAGTTTGTGGAGTTTGCTGGGGCCAAGCTTGAGATTTGAGCTTCTATGTTCCAGATATATGAACCAGAAGAAAGACCCCAACATATTGTATTGCCCAATATAAGAAGAGCAGCTGAAACACCAAGACACTGCATTTTCCAAAGAGTGCTTGGAACCAGAGCCAAATATTGTGCCTAAAGAAACCAGGCAAGCTGTATTGGTTAAGTATCAATATTTTGTACCAAGAGGAGCTCGTATTTGCTCCTTACATAGACAGGACGCTAATTATGAAAACCTGTATACTGCTGAGTATAGCCTTAATAGCTTTACTTCCACACACAGAGGAGATAATTTTTATTTTAATGGAAGGGTTAAGTAACATCTCTTATGAGAATATTCAAAACTACCCCGATAACCAAGTACAGTACTTTATAGGCATAAATAAACAACATCAACAAATATTGGATGTTACACCGAGGCTTAGGAATATGCATCGGGATAGTTTTGCATTAACAGCCTTATTGTGTAAATTAAGGACTGGGGATTCAGAGGACAGATTGTCATATCTATTTCAAGTTCCGATAAGGACCCTAGAGACATTAATGTCTGTAGCAATAAATATTTTGCTAACTGATTATGTTCCAGGATTTCTTGGTTTTTCTCATTTAAGAAGGGAGCAAGTGGCAGCAAAAAATTCATACATTGCCGATCACATTTTTGTGAGCCTAATGCACCAGCTGATCAAAAACCTGCAATCACAATAGCTGATGCAATATAAATATACATACAAAAAAGTAGTAATTACTTATTCCAAAAGGATACATATTCCCTTCATAAATATAGGAATTTATTAAAGTCATTTGTCCTCTATGCCTCTGATGGATATATTATAGATGTACGCGGACCATATAGTGCCACTACAAATAATGCCACCATAATGAGTGATTTATTAAACGCAACTGAATTTAATGATTTTTGTAACTGGATGGGATGCTGCTCACATGTTATGAGCATTATTTGGTACCTTAGTAACGCTTGCCATGAAGGTATGACCCGACCTGCCCCTTTCTTAGATAAAATAATATTAAGAATCAATTAGGTAATTATAACAACAATAAAATTAATGTAAGTTCCTGCAAAAACAAAGTTGTTTTATTTACCCACACTCAAAACTGCATCAGCGCTTCATCATTCATCATCATCAAACTATTGCAGACCACTGGTGGACGTAGGTCTCCTAAAGCACTCTACTGAATAGGTACAATTCTCATGTCAATTTGCTAACTTAATGATAAGTAAAACATTACAAAGATAGCACCAGCTATCTAGAACATCGTTTTTCACCAAAACAATGTTTATGTGCTTACACATAATAATATTTTTTAGGACATAACCTCAAAAATAAAACTGGTTTAAAAGGCGTTTATACCTTTAAAATCATTTATTCATAGAAGCACTCATCAAATACAATAGTACAGTCTATCAGCACAACATACTGAGACGAGATTAACAATATAGGGCTTTCGCGCACACCCGAGAGTCGCGGAGACACTTCTTCCGTCTGACCTCGTTGGCGATCGGGGGTTCCATATACTATAGTAGTCTTTGGGGGGTTCTCTGAGTTCTCTCTCTGCGTCCGCGGCCGGCGCGGGCGCTTTGCAGCCCGCGTGCGGCGGAGGAGGGGTGTGTCACGTGGCATGGCACAGCGTAACAACAGCAGCTTACAAACCAGAGATGTAACGGAGCTTCGATTCCGGTTCCGTTAAGTCGGAACTTCCGATTATTATTACACTTTCGGTTCCGACTTCGGTTCCGATACTTTTGTATCGGATGTTAATCGGAGGTCGAACAAAACAAAGCGGGCGGCGCGCGACGGCCTGTGCCGAACAGGTTCATACATGTCGCGCGGGGAATCCCCCGATCCCCACTACGTGCACTCTATCATCAAATTATTTTTTCACTTGTTATTATTTGTTACGCCCACGACACGTTTATAGGTTATAGATAATTGTTTTGATTTTTGCGGCTTATTATCAATGAAAGTGATCTGTTTTTGTGTGGGATAATGAAACCTAAATCCAGTTGTATTTGGAACTACTTCAATGAAGTTAATTCAGATTCGGCAAAGTGTAAACTGTGTATGAATAATGTAACCAAATGTAACACGCTACTTTGGGTTTTAATTTTAATTAAACTTTAAATTCATTAATTTTATCTTTTGTTTATTTGGAATTATGCCAATTTTTTTCACAGTTGTTTTTTATTTTATAATAAAAAATAAAAATGAAAAGAATTGACTATAAATCATGTTTTATTTGTCCTTAAACAAACTGACCCTGCCTCCGATTTCGATTCCGATTCCGATAAACCAAATTTGAAAACTCCGATTCCGATTTCGGTTCCGATAAAACTACCTCCGTTACATCCCTGTTACAAACCACAGCCTACTTAATATTATTCCCCGCGTTATACTGGTTATAACTTTTAGGTCCCAATTCCTAAAAATCTAAGAATTTCAAAAGGGCTTGCCTATCGTATTGACTACCAATTGAAACAAAAATATATCCAAAACACGATATTTTATTAGGGGTACTAAACTCCCATACAACCCTGCCATTCGCCTTTGTAATCTTTTCTTTCAGGTTGAAGAAGTGTGGCTGGAAGGTCCCCGAGGGGCGTGGGAGGGGTCGCGGGTGACGCAATGGAAGCGTGTGCGCACCCGGTTTGGACTTGCGCAGCTGCAGTACCAGTTGGATGAGCACGCACCGAGTGGCAAGTGGACTGTCAGGGCTAGGATGGCAGATGGATCACAGGTAGGGTAACCATTACGGTTGTACTTCTCGAAGAGATGTGTACCTCAAGTACACCATCATTTATCCTGTTATGTTCAACTGTTTAAGCTTCACGGTGTCAGGGGCAAAGATACCTCAGGTGTTAAATTAGATTGTATCAGAAGGTTTTTTGCACTAAATATAGAGAATTTAATATGGGACACACGATGTCAAAATTAGGACTCATTTGGTAGCTTCATATAAAACTGGATGTATCTAGCGGTTTCCTCCGCTGTTCAGCTCCAAAGAATCTTAGCGTGATGTTATAGTTACTTCCTGATAATTATTTATTTAGCTTTCTATTAAAGAAAAAAAATAATAAGAGCCTATTCGGTACAAACAAAAAATCGTTCCTCTATATTATAATATATGTGTGGATAGTATAGTTTTCTTTTCATGACATTCAAAAGTGCCTGTAATGGTCTAATTGAAATAAATACTTTGAGTTTGAGACTGAAGAATTTTATCATAGCCGTAACGGACCGGTATTTGGTCGTAAACCTTTTATCGTAGGTAAAAAAGATACACACTGTCCGGTAATGGATACATTTCAAAGAAAAGAAACTTTGTTTTTCAGATTATATATAGGGTGTCAATGGACCCATCAACCATGCATTTTGTATATCAAACTAAGTAGTAACTAACTCTACGGCAAAAAATATCACGTTTTACTGTAGAACTCAATGTCACGCACTCGAAACATTTTAACAACAGGGAGGTTTTTTAAAGGAAAAAAATGTTTCTCTTCCTTTAAATCCATCCAAAGGTTGTCTTGACAACATCGCTTTTATCGATAAGACCGCCCATTGTGTCACTCTATTTATAAGTTGTTTTCCCTTATTCTTGTTACTTGTATGGTGTACATAATGAAGAATATTCTATCTATCTATCTAAAAATATTAAATTAAAAACTACTATTTAAAAAAAACTTACTTACTAGGTTGAACTTTGACTGACTCTCAATAGAAGATTCCCAAGTCTGGTCTACATTGATGGAGAAAAGAAGTGCCTTTTTTACCGAAAAAGACTTCCAATTCATCATATCAATGGTTAATATGTGTTTACAATCTCACAATGCACGAAACAATCTCGATTGTAAAGTGTTTGGTTTTCTGTTATCAGCTACCCTACCATGACGTCTTAAAGCAGAACTTATTCCACCGAGGGAAAGAGACACAGCTATACAGGGTGTCTAGCACCATCTCTTTCCTCAGTGGAATAAATTATGCTTTAAGACGTCATGGTAGGCCTACAGCTTATGGCAACTGCAACTGAATTTAACTTCTTTCTCTCCAAAATCCCTTCACCGTTCAGGGTTCCTCTTCGTTCCGTGTGGGTGACTACGAACTGCCTCCGTTCCAGCTGAGCGTGCGCCACGCGCCCAAGGTGCTGCGGACCAGTGACCGGCTGGTCTGGCAAGTTTGCGTCAGGTATGTTTTTACCAAGAAACCAGAATCTTCATTTCAAAAATTCCCATTTTCCCAGTCGTTTTATCGTCAATTTCCTGTTATTTGCTCATCGAAACCTATCTTCAAAGAATCTCCGAACAGAAACCGCTCCATATCGCGCAGTGTTCTTGAATTGTTCGAAAGCCTGCTTCGTTGCGTGTTGTGGGTTCGATCCCCGCACGGAATAGATATTTGTATGGCCTACAGATAGTTGTACTAGGTCTGGCTGTTTGTGTTGAGTTTAAATGTTAGTAAACGCACACAGGATACAAGAGATATCCAAAAGAAGGGGAGGACCTTAAAAAAAACGATGTTTAAATCGGCAGTCCATGTTGCGGCACCGTATTTCATAAAAGACAGAACAGCACTGGTGTAGACCCTTAGGCTACTCAACATTGATAACATAACTGATGAGAAGACTTATCGATAAAGGTCCGAAAAAATATTCTTATCTCACCAGATACCCATGGTCAGAAGCAGTAGAAGGCATGCTGGTGATTCGTCTCCGCGGCGCGGGTGGCGGCAGCGGGGGCGGAATCCGCACCGCGGTGCAGCTGCGGGCGCCGCGCGCGTGCCACCGACACGCCGCGGCTGCCAAGAGGATCGGCCTGGATGGCACTGATCCGCCAGACGTTGTGATTGCTGACTTCTCTTTCCAGGTAAGAAGTGTTGAAGTTGTAGATGAATATCATTATATGCATAATAAGCAATGCGAATTGGCAGTGAACTAGCCATGCTTAAGGACCAATGGTCAACGGAGCAAACGAATCCTAGAGTGGATACAGCGTATTAGCAAGCGAAATTTGGTGGCAGTTGATGAATAACGATAAAAGGGTGACTGGGTTAGACTTGACAACCAGAGACATCCAGATACTGGATATTGCGGTGCAGTCGCAATCAAACATGTGGTTTAAAATTATGCTATGTAACGTTTATCAATGTCGGGGGGACCTACTAACATCCCTATTAGATGATGAAATGAAGTTATGTAGGATGAATAGCTTGATTCGTACACTCAAATAAGATTCATTTAATTTTATGATTTCCCATCCGCAAAAAAAAACTATCGGGTACCTACCAAAAGTCCAAGTAAATATTCAATTGCACACCCAAAATAGTTGGAAGCCACTTTAGTATCTTCATAGAAAAACAGTTATTAGATCTCAGCACTCAGTCTTCCTAAAATGATGATCTGTTCGCAGGAGGATGGCACCAGAATTTGGCAGAACACGACGGTGGTATCACAAGTGGTAGACAAGCCGATATCCTTGGAGTTTCTCACCAAATATCGAGCGGTCATCTCTCCGGGGTTACCATACAAGTTGAAGGTATGTTAAAAAAACAAAAGTAAAAAAAAAAACAAACCAGAAGACCTTCTACGTGTAGTTAGCGCCACAATAGTTAAAAAAAGCACAAAAGAAAATCCGAATCAAAATACAAAAAGATGATTCAAACAATGAAATCTTAAATTATTCACTTTGCTGTGCATCCGTCAGAATAATTAACACAGTGAGAACAAAAGCTCACCTTTGATAATGACCGAGCTTTTCACACGCTACCAATAAACCTCGAAATTCTTTCACATGTTTACCAAACTCAAAAGAGTTGTGATTCTTGGGACATAGAACATAAACTTATGTTTTTTTCCGATGGGATTTGCAAATTACAGATCGCCAACTGCTACAATCCTAACATACTTACCTCCTTTTGTTTCGTCTTGTTTCATACATCTGGTCATACGAACACGTAAGGCAAATAAAATGCATGCATAAAAGTAGAAAATACCTGGCTACTGTGTTTTTGGCCATAAATAGGCCAGCCCTCTTTTGACAGAAAGAATTAAAAAACTTGACTCTTGGTGATGTCCCGAAAGACTAGATGGGCGCTTGGATCCCATGGCTATAGTGTTTCAACCTCAAAGCTCATACACATACAAAATGGTGCCGCGGGTTGTTTAAAGTGTTCATCACACGCAGCGAAACAACTTACTAGAAAAATACAATAACGCAAAAGATATTTTAATACACCAAGTCTACTCAACTTCCGAGACATCCACCACCATCTTGTCTATTTCGAACTTTGTGTGTCAACCTATTGGATTCTAAAACAGCTGGCACAATAGTTTGTAGGCTTTATGGTATTTTGCAATCGTGAAGAATTAATTCTTTCATAAATATATTTTCAATCGATTCCAAAGATCTTGTTTGCACTTCTAGTATACACACGTTGTCCTGCAGGTAAAAGCGACCCGTTGGGACGACAAACCCGCCTCTAATGAGCTAGTGCGCGTATGCCGCCACCCGGCTGCGCCCCGCTCCGCGGCCCCCCGCCCCGCCGCGCCTCCCCCGGCTGCGGCCCAACCGGCTGCGCACGGCCCAGCCACGCGCGACACCGACGGCGAAGTTCGTGACGGCATGTGCACAGAGGGTGCCACTGATGCCAATGGAGTAGCTGTAGTGCTGTTTGCGGCAGGAGATGATGCAGCACCTATTTACAGGTTTGAGGTGAGATTTGATACAAAAAAAACGCATTATGTCTCTTTATTTTCTTACCGAAAGTAAAATTACAGGAGCTATAACTTTAAATCGCTTCGAACATAAATGTGTCTTCGAAATAAAATATAACACACACACAGTGACATATTATTATGTTTTTAAGCCCATTTGGGCCATATTCTTTAGAGATGCCACGAATATTCGGCAACTATTCGGTATTCGGCCTATTCGGCCACCTTTTTGCTATTCGGTATTCGGCCCAATAGAACGTACTATTCGGCCGAATACCGAATAGCAAATCTTGTAAAAAAAGACACGTTATTTTACTCAAAATAATGTATTGTAGGAGATGAACTGTATTACTCAGTATCAAGCCTATAAAAGCGCGCGCCGCCAGGAACGCGCCCCTTTTCGTTCATCAACCATCACAGCGCGCGGACCTATTTGACGTGAGGTGTCATCTGTATCGTGAGAATACTTTTCTAAGTTACTGATTGTTTATTTGTTGCCATTATTTACATTGTTGTGTATTAGCGTGTAAGTTTTGATCCTGTTTCTTAAATTGTAAATATTTGTTAAAATAAATCTGAAGTCCTATAAAGTTTAGGTTATGTGTTGTAATATTTTTTTTAATTGAAATTCCACGTCCGATCTTATATCAGAAGTGGGATCTCAATCCTAAGCCCACAGGCCGCTTAGATTATTGCGAGTGTTTTCTAAATTTGACGAAAAAAAAAAATCTTAAGGAACAGATTAAAAACTACCCTCTTTTGTGTTTTTAAATTTTGTTCTGAGTTGACCGTTCTTTGAATCAACTATGCCGAAAACACATAGTTCGCGAAGTAGATCACCGACGTCATCGTAAACGTCACGAGTCTCGAGAATCGTCTCGAAACAAATCTCGTGAACGCTGCCGATCGCGATCTCGGCTCCGATCTCATTCGCGACCTCGGTACCAATCCTTGCCGCGATCCCGGTCTCAATCCCGGTCTCGAACACCGCCTGTAGTATCACGCAAACGACCGGAATCAAAGGATCCTAGAACACGTAAAACCGTCAATAAAACGTTAGAAACTATCCTAACGCGATTAGAAGCAATAGAGAATAATTTTACATCTACCCCCATACCACATTTGTTAAAATAAATCTGAAGTCCTATAAAGTTTAGGTTATGTGTTGTAATATTTTTTTTAATTGAAATTCCACGTCCGATCTTATAGTATTTATTTCCAAAATACAACATTTTAGTAGTTAAAATTAATCAGTGGTAAGTTATGATGGATAAAAACGAGCTTTTCAGCATTTTTCAGCGCGAACGCAACGAGAAAAACAGGTTGTGACTTGTATTATTACAGCTAACGCGCCCCCACCAAGCATGTACTTCGCGCCGAATATTCGGCGGCCGAATGTTTGGCGTTTCGGCCAACAGTGTTGCCGAATATTCGGTATTCGGCCAATTCACTATTCGTGGCATCTCTAATATTCTTGCATAAGCAAGAAAAACAATATATAATTTTGGTTTGTAAAAATGTTGGATAAAAATAAAACAATAAAGTTAAGGACTCGTTCGAGAAAAGCCTGTTTTAAAACGGAATCGCTCACATCACCAACTTTTATTTGTCTCCCAGGCTCACTTATCAAACGACACGACAACATCAGCAGCGCCCCTCTCGTTGCCAGTTCGTCGCCCCTCCACCATAGTTGCAGCCCTGGGAGCTCTGAGGCCGGACGGCCAAGCCAGGACCTTCGTGCCCCTATATCTCACCACTAATGCTACTTCTAAACCTTACACTGTTCATTTTGTGGTAAGTACAAAACTGTAGTCAGTATTATAAACAGCTAACCTAACCTAAAAAAAACTTATCCGTTTTTCACCATAATATATGCTTATTACCCAATCTTTGGCCCCGGAACGTAAGGGGCAATAGAAGGAACATGGGTGGTTTTTAGTCAGTACAAGTCTGACACTCCTCCCCCGCTCCGCCCAGAGCGGAGGAAGTTATTTAATGATTTGACATCCGCAAAAAAAACAGTTAATTTCTCATTGATTCACGACGAAACCCAATGAGCCACGAAATATTATACGATACCAGATTAAAATTCCCAAATAAAGAAGATAACAATTAAACCTTTTTTCGTACTCAGGTTATTACACGAGGAGGTGTCATATTCCGTTGGGCAGTCACAACCCAATGTCTCACTTCCAACTCAGGACCACCTCACACAACACCAAAGAACGGCAAATGCGACGACAACAACATTCAAAGAGAAGCCATCATGGCCCAAAATAAACTACCCCAGACGTTGGAAGACTCAATTCGAAATGCTAGAAGAATACCTTTCCGCGAATTCCCAAAAAGTGTGAACCTCCAAGGTAAAAGAAGTCATAATAAATTACCCCAGACATTGGAAGACTCAATTCGAAGTGCTAGAAGAATACCCTTCCGCGAATTCCCAAAGGACCTCCAAAGTACAGGAAGTCATGACGTCCTTCTAGCGCAAAGGGATACTTCGTCCATCAATGCCAGTGCTGAAGTATCTGATGCGTTGCTGGACAGGCATCAACTGAGGGTCATGCTACCGATCAAAGTGTCCCATCAGATGTGTCCTGATAGTCATCTCATTGCGTACTTCTATCATGAAGGGGAGCTCGTCAGTGCGAGCAAGCATTTTGAAAAGGATGAATGTTTTGCGAACAAGGTATGTTCATAGCTTCATGATTATTAATCTTAATGACTGTCGGACTGCCAACTCTAAGGCCTCCAGTTTGTCCTCAGATTTTGTATAATGATCACTCGCTTTGTTAATGGAAAACATCGTGGGGAACCCAAAACAGTATGTCTGAGTGATATTTCTCGACGGTACCTATATACCCAACTAAGAAGTTCATTGTTAGCATTACACTCTGACATTAAGTTAGGCACTAAGTAACCGCACGAAAAAAGAAAAGAAAATAAGAGAACCTGATTCTGGACTTTTCTATCCATTCCATTTCCATTTGGTTTTACAATTTCCAAGCTGCAAAAACACTCTGTACTCTGACCCCGTGTGCATTCTATTCTAGCCTCATTTTGAAGGTCCACCCACACAGTTGGTCTATGCTAATGCTAACCTTAGGCCCAATAATAAGGGTTGCCCGAGGTTGACATAGCGTCGTGTAGAATTTTACAGGTACGTCAAGCACAATGATACTTCAGTATTAAGACGAGAACTACTGGAAGTCGACCCCAACATAGCTAGGAAAAGAGTAGGCAGATGATGATTCGTTTGAAACTAGGACGAAATCGTAAGAAACCTTTATCGATGACTTCAAAATCATCTTTTTCTATACAGGTAGAAGCCACATGGCTGACCCGGCAAGCCCAACCAGGATCGACAGTTTCCCTCCAGATTTCCACTCCTGGGCCAGCGTTATGTGGACTTACAGTTCTGGACACAACAGCTAAGTGGACTCAAGCACCGGTGTCCGCCAAGGAACAGCTCATGACAAGTCTGAGGAGATTGATTGACAGTCACAGGAACTTGACGGAGTATGATCAGGCTGGAGTTTGCTTTATGAGTGAGTATAAATGTTATTTGGAGGTTGAAGGTTGTTCGAAAGAGATCCCGCGGCCCCGGAACGTAGAGGGCAATAGCAGAAACATGGGTGGGTTTTAGTAAGTAAAACTCTGACACGCCCCCCCCCCCCCCCGCTCCGCCCAGAGCGGGGAATGTTATTTGCTGATTTCCCACCCAAAAAAAAAAGGTTATTTGGTCTCAAAATATTGTAATTTTCTGAAAGGTTAAAATCAAACTCAAAATATTTATTTCAATTAGAGATTACAGGCACTTTTGTAAGTCAAGAAACAAAAGAATGAAGATACAGACACAATGAATAATATTTTGTGACAGTACTGTAGTTGCCCCTTCCATTGGTTGATCTCTATAGAGAAAAATTGGCAAGAAACTCCATGGACACTTTTAAATCATGATAATCTCTTTTGAATCAATTTCATCAATCTCAAGCCACATTTGTTATTGCACAATAATACACATACATCAAAGACCTACAGTTTAATCAGCAATTCATTTATTATTTATAATCTTAAAAGTAAAAAATAATAAATAAATAAATTAACATAAGTTATTTTGTTTATTTACCTGATTAATCTTTATTCTTTTATTTATAAAAATAAACTAAAAAATACCGTAAAAAAATTCGTCCTTAACGCTGTCAGTTGGTAATGTCCCCAAGAGACTGGCCGCGTTGTATAGCAACGCTTAGCCTCTGGCCAAAGTAACAGCTAACTTTTGGGTCACTTCGCGTTGCCACGTTGTATGTCAACGCTTAGCCTCTGGGGAAAGTAAAAGCCAGCCCTTAGGTCACGGGAAGTGTCAACTAAACGAACGTCAATCAATCTCTTCGGTTACATAATAGGTTCTCACGAGTTTCTTTTTCAAGTCACTTACTCGAGACACCTCATTTACCCACAATGATTCAGAAATAAAAAAGAAACTAAATAACAATTTTTTTTTTCAGATTCTGACAACCTATATATTCCTTCTACCAGTTTTGAGCTGACGGCCTCCTGGATGGCTGCAGCCGGAGTGAGGTTGTTGGGAGGAGACGCGCAGACTAGTCGCAGTAGCTGTATACCTCACCCGCCTGCCTTGCTGGTGGCCGATGGAACTAGTGCGCCCAGGAGTGACTTCTCTGAGGTGAGCCGGTTTATTTGGATACTTACCACAGGAGTGTATCCTGTATTCGTCACCTAAAAGATTGATTCGTCTTCTTTTTATGAAACAAAAATATTTTGTTACAATAAATTATATGCCAATTATAATTCACTAAACATAACAATATAATGTTTAAGATTATGTCACGACATTAATAATATTTTTATAATACGTTTCTCAACATGAATAATATTACCATGATCTTGTTAAAATATTATGATTTAAAAGAGTGGCCATGGAGTTTCTTGCCCATTTTATTCACAGAGATCAACGCTTTGGAATGGGCAACTATAATAGATTCACAAGTTAATATGCATTATGTCTGGGAAACAGATTCAAAAGTGCCTGTAATGGTCTTATTAAAATAAATGCTTTTTTTGCTCATTCCTCAGGCATGGTTGTGGCGTCTACTAAGTATTGGCGCGAACGCCACGGGTGTGGCCGTTGCGCATGCGCCGGACACCATCACGCGCTACGAAGCGAGCGCCACCTGCGTGTCGAGAAACGGTGTCGCCATATCTGCACCTGCTATTCTACAAGTCAGTTCTCTTCTTAATAGTCATTTGCTTTTAACAGACGTCTTTTTTCAATTTGTAATATTTCTGTAATGACACGAGTCATGTGAGCGATTTCGCCCTTCAAATCTTGTCTTGTTTTGGTCATCAAGAAATCAAACTTAATTATTCGTAATTATTTTAACAATATTTTGACAGAAACACAAATTAGTTTAAAATTGTCTTACTCTCTGCAACCTCTTCAATTGGTACTTCTGAATGTTTAAAATTAACTAGTTCGCCGACTTTTGGGTACCGCCATATTGCAAATAGCCATACATGATTGTCAGCCAAACTAAACATGTAGGCAAAATTTCAGCTCATTGGAAAGCAGGGAAATGGGTCAATTTCTAAGATTATTTTATATAGTTGTTGGGGTTTGGAGCGAAATCATAGCGTGATCTAATATTATTTTTTGTCAAGATTTGTCACCGCGCTCGATGGATGGCGTTGGCATCGAATTAGATCTCGCTATGGTTTCGTTACCGCGAAAGGTATAAAAGGTCAGAATTAATTGTTTTTTTGTGTGTACCTATTATTGTGAACCTATTGTGTTCTTGGGATTTAATATACGCTATTATACCGATATAGTGCTATATTATTTATTCCTCGCCGTAATTGGACCCTTCTTAGTGAAGTTTTAAAAATACAATAGTTTGAGATAAAACAGCGCGTTAAAAAATGGCGACCTCAAAATTCGTCTATAGAGGAAGAGCACAAAAGACTTAATTAGATAGCAATGTACCGACCTACTTTCCAAATTAATAAACCATTGTTCTTGATAACATAGAAACAATACATGTCTAATAGCGAGTATGGCATTGTTCACAATGTTCTTTTGTTTTTCTAAACAAGTGTATTTAGTAAAGCCAAGTAAACTTAATGATGGCCCAGAGATTAGACGCCTCGCCTCTCATGAATGAGGTTGTGAGTTCAAATCCGGGCAAGTATCAACGTGACTTTTCAATTCATATTTATGTGCTTTCTAAAAGTTTATCTAAGACATCACAGACTTCGATGAAGGAAAACATCGTGATCAAATATCATAAATCAGCCTTATCCTTACTAATATTATAAAAGCGAAAGTGAGTTTGTTTGATTGTTTATTTGTTTGTTACGTCTTCACTCCTTAATGGCTTAACCGATTTTGATGAATTTTGGTACAGAGATAGTTGAACCCTGAAGACGGACAAGGGCAAACATTTGTTTTAAAAAAGTGAGTAATGAGGGGGAACGAGGGAAGAAAAGGGAAACTTAGCATTGCTATTACAATAAATAAGGCGCAAGGGCAAAAACTACAGGTAGCAGGTACCTGCAAATCAGGAAAGGGGAACTATGTTACCCCGAATTTAACGCGAGCGAAGCCGTGGGCAAAAGCTAGGCTAAAATCGCCAACCAGTCTGGAGCAAGCGTTGTGATCAATGTCGTCCCTTCTCTGTATGACAAGAGGCCTTTGCCCAGGAGTGGTACTGTTACAAGCTGGTATTATTATTATTTGTACTTAGTCTAAACCGTATGTAGGTTTATTCCCATGCATTTTATTAATTTTGAATTCCAGGTGTTCCGTGAATTCTTCATCCATTTCGACAGCCCGAAGCCCATTAGACGGGGAGACTCCACCATCATTCGCTACAGGATCTTCAACTACCTGTATGAGCCTCTTAGCGTAAGTATGCAGTAATGCATTACATTACACTCTTGTCCTCTAAAACGTAGGACGTTTAAAAAGGTGGATCACACTTGACTTGATGCATTAAAGTGTGGTGGAAAATAGTTGCATACTATGTAATGAGAGATTTTTAATTCTTGAAGAAGTATTGTACATAAATGTAACTCGAATGCTTCGCTTGTCTAGTGTTCTCAGTCATTCTGTAAATTAGTTTTTAAATTAGAGAATCATAATATATTTTCTTCATGATACAGCTTAAACACTTAAACCTAAAACTTAGCAAAATCGAATTTAGTGGGAAACTCTATCTCATCATCCTTAAATACTTAAGGAGGGTGTAATGAAAGGGGAGTTTAGGACTGTGATTTGTCATTTTTGATCTTATAAATAACTTCTTCTCGGCTTACTTTGAATAAAACTTGATGTGCGCATTTTCCCAGGTCCAAATTCAAATCCTCACAGACCCTCACGTCGAAGGACCCAAGGACTTGGTGGAGACTGCCTGCGTCCGCGCTCGCGCGTCCATTGCCCGGCGCGTTGAAATCCGAGCAAGGCTGGCAGGCCCAGCTAAGATCAGAATACGGGCAAAGGCTGTCAGTGATGGCAACTGTGGGAATGTTACCAGTGGTAGGACTGGAGTTAGGTGAGAATCCTGTTTGAGGCGAATTTCGCAACAACAGTAGATCTTTTACAGCCGTTACGTCGTCAGAAGTCTTAAACTCTAACAGCCAGTCTAGACGCTGTACCAGGTAAGACCGGGAGCCGACTCCAACATAGATCAAGGGTAGGCTAAAATCGTCTCAATCAGCGTAGTATAACTAATTTGATTTAAACTGTATGCCTCCGAAAAAAAAAGCAAATTTTGAAATTCGTTCAGCAAACCAGCCTGGTTTTCGATATAATACCTTCTTGTCCGTCAACTCTACTACTGTAGATTATCTATGGACTTTTTCAAAGCTCTGTTAAGACTATCCTTGTCTTGACTATCCCTGAAGTCTTGATTATTATTGGATTTAGCCACAGAACTTCGATCCCTAAAACTTTTTATTTTTCCAGTGACGAAGTGATCATCCGAATTGCTGTTGATCCTGAAGGAGTACCTATCCGAGAACAGAAATCCATATTTCTATGTGGAAACAGTAAGTTCTTAATTCAAGCCTTATGTTTTCTGTACCTCTAAAAACGACTAAATCCCTCTCCTCACCAAATCCAACTTATTTTTTTTACGGAAGACAATCAGCACTAAAAAGCTCTTTGGAATGTTTTTTTAGGTAGTTCAGAATCTAGTAAGTCGGAGGTACTATGGGACTGGCCTCCTGTGAAGGCTGTACCCGGTACAGAAACTCTGACCGTCTGGGCAGTCGGTGATGTCACTGGACCTTTGCTAGCCGTAAGTAATCCATTGTCATGTAATCCATCGTCAAGTAATCCATCGTCAAGTAATCCATCGTCGTAATCCAAGTAATTCACTTTTTTGCCTTTCTCACTTGCCGTACTCTGTAAAATGTAATGATGTCGTAGCTTAATTACTTGTAGAGATCAGTTAAGCAGCCGCTTCATATAAAATACTAATCATCTGGTAAGACTGGAAGCCGACTCCAATAAATGTTGGGAAAAGGCTAGGCAGATGATGATAAAAATTATATAAATAAGATTTAAAACTCCACCGTGTCGTAACCATACGTCTTACTCCCAATAGGATGCAGACTCCCTGCTCACCATGCCTCTTGGCTGCGGAGAACAGAACATGGCTAAGCTGGCCACTAACTTACTGGCGCTGAACCAACTGGAGCCAACTTCTATCGCCTATGCCACTGCAAGAGAAAATGTGGCTAGAGGTACGTGTTCATTATAAAGCTGATGGACGTAGGTCCCGTAGGTCAAGGTGTACAGCCTAAGGGATTGCGTTGCTATTCATCAGGACCATTCAGTATTGATGGAATTGATGAATTTTGGTTCTACATCATTGAACGAATTGACCGATGGAGGGCCATCTTACTATGATGTTTTGGGAGTAAAATAGCTTAGTTCAAAGTCACATCAGGGCCAAGGTTGAAACAAATGCGATTGAATCAATAGCATCTACCTCCAGTCAAAGTTTACATGAGGTCGGAATGATGCGTGGCATACTCCCTTAATTAGATTAATAATTTATCACAGGGTACACCCGTCAGCTACAGTACGTGCATCCGTCGGGTGGGTTTAGTGCCTTCGGTCCGTCGGACGCTACGTCATCCACCTGGCTCACGGCATTCGTTGTCAGACATATGAGGAGAGCTCACAAAGTATGTTTAGTCATGTTACTTCACAAATATTAGTTTAATTTAACTGTTACACGGCACCAATGCACCAAATCATTGCTCGGCAAAGGTCTTCATTACTTCAAGTTCTTTCGAACTTACACTATCATGGACCACTAATCGCTGTTAAATAAATAAAATAAAATAAAAAAAGCCTTATATTTCTTGTAATTACATAACAAAACAAGATATTTACTTAAATAAACTTTTTTTTGGTGAAGGTTCTCCAAAGAGTTCCTTCTTTTTGGTTCTGTCTTGTGCTTTCTTCGTCCACTGTGGTCCGGCCTTTTTTTTATATCGTCTTCCCACTAGATGCGGTCTACCTTTTCCGGCGCTTCCCTACTGGGCCTTTTCACGATGTAACTCTTTTGATCCATCTGTCATCTCCTAATCTCGCTACGTGTCAGTCATTGGTTCTTAGCGTTTTGTAATTATTTCGAATGCAAGGGGATGACTTTCATTTGCCGTGACTTAAACGGTTGATGAAGATTTTGGTAGACGATAAATGTTTGCTGAAGTTCGAACTCCACCAAACCAGAGACGATTTACTTCGTAAAAACTAATTTCCCCAGGTCTTATGGCCGAACCTGCAAGTCCCACCCGCAATCATCCGCGCTGAGCGATGGCTGCTCAACCAGCAGATGGAGAATGGGTGCTTCAGGAACGAAGGATGGGTGTTTCATAGAGAACTTAGGGTGAGTATTTCTCTTCAGAAATAAAAAAAATAATGCTTGGTAGCTTCGCATATCTCAATAATCTTAGAAAGAAAATATTATACTGTATTTTCGCAGTAATTTTACCTCTGACAGCAACAGCTCAATAGCAACCTTATCTATACGCAAATAAATATTAATGTAATTCTAACGGACTACTTAGTCAGTGACTGCAACGGTTATAAAGATCACTTCTAAAAATGTCTGTGAAAGGACTTAAATTAAAGACGGCTCTAATATCAACCATACATTTCTAGGGCGGGCTCAACGATGAAATCGAGATCTCCAGCGTAGCGCTCACCGCGTACGTCATCACATCCCTTATCGAGAGCTCATACCCCTGCCCCCACCGCGTCATACATAACACCCTCTCTTGCTTCCGCGCCTTCCCTCCTTTAAAGACCAAAACTCCGACCAGGGTCTACGCGCAGGCTCTCCTGGCATATGCTTACATGAAGATGCTAGATTATGAAGAGGAATTAAAGAATACAAATGAAGCTAGCTTGAGGAGAAGTGTGGGAGCGTTGGAGGAAAATGAAGGGGTCCGGCAGGTCTTGGAACTACTGAAATTGGCCAAGAGGAGCAGAGACTATGTTTGGTGGGAAGCTAGTAAGTAGTTTTTTTCTTAAAATCTGATTTCTCTTAATACATTTTACTGTCCTGACTTAAAACGTACGTATGCCAGAAAAGAATATTAGAAAAAGTATGAAAATGACGTCTGTTATAAAAAAAAAATTACTATGGAGTCTTGGTATGGAGTCGGATATGTAATGAGGAGGGATGAAACGCATGTGACTGAAAAAGTTATGGGTATGAATAATAATAAAAAAAAATACATAAAATCGTTTATTTATAAAAAGGGGGGCACAAATACAATAAATTAAAACATCTAAACAATCAAAAGAGCACAGTTCCTTATTTGCCTGAACTAGGTTGGACCTGTGTGTCAGGATATAAAGAGCAATTAATACTTATTAAAAATAAATAATTGAAAACTTACACTAAAGTAAAGTAAGCGGTTTATTTGCAGACAACAAGTAGATCGTCTGTCTGTGCATAATTTAAGGTTTGAAGCAATTCAACTATTGTTTTTTTTACAGCTATAATAGTTTAACTTATAAACATTTAGTTTCTATTTTATATTATTGTACAGAAATGGGCCTAAAATGGGAAAAACCTTTTCACAAAGGCGTGTTTGGAGGTCGTGTTAAACGTGCAAACAATATCCTTCCGTCTCTTGTATTCCGTCTTAGTATGGTCATCATTGTACGTGAGCTTGGTGTGCTGTTTTAATACTAATTGCGTCATGAAAAGTTGGCTAACAGTCAACACATTGCAGGATTTATATAGCTGATCTGTAGGAAAGAACAAAGGAAGAAAGGTTGCGACCTTTAAAATTGCTCTTTGAGCTCTTTCAAGAGGAAGCAAGATAGATTTTGGTGCGCCACCCCATGAAGTAATACAGTACTGAATTATAGACTGACATAGGGCAAAATAAACTTGTGTGATTAATTTTAAGTCTGCAAAAGTTCGTATTTTTTTAATAAATATATTAACTTGCGCACTCTTTCAACCAAACAAGATGGGCATACAAGTGAAAGTTAGCAGTGTTTTGTTGAGGTTTGCGCATAGAAAAGTCAATAATTTCGAACAGTTCGGTAATGTTTTAGCAGTAAATATTAACGCCGTGTCATCAGCATATGATATGATTTTACCGCGCTTGTGATTTTGATTACATAAGTCGTTAATATATTCCAGGCATAAGGTAGGGCCCAAAATACTTCCCTGGGCCACACCAAATCCCGTATTTTTCTGCTCTTCGCTCGTAAAATTATCAATTCTAACACATTGATAACGGTCGGCTAAATAGTCAGCAAGTAATGTCAGCGTTGTTCCCCTTATTCCTATGGCCTTTAGTTTGCTTAGGAGTAATGAAGCAGAGACAGTGTCAAAAGCTTTCCCCAGATTTATAGATAGGGATGACAACGGCTTTTTTAAACACTTGGGAAAAAATCCTTTGGTCAGACAAATTTGAAATAGGTATATGTATATAAGGGAGGTACCAATAAATGCTTTAAGAGTATAAATAATCTTATTGCTTATATTATCCCATCTTCGTCGGTATCCAGCAAAACAAATGAGTTCACAGAACAATTGTTGTTTACTTTTTTGAGAGATTGTGCGCAGTGTTTCGGAATCTGTTCGGCCAAAGTTTTCCCGACTTTAATATAAAAGTTGTTAACTATATTAGCGGATGGGAGAAGCAATAACCTCGAATTTGATTCACGTGGTTTAGTCATAGGTGAAGTTTTTAATATGCTTCCTGCTTGCTATTTTTACCTGCTTTAGTTAATTCTTTTTTATCGTAATAACTTTTAACTTTTTTAAGAGATTGTTGCCGTATATTTACAGGTGTTTAGAATAATTAAATTGTCAGGGTATTTTTTGGTCCTCTGGTGCAGTTTATCTCTGTGTTTAATACACCGAATTAGTCCAGGAGTAATCCAAGGTTTAATGTTATGAAGACGATTAGGTACAGTCACAACGGCCGTGTTACGCAATATTGCTTGTTGGACATGTTTTATTAAGTACGATAAACTTGAATTAGCATCAGCAGTATTATAAACTAGGCTATAATCAATGTTGTGTGAATCATATTCGAATGTTGATGGATGGAGAGTTAGAGGACGGCCAAACAAAATATGGATGGGTGATATAAAGGGTGACTTAAATGATGCTGTGACGTCTGACAGGGGAGGATGTAAGAGGATAACGCGTTGCATCGACCCCAAACAGAATGGGACAAGGGCAGGTTAATGGTGATGGGGTTAATCGAACCTCTTAACCATTAACTTTCCGGTGTCTTTTTTATTTGCAGACAGTTTATCAACATCAATAGAAGCAACATCGTATGCGCTACTCGCGCTGCACGCGGCCCCGCGCGCGCTGGCGCCCCCCGCGCGGGAGGCCGCGCCCGCCGCCGCGCGCTGGCTGCACGCGCACAGGACACAAGGCGGAGGGTTCATATCCACACAGGTACATCATGCAACTTGAACGGAATATGTCATTCATATGCGCCAAAGAATCGCTAGCCATTTGATATGATAAATACGATAGCAATGTATGTAGATAAACCCAAATGAAAAAATTGTCTGTAATATGCCACGAACCAAATCGACGCGTCGAATGTGAATGAAACTAGTGACGAACGCACTCAAGTCGCCACGCCTGTGGACGTCTCACGTCTAAATAATATCTAGCAATGGGGTTTCTAAATCTTTTCTTTTTGCTGTTATGTAAATGTTAATTGTCAAAATATGACATTACAGGACACCCTAGTAGCTCTTGAGGCGCTAACAGCCTGGTCTCAAGGTTCGGACACAAACCTGAACGTGACAGCCCGCTGTGGCAAGACAAACCGCAGCGCGACCCTGCGGCCGGGAGACAAGGTCCCTGATGTCATGGAGATGAAGCCGGGAGAACTTCTCAACGTGTCTGTTGAAGGTAACAATTTGGGTTTTTAGCCAAGACAAGGAAAATCTCTTTCAAAGCGTTTCGCATTTCTTCGACTACCGACTTTAAACAAAGATTTGTTGTACGGTAATTGAACCCGAGACACGCAGCGCTGCTCAACTCAGCCATTGCCCTTACCGAAACATCAATCCAGTAAAAAAAAAATCATCGTCTTCTTTGTCGCTTTCTCCTAGGCCATTGACGAGTTTGTTATAGCAGGACAGTAATATCGACTGCAAACAATTTAAAAATGAACTAATATATCAAGCGTCAGAAGCCATTTTTTTAGGTGAGAAACTATTTAGGTTTCTAATCCTATGTTTCTGGTTACATTTTGTGCTTCTACATAAGAAAACCACCCCCCAGGAACCGGCTGCGCCCTGGTGCAGGCCACGCGCGCGTACAGCACGCTGGCGCCTCACGCGCCGCACGCGCCGCACGCGCCGCGCCTGTCGGTGCGCGTGGCCGTGCGGACGGACGGGCCCTTCGACTGCGACACCAACGGGACGACCTGCTTCTGTGCAGCTGTTATTGAGGTTCGCTTTTTTTAATTTATTTATTTAGGTTCACCAAAAATTGTTTACACGTTACATTTAATTTAAAATTACACGAAATACATTTATAAATGCAACAATTACTTAAAGGCTAACACCGCATGCACAATTTTATTTATATTTTACATTTTTAGTAAGTAATAAGAATGAATTATATTTTGCCAGATGGCAATTTAATATTTAAAAACAAATCGAAATAATCGAATTAAATGTAATAATGATTTGATAATAAAATAACAGGTAAATGATTTATGATTAAATATTTGGTTTACACTAGGCAATACCTAGGTACTTTGATTGCAGCTTTTGCAAATTAACTTCAACTCTTCATTAATGGCTTTTGTGGACGAGAGATACCACAATTTTGCCAATAACACGTGTACTGGAAATAAACTATCAAACGCTGGAGAATATTTAGCAAGTAATCACAGTAATTAAAAAATAAAAATCCAAAGATGTTTTGGCACTCGCATGACATTGACAGATTATGACATTCCCGACAGGTACACTTCTCTCAACTTATTTGTGTAGGCGGGAAAACACAGAACTAAAATAAATGTACCAAGTTTTTCATATCGACGCATTTTTTCTTGACAAGCAGCGCCACCTTAAACTGCACACTTAAAGCGCTCAAACTAGTGTTGTCTATGGAAATTTTATTTAAAAATAATCATTATGGTTGCGTTGGCCACAGCTTGGTTACGAGATAATTAAGTGTTGCACCTATTCTCTCAGCTTTACGTTATATTTCCTGTTGATTTGGCTATAATAATTCTTTGTCTTTTTTCAGGCGTGTGTGATGTGGACCGGCAGTTTCCCGGAGATGGCGCTCCTAGAAGTGACATTACCGGGAGGGTTCGGAGCAGATGCTAAGCTGCTCTACGCACAGCTACAGAAAACTACCTCACGTGAGTAAAACCTATTTCACATTTACCAAGTAACCTTGAAGAGACGAGAGGAAGAATATCAATACAAGGTAGTCACTTGTTTTAATGTAACTCCATACTATCACTCAACACACATACCCTACAATAACGATGAGCGATCGGCTGTACGTATAGTGAAAAAGCGGCAAAAAACAAAATTAACCAGACTCTTCAGATTCACTTTAAATTTTCTTAAAAATCATGTCTTTTTTCTGAAGTCAATATTTTTATAGAAAACAAACAGTGCATTAAATTGAGTTGAAGACGTCGATCGATTTCTAAGATAGAAAAAAGAATAATCTACTATAATATGTTGTGACGAGCAGTGTCACTTACCTCTTTTGTTGACTGTAAACGGAGTGACTTTTACCCAAATAAATTAAACAGTATCAATTTTCAAACGCCATTAAAATACACGACAATTATTTTCTACTAGCTTTTGCCCGCGGGTTCGCTCGCGTTAAATTAGGTATATAACACAGTACCTGCTACCTGCAGTTTTTGCCTTTAGCCTTATTGATTTGTAATAGCAACGCTAAGGTTTTCCTTTTCTTCACTCTTTCCCCCTCATATCCCACTTTTTTTTAAATTAGCCTATGTCCGTCTCCTGGTTCCCAACTATCTCTGTACCAAAATTCATCAATATCGGTTTAGCCATTAAAGCGTGAAGAGGTAACAAACAAACAAACTCACTTTCGCTTTTATAATATTAGTAAGGATTTCTCAAAATTACTTTTTTCTAACCACTCTCCAGTGCTACGCCGCATAGAACTAACACCTTCGAGCAACCGAGCAACGTTCTACCTCGGCAGTCGCGACGGTAGCGACATCAGTGGCCATGTTGGTCACCAGTGCTACGACATACACGCCACAGGACCCAAGGTCAAGACACGACCAGCATACGCCAAGGTCCAAGACTACTACGCGCCTAGCATCAATGATACACAGGTATGTTCTCTTCTTTTTACAACGTTAACGAAACTGTTTAAGTTAAAGTCAGTCTAAATGTCTCTCAAGCGCTGATTCCTACGAACTGCAATAACTTGCCAATTAAAATGTATCGCCTGATTAACTAATGTAGCTCATGTTTCCTACAAAAATGTGTTCAACTAGTTATCTCAAAAATCTATCGATTTTCAGGTATACACCATCCCTGAAGAATGTCCACCCCGTATTGTCCAAGATACTGACGATTACCTACCACAAGATAACTTATTCGCCAAAGCGAGAGCCACTGATAGCAACGATCTTGTTATTAGTCACGATTTCACTTTCGATGATATTCCCGAAGGTTTGCCCCTTGATGATCCACTCATGTTTGATCACATAGAAAATGACAACTACAGAGCCACTACTGAAAGTCATGATGAAATTGGAAGATTAGAAAAACTTAAGGATTCTGAAATCATTAGTCAAGGGGTCCAACAAACCACCTTTGACAATGTTGTACCTGAACATACTTGGACACCTGATTACGCAGACCGACATCAAACAGATTCCAACAGCGTTATTTTTAATATATCAAAACCAACACCAACAGAGACTAGTGTAAGTAAGGGTATAGAAAAAGATTATGATCCTAACGAAGTCATAGCTGGCGATGCTTTTAAAAATAATCAGACGAATGAAATTTCACCGAATCATAAAGTAGAGAGTATTGCAACAAAAATTATGCCCGTAAAAAAATGTGACACTGAAAAGACACATAGTAACATTGATTTTGATGCAGCAAAGAGTAATCGTGGAGATAAAATTGGTAATATTAACGGTAAGTATGAAGAAAAGATTGGAATTACTGACAAAATAGACACAGTTCATAGTGAGTGCAACGATGAACTAACCGAAGATAACCCCACAATAGGAGACATGCAAGAAGTGCTATTTAATTTTGAAAATGTTTTAAAAGGTAGTATCGACCCAAAAATGAGTACAGTCACAGAAAACTATACTAATTTAAGCACTGCTGAATATGGGCATGCTACAACTAATGAGGATTCTGTTAAAGAATATACAATTCAGAGCAATGATGTAAGGTCAAAAGTGAGCACAGGTCACGATTACAGTGATTTTCCTAATGTAGAAGTCGGGAATAATAAGGTTAATGAAGCTACATTCACCAACGATCAAAGTTATTTTTACAACATTGCATCTGAAAATTCTATGCCCGTTGATGGAACAGAAATAGATCAACAGAATTCATATAATATTGATAGTGAATACAAAAAAGGTGAACTCAAACCAGACACTCTTCAAAGTAATAAGGAGTCCAAATATGATGCACAAAATAATCTGGTTCAAAACATAGACTCTTTAAACAAAGTTGCGGATCAACAATTAAATGCGACTCATTCGAAATTTGATAGGCATAATACTGGTTACCAATTTGTATACACTCATGATGATGATGATAAGGTAATGACGATTAACAGTAATAACCAAAATTCTGATAACGCTTTTGAAACTTACAACTATAAAGAAGATTCAAAAATCAAAGAAAAGGATCTCAAAAGATCTCACAAGGAATACGCTACTCCAAAAACTGACTTATCTGAGAAAATTATAAAGAATTACGATACTGACTTAGAAACGGGAAATGACAAAGGCGTAGATAAACCAATTTTTTCAGATTTTCACGTCATAGATACTGATACAGATTTAGAAGTACCTGAAGGCGTCGAAGGACCAATACCAGAATCTGTTCTTCCACCTCCGGGCTTTGTTCCACCTGCACCACAATCTGGTGACGTTAGAAGTTTGCAATATATGCAGAGACCGCTAGAAGACAGACCAGTTTTTGAAGAAGTTTTATCCCCTCCGCCAAATTTCATTCTACCGCCCAAACCAAGTGGTCGGTTCAGGCTGCAAATTTTACCCACGGAGGCGGACTTCTCTCTCAGACATTCTGAGGACGAAAGACCAGATATTTATGATGGTTTAACTTCATCTATCAACTTCCCTGCACCACCTCCTCATGACTACCGAGAGCTGCAGGACACTTTCCCATTAAACCCTCGACCAGGTACTGAAAGAGCGTTCGCTACTATTCTCCCGCCAAAACACTATGTTCCTGCTTCGGATTTAAGAAGTTTGGAAAGTGTTCATACGCCTAATGGCCAGTATTTCTATTTTAAAACTGAAAATCTTGATGCCAGTAAAAAGTTCTTTATTCCAGCACGGTAGGCTCCAAGAGAATACCTGCGGGGTGAAAGCACAACACAATCGAATTCCCAATGTGCTTTATTCATTATGACAATTCATCAACATGCATTGCGTTTTTTGAGTTATCAAGCAGACGAATTTTCAGCTCAGGGACAAACTGTACCACCGATGTGCGGTGAACTGTATGTATGTTAATTCTTTTAATGCACATAGCGTTAAGATAAGTTAAGCTTAGTGTATTTTCTGCATTTATTTAACGTAATGTAGTTTATAGATGTCTGTAGTTGTAGTAGACTCATGTCAATGCCTGTCTTATAGAGTAGTGACAAAGGCAATATGAAATTGCATAACATTATTTGCTTAGAATTAATTTTAAAGTTTCCTAGGTTTAGAACTGGCTTAATTACGCACACATGGTAATTTTGACTCTGTTATAAAGTTTGGAATAATCACTTAAGACTGAATTATTATTGCATAATAATATGTTTTTCAGTATAACACGGCATTGCTTTAAATAGATTCCCATACAATGAGATATCCGCTGGTACTGGTTTTTAATAGCTTGAGAGTAGTATTTATTTCAATTTAATTTTACATATTCTCTTACTATTGTTGCATATTTTGTATGCACATTTCGGCTATTTTAAGTGACATATAATCCAGTCTTCAATGATCATTGATCACAAACAATTTTCTATGCTCCTAATTAACATGGTTGATGACGTAGGTACCGCATCATCTGCCTAGCCTTTTCCCAACTAAGTATATTGGGGTCGTCTTCCAACCTTACCGGATTCAGCCGAATACCAGTATTTTTCATGGAGCGACTGCCTACCTGACCTCCACAACCGAGTTATTAATATAAATGTTCATGTGAACTATGGAAAAATAATAGCAATTCTTTTAGTGGTCAACTGGTCATGTACCCACTTTATAACGACACATTGGTTTGTTTTATGTAATTTTTTTCCTGTAAGACTGCAGACTACCTATAACAATGATGATTTTGATTAAATATTGGAAACAATTAAAAATGCGCACAAGTGTGATAAGTGTCTTATCATGAAGAAGTGTTAATAACATTGCGACGATAGATGTAATAAAGTGTAGGTAGCTAAAATAAGTACACTCGGGGACACATCAAGCTATAGCTCAGTTCCCTGGTTAATACGGCTTAGCTTTGATCAGATTAAAATACAATGAGAGCTACGCATTAACTGCTTTGGTATATTGGCTTGATTGGTCACCGTGCGTAAAGTGCTACATGGTTATTTTAGAGGTTGAATAACTTTGACAAAACCTTTTATATTTTTTTTATTTATATATTAAACTTTATGCACATGTAAAAAAACACTGTACAAAGGCGGACTTAATGCCTTAGGCATTTTCTACCAGTCTACCTTAGGGTGATGCAGAGAGAAAGCATAGTAGGTGCAGGGTGCGTAACAGAGAGAATTCGAAAAATAATAATATTTACAATTAAAATATAATGATAAATACTTATATACATACATACAAAAAAATAGCAACAATGAAATGAGAGTTAAAAATACCAAGATACATGAAAAAAAAATTACAACCATTTAATTAGGAGACGAATCTGCCAGCTTCTTGAGCAAATGTTCCCGAGCTTTTACTTTGAAAGTGAACCGATTGGTGGCCATCCTGGTATTCAGAGGGAGCGCATTCCAAAGAAAGACCGCCTGGACAGGGAAAGAAGCTTTAAGAAAACCAGAGCGGTGAGAAGGACATCGCAGAAGGCGGTTATGGGAGGAACGAAGAGTCTTACTGTGCGCAGATCATAAATATTGAAAATGAGAAGTTAGATAAGAAGGGGATGTGGGTTTATTGAGTAGAGAAAAGAGTGTAGTCAAGGCCCTTAACTGTCTGCGCTGTCGGATGGGCAACCATTTTAAAAGTGACCGATATACGGACACATGGTCATACTTACGAAGATTAAATACGAATCGAATGCAGTTATTCAGAAGTCGGTCAAGTTTATAGTCTGTTTATAGTCTGTGGAAATTGTATTCAGTAAACAAGATGGCGGAGTTGCCGGAGTTAGTTCTGATTAAAGCCACGCGCTAAAAGCGCCACGTCCAATAAGCACTAAAAGATTGCATTGTATGCAAATTATTGCAACTGCTAGCTATGACTTGCCAGCAAGTACTTTACATGTTTATTTTTATTTAAAATAAAACATTTATGTATTTTAATAACTACGCTATGAGCCTAAGAATGTAATCGAAATTTTCGCCATTAAGTAGGTAGTAGATGATATTTCAATGTATCCTTCTTGGCAGATGGTTTTCTCTTTAGATATGCTATAAATATTAACTTAGCTCATAATTATAAGAGATAGATATTTAATAAATAGCCGCTATTTCCTCTTACCTACATATTAAATTGTGTTAAAATAAAATAAAAAAACTTGAGAGAGAAGAAGAAGAAGTGTGTATCATGTACAAAAACCCTGTACACACTCAACAAAAATAATCATCGCGACACCACACACTGTTCAATGCGAAATAGAAAGACGAACCGAAAATAACTGGCTTGCTTTCTATGAGAGAGAGTGAGAGAGGCAGACAGAGAAACACGCACACGCCGCACGGCTTACAACTACAGCAAAAAGTGTCGTTACAACTTTTGGCCTTAATTATTTCCGTCTAGCCACCTTTCGCAACGCGTGTTATGGAACTTCATTCCAATATGAACAATAAATATGAAAAAGGTAATACATATTCCGTACGGCTTTTTCACGAACGGAATAATCAAAACGGCTAGGTTACTTTAAAAAATGTAATAAATTTAAGTAATTATTTATTATTCCTATGCAAATAAATTAGTTGTAAGTTATATTACTTTAGGCTGTGAATAAACTAAATGAATGTGATTGGTGTATTATTTTCCTTAAGGAAGGAAACCTGCTCTTGTTATTGCTATCCTATTAGGTCAGGGATAGCTGTTGCCATTTCAATCTGAATTATTTGACGTATTTAAATAAATACACAATGAGAAACTTGTGGTTAAAAGTAATACCTAACAACTGCACATATCGATCTTCACGGTTGTTCATGTATCTCCCGGGCCTCCGACACATGCTATTAGTAGAAACAGTAGGGTTTGGTCAGTTAGAGTCTGACATAACCTTCATAACCTTCCCGCCGCCCCAGACGGAGGGCATCCAAGACGATTTTCCCACAAGGTTGGTGGAAGGAACATGGTAGGGTTTTAGTCAGTAAAAGTCTGACCGCCTGACCGCCCTAAGCGGAGGAGTTTTGATGATTTTCCCTCCGCAAAAAAACCGTTTTACCTAGTACAGATTCCATTATTAACTCAAAAGTCTTTTAATTATAATGGCCATTACTCAACGTAAAGGCACGCAGCCTGCATTTATTTCCATAGCCCGTGTCACGCTGACGTCACTGTGACGTCACACTCGACCTTTTCCACCCCTTACCCCTTACCCCTAACGTGCGGTTAACGGTAATCGAGTGAACAGGCACTCCAATCGAGATGAGATCACTTTATCTAAGTATGTGGTGCTTCATGAAAGCAAAATAGTTGTCGTTAACTGGCAGAAGTGACTTAATAAAAGGTCTAATATAAGCCGAACTCTTCTTATTCTAGTTTTGATGGATTTTAGTTTAAGTTTTTTTTTTAAACGTAGCCCCACTCTAGGATTTTTTCCTGTATCGTGGGTGCGTTTACAAACATTTAAACTCAAAACTCACCTACACAAAGAGCCAGACCCGAAACAACTACCAGTAGGTCATACAAATATTTGTTCCGTGCGGGGATCGAACTCGCGACACGCAGCGCAGCAGTCGATCGCTCAGCCACTAAGCCAAGCGTGTCGAGTTGTCGTCGGATATAGTCGTTGAAAACGTCTCGTCCTCTTAATTTCTACTATCACAGTCTGTTTTAAAAGTAATATATTATGCAGTCTGGGATATTCAAGCAGGTTATAAGTTAAAAATCTGTTAATAAAAGTTAAAAAAGTAACATAAAAATTCTTTTGTTTCGTGAAAATTTAGAATTCTGGGCAAGTGTACCTTTTTGCGGTGTGGAAATCATGAAATAACTTCCCCCGCTCTGGGCGGAGCGGGGTGAGAGAGACAGACTTGTACTGACTAAAACCCACCCTTATTCGTTCTATTGCCCTTTATGTTCCGGGGCCGCGGTATCTCTTTCGAACAACCCCAAATCCCGACAGGAGCAAGTATACCTAACCTACACTTCTTACTGAATTTACATCAGTCAGACCTTCAAAGTGCAGACTATCTCTAGCTGGTACTTAACCCTCTATATCACTGTGTAGACTGAAGGCAACATACCGTAGGTACAAAGGCGTCAACATTTTTAATAATTAATTAGCCTATAGTCCAAATTCCGAACTAACGAACTAGTACCAAAAAATACGAGTCTTGACCTTAGTGTTGCCTAAAAGCAACATTTCCTATTTTTGTAATTTTGTTTCGATTGTTAAAAATTAATAAAACCCAGAAATACGTGTAGGTATTTTATTTTCTTTATCTCTAATCCCAAATAAATCCCAGTTTATGAGTTATAGAGGGTTAATCAAAAAACAGTCAAAGTAACGAATGATAGTTACTGGGTATGGATTTGTTTCGCTGATGACCGTACAAATATGATATGTGCCTACAGATTATACAAACGGAAATCGATTCTGCTGTGAACATGTTCCAAATTCCAATTGAATGCGGCTCTTCCAAGACAACGTGCAAATAAATTGTCTACCTTAGGCCTTTAGGGACTTTAGGGACTCTCCCACGCATAAATAAATCAGGTAGAAGGACGATACCCACTGGCGAAAACGGCCTGAAAAGTTCTATAGGCTACTCCCTACTAGCACTAAAACGAAGAAATTGAATGTACATAGGTACCTACATAGTTGACGAAAAAGAGGTCTGCCACTCAATATTGAAATTCATATAACTCGAGAAATGAATGCGTTGGGTGGTAAAGTTTCAGTTAGGTTTAACTAGTTTGTAACGGATGTTGTCGAACCCAAATTAGTTCTTATTTAAATAATAGTTATTGTCCTTATGTAGAGACACGGTATGTTTTAATTGAGAACTAGCTTATGCCCGCGGCTTCGCTCGCGTTAAATTCGGGGTAACGTGGTTCCCCTTTCCTGATTTGCAGGTACCTGCTACCTGTAGTTTTTGCCCTTGCGCCTTATTTATTGTAATAGCAAAGCTAAGTTTTCCCTTTTCTTCGCTCTTTCTCCCTCGTTTATCACTTTAAAAATAGCCTATGTCCGTCACCAGGGTCTCAACTATCTTTGTACCGAAATTCGTCAAAATCGGTTTCTCCATTTAGGCGTGAAGACGTAACAAACAAACTCACTTTCGCTTTTATAATATTAGTAAGAATTCAGTTCTTTAGACCTAAGTCAATTACTTTTACTAGAAACTTTTTTCAGAACATCGGATAAAGCACAGCCTCTTAGATACTTAGCTGACCGTACCACACAATGTAATAACATGTTATTGCAGACAAAGTATTCAGTTCCGCAAAAGCAGAAAACATTTTATCAGTAGCTTGATAAAATTATCTCCGTATTGTCCGGACAGTCGATAATAATATGCAAACAACAGAGCACCGTTAACATTCCGAGTAATGCTTAGTACAAAGAATAATCTGTAGTCTGAACTGGTCATCCGACAAACATGGGCGTAGCCACACTGGGGCAAGCTGGGGCGCTTGCCCCACCCTGGCTCTGAGCAACAAGGTGCCTAATTAAAAAAAAAAAAATCTTATACTTACTTCAATCATAATATCATAAACGTGAACGTGCCTGAATCCAGAATAGTGTGTGGGGCAAGGCTATGACGGGTGCCCACAATGTCGGGTAAAGATGGTGGCGTTCAAAAACTGCTACGAGAAAAATATAAAATAGCCCTATTTTTCCACTGCGCCAGCCACAAATTAAATTTAGTGGTTAATGATTTAAATCAAATGGCCGCTATACATAATGCAATCGGCACAATAAAAGAAATAATAAAATTCTTCCGAGAATCGGCTCAACGCCTCCGTAAGGATAACATGTGGGAAGATAAAAATACGGAAATTAATGCATTGAAGGAGATGGAAGTGGCGGATCTGATCAAGATTTCGGAAAAGTAATTTTATCCCGGCGTAAAAACTGCGCTCGCTATTTTCTTGCCCAGCCTACGACCTGTACTATAGATCGATCATTCAGCACATTACGGCGGGTCAAAATTAAAACATGGCTTTGCTCAACCATGAGCGAAAATCGTCTAAGCGGCCTGTGCATGCTAACTGTGCACAGAACGAGGATCGCCGAATCAAAGAATAAATTTGTAGAAGTGCTAAATAGGTTCTGCCAGAACCCAGGCCGGCTTCTCTTGAAGTAATATCCTTACTAATATTATAAAAGCGAAAGTGAGTTTGTTTCGGCTTCACGCCTAAATGACCGAACCGATTTTGATGAATTTTGGTACAGAGATAGTTGGCACCATGGAGACGGACATAGGCTATTTTTTTTTTAAATATTGAGATATGAGGGAGAAAGAGGGAAGAAAAGGGAAAACTTAGCATTGCTATTACAATAACTAAGGCGCTACGACATTCGGCCGCCTGTTTGAGTGGCCCGCCGAGGCACTACTACACCGGGGGGAAACTCCGCTACCGCGGCAAATTGGCGCTCAGCGGACAGACCTCCGGTGCGATCTCATGGTGGCATGGAGAGAGCGACTGTCGCAACCTCGTGCAGGGCACGCTACAACAGTAGCGGTAAGTCCCCTCTTTGAGGAGTGGCTGGAGAGGCATCATGGCGTCCTCACCTACCGCCTAACGCAGGTCCTCACCGGACACGGCAGTTTCGGGAGGTTCCTGCACATAATCGGGCGGGAGGAAACGCCCGGGTGTCACCATTGTGACGATCGCCCGGACGACACGGTGGAGCACACAGTAGCGGTCTGCCCAGCGCGGGGCGGAGCACCGCCGTGCCCTCGTGGAGGCGATCGGCGGCGGCGATCTCTCTCGTCCGGCCCTGGTTCACTCCATGGTCCGGAGCGAGAGGGAATGGGAAGCGGTCACCTCGTTCTGCGAAGCAATAATGCTAGCAAAGGAGGTGGCCGGGCGTTAGAGGGAGAGAACATCAAGCCAACCCAGCCGCCGCGGGAGACGCCCAGGGCGCCGGGCGCCGCGAGACGACTCCCGGCCACCGTAGATACGGGCCTGTGGACAGTGAGCAATGGGTAGCTCACCGTCCGTCCGTCGATTGACGACAGGCCGTGTCGACGGCGCGTTCTCGCGCGCCTCAAAGAGATGTCAGCAAAGCAGAGGGGCTTGCCAGAGCCTCCGCCTGCCGGGGTTGCGGGTTGTTCAAAAGAGATACCGCGGCCCCGGAACGCAAAGGGCAATAGAAGAAACATGGTTGGGTTTTAGTCAGTAAAAGTCTGACACACCCCCCCGCTCCGCCCAGAGCGGGGGAAGTTATTTGATGAATTCCCACCCCAAAAAAAGGCGCTAGGACATAAACTACAGGTAGCAGGTACCTGTCAGGAAAGGGGAACTGTCCCCCCCCGAATTTAACGCGAACGAAGCCGCGGGCAAAAGCTCGTTACTTATAAAGTTATTTAAAACTTAAATTTATAAACACCGACTCATAAATAAAATTTTATTATCTATCCTGTGTGTAATTGTTTATTTTCTGTATCTGAAAATATGAACCTTTAAATTTACAGATTAACAAATTGGCATAGGCGCAGAGTCCAAACGGCTCAAGTTACAAAAAAAATACCGGGGGGGGGGGGATAGGTTGACTGCTGCCCCACCCTGAGCCCAAGGCTGGCTACGCCCATGCCGACAAATTATAGATACTAATGACTTCACACTTGCACCTCACCTGCATGGTATCTATGACTCAGGTATTGCCATTTTATATGAGTAGATGACCTGAATAAATGAGTCTCGAGCCTACTACCTACTCTTGTCCACAAGTAGAACACTCAAGCAACTCGCGTTTTGCAGCAGCAACAGCGGAAACAAAAGAAAGAAATTGTTGAAGACCTATTTCCGTACGAGACAAAATTGGCGATAATTTAAAACACAACCGTTTGAAAGTACAGATACTTCAAATTTATATATATTTAGACTACGCTCCTTTAAAAACACGATAGGTACGCCGTGAACTTAGCAAAACTATGCTTTTTCGGTAGTTATGAAATTACGAGAATTTTTGCTTTTACGAAAATGACAATCTGGGCGTTAGGCTACTTGATAATACAGATTTCATATCAGTCAGTTGAGCTAATCAATCTGATAAGAAGGACACCTTACGATCGTATTTATTTTGATCACATGATAAATTGCGAATTCAGTTTGTGTACTATGCGTAATAACGAGTAAGTTACTCGATAACAATTATTATTAACAACTATACAATTATTATTTGACATAAGTAACATCGTATGTATTTTTCAGGATTATGAAGAGACTGTAAAATCACTTTAACGTGATTTGACAGCTATGTTTCAGGGAGGAGAAGTTTAGATGAATGTGTTCAGTGACTAAAGTAAGGAATGAGTATATTAGAGCTAAGTATATAAATAAAATGTTACAGAAAAATTTAAAGGGTGTCGTTTGTCTTGGTATGACTTTGTATGCGTATGTGACTAAAAGAGTGTTGGATATGAATGTTGATGGATGGAGAGGGAGAGGAAGACCAAAGAAAAGATGGATGTATTGTGTATTTGACTGAAGGAGAAAAGTGTAAATTATGCCGTGACGTCTGACCCCGGAGAACGGAAGAAGAAAACGTATTGCGCCGACCCCAAATAGAATGGGACAAGGGCAGGAAAATGTTAATGACAGACACTGAGAAACTTTTGATGTAAACTTCCAATTTGATTTTGCCCGACCTGGGGATTACAACGCAGGACATCATGGTCAGCAGAAGCTGTAACTGCTAGCGCTGCCTTTATTTTTTTAACTTTGCCCCACACTTGGAATTTCTCCTGTATCGTGGGTACGTTTACAAACATTTAAAGTCACATACACAAACAGCCAGACCCGGAAGAACTACATACAGGCCAAACACATATTAGTTCCGTGCGGGGATCATACCCACGACACAGCGTAGCAGTCGATCGCTCAGCCACTGCACCAACCGTTTTGTCAAATTAACTAAATCTTTCAGACCCTTGTGGTACCTAATCACAATCGAATCCTTTATTCGTTTTCATTGAAAACCTTACTTAATCAAGATTTTCTCCAATTCAGTTGAGCATAATTTCAATTGATTCAAAGCTAGTTTGAAGTTACAATATCTTCTGTCTGCAGTAAGTTAGTAAGCTCTTAACGAGTTTTAACTTGATTAAATCCTCTGCAACGATTTGGAGTGGCTCTTAACTAGATTAGGCTGGATCGACTACCAGCCGGATGGCACTTCAGAAGTCTCGATGAAGGCAGGATGTTGTTTATTAAAACCGGATTATTTGATGCGATTATGGTATGTATCACACACAGTTTTTTTTAGTTTTACCTAAACCTATGTTATTGTTATAGGATTGATTTTGGACATCTATACTTAAGAACTGCATACCCTTTTTTTTGGGGTGGGAAATCATCAAATAACTTCCCCCGCATTGGGCGGAGCGGGGGGGCGTGTCAGACTTTTACTGACTAAAACCCACCCATGTTCCTTCTATTGCCCTTTACGTTCCGGGGCCGCGGTATCTCTTTCGAACAACCCGCAACCCCGGGGAACTGCATACCTAAGTTTACTTGTGAACTACGTAACTTGCATTTATTCATAAAAAAAGAAACCATGGTTCAACGACTTCTTCGCAATTTATTTATTGACCAATTGCATAAATCACATTCAATAAGTGTAGTACGAAACGATTTGAAGTGGAAACCGCTTTAGAAGACCCCTACTTCCTGTCAATTCGTACCAATATAGTAACGGTGGATGGTATGTGTGAAAGATGATAATTATGACTCGAAAGAGGGTTACTGAGATGATGACTTGGTAATGGAGAAGGGTAGCAAAAGACATGCTAAGCCAAAGCCAAAATGAATTGAAATAAAACAAGAGAATGATGATAACACTGGCAATGGGGCCTAGCAAGTCACTCTACAGCCAGACTTCCATCTAATAGTCCCGTCTTGGTCGTCCCGTATGTCACATTTTGCAGTAGCTTTTGTGATTGCAAAATGTCACCAGTCAAAATAATTATGGCAATATGCCCAAGTTATATTCGGCAATTTATATTTATACTCGTCATCGTAATAGCCATTATTCTATATTAAAGCTCACAAATGCTTTTAGTTTAGCGGAGTAGACTAAAAGCTAGACAAACAAAAAGGTCGATGTCCTCGGATATTTGATATACGCTTTCCTAAAAAGAATTTTAGGCAGACACAATATAATAGGTATTAATTGCAGCAGTCTTTACTACTTGTTGCGTTTTTGCCGAAAAAATAGCGGCCAAAATTAATTGGGTTCGCAACGCGTTTTACGCAACAGCGTTTGAATTATTTAATGTTGTGCATACGGCAGAACTGTCCTGCACTGTAAGTTTATAAAATTATTTTCTCATAATATTATAAGTGACTTAGGGAGGAGCTCGTGGCTAAATAATAGCAGCCGCTCGGGTCGATCTTTAGGTTAAGCCGCGCTTGCCTAGGTTGGTCTGTGGATGGGTGACCACCCGTTACATACCGAGTTTCCTCCGTGCCTCGGAAAGCACGTTAAGCCGTTGGTCCCGGCAGTCATTTGTAGATCTTTGACAGTCGTAACAGGTAGTCAGTGTTCCAAAAGTCTGACAACCAGTCTTACCAAGGGGTATCGTATTACCCAGTATTAACTGGTTGTGGAGGTCAGATAGGCAGTCGCTCCATGTAAAATACTGATATTCAGCTGCATCCGGTTAGACTGGAAGCCGACCCCAACATAGTTGGGAAAAGGCTAGGCAGATGATGATTATAAGTGACTTAGGAAGTGTGGAAACATAAGTTTAACCCTTCTAGGCACTGTTTCAACAGTGTGACGTAATACGTGATCTGGCACGTAACTATTGCCACTTGACTATCATCAACATTCAAAGTATTCGTAATTGTATCGAGTAGGTATAGTGCCAATTCGCGTGGCGTGACAACACGATCTGACGTGCCAGGTAGCACCTTGCTTAGGTGGAACAGCGCTTTAAGGCCCAGTTACATTTCAGTTACTATATCCGAGCAATAACCATTGACACATAAAGGTTTTCTAGTAAATGGAAAAAGGATCTTATAAGTACCTCACCAAGTGGAGAGTTCTCGTCCTGAGGCCACAGATGTGAGCGGTCTGAACTCTGAACAGATCATTTTAGGAAATTGACTAGACATTTGTCAAACAATCTGGCTGATGTAAGGGGCTGATCAATGAGTAGAATAATTACAAATGCTGACACGATCCATTTAGGTTTTAACTTTTCTTAAACGAATTATTTTTAGCTTATGTTGTGTGGTAGGCAAATAGTGGGTAATTGATAGTCCTTGGTATGACGCTAGACAATAAAGAAAACATCGTTAGTTACCCAAGTTTTGAGTTTGAACATTGATTGCGAGAGTAGGTAGGTACTTAGAGTAATACTAAAGAATCGATGGATAGTATCAACGGCGGATCCAGGGGGGGGGTCATGGGGGTCATGACCCCCCCCCCTGGGCGACAGGCTGGGTCATAGTTGGGCACTGCAATTTTATCTAATTTTATTTATAAACGTAAACAAATTAAACGCGAAAGACGCACATAATCATAATAATACAATTCTGTGCTGCTATGCTATTCTGAAACGTTACTTTGCGATCTCACTTCTGAATCCGCAGTGAGCACATGAGAAATCAACGTTTCGAATTCTGAAATTGAGTGAATTCGACACTAGCGCCACCGAGTGATAACGTAAGTGAGAGGAATTACAACGGGTGAGTATTTTGACGTTTGTCAATAGGATTTCATATTCTCACACACGTTTTACTCGCTATCTCGAAAGTCATCTCGCATGTCATACACGAATTCATCTGTCAAATGAAAAGTTACTATTTCTTGAGTGAAAACAAGTGTGTTGATTAAATTAATTAATCAAATAAGCTCCAAAAGAAAGGAACAATTAACATAATATATTATTGATTGTCTTGCAGAGAAATTTAAACGGTTAGTATGAACTATGAACTAATATACCGACCATAAAAAACTTCATAACCTCAGTATTTTCATCTATTTCTAACTTTTGTAGATGTCTCCTTCTTTTTTGATACTGAGTTTGCTGAAAGAAACTGATAGTTTAGACGTTGCCGCAAGCCGCCGCCAAGCCTAGAATAATAGAAATTTTTTTTTGAGCCGTGGTCAAACCTATGCATGTGTACAGACTAACATTACATAGGAGCTTATAGAAATTTAGAACAAGAGCTTAGACCTCTATTACCTGTGACTGCAAAAAAGGGAAGAGGTCTGACCAATAGAGTTAAGGTATATAAATGATTTATTATTTACTTTAAAGTTTAAAAAATACTTAAAACCTGTGTGACTCATTTTCCCATTATGCTACAGACCTACCTATCACTGCACCATTTGAATTTCTTTAAGGACATAAAAGTACTTAATGTGTTTAAAAAAAGGTTTTTTTTTCAGTTACTCTCTACTCTGTCGTTTCTGGAACTAACGCCAATGGAAACTATCAAAAAATATTAAGTAAAACTGAAAATACTTTTCTCTCGCAAGCTTCAATATCATGCAGCCTATATCAATGGTGGTTTAATGTATTAAACCACCCTATAATGGCAAAAAATTCATAGGTTTCCACAAAATGCAGCTTAAAAACAAACATTAAAGGAACAGTAAGTATGTTTAATGTTCTATTAGATTCTTCTTTAAAATAATATGATTTGAGATTATAGGCGGCCTAGGTACAAATCACCACTTTAGAGCACCTTTGATCAGTATGTATGGCCTATTGTGCTGACCCAGTATCATTTGGTTTACATGTATTTTTAGTCACTGGTCTCCTTCTCCTTTGCCAGTAAAATAAAAAAAATAATAATTGAAAGCCATTATTTAGATGTACTAGTACTTATTTAAAATATAATTTTATAGGTTTCATATGAAAACTAACATACCCGGTGTTATAGAATGTATAGATAGCACATTGGTTGCTATGATAAGACCTAAGGAGAATGAAGGAAGATATTACTGGCAAAGGATATCATGCAAGAAATGTTCTATTGGTAAGTTCAGTGAAAGAAACACATGCTTAATTTTTTATCTGTTTATTTGGATATCAAACTGTATAATATCAAATTACATAAGTACATTTAAAAACATCATTTATGTTATATTAAGATACCAGCACCAAAATAAACCAATTTATTATTTTACTTTAAACAAAGTGTAAGTAATAAGTATTTATTTACTCTAATTGCAGATAACAGATGCAGATTTAAATATAATACATGTGGATGCTTCATAAGGTGGATCATGTCACGATAAGCAGCCTGGCACATCAATTAAATATTCATCAATATCCTGAAACAATTAATTTTTAATGTCAAAACTTACACAGTATTAAACCAATATAAATCATTGAGCTTGTTGTATTTGTCAGTTTAAGCACCTCCTGAAGCTCCCTGTGCATGGGAGTGTATGTATATAATGTAAACACATTATGTAAGTCATTGAACTCAGCTGTTGTTAGAAGATGACAATAATTAAGCAAAGTCAATGGGCTGCAGCCCGCTTGAAAACACTGGCCTCTGCCTAGCAAGAAGCAGCATGATGAAATAAGCTTGAAGACTTGATATTTTTATAATACTTAGGTATAAATATACAAATGACTCACTAGTGTATTTGTGCAAGTGCCAAATACCTGAACGTACCTGATAAGTTTTTTTTTTATAAATAATTAACTTAAAAGAAAGACTGGGTCAGTAGATTCCAAAAAATGATAATGAGTTAGTAACAGAATGGGCTTATTAACTACCTTTATAAATAACATACATTAAATGGCATAAATGGTTGTATTTGTAAATGTGTGTCGCCTGTAGCAAAACCTTCACCTCCCATTAACATTACTATGCGTTCTTCTATATTTGATAGCTTTGGTATGCCACCATCCACTATTCCTAAACCTGTGGTATATCCAAAAGCTGCGCGTGTAGTTTCTTTTTCACTGCACTTTTTTTGCCAGACCAATACTGTAATGAGAAATACAGAAATAATAATTACTTCACACTGCATGATTAGCAAAGACGCAAATAGCACAACACACAATGAAATAAATGAAGTATGCTTTGTAAATAAGATAACTGAAATTACCAACTAACCTTAATTCATTTTTTTTGCAGTCTTCACCGTACCTCCACCCATACTGTATAGTTTTACAGTTATTTGATCCCAATCCTTATTAGCAGCTAGCTTGGCGCTTTGATTTTTGGAAAATCCGTTTGCCAAGCTAGGTTTTCGACTCCACTCGGGCCGCAGATAGATGGGAAGTACGCTTGGCACAGTCGGCACTGAAGTAGAGAATTAATAATTAAATATGAATTATACCGATACCGGCTGTTACTAATTACCTAAGAAATCGTACTTACTTCATTTTTTTAAACTCTTCACTGAGCAAACTTGAGGAAATAAAAATAATACTTTGCTTGTAAACAAAGAACACTTAAGACGATCGCGATTGACATTAATGACATCACGTGATGAGTTTTTTTTTTAATACACAGGCTTCTCATCGGACCACGAAGCAACGGCAACACCGCATTCAGCCTAGTTATTTTATTCTCGATTTCAAATAAGACTTGTAAAGGAGGTGTTTTTTTTTCGGCCATGACTGTACCGAGGTACAAATTGCTATTAAAACTCCTACCAATAATTTGTATTTTTAGCAGTATTTAAAATCCTAAAATACTAGATAGAAAAAGAAATAAAAGTAAATGAAAAAACCCTACCTCGCAACGTAACTGCGTTCAAAGAAACGTTTATGACATCATTGACGGCTGTCAATCTGTTTCATCTGTCAAAATCACGTCAAAATATTCATAACATCGGTGTTCAATAAAAACCTTAAATACATGATAAAAACGGGTTATAATGAATAAAAATATATATGAAGAAAGATATAACTGGCAAAGGATATCATGCAAGAAATGTTCTATTTGTAAGTTCAGTGAAAGAAACACATGCTTAATTTTTTATCTGTTTATTTGGATATCAAACTGTATAATATCAAATTACAGAAGTACATTTAAAAACATCATTTATGTTATATTTATGTGATACCAGCACCATTTATTATTTTACTTTAAACAAAGTGTAAGTAATAAGTATTTATTTACTCTAATTGCAGATAACAGATGCAGATTTAAATATAATAAATGTGGATGCTTCATAAGGTGGATCATGTCACGATAAGCAGCCTGGCACATCAATTAAATATTCATCAATATCCTGAAACAATTAATTTTTAATGTCAAAACTTACACAGTATTAAACCAATATATCATTGAGCTTGTTGTCTTTGTCAGTTTAAGCCCTTCCTGAAGCTCCCTGTGCATGGGAGTGTATGTATATATAATGTAAACACATTATGTAAGTCATTGATCTCAGCTGTTGTTAGAAGATGACAATAATTAAGCAAAGTCAATAGGCTGCAGCCCGTTTGAAAACACTGGCCTCTGCCTAGCCAGAAGCAGCATGATGAAGTAAGCTTGAAGACTTGATATTTTTATAATACTTAGGTATATATATACAAATGACTCACTAGTGTATTTGTGCAAGTGCCAAATACCTGAACGTACCTGATAAGATTTTTTTTTTATTAATAATTAACTTAAAAGAAAGACTGGGTCAGTAGATTCCAAAAAATGATAATGAGTTTGTAACAGAATGGGCTTATTAACTACCTTTATAAATAACATACATTAAATGGTTGTATTTTAAATGTGTGTCGCCTGTAGCAAAACCTTCACCTCCCATTAACATTACTATGCGCTCTTCTATATTTGATAGCTTTGGTATGCCACCTTCCACTATTCCTAATCCTGTGGTATTTCCAAAAGCAGCGCGTGTAGTTTCTTTTTCACTGCACTTTTTTTGCCAGACCAATACTGTATTGAGAAATACAGAAATAATAATTATTTCACACTGCATGATTAGCAAAGACGCAAATAGCACAACACACAATGAAATAAATGAAGTATGCTTTGTAAATAAGATAACTGAAATTACCAACTAACCTTAATTCATTTTTTTGCAATCTTCACCGTACCTCCACCCATACTGTATAGTTTTACAGTTATTTGATCTCAATCCTTATTAGCAGCCTGCTTGGCGCTTTGATTTTTGGAAAATCCGTTTGCCAAGCTAGGTTTTCGACTCCACTTGGGCCGCAGATAGATGGGAAGTACAGTCGGCACTGAAGTAGAGAATTAATAATTAAATATGAATTATACCGATACCGGCTGTTACTAATTACCTAAGAAATCGTACTTACTTCATTTTTTTAAACTCTTCACTGAGAAAACTTGAGGAAATAAAAATAATACTTTGTAAACAAAGAACACGACGATCGCGATTGACATTAATGACATTACGTGATGAGTTTTTTTTTAATACACAGGCCACGAAGCAACGGCAACACCGCATTCAGCCTAGTTGTTTAATTCTTGATCTCAAATAAGACTTGTAAATATTAAAATGTACAAAATAATGCATTAACATTGCATTTAAGGCCAGAATAAACTATAAACTATTAATGTAGAGCGCATATTCTGCTAATTTAGTGTGTCGATATAAATTTTAGTAAGACACAATTCAGCGTCACTCCCTATTACCATAGAGAAATCTCACTTAAGTTTTCGGAAGTCACTTCACTTCACTTGACCGTGATCTATATTTGTGAATCCGAAAACTTTTACAGGTGATGCGAGATGTGAAGGGAGTGTGACTTTCGAGATGGCTTGCGAAGGGAGTTCTAAAAGTGAATCACTTTTACAGAATAGCACTGCTGTTGGTTATATTATACCCTCGGCACGGCGTCACAAAAATCGCACCTCTTTTAGAATTCTCTTTTAAGTCCCTATTAATCAATGGTAGACATATGACTTTAAGGTATCATTGGAAAGGCAATTTATTTAATTTTAAGAATAAATCAATAGATTTGGTATTTTATTTACCAGGGAATAAAAAAGCAAGCTAATGCAAATGATTAAAGAGTTAGATTTTATTTAATCAGTACTATCAGCATCTTCGAGGTCTTGGAGAGTGGTAGGGGCAGGATTTCGTCCCCGTACTCGCCGTTTCAGTTCATTCCAAAGGTGCTCAATAGGGTTTGGGTCTGGACTTCGCGCCGGCAAGCGCATAACAGGGATCCCTACTTCTTGCAGGTTCTTACAATAAAAGCAGTGTGACAACGGACGTTATCGTGCATTAAGGTGAACTCATTGCCAAAAAAACCCGCATAAGGGACAACCTGCTCTTCTAAGATCTCTGTTATGTACCGAGGAGCAGTCAGCGCCCGCGAGCACTTCCAGTCCGAGAAACACTCACAAGGTTCGTTTTGCCGTCGATTGAGATGCCGCCCCAGAACATGCACGAGCCACCCCCATATTCCACTGTCTCTTGAATACAGGCTTGTGCGAATCGTTCTCCTTGCCTTCTGTATACTCTTCGACGCCTGTCGTTGCAGAAAAGACACACCCTCGTCTCATCCGAGAAGAGCACAGCCCTCGTAAGTCGCTATGGTGTATTGTCCAATCCACATGGTCACGGGCAAATTGCAACCGGTCTCTCCTATGCTGTGCATTCAATTTTGAATACGATTTTCTTCTCTCATTCTTCTTCTAATCATAGAGACGCTTGCAGAAGTTCTGCGAACTGATCGCAGTTGTTGTTGCAGCTCAACAGTATTGGAGAACCGACAACATAAAGGCGTCGAAACAAAGAAGCGATCGTCTCTTTCCGATGTGCACAGTTGTCTTCAGATCTACGTCTTTGGATATAGCCACCAGTCTCTTGGAACTCTTGGAATACTCGTCTAACGGAAAAACGACTTAAGTTCAGTTGCCGAGCAACATCGCATGGCCGCATTCCTGATTGTGCAATGACTTGAGCGGCTTCATCAGCAGTGGTATCCATCTTCTAGGTATTTTTCTTGCTGTTCACGTGTGTTCTTGCACTTCAAAGGTTGAATAACGAATGGCCCACATTTATTATTTATTTTTTGATAGGGCCACTCGTAGTTCAACTCTCAGTTGAGTTGTTTGACTGCTTAACCGGAGGCCCACATTTAACCCGGATCGCGTGTTTTATACCCTTGTAGGGAGGTGCAATTAGTGGCCGTTGTAATAAGTATTTTGACAACATTTTTTATAACGTTACGTGCTAATGAGATCTGTTGGGTTTAGGAATTCTAACTACTGTAAATTTCAAGGTCGTTAAACATACTTTCAATTGATACCAATATTAATTGGGTTTAATGTATTCGTTGCTGGCGGGACATGGTTGAAACTTATTTTCGAAGAGGTGCGATTTTTATGTGCAACGGCGGAAAGGTCTTTTTCCACACTAAGAAGGGACAAAACTTGGCTTAGTGCGTCCATGGCAGAAGACCGCCTGACGGGCTTTTCTCTTTTGCACGTGCACAAGTCAATAAATATAGATGACGAGGGAGTTATAAGGCGTTTTGCGAGACGATACAAACGTAGAATACATTTTATCATATAAGTTTTTATTGTTCTTCAGTGTGCACCAATAAAATTATATAATATAATTTGTTTACAAATAGTATTATTTACTAGATTTTTCCTGTGATTCCGCCCGCGACCAGGTAACTTCGCTGCAGTAGAGGACCAATGCAATCGACCCTATGAAATCTTATCCATTTAGCGATTTCAACGTGAAAAATTGACAAACACACTTTCACGTTCCGTTATAATATTAAGTAGGTATACCTAGATCTATCCGAACTAGACTACGGAGAAAAGCTGTCTCCGATATGGTGACCCCCCCCTGATATAAAAGCTGGATCCGCCCTTGGATAGTATAGTATGTGTGGGAAAGATAATATGACAAGAAAGGACATGAGTGATAAGATGACTAATTAAGAAGTACGGAAGAAGACATCGCATTCAGTTGGGAGGTGCCATTGGAGTAGCAAGACAAAACCTAGTTTACGTACCGTACGATGCGTCGTGAGTTCAACGCAATTCGTCACAATAATACGGTACGCACGATCGCTGTACCGTTGATCGCAATAAACGACATGAGAACCTTGTTATCTACATCACACATTTAGGTACATCGTAACAACTGGGTTCCGGAGTTGTAAGAATAGGGAAATGTGAATGATTTTTGTGTAGGTTGTATAAAAACGCTGCTGGATAAAACCACCGTGTGGATTGGGAACATTATGTAATACTTAGTAGTACAAATTTTGGAACGTATAAAATTACTATAACTGTTTAGTACCCACAAAGGACTATCCGGTCATTGTAGCAGGCAAGAGTTAGATGTAGGGGTCTCAAGACCGGCCTAAAATGGCGTGCAATGGAATGGCCTACGTTAACACGGGTTCAAGGATAAATATCTACTAACGACGGTTCCCTAATATTTTCCAAAATACTTAGCCAACCATTATTAGATCCAAAACGAAATTCAAGGGTTTTGTGTCTAAAATTCTGACACTCCCCCTTTCCGCCTATAGTGTGGGAAGTTACTTTATTTCACATCCAAAATAAAGGGTTTTGTTCCCACATAGCTACGTTCAAATAACGACACAAGTTCGAATAACAAATAAACGGTAGCCGTGTTCGCAGATAACCCGCAACCTATATACCAAATTATCTCGCTGCTTCCGGCACTCGACAGCTCGAGTAGACCTACATAATACGATCCGAGTTCCAAGGAACAAACAGGCAAATTGGAAACTGAAGAGGAATTGTTGTAAGTACACGAATATTATGCTTTTCAACGATATGAGTAGATATGTTTGGAAGAAGATTTATGCTGCGCTGACCCAAACATGCAGAGATAAGAGCAGGAGAATGAGCAGCAGATATGTTGCTTTACGCTCGGTCTTGATGGTGTTACCAAGGGGCTAAAATGGCGGCTTTAGGAGAATCATAATAGGATAATAATATGAATTACGTGAAACTTAATAAAAATGGTCAAAGACAAGGTTAATAAGGTGAATTGTCACTTTATGACCATTTTACGAATTGTAACTTTACATTACTTATACTACTATGATTCAACTAAAATGGAAAAGACCTGTAGGGTTACCATGACATCTTATAGCAGTTCTTATTCCTGTGTGAGAAAGAGATGGTGCTAGACACCCTGTTAGCTGTCTCTTTCCCTCAGTAGAATAAGTTCTGCTTTAAGACGTCATGGTGGGTTAGCTGGGGGTCTCAAATGACCGCTTACATTTTAGACCCTTTAGAGGTCTTTTCCATTTTCAATGTGGGAAAGAGACAGTACTATACAAGTTGCCTAACGCCATTTCTTTCTCACGCTGGAAAAAGGTTAACAATGCTCCTTGGGAATGTCACAGGTGGTGTATTGAGTGGTAACTGCAGAGATCACACTTAATTTTACCTCGATATTTGATTGTTTGGACAAAAACGATTGATGTTGATATGAAAAAATAGAAATAAGAAAATTTAGAACTGTATTTGGACTAGATGATTAAATTATTAATGATGAAAAAGTTTCTAGTGGTTATGCGTTTTAGGTACCTAAGTCAAGAATAAAATTACTAAGCTTTTATTAAAATAGGTACCTAACTAATACTAATGAGAACGAACACTTGGTATAACTTTTTATAACAAGCTACCTGCTTCTTTTCTAGATTTGCCATTTAATGCATTTAAAGCTAAAGTAAAATCTAACCTTTGTTTAAAAGCATAATATTCCATTAACGACTATTTAGATGATAAGCATAGTTGGTCACTGTGTTGAACTCAAGACGATTATTTTTATTTTTTTCTCCTTCATGTTTTTTCGCCAAATTAGCTTATTGATACGTTACATGTCTTCGTCATGTAATTTTATATTTTACTTTTTTTTGTTTATATACTTGTTTCATTTTGTGTGTTTTTACTTATTGGCATTTGTGGTTAACTAGTGACCTCGAGCATTGACTGAATATAATTATTTATATTTATCTTTTTATGCTTAGCTTATTTCTTTTGCACTATGGTCCTAGTTTATCACCTGTGACTTCTTCACTGCACGTGTAAGCGGGCACACCCCTGGTGAATTTATTATTTAGACTTGGGTATTTTTTTGTTTTTATATATCATTGGTGTTTGCTAGCTGACAAGTGACAATGAATGAATAATTTCTTATTTTTTTATAATTTTTTGTCATAATATAAATTGTATAAAATCTGGTTCTTCTAACCTGACAGACAGATGTGTTGCTGGGAAGTTTGTTCCGTCACTTCTTCTTCCCAGCTAAAACACTAGGAAGTGGCGAAGGGCAGGGCGTTTTTGTGGGACTGTCTCTTGTAATGTGACGTTCAAAAAGTGCTGATTATCAGCCTAATTTGAATAAATGACTTTTGACTTTGACTTTGACTGATTTACGAGTTACAACATAGGAGCGTCAGAAAGAATGACTAATTTATTGTTATGGTAATATAGCACTACACATTCATTATAATGTCATCAACGTTAACCTGATTTGCCACTTCATAGTATCATTACGACACTCGCTAAATCAAAACAGGGTCATCAGAGAACGTATAGAAACGAGCGTGTGTAAAATTTGTGAATGCATGCAATATTGGCGGCCCGCCTCAGTCATCGGCGATCCCAATAAAACTGTGACTCACAGCTTTATCACTCACATATCTTCGATAATATCACCAAATAAACTACTTTTTTACCTGTCTTACTAACGGTACTAAACTCATTTCAAGATGGCGACGCGTAAATAAAAAGAAAACAGATGTTAGCAACATTTTAATATATATTTTTATTGAAATGAATCCAATCATACATTATCTTGGATTTTTAATGTACGTTCTTTATTAAAATAATAATTATAATAATTACAAAATAATCCTTATTGGCGTTACAATTATTACACATTATATAAAAAAAAAGTTACGCATCATTCGCACTCTTGAAGCCATAATATGGACAATAATTCTCTAATTTCCTTTTTTACTTCACTGCATTAGTTACCGTTTGAGCAACACTCCCAATTTTATTTATTGTAAATTGAAAAATATTGAATATCTTGTGCTCTACACTCATAGACGCTGCTTTAAAGCTACGTGGACAATTTGTTAAATTAACTACAATTAAATGCACCATTGGAGACCTTTTATGTACCTTTCCTGAACAATTTTGTCATATAATACTTTGTTATGCAAGCAATAGAAGAAATAATACTGTTTATAGAACAAATGCAGAAGTGGATGGATCACAAAGTTTCAAAATACATGCATGAGTTAAGTTATAACATCCATAACTAGGTATTATGGTAATTTATTATTAAAATCTTATTGTAATTGACATGCGTCTTTTAAATAATCACAAAAAGCTAAATCAATGAATGAATAGTCGTCATATTGCTTACACAACAACCAATCATCCCGACGAGCAAATAAATTAATGGATCAAGTCTGATGTCCAGGCAAGTTCTACAGATCTAGTTGGGTGTAAACTTTGCCCACACCTAAGTACAACGTTATGCCGTATAATCTCTTACTACCAACATAAACGGACACAAACTCGCTGAATCAACCTCTCATGACCTATGAGAGTGTACTGTCCAAAAGTAAGCCACATTCAGACACTTCGCTATTCAATAATCATTCCGTACTGAGTGTAACAAAATGCAATAAAATTTAACAGTTAAGATAGCGATTTCTCTATATATTCATAGATAAATACGCGCCGGGGCCCGCCGCAACGTCACCCCGGCGCCCGTAAACATTTGAACAAGATTTACTCTTACGCGAATATGTACAGGCGTGGAGCGGCCGCTGCGGCTCAGAGCGCAGCGGCGGGACATCATTGACTCTTGAGCTCCTTACCGATCGTGTAAGAGACAAGCCGTGCCCAGTCCACCTTGGTGCGCATCACCGGCAGCTGTCGCCGCAATGCCTTGAACGTGGTATCACTCATGGTCTTGTAGTTATCTGAGATGGCGGTCTGGTATGCGTTTTCCGCGTCCATTACCAGCCGCACGAACTCTTTGGCGGTGGCGGCCTCGCCGGTTGCGGTTACAGGCGCACGCACCTCCTTCGAGCTCACCAACTGCACGTTTCCATCCTCGTAATAATGCACTTGAACGCGCAGCATGCCGCGGAGCTCTGCCGCGCCCGCACCCACTGTCAGCGACCAAACAGAGCGCCATCGCCCGTTCCAGTAGTTCTTCGGCTGGAACTGGTGGTCCTCGATACAGGCTACAAGTTGTACAGCACCCGTGTCGAGCGTGCGTCCTACTACTAAGCTAGCGCCGTGCTTGAAGTGCGCGGCCACGTACGCCGTCAGCTCCTCGTCGAGTGCCGCTCGCCAGGGCTCCGCCACTCGATCGGGCTCGTAAGGCTCATACTCTGACGCTTCTTTACGTAAGTGGTCGAACTTGAAGGAACGTTTAGAGCGGGGGTCGAAAAATCTTCCGCCACCGAGCTCGTTATGATCGGTGATGAGCGTGTGGAGCTCCGAGCCTTCAAGGCGCACGGGCGTTAGTTGATCCTTGTTGTATTGTGCGAACGCGCCGCTCGCACCTTCTTTTAGGAGGGTGTCATTATTTAGTAAAACCCTTACATCGTTGAACACTTCATTGAATTCTCCAGGTGGCGAATGCAATATGAAATCTGAAACGATTCTAACTTTTTCTTGATCACTAATCACTTCGTCACCGTCCGCCGCCATTTTTGATACTTTTGACACTAATGACGGATTGTCGGAAATGCAAGATATATCGCTTAGGATGCGTTCAAAAACAATAGCCTTGCTGTTCTTCCTCATTACTTCCTAGTTTTCAAAAGTTTGTTATAAAAAAAACACGGACATTTTAAAGTAAACTTTAAAGTGAAACCAGAAATACAGGTAATAAATATAATTTTTTTTTTTTGCGTTCGGCGTTATTGCTTCTGTTCATAAAGACAGTTATAACAAACGATACTTTATAATTTTTAATCAAAATACATTTTTCATCTTTTTCATTCATAGATTTTCACAATAACATAACTTTACAGTAACTTGCATTAATATAATAATTATCCCAGAGAATGGATTAATAAATTATTCAAAATATTGGATTTGATATTAACGATAATACTTTTCGTAAATGGTCTTCTAAATTCGATTTTGACATTTTGACATTGTACGCACTGTGCTGTGTGTTGTGTAACTATTTTGCGTAAAGTTTTAAGTTTAAAAAAATGAGTTACCTAATAAAATACAAATACTACGACACGCCCGAGGGGCAGGACATCTTCATGAAGACATTTGCTGCATCCAAATATGCTACAATGGCTGGTCTCGCTGCCGGATCTCTAGATGTCTTAATGTATTCCCATCCCAAAGGTTTTGCAAGCACAGCAGGCAGGTTCGCATGGTTTCTGGGCCCAATGGTTGGAATAGCTGCAGGATTCGTCTTCACTACTAACGCTTTGCAGAACATGAGAGGAAAGAACGATAAGCTGAACTATTTCTTTGGTGGAGCTGTCGCCGGCAGCCTTTTAGCTGCATGGCAAAGAGCTCCTGTCGTGGCTGTGCCTGCCGCCGTAGTTCTGGGTCTGGCAGCTGTTGTAAAGAAGACCTCTGTTGATGAAGGCTGGTCATTCTTCCCAGAGATGTATTCAGCAACACAGTCTGCCAGATCTGTTAGATACGACTGGAGTTTGGTCAAAGACATTGATGAGATGAAGAACTGGACTAAGTAAAGGTACCTACTCGGTATATCTCACTTGCAATTACATATTTACATGTAATATTGCAAGACTAAATTGGTTACAATTGCTGAAATGGTTTTTTTAAGCAATCACCTTCTTACATATCTCATGAAGCAGAACTTTGTTAACCTTCAAGCGGTCGCGCGACGTTGAAATAACCGCTTTCAATACAATTTTACTGATATTAACAATAATTCCCATTAATCCATATTATGCTCTAAGTAGCTTGTCATAGTATGTCTGCCTACCAAATAAACAGTTTACACTGACTCCCCATAGCCCCTTCAGTGCAAGGAGTGCAATTGTTTTAGTCACGGCGCAGGCGTCGAAACTACACCCCGCGCCTGTCCTCGAAAAGGTTACGGACGATCAATGCGATTTTTTCATTTGTATGGTTTAGGCAAGTTTAACGTTTTATTTATAAAAATGAGTCGAAATATAACTATCTGGAATATCTGAAGAACCCACACTACCTTCATTTGCAATGAGTGTTATCTTGCTGAAGACACTGAAGAATAAAACTAACCTGATTATTATTTTAATTATTTGATTTCATGAAACACTGATTTTATAATTTTGTTTTGTTATTAGTTAAAGAGTAATAAATTATAAAAAAAAAATGATGTTGATTATAATGTGCTTTATTTCTGTTATTTATCCCAGGTCTTTTATGTTACGCACGACCACTGCCATTATAAACGACCGCACGCCCGCTTGAAGGTAAATAAAGGCAATTTTATTAACCTTTTTGCCATTATCACAAATATGTGATTAGCAAAAGCATGCTCTGAACTCCAACAACACAAATATGTGTCAAAATAACCAGATGTCACAGCATCATTCACTCATTCAACCATAATTAAAATTAAAATGAAAAAATAAATAATTTTCTTTCAGTTCTCCTGTCAAACATCAATGAAGAATTTCAGAGCAGGATAGTAGAATGTAAATAAGATCAATGTTATTTAATTATTTTAAGTGCAGCAATAAACCAGGTGATTATATTCAGTTTTTTACTTTTTCCATGTTTCCTTATTGATAGAAAGATCTAACATAGGGTAGGGTAAACATATCAGATTAAGAGGTTCTTATAGTTTCACATATCAGCAGCCCCTACGTTCATCAAAACTAAAAAATTCTTAACCCTTTATTGGAATATTTTTATTTATTATTTTGGCAATAAAAAGGCCATCAATATATAGGGTGGAATTTTGTAATGCCATCTGAAGGGGAAGTACTCTTAATACTTTGGATAGAAAATTTTACTCAAAGAAAACATTCCTTTATTTTTTAAAGAAAAAAAACGGCATTCATAGATTTTTTTTTAAATTCACTTGCTGCACACGTTAATCAAACTGACTAAAATTTTTTTATTGCATCGATTGTTAGGGTCAATAAGGATGAAATCTCTTTAACAAACTTCATAAATTAAATCGAAGGAAAACAATGAAATCTTAAATTATTTAATTATTTACAAAAAATGGTAAACTAACTAATTAATTGCTCGAAATGGGCTCCATTTTTTTTCTCCATTTGTCTTATTTGAATAGTAATTCGTCATTTGAATGGATAAATGACGTCAATGATAATAATTAATTAATAACATAAGTACACAGATGGATCTTTGAATAAATGTGCTTTAACTTTTCAAAAATAAAGAAATGTTATCTTTGAGTAAAATACTTCTCCTTCAGGTGGCATTACAAAATTCCACCCTGTATGTGACAGTGCCGTTCATAGGGTAAAGAGGCAAGTAAAAAGCAGAAAGCTGCAGGATCAAAGCATGTCTGCAACATAAAATGTATTATGACCAGAACCAAATATGCTATTTCACCTCAATTAGTTGGAACTGGTTTGAAATTCAAATTTAAATAAAAAGCTTAGTAATTTGTAACCAGAAACTGATTTCCAAGGAAGAAAGATAATTAAAAGCTGTTTAAAAAAGCTCTTGCAATAATGATGGTTTTAGCTTCTCAGAAAAATCTTTGTTGATTGCAGTTTTATTGTTTGTGTTTTATATGTGGATCTTAGAAGAAATAAAAAACAAAATATTTAAAGTTATTTTAATTTTCTTACAATCAAGGTTGTATCCAAAAGGCAGACTTGAATTACAATTTGACCTATTACTGAATATTATAAAACCTTGGTTTGGTTGAACATGCTAAACTCAGGAACAACTGACCGAATTGGATATTCCATTGACCAAGGTAGGTGATAGGCTAACATAGCTAATGCTACGACACATGGAAGCTAAGCTGCGGGCGAAACCGAAGGGTACAGCATGTATTTTAATAGTTTGTATTTGCATTTCATTCCCCTTCTGGCTACTACATCCTTGTTTACAACTAAAAAACAGATTTAAGCATAACATAACAAAAAATGCTACAGTAAATGTTAAATTAATAAGTAATATTGATTGTTTATTATTATTTAATACTGAAATGAGTTATATTACATTAAAGTTTCAACAATGAGTGTCAAGATACACTTAAGTTCACATTAATTTGACCACTGTTTACAAAAATATTCTTGGATATAAATTCAAACCTTTTGACTGAGGATAGTCAAAATAAGACATGAATGTAACTTGCAAACTATAACATTAACCTTCTACTCTCATTTCAAGTTAACAAAAATAAAATTTCATAGAAAAATAAAAGGAAACTGTCACAATATCCCTTAAATGCATAATTATAACTATTATTTTACTCTCGTAAACCAAAAAACCGTATCTCAAAAAACAAACCTTTTTTTTATTTGACACCTTGCAACATGTCTTGGAACAATAAAGAAAAACATGCATAATTATCACACTTGAGAAAGAGAAATACACTTCTCTGTTTTCGAAACGTTACTGCTTTTTGGCTTAGAGAGTAGTATTATAGGTTCACACTGGTGCAAAATTTTTATTATTCCATATTTATTATTTTATTCTATTACACTAAATTCCCAAGACATAGGAAAAATCAAAATTTTGGGACACTCCTACTAGTATACTTACTGGCAAAAAAAAACTGCACAGTATTATTGAGCTTTAATTTTAAAAATCACCATAACACACCAAATAATCATTGAGCCAATATGACATCAATTAATTTTGAATAAGAAACATTTTACTTAAATAATAGTGTCATGATTATGACTACAATTTAATACATTTAGAAATTAATAAGGAACTTGAACCAATCCAATATTTTTTATGTATTTTTCCCTCTTAAATAATGCAGTTTCTTTGCACGACTGTGTTATTCTTTAGAGTAAGACGTAGACATTAAAAACACGAGTAATAATAGTTACCTATAATAAGGTATCAATTAAAATTTGGCTAATTCGCAGACTTGATTATTACTTAATGAAAACATAGTGAGTTTAAAACGTCGAATAAAATGACAGAATAGTCTAAGAAGCCTGAAGTAACATTTGGCACAAATCATCGAACACTCAATTTATATAAATTCGTATATTATTAACCAATTGTAACATTGCGGGCGCATTTAGATACGAAAGAGGATCAACTTTTCTCTATTCTCCTAGGAAGACATCATTTTCTCATCATCATTTTCCTGCCCTTGTCCCATTCTATTTGGGGTCGGCGCAACACGTTTTCTTCTTCCATTCTCTCCTATCAGACGTCACGGCATCATTTACTCCTTTCTCCTTCATATCATTCCTTACACAATCCATCCATCTTTTCTTTGGCCTTCCTCTCGCTCTCCGTCCATCAACGTCATTTTCTATCTAACCTTTTTCCACAATTGTTGTGATAAGCTTCCAGTCTTACCAGATGTAGCTAGAATATTTTACATTGAGCGACTGTCTTAATTCTCGTAGACGACACGATTGGCGCAGTGGCTGAGCAAGCGACTGCTGCGCTGCGTGTCGCGGGTTTGATCCCCGCACGGAACAAATATTTGTATGGCCTAAAGATAATTTGAATGTTTGAATAAATGTTTGTAAACGCACCCACGATACAGAAGACGTTCCTAGTGAGGTACCTACGTTTTTTTTTTTTTAATCCTTGGAAACGTCAAAATTTTTGAGATTTTGACGCTGAGACATTACGCTTGTTATCTCAAAAGGTTTACATATGGTGAGGTTAAATAATAATACACTCACATTTCGACAGTTATGTTGAATCATGTAATGGAGGAGAGCCAATTGCCATAAACCGCGCAAAAAGTCAGACTCCTTGGCTGCTACTAACAAATTCCTGATGAAAAATTCCAACTATGGATTCCAACAACGACTTAACCAAACTTCATGATTAGTAGTCGTGATTGCGATCACCACACCAACGAAGCAGTCCTTCCAGGCTGAGAGGTCTTTCAAAAATATAATTGTAGAAAAAGCCAATATCTATATTGTATTTGTTAACCTCTCATTCATATCCAAATACGCTATAAGAACTATTTCACCTAACAACAATATTATTAACGTCGAAAGCATAAAACCAAGTACTATTGAATAAAATGTACACCTTCAACAACAAATAGACTAGGAGAGAAGCATAGACAAAAATAAATACGCGGTTAATTGCTTTCCATAAACAAAATGGTTACTTTTCTTTAATTTAAATGTTATGTTTTGTGACTGTCAGCTTTACCCTGAGATGATCTGGACAGAATGGATAAAGAAAAAAGATGAATGCAGGAAAGACTAAACGACCATAAGAAACAGACTGGGTAGTTCCTAATCCTCGATAGCAAAAAAGGGAGCGTCTTTCGACTGGACGGGTGTTGTGTCTGGTCGGCAATAATTCCTCGACGCTTGTTCTCGTATGGTTGTAAAATGTTCAGATTTAGAAAAAAAGATTTGCTAAAGTAAAAACAACCAAAATGAAGATCCCCAGAAGGAACACCACTCAATAAGTTGTTATTCTAACAATGAACTTTAATTTGAAATACTTAAGATCCAAAATTTAATACCAGTCAGCATATCCTTCCATAAGTACCTCAAATAGATATTCCGATTATGAGCCCTAACAACTTAAGGTGCAAAATCGAATACCAGCTTATCATATCATTCCATAACAAAGTCACAAAACATCACACAAGTACAAGTATTTTAACATCTATCAGTACTTCACTCTGTCTTCTTTTCTTTCTGTCCCTTCTTCTGTTCCGGCTCGTCTTCTTCTTCTTCTACTTCTTCCTCGATTTCCTCCACTTCTTCCTCGATCTCTTCTACTTCAATCTCTTCTTCAATTTCCTCGTCTGATTCGTCTTCTTTCTGTAAAATTGAATGGGGATGGGTGATTAGGAAACTAATGGCGCTAGCATAGCATAGGCAAGCATCGTCATTGGTCGAAAAAACTATTAATGTCACTTTAAATTCCAAAGCATCTGGACCTCCTGCCGGGGTTGCGGGTTGTTCGAAAGAGATACCGTGGCCCCGGAACGTAAAGGACAATGGAAGGAACATGGGTGGGTTTTAGTCAGTACAAGTTTGACATTCCCCCCCGCTCCGCCCAGAGCGGGGGAAGTTATTTGATGATTTCCCACCCCAAAAAAAAGCATCTGGACCTCATTGGTAGGTCGGGACTTAGCTATGGTCACGCCATCTACAACGACCTTTGATCAAGTTAGACAAAGTAATAGTATCCCTATGAATGACTGCTTGTCTGCCGAATCGGTGTTGCCAAGTTTTTTTAACCCGCGTCTATTAAAGTCGCAAGTTATAAACATAATGCGTCCTCTAGGTTAGCTCGTCCCATCGTTGATCTCAGGACAAAACTGTGAGTAAGAGTAAGCCCGTTTAAAAAAAATACTATGTCATCATCATCGTTTTATGAACTCGGGGCCAGCTTTTAAAATAACCGCGTGCAGCTAAACACATCATAAAAAACCGGCCTCTGGTGAGTCGAACTCGCATAACCTGCCTTTTGACTGCGTAAATTTAAAGGGTTGATTTTTTTCATAGCTGATGGACGGAGAACGAGAGGAAGGCCAAAGAAAAGATGGATGGATTGTGTAAGGAATGATATGAAGGAGAAAGGAGTAAATGATGCCGTGACGTCTGATAGGGGAGAATGGAAGAAGAAAACGTGTTGCGCCGACCCCGAATAGAATAGGACAAGGGCAGGAAAATGATGATGATTTTTTTCATAGCTCTTAGGGACCATGTATTGAGTATATAGGTAGTTTTAATTTCAACTCGATAGCGCCACACATGAAAAATGAAAAAGGGTCTTGTCAGACAGACACAGACGGACAACGAAGTGAACAAACATTAACATGTTTGTTTTGGACATTGTTCAAACAAGAACTTTCGTAAATCTCATTCTAGTAGGGGTCGGCGCAACACGTCATTGTTCCTATATTGAAAAGTCTGTTAAAAATTAGTCATTACCTCAGCATTCTGTGTTAAAGCACTAGCCGTGGTGAAGTCGTCTACCGTGGACTCTGAAATCACATTTAAATTTCGTGAGTAACTTAATCATGTGAATACAAAAGTTTCAAGAGAATAAATCTTTTTTGTATTACTTATTATTATTAATAACCAACTCGAATTAACTTACAAGAAATTACAAAACATGAATACAGCATAAAAATTAGACATAGATAACAAATGAGAATTACAAACTAAATTATCAGTGTCAATAAAAAAAAAATTAAAATCATGTTTGTCACTGAGTTTTCGAAAAAAAAAACTCAAGCTCTTACCTGGGTCCCGTTCAGGAGTTTCCCTTGGCGCGTCTTGTATCAGCGATAGTGTCATCTTTCCGCTTACCACCATCTGGGAATTAAACACAAAATTTTCTTAAGTATAAAAGTAAATTTACTTTTAGGAACACAAAGTAGAATATTGGAGGGGAAAATAAAAACAATAGTGCTGTCTTGGATTACAAATTATCTCACTCTGGTGTATTCCTGGAAATTTCATCAAATGTTAAAAAAAAACTACTGAATTTGGGAATAAAATCAAAACTCATTTATTCAAATTAGGTTGATAATCAGCACTTTTTGAACGTCACATTACAAGAACGTTGTAAGTTGTAAACGAACTTCACGAGCGATTGGATGTTTTCTCGTGCACTTTGCAAGAGTTTTATTAAATATAGTTAGTTTGTAAGACCTTAAGGAAGCAGAAATATGTTATTTTATTTTGTTGCTTATAATTAAGTACTTAGAAATTAAGAGATTTGATGTAAATTGTTTTATTTTTTAGCTTTATTTTTATTAGTTGATAGCTTCACTGTCGCATTAGGTTAAGGCCTGTAATGATAGTTGTAAGGAGGATAAATAAATAAATTATATATAGAATCTAAATTTATAAAAGGGAAAATTACTGGCTCACTCATCATGAAATCTCAGAAACTAGAAGTCTTAGGAATCATGGGGGATCCTTTTAGGACGTAGGTACGACTAAGGATGGATTTAGCAAAATTCAACTTCTACAGAGATGAAACAGGGTGGCAAAGTTTGTATGGGATAACGCGATTCCTTGGCCGGATTGACTTGATTTTTTGCTTAGGCATTCTTCCATGAAATTTATAGAATAAATAAAGCCCCGCTACAACATATAAGAAACTGAGTAGCGGGCGAAACCGCTGAGCACAGCTAATAGTATGTACATACATCTTCTTAGTGTGTCAATGTCATACTATATAACATAATTTGTATAAACTCAACATGAATAATGTAACCATGATCTTGTAAAATTATTATGATTTAAACTATGGACTATTATATTCTAAAAAAGAAGAAATCTATGGAATATGATATTATTTATCTTTGGACTTTCTTGCCCATTTTTCTCCATAGAGATAAACGCTTTGGAATGGACAACTACAGTACTTTCACAAGTTATTATGCATTGTGTCTTGGTCTGTAGCTTCTTTCTTTTGTTTTTTGAAATTCAAAAGCGCCTGTAATGGTCTAATTGAAATAAATGCTTTGAGTTGAGTTAATGAGTCATCCCAAAATTTGACAACGAGTTTGGCGCTTTCAGTGGACCATTAAACTGAACAACTCTAAGTAAGTCTGTAGCTTGTTACCGGCGAGTGCTTGGTGGGCGCAGGCCTGTCGGCCCTGTTCTCTGCGAAGTCTGCGACGAGGACGCGCGACTGCTGCGGGATCTCTGTCTCCAAGTATATGGACTGCACCTGCTCGGCTTCATGCTGTAAATGTTTACAAAGTTCGTTCGTAAAAGGTCTTTGTGTAGTGTCTCAATTGTGATGTACGTATTTGACAGTTAGATAGGAAGGGCCACGTTTATTTTTTTTTACTTTTTCATTTTGTTAGCTGACATGTCGAATAGTCCCAGTTAAAATAAGATAAATTAAGTAAAATAAGATATTTATGTGTCCTTGGTCTGTTATTTATGGTATTTAATATTCTAGTCAATCTATATCTAGTCAAGAAAGAAAGAAGAGTTTATTTGTTAGAATATAGTACTTACAAAAGATGTTACAGTTATTACAGACTCATTTATTCCACCATTTCTGGTGTACAAATATTTACATGTATCTCAATCCAATTATAATTAAAACATCATATGTATGTTTGTTACATCATACATTACCTGAAATAACAATTTTATTGAAATAAAGAATGCTGTCTCAGATATTTCAAAATATATCACACATATTTTCTACCAATTTATAATCAGCCTTATGCTAAGTAGTTATAGTAACTATTTCGGTAGCGTGTGAACTAACAAAATAGATAAATTAGAAGAAGCCTAATACGACAGTTATTTGTAAAAAAAGGTATTATTTAAATTAAGAAGCGTAGAAGGTCGATTTCAAACAAAGCGTGCATTACTTGGTTGGCACACTTAGTAGTGTTTAAGTATGATAAATGTGTGCATCGCATGGCCTGGCCCTACCTCGACGTCTTAAAGCACTTACTTATTCCAGTGTGAGAAAGAGATGGCGCTACACATTTTGTATAGCTCTGTCTCTTTCCCTCACTGGAATGACATCAAAACAATCCTGCTGAGACCCCACTGAGCCAAATTAGAGTCGACACGATAGTTTGTGCGTAGACTAAAAAGTCAGCTTTTCTATTCATCAAATGATTTAAGTTCTCCTGTCCTTGTTATTTTCATTTCGAGGAAATGAGATAAAATATATTCAACTTGTTATGAATAGGTTACATTTTAATTACCTATGTTTTCCATGAAGGAGACCTGCCAGAGTTCATGTGTAATAATTAATAAATTACATTTTAATTATGTTTTCATAAAGCTGATTTGCCTGAGTTCATGTGTAATGAATAGGTTACATTTTAATTATGTTTCCCATGAAGCAGATCTGCCTGAGTTCATGTGTAATTAATACGTTACATTTATATTATGTTTTCCATGAAGGAGACCTGCCAGAGTTCATGTGTAATGAATAGGTTACATTTTAATAATGTTTTCCATAAAGCAGATCTGCCTGAGTTCATGTGTAATTAATACGTTACATTTATATTATGTTTTCCATGAAGGAGACCTGCCAGAGTTCATGTGTAATGAATAGGTTACATTTTAATAATGTTTTCCATAAAACAGATCTTCCAGAGTTCATGTGTAAAGAAAAGGTTACATTTTAATAATGTTTTCCATAAAACAGATCTTCCAGAGTTCATGTGTAATGAAAAGGTTACATTTTAATAATGTTTTCCATAAAGCAGATCTACCAGAGTTCATGTGTAATGAATAGGTTACATTTTAATAATGTTTTCATAAAGCAGATCTACCAGAGTTCATGTGTAATATATAGGTTACATTTTAATAATGTTTTCCATAAACAGATCTGCCAGAGTTCATGTGTAATGAAAAGGTTACATTTTAATAATGTTTTCCATAAAACAGATCTTCCAGAGTTCATGTGTAATGAAAAGGTTACATTTTAATAATGTTTTCCATAAAGCAGATCTACCAGAGTTCATGTGTAATGAATAGGTTACATTTTAATAATGTTTTCCATAAAGCAGATCTACCATAGTTCATGTGTAATATATAGGTTACATTTTAATAATGTTTTCCATAAAGCAGATCTGCCAAAGTTCATGTGTAATGAATAGGTTACATTTTAATTATGTTTTCCATGAAGGAGACCTGCCAGAATTCATGTGTAATGAATAGGTTACATTTTAATAATATTTTCTATAAAGCAGATCTGCCAAAGTTCATGTGTAATGAATACGTTACATTTTAATTATCTTTTCCATGATGTAGATCTACTAGAGTTCATGTGTAGTTAATAGGTTTCATTGTAATTATCTTTTTCATGAAGTAGATCTGCCAGAGTTCGTGTGTAATGAATAAGTTACATTTTAATTATGTTTTCTATAAAGCATATCTGAAAGAGTTAATGTGTATGACATTGTATATTGCGAATTATTAAGACCTTAATGTGTAAGGTGTTAGTTAAAGAAACGTTAAAATAAAACTGCTTCTTTGAATAGTTGTTTATTTATTTATAAAATACTTGTAAAACCAAATATAAAAGAAGAAATGCAAGCAGTTTTATTCTACGATAATTCTAATTATCATATTGTAGGAACATCAGTAGATACTTGAGTAAAAATATCAATAGAAATTGATATCAGCGTCCAAAGGTATTTTTGCCGTGCTTACAATTTATTTCCTTGACGTGTACAGAAAAAGTTAAACTCAAAAATGATACCAACTCATATTAAGTAACTGATGTCCCTTTATTGAGCAAACAAATTGAGCTATATAGTTATAACTTAAAGCATTGGAATGTGAAGCAAAGAAACTATCTACCATACACTAACTACAGGACGAACGAACAACAAATAACATTTAAATTAAGTAATGAAAAGGATATTAAATTAATTAGAAATAAATAAAATTAAAGATATAAATTATACAATTATTTTAATACCAAGATAAAAGATGGAGATTCTTAAAGTGATGATAACTAAATAATAATAAACAATTTTGTAATTTTGACAGTCCAACATACCTAATTGGGTATGTTGTAGTTTTTAGTTCACCTGGATTCCAATTAGATCAAACACCTAAAGTACCTACACGTAAGTTGAAAAAACTGGTGAAAGTTGGTAGTACTTTAGGTACTACCAACTTTCACCAGTTTTATTTAAATCCCATGTCATACAGGATGGCTATTGCCGATGATGTCAATTGCGCAAAAGTTCTGACTCTGAGTCAGTACTGAGAAATACATGGGAGAAAAATCACTTCAGACAAATCAATCACTGTTCAACCTGGGAAACGAACCCAAGAGTGCACTTGCGACTACTTGACTAACGAGTCGAGATAACAACGGTAATAGATTTTATTCGGTAAGTAAAGAAACAACTTAAAGCAACTAAAAACTGAACTTATAAGCGACTTACAATTGAAAAGCATTTGAGAATCCACCCGAAAAATATTCCAAAATCGCACAAAAGAATCTCCATCTTTACTCGCTATCATAAATGGTCTGCACGATATGGACTGTAACATGAGGCCTCACCGCTCGATGTGGCGGCGCGTGCGCAGCGAGGCCGGGGGGCGCGGACGTGGCGGGGGGCGCGGGGCCCGGGGGGCGCGCCCGCCACGCGCCCCCGTCCGCCGCGTGCGCCGTCACCTCCATGCCTACCACCTAAGGGCGACCAGGGATATGATATGCGTGCCAACTAATATGTGTTATGTGTAGGGGAGATACGTAGATTTCTAATATTTGTATAAAAACCAATTTGGAATAGTTCTCAGCTCAACGAACTCTTAAATTACTTCTTTCATTTTTTTGGAACAATTGTGTCTACATTATTGCACAACTTATAATATTGGCACTGCTGGGACACAGCCTGTATCAGCGGGACCTTTATGGAGGCTTCCTATGCATAAGTAGATGGGCCATGAGAAACCGCGCAAGATTTTAGGAAAATACTTTGAAACGGCATTAAAAATAGAAGCAGTCGAATATTTTTCCAACAAAAGATCTACGTATCTCAAAGTTATAAACGGTGTGCATGACTGTATCAATCAACGTATTAAAAATGTAGTGAACCTTGATGTCGAGTCTCTGCTTCTAATTGCCAAACATGTGCAACACAAATGCTAAACACACACAAACATTAGGATTACCAATTATGGTTTCTTGCTATCTAGTCTGTTATTTTGTTACATTTACTTACTGAAATATTGAAAGAACTACTGCTCATAGTTATATTGTCCTTAATCATATTGTTTGATAGTAAGTCAGAAACCTCTCATTCAAATATTGTCATCATTTCAGGCCAACTGGTCCACGGCTGGGCATAAGGCATTCCAAAATATCGTCAAAACAACCGGTTTCCGTATCCTACAAATTTCTGCGATCTTCACCATTATCATCGCCGAACCTAGTGTAAATAAAATATATTTAAGTTTTGCTCACCTTAACGCTGGCATTCTCCTGTTCATCATCATCTTTGATAGCCTCTTCCAGAAGTTCAGGTGTAGACTGCTTCTCTTGTTTCTGGTCCACTAATGCTTCCGCTTCCTCTTTCAAGAAGTCCTCTGTATGCCTTACATCGCCATTGCTCTCTATTTTAACATTGCTTGCCAGTTTGATCAAATCGTCAGTAGTTTCTACCTCTCGTTCTTTGCTAAGTTCTCTTTCTGGACTCTCTTCGATTTCTATTTCTTCTTCAACTTCCTCCTCTTCTAATTCTTCTTCCTCGTCTTGTGTATCGTCTTGTGTTTTTGGTACTTCTTTTTCTGGAGTAGTTTCTTTTGGTTCTAGAGAGGGTTCTTTTAATTGAGGTTCTTTCTCTGGTGTTAGTTCTTTTTCTTCCTTGGCAAGTTCTTTATCCTCAATTGCTTCTTTTAATTCAGCAGACTGTGTTACTTCTTCAGACTTTTCTGTTTCAGGAGAGGATTCAGTCTCTAGCTCTGTAGCTACAGAATTTATGGGTTTTACCGGTTCTGGCGTGGGTTCTTTTTCTTCTGGGGTCTTTTCAGGTACTGTTTCAGGTTTCTCAGGAGCAGGAGATGGTTCCTTTTCCTTCACAGTTTCCAGGCTCTCCTTAGATGGCTCTCGGTACTCACTAGCGACTATATGCACCGGTCCACTGTTGTGTAAGACTGTCCCGTTCGTGTATGGGCGAGCGTGGTTATCCTGCTGCACATCCTGAAAATTTTAAACAGCTAGTTAGAATTAAGATTATACGATTTTTTTGTATTCAATCCAGGTTCTAAATTTCTACAGGAATTTCATGCTTATTTAGTATTTCAGAAGCTGCGAAATGTTTTAAAGCTTCAAATAAATAACCAACGCCTTTACATCTAGCGCAATGCAGATAACAAAACTACGACACACTCAAATATACAAAAAATAAACTATAAACTACCACAAAATATTGAAAGTAAACATAAAAAATAAAGTTTTTTATTGCAAAGGCACAATCATTAAAACCGCATCAATACCTACATTTTTTATACCGCTGAAACCAGACCCAATCCAATTGTGGTAGATATTTTGAACTGTTGATGGAATTAGTATGACCTATACCTTGAATGGTCGTTTTTTTTTGCGGATGGGAAATCATCAATAACTTCCTCCGTCTGGGGGGAGCGGGGGGGGGGGTGTCAGACTTTTATTGACTAAAACCTACCCATGTTCCGTCTTTTACCCTTTTTGTTCCGGGGCAACAGTATCACTTTCGAACAACCCGCAACCCAAGGAGGAGTTATAGGTACCTTATGACTGCTTTGTTTTAAGTATGTATTAATAGTAGACCGATTTCAGCGGCATAATAAAAAAATATCTAAAAAGCAAAAAATAAAACAAAAAAAAAAACCTATTTTGTGCAGTTTATCCTGATATCTCTTCATTGCTATATTTTATAGTCTACCAATCGTAAGAATCGTAAAATATTATTGATAATTATTTAATAGTGTTAGTGTTGTAATGAATGTATTATTATTTGTTAGTCAACGGCGAGGTGCAGACAGACAGATAAAGGCGACGTCATGGACAACTAAACATTAAAAAATCATGCTAATTATAACTAGAGGTACGCAACAAAAAATATGGTAGGATTTTTAAACAAGGTTACATGAAGGTAAGACGATAAAAACATAAAAACTTTTTTTAAGTAATGCCTCATATTATTATATAATTTCTTCTGTATCGTGGATGCGATAACAACCAATTAAACTCACACACGCACAAACTGCAAGACCCGAAACAACTACCTGTAGTTGTCAAACTTTGTTCCGTGCGGGAATCGAACCCGCGACACGCAGCGCAGCAGTCGATTACTCAGCCACTGCGCGGTGTCGTCAAAAGTTAACGCCGTGAAAAGTTTCCGTTAGGTTAGTTGCCGTAAACACAGAGGGCCTTAAATGGCACTTTAATCAGAATCATAATAGCATTATACAATATGAATTTCGTTCGTCATCTGCTTAGCCTTTTGCCAACTATTTTGGGGTATAATATAATAAACAATAAATAAATAATAAACAATATAACTGGATGCAGCTGAATACCAGTATTTTACATGGACCGACCATGACCTCCACAACCCAGTGAGTGCTGGGTAATACCCCTTGGAAAGACCGCCTGTCAGGCATACGGGACACTGGCTATCTGTAACGACTGTCAAAGATCAACAGCTGGGACCGACATCGAGTATCTAACGGGTGGTCACCCATCCACAGACCAACCTAGGCTAGCGCGGCTTAAGCTAAATATCGAACCAAGTGGCTGCTATTATTCAACAACGAGCTCCTTGACAGTTCATGAAATTATTCACAAGATTATTCTATTATGATTCTGCTAAAACGGCTATTTTAGGATCCCCGATTTGCAAACTAAAATGTATTAACTAAAATACAAAGACAATATATTTTAAGAGCTGAAGTTGAGGAAAATTTTCTATTTAACCGTTCTATTGACATTATAAATCCAAAAGATTTTGTAAATTGAACATCTGACTGTGCAACTGGCAATACTTGGCACGATCTGGCAATACTGCCAAACTCATAACTTGTACAGATTCCAGTCAAACAAAGATATAAATAAAGCTCTATATTGGGAAATATACATTGCATCTAAAATGCTTACAGAACATTAATGATTCACTCGTGATTCTCCAATAATTTGTGTAGCATTTAAGATTATTTCAAAATTATTAGAAGTTCTTAACTTTGAGTTCAAGTCTTTTTAACGGATGGGAAATCATCAAATAACTTCCCTCGCTCTGGGCGGAGCGGGAGAGAGTCTCAGACTTTTACTGACTAAAACCCTCCCATATTCTTTTTTTGCCTTTTATGTTCCGGGGCCGCGGTATCTCTTTCGAACAACCCGCAACTCCGGAGGTGCTCAAGTTTTGGCACAGCCAATCAGCAGACTAAACAATTTATTATGAGCTAATGAAGGGACTGGCGAACTGGAAAAAAAATAAAGCTAATTGCATGTATTAATAACAGTTTTAAAGCGAAAGATTTTGAACTGCAGCAGCAAAGCGATAATAATTCAATGTTATTAGCATGAAATACTGTAGTATTGAAGACGCAATGCCTTACATAAAGAGCTTTATGAGAGAAATTTATGTTACGCACGAATTTAAATAAATTCAGACTATTTACATCTTAAAACGTGTTTTGGTTTAAATCGTGAATAAAAATACAAAGTATTTTAAAACAGTTTTTAGCTTTTGTAATTTTGATTTATTATGGTCGTTTTTACACTACACAAAATAATTTTAGATTTTTTATGAGTTTAGTTTCGGAATTAGATTATGACACGATGACAAAACTGAAATAAACAAAAAAATAAAACAACAAATAAAAACGACAGAAAATCATAGCAAGACAGGATTTTGGATTAGGTAGCAAGGTTAAAAATAAATAGCGAGACCAGACAAGACAATCTATTGAATTCCCTTGCCCGATCTTCTCAGACACTAGGACCAAAGAGCCAAGAAATTGTCACTTACTAAAATAGTAACACTTAAATAAAAATTAATGAAATGTATAGGATTTCCTATTTATCAGGCACATATATTAATTTTAGATCCTTCGAGTATTGAGTGTTCTAAATTTTGTGAAGCGGTAACGATCCGGCTCGAAGGACCAAAAATGATGTTTTGCTAAATAAATCGCCTACGCTTGTTTTGTGTCGTGACATCAAATAAACCCAGCCCAAAGGCATATTTTTCCTCTAGATTTTGGCTTGTAAACAATAAAAGGTTACTTTTGGATTCACATTTACCACGACGCTTTCTACTGTCATCTGCGATATAATATTACAGTGCATTTTATTATCTTGCTGTAACGACACCATGAGAATACCATACATTTCATCAACATTATTATCAGCTGAACCATTGTAGTAAGCTACTGAATCGGGTAGGATTGCTACATGCATTGACCTGTCGTTGCTGATTCTGCGCGTAGCTCGCCTCCATCTGCTGCTGCACCTCGGCTACCAGCCCTGATATGGCGGTAACAACTGTGCCATATAACATTCATATTAGTTCAGTGTATGGGTAAGTTTTCTCTCACTGGGAGGCTTGTGGTGCAACTAGGCTGATTATTTGTTTGGACAAGTTGTGTAATGGCGGGGTATTGCCATCATTGAATATACATTACAGTATATTTGATTTCAGTCGGTTATCTAACATAAAATGCTTCAAGGCCGTTCGATAAATTGTTCCATTCGTGGCCTTAGCTGTAACTTTATTCATAAAGTTAGGAATCAGAAATAGTTTTTTTTTTTTTTTATTAGAAACGTTTTGCATGTTTTTTTTAGTTCTATGAAAAGAGTAAAAGTCTGGCAAAACAAGTCATCAAAGACCGTATAAAATACGTAAGCGACTTCAGATATCAAAACAGTCTATTTTTAACCTAAATTATTTTCATTAAATCAAAAACGATCATTTCCAATAACTCAAGAATGAGTCTCAAATGATTTTAGCAGAAAACCAAATTAAAAACGAAATCAGAGTTAAAATAGACATAAAAACAAACAACGAAGGACGCTGACGAAAATAAACGGGATGCATCAGACGATTGGGCATGCTCTCCACAGCTGGACGTGCGCCAAATCATACTAAGCACTATCTCGGGAGATTAACTTGGCTGGATTTATAAAGTGAATTTTTGATTTCTTTTTATTTTTAACTCCAAGGATTGCCTGATTAAATTGTACGAATACATTTACGCCAAAAGTAGGTAACGTTTATGTAATAATAGATTTTTGCAAATTAATTTTAATAGCTTTTTCAGCATTTTTATTGTTATATTTTGCTTTTTTAAAGGAAAAAGCTTATTTGGGAGCAGCCATTTTACACTGAATATTTTTTTACAAATAACACATTAAATTATCCAGTTTGCAGTACATATTTGACAATAAACACATAGTTCAGGAGACACAAATTACAAATAGAATTTTATTATTACTAAAATTAACATTTAACATATATAAATACTCCACACATACTATGTTATGGGGATACGTAGACATTTATCATTGTTAACAGGACAAAAAACCTCGAAACCGTTATTCTACCTTCCAAAAATCCACTCTATAAACTAAACATAGAGGAGTTAAATAAAACTATATTCGTAATACATTAGACTCCACAATCGTTTGGATGCATCGCAGTCGTATTTGCTAGTCAAGATCCAACCCGGACAACTAGAAAAGGGCTCAACCGTCACCATGCCGCAAGCTGCTAGGTACACAACTAAATAATACGGTTTATAAAACGTAGGAATCTGGCAGATATGATGAACTGGCCGGTGGGGTGGCTCGTTAATTTGGGTACGTAGATGATGTTGTTACTTTTGGCGCATTTGCAAAAGAATAACTTGTTGCATGAAATTGAATGCTGTTCAAATACAAATGTATATTTGGCTTATTTTAAAAAATTACTTGACTTAAAAAGTAGCCCAACACATATTAATCCCTGAAAACAGGATCCCCAAGAGGGTTCTGTCTGAATTACCAAAATAATTCAGGATCGTCAGATAGATTGCCAAATATTAACTGTTTTCCATTTTAAATAAAACTCCCAAGCTTTTAAACCCCAGGCCAGTCCACAATCCGCCATATATACCGCGTCGCGCTGCGCTAGCTGGCTGACGATCCGTTGCATCGCGCGCTCAGTCTCCGCCAGGCGAGCCCTCAGCGCTTCCAACTCCACGTCCCCTGAGCATCGAGCCACAATATTGGGTCATTGGTGCTTTCATACGGACTTTTTTTTTGTTTTTATGGCCAAATTGGTCCTTTTGGTCCTGGCCAGCTTATGGTGTGTTTTTATACTTACTGGAGTTATAAGATCAACACTGGTATATTCCAAGAAAATTGCTTGCAAATTAAGTGCTTCGCACACTAGGTTTCTATATTGATTTGAAGATGAGATTCTACGAAGTCTTCTTTAAAATTGCATACATAATGCTGAAGTACAGATTGCCAAATTGTCTTCTTAAATCAGAAACCCGATGCCAGCATTTAAAGATGATCAAAATATCAAAAGAGTACATGATACTCATAAATGTTCTTAGAATCTATAACCTCGAATTGAATACTTCAATTTTTCATGGAAAATGTAACCTTAACCCTTTTACTATAGAACACAATATGTTAACAACACGTGACGTCACAAGTGGGTGTTAAACCACGCTATAATTGATGATCTAATCAAATAGTACGCAAATAAATGATTTGTATATAGTTACTGTGTATGTGCGTACAGTCATAAGCACTTATATGTATGCACTTAGCAAAAAAAACAAAAACCATTACATCGTCGTCGACCAACCATCACTGAGCCTTGGCACTTGGGAAATCATCAAATAATTTGCGAAACAAGAGGGGTTGTCATACTTTTACCGACTAAAACCTACCCATGTTATGAACATGTATGCTCCAGGGCCGCAGTACCTCTTGCGAACATCCCGCAACCCATGCGATGACCCTGACAGGCCCCTCTAATCCTTCCCCCTTGAAGGAAGAGGCCGCAAAAAAGTCATTATTATACTGATTTTACGTGTTTAACATAATACCACGTGTACTACGTGTCAGTATTGGCAGTCATTAGTATACTATATACATATTAGTGTCCATGATTGTACTCTAACTACGTAACCAGCCGTAGTTATGCCAATCCATTAGCATCTCAGTAACACAAACGGTCGACTACATCAAGACCATCGTAAGTATTTTCACAAAAAAATACGAAGAACATTTTTACCTATTGGATTTATTTTCGCTCATCCATCAGATCATATACATATATGATCTGATGGATGAGCGAAGTTTTGGAATGATGCTGCTGTTTTCTAAGTGCTCTGTGCCAATTGGTTGCATCTAATTCATAAATGTTTTGCGTGTTATATCGTGTTAGATGCTTTTATACATAAATTATACATAGGTGTCCGTTGTCTTTCATTGCCGAGAAAAATGATATACGTTTTCGTTTTAGGGATGTGAAATCATGAAATAATTTCCTCTGCTCTGGGCGGAGTGGGACCCATCCATGTTTCTTCTTTTGCCCTTTGTGTGCCGAGGCCGCGGTATCTGTTTCGAACAACCCGCAACCCCGGCAGACAGTGGCTTGACTTTGGCTGACATCTCTTTGAGGCGCGTAAAAAACTGTTACCCTGAATTCATACTTTCGTGATTCTAGACTCCCCAGCAAAGAATTTAATCGTTAATTTTGTCAGTTGTTACTAAAAAACTCAGCTATACCATACATTTTGACTTTTTAACTTTTGGAATTTTTGTATGGAAAAACTTTTTTATAATCGAGGAAAAATTTCAACGACGGATAGGAATAATGTATTAAATTCATGAAAACAATTTTACAGTATATCTGCCTCATATACACCGTATACCCACTATATATCACAACGATGAATATCCAATCAGAAATTAGTATTCTCCTTTTTTTTCTACAACAGCAAGTTAATGTATCAAACCCAGTTTTTATTATCAAATCAGTAAACATTGATATTATTATTTCAGTACTAATGAACTGCCACCCGATTGTATCGCTATTTTCCTGTTTACTCAGAAAACTAAAATAAATACGTAAAACAACATGTAACTTACTTGTGTCCCGCTCTTTTGGTCCTGCATGCGCAAGAGTGTTATGATTAGACAAGTTTTAAGTACTATTTTAAATTCTCTATCTCAACATCCGCTAAAGATTCTATCAGAAAACAGAATTAGCTGGACATATATCATTTCTGATTAAAACTTTAGCGGATAGTTTGTCATACTGAGGAGTAAGTGCAATTTCGTCTATTTTTATTAGAAGGTGATCTGAGCAGTGGAAGAAACCGCTGGGCAGAGCTAGTATAATATAACAGATGGGATCATTTGTGATTTTCAGATTCCGAGCAATCGAAACTTGGTTCTTATGTCTAATCCTTGATGATCCGATTAGTAGAATCAATTGATCTTTTCTGTCAGATAATAGTATTTCAAAGTCAGAAAGACGTGGTTAAAAACTTACCTAATTTATCAGGTGTAGTTCTAGAGTCATCTCTGAACACTCGTCTCCTGAACTGAGGGTCTGGAGTGATGGGCTCGTATGGGGAGGATCCGGTACGCTTGAATAGAATCTGAAGAAAAAATATGATATTCATTTTGATCTAGACTGTGTTGATTTTGATAAGGTATTTATTGTGTATGTGTTGCATCGTCTTGGACGTCGTCCTAACTCGCCGAGATCGTACGATGGCGCGTAGTGTTCTCGTCGTGCGATGAAACTGGTCAATAAAACATTGCCTGTGCTCGCGCGATGGCTTGTGAGCTTCAATTAGGACACTAGAGAAATCTGAATATTTGAAATCATAGTGCGCCGAAGCTGCATTATGTCATCGTTCGAATGATAGTCATTTAGAACAGCGCCTTAGACGAAGAAACTGACATCTATTTTTCAAATATTAATAAAAAAAATTGTACGTTCCTTTTTCAATTTTAAATGTCAGGTAATCAAATCGACCTGCAGTATGGCTGTTTCGACATACAAAAAATCATTCCTTTTTTAAAGCTGCAACATAAATATCCTAACAACATTCTACAAAAATCAACGCTGTTATAAATACCTTGCTAAGAGTGTAGACGAAGAAGACGATGATGCAAATGGTGTAGATCGGCATCACGAAGCCCATAGAGGACTTGGGGGTCGCCACGGGACCGCCGGGGGACCCGAGGGGGGGTCGCATGCCGGGGATCGGCGGGGGCTAGAATCGGAGAAAGAGTTGGTTAGACATTTTAGTTTAACTAAAAAATCTTTTTTGCATTTAATGTTCTATCATTGCAGACTATAGACGTTTACCTTGTGTTAACATTAACATTGTGTATCTGTGGATAATGTAGTAGACTGCAACATTGTTTTCATAGTGTGATATTTATATGATAGCTGATTGTTATCTTGTTAATGAATAAAATAAAAAAGACCGGGCAAGTGCCAGTCGACCTCGCGCACGAAAGTTCCGTACAAACTTGCGACATAAACAGCTATCATTTGACTGCGTAGACTTAAAGGATTTATTTATCACAGCTCGAAAGGACCGTAGACTTAATTATATGGTTTTAATTTCAACGTGATACCTGCACTCGTTCCTGAGATAAAGGATCTTGACAGACAGACAGGCTGACAGCAAAGCGATCCTATTCTGTTTTTTCCCTTTAAAATCAAAAGCCATTTATTCAAATTAGGCTGATAATCAGCACTTTTTGAACGTCACATTTGAACCTGCCTTTCGCCACTTCCTAGTGTGAGATACGGAACCCTAAAAATAAGTGACTGCCTATCCTTATATGGTTCGCAACATCTAATGATGGCAAAGATGTACAGACGCCTGCACATCAAGCTACTACATTCTGTCAGAATCCTTTGATAGATTTTCGACTTTATTTCTAAATTATTAGGTTCAAGGTTCATTGGGAAAAATTGACAGTTTCGGGTAGCTTGACCTGCTGGCGTCTGCACGAGACCCTTATAGGTATCTGTACTATTTCATATTGTACCTATATATTACATTTTATACTTGCAGTTAACTCTTGCCATTAAGTTTCGTCGTGATAAATGTTGGAAATATTGGATACAAAGGAAGAAAACAGCAAGTCAGAAACCATATGGATATATTGCATAAGTTTGGTAGTTAAGTATCTAGGTATTATTTCCAGACCTCTTTGGTTTTGTTAACCTTTTAGAGGTCCAATGGTTACAATGCAATCTCAGGCTCGAAAGTAAGGTCTTTAAATTTCGTGCTCGAATCATAGACAACGTTTTGATTGTTTTTGGGTGTAAAGAAAAATATAATTTGTAATTTGTGCTGTTGGTTTAAAACCAATTTAGCATTACCATGGAAGATTAATATAATTATTAAAGTGTTAAAGATTTTCATTGTAACTTTATATTAGTTATAGTTTAGTTGCATTTCACAAAATAATGGTGGACGTTAGGACCAAAAGCAACAATATGCATTAAGACCAAAAGGTACAAAAACAGAAAAAAAATGTTAAGAACACAGTTATTAGCGAATTTAGTACCGTTAGACAACTGTTACTGAAGCCTTTTGTTTAACAATAACAGCAACAAGTTTTGACCAAACGCCAATTGGCAACAATGACAGAACAAAAAGGCCATTAGCATCTTCCAATTGACACAATTTCACTTTCACCACGTGCACCTCAATTTATCGTAGTGCATAAATATTCTTGTTATTCTATACTAGCTTTTGCCTGCGGCTTCGCTCGCGTTAAATTCGGGGTAACACAGTCCCCCCTTTCCTGATTTACAGGTACGTGCTACTTGTAGTTTTTGCCCTTGCGCCTTATTTATTGTAATAGCAATGTTAAGTTTTCCCTTTTCTTCCCTCTTTCTCCCTTATATCTCATTTTTTTTTAAATTGTTTCTGTCCGTCTCCAGGGTCCCTACTATCTCTGTAGGTACATACATCATCTGCCTAGCCTTTTTTCCAACTATGTTGGGGTCGGCTTCCAGTGTAACCGGATGCAGCTGAATATTAGTATTTTACATGGAGCGACTGCCTATCTGACCTCCACAACCCAGTTAATACGATACCCCTTGGTAAGACTGGTTGTCAGACTTTCGGAACACTGACTACCTGTAACGACTGTCAAAGATCTACAAATGACAGCCGGGACCAACGGCTTAACGTGCTTTTTGAGGCACGGAGGAAACTCGGTATGTAACGGGTGGTCACCCATCCACAGACCAACCTAGGCAAGCGCGGCTTAACCTAAAGATCGACCCGGCTACTATTTATTTAGCCACGAGCTCCTCTACTATCTCTGTACATACATTCATCAAAATCGGTTTAGCCATTTGGCGTGACAAACAAACAAACTCACTTTCGCTTTTATAATATTAGTAGGGATATAAGTAGCATTCAGGTTTACGAATTTGAAAAGAGAAGAAGGTCGCAATTGGATATTAAGCGTGATGACTTTAAAGCTAGACCAGCTGAAGCTATATCCTACAACTAGCTGTGCCCGCGACTTCGTCCGCGTGGAATAGTATTTTGGGCATCATATTTATTTTTGCAAACAACCTCCTCAGCTTTATAAATTATAACTGTTACCCACGACTTTGTCCGCGTCTTAGCCCAAGTTCCGGAACTCTGTGAGGCTAAACGTTGAGAACGTTCAGCGCTTGATTCCCGTAGTCGGTTCACTAAAAGTTCGAGAACTCTGTGAGGCTAAACGTTGAGAACGTTCAGCGCTTGATTCCCGTTCTCGGTTTATCAAAGTTCGGGAATTTTGTAAGGATAAACGTTCAGCGCTTGATTCCCGTTGACAGTTTGCCAAAGTTTGGAAATTTTGTAAGGATAAACGTTCAGCGCTTGCTTCCCGTAGTTCCCGTTGACGGTTTGCCGAAGTTCGGAAATTTAGTGAGGCTAGACACTGCGAACGTTCAACGATCGATTCATTAGCACGATTTGTTCACTGATTCCTCGTTGAGTAGCCAACCTATGCATATTTTCATCCTCTGTTTCATTGCTGCGCAAAGCTCGCAGCCGCTTTGCGGTAGCAGTCTGCCGAGAAAGCTGAGTTCTTTTTCTAGGCATTATAGTGACGAAGAAAGAAAATAGGAAATGAAAACTTAACCAAACCGTAACTCATAATCAAGAAAAACAAACGTAAGGTTAATAATTAGGATCCTAATTATTTTTACCTGTATTTGGTACTTACGTAAAACATAAGGTAAACTAACTGTGTGCTTAAACTAAAACCTAACCTAATAAGGGCTGATTTTTCAATAGTCAGATAACTTTTATCTGAGGAATAAAAATAGCAGTTTGACATATTTTCTATAGATGAGCTGTCAAACCGCCATTTTTATTCCTCAGATAAAAGTTATCTGGCTATTGAATAAACAGCCCTAAGAATAATTATGTAGATGACACCTATTTACAGGTATTATCTACAACATTTTTTTTTTACCAAACTATTATCAACCAAAATACAATCCATAAAACAATCGTAGAGCTACACCCCGCCTCCGCGTCGCCCGCAAGCAACGCCTCTCCTCGCCCGCTGCCGCGCCGGCCAGGCGCAGCGTCATGTTTTGCACATCATGCGGCGCGTGTGAATTTTATATCGGAGTTATTTTAAAATTGTAATATCTTCTAAGATGTTCATTGAAATTAAGTGATGTCAAAGACAATTTTGTTCACAATTAAATATTGTTAATCAACAACACATTTATTTGGATAAAGATTAATATTATTATGTTGATACAACTCTAACAAATAATCATGCATTAACTTCGACCAAATTTGATTCCCATAAAAACGGTTCTAGTGAGTTAATCTTAAAAGATAGACATATACCGTCACGGACATTTTTTAGATCATTTCAAGAGGAATAATTCTTTCGTACATATTTTTTTGGTATCTTGAACCGTTTTCGCAGCGCACGCAACGGAAGCCCTCAAAGATGAATAATATTCCGTTTTTTCCACATTTTCCATTGTTTCTTCGCTCCTATTAGTCGCAGCGTGATGTTATATAGCCTAAAGCCTTCCTCGATAAATGGTCTATTCAACACAAAAAGAATTTTTCAATTCGAACCAGTAGTTCCTGAGATTAGCGCGTTCAAACAAACAAACAAACAAACTCTTCAGCTTTATAATATTAGTATAGATATTAGTATAGAAGTATAGATATCATCAATGGTGTTCTGACATGTCCAATTTGTGCTCGGAGTTTTTCGGCCAAAGTTGGATATGCCACTCGAGAGCATATAATAGAGCCGCTCACCAAAGAAAGAAAGAAAATTGCGTTTATTTAGCACTGGCTTCTGCCCGCGGCTTCGCTTGCATTAAATTCGGGGATTTGCAGGTATCTGCTACCTGTAGTTTTTTGCGCCTAATTTATTGTAATAGCAAAGCTAAGTTTCCCTTTCCTTCCCTCTTTCTGCTTCATTTCTCATTATGAAAAAATTGCCTATGTCCGTCTCCAGGGTCCCAAATATCTCTGTACCAAAATTCATCCAAATCGGTTTTGCCATTTAGGCGTGAAGACGTAACAAACAAACTCACATTCGCTTTTATAATATTAGTAAGGATTATTAAAAACAAAAAATCAGGAAGACCTAACTAAATAAAATAAATAATGCCAAAAGGGCCTCAGCTCAGCATAATGCCAGATGGCAACACAAGGCCGCCACCTGACGCTGATTTTCAGCTGCAGCCAAAGCTCTCGACAACCGCCTTAGAAAGCCATCGAATGCAGTCGCTGTGGCCGAAATGGGCTAGCTAGATGGTATCGTCATCATCAGCATTCACCGAAATAGATGTCCTAAAATATGATAGGAAATAGGAATAGCGCAGTTTATTTTTTCTTTTACCACATTAAAATAATATACGTTCTAATGTATGTTGTTTTTTCATTTTCTTTCTATAAATGTAAAATAAATTGTAACCATCTATCAAGTTAATGTTGATAATGTCGACAATATTTATTTTTTGGTAGATTTTGTGGGATTATTATTCATACTAGCTTTTGTCCGCGGCTTCGCTCGCGTTAAATTCGGGGTAACGCAATTCCTCTTTCCTGATTTGCAGGTACCTGCTACCTGTAGTTTTTGCCCTAGCGCCTTATTTATTGTAATAGCAAAGCTAAGTGTTCCCTTTTCTTCCCTCTTTCACCCTCATATCTCCCTTTCAAAAATAAATATTAGCCTATGTCCGTCTCCAGGGTCCAACCTATCTCTGTACCAAAATTCATCCAAATCGGTTCAGCCATTTAGGCGTGAAGACGTAACAAACAAACAAACTCACTTTCGCTTTTATAATATTACTAGCTGTGCCCAGCGGTTTCACCCGCTGCTCACTTAGGGGTATGAAAAATAGATGTTGGCCGATTCTCAGACCTACTGAATATGCATATAAAATTTCATAAGAATCGGTCGAGCCGTTTCGGAGGAGTATGGGAACGAAAATTGTGACACGAGAACTTTATATATTAGATAAGTAAGGATACCTATCCTACCTGCCATCTGTCATTGTTTAATGCCTGTTTATTTATTTGGCTCACCAACAATTGAATACACGTGTACACGGTTAAATAATCTTACAGACAAGTGTACCAATATCATCATTCTCCTTTATCCCAATTTATTTGGGGTTGGCGCCGGCGCATCAAGTCTTCTTCCACACTTCTCCATTAGCCGTCATCTCATCAGTCCCTTCCTTTCCTACCATATCATCCTTTACACAGTCGAACCATTGTTTCTTCTACTTCTACTCTTATAGAAGGGCGCTGTCAGTTGGGACTGGTCATCTCTTAGCTACCACGGTTTGTTTTAATTCATCTATTAAACTCTTGCTAATTATTGCTTTTACTCTGGACGCTCTAAATGTGCTCGTTTTTCTACATCGTTCTCACATTATGTATAATCTCAACATGAATGATGTATCCATGATTTTATAAAATATTATGATTTAAAAGAGTGTCCATGGAGTTTCTTGCCCATTCTTCTCTATAGAGATCGACGCTTTGGAATGGGCAACTACAGTACTTTCATAAGTTATTATGTCTTGTGACTGGGACTGTAGCAGCATCATTTTTTAGGGTTCCGTAGTCAACTAGGAACCCTTATAGTTTCGCCATGTCTGTCTGTCCGTCCGTCCGTCCGTCCGTCCTCGCTTAATCTCTGTGACCGTTAGCACTAGAAAGCTGAAATTTGGTACCAATATGTATATCAATCACGCCGACAAAGTGGTAAAATAAAAATTGGAAAAAATGTTTTATTAGGGTAGCCACCCTATATGTAAACTGGGAAGTGATTTTTTTTTTAATTTCAACCCTAACGTGTGATATATTGTTGGAAAGGTATTTAAAAATGAATAGGGGTTTACTAAAATCATTTTTTGATAATGTCAATAATTTCGGAAATAATCGCTCCAAAAGTAAAAAACAATGTGTCCCCCCCCCCCTCTAACTTTTGAACCATAAGTTTAGAAAATATGAAAAAAATCTGAAAAGTAGAACTTTATAAGGACTTTCTAGGAAAATTATTTTGAACTTGATTGACACAACAGTTTTTGTACAAAAAAGACAAAAAGTTGTACAAAATAATTTCTGGACTAAGTTTGTAGTATAATCGTATATGCAAGCATTTTTTTAACTTCGTTTACATATTTTATTATCCTGAACGTATTTTTTTTCAAACAAAAAAAGAATTATTGATATCGGTTCTTGCAATCCAAAATTACCTCCTTGCACGTCTTTGTAACCCAATTCCCCGAGAGATGGCGCTGTAGGTACTTATTACATTGGATCGGGTATTACCGAATTGTTCGGTTGGTCTCTCCTTGGCGTTGGCGGTATCTTATAACTACATAGAACTGCTATCAAGAACATGCTAAGGCAATTTAGAACAAAACTAAAATTAATTTTTTAACACCATCAAAATGTTAAGGTAAAAACCAGTTCATAAATGGTTCGATAGATGGCGTTGCGTAATGACGTCATTTTTTTAAAAGTCGATGTTAAGATTTTCCGTGCTTTCATGACCTACCGTGGTAAAGAACACTTATTGTGACGGACGGGAAACTACGGAACCCTACACTGAGCGTGGCCCGTCACGCTCTTGGCCGGTTTTTGTTCTTGTTTTTATGACATTCAAAAGTGGCTGTAATGGTCTAATTGAAATAAATGCTTTGAGTTTTTTGAGTTTTATAGCCATTCACATTCATGTCCATGCAACGATTATCACACAACTTTTCAACAAACGGCGCCACTTTCAAGCTTCCTTCTAATGTGCTCATACCTCGTTTAAGGCCGTACCCTACGCAAATAACCTTGAGCATTCGCTTCCCTCTTTACCGCGCAGGAGTGAGTGAGTGAGAGCAGTAGTGAATAATGCCTATTTTTTGGAATAAAATTTATATAAAATTAAGTATTGGGTTTTTGGAAAAAATATTTCTACCAAAATGTTCATTATAGAATTGTGTATCCATTAGTGTCAGTAGCAAAATTAAACAATGTTTACTTTACGAGGAGATGCATATTATTGATATTTTTCTCATTTCTGGGGCTTTGTTGTAAGGAGATTGACTAAATAATGACTCAATAAAAATAAAAACTAAATCTACAATAATGGAATCAAGATTGTAAAGAAATTTACTTAATGTATTTTTTTTTGTTACTTAGTTCGTTTTAAATAACAAGTAGATATAAGTCTTTAAACTGACATGGTTACTAATATTATAATTAACACTTGAAACGGGATATTTACCATGTTTTCAATTGTGTAAAAACCCAAAAAGTAGGGAAAAAAGATCGCTACTTGATACAGTGAGTTTTGTGTGTCGAGAGCAAAATCGAGTTGTGAGTGACGGTGTTAGTGGTAACGAACGCAAAAAACGAATAAGAAAGAGGGTAGATCGTTTTGTCTGCTCGTAAACATCCACCCGCAATAACTTCAGTTCATCCGTGATCATGGCGTTTGCAACATCGCCGAAATATCGGAAACTCAATATAAATAATAAACATGGTAAATATCCCGTTTCAAGTGTTAATTATAACAAGTAGATAGCTCTAGAAAACTGTACAAAAACGACTTGCGCGGCGTTTTGGTCGAGGTGGCGCCTTAATCTATTCGCGTTTCACCACACGTCTGAGCATTTAATGCCTTTCTACCGACTATAGAACTCCAGGCACAGTGGGGTACCAAAACTATCTTCCACAATCATCCTATAATTACAATATTTACTATGTCTCTGCGAATCAAAATTATTCAAAGATGTTTATTGGGGCGTGCTAACCGAACATGCGCGACCCAAATCTCAATTGTCACTTCAGGGAATCAGAAAATCCTGCCTAACAACTAACATAGGTTAAAGTAGACATAAACGTGTTAAAGTATTCTTGATTAAATAAATGTATTCTTGATTACTGAATTATTAATAGACTTATCATCAGAATGGGAACGACTTACTTTTCGAAAAAAAAAACTCACTTTGAAAAAGTATAATTAAAACAATACCTGCTTAGGGTTCAAATCCTTCATTATTCACAAAATAAAATCACAAATTCACTAAAAATTTCAAACAAACTCGCAAACAATTGCACAACAGGAAATTCTGATTAAAAACAGCTTCAATTATAGATGACACGATTATCGTTTGAACGCCTGGAGACGATACTGCCGAGCCGCGGATCGAATCCAATGTGTACTGTCCGCTCTCGTTTACGACGCGGCGTAATGGTTTCCTGTATTTACTGGCTTTTAGACAATCTGTGTGTTTGCGATTTTTCCATGACGGACATATTGGCTAATGGGTTGTGTCAAGGAATTCAGATTCGATGTTTAATGTTGAGGGAGGAGGGAGGTGTTTACTTTGCTTACTATTTATTTAATCATTGAATGCACAATGTACAAAAAAGTTACACGCTAGGCTTATAACTAGTGAGTACATACATGACCCTGTTAGGGCGCAGCAAAATGACTTAAAACTAATAAAATTATATTGCAGAATATATCACGTATGGTAGGAACTTTCACAATATTATATTAATTAAAGGATTGAATATCAAAATTTTGTTTATTTTTTTGCTAGAAATTACTCGAGACCTAAGTTTAAGTATTTATATTTGACTGTATCTAGAATTTGCGGAAGAAAACTGTTACCATATCGAGAAAAAAACCGGCCAAGAGCGTGTCGGGCCACGCTCAGTGTAGGGTTCCGTAGTTTCCCGTCCGTCACAATAAGTGTTCCCACAACTTTTTGTCTTTTTTGTACAAAAACTGTTGTGTCAATCAAGTTCAAAATGATTTTCCGGTTGCGGTTTTACAGACAGACATGGCGAAACTATAAGGGTTCCTAGTTGACTACGGAACCCTAAAAAAGGGGAATGTTAAAATTCTGATATTACCATGCCATTTTGCGGGCCCAAATGTTCTGTAATTGCGCGATTGCTTCAAGATAAGAGTTTACACGAAACCTAAGTGTGCGTTTGAGTATTTAAATGCGCCGTGTGGAGGGGCGCAGAGTAAAACCCTGGATGCATCTGGCACATGAACGTAAAGATTGACAAGCAAAGAGAGGACTATTTTCAGCAGTGAATGAGGTAGAGCTGTGGGTGATGTTGATAGTACACGGTACAAGGGATGAATTTAACCATGCTTTGGCTATTCATATAAACATAAAAGCACGCCTATAATCCTTATAATCCAACTACATTTCGACTAGCGACCCACCTCGGCTTCGCACGGGTACAATGTTATACTAATATTATACATTATAACCCTCCTCATGAATCACTCTATCTATTGCTGAATTGCTGAAACTGCATTAAAATCCGTTGAATAGTATAAAAGATCAACGCGAACAGCGGAAGCGACTTCATCGTATACTATGTAAAGAAGTCCCATGCGAGCCTATTGCAATAAAGCGGGCACAAATCCTGACTCCGTGGTTGCTACTATTCCTGATAGGAGACCCCAAAAACTCTCTGGTCAACCTGACCTTTACTTTGTCCTTACTATTAATATTATAAAAGCGAAAGTAAGTTTGTTGTTTGTTTGTTTGTTACGTCTTCACGCCTAAAAAGCTAAACCAATTTTGATGAATTTTGGTACAGAGACAGTTAGGACCCTGGAGACGGAAATAGGCTGTTATTGAAAAAAGATTGAGATATGAGGGAGAAAGAGGGAAGGAAAGGGAAAACTTAGCATTGCTATTACAATAAATAAGGCGCAAGGACAAAAACTACAGGCAGCAGGTACCTGTAAATCAGGAAAAGGGAGCTGTGTTACCCCGAATTTAACGCTAGCGAAGCCGCGGGCAAAAGCTAGTCTATTCATAAAGGTAAACCTCGCTGCTATCTAAGACTGTTTGCCGCAACTGTGCACGGGCCTTAAATTCTAAACCATCTTCAAAATACCCCGCGTTGCTATTATTGCTTCGATTTCCGTAATTTTGGGGAATATTTTCATTACACTATGAAAATAGGTTTTATGGTTGCATTCCGGTGGTAAAATGATGTTCATCATTTTATAGACTTGTGTCGCATGTTATGGCGGTGAGCTATAAAAAAGTAACTAGCATGTTGATAAAAACATATTTTTAGTAAACTTGACACTGACATGAGTCATATTTTATTTTGGGTAAATGAGAGTGTGGCGATTCTAAACTCTGGTAGTTAAATTATTCCATCACTTTAAAATCAAAATAGAAAATTAAAGGTGGTTTAGACGCTTTGTTTTGCGGCACTCTCTACCAGACTGGCACTTTGAACACAGTCATGTTTGGTTCATAGTCCTTCAAATCAAATCAAATCAAAATATTTTTATTTTACATAGGCCTACATGGGCACTTATAAAACGTCGAGAAAAGATGCACGGTTCGGGTTGGTCATTTCCTATGGAGAAGAACCGGCAAGAAACTCCATGGTTACTCTTTTAAAATCATTTGGTTTTACAATGTTGTTGTTGATACAGCGTTAGCACTTAAGTATGAGAGGACAGCGTAGGCCCGACAATAAGTCATTGCTTACTTTACAAAAAGTAAAATGAAATAATACGTTAACAAAAGTTAACAAGCGTCTAAGAATCTACAAGGCCAACCATGTCCACTTATTCACAACGAATAGGTAGAAAAGAATCTATACAAGAGTAAAAAAAATAAAATAAAACAATATTGCAAAAACAAAATAATAACTAAAAGACGAGTCACACAGATGTTGCTATCAGTACTGTAACTATTCAGAACAAGGGTGATATAAATATGTGATTTGACAACTATTGCAAAAAAAAAAAACAAAATGATTAAAGAGATCACAAAAATAAATAAGATTGAGAATAGTTAGAGACATCCACAAAGGAGATTGCCCGTTTTGTAAAGGAAGTTCGGTCCCAGTGGAAAATGCTTGTGCCCTGAAGTATTTTATTTTACCTAATAGTAAAAACTTAGCATTTTCAAAATCTGAAACCTTTTTTCATTTATTCACCCTGGTTCAGGAGATATCATTAATTTTCTGTTTTAAAAATGTAGGTTATAATCACAAATTGACATAGACTAGGTACCTATATCACTATTACTATATGTGCAGATTTCCATACTATAAGCATGTTTATGCACAAAGTAATAAAGACATAATTAGGTATACTGTAGACATAATATCGTAAATAATAACTACGTAAATACGGGATTCAAAACTCAACGTAGGTATCTAAACGAAGCAATCACGAACGAAACGAATTTCTGAACAAAGTGCTGTGACATGCGCAAGTAAATGTTGCCAGATCAATTATTTTTAATCCATTAGTAAATCGATTTCAGTTTTTTTATCGATTAATGCCCCGTTCCAATAAACAAAAAACGACTCGTTTTGCTTACGGATAGTTGTATTTTGACATAAGTTCTATGAGACTTAAGTCAAAATACAACTAACCGTAAGCAAAACGAGTCGTTCTTGTTTATTGGAACGGGGCATAAAACTCTTGTTAATACGGCGTTTCCAAAATACGTAAGGCTTTTATGTATGTGTAAATCGCAATGTAGACTTATTATGAAAATAAGCAACCTATTGTTGTCATATTCCATCGCTGTTACTCGCATAGACTATAAGCAGAGTACCTATATCCACTAGTTTACGTCATTAAATATTTTACATAATTAAACTCATACTTGGCCTACACCTGTCTTCGTGCATTCCAGATATAATACGCTACAATAATAAGTACCTATGAAAAAAACAGGGTTTACACCATTCTAACTCATCGTCGAGAAAACATAATGCCAAATCGGTGGCTTTGAAGTTGTCAAAAAATATTAAGAAATATTTAAATGTTGAGACGTAAACTAGCTTTAATAATTATTGTTAAAAATATTTTTTAATTATCGTTTTGTTTTGATATCGATTACTCCATTGATTACTATACATCATTTTTGATAGTTATTTGTTTTCTGGCAACTTTTTTTTTGTACACCTATCAAACGGATGTCGATGTAATGTTTAACTATTAATAATAATTAACTTTATTCCCAGGGTGAAAGAAATTGTAAAAAAAATAATTTACGCACAAAAAAAAAAAAATAACATTTTTTGGTTATTATTCCAATCAGGCACACGATTGCACAAAAGGGACCTGCCCCGTGGCAATGTCCTTTGTGCTGATTATAGCTACCAGGGAGGCCGCATGCGCAGAAGGAACTATAGCCAAACTTCTTTATCTTCAACGTAGTCCTTGATTTTGTAATATGCGTTTTTAATAAGGACACGTTTTATGTAGTTTTTAAACTTTCCATCTGTCAGTTCTATAACTGATTTTGGCAACTTGTTATGAAAGCGTATACTGTTTATTAGAAATGACTTGCTAGTTTTTGATAATCTAAATTTAGGAATTACAATTTCGTGTTTACTGCGTGTATTAATATTGTGGTAGTCGCTCCTAATTTTGAAAAGCCCCCGATTTTTACGGACATACAATATACATTCTAAGATATAAAGTGAAGGCAGAGTCAGTATATCGATCTCTTTAAATTTTTCTCTGAGGGACTCGCGAAACGTAAAGAGAAAATAAAATCTCTACTGGCTGACGTCACGATTTACATGAACGTAAACCCTGTATGCCTATACCAGGGTGTAAGGGACAACGACGCGAAATCCATTAGTCTTCAGAGATTCTTCAGTACTCATAGAAATTTAATGCGAGACGGACTCGTTCACTTAGGGTTACGAATAAACTTGCCTAGGCAAGACTTAGAGGGTTGATTTTTTCACTGCTTCAAGTGACCACAGTCTTGGATATGGTTTTAATTCGATACCTTCACGCGTTCCCGAGATAAAGGGTCTTGACAGACGAACAACAAAATGCTCCGATTTTTCTTCTTGATGTACTGAACCCTCTATTTGGTGGGGGTTCAGAATATTATAGGTACTGAAAACGTGTCCACCAAAGAGATATAGCTATTTAATGTTCTTTTTTCTTTTTTGAAGTCATACTTTAAAACAAAAGAGTATTTTATGACAGGTCCTGGCTTCTAAATTTTTGCAAACTTTCAACGAATTAAAATATTGTCAGACGGAGCTTGCAGGTGGGTATAATTTATTCGATAAATCATAATTATTATATACGGATTCTCACGAAACCTATCAGATGGAATTAAAATTAAGCAATAATTTAATGTGACGTGGGTTCAATGCTGTTCCCACTCTCTGTATGATGGTGAACATGATTTAAAGCTCACATTACTATACAATATAGATGCACTTAGAAAGGGAAAACGTCCTACATGCGCTTGTCACCTCTGAGAGACAACATCTTTTTGGTCCATAGATCAAGTTGATGGGACAAGTCGGCCATCTCAACACTTCGCCAATTTTATGGCTATCAGCAGGGTTACCATGACCTCTTATGGCAGTTCTTATTCCTGTGTGAGAAAGAGATGGTGCTAGACACCCTGTATGGCGCTGTCTCTTTCTCTCAGCGGAATAAGTTCTGCTTTAACCCTCGGTATGCCTGGTGGCGAGAAGTGACGCGGTATGCCTGGTGGGTCTGTCAGACCCAGTTTTGGATCACTATTTCATATACATATTGCAGTAAATAAATAAAAATATTTGTTTTATAATGAAATTACATACTAATATTAGGATTAGACATAAAAATCGTTTTACAAATCAACGATCTTTATTTTTTAAATTTTAAATGAAAATTTGTTCGTTTTAAACATAAAATTAAGCTTTGAGCTTTTTGTTAACAATTATTATGAAATAAAAGTAGAGAGAGCACTTTAATCAAGTCTTTTCGTTGTGGGAACGCGTCCCGGACTGAGGTAGCGGGCGGAAAGCATTGAGTAGTTCGTAACGGCCAGCTACAGCTTGCGGGTGCGCTCAGAATTCAAATTTGAATAAAATACAACAGTTTTTCTGCCGTGGTGGGTCTGACAGACCCTACCAGGCATGCCGAGGGTTAAGACGTCATGGTAGGGTAGCTGTTGCCAAATAACCAACACGGAACCCTTATGGATGCGCTCTATCCGTCTGTCCATCCGTATGTCATAGCCATTTAACACCGAGGCTTTTGGCACCACTGAGTTGAAATTTGGTTCCTTCTTTAGACCGCTACGCAAATATTATGTAAAATCAAGAAAACAACCTAAATAGGGGTGGCCATACAAGCATATCATGGTGTCTGTCGACGGGTTTTAAAACTGATTGTTTCTAAGTTTTCATTGAGTCAATGATTGATGAGATATACATTTGCTTCTATAACCGTAAAAATTGTCTCCCCGTCTATTTCTAAAGTAAGCGCACAAATATCTGACAAATGAAATAGGTTTATAGTATGTATAAAAAGCTTTCAACGAAAATTGATTTCAACCAGATTTGACATTAAATTTTTGAGATTTGGGACAATTTTTTTATCAGACTGCAGCCGTAACCTTGTTTTTCATTAAGATGCTATTAAAAACAAGTTTACGTTTTGCGGTTGAGTGCAAATTTACATTTAATTTGAACGAATGTTAAAAACATTGTTCTTATACTGTTTGGAGTCACGGAATCTTGTGTATGAGTCCGACCCAAGCTTGCTAGCTATGGAACAGTAGCAATAAGATCTTTGATTCGATGCTCATAGCACTGGATCACTATTTAGAACAACCCCTTTTTCTTTACAGAAGATAAAATACAAGATATAAATATAAGATGACAAAAAAAACTTATTTAATCATCAAACATTTCAGAATAGGGTAGTTTCCAGGGTCAAAGTAATTACATTCTATTTAGTCCGTCTTTTAGATTATTCAAAAATAAGGGACACGTATTTTTTTATTTGTAAATTAGACCAAAAATGACAAAGTGATAGCCCATTAAAGTTTACGTGTGACGTCACTTGTTGCGAAAAAATACGTTTGGAATAATAAAAAAAAATAGAAAACTACCTTATTCCCTTCTTTGACACCATTTAAGTCTCATTAAGTCTTTTCCTAACAACAATTCTAAATGCACTTACTCATCTGCAGACTAGTCTTTGATCAAATGTTTGGGAAGCATGTGGGCGACCTCGAAAACCGCGAGATTGTCTGTGATCGTCAGCTGTTCACTAATTTACTGACATACGTACTTATAGTTTGACAGTAATGGCGACACACCACACCTAATTAAAATGTCTATGCTGCAGCTCTCATTGAAAAAGAAGCAAATTTCGTAGACGAAAATTGTAAAAATATAACTTAAAATTTATGTAACATCTGACTGTACGAATGAACTTTTTTTTTATTAGTGTCCGAAAATATTGGGTCTGAATCGTCAGCAAGCCCTCAATAGCTGAGCACACATTTCACCAGCCAGTGTTACGTAAGACTATTTTTGCTCGTTTTGGACCCCTTCATCAGAAAAAAACTATAAGAATATATAAGAATAGGCCGACCCGCTTCCCCTGTTTATATTTATTACGTAAGAATCTAAAGCAAAAAATTAATAGTACATATTTTGTTTGTTCTAATGTTTTCTCGACATTCAAACGTGTCTGTAATGGTCTACGTAATTTTTTTTTGTCACAACTTTCAGGAATGTTTATGCCCGCGCTTTTTCGGTATCATCTTAACTTTGCGCATCGTTGTGATCGTGCGTAAGAAATATCAAGACTCCCACCCCCGTTATAAGAAGGAGAAATAAGACATGGCCAACCCCTAAAAGTCTAACATAGTAAATGAATGGTCACTAAATTATTACTTCAAGAGAAAAATAGTAAGTATTCACAGGCAATTACAATTTGTGGATAGCATTTCCATGTCAGGGCAAATTACACTGGTAAGTTTTGACGTTGGAATTAGGAATCGCGCCCGTTTTGTGCCAATACGCGCTCACAACCTCACATTCAGAACTGTCACATGTCACTGTTTATTTCATTAGTTTTCATTGAATGCATTAATGCATTTGCCAGTCGCTTTAGGGAAACTCATATTGCAATGAACTGAGTGAAAGCTATCGTAATAGAAATGGCGCCTCGTACCTTCCTTGATAATAAAGTGCGTTTAGAGCTATGCATTTATATGCTTCAGCACGGACCTTCATTGTTTGAGTGTGGCTATAAATTGGATTGCATTCATAGGTGTCCGGGTATGAGCGAACTCTATTTTGCATCTTTCTTTCACTGGTAACTTGGGAATGGACGCTGACTTTTAGGCGTCAAAACTGTAAATTAGTGATTTTGGGGCCTTGATGAAGTGGTCCTTTGCCTCCCAGGAATAAAGCAAATTGTCTGTAATCACACACATAGCGGCAAAAACAGAAATTATGGTAGAACTTCAACGAACAGCCAGATGCATGGACGACCTACAGAAGATCGCGAGAATGACCTGGATGAGAATGCGGAAAGTAAAAAAGTAATACAGCGCAGTCTATGCCACAAAATGAGACCCAAGTTCTGAATCGCGCTATTTATCTTATCTGCGACTTAAAAACTATACGGGGAAACTGTCCGTCAGCAATTCTCGGGAAGTAGGGAACCAGCAATAACACCATTCTGGTCGGAGGATCCTGCCTTTTTATGGGAGATGATGAACATGACACTCCGGTCTTTATACCCCTATATGACTTGTCCCGAACCTCTTCAGCATGGTACAAAAGAGAAGGCATAAAGTCAGTAGAAGACAGACAAATGCTGCCAAAAAAGATGATATTGATGACAATCTTTCTCTATCGTGTGGTGTTAATACATTCATTGGGCCAAGCAAAGCCTCTTGTAAACTTCTTGCCTGTTTAATATTTCACAATAAACATAGACGCGTCTTTCCATTAATCTATGGTTAATGTTGGAACACGTAAGAGTGTAGGCGACCTCTAAACGAGATTATTGTCTTACGAGCCGTGCCCATTATTGACAAATTGTTTGATGTCTTCTGTCGTGTCACTATGAGATGGTAAAGGGTCCTAGTAGATTTATATTAAACTAGGTTTCGCCCGCGGCTTCGCTCGCGTTAAATTCGGTATAACACACCAAGCAGACCAGTAGTTTTTGCTCTTGCGCCTGATTGATTTGTAATAGCAACGCTAAGTTTTCCCTTTTCTTCCCTCGTTCTCCCTCATATCCCACTTTTTTTAAATAAAAATTAGCCTATGTCCGTCTCCTGGTTCCCAACTATCTCTGTACCAAAATTCATCAAAATCGGTTTAGCCATTGAAGCGTGAAGAGGTAACAAACAAATAAACAAACAAACAAACTCACTTTCGCTTTTATAATATTACTAGCTTTTGCCCGCGGCTTCGCTCGCGTTAAATTCGGGGTAACACAGTTCCCCTTGCGCCTTATTGATTTGTAATAGCAACGCTAAGTTTTCCCTTTTCTTCCCTCTTTCTCCCTCACATCCCACATTTTTAAAATAAAAATTAGCCTATGTCCGTCTCCTGGTTCCCGACTATCTCTGTACCAAAATTCATCAAAATCTGTGTAGCCATTAAAGCGTGAAGAGGTAACAAACAAACAAACAAACAAACTCACTTTCGCTTTTATAATATTAGTAAGGATATATATATATATATAGTAAGGATAGTAAGGATTCTCGTAATTGACGGCTGCTATCGTATTAGTCCTTATCGCTTCAAGGACCAACCGTCATACATAGGTCAAGGCGGAATGCTGGGCAGTGAAGTTGACGGATGAAAGGTTGCAGGATGAGAATTTTGAGATCTATCTGGAGTGGATTGACTAAAACTGTCAAAGTAAGAAATGAAAATATAACAGAAAGTTTGAAAGCGCATGTAACGGAAAAGCTGAAAGGGAGTCGTCTGTCTTGATAGACATGTAATGACAAAGGATACAGTACATGTGACTAAAAGAGTGATAATTCAAAAATAATCTAGTTTATGTTGATTTCAAAATAGCAATTTTACTTGAATATATACATTGAAAATACGAACAGTAGCTAAAAAGAAAGTCCATAAATCACAGCATAACCGTAGCGCGCCCGCCGCATGCGCCGCGCGCCGTCGGAGATGCGCGGGAGTGTCACCGCGGGCTATTTCTGCGCACTGTGTCTAGGCCGCCGTTGTGGGTCGCCCCGACCAATGCCAGCCACACATTTGTTTATCTACCTAGTTTTGCGAACAAGCTGTTTGTGTACAGCAGGTTTTAAACGGATTGGGAGGCTCTTCGGTTGGAACTGTGATGAAAATTATGTTGAGTCTCTGATTAAATCCTGCAGGAACGATCAACTAATGATAGCGGCTATTAAAATTGCGAAAAAATAAGAGACGCAATTTTTATGTGATTTAGAAATTTCGGACTGATAAGGTATTTTTTTTTTCAGAAGGATATCCTAAAAAGGTCGCATATTGAAATCGCAGTGCGTACGAATGCGTCATAGCCAGCTCCTAAAAACGAACTATTCAATTCACTCACTACATAATACAACGCGAAGAGATGTCTTGTTTCCATTCAAAACCACAAGGTACATAATCTCCATATTCCTTTCATCTGTACTACAACAAACTTAAGCCAACGTTAACAAAAATGTACCTAAATTACACGCAAAATCCAAACTGATTCACAACAACCCACATTTTATTCCACACCAGTCATTGCCGTAAATTGTTCATCATAACATAATGAACTCATCAACAACCGTCTACTCGTCCATATTCAAAGCCTTTTATTTTTCAAACAAAAAAAAACTTAAAATTTCGTCTCTCTGTCATGCAAATGCTGGCTTTTCAAAGGCATTTTGTTCAGGCTTAGCTGTAAGTGTTGGCCTCTTTGTCAAAGTAGTTGCTAACTTGTAAATAAACTAGCCTAGTTTCAAGGGTAATTGTATTTCTTGGCGGTTTCGTGATAATTGTGTTTTTACTGTTTTGCTCCCAATTCGCTTAGAATTGGAATCTTTAAATGGTTTTCTCGTTGGAACAGCTCATCTTGGTCATACTGTTCGATTTGAGAATTCTTAGCATGCACCTCTGTTTATAGTTGAACAAGTATTTTAGGTATACGTATTGGAACAATAACCACCACATATTTTTTGAACTCAATGTCCTTATTTTTACTAACTACGTGATGCATCCCGATAGTTATTCAAACGCCAAAGTATCATCAGCTCCGAAGTTATGGCGTTATAGAGCCGGGTATTTACATTGTCACTAACATTTTTGAGCGTTTAATTTATAAAATTCTTCTAAAAGTAGGCTATTTCAATATAAATTGGCAAAGAGAACGTCCCCGAACGATGTGCCTAGCATCCATTATAATTATTGCATGGATATTGAATACTTCGATCCAATCCAAATTCAATTACTTTAATTCCTCAGGCGGCATCGTCTTTCATAATTTTATGGCAAATATTTGCAAGATAAACTCCATCTCTATAATGCGTCATTATCATAGTTTACTTAGTTTTGTATGTCAAACTTTTCAATTAACTAATCGTTGTATGTTTTAAGATTTCTAATCTAGAGTGTATTGATTAACAAATGTTGAACTATTCACAGCTTTATCGATCAGGTTATAATGACCACCAGATAAATCATAGTGATGTTACCAACGTTGTCACTGCATGGATACAAGTCTTCGCTCTGAGCAGGTTGGTAGATATCGCATTTGTATACGAATAACGATTCTAGGGCAGGGCAGTCATCAGGTCATTAGCAAGACAGTCTAAAACTTTTCACATTTTAGTTGATCCGGATGATCAGTAATTCAGCTTATTCAGGACCCTTCCACCAACAACACCTTTCTGTTATTTAAAATCTATAATTCATGTCAAATATGTATTTATCAACGACGTAGTCCAAACGTAAATAATTTAAAAAGTTGAAGCCAGTCGTACCAAAACGTTGATCTCTACGGCATAGACCGGGTAAGAAATTCCTTAGACCAGAGAGTCTAAGGAATTTCTTACCCGGTCTAATAAATAAAATAATCAAATTAAATAGCACAAAATCCATACAAGTAACTAAGCCAGATTAAACAGTTCACAAACGTTCAGTGCCCCTGTCCCTGTTACATCAAGTCAAGATCTGACGGCCGTTGACGCAACCGACCTTGACTAGCTCGCATTGACATTCCTGGACACATTGTTTTGATAGTTGGCAGTAGTCGAAGCTTGCAGGGGTGTTTTCTGTCTTCCGAATGCATTTATTTATTTTGGCGCCAGTATCTTCCGAATAATTAGCACCACTATTAGACTTTATCTAAATGATCATTCATTATACTGCCCTTCTCTTACTGTATTTGGGTTAAGCAGCATAGCTTCCCTCGCGAAATGTTCTTTTCTTGGAATCACATTCCACGCTATGATTTCGCAGATCTCTGACAGTGGTTACGGGTTTACAGTATCCAACAGTCTAAAAACCTGTCTTAGTAAGTGGACATCAGGCTGTGGCTCCATGTTAAATACTAGTATTCATTTACATTGTAACTATGATTTTGCATCTTAAAGCTCCTTAATTTGAAAGCTTATGTAGAATAACTGTACAGATTACCACACCACTTTTCAGTCAGAAATTTTCTGGTCAACTTTTGGGATTTATGGTATGAAGGACCTACTTTCATGAGCCAAAAGCTTGATCTTATATCAATAGTATTCATGTCCTAATTATAATATTAATAGTCTCAGATTTAACTCTCACGCGTTTAAAAACATTTTGACTCTCTGCCAAGATATTGTTTAACTGTGCGATGACATTGTTTCCTCTTCAAGAGACATAGTCCATATTTCAAAGTCCGTTCAGATTAATGGTCTTTTAATCCTTTGGAAGTTGGCTTAAGGTGGCAAAGAATGGTCTATAATGGGAGCCAATGTGTGGGCACTACCATATTCAAGCTATGTAGAAATTTCTCACGGCCTTAACCTATTTTGGCTCAGGCTGGTCTATCATCATTTTAATTAGACTAAGAATATTCGATAGATGATGGTGTTAGCAATATCTGTCGGCACACAGCAGCTATGGCACCGAAAATAATGTCGATGACATCATACTTAGGAGTTTACTCGCGGTCTTTCTATTCGCGATTGCTGTTTAATTGATAGACGGACTGCGAACATAACTATTTCTTTGCTATCTGCTGTGTACAATATTCGGCTAAAAATGACGGATTTACCGCATTCGTGGATGTTTCGCAAACGAAACTGAAAGCTCAGATGAAAACCTTATAACTTTGCCCGCTCTAGACAGAGCAGGGGGGAGTGGCAGAGTTTTACTGACTAAAACGCACTTATGTTCTTACTTTTGCCCTTATGTTCAGGGTCCGCAGTATCTCTTCCGAACAACCCGCTACCCTGGAGAGGTGTGTGTTTGAGTCATACCACTAGGCTATCGTTTCTTTCTCCCGATAAGGATGCGACTTTAGATAATTCGTCACGTCCACCTACACGATATGACAGGAATACACTGTAAGCGAAAGATTCAGTTATTAGAGTCTACGCCTAAAGTGGATCCAACTAAGTATAGTGCTGTCCTAAAACTTGCACCAAACATCAAAAGAAACTCCGAGTGAACACAACATAATGGTTAAACTAGACTAAGACAACAAACGTTTAATCTTGTTTACTTTTAAATTCGTTACATGGCGTTTGTTTGAACCTTAGTTATGAAACATGAAAACTAGAATAAAGGCAGTGCTTTGGCAACATGAGAACTGCTACATACTTAGGTGAACCTTGTATCGACTTTTTCCATGGATTGCATTGCAAACTTGTGAAATCTCTTAACCAGGTCATTCCAGCTAAGAAGCTCTAATGTTCTTTTCCTTTTTTCTACTAAACATAGGCTATGTTTGGCTGCAACTCGCTTGATGTGGAGCGATAATGCGGCCTAGGGTGGAGTATGCTTGCCTAAAAGAAACCGAACATTGAGGAGATCCAGGTGATGATGAGGAATTGATGATTGAGGAGGAGGAAAAACGCCACAAACTGGCGGTTCGCACAATAAACGTGGAAGCTTAGCGCTAAGTTCAGAAGTAGATAATTTAAAAGTGCCCGTTGTTTTTTTCGATATCCTATATGATTGACCTCACAAATTTGTCCTAGTTTATAAATAGATCTTGGATCTTGGACCAGTGCTATGAAGCTTGTTAAGCTTACATATTGTTATGGCGCTAATCTAGGCATATTACTCACCAGTATTAGAAGTGCCGACCACAGGCGAAGCTTGCCTCTAATATTAGTACATGTAACGACAGTTCCCAGTGATTTATCAATGTTGCTTTTCCAAAGATTCACATTGTCTTTATTTTCAGAACCACTCATTCTAAATTCTCCTATCAAGCAACCCCAGCCCAGACTCTTAAGTTCAGAAAAGAACTGTTATAAATACTCTGTATTCTTTTTTAATAACCAAAAAATTATCATCCCCGATAAAAGTTTGTGTCATGTCCCTTAAGCTGGTATTGCAGCAGTAATCTACCATTCAGGGCTAAGGCAAGTAGAAGTACCACCACCTCAATCCCCAAACTCAATAACAGGTTTCTTTGACAGACAAAGCAACTATCATAAAGTTTTTAGAATAGCAACAAACCACCAGGAACTGCCGACCTACCTTGCAAAGCCTCACAAGCACTCTCCCCCCTCAACTGACCTTGATCTCCGGTTCATAGTACACTGATAGCGGGGAGGTTCGTACCCTGACGTGGGGAGGCATCGCCACGGTGTTCTTCGTAGGAGTAGGAGGAACTCCAGGGGGGATCGCCCGTCCTCTCTCGCGGAGGGCAGGGTGTGGTCCTGAACCGCGGACCAGAGGACGCTCTTGTTTGATCGCTGGGGAATAAGGACCTGATTAGTAATGTGCTTTGTCAAAGTTTGACAATGAATCAAAACTTGATCAGTTTATTTCATTCAAGGGTTCAATAGCTTTCAGTGACATTATTTTTGTGGAATATTAACACTGACAGAGCTGTTGAACGCAATTTAGATTATGTTGATCTCGTTTAGCTTCATTGGTGAGGGCAGGTTAGTTTACAACTGAAAATGTTATCGAATTTTTGCCATCTTTCACATTCGGCCAATATTACACGAACAAAAAATCGATGAGATGTTAAACTGCACTGCATTCTGGGTTTAACTAAACGTCATTTACAGGTATAAGACAGCAGTACTTTTAATTTATTTTATTAGGAGTCCAACTCATTTTGCATTATTGTGTTAACAATGAAAGCAGTACATAGATGACACACAAGGCAAAGACATGTTGCGCCAACCGTTGCCGTAGTCACGTCTGATTGGCTAATACAAGCCCGTAATGGTCGTCGGATTGGCCAAGAGCTGATTACACAAGATAGGTGCAAGCATGTTTAGTGCACCATCTGCTTAATTATATGCAACAGTTTTGTGAAGCATGAGAATATTGGTATTTTCACCCTGAATTGTTCTAGCAATAGAGTATTACTATCAATGTTCTCCTAATGCCTACTTCGCACCTACAAATTTCTCCTCCTCGTTTATAGAGTTGCAATTTAGTCAAGGGGGTTATGGTGATTTAACTCCACATGTTTTCTTGTTGATGGCCCATCTTAGCCACTTCCAAAGCGTCGTCGGTAGCACCCGTCAAACTAAACAGTAGGGATATTCTCTAAGAATACAGCGCCGACCCTAGACGTTTTATTCTTAGAGAAAAGCCCTACAGCTTTTGCTATGACTCATTTTCAAATCAGTGATTATGATGGGCAGAATGACCGATCCTTTTGACACTCTGTATAGAGCATATGTTCAGTCCATAGAGATGAGAGATTTATGAACAACGAAAACTTTTCGAATAAAACTTTCTTAAGCGTCCGGAATCTAGAACTGAATATAAATAAGTAGTACTACGTTCACTTTAAATGCGTAGGTACTCAATATTAACGCTTGTTGGATATTTTAAGTGCTAAACACCGGTCACGACTGTGACACTTGATTTAAATTTCTCTACTTTAGCCGAGAGAACGTAATGTCATTGTAATACTTAGCTCAATGAATGTAGGGTATTCATTGAGAGATTTAATAGGCAAGTAGATTGTAATTGTCCAACTAATTGGAGGTTTATTCATAAGCAATGCTTAAAGTTAAGTAATGACTATAGTCTGCATAACCAGCTTTGTGTTAATCAACGTTTATGAATAAATAAATTAGTGGGTGTATTAGTAGGTGGTGATGTCCGGATAAAATAAATGTAAGCATTTACAGAGGGATGTTTATTACTTATTTTGTACCACCTAATTAAATAAATACACACGAAACTCACATAAAAAATAACTAAATGTAATGAATAGTTAGTAAAAGAGCATTCTTCACATAACACTTAGTGGTATGACAACGATACCGAAACAGCCTTTGCTAAGACATTTACAATTTAAACTGACCAAGTTAATATAAAGCAATAAAAAGCATACATCTACAGAATCTTAACGTATACCTTAAAAAAGTTAATATCCACAGCAGATCAACAATTAATACTGATACATATAAATTAATAAACAATTAACATCATTATTTATGTTAACCACAAACCAACCGTTGACGACTAACTCAACAATGTCTTAGTAATATTTAATAAAAACCTATGATACATAGAAATGTCTTAACCGTTATAAATAATTATCATCTAAACACAACCTGGCGCTGCGGGTTGTTCCAAAAAGATACTGCAGCCCAGGAACACAAAGGGCAGAAGGAACATGGATAAAAGGTTTTAGACAGCAAAAGTCTGACACTCCCTTTGGCTTCGCCCACAGCGGGGAGTCATTACATGATTTAAAAAAAGGCTGCTTTCTGAAACTGTCAGCGCCTATAGCAAGAAACTTGCAAGACACCCATTGCACTGTAGCAGGATACTCATCTCCCAAACACTCTCTATTTGCCACCATCAAGCACCATCTTGCAGGGTCTAACCTTCCGTGTTCCTGAAACAGTTCAGAGTTCAGGAAATTGCAAGAGTACAAACGCCTCCGAACTCGACTCGATGGAAATGCCACGGGGTTTCGATGTGGAGCTGTGTCACAGCTTGTGTTCAATGTGGTCTTGCTCTTTGTGTTTCAAAACTTGTTGCCAATCATTGAGGACCCTGTGGAAGTGGCAATGATTTGGGCCAACAAAATTAAAACACATGTCCAGCCAATGACACGCAAAAGAATTAAAATAGAAAGAGTTTTAGTATCCAGCTTTGGGCTCTCAAGGATTGGCTCCTAGTTCCAGCTGTTTCAAAGATGCTACTGGCAGACAGAGACTGAAATATTGAAACCAAACAAAATTGCGATGAGGAAGATTCCTGCCATATTGGTAACGAAAAAGGCCCTTCAATATTTTTCATTCGTAATTAATCTACATCAAAAAACCCTTGGCACTACAGACTTCACGTCTTATATGTTACAGCTCGACAAACAATCCAATGCGTCGAAATAGTCACACACAAAACAGAAGATTAATTATATCTCATTTGTAGTAACCAGCAACTTCCTAATTCACAACAAAAGGGTGCGCGTGAGTCACAGTGTTGACGCGTGATTGACAGCATTAGGTCAGGCGCTTTAGGGTTATGCCACATTTACCAGCATGGAATCGCAATTCTCATAATAATTGTGGTGCCGAGCTCATCTTCAATGGTACTGCGTTCTTTCTCGCTCTAACAAATGACAGTTCTGAGCATCGGAACAGGATAGGAGCATGGAAAAATGCGATTTCGTGCTGATAGATGTGGCATAACCATATAAATGCCTTCTGATATCTATGGCCTACTAAACTACCCTTCTTGTGGTGTAATATTGCACGTCTCATACGTAGTAACCATAGTAAGTTTTCCAAACTATTTTATTTTGGAGTTTATGGAAAGGAAATAAGGTAAATAATTGAACCTTGCGGTTAACTAAGACTCAGCTGTCCGTACGTCTGACCAGGCTGTATCTCAAGTGATAGTTAGACAGTTGAAAGTTTCACAGATGATGCATTTATGTTGCCGCTATAACAACAAATACTAAAAGACAGAATAAAATATATTTTAAGTATACCATACAGAAATCAGAATTATTTATTTGTGAAACATAGGTACAGTGGTTGGTAATGTTTTAGGTAGAAGTTAGTGTAGTGTAGTTGTGCTACAACAAACATGTTATTTTTTCGTGTTTGTACGGAACCCGTGCGCGAATCCGACTCGCACTTGGCCTGTTTTTAATTTCTAACCCAATCCATTACAAAACTAAAAGCGCGTAAGCACACATCAATTTGACCCGGATCGTCAGTAGGCACATCAAATAATTCGTTAAAAAAACCGGCCATACGCGAGTCGAACTTGCGCACCAAGGGTTCCGTACAAATTTGCGACATTAACGGTCATATATTTCGATATCGATTGCATAGACTTAGAGGATTGATTTTATCACAACACCAAGGGAACACATTCTAGAATAAAATATGGTTTTCATATCAACTCGATACCTTCACGCATTCCCGAAATAAAGGGTCTTAACAGACAGACAGATGGTCACGTTTTTTTTTCTTTCGATGCAAGGAACCCCAAAAACGCATATGGGTTTCCAAGGTTCTCGCGCCGCTAACCAGATCGTCATGTTAGCGCCATATTACATATTATTATGTAACTTGAACAAACATTCGAACGTGCACATGGTATGATAGGCATATGGTTGAAATTGTGAAGGATCTAACAAAATATTAGCCGTAAAAAAATATTTCACATATTCATAAAACTGTCATCATCTTTTCAACTGGTCATATGGTCTTCCAGTTTAACCAGATGCAGCTGAACACTGATCACCGTCTTCGGTACGGTGTACGGGTCGGGTACGATCGGTAAAGCGATACCGTTTGGTAAGACTGGGAATATGGGATATTCATATAACTAATTGGCAATCAACGAAAAATATTGTGACTTTGTTTCATTATTTTTTTTCACCACAGACAAGAGAAGAAAAGTTATTTTAGACATTTTTAGTATTTTTTTGGAAATCGTTACTGTTTTTAATATTTTGCTAAATAGTAGGTAGTTATATTTTACTCTTTTTAGTTGTGGACACACATTATAGTAATCATAAAAGAATCTCATAAATCAGCCTTGTAATCATGGAGTAATCGGTGGAGAATACAAACACCAACAATAACATCTTTAAATAATTAGTTTATTGCATAAAAACAATACAAGTTGTAAGAGTAGAAATTTTATTATCAGCCTTCGAAGACACGGCGAAGAAACTTACTTTCATAACTAAAAGTAACTTTTCTTTGTCATTCAAGCACCATCTGTGTTCTGAAACTCTCATATAGGAACAAATGACTCCTGAAATCAGACATACATCTGCACCGCACATTTCACGGCGGAATCGTTTCGTGGTGTGTTTCGTCTATGGGACAGGTCTCAGACATCACTGAGGGGTGTAATGGTGCGTAGACTGTTAATTACACGTTCCGTCTACAACGTAAATTATTTACCGGATTTAATCTGGTGAAATATCAAAAGATTTTCTTGTAACCTACACATGATTGATTGATAACCTTATGAAATCTTTCAAAGCAAATATTAAAAGGATTAAACGAATATTTCCCGAGAAAAAAAACTGAATTTACCGTGTATCATGTCAGACTAGGTTCACAAAAATACCGGGCCGAACAACAAAACAGCGAAAATAACTGTCTACATTTCAGCTTGACTCGTTTGTTTACAAGTGAAATATGTGGAGGTCCGCAAATCTGTTGAACGACAACGTTCTCTTTTGCATAGACACCCTACTCACTCACTTATGGCAAACAATAAATATCTAGTCGCAATAGAGCACACAAAAATGCTTCCGAACAAGTCACCCTAATATGCTATTTCCGGTGGTTTCATTTAACTGTGCCAACAGTATACTTTTTGGCTCTGCCCAAAAATGGCCGAAGCGTTGCACTGAGTTTAACGCTGAATATATTTATAAAATTTATAGCGTACCATACGCACGCACGACGTATCATCGATAGAATGTTTGACATCATACCAAAGAAATTATTTGGTTAAAAATGCAATTTGTACTCCTTTTTAGCTCAAACTCTCTCTATACAGTATTGCAAAAGATAATTAGGATTGAAAGAAAAGAAACTGACAATCATTGCGTTCAAGAGGACCAATATTTCATGAAGAAGAAAGACCAACTTTCAAAAGATATGAATACACCTCTAAACCAATACCGAGGCGTCAAATCGGAATGGTTCTAATTTCCTATTCTAACAAGACGCCACGACAGCCTCACCGTTACTCATGTGACCTTACTTATGTGACAATGTGACGTTAAAACTTTTGTTCTTGTCGTAGAGGCCACTAAACGAGTATTACTTGAAATGCCGCTCCATACCACATTGTGAAAGCTAACGTCTTGTATTTACATTTGCTAGCGAAATGATTGTTGAAATCTTCATGTGGAGACGGTAAATCTAGGTGCTGTTGTCCCTGATGATGATTTTCGAAGCTAGTAGAATGTTTGTCATTTTTGATGAATTTGGCTTTAGTTTTTATCTAGACGGAGTACTACTAATAATGTGGCGCGACTGACGGCAAATATTCAGCAACTGCGATGGCTTGCGTCGAACTAGCTTGGAATCTGAGAATTTACTATTCAGTTGCAAAGAAGCGAAGAAAAGGGGGTTTAATTCAGTTGTAATTGAACAAATTGTTGAAGGAAATAAGTTAGTAAGAAAAATTCAGGTTTCAAAGATCTGGAAAACTGTTTTCCGAACCTTGAACTCAACATCGCTCTTCAAAATGAGTAAAATAGCATTTAGTAATTTTATGGTCCTGCCTAATTGTCAAACCACAAACGATGCAATTGCAGCTAATAGGACGTTGGCGTAACACTATCAAGTTAACCTTGACACTCGACCTTATCACGATAACCTAAAAATAATCAGGTTTCCCGCAATTCAAATATAACGGCTATTTCAACAGCTTCCTCAAGGAAAATGTATGAAACAACAAAATTGTGTAAACTCAATAGTACGTAGCATGAATGGCTGATACAAACGGCAGTTGGTATCTACGGAGATTGTACCGATGGCAAACGCGTCGTGGGAAGAAAAACGTTTCTTTAAACAACCATAAAAGTTACCATGTGTTGCTGAATTCTGCGTATCATCGTAAAACGTTTAGCAATGGTGGCCAATCTTGATCATTTTATAAATTTCAAGTCAACATGTATTATACGAAGGTTAGGTTTTCAGATGGCATTTCGAGAATTTGATGGTCCAGCTGAAATAACTGAAGTTTAATTAGGAGATTTTTTTATAATTAGAATAAGCGGCAATAAGTTTAGTCAAACGGACATTAACAGGAAGGATCGGAAAGGAACTTAAACTACTAAATTCGACTTTATGCTAGCAAAGGAACGCTTATCTGAAGGATTAGTTCAAATCAGGCTAACTTTCAGTACATATGGACGAAGTACTACTGCGAAGCGAAGTTTCGCTTCACCATCAAGGGATGGCAAGATTGCAAGGGCAATCGCAGAGCCAAAAGACGCAGTCTACTTAGTAGTACTTGGAAAATTTTATCGATAGATAAATAAAATAACAATAACAAGCGATTCAAGCGGTTATCTATCCTCCGTATAGCTCCATTTTCAGTGGGGTGGATAGAAGTACCCTGAACCTATGGATTAACAGCAAGATTTTAAGTTTCATTTCTTTACGCAGTGTTAAGTATTGCTTTGACCAAGCCTTCGTCTATCATCGCTATGACGTATGTTTACACTAGGCTTGCATAACACCGGGTGAGGATGCAAAACAACGGTCTGGTATCAACAGGGGCTATATTTAGTTCAGCTACGTAAACTGCTCCAACGTAATGCACATGTGACTGGTAACCCCGATAGGTTTCCGTTCTTTGTTGGTAGACTAGTGATCACAGAAATATATTTTATTAGGTAAATAGTCTTTAAAGTTTTGATACTTTCGTTTTCATGGTCCGGTTGAAAATTGGCCTTGAATACGGAATGCAGATTGCTATACAAGTAACCAGATTTTGCTCTGGAAGAACGAAACATCATAATAAAGAAGGAGCAGAGTAGCGGATGATTGTACTGAGATTTGGAAGACAACCTTGATCACAAATTGATGGACAGTGTTGTATATTGACTGCTCAAAAGAGTAATGTCAATGCGAAGGAGGTTCATAGAAAAAAACTTAGGTATCTGGATCTACTATCTCAATATTTGAAACCACAGACTGAAGGCTACATACGAATCGTGGATATTTTGGTTCATGTACACAGCAGAGGTTTGGTTTTTCTTAGTTTTGGAATGGGCAAAGAGCTTAAAAATACGAAGTAACTAACCAACCCACACGATATAGGTCTGCGTGGTAGATTACGGTCTATTCCTACCCACGGGTTATATTTGCTGACCGACTTCTTCACAATTCAAACGTGCCTGTCAATTGTTTTTTTTTTTATAAATATAAGATGGGCATACGACGGTCGGCAATGCAGCGAGCTAACCCAGAATAAGCCTATAAACTCGCAATATGAATAGATACGGGTTAGATTTCGGGAACACAGTATAATTGAAATAAATGCATAAATGAGAGTTCAGAATTGAAGTATGAGTCTACTACACTCCTCCATATGTTTGTTTCTACCAACGCAGAAACGCTCTTTAGGTTAAGGTTAAAGAAACTCGTCTGTATAGGCGTTACATGAATACGAGCGCGGTAATGAACACGAATTTTAGGTCTTAGTTACTTGATGAATCAGTAACGATCACGAAATTGCGAATGCGTAGGCTTATTCCGTGTAATAGAGGAAATAATACATGAATAGATCCCTGACCTGATTAGACTGAAAAGATAACAAGTTTGTGGAAATACAAATCCGGGATTTCATTGAAATATCATACACTATCACTACTAGTACCGACGTGGAATAGGCTTGAACCGGTCAGAGAAAGCTTAGTGTCCATACGTTATAAACATATGTCATTCGCTTTAATTCGGACGACACGACTCAGTATGGCTTTTTTTGTGATTGTCATCTCGTAGGTCAACCTAGGAGGTTATCGTCTGCTTAACTGCACTATCCTGTGGGTGCAAGGGCTTAATAAAATTTAAAAACGTGCACCCGCCGTGTGGCTTCGGCTTAGGGCGACGCTGGACGAGAACAACATATTATTTGGGGAAGAATTAAAAACTACAGGCATCGCGGGCTAGCTTGAGCAAAGGTCGGTGATTCCCTTCTCGGAATAAGGTCTTTCTGGACGGCTCAAACCGATTACACGTCAATAACTGTGGTGACTTCTTCGAACTCCAATTCACTTCGTTCGATATACGTCCTTATAGTTCTATAATAAGCTGTTCACAACACCTGAGAATGAAGATCGAGTACTCCTAGAAACATTTTACAAGATACAATAAACGCGACATACAAATAAATTAGCATAAAACTATGACTAGACCTATGTATTATATGGTTCTTGAAGATCGATACAGTATGTTATTTAACTCCTAAAGCCAAATAAACGCTATAAAGTTGTAATACGCCAGAATTAATGCCTGAATATAATACGCTCGCTCAGTTGGATTTTCAACTTTCAGGTTTGTTACGAAAGTTGTAATTCCAACATGATATTTAGGCATTTATTTAGGTGTTGCATAGTTTTAGGGAAAATATATATTGTTCAATGCAAACTTATTAGTGTAAACTTTCACAAAACAGCACCATGCTTGTTAGTGTCTGTTAGAAATCATTTTAACACTATTTGCTTGGCACCAGTTCAGAATGTACTGAATCAATTGATAAACAAAATTATCATCAAATACTTATGGCAACTATGCAGCCAAGATATTTAATGTTGCTATTGCCAAATTCTCATTACAATTAGTCATCAAAAAGAGTATCTATGGCTCAATATTGAATACAGGTAAACTATAATTATTTCGTCAAACCAACGTTTTTGGTGTAGGTACAGCTTCTTCCATTAATATTAAATCTTGATACTATTTTGAACGAACTAAGAGCCAAGCAAATATGGTACACTCTAGAACAATCTACAATATCACACTAACTGTCTTGCTGTGTCCAGGAATTTTGTGAGATGTGGACTCCGAGATTCCAGACGGGTACACCAAAGTGTTCCTTAAGGCAGGAGCTGTTGCTACTCTTTATTGTCTCTGCTAACATCTTTGAGGTCTTCCCAACATTCTCATTCCGTTTCAGGAACGCCGCTAAGTCAAGTCCACAGGTCTCGTTGACCGCTTTTCTACATTCAGCAGCGGCATATGGGTTGAGCTTGCCATCAGCTTGGACTGCTGAGCTGCAGACTTCGTTGATGAGTTCCAAGTAGGCCATGTCGGTTTCGAATAGTACTTCGCAGCATCCTGTTGGGTATTATTAGTGGGAACATGTTGGCAATGTATTGAGAAAATGTCTATTATTTCGATAAAATTCAAGGTATACTAACAAGAACATACTAAACTAATTCCACTCATCTGGAACTTTTAGTTAACATTGATTTACTCAGGGAGTATGTTAAATATTTTTGCGCAAGTTTTAATGTTGAAGTAGAAAGATAAAGCAATGATCAAGGTAGCATTCTGTATGTTAAGAGTTTACCGTTAAAGTTGAAATTTAATGGTAAACTGTTACATTAGAATAAAACAAAATAGTAATTTAAATAAAAAAAATGGAATTTGCATTAAAATACTCATGAAATACATGAACATGACACAATCATAATCTAGCACAATTTTATTCAGTAAACTAGCTTATTAAATACAATAAAAGAATTCCTGAAATAACTAAATATTCCATAAAATATTTTACTAATCAAGTTTTTGCACACTAAATCGTAACTTTTTAATTTCCAATATTTTTTCAACATTGTAACAAATTGTATTTTGTAATACCTATACAGCCAAATAATTTAAATTATATTCTTTGGTAAGTAACACCGTTATCTAACTTAGATATTTTTTATCCAATTATGCTAATGGTAGCATTGTTATCCTGTTGTATGGTTTAAAAGTTAAACAATTATTTATTGTTAGGTATTCAAACTTAATCAATTCCTGTTATGAGTAGGTTTACTATAAAAACCACTGGTCAAATATTTTTTGTGCCAGGTTTTAATATTATAATTACAAATAAGGCTGTATTACTATCTGAAAGTTTTATAATTTATATAAATATTTTACTTTAATAAAATAATGTAGCTGAAGGAAACTAACTTTTCTTGGTTTTCTTATGATTTGTTAACTTTTTTAAATGTTCAAGGTTGTGTTTATGATGATATCTTATGGGAAAAAAGTAGTGGTTCTTTTTAAGTATTACTTATTCAGTAAATTTTACTTCACATATTATAGAAGTTTCCAACAATGTAAAAAAACTGACATTATTTACCAAACTATGTAAACACCTAAATCATGTGGTTTTAGACAATAAACCTGTATTGAGAATGACCATAACTATTTAGTTACTCAAACAATTATCTATTTCTAGTGTAATGGAAAATTATGCTTCGTAAATAATGGAATATGCAATATTTTATGTAATTATTCTTGTGTACATGCCAGTACCACATTCCAATCAGATCTTTCGTAAATATTAAATGCGCAGAGTCAACAGCTGGACCGCGACGTATTTGCACACCATATATTTCGTTCTTGTGAACTGCAAATATACCCACTTTAGCGCACGATTTCACCCGCCTTTAAGTGTTTTGAACATTTATGTAATCCGAAATATGACATCAGCTGTAACCAAACGTGTTACAGTGATAATTTAACAGCCGTAACCGGCGTATAATTAGATTATAATCATCATATAGTGAGCTAAAACGCTCGCTTTCGTCACAGCGTCCAGCGATATTGACATTGAGCTTGTGTTAAAAATACCGACATTACCTGCCTCCCGGTCGAACTTGTTCGGCTTGAGCTGCTCCCGACTGGGGCCCAGGACCAGCGGCGACAGGATCCTAGGCCACAACACAGCGAAACACCCAACAACAATCACAAGTACAAACATCGTCTTCCGCGGACCCAACACCTCCTCGTTCGCCATTCTGTCGTCGTGTTTTCGTATCGTTTCGTCACTCAAGTACACAGCCGGTCGCACTCTACGGGAACATCGTCGTGTGTGATATAAATAAAGATTTTCGTCCCACGTCCCGCCCGTGAAGAAAGCGCGCAATGACAGCTGTCAGAGACGCGCCCTCTCCCGGCGAAAACGTTATGGGAGCGATCCGAATTTTCTTCTCTTCGTTACGGGAGCGTCCGCAATTCTTGAATCTTCGTTCGCAGAAAGCCGGTGGATTGAGCTGGCTCGAAGTGACACAGCCGTATACCAACATCAAACAGCTATGCCGACTTCTTGCCTTCCCAGCCACCGGCTCGACTTCCTCTGGCGTCCAAGTCGACTGTACAGCATTGCAGTTCAAATATTGACAGAGTAAATTAACGTTTGCCGGGCGAGCGCGGCGCTCGGTGGGCAGAACTCGGAACAATATGCCTGGGCGCGGAGGCGGCGCCGGCTAATAACCCGTCCCCACCGCGATGAGGACTACACGCGCCCAGATGAATACTAATTAGACACTTTGTGTAGGTACTTGTTGTTGGACGAGCAAGCCTGAGGAAAAAGTTTAAATGTTCCAAGGGCTGTAACGTTCCTGGTGTAAACCACGTGTGAGCCTGATTTAAAAAATAATTTGCATGAGCGCGTCGCCTACGCAGCAGCCGGTGTCGAAGCGGGTCAAAGTATGACACATTGTAGTGTACAGTATATGTATTGCATGAAAACAGGAATTATTTACGGCATGCAGTCATAATGAGTTTACATTCATAAATTAATAAATGAATGGATTCCTAGTTGGTAAACTTAGAAGGAAGTGTTTCAAGTTTTATAGCTTGAGACTAAATATAATATATAGGTACTTATATACACTATAACCACTTTTAAATATTTGTCGGTTCCTGATCATGTAACTCAGTCTATAATTTTATTTAAAAAATGCTCCGAAAATTTGCTGCCTTCCTTTTTACCACCAATGACAGTGTGTACTTAATGATTCATTGAGATAAGCTTATGAAATCTCGTTTCAATGCAAACACAATTTTATCTTTATCTCTAACCTGCAGGTGGAAACAGTCAGCAAACAACGATTTTTTTGTTATTCATTCGGTAGCTTTGGGATTTATCGTTACATACCAACCTCTGTTTACGGATGAGCTACATTTTTTTTTTGTAACAAACCCTCATGATGTTCCTCAACGGATAAGGTTTATCAATACCTACTGTTTTTATTTCCATTCCCATATTTTTATATATTAGTTAATGCAAGTTCTGCATGACTCATTTGTACAGCGCATTTTTAGAAGTTACAGCAGAATAAAATTCATATGCAAATCCTGTCGATTTTTTCCTCGTACCTACCTATTTCAGTTGTACGTGGAAGTATCACGACACGAAATTCCCTGAAGGGTTGGGCAGAAATGTAGTAATATTACACAAATATTTCAGGTACCTACATACAATAATGCAGACGACCATCGATACATTTGCCATCTACCATATCAACCCGAACCTGGCACGCATTATCTTAAAGTGCAACTCTTAAATTAAATCATCTATTTATTGCAGACTGAGTGCACTAGTTGCTATCGAGAATAATTATCTGAAATCAACATAATAGTTAACAGCAGCGCTGCCACGTGTAGATTGAATATAGGAAACCAAGCCTAACAACAGTAGCAAAGCGTTTACGTGCCGCTGCTTCATTAACTTTTTTTTTAAATTTCGATTGTTTGCAGAGAGATACTAAAGAGTAGTTATTCTAAACACAACTGGATCTAAATCACTTGCTGGTTAGAATAACGAGATAATAAATGTCAAAACCTCCTTTGATGTTACTTTACAATCGAAAGAGGTTTTCTACTTATCGGGTTAAGTAAGAACAAGATTCAAGATTCATTTATTTGCAAAACATGTGTAGATAATATACATTGTATGATGCTTATTATTAACTACCGAAATGAAAATTGCTGGTTCTTGGTAGTGAAAACAAAAGTGTAATAAATCAAACAGGAAAGAAACAAAGATAGATAGCAAAACATAGACAAAAAGTATAAAAAAAAAGGTTTCAATACATAAAACCTAGTGCAGACTTGCACATTCTCCCCTTTTTTATGAAATAGGCAGCTTTATCAGCTTTTGGAGGGGCCTCCTGAATGTGCCGGCCTCAGTGGCAACATCGGCCACCCGTACTATTCCATCTCTGCCGGGAAACAACATCGCGACTCGGCCTTTGGGCCATGAACCACGCGGTAAATTTGAGTCGCATATTACGACCACATCTCCTTCCGCAATTGACGGCGCGCTGCCTCCACCCCTTCTGGGTGACAGCGAAGGCAGGTATTCTCGAACCCATCGCTGCCAGAAATGATCGGCTAGTCTGAGTGCCCTCCGCCAATGACTTCTGCTCGAGAGGTCCGACTCCTGAAGCGTGGCTGGAACGGGTCGTCCTGGTGATCCATTTAGGAGAAAGTGAGCTGGGGTTAATGCTTCTTCAGCATTAGCATCGAGTGAAATAATAGCTAGTGGTCGTGAATTTACCAAGGCTTCAGCTTCAGCCAGCACAGTTCTGAGTACCTCATCAGAGGGAGTTCGTTCATGGAGTGATACTTTCAGCGCTCCCTTGACACTTCGGACAAGGCGCTCCCAAGCTCCACCCATAAAAGGTGCCGAGGGCGGGATGAAACGCCAGTTTATAGACTCGTTGGCAGCGTAGTCTTCAACCGCATCACCGTATAACTCTCGCAGTTCCCGGCTGGCCCCAACAAAGGCAGTGCCGTTATCGGACCAAATCTCCAACGGGGTTCCTCGGAGTGACACGAAGCGGCGTAGGCACATGATCGCTGAGTCAGTCGATAAGCTGTGCACCAGATCCAGATGTACGGCGCGGACGACCAAGCATGTGAATAAGGCTACGTAGCGCTTCTCCTTTCTTCTTCCAACCGTGACATAAATAGGCCCAAAATAATCGAGACCGGTGAATGAGAAGGCTCTTTGATGATGAGCTAAGCGAGCTTCTGGCATATTTCCCATAGGTGGTTGAAACGGCCTAGCACGGCGCAATTTGCACAGCTGACAGGTATGGGCTACGAATCGAGCAGCGTTTCTGAGACCAATAATCCAGTAACGCTGGTGAAGCTCGTTGATTACCAAGTCTAGGTGTGAATGCGCGGCCTTCTGATGATATCTATGGATCAAAAGACGAACCGCCGGGTGTTTTCCATACAAAATTATTGGACGCTTAACGTCGTCTGATACGCCTGAGGCGGCAACAATGCGGCTTGACATTCGCAGCTGATTATCATCATCAATGAATGGCGACAGCTTAATAAGGCGGCTATTACGAGGCAACGGCTGTTGGTTCTTTATTCGCAAAAAATCTTCTTTAAAGGAATCGAGCTGAGACTGCCATAAGATGTGTTTTTCGGCCAGGCGTAAATCATTTGCTGTTAATACATTGAGGTTATTGGGGACATTTTAGGAGAGGATGTGCAAGAGGGAATAAATGTACATAAACTTCCTTCAAGACGAGTTAAATTGGCGACAACGCCTCGTCTTTGTATACTACGCATACGCAGTAAAAAAATAAATTGATGCGCTTTTGCTGTTGCTCGCACCATTCTCAACCATGAGCTGAAACGCAGCGGATCCGCGGAGAGTGGTGCGGGCAGGTCAGTGTCAGTGATAAGATGAACATGATGTTTAAATTCTTCGCGGCCTAGGCCACTGACATCGATCAAGGGATCAGTGGGCCAGTTCGAGGAGAGCAAGAAGGCAGGACCTGAGATCCAACGAGATTCTGGAGTTAACTCAAATCGTTTGACCCGAGTTGCATCATCTGCCACATTTAAATCACTCGGTATCCAACGCCATTCACTGACGTCCGTTAGCTCCAGTATCTCACCTACTCTATGTGACACGAAAGGCTTAAAAGTGCGAGCGTCGCTGCGAATCCAACCTAAGGTCGTCATTGAGTCACACCAGAAAACTCGTCTCACCGGTTTGAATCGGTGGTCTTCGCATATAGACGAAGCAAGACGAGCAGCCATCAGAGCACCTTGGAGCTCTAAACGAGGAATTGAGACAGGCTTGAGGGGTGACACGCGAGCTTTGCTGCAGATAAGAGAGAGTCTAACTTCACCGCTAACGTACAGAAATCGCCAATAAGCGACAGCGGCAAAGGCAGACTCACTGGCGTCTGAAAACACATGAAGTTCACAGCTTGTTAGCTCTAAATCGTACAAGTTATAGCGACGTGGAATTCGTAAAATAGAAACAGAAGATAAATCCTGGAACCACGACTTCCATGCAGTGTTGTCATCTTGAGAGAGCTCCTCATCCCATTCCAAACCCTTACGCCAAGCGTCTTGAAACATGATGCGGCCTCGAACAACGATTGGCGCAATGATTCCAAGAGGGTCATAGACTCTCATCACCTGGGCTAACACCTCTCGCTTGGTGAGCTTCTGTGGCAACACAACCTTATCGACTCCCGTATTAAAACCTATCACGTCACAGGCGGGTTGCCAGATAAGGCCAAGCGTGCGGACATGACCAGCCAGGTGACCTAAATCTACGTCATTCAAAACGGGCGCCTCTAGCAAAGACTCTTTTGGTAACCACGAGAGCGCCATGAGATCGTTTGACATCCAGCCTCGCATCTCAAAGCCAGCATGAGAATGTACGTTGTAAATGTCCGCAGCCAACTTGGCTGCTTCATGAACGTTGTCTAAACTAGTGATGCAGTCATCCATGTAGTGATCGTGTATAATTACTCGAGCTGCATCGGGGTATGTATCCTGCCACTCTAATGCATTTTTGTTTTTGATATGGATAGCAGTAAAGGGGCTGGACGCGGCGCCAAAAATCATGGATGACATGCGGTAAGTACGTATAGGCTCATTCGGATCGTCGCGCCACAGAAATCTTTGGGCATCCCTATCCTTTTCAATTATTTTGATCTGAGGAAACATTTCACGAATGTCAGCTGTTAGAGCTACTTTGCCCTCACGGAAGCGCATGAGAATACCTAGTAGTGGTTGCAAAAGGTCTGGACCAGTTAATAACATTGAACAGGAAAGAAACAAAGATAGATAGCAAAACATAGACAAAAAGTATAAAAAAAAGGTTTCAATACATAAAACCTAGTGCAGACTTGCACACTTATTATACTTAGGTGTTACAAACAATTTTCAGGCTCAACACGTTTGACCATGGCTGGTGTACAAATTATGTCATTAGACAGTCACATTTCAAAAACAGTAATATAATTAAATAGGCGCTTTTATCGTTATAGTAGGAGTGACAGATAATAGATAAATACAATGACCATGGCTACTCTGTAAACCTAACAATATTTGTTTCAGTTTCATAATTATGTAGGTACTAAAATGTTTTATAAGATTGGAACTAACATTGAACCGCATCCCACATATCTGACTACCAGTATGCCTACTGAGTGCTAGCTAAAGCAAATACCTACCACCACTCGGGAGTTGCAAAGACTACTATAGTATTGGGGAGATGTGTCACAAGCTTTATGATTAATCTGTGTCTTTTAAAAAAGTAGCTGCTGTTTAAAAAAATAGTGAAAAAGGCTCTTTTTGTCACCTTTCACACGGAAGGAAGAACAACAAAACTTAAATGTGAATCACGCGCAGGATACGCGTTAAGAAATATAAACTATCAAACGGAAACCAGCCAGGATATCCTTTTTATTTATGGTATGCTGTCTCCTTAGCATCCAGACGCACTTATATCGCCTTACCTGGGCGGTGTTCGAAGGTACCAGGCGGCCATTTTGAAAAACTTGCGCGTACGTCGTTTCCTGCGACGAAATGGGACGCTACCTACCCATTGTTATATGGGAGGGGATGCGTGTGACATGAATACATATTGAAATAATGGTTTAACTGTCGAATTAAAAAAAATATGTAGGCCCTATGATAGAAGGTTTTTTGTTCAATAGATCCTTTGGTAAACCAAACACAAAAACTGACGTGGAAGATTTATCGGATGTTTTCCATTGAATAGCAGGTGATACGAATAGAAACTTTGTTTTGTTCAATTAATTAGATTTGAGAGCACTACTATTGAATAATAATTCTTGGTCTGTTTTTGAAGTGGCCGAATAATTTTCTGATGTATGTACCTACTACCTACCTAACGTACCAGAGGCCCTACCATGAGTAAACGTACTTATTAAACATAATATAAATACACCAATGCGATGTTGAATCGGAAATACATTTATCCTGTAGCATTTAGTTAATATATTTTTTCCAACAACCGCAATCAGTATGAAAAATTTCTCAAAATTATGAAAATATTACCTACGTACGAAACGGGTATTTTTTATTTTGAATAATAATACCTACATCAATTTCAAAATCAAAAAATACTTGACGTTTACACCGCTTATTCGTGCTAGGGTCTGATCTAGTGATATTACATCGCGTTAACACTACTTTTCATGTAATTGATTAGTCTTTAGTATTGTATATTGACTTACGTTTGGTACCTATACGTACCAAGCGCTGAAACTCAAACAGCATGCTTTTAATTAGGCATTCCTTTTAATGTCTCGTGCGGTAAAAACGGGCAACAGCATGATATTATACCACTGTAGAGGATAGAATAGTCAACCGCAACAGCTGGTGCATTGCTAGTCAAACATGGGCTATCAGTTGCCATGCCACACAATGCGGCCACATTTTTACAAACCAAACATTTAACTTCTAGCTGTCGCATGAATGGGCCACACTCGCATTCGTTAGAATCGTTTAGAGGGCCTAATTATACGATTAGTGAGTCATGATTGGTTACATCACTGACCCATTCATCATCCGCCTACGGTCTATGGGTTATGCAGACGCTTTCATCTTGACGTGGGGTGCACGCAGTATAGTCTGGGGTCACGGTTCCTTTTAATTAAAGAAGTTTGATCAGTAGTTTTGATTGGGTTTCGCATGTATTTGTTTGCTGTGGTTATTGGATATTATGTTTTCGCTTACTAGATTTCATTTTCATTCACAAACAGACAGACCCGAAACGACTACCTGTACAAATCGACGGCCCCTCTAGAAATAACTCTATGAGCAATAATAAATATTTTCTTTCTACAATATTTTAACAGTTTTAAGAACTTTATGATACCATTTACACAAAAATATTTTATTTTTTCACGTTTTCTTAGAAAAACTGAGAGTAGACCGTTTCTACGACACTTATTCGTTGTATTTATAAGACTTGTTCTCTTATACGATTTCTAAAACAAGGTAAATAAATAAAAATAAAAATCGTATGTCAGCATGTGCGCATAGATAATCTAAAGCCAATGAGACAATAAAAAAATGCCATTTTCGACATGTCTTTATGTACGTAGGGACCGTCGAAATATTTGTGCCGAGCGGGGATAGAACCCGCGACACGCAGAGCAGCAGCGTTCTCTCAGCCATCGCGCTAACCTTGCCGTCGAGAGGTATAGTCGAGCGCAAAGATTTGGACAATTAAAAAAAGGACTAGATGAAAGAAATTTGCTTAGATCCCAGATTTACTTAACCATGGCAGGCATGTCTATTTTCCTTGCCTGCTGTCCCTCTGAGGACAACCCTCACTCCACTGTTACACTTCTCGGCACTCGCATTGGATACATTTCTTCAGAATTGGAAGGTAGGAGGCACACGTTTCAGTTGATCAGTGATCCAGTGATCTGCTACCCTACCATGACGTCTTAAAGCAGAACTTATTCCGCTGAGGAAAAGAGACAGAGCTATACAGGGTGTCTAGCACCATCTCTTTCCCTCAGTGGAATAAGTTCTGCTTTAAGACATCATGGTACGCCTACAGATGAGCCATGTAGTTCTTTTATATGTGCGTCAACAACTAGAACACGTACCTACCTGCTATAAATATGACAGAACAATTTAATATATTTCCTTTATTCACATTTCTTTTTAACATTATATTTATAATTTAAAAAAAAAACATAATAAAATAGGTTTCCGCCGGTAACAGGAGCAGGGTCCAAGCTACCCGTGGTTAGGGTTCCAGAGACAGGAACCATAACTAAAGCATTTATCATGATGATTTATTTACAGTATTATTATTAGTAACTAATTAGGTACTATGTACACGAATCGTATTGGTACGTAGATAGGTATGTGTGTGGTTGCTTTTAATTGTCCGCGAAGTAGAGGTGGGCGGGCAAAATATGCCGTAAGTATACTTGAGATTCTGCTTTTACTTTATGGCACAAACACAGGCACAACAAAATTGCACCATTATACATAAAAGTGCATTTCATTTACCATCGTCGTCAGGACAAATAAATTATTCGATGCTACTGAAAGCTTCTAAGAAATCGCAAGCAGGAAAACTTATAGTTTCTGTATCTACTAAGAATTGAACCCCAAACGTACAACAACAGACCCTCAACAAACGGTGAGCCAAATAATTGGGGTCTAGTAGGTACCTAACCCTAAACGTACAACAACAGACCCTCAACAAACGGTGAGCCAAAAAATTGGGGTCTAGTACACATCACAGATCCGCATAAACTGGTTTTGTATAGGTTGATCTGTCGTCGTGTGTACAACAACAGATCCTCAACAAACGGTGAGCCAAAAAATTGGGGTCTAGTAGGTACCTAACCCTAAACGTACAACAACAGACCCTCAACAAACGGTGAGCCAAAAAAATGGGGTCTAGTAGGTACCTACCTATTGATATGTGCTTTATTTATTTTTACAAATAAATGTTAAATAAGTCTGCTAAACTTGACGAGTAGCCTACTACAGTGCGAAAGCTACAGGGATCATTTCCATTTTAAAAAGTCGGTTAAGAGCGAGTCAGACACGGGCACCAAGGGTTCCGTACAAACTTGCGACATAAACAGCTTTGGACTGCGTAGACTAACCCACGAATACTGAAACGTCACTCAAAATTTAAGGGCTGCTTAACATTTGAGCAGCTCCTAAACTTTAGATTTCGTATTGTCAAACGTCACTTTTGAGTATCTGTTAAATGTAAGTACTACTTAAATTTTGAGTGACGTTTCAGTAGGTATTCGGGGGTTAGACTTAGAGGGTTGTTTTTTTGTTATATCACAAATTGACCACGGAGTTGAATATATGGTTTTAACTTGAACTCGATACTTTCACGCGTTTCCGTGATAAAGGGTCTTGACAGACAGACAGAGGGACAAGACAGTAGTAGCTTAGTGGTATTAGCACGACGACACATTAACCTATACAAAACCAGTTTATGCGGATCTCTCATTGTACTTGAAATCTATGGTGTACGATCCGTTCGTTGTTGAGAGAGCAGCATAAACTGGTTTTGTATAGGTTGATGTGTCGTCGTGTGTACCACAAAAATCGACAGAGGTAGTTGTGGGTATTAAATTCTTGAAATTGTATTTAGTACAAGATTTTAACCACGTGCTAAATGGTTCTTAACGGAACGGTACTGATCAACCTACCATTTTCATAAATCATTTTCTAACCTCAAAACAGTACCTACCTCATAGAATTCCTGTCTGTGTTCAATACATAGAAAAGGATCCACATAACTCGTGAAGTATTTTACGAAACAATATTTCGCCACTGTTAAATTATCATGCCCTAACTTCGTCGCGTGCGCATATTTTCGCGTGCCGCCGCCATTGTGGTAGTTGAGAGACGCGATTTGAATGCTCATGCGCATTGGTGTTGATTGTGCTTATACGAACGTGTATTTTGTGCAGGCCGGCTGACTGTACAATCATATTTTTCGGAGTAATATTTTATGATAAAAACCACAGTTTTCCCAGGAGAGGAACAGTGCTTACTGGCTAGTATAAAAACCAATGTGCGGCAAAATCACCTAACGCGATTAATCGATTTTTTCGGATGGGAAATCATCTAATGACTTAACCCTCTCTGTGCGAATCAGAAGGAACTATTTGTGTTGCACCTAGTTAACGAGTTCCTGAAACAGTTTGGTACTAAGATTCAGAACTCGATTCGAGTTAACACCATAAACCTTAGACTACATAAACCTATTCAAGATTTATGAGAGTTTTTTTTTTAGTAAAACGTTGCCCCACACTAGGAATTTCTCCTGTATCGTGGGTGCGTTTACAACCATTTAAACAGCCAGACCCGGAACAACTATCTGTAGGCCATACAAATATTTTTTCCGTGCGGGGATCGAACCCGCGACACACAGCGCAGCAGTCGATCGCTCAGCCACTGCGCCAATCGTGTCTTCAAATTCAGCGGTTTTGTTTACAAGTATGGTCCCGTATATTTTCAACAACCCACCCCACGTGAACGCCTTGACAACCAAGCCCGGCTACCGTTGGCTGTTCAACGTTACGAAAACATATCCGAATCATTTTCATTCAGTGCACTCTTGCTTCGCGAAATTAAGAAAGTGTTAGATATTTTGTTTATTTATTATTACGTATTTGCTTTGCCTCTGGCTTTTGCAACCTTCATTAACTTGTTGGCACTGGGAACAATTTGAGTATTAATGTAATGGACTCAATAGTCAAGTAACCCAAAATTGTAAGGTCCCGATTAACGTCGTACTTCCAAAGTACCAAAAAATCTAACAGTCGTGAACTTCCTCACCAAATATTGTGACCTGGTATGTCCGGTAGAAGTGTGATTAGCAATGACCGTGCTTCGGTTAAACTACGAAGTTAATATGACTGACTATAATAAAACGACTTGAGAGAAGTGGGGGTATGACTTAAGACAGTTCAGAGATGAATGAAAACTTGCAAATTTAAAACACTTCTGTCTGTTAATTAGTACTTACTGGGTTGTGGATGTCAGATAAGTAGTTGTTCCATGTAAAAACTGGTATTCAGCTACATCCCAAGAGATTGGAAGCCAACTCCAACTTAGTAAGGAAAATGCTAGGCAGATGACGATGAAGTCACTTCTGATATTGTCACCTTTGAAACTCAAGAAAAGTACATAAAGTATGTACTTGCCTATTAATATTCTGCATAGTAAGTAAGCAGAATGCTTGGTAGCTACCTGTGTTAAAGAACACTATTCATATCCGGACCCAAGGACCACACACCACGATATTATTCTGCAAGGTTAGGTATGGAAAGAGAAGACAATGCATTTGGATATCCCACATTCGAACCGTGTATGTAGTAACCGAACTGGATGGAAAAGAAGAGAAACACTGTGGGAAAGATTTGTGAGATATCAGATAAGAAAAAAAATAGTAAGTAAGTGTGATTGGTAGAGTTACGACTGACAAGAGAGCCAAACCAACCCCGAGTTACGCAGGGGACAAGGTCAGGAAGATTATAACCATAGTATAAAGAGGGGAAGTACGATAACTTCATACAAACGCGTAGCGCGCGGCTTGTATGTGTGCGCCGTAGTATCTATGCGTCGCCGCACGCACACTAAACAAAATCTCGGCTCCTTTCGCGCTGCGCCAGTCGGGGCTAACACTGCACGAGGTTCGCGCGTCACGGCTTTTCGGCACCGCTAAACGAATAAAAAATGTCTGATAACCGCGGGAGAAAGTATTGCTGTGTGTTTGGGTGTCTTAATAATTCATCAATTCCAGAATTGTCTCAGTTCAAATTACCTATTGAACAGGAAAGGTAAGCTACTCACTTATTCTAGCATAATTCAATTTTTTACTTCATAATGAGATACCTACTTACCTACTGACTTCTTTTTGTTGTATTAGCATATTAGTTTTCTATCACACAGAGGAAGTAGAATAGAATAGAATAGAATATACTTTATTGCACACCAAAATCTACGAAACAAAACTGTTTTACAAAAAGATGTTAAATCTATGGTTACAATGGCGGTCTTATCGCTAAGAAGTACCGCGAGTTATCGCGAAGTAGGTAGGTAGGTAGGTCTACTTTCCCACTAGAATGTTTGTACTTTTGATCTGTCAACTGATTTACCGCTATTGCTTTGTTTACGTTTAGTTGTGCCGATTTCTCAGTATTGTAGGTATATTAACTAAGTACCTAACTACCCACAGTTATGAAATCGTAATTAAAAATAAGTTATTGACTAATTTTAAATTATATACAACATTATTTTTAGTATATGCGAAACCTGAATATAGTTTGTTCAGAATAAGTAACTGAATCGATTCCAATAGTTTTTACACCATGTTATATTTTGTCCCAAAAATATTAATAAAAGGTTACGAGTTGGACACTTAGTAGGCATACGAAATCATACGGCGCGCAACAAGGTCACGGCAGGTCAAAGCGACAGTACCTACGTGCGGCGTAGTTTGTGCCGCTCCGTGGCCGTGTTTTTGTACGGACAGCCAGGTTAAATAACAAGCTTATAACTTAAAAGCTTATAACTTAAAAGTGACAACCCTATGACAGTAGGCAATTATATCGCGAATGGGGCCGGAGATAACCTACTTCCCCTCTATTTACTTTGTTATAACTATTGAAGTTTTTTTCCTTGTTCTATTAGGTATGTGATCGTTAGAAATAATAATATCTATAGAAAGAGAACAACTGAATGTAACGGACTGAGCATGTGATGATCTATAAAATCTACAAACAATTGTATCACTTTGCTATTTTGTTACAACAACCTCAGTTGCAAGGTCAGAAATTTTAGCAGCAACTCGTCAATGGGACGGAACTGCTGCTAAGTGGAAGGTCACGACTGAAGATGGGTTGAGTAGGGAAGCTTAGGTAAGTTTAACATATGTAATCGCTTGTCTGTCAGCAATGCATTGTTGAATTGGAAGAGAACTGGCAAGATTCTTTCTGACATAATGAGTATTGGATGGGACGTGTTTTGAGTCACGTACCTATTTTTATGAGGAATTATGCAGGTACCTTATGAAAGAAACTTCGTTATTGTTCATGGATAGGGTTTGAGGTAATGATGTTCATAAGACAGTCCTCGCAGTGATCTCCATATCCGGAAAAACTAAATCTACAGCCCCAATAAGACTTACAGAAAGTGAAAACCACGTTTTGTTACAGTTAATTTTGGGACAGACTTTTCGTCCAATATGCGATGTACGTTTATGTTTTACTAAATCATAATGAAATGAGGCAACTTTGTTAGATAAACTAGATAATAAGTAGGTTCATAAGCTTCACTCGATTTTGTTCCTTACTTAAGTGTTTATACAGATCCTAAAGGCGTTTGCATGCAGCATAGGAACACGGTCCGAGTGTAGGAATTTAATCTGTATTTGAATAAGTGTAGCGCTATCATTTCAAATGGCGGGTTTTCCGAGTATGTATTTATTGCCAGATTTATAGCTGCTACCGGCTCTGAAACACATTCAGAATAATATTAAGTAAGGGCCCACCTTATTCAGGTTAATTTTAGCTATCAAGTAGACAATCACGATATTTCCATTACACATTAACGATGGAAGGAAGACAATATTTCTATGAGCGTGCCTAATAAAGTAATGCAACCATGTGTGCTGAATCGAAATTGCATCGCTAGGAAAATAACGACACCAAATTTGTAAAGAAACCCATTGTAGCCACAGTGGGCAGTCGATTGACAATCGACATTCGTTTTCCATAATTGAACAACGTCTATTGGTCATCGCACGTAGCCGCCATTTTCAAATTAGTATGCGAGCCGCGTCTCCCGCCAAAGACATTCGTGCCGCGCCCAACTCCTCAATAGAAAGAATCATGATGAAGGAATTTATGTTCGTTTGTGTACGCGACAGCATATGATAAACGATGAATAAATAATAAGCGTTTCTAGGTATGATGGCAGATACCTGATCGGGTTTATAGCAAGTACCTGCAGGCTTTATGTTATACACACCACATTCTTTTGTTTCCAACAGAAGCAAATACATAGGTACTCTTCGGAGACTTTTACTATTTTATGACCAAATTAACGTAAACGAGTAATTTGTAGTTCAATCAGCAGCGACAGTTACTTGAGACTGTGTAACAAAGTCCATAAAATAAACATCAATCGTAATCGTTACATTTCACACGATTACAAAAGCATTAAAGTCATGTGGGACCCTAATGCAATGAGACAAGACAACTGCCCATACCCTTTGGCTACGTGTAAAGGTTTTATGAAAAAACCGTTCAGAACCTAGATTTTCAATTTCAATGGAACTCCTTCCTATAATTTCATACAGCTAATGAACGAACCTAATACTGTCATTTAGGCTGGACTGTCAAATTTATAGTGTCAAAACATTTTTGTTCCAAAACGTCCTCAATATAGTTTTCTTAGCATAAAGTGCCTCTTTTGTCCTTTTCGCACATCAGCAATCTTCAAAACGTTGACTCATTTCATGCTAAAGGTTACACACTACAAAAATATAAACAAAGATTTCTTTCTAATTCGAGGTTCGAGGATTGATTACGAATTTACGATTCTATGAAGAGTATGAAGTAAATCTCTTGAATGATTTAATAAATATCTAAAATGCAAGATTTTACGAGTATATTGAACATTATATTCATTATCAGCGGCGGAGTGTTAACTTTCGTGATTCTGTTCATCTTTGCCAAAAGACAGATCACTAGGTTTGCTCTTCGATCGAGGAGAGGCCCTCACGTACCTATCGGAACTGATGCAAAAAAAGTAAGTTTAAAAATAAATATCTCAAAAATTCGTTAGTCCTAACTTTCTGATAACTGTGTTATTTTCATTCAGTTCTAAAATTATTCTATTTTTTTTTGTTGTTCATAAATGTAGCTGTTTAGTAGTGCTCTTTTATAGTGGTGGCCACTAAGACTTAAGATTGAAAAATGTTTTCTATCTACACATTGCTGAACAGCCAAATAAAACAAATAAATAAAAAGTGTATTGGAACTATTTGATCTTTATGAACTAACCCCAATAAGTAAAATAAATCTCCTTAAAAAAAATTATAACTATATTCCACCAATTTCTTTGATACTTGTGTTACGAAACCGTCCTCAACAGTCTTGTATTATTAAAGATCTTACCAGAAAGATTCCTCGCTTTTATAAACTCAATTCAATAATATTTTTTAAGACTAGTTTGGACCGAGGTCACAGCACACCAAGGTGGAGGTCATTGATTGGCAGAAAGATTGCATCACCACAAAAAGGGGATGAAGTGGGAGAGACTGCAATTAAAGTGGCCAACTAATGGGCCCAAGTTACTTCAAAAGAAGTATCAATTGAAACTAAAAAGGATGACTTAGGGCTCTCACATCTATGCCTCTAAAAGTCATTGCGAGGATGTTATTGTCCGGGGTTGCGGGTTGTTCGAAAGAGATACTGCGGCCCCGGAACATAAAGGGCAATAGAAGGAACATGGGTGAGTTTTAGTCAGTAAAAGTCTGACACGCCTCCCCGCTCCTCTCAGAGCGGGGGAAGTTATTTGGGATTTCCCACCCCCAAAAAAAAAAAGGCTGTTAATGTAATGATGCTACAAATAGGCCAATAAAGAATTCAATAAACATATTTATGGCAGAAACTACAAATCATACCAAACTGTATACTATAATACTCCTTTTACATCTTCCACTTATATCACTGCTTAAACACACACAATTAAAATGAGTAGTGCTCATTATGTTTTGTTATTTTATTCCAGTGTTTAAAGAAAGAGCTGGAACGCCGTATAGAAGCAGTGCCACGCATCATGCACGAGCCTCGGCTGTTAAGCACAGAACCCTCACACTACATCTTGGAACCACAGCAGCCGTACCACTATCGCTTTCGAGCTGTAGATGATGTGAAGACTCTTGGTAAGATTTCTCTCAGGTTTTTCATTAAGCTTCTGACAAGGAAACTGAACTGTAGATGATAAATTATGGCAGACATACCTGGACAGCTTGCCTTGGAAAGCATATACCAGATGTTATTTATCTGCAGTTCAAAAGAACAACAGCAGTCCCGGGAAACAAAGGGCAACAGAAAGAACATGGGTGGGTTTTAGTTTCAGTAAAAGTCTGACTCTCCCCCTATTCCATCCAGAACAAAGTTATTTGATGAATTCCCATCAGCAAAGAAAAGGCCAGGAGATACATGACTTGGGTTATGTGCTCCCATAATGTTAGTGACCCATCTTTTTAGAGGTCATAAAAATATAACTCTATGTAAAATACAAATCTGTTTTTGGCATCCATTTAATGGACTGAAAGGAGCCATACCTTTCATGGTTGAAAATAAGTTAGGCATATGATAACATGTCATCATCTCCACATTTCCAGAGGAAGAGATAGCCCGTCAAGACCCAGGTCTCCGCCGCCACCCTCGGGAATCCCTCCGGGCCTTCCTCCTGTCTTCCCTCGCAGCCCCCCTGGATGGGCGCGGTCAGAAGCTGGTGCATCAGTTCTGTGACACCTACGAGTTCGCCCGGCATCATCCTGGAGAATTTGGGGAAGATGAATATACAGCATATAGCCGGCTGCTGTTGAAATTGTTAGATGCGTGAGTAGCCATTTTTTTGTGTTGTATGTCAAACATTGGATGGGACAGAAAATCCACTTTAGGTCCTTAACTACTCGTAAAAACATAATCAAAACGTGTAGTCAGATATACATTGTTTGTTGGTTCCTGATTCAATTAGAAGCGTCTTTCGGGGCTCTGCAAGTTGGCTTAGGCCAAAGGTCCGAGACAATAATAAAACATTTAAATCAGGCTATGATGCCCCTTTACTAAACCTTACAATGTTGTAATGCAGCAGATTAGATGTTTTAAACACTACATCAATATAATAGGTTCTGAAAATGCAGTCTGTTTCAAGGTTTCAACATTACAACTGAACCAATCGTAACTTTTTTTTTATATTTTCAGCTGCAAGTTCCAGAAAACAGCACCGCCGTTGCACGATTGCAGCGCAACAATCCCACAACAGTAGCACTACAATCGCGCAACTTTACAGATCTTGATAAATGAGTTATATGGCTAGTTTCTTGTTAGTTCTCTCATAACGTCTTCATAGGACAAGCAATTTGTATCCTACACCGGTGACATGTTTAATAAGTTCATTTCATAGGTTCATGAATTTTACCCGCGACTTCGCTCGCAATGTGGTGGGAAATTATCGTTCGAGCACGTTTCAAACATGTCTATGACACTCGTTGATAATGTAGCATCCAATTAGTGAAAGAATTTTCGGAATCTGATCAGGAGTTCTTAAGATTCCCTTCCCTTTTGTTTAACGGATAGGAAATCATCAAATAATTTCCCCCCTTCTGGGCGGTGCGGTGTCAAACTTTTACTGAATAAAATCCACCCATGTTCTGGCCTTTGCCCTTTATGTTCCGGGCCGCGGTGTCTCTCTTGAACAAACCGCAACCCCGGCGGGACAATCCGCAACCCCAGGAGGACCAACAACCGCGGCAGGAAGATTACCCCCTACATGTAAATTAACAACATTTGTATAGAAGACATTAAAATTTGACTTCAGAGCCCGCCTGTTGAAGAGCGTGGGCACGTGCGTGCTGGTCGGGGGCCGCGGCTCGCCCGTGCGGCGCCTGCCGCGACACAACAACTTGCCGCCCGCCTTACATAAGCATTATACTGCGCTAGAGGTTTGTTTTGCGTTGTCGTAGTTCGGAGATGGTCTTCGCACTTTCCAGGGGATTCTGGCACACTTAAATACTAACATTTTCTAGAACTTTCCTTTACAGGTATAGTTGCGATATTAGGAGTGTGTGTACGGTATTTGCCATAACAGTGGTTTACTATTGTGGTAGTGGTTTACATATAATATTATTTATGTATTTATATTTAAGTAAACATTTATGTATTTTATAATAGGTAATAGTACTTATTTTTTATATGTATTATGTTTATTTGTACTTAGAAGTTTATTTTATATTTAGTTTTAGACATTTTAATTTATATTTCTTTTTTTTAAAAGATTTATTTTGTTTTTGTAAACTTAGTAAGTATTTTGTGTGTAATAAATAGATACAAACACAGCAGGGGTTATAAGATTTTCGTGAATTTGATAAAGACACCCGTCATCATTTCTCTTTACAGTCTTCAAATATTACAATTGTATCCATTATCATTCTTATCACAAACTCATAGAAAAAAATACTGAGTCCTACATGGGCACTTATAAAACGTCGAGAAAATGCATATCTTATTAGATTTACAGATGTCCACCATACATAAATGCTTGTAAGGATTTCATTTAAAGCAAGACAATATTATAACGTACTTTTCAACTAAACAATGCATAATTTTATTGTACATGGACCTTTTGTACATCTTTTTGTTTTTATCACATTTCTCAGATGTTTTAATCGTCGTCCCTTTAGAATAGTATATTTTTTTATTATGGCCATTCAACAAAAGTTGAAGTGGTTACTTATCTAGTAATCACGCTAGTCAGAAACAGTTGAAATTTTCTTAAATATCCATGAATGACGTCCATCGGTTTCTATGAAAAAATCAACTATGTGTCTGATGTTCTTTTGTTGACAGTACACCATACAAACAACATAAATCAAAAAGGACATATCACATAGCGACCTCTTCTTCATTACCCTTTGACTGCAAATAGATCTATGTAGCACTATAAAAAAAAATACACTTTCTCGAAAACTGGCTCTTATTGCACTAGGATTAGGTTCAACATCCCGTAAGTGTATTGAAAAACGTCGTTCTCGGCTCTACAACACCCGCATTAAATCCCCCTCGGTGGCAATGACAAAGTTTTCTCACTTAAACCAAAATGTACTATTTTGATGCAGTTGTTTCAGCGAATACAGCGATCAAAATCCACCAAACTTATCACTGTTGTCATTCACAGAACATGCCAATAGACTCGAAGCTAGAAGACGAAGTGATCCGGATCCCGGTAAAGAGCCCTACGGAGCCCTTGGTGAAGGCGCCGGCGGACGAGACGGCCGTGTGAGCGCGGCTGCAGCGCCACCCCGCGCAGACTCTGTAGGGGTGACCGTTGCAACTGAACGTGGTCATGGTGGATGATGGTGACAAACTTGCGGGAAAAGTGACAAATTTGCTGGAAAAGTGACAAATTTGCGGGAAAAGTGACATTAGGACATAAACATGAGACTTTTATTGTATAGTGCTAGTTCGGGATTGGAGGTGAACTTTGAAAATATCATAACTACCTACAGTCAAATGGTGAGAATCAATTTTAAAGATACAGTTTCACACCCCAAGCACACTCTGTAGTGGTGGAAGTTGCATATGAAGATGATGATGGCTAAAAATGATCTATTTAGGAAGAAATGATGTGCTGGATATACAATGATGATGAGACTTTTGTAGAAGATTATTGGTGTATAAGAGGATTAATCAAAATAGTGAATTGTTATAAGGGCTGTTTGATACCTTTAGCAGACTGTCATACCATTGCGAATGAAGATGATGGTGATAAAGGAGACAGTTTCAAATAGTAATGAGACTTGACGTATATAATGTAGTCAGAGAGTAGAGCTAAACAATCAGGTTAATTATTATTACTTAGGGTTACCTTTCAAGAAAATTTTAAGCAATTTGGTAGCATTCAAAAAGGTGAAGCAATTATGCCAGCATTACTTGAAAAATTGAGTTATTTTGCCCAAATCTATAGAAAGGTGAATATTGGTGATGACACATTCCTTATATTTTGTAGGAAAGGTGAATTCTTGTCTCAAATGTTATTTGGTTGCGATAACCACCATGTGAAAAATATGATGAAGGGGAAAGTGAGTGGATCTTGTGTTTTTTCGTGTCGATGGACTCGATTAATACCCAACCAGTATGTGGCCACTCGTATAGCTCTTTCGTTTGAATCCTAGAAGGTGCAGTATAAGGGAACCTCCTCTCTGGAATTATATTTGAGACGGGTTGACGATACCCCATTTTGCTAAGATTACTTTACGGCGGCAAATGCCTGCAGATTATCAGTGTCAGTATTATTTGCTAATTACACTTCGAATTAGATTGAAGTTTTATATGTGTACAGGACTAGATAAAAACAAATATAAGAATGACTATATATTAAGTTATAGAATCATGCGTTATTTTGTGGAAATTCACGACATTAAATATTATACAAAATATTTAGTTTTAATTTTGCGAAAAAGATCCAAACGACCGGTGGACCAACTTTCGCGCTGCTGGTGGTCATGAGTCAACTCCTGAAGATACCCCGTGGAGGGGCGAGGGGCGGTCGAGCATAAGTTGCAGGGTGTATAACATGCTAACTCCCACCCGTCCCTTGCTACAGCCAGCCCGCGATGCTGAGCCAGCAAGTTCAAATCAGTCTCTAAATACATAATATCACTCAGATCCAGCCTGTCCCCCCATACCCCTCGTGGGGTGCCTTTAGCGTGTAGTCGCTTTGTTTGTATGTTTTTTGCCCTGGCTAAAGGCCTTAGTTTCAAGGCATCTACAGGAATTGCCCGGTTAAGCAGACGATAACCTCCTAGGTTGAACTGCGAGATGCCATATCGAAAAAAAACCATGCTAACTATTATTGCTGTTCCTTCTTATGTATACTTTTGCGGGCGGGAAGGCGGTGCTGCTGATCTGTTATCCAAACATGGATATTTTTCGAGGAATCAAAATCTAATATTTTGTTATGGAATATAAGCCTTAATTATAATTTTTATGGAAATATTTGTACGTCATAGTATGGCAGGATATGCTGGAACTAATATTATAACATCCATTGTACCATATTCTTACAAATAAACATTTTGATTTGATTTGATTTAAGGTAAGGCTCCAAAGGCACTAACGGCAACGGGAACCTTTTCAAAGAGTAACATTAAAATTTTGTTGCGTTTGAGATTTCGGCTGTTTGTTGTTTATTAACAATCGTATATGTATCGGAGTAAATGGATAATGAGAAGTGATCAAAATGGATTGATAATATTGTAGAACATGTTAATGATATCATTATCTTATTATACAGAAATTAAACCCACCAAAGTCAATCATTATAGTGTAGGTATGTTTTGATGTAAATAGTTCTAAAATATCTAAAAGCAAGAATTAAAAATAAAATATTTGCAAGTAGTTGTTGGTTTTTGATACTATTTTGTATTCTATAAATCCTGTACTCGCCAAATTGTAAAAAGAGGTCATTTAAATAGTGTCTCTTTATATGAGGTTTTGTGATAGTTTAATCAATTCAATTAAACAAACTCGATAGTATAAGCTTAAAGCATTTTATTTTACCCCAATCTTAAAACTACACAAAACAATAATAGAAATATTACAAAATTGTCGTTTTAACTATTTGAATACAACAAACTTAATGACTAGATTATAATTAGATTTAATTTCGTCAGTAAATATTATTCAGTCTATGAATGCAGACCTATCGTTGAACGTTAAGTAATTATTCGTCAATTATGACGTCTCGACCGAAGTGGCTCTCCCTGAAACAAACAAAACTTAATTTAATCCTTACTTAATATTATAAAAGTGAAAGTGTTTGTTACGTCTTCACGCTTAAATGGCTTCACCGATTTTGATGAATTTTGGTACAGCGATAGTTGGGACCCTGGAGACGGACATAGGCTTTTTTTAAAGTAAAAAAGGGGAGAAAGAGGGATGAAATATGTAGTTTTTTCGATCATCACGCGGGTTAAAGTTACCGTTACTCCAAAGTAACTATGCCACGCGGACGAAGTCGCGGGCAAAAGCTAGTCATCCATAAATATATAAATTCACACCTTTTTCCTGTGGGGTAGGCAGAAACCACAGCGCCACTTACTCCGATCCTTGTATAACCCGGTCTAAAATGGTTGCTTTAGCAGTATAGCAGTTTAGCATAATCCTTACTAATGTTATAAAAGCGAAAGTGAGTTTGTTTGTTACGTCTTCACGCTTAAATGGCTTCACCGATTTTGATGAATTTTGGTACAGCGATAGTTGGGACCCTGGAGACGGACATAGACTTTTTTTGTTTATTTTTTTAAGTGAGTAATAAGGGAAAAATAGCATTGCTCTTACAATAAATAAGGCGTAAGGGCAAAAACTACAGGTAGCATGTTCCTGCAAATCAGGAAAGGGGAACTGTGTTACCCCGAAATTAACGCGAGCGAAGCCGCGGGCAAAAGCTAGTAGGATAATAGTAAGCAGTAATAGACGCAGTTAATATTGTGAATTGTCACGTGGTAACCATTTTACGAATGGTACGTTACCATTCGTAAAATGTTCAATTTAGTACATAGTATTAATTTATTATTATTCTGCTTAAGCGGCCCTTTTTAGACCCCGGACATACACGCAACAAAAATACTTAAAAGAAAACCGAAGTTTATTATTTTTTCGCTTTCTAGTAGTTTCTTCTATATTATAGTTATGCGTATTTACTCTCCATACACAAACAGCCGGACCCAGAATAACTACCTGTAGGCCACATAAATATTTGGTTCGTTGGGGAATCGAACTTGAGAAACGCAGCGCTGCAACACATTACTCAACTACTGCGCCCACCATGTCGTAATGATTCTCTAGCGGCAAGTAGCAGCTGGATGAGTTGCAGAATCGGGTTTAATGGCGTGTGGTTGGAGATGTTGAGTAGCCAGCAGTTGATAGATGATGATGATGATGAAGCGATTAGTCATCAGTCTTTGCTCCTGTTTTCATCAATAGTCTTGTTCCACCTATTTTTAAGACTCCCCTACCCCTTCCTGTTCTTTTGTGCCATGTTCTTCTACACGATCTTTAGTAGATCGTCCAGCCATCCGTCATGGATGTTGGTCTAACATTGCTCCCCCTACCATAAGATGGATGCAACTCACAGGCGGGTCCATATGTGATGCGTGGCGAAATGCGGCGCGTGTCGGGCGGCCAGCAGCGCGCGCTGGCACGTGCGGGCGGTGCCGGCGGGGCTGGTGGTGGTGGGGCTGGTGGTGCTGCTGGTGCTGGTGCTGGTCGTGCTGCTGGTACCGGCGGGGCTGTTGGTACAGTCGGTGCTGTCGCCGGCCGCGGTGCGCGTGTGACACAGCCACTCTAGTATCTGGGAAGGAACATTGTTTTCACGATGTACAATAACGTGCATCAATATGTATACACTCTCCTAAAGTTACAAGAAATTTTGCGCGACAAATAATTATTGTACTTTTTTAATATTAATAGGATTATATATGTGTAGTTTGTAGTTTAAGTCGTTGAAGTGCCTAAATAAATATGTAAATATTCATATTCATATCTTCATTGCATTCCATAAAGTCTGAAGATCTTAAAATAGGCTTAAAGCTAAGGTACAATTATGGACCCTGTAGGGCACAGCAAACAAATTAAACAAATTCTTAATATTAATTACCAAATTATAAATAAATTATTCATATTGAAATCAACAAAATTATTAAATTATACTTATTCTAATAAAATATTAAAAAACTAAATTATAACAAAAATAAAATAAAAATTTAGTTCAGTTATAGGAACATATTGTTAGATATGTAAATAAAATATATAATGTGTCTGTTAACAACAGAGAAGAACATACCTGAAGAGTACAGTTGCTCCAACTCTCCCTGCTGACCAGTTCAGCGACTGCAGCGGGTAGTAGAGCGTGCCTGATAAATAATATTTATATCTGCATAATTTTACGTCACAATCAATTATGTTTCTCGGAGAGCGAGAGGAAGACCAAAGAAAAGATGTATGGATTGTGTAAGGAATGATATGAAGGAAAAAGGAGTAAATGATGCCGTGACGTCTGATAGGGGAGAATGGAAGAAGAAAATGTGTTGCGCCGACCCCAAATAGAATGGTACAAGGGCAGAAAAATGATGATGAATAAATTATGTTTTAAAGCTAGACGAGGTCGGAGTCGGAAGAAACCCCGGCACAAACAAATAGGTCACGGTTTCTTTTCAAGTCCACACTGAATGTTGGTCATGACATAATGAGGATCGAGTAGTTTTATTATGAATGTGAGGACCATGTGGGTCATCACTTTTATTTAATTTGTTTGTTTTTGAAGATTATCTGGCAGTTTGAGTACTCAAAATCAAAATATTTTTATTTCACATAGGCCTACATGGGCACTTATAAAACGTCGAGAAAAGATGCACGGTTCGGTTTGGTCGTTTCCTATGGAGAAGAACCGGCAAGAAACTCTATGCTATACGCGACCTACACAAATGTCTTTATTTTGGCATTGTTCATCGTGTCGTTGAGCTCCTTGAGTTATGAGTCGAGCTACACGATAACTGATAAATGCTTGCACTGACTGAACAGGTCCACTTAATCTGTGTGGTGCTTTCTTAAAAAGACCATTTCAGACACTAACCTATAGTAGCATAGTCGTCATGTAAGTTGACTAAGATTTTTGTGGGGTAAAAGAGTTTATTTCTTAGGGCGAAACGCTACCATCTGATTTAAAAAAAAACGACGTGTAAAAGTATTTGTAAAAACCTACTTGAAAATAAACATCATTTATCATTTAGTGTCTGAGGTGGTTGTTTCTGGAAAAAACCACAGATTTGAGTGAACTTGTCCAGTCAGTGCAAACATATGCTAACAATCATGTACCTCGATTCAGCTCCACGACTCAACCAAAGAAATGAAACTGGAATAAGCTGTTTACACACACTGCTAGACTAACAAAACTAAGAGCAGTGATAGTTTTTTTTTCAGATGGGAAATCATCAAATAACATCTACCACTGTGGCCGGAGCGAAAGGGAATGTCAGCCTTTTACTGACTAAAACCCATCCAAGTCCCTTCTTTTGCCCTTTGTGTTCCGGGGACGCGGTTTCTCTTTCAAGCAACCCGCAACTCCGGCAGGAGCAGTGTTCGTTTTTTTTAACCCACACTAGGAATTTCTCCTGTATCGTGGGTGCGTTTACAAAGATTTAAATTCACATACACAAACAGCCAGACACGGAACAACTATCTGTAGGCCTAACAAATATTTGTTTCGTACGTGGATCGAACCCGCGACACGCTGCGCAGCAGTCGATCGCTCAGCCACTGCGCCAACCGTGCCTTTAAAGTTGTAAGGTGTGACTTCGGACTGCCAAGTTTTGATATCGAAACCAAAACCTCAGATTTCCTGCCAGGGTTGCGGGTTGTTCGAAAGAGATTTAGCGGCCTCGGAACATAAAGGGCAATAGAAGGAACATGGGTGGGTTTTAGTCAGTACAAGTCTGACAATCCCCCCCGCTCCGTCCAGAGCGCGGGAAGTTATTTGATGATTTCCCACCCCAAAAAAAGTCCTCAGATTTTTGTGCGTATTGTTATGCAAACAAACAAAAGTCACCGACGTTTTTTGTGGAAGGCGTTTATTTTTATTCTTTTGCAAAAATGTTTATCAGGATTCAACTCTTCGTCCCTTATCCCACACATAAGTTTTCATATGCGTTACGTAAGGTAGCGTTAACATTAATACATTTGTTTTTTTTTACCTTCCACTACGACTGCTGGCAAGCTGCTCAGGATCCGGCTCCAAGGACCAGAGCCCGCTGAACACTATGGCGCAGAGCATGAATACGTCACACAGGTACAACTTGGCTGATTTGTCTTCCGTTCTGGCGACAAAGAATGAAATATGATATTGAAAAAAGTGCGAAAAAACGGAGTGTGTGTAAACCATCCAGTTTTTAGACCTGTTCAGGTGGCTACATGTACATCAAAGACATTCAAATATTTACGAGTGATAGACAAGACAAGAGGCAGAATATCGTAATCAAATACTAGTTAGTACTTGGTAACAAATCGTTCTGTCATCTCAGGGAAAAATAAAAAAAAATCGTATGTCAAAAATGAAAGTTTTTGTATGAAAATATTCCTAATGTCCGCTCTATAAGTCTTTTAAATAATGTACAGTCATGCTGGCTAGATATCAGTGAAATTCTGGACCAATTTCGTTTTTCTTTTTTTTTGTTGGGTTGGTTATTGTTAAAGGTTCTTATAAAAAATATTGTAAGATAGATAGATAAATAATTTATTTGATGCAAAAAAAAACAAAATACAGGAATTAACACGAACAAAAAAAAAGAAACAGATTTAAAAAATAAAACAAGGTAGAAGTTAGATTAACCCATAAACATTTAGACATTTCACATACATTTATAACGGTCGCCCACTACTGGGTAGTGTGTGTCTCAATGTTACACCAAATAGGAGTCCAGCTCAGCATAATGCCAGGTAAACTACCTGACGCTGGTGTTCTGCTGAATCCCGCTACTGATACACGTATGGTAGGTATACATACCTACAGGTACCTACAGGTATGTATCATGTATGTATGTAGGTAGGTAAGTAGGTACCTACCTAGGTAGGTAGGAAGGAAGGAAGGTAGGGTAGGTAGGTAAGGAGTTAAGGTAGGTAGAGTAAATCGGTAGAAAATACAAAGAGATAGTAATAAGAACGAAAATTGCATGGCAACTAATGCAGCTAGATAATGAATATTGACTTACTCAGTGAAGGCGACTTGTGTTCGTCCCATAAGTTGTAAGAACCACTCTCTGGTGGTTTCGGCATCAGGCTGAGCAGCCTTCAGTGCTGGTAGCATACAACGCAAGGAGTACTCCTGTTCACTGTACAACAGATAATTCACTTTTGAAACATAAGGATCGACTGGCTGTTTAAAAAAAAACCTTTCGAGCGAAAGAGGTAACAAACAAACTCACTTTCGCTTTTACAATATCAGTAAGGATGATCTTATGAACGGTCACGTGCGTAGTACTTGCAAACAGCGTGCGTACCGGCCTCAGTATTCACAAACGCTACGATTCTCTAGAGAAGTTAGATGTATACGAACGCAGATGCTATAGTTCCTGCCTACCCCACGTGGGCTCATGTAAGCGTCGCTACTCACGTGAGCTGCGTCGCCTGCGCATCTATGATCTCGTTGAGCCAGTTGAGCTGGGCGCCGCGCCCTCGCTGCGCATGCGCATCGCTACTCACGTGAGCTGCGTCGCCTGCGCGTCTATGATCTCGTTGAGCCAGTTGAGCTGGGCGCCGCGCCCTCGCTGCGCATGCGCATCGCTACTCACGTGAGCTGCGTCGCCTGCGCGTCTATGATCTCGTTGAGCCAGTTGAGCTGGGCGCCGCGCCCTCGCTGCGCATGCGCATCGCTACTCACGTGAGCTGCGTCGCCTGCGCGTCTATGATCTCGTTGAGCCAGTTGAGCTGGGCGCCGCGCCCTCGCTGCGCATGCGCATCGCTACTCACGTGAGCTGCGTCGCCTGCGCGTCTATGATCTCGTTGAGCCAGTTGAGCTGGGCGCCGCGCCCTCGCTGCGCATGCGCATCGCTACTCACGTGAGCTGCGTCGCCTGCGCGTCTATGATCTCGTTGAGCCAGTTGAGCTGGGCGCCGCGCCCTCGCTGCGCATGCGCATCGCTACTCACGTGAGCTGCGTCGCCTGCGCGTCTATGATCTCGTTGAGCCAGTTGAGCTGGGCGCCGCGCCCTCGCTGCGCATGCGCATCGCTACTCACGTGAGCTGCGTCGCCTGCGCGTCTATGATCTCGTTGAGCCAGTTGAGCTGGGCGCCGCGCCCTCGCTGCGCATGCGCATCGCTACTCACGTGAGCTGGGTCGCCTGCGCGTCTATGATCTCGTTGAGCCAGTTGAGCTGGGCGCCGCGCCCTCGCTGCGCATGCGCATCGCTACTCACGTGAGCTGGGTCGCCTGCGCGTCTATGATCTCGTTGAGCCAGTTGAGCTGGGCGCCGCGCCCTCGCTGCGCATGCGCGGCCACGGCACTGCGCACGCGCGCACTCTTGCGCAGCAGCGGGCCCGACACCTCCCACCAGCTCGACGGTGACGTCATGCGCTCCAGGAACTTGATGGACAGGCAGCAACTTGTTTGCACGTACATAGGCCATGCCTGGGGAACAAATGAACATTTTTATAAAAAGAAAAGCCTTAGAATCAAATAGAGTAATTTATTTCAATCGACAAGGGATCATAAAATTTGACATAAGATAACACATGAAATTACTCAACATAAAATTACAATCACACCATAAATGAACCAGACAGCAATGGTACTGGCAATGAAACCTTTGCGCGAATACCTTCAGAATGTCGCTGGGACTGGCCCGAACCCTACGCACCAAGTATGTGCACCGATTTCGCATAGTCATTAATAAAAAATAGTCTCCTTGACGTACATCAATGATGCGCTACAAAACCGGGGCAGACTCGTGAGCACCCTAAACGCATAAGAAATGCTAGCATATTAGGTATTACTCCAAAAAACTTGAAGCACGGTATATAGTAAGACAAAAATATTTGGTTTTGGACTAAAGTTAAATGCATTTTAAAGCTAGGTAAATTGATTTAAAAAAAAATTAATATAAGTCAAATTGTGCCATTGTTGAGTTTCACAGTTACTATTTTGAAACTTAAGTTATATGCGTTCGTTGGTAAGCACATTACTTGAGAACGGCTAGAAAAAAAAGTTAAAAATCAAAAAGCGAAAAACCTAGAAAATATTCGTAAATATTTCTACACTTTTTTGATTATTTTGTTCAGTACGTCTGCTCGGTCAACCACTGATAAATTTATTTAAACAATTTAAAATTTTAATTTAAATTAACAAACACTCACCACATTATCATCCCCAATAATCGAGAAGTACATATCCACAATCTGCGACAACAACGTCCTATTAGCATCATGTATCCTGTCACACTCCAGACACTGCCGTATCTTGTCCATCTGCTGCACGAACAGATACTCCTTCTCGTCCCCCTTGACCCTGAGCTTGGTGTGGGAGATGGCAGCGAAGGAGTCCGCCAGGCAGCGCTCCAGAGGAGGGCGGAGAGTGTTGGGTGGCATACCGCGGCAGAGGATCGGGAGGATCTCGAAGATTAGGAGCGTGTCTGATTCCTAGAAGAATATGGTGTTAATGTAGAATAGTAAGCTTGTGGTGTACGCCGTGTGGTCTTTTGGTGAGCATAATATAATGATGCCGAGTCGAAGTCTTTTAAGGAATAAAATATTCAACTACTACGCAGCTACTAAGCAAAAGAAATTTCCAAGGATCGTAGTAGGTGGCGTTCTGTGGTGTCTGCCTACCCCCTTGGGAAAGTGGCGTGTATTGTATGTATGTTGTACTAAGCAAACCGTTCCGTAATATCCATCAAATAAACGGTATCATTCATTGGATAATTTTAAATAAGCTAGATAGTTCCAAATAGAAGAATCCAAAAAGGAAACAATTTGAAGGTCTGATTCTTGAATTTTTAATTGAGGACTTGTACAGGCCAAAACTGAACCTTGGAATCCTACTAAAGAAATAAAGCGTGTTCGTAGGGTTGTCCTTCTTTTATCAAAGAGTTTACGGACAGTAACGAAGGTGCCGTGTCGATGGCACGTTAGTGTTCCACGCGCGCTTCGCAGAGGTGTCAGCAAAGCAGAAGGGCCTGCCAGGGACACCGCCGCACCGGGTAGCGGGTTGTTCGAAATAGACACCGCGGTCTCGGAACACGAAGGGCAAAAGAACACTTTCTTCTGCTCCGCCCAGAGTGGGAGAGTCATTTGATGATTTCCCATCCGAGAAAATCACTTACACCCGTCCCAATAAACAAACGATTCGTTTTGGTTACGGATAGTAGTATTTTGACATAAGTTCTATGAGACGTATGTCAAAATCTTACTATCCGTAAGCAAAACGACTCGTTTTTGTTTATTGGAACCGGGCGTTAGTTATACATTCTAGAAAAAACCCAGTACCCATTTAAGTCATTACAAGTTAATCTCGTACCTCAGCAGTGCCTGCACTAATCCCTTGCAGATAGTTCTCCAAGATCCTCCTAGCTGACTGCGAAACCTGAGCCTGCCTGGCAGCCAGAGTCACACACCCGCGTCTCCACTCCGACCCTCGATGGAACACCTCAGGGATGAAGCACAGGTCGAACGGAGGGAGAGGCTTTGGGTATTCCGCTGTGAGGGTCTGTAGTATGGAGAGGAGAACAGAGTCGGGAAATTCGTAGGAGGGTGTTGTGGCCTGAAACAAATTAAATTAAGTAGCGAGACCTTGCACAGGAAAAGTAGCGACATCTATGCCACAAAACTTAACTAAAATCTTTTCTTGCGCTTTATAGGATGATATAAAATTCTCGTGTCACAATTTTCGTTCCCATACTCCTCCGAAACGGCTGGACCGATTTAAACGAAATTTTGTGTACATATCGGGTAGGTCTGAGAATCGGCCAACATTTATTCCCCTAAGTGAGCAGCGGGTGAAACCGCTGGGCACAGCTAGTACATACATAAAATTCTCGTATCACAATGATCGTTCCCATACTCCTCCGAAACGGCTCTACCGATTCTTATGAAATTTTTTATGCATATTCACTAAGTCTGAGAATCGGCTACTATCTATCTTTCAAACCTCCAAGTGAGAAGAGGACCTGAGCAGCGGGTGAAACCGCTGGGCACAGCTAGTAGGATGATAAATTTTAGTTTGCATATTGTTTTATAGATGTCACTACAGATCATCATCATTATTTTCCTGCCCTGATCCCAATTAGTTTGTGGTCGGCGTAGCATGTCTTCTTCGCCAGACGCCATATTAGAATTCCGTAACTCAAAAGGAAAAAGCGGAAACCTTATAGCAGGGATGGCTAACCAGTCGATCGCGATCGACCGGTCGATCGCGTCTATTACTCCAGTCGATCGCGGCATGGCAAACAAAATAAATATGTCTAACTGATGCGGAACGTAATCACCAAAATTCTACGCGTATCATATTCTGTGATATTTAGGGTTCCCTATATGAAAAGGCAAAAATTGGAACCCCTATAGGATCACTCCGTAGTCTGTCTGTCAATACTCTTTATATCGGGAACGCATAGAGATATCGAGAATTTGAAATTAAGACCATATACTCAAATCTACTACAGATTGAAGAACCCTTGTGAAAAAATCAACTCTCCAAGTCTGCAGTCAAAACATATGGCGGTTTATGTCGCAAGTTTGTACGGAACCCGCGGTGCGCGAGTTCGACTCGCAATTGACCGGTTTTTAATAAAAAAAAAAACACAATGGCATAGATACTGAACTATACTGTCTCATTTAAAATTACAAGATGGATGCCATTGGTAGATCGCACAGGGTTTTGTACAGACGCCAGCAGGTCAAGCTACCCGAAACTGTAAATTTTTCCCAATGAACCTTGAACCTAATACTTTAGAAATAAAGTCGAAAATCTATCAAAGAAATCTGACAGATTGTAGTAGCTTGATGTGCAGGCGTCTGTACGTAAAAATTTGATCTTGGGTGTATTTAAGTTGGTCGCCCCTGCCTTATAGAATCACTTTGTTGTCCGTCTGTGAATCTGTCAGTCAAGACCCTTTATCTCGGTAACGCGTGGAGGTATCGAGATAAAGGAAATTAAATAAAACCATATACTCAAGTCTGTGGTCCTTTATGCTGTGTAAAAATCTACCCTCTTGGTCTACGCAGTCAAAACATATGGCGGTATATGTCGCAAGTTTGTACGGAACCCTCGCGGCCTCCGTGCGCGAGTCTACTCGTTCTTGGCCCTCTTTTTTTTTCGGGTGGGAAATCATCCAATGACTTCCCCCGCTCTGGGCGGAGCGGGGCATGTCAGACTTGTACTGACTAAAACCCACCCATGTTCCTTCTATTGCCCTTTACGTTCCGAGGCCGCGGTATCTCTTTCGAACAACCCGCAACCCCGGCAGGCGGAGGCTCTGGCAAGCCCCTCTGCTTTGCTGACTCTCTTTGAGGCGCGCGTGAAACACGAACGCGCCGTCGACACGGCCTGTCGTCAATAGACGGACAGACGGTGAGCTACCCATTGCTCACCGTCCACAGTCACCGTATCTACGGTGGCCGGGAGTCGTCTCGCGGCGCCCGGCGCCATGGGCGTCTCCCGCGGCGGCTGGGTTGGCCTGATGTTCTCTCCCTCAAACGCCCGGCCACCTCCTTTGCTTTTTTAGCTTTTCTTGGCCCTCTTGTCATATTTATTGCCAACTTGTCTTCAGCACTGACCTGTTTCCTGAAGCACTCGACGAGTCCCCTGGCGACGCTAGTGACGTGTAGATGTACCAGACTGCTGGGTTCCTGGCGCGGGTCATGCTGGTACACCCCGCTGCGATACCCTCGCACCTCCTTCTCGATCAGTTTGGAACAGAGGTGCTGGACCCCTTGTAACGCGTTTTGATTCGTGAACTTGAATACTTCTGGCCAGATTTCGCCTGAGAAAAGAATGAGTACTCATTTTACGGGGTGCTGTTTGTATTACCACTGTGACAACTACATTGAATATTCGGGAATTTACTTACACGGAACATAATCTAGAACTTCTTCAGGTTTCCTGGCGGCATCTGCTGGGGTTTTGCAGTATGATGCTGGCAGTTTAACTGTCTTTCTGTATATCTAGAAGAAAGATAAACAGGCTTCAGAAATAATTTAAGAGTTTTTAGTTCGGCTACTGATCTTACACTAGTATTTAAGATCGGGGTCAGAGACATAATGCCATAGGCATTTTCTACCAGTCAACCTTTCAGTGATGCAGAGACTAACATTGGTAGGTGTAAAACAGAAAAAATATTAACTTATACTAAATGGATATATAAAATACTAGCTTTTGCCCGCAGCTTCGCTCGCGTTTAATTCGGAGTAACACAGTTCCTCTTTCCTGATTTGCAGGTACCTGCTACTTGTAGTTTTTGCCCTAGCGCCTGATTTATTGTAATAGCAAAGCTAAAGTTTTCCCTTTTTTCCCACTTTCTCCCTCATTTCTCACTTTTTTTTAAATAAAAGTAGTCTATGTCCGTTCCCTGGTTCCCAACTATCTCTGTACCAAAATTCATCAATATCGGTTTAGCCATGTAAGCGTGAAGACGTAACAAACAAACTCACTTTCGCTTTTATAATATTAGTAAGGATAAGGATAGTATAGTATAGTAAGGATAGTAAGGACTATAAATATAAAACAAAATACTATAAATATATATCAAAGAATAGATACACAGATACACCAAATAAAAACTATAAACTACCTATACTAACTATTACTTAGAGGTAGGCACATATATCATGTAAACAATACTCTGGGAAAGAATCAAAACTAAAATGATTTAACTTTCCATATTATTTTTTCATTTTACTTAGTGAAGTAACCTACTGACGTGAACAGCTAGGTTCATAATAGCGATTATGAACCTAGCTGTTCACGTCAATGGCCCACGATAGTAGGTACTAAAGATTTAAAGTACGAATGCGCTGTTTACATGAAGTACTTTTTCCTAAAGTTCTTATCTATTGGAATAAAAAACTTTTTTGCAAAAAATAAAACCGACTTCCAAAAAAAAAAGTGGAAAATAACTTTATTTCCGGAAGTCGGTGGCTTTTGTTGGTTTCGTTGACTTTTTTGCCACCGACTTCCGGAAATAAAGTTATTTTCCACTTTTTTTTTTGGAAGTCGGTTTTATTTTTTGCAAAAAAGTTTTTTATTTCAGCATTTTTAGTTATAGTATTATGATATAATTCGCAAACACGGTTATTTTTAGCTTTTTAGTGCGTAGGTCCCGTCTTAAATACAAGCTTTAAGCAGTTGTCTCACCAACGACGAGAAAACGACTAACTATCGGCTATTTTCTCGCTCAAGAAACGTACAATAGAATACTTTCCGTGTGAATAAAAGAGATGCATATGTCGTAGGATAATTTGATACTTCGAATCTTCGCGGAAATCCTAGGGGTTTTGCGAAAACGCGGATAATTAGACATAGGCGAAAAATTATCAAATCTTACTGGACAAAGTCAGGATTTTTGCGAAAATACTCGTTATTATAGCAATATTGCGAAACGAAACGCTGGCTGTTATGAAATAAGAACGCTGATTGGTCGGTCAGCGCGTTCAATAAGAGATCGTCTCGGATTGGTTGACGTCTTAATGCAACTCAGCGTAAGTTTCACATTAGTGACGTATTTAATTATCTTTTGTTCTGTGATTATTCGCTTTTCAAATTTTTTTCTAGTTATCTTTTAATTTCTTTGAATTTGCTAATTCAATAATAATTTGTTGTAGTTATTTTGTTCACTATAAGTGAACCAGAATGTGATAATAATTTTGCCTCAATATATCTTAAGTTTAGCTGTATAAGAGAAGAGAAGGCTGATGAATGAGTGATTTTATCTCAAGACTTTAATTCACAAGACTGATCGAAGAAGCCATTGTTGCACTATTAAACTAATTGTTTACCTAACCAGTTTCATCCAATTTATGGATTACACCCTAAAATTGGATCATTTTTTTTTACTACGACTGAGATCTCCTATTGTCTGTAGAAAACAACATACATACTAAAATTTTCAATAAAAAGTTTATAAAAATCAATTTAGTGATTTTCCTTTCTCACCTATTCTAAACCTTCATAACTCTATGATACAATACTTGAAGTTAATCATCGGCAAACTAGGAACCAATTAAAAGTCAGCCAGCAAAATTGTAGCGAATCAGTGTTGAGCACATCAAATCTTACTATAGTAACGAGTATTTTCGCAAAAATCCTGACTTTGTCCAGTAAGATTTGATAATTTTTCGCCTATGTCTAATTATCCGCGTTTTCGCAAAACCCCTAGGATTTCCGCGAAGATTCGAAGTATCAAATTATCCTACGACACATATACAAACAGTTGATCGCTGACTGTTCACACTGCCGGCGAGCACTCGCTTCACTAGTTTGTCGCTGAGCGACAAGAGCTATGAAAGATAACACACACTCGGCGATACTCGCCAAGCGATTAGAAATCACGCCGAGAGAGCAACCAGTGGTCATGTCATTTGGTCGCGTATGAGGCCGCAAGACTGACTGTACGCTTGACTGCCGCGAGCGAGTGATGCGAGTAATCGCCCGCCTCACTCGCACACTCGCTTATAGCCGAGCTACACAAATATCGGAACTACGCACTTGCTCCCCACGTCTCGCTAACTCGTTTCTAGTTCTAGCTCTACTCGTTACTCGTTAATCGTTGCCGGTGAGACAAGTGCCTTAGTTCCACATCACGCTATAGTATTTAATACTATCTAAATTATGCTTTAGTTTAAAACCAATTCAGAAATCATAATATGCATCATCGCCTAGGGGATACAGCTGATACTTGATCTAATGATTGATTATGTTTCTTAATGACTGGGTGAGGGGAGGGGAGGGGGTACGGGCACCCTGCTCCCACTCGCCTGCCTACCCTGGCGAAACCCATACTTATACATGTGATTGCAGCAATCACGGCAGATTTGCGGTCATTTATTGAAGAGTTCCGTTGTATATCACTGAAGATCTATCACCAAATTAAAATACAATCACCTCAAAAAACTGCGATGACCTTCCAAATCATAGTGCATAGCGTTTTTTTTGTTCATTTGTCTTCGACAACCTCTAAAATTATATCATCAACGTAGACGAAGTCAATCTAATACGCATTATTAAAGATAACTCAAAAACTACTGGCTGGATCTTGATATTTTTTTTATGGGACCAAACGACAACCACCAGCTTTCGAATAAAAAAAGAATCATCAAAATCTGTTCACCCAGACCAGAGTTATGAGGTAACAAACACAAAAAAAAAAAAAAAAAAAAAAAAAAAAAAAACATACAGTCGAATTGAGAACCTCCTCCTTTTTTGAAGTCGGTTAAAAACTTAACTACTACTAAATGTTGTTGTTATGAGGTGAGGTACAAATGGTACAATAAGGGAAAAGGAAACCAATACTATCGGTTATAACGGGTGTAAAAGTGCTCTTACCGGAGCCGCAAGGAACTGTGTTTTACGTCATTTCAATATTTTTGTATTTAAGACCATACCTGGGAACTTTCTAGTTACGGAGATGTAGAGGATATTTTTTTACAAGTATTTTTTTACCGGTTTTATAAATAAATAAAATAAAATATTTTTAATTCAGACATATTTAGCCCATATTATTGTTAGTCGTATGATGTTGTTTTCACATATTTGTTTAATCTCAACACTTGTAATGATATTTTAATTTAAAAGACTGTCCATGGAGTTTCTTGCCCCATTCTTCTCCATAGAGATCAACGCTTTGGAATGGGCAACTACAGTACTTTCACAAGTTATTATGTCTTGTGACCGGGACTGTAGCTAATGTAGCTTTAACATTTTGTTTTGTTGACATTCAAAAGTGCCTGTAATGATCTAATTGAAATAAATGGTATTGCTTTTATTACTTTAAATACAAACTCTTGTACTATTTAATGTATGCATCAGCACTTTGAGTGCGTAACATTGGGTACTAGCAAAAAAAGAGATTTTTTACTGTAGAAAAAAGTCCTAGCCTTGATGGTACAGATGCATGGCTGACGGTTTTGTCCAAGGTTCGTTTACACTCTTCTTTTAGCTCCTCTGCTTTTCTGACATTTCATTAAGGAACACGAACGCGTCGTCGACAAGGCTCGTTTACATAACAATGTCTGAAAAGCCACATAAGATGTTACCTCGGGCACATCGCTGAGCTTGTAGTCATCGATCCTGTAGGTAGCGAGCGCTGTGCAGGCGGCGTGCAGCACGCCGGGGTGCGAGCTGTCGGCCAGCAGCGCCCACAGCCTGCGCGCCGCCTCACCCACCAGGCGGGAGCACTCCGCGCTCGGGACGCGCAGGGACGGGACCTCACTTAGCAGCTTGCAGATGCTGGTAAAGATGGCAGTGTTAAAGCAGGAAAGTATATTTTTTTAAAACGTTGTCCCACAATAGGAATTTCTCCTGTATCGTGGGTACACACGACGACACATCAACCTATATAAAACCAGTTTATGCTGCTCTCTCAACAACGGATCGTACACCATAGATTTCAAGTACAATGAGAGATCCGCATAAACTGGTTTTGTATAGGTTGATCTGTCGTCGTGTGTACGTTTACAAACATTTAAACTCACATACACAAACAGCCAGACCCGAAACAACTATTTGCAGGCCATACAAACATTTGTTTATTAGTTGAGTGTCGACATCTATACCGCTATATATAAACTACAATAACGTATTCTATCTCACGATATACGAGTTATCCGCGCGGTTTATGTACATACAGATATGCAACCACAACCTACTGGCAGTAGCCCACTTGGCCCAAAATCCCACTTATCCGAATGTTCTCCTTTTTTTCAGTCAATGATTTAGTTTGTCAATGCAGACAAAAGCGACTTAGGAAAAATAAATTAGCATATAGTCACAAAACACATTTGTTTAGTATTCTAACATACTAAACAAATGTTTTGTGACCACACACTAATTTAATTTTGCTGTATGTTACTCTTTCACGCAAAAGTTCTACTGAATGAATTTAAATAATGTTTGCACTCGGATGGTTTATAATATTTATTTATTCATTAAATGCACAATGTACAAAAAAGTTACACGCTAGGCTTATGGATACATACGATACTTTGTATCCTGGTAGTACGATGCCGTGGTTCAATAATCTCCACGCGTGCGGAGTGGTGGGTATAAGCAAGTAAGACCCAAAAAACTAAATATTTTTATTTCAGGCCTACATGGGCACTTATAAAACGCCAAGCAAAGGTGCACGGTTCGGGTTGGTCGTTTCTTATGGAGAAGAACCGACAAGAAATTTCATGGTTACTCTCAGGGTAATACATCAACTTACACAAAACCAGGTTATGCAGGTCTCTCATTGTACGAGAAATCTGTTAAAAGGGGAATTGTTTAGCTTGATTTGTGGTTACGGACTATCACTATGTAGTAGAATAATAATAATCACTACATAGTATAAAACAAAGTCGCTTTCTCTGTCCTTTGTCCCTTTGTATGCTTAAATCTTTAAAACTACGCAACGGATTTTGATGCGGGTTTTAGTAATAGATAGAGTGATTCTTAAGGAAGGTTTTAGTATATAATTTGTTAAGTTTTTGTATTTATTTCTGTGTACATTAACTATATTTGTTGAAGATGTCGGCAAAAAGTATGCTGTCTGGGAGCTTTCAACGAAAACGCTGCCTAAACCCTTTAAGATTTAACAAAATAATGTATGGTGTATTGTGTATGTCCACAGAAAAGTCAGCGGTGACATATGTCTATATCTTAAGGATAACATACTATATCCATTTTAATACTTTCATAGTATAAAACAAAGTCGCTTTCTCTGTCCCTATGTCCCTTTGTATGCTTAAATCTTTAAAACTACGCAACGGATTTTGATGCGGGTTTTAGTAATAGATAGAGTGATTCTTAAGGAAGGTTTTAGTATATAATTTGTTAAGTTTTTGTATTTATTTCTGTGTACATTAACTATATTTGTTGAAGATGTCGGCAAAAAGTATGCTGTCTGGGAGCTTTCAACGAAAACGCTGCCTAAACCCTTTAAGATTTAACAAAATAATGTATGGTGTATTGTGTATGTCCACAGAAAAGTCAGCGGTGACATATGTCTATATCTTAAGGATAACATACTATATCCATTTTAATACTTTAAGAAATGGGCAATTATAAAGCGCTAACTTGGAAAGCTATTTACACAAATACAGTATTAATCCTTATCATTTTAAATAGGTTGGTTGGCATGAACATTTCATGAAGATTATTTTTTCCTTTTACATCATGCAGATTAAATAAATACTTTAGGAGATATAGCAAAATCAAAATAACGCGCAACAAAATTAATTTCATGTCGCCGTGACTAGGCTGGCCCGCTCGGGCGCGGTGTAGGGAACAAGTCGCTCATCGCTGAGTGCGCGACCCGAACACGGGCAGACGCGTGAGCACAGAGTACGTTGAGTTGACACGTTCCTTACAAACTAAATTCAAATCCTTTATTTGTGAACATATAGGTACAATAAGATCTAATTACATAAAATGTAATAAAACATAGGTTTTATGAAGTTTCATAATACATACCTATTAGTTAGATTCGTACCATTACCTATGGACGGACGGACAGCGAAGACTTAGTAATAGAGTTTTTACCCATTGGGGACGTAACCTTAAAAATGAGACGTACCTAATTTTATTTATACTTCGATTTTGTTATTTTTGCTATAGGCTGCTTTTTATCAACACACCACGCGGGCGAAGCCGCGGGCGGAAGCTAGTAATAATATAATATAATGTTTATTTCTCACCACAAGCCAAAAAATACAGACAATATTAACACAAAGAACCATTAGCCGACGAATTTTTGGTTGTGGATCGCTGGTGCCTGTGATAGGTAGTAACACCTGTAGTACAGGTTACCAGGTCCCCACCTGTTCTATGATGTATCCATGATTTTGTAAAAATATTATGATTTAAAAGAGTGTCCATGGAGTTTCTTGCCCATTCTTCTCCATAGAGATCAACGCTTTGGAATGGGCAACTACAGTAGTTTCACAAGTTAATATGCCTTGTGACGGGGACTGTAGATTTATTTTGTTTCATGACATTCAAAAATGCCTGTATTGTTCTAATTGAAATAAATGATTTGATTTGTTCCGAGTTGCTCAACTAGTAGCTTAAATTTAAACAGCAAGTAAGACAAGTATCAAATAAATTTAGAATTGAAGAATCTGACCTTACATAGTTATTTTCCTCCTCCTAAAATACTAGGAGAATTCTCACCTGATCTGCACACTGTGCCTGTTATCCCTCGCCAGTTTGGGTTGCAAGGCTGTCCACGTGGTGTGTGGCGCCAGCGCGGCGCCACGCCACAGCAACGCGAGTGACTCCACGCACACGCTCGTGGCCACGCTGCCTGACCGGTCCCCGCAGCGGTTCAGGATTGAAGATATTACGGAGACTAACTCTAGCCCGTGGCTTGTAGGTCTGAGGATAAGCAGAATATTAAAAAAAACGGTCAAGAACGAGTCAGACTCGCGCACTGAAGGTTCCATACAAACTTGAGACATAATCGGCCATATCTGTTGACTGCGTAGACTTAGCGGGTTGATTTTTTTCATAGCACAACACCACACCACCACAGAGTTCTGCTTAATATGCTTTTAATTTTAACTCTTTCAGTCTTGGTGGTTAGTGTTGCTAACCACCTCTTTTCGATTACGTTAATTATAACCCACGCTGTCTAGCGATAAACGGTTGAATTATTATGTAAGTTTGGACTGTGCTTTAAAACGAATGACAGATTCCCGGTAAATTGAATGAATGATAGCTCATACCAGTTGAATTAAATAAAGCGCTAACGTACTTTTTCTCGAGTGTCTGATAAAAAAAACTATAAAACGGGTAAGTAACATTTTTTCTGTAATGTTTTTTAATGAACGTATTCTCTTATACCTATTTTATGTGTGTTTGCATGCAAATACTGTTACTTTTGTGTTTTCAATGAGTATTTACAAAGAGAATTTGGTGGTTAGTTTACAAACCACCATGACGGTGGCGGGTTAGCTTATGGATGTAACTTCATTTGTTTTTTTTACATTTTTACAGTATGGTGCGCCGCACGCGCTACTTAGGAGCGAAAGAGATTGAAAAATACTTGTTTGAAGACATCTTTTCAGGTAACGAGAGCATTTGCAGCTATGAAGATGACAAACAAGAGGCAGAAAATCAGCCAAATCCGATGGTGTTAGGCGATTTGATAGGAGTTCAAATTGCTCATGACGACATTTATGATTCTGATTATTATCTCCCTTTGTCTAGTAGCCGGTTACAACGAAATCCTGATTCTACAGAGTCTAATAAAGTAAGTTCAAACATGCCGGTTATGATTGCTCCAAAATGGAAGAAGAATTATAGAATGGATATGATTGGTGAGTTATCTGAAGAATGTGACTCGTCTTTTACTATTTCGCCTTTTTTGGACAGAGCATTTACAAGACATTTTATGTTTCCAAACTAACCTTTACGCTACTCAAACTTGAAAGCCATATACACCTATCACAATTATAGAAGAGCTTGTATTTTTATTGCCTTGAATTTAGTGATGGGTATAAAAAAAAATTGCCGAGCTACCGAGATGATTGGTCTTCAGCGCCTGATTTGCATGACAGCTATGTTTCGAAGTTCATAAGCTTTTTTAACAGGTTCATTTGGCTTTTGAATAACTTACATGTCAATGACAATAAGTTTGTCGTAATTAGGGTCAGTTTGGTCGGGCAATACACGCCCGACTGAACTGACCCGAATTACGACAATCTTTATAAAATTAGACCTCTACTCGACATACTGCAAAACAAGCTGATTCTGAAAGAATTCAGGCGAGAGGTATATCGCGGCCTACTGGCACCAGCATATGTCAGAGACAAACACAGGCCGGATTCAGTGAACAGCAGCCGTAATTCTGCGGGCTTTTCTCCAGGAGCTGCATTTATAAAACGCCACAAACCTACAGTCCCTTAGGAAAAATCTAGAATCCAGTCGCCATCAACCTAAAAGAAGCACATCAAGAAGATGCTGCAATTGTAGCACTAAAATATCTCCAGTGCGTACTGTATGGCAGTGTAGTACATGTAAAGTGCCTCTTTGCTTACGCAAAGGTAAAACGTGTTTTACAGGTTTTCATAAAAACATTTTTTTTTGTAAGTTTTGTACTTTTGTAATGATGATTCGTCTAATAAATAACATTCACAAACATCCTTGTTTTATTTATAGCAATAGTCATGGTGGTTAGCGTTAGTGACCACCTCATTCCTTGAAAGCCTTAATACCTATATTTTTTTTCTTCTATTTTCTGTCATATTTTAGTTGTAAAAGTTGCGTAAATAAACAGAAATTGATATTTATGTTCCTATTGTAAAAGTGTGACTGAAAGAGTTAAACACACAGACAAACGGACACCAAAGTGATCTAATAAGGTTCCGTTTTTTCCTTTTGAGGTACGCAACCCTAAAAAGGCATGACAGGAAGAATAAGTTAGATATAGTTGGGACCCTGGAGACGGACATGGGCTAACTTTTTTTTTTGAAAGTGAGACATGAGGGAGACAGAGGGAACAAAAGGGAAAACTTAGCATTGCTATCACAATAAATAAGGCACAAGGGCAAAAACTACAGGTAGCAGTTAACCCAAATTTAACGCGAGCGAAGCCGCGGGCAAAAGCTAGTTATAATATAAAATTATAAAAAAGCGAAAGTGAGTTTGTTTGTGTCTTCACGCTTACATGGCCAAACCGATTTTGATGAATTTTGGCACAGAGATAGTTGGGACCCTGGAAACGGATAAGGGCTAAAAAAAAGTGATCAAAAGGGGAGAAAGAGGGAAGTAAAGGGGAGAAAAAGTTTTTTTTTTTCGATCACAACGCGGGTTAAAGTTAGCGTTAACCCAAAGTAACTATGCCACGCGGACGAAGTCGCGGGCGGAAGCTAGTGAAAAATAAATAAATTCCATACCGAATCTCGCAGATCCTCTTCACTGCGACTGCCTTAGCGATGTCAAGTTCCCACTTTAAATCATCTTGCTTGCCTACGCCTGAGTCTACTAGAATTTCTTGTAGATATGGAAAACATCGGACCTGAATAAAAATCAAGACTTTTACATTAGACTACAAGAATGTAATCAAGGCAATACGGTATATCATAATTAAGTTGTGAACACTTTTTATTTGTTTTAAATTGTGTCTGAAACACAGAGCTTATAATAATACATAATATTATACGGCTCATATCGTTTGGAGGTTTCTCTCTCTGGCTGGAGCCCTGACTGCCTATAGGGTGGACCCTGTTCCCGATACCGGTGGGGTTATAGGATTTTGGTGGGTTTTGTTCTATATTTTTATTAAGAAATATTTAAAAATGTAAATAATACACACATCAAAAGTGTCTAGGGATCAAGCATTTTTATGCGGATTTCTTGAGATTGAGATGTGGCTTTGTAATAAATTTATGATTTTATAAATTTATATGGATCCTTTTTGGTGCATTTCATAATTTGAATCAGGAACTCTCAATCAAATTCGAGTAAAAGATGAAAATAAGCTGTCAATATTTTCCCTATAAAAACATACAACGCATTGAAGACATTATTAGTGCTACTGTTTCCCTACTACTGATTAAAACCAACGTTATTATGGAGCGGCGACGTCATTTAAGCAGGGAAGAAATGCTCAGAGCCGTGGGAATGATAGAAGCTGGTTCCCGGCAACGTACTGTAGCTTTAGCTCTGAATACAAGTCAGAGTGTTATCAGTCGACTTTGGACACGTTACCGAAGCACTGGTACCGTGGCTGAGCGCCATGGAGGACGGTATCGCTGCACTACACGGAGACAAGACCGATACATTCAAATCTTAACTCGAAGAGCTCCAACAATAACCGCCATGATGTTAGCCGTGAGGCTTCATCACTCTTCAGGGAACTTAATTAGCGACCAAACAGTCAGAAACCGCTTGCATGAAGTGAACCTTCATTCCCGAAGACCGCTACGGGTACCACCTATAGCAATGCACAATCGTAGGATTCGATATCAATGGGCTCTTGAACACAGAAATTGGGCAGAAGAACAATGGCGTTTCGTGTGCTTTTCTGATGAGTCTCGTTTTGGTATGAGACCGGATACAAGACGTATACGACACTGGAGAACCCCTGGACGCCAACAGCGATTAAAATCCTGCCAGGAAGTCCATCCTTATAGTGGTGGAACCATCATGGTATGGGCGGGTATTTGGATAGGCGGAAGAACTGAGTTGATTTGGATCAGAGGCAACCTCAACGCTCAAATTTATGCTGAGACGATTGTATCAGACGTCATCGTTCCTCTACAAGTGCAAATCGGTCCCTTATTTCAGTTAATGCATGATAATGCACGACCGCACACCGCAAGAGTTGTAAGACAGACTCTCGCCGCAGCTAACATCAATGTCCTGCCCTGGCCTGCTCAGTCGCCAGACTTGAACCCGATTGAGCATGCATGGGATATGCTACAGAGAAGAGCTCTGCCGAATATGGAGGGTATCCAGTCGCAAGAAGACCTTTTTTTGTTGTTGCAACGAACATGGGCGGCCATTCCACAGCGTGATTTGGATGAACTCATTTTGAGTATGCCAAACCGATGTTCTTGTGTTGTTAGTGTTCGCGGTAGAAACACGGATTATTAATTGTTTAAGTTACCCAATAAAATTTTAAAGAAAACTGTTATTTCAGTCTTTTTTTCGTAATGTTAGTGGTTCAAATGTCAAAAATCCCTTTATTAGGAAAATGGCAAATTTCTTTATTAATGCAAAGGTGACTTGGTTTATCGTTACTGTGACAAACGAAAACACTTTATTTGATGAATCCTTAAAGAAAATTTTAATTAATATCAATCAGGAGAAAAGTTATTGCAAAAATATATGTTGATCCCTAGATACTTTTGATGTGTGTATGTGTTAAAATAAATAAACGAAGCATTATTATTTTATCATACTTACATTATTTTTATTTATTTTTCTTAAGAAATATTTAAAAATGTAAATAATATATGTGTTAAAATGAATAAACGATAATAATAATAATAATACCAGCCTATAACTGTCCCACATCTGGGAAAGGGGTCCACCCTTTATAGCAGAACTTTTTATGTCATAATTTTATTTTGCATAACAACGGATGGCATAAACTTCACTTCGCAGAAAATTGTTTAGCAGACACTCATTTGTCATACATTCTAAACTCATAATTTTGTAAGTCAGAATCATCTCTAGGCATAAACTTCATATCCATAATATTTAAAAAGTAGAAACATCATTTCGCAGAAAGTTCACAGTCAGAATCGTTTTTGGCATATATTTTATATCGATAATCATTAAACGGCAGAATTGTCATATCGCAGAAAGTTTATAGTTAGGATCATCTTTGTCATTGGAAGTTGTCATTTATTTTAATTAATTATTTCTTTTCATTTGTTTTAGTTATTGTTTAATTGAATTTGAAATAATGTCATTGAATTTAATAAGTAATTGTCCTAATCTAAATAGTTCAGTTCCGGGTAACCTACTTAAAACAAACTGTTTTTTCTATTGATGCAAGTCGTTTCTGGCGGAGCGGCAACGTAGGAGGTCACAGTTTTAACCTAACCTAGCCATTACTGCCGTCTGCATAGTATGCCAAGTGAAATTATACCAAATAATATATTATGCGAAATTTGAACTCTGCCAATCGTAATTATACTAAATGTAATTCTGCCATTTTAACAGTATGCCATTGTTAATTCGAATTTTTAAACATTATGCCAAACGATAATTATACCAAATAATTTTAATGCCTTTAAAATGTTCGTTTAAAGAAAATTATGCTAAGTGTGTTATGCCAAAAAAAAATCGGAGCATCAAGATTCTGCCAGATAGAGGGAACCCTTTAAAATGTTCGTTTGAAGAAATTTATGCTAAGTGTGTTATGCCAAATAAATTTCGGAACATCAAGATTCTGCCAGATAGAGGGAACCCCTGGGAAAGGCCTCTTCACACACAGAGAAGGCACGAGCGTTGATCACCACGCTCGCCCAAGATGTGTTGGCCATTTCAGATTATATCCTTACTAATATTATAAAAGCGAAAGTGAGTTGGTTTGTTTGTTACTTCTTCACGCTTTATTGGCTAAACCGATTTTGATAAATTTTGGTACAGAGATAGTTGGGACCCATGAGACCGAAATAGCCTACTTTTTAAGAAAAATAGGAATAAGGGAGAAAGAGGTAAAAAAACGGAAAACTTAGTATTGTTATTACAATAAATAAGGCGCAAGGGCAAAAACTACAGGTAGCTGGTAAAAGCTAGTTAATTTATAACTCCAGGTCTCCTCACGATGTTTTCTTTCACCGATGCCTGTGATGTCTTACATAGAATTTAGAAAGTTCATAAGAATTGGAAAAGTCACATTGGTGCTTGTCCGGATTTGAACCCACAACCTAATTCATAAGAGGCGGGGCGCTTAATCTCTGGGCCATCACGACACGAGCTTATAATAAAGATAACATTAAATATCGGATACCTTACGTAGTAGACTGTTTCCAAATTGGCGTACCGCAGGGTAAAACACTAAATCCTATTTCAAAGTTATATATTTTATTATTTACATAAATACCTGTGTTTCTGCTAAACTGGTAAACAGCATGATGAGGAATGACGCCGGTGCTCCTTTGTTGGCCTTTATTTTGTTTAATACGGATACTATAGTTGGCACATTTTCCTGAAAATTTGCAAATCTTAATTTATTTATTTAGGGAAAACAAACAATTGTACATTGAATATTATAAAGAGAAAAGAGCTTATTTATAATCTACGACGTTTCCACGGATGACCAAGGTTTTAAGTACAGTATATATACAATATAAATACACTGTACGGCACGGATTGACTGCTGCGTTGCGTGTCGTAGGTTCAATCCCCGCACGGAAGAAATATTTGTATGGCCTACAGATAGTGGTTCCGGGTCTGGTTGTTTGTGTATGTGACTTTAAATGTTTGTAAACGCACCCACGATACAGGAGAAACGAGGCAACGTTTGAAAAAAAAAACTTAAATAGTAATTCCTACCTTAGTCTTCGCCATCAGGGGCAGCGCCCTCATACACTCCAGCTTCACCCTCGGACTCTTATCGCTAACAATCTTATACACTAACAGCGGCAATAACTGCACCGACACTTCTTTCTTATACTCCACAATACCGACCACGATCTTTAACACTTTCACAACTATTTCTTCATACCACGTCTCCTTCCGTTTCTCCAAAATCATCCCGAGGAGAAAAGGTAACAACTCTAGTTGCACATTTTCGTTTACTGAAGCAATAGAGTCTAACCAGCTTTTCAATTTATCTGGGTTATCCCTCATTCGTTCCCAGTTTTGGTTTAACTTGAAGATTATTAACAAATGACTGTCTGAGTACAGTAATGCTTGGAATGTTTTGTTTGCTTTGAGGTTTGGAGTATGGAGACGCGTGTCGTCTTTGTAATTGTCCTGGTATATGTCCAGGATCTTTGAAGCCACTTTCAGGGCTGAGGCAGTGAGGTATGAGGGTAGGTTTAGCCATTGAAGTGAGAGGGCCACGAAAACGTTGAGGGAAATTGAGGAGTACTCGTATTTGCTGATAATGTTGAGACCTGTTGACAAAAATAAGGTGATTGCTCGAGGACCGCTATTCTGCAGAGGGTCTGCCTGGGCCACGGGGTTGCGGGTTGTTCGAAAAAGATACCGCGGCCCCGGAACGTATAGGGCAAAAAAAGGAACGTGGATATTAGTCAAAAAAAGACTGACTGGGGAAGTTATATAGTTATATATATAGTTATATAGTTAGAAGTATTTGATGATTTCCCATCCGCCAAAAAGGTTCGCTATTCTACGGAAAAAACAACACTAGCTCTTTCTCAAGCTAAAAATGCTGTTTTCTTCTCTTTTTGTTAGGACAATTAGTTGATTAGTCGTAATAGTTAATAGTCACTTCAATATTTTATGTCACTCTCAACAGTACAAGTAATTCTGGAACTAAATTTATTAACACTACAGTAAAGTTCATAATCGATTGGGAGTCACATCCATTTTATTGTCAATACTTATATTATAAAGCTGAAGGTTCGAATTTTAAAAATATTGTAGTGTTGCCCATTTATCGAGGTGCTAGTAGGGGTGAAACCGTGGAATACAGCCAGTGTTAATATAAAACGAACTCACACAAATTGAACAGCTCATGCAGGTACAAGGCCGACGTGTGAGCGAGGTTCTCAGCCAGCAGCATCACCGTGAGGCCGCCCACCGCGCGCAGCTCCGGCGCGTCCAGCGCGAAGCAACGCTCGATGAGGCTGTAGCACGACCGGGGGTCTCGTCTGTGGACACCACACATTTGCTTATTATACAAATCAATATTAAAAAAAACTTGAGAGGTGTCAAGGGACACCCGGACGGAACGAAGTTATTATTTATTTTGTACAAACAACCTGTATACACTCAACAAAAATAATCGTCGCAACACCACAATGTTCAATGCGAAATAGAAAGACGAAACGAAAATAACTGGCTTGCTTTCTATGAGAGAGAAAGAGATAGACAGACAGACAGAGAAACACGCGCACGCCGCACGGCTTACAACTATAGCAAAAAGTGTCGTTGCAACTTTTGGTCTTATTTTTTCCGTCTAGCCCCTGCTGGAACTGCGTTCCAAAAACTTGAACTTTCTAGTAGACTATATTGTGTTAAGGTTTTTTGATTAGGGTTCCGTACCTCAAAAGGAAAAAACTGAACTTTTATAGAATCACTAGCTTTTGCCCGCGGCTTCGCTCGCGTTAAATTCGGGGTAACACAGTTCCCCTAGCGCCTTATTAATTTGTAATAGCAACGCAAAATTTTCCTTTTCTTCCCTCTTTCTCCCTCACATCCCACTTTTTTAAAATAAAAAGTAGCCTATGTCCGTGTCCTGGTTCCCAACTGTCTCTGTACCAAAATTCATCAAAATCGGTGTAGCCATTAAAGCGTGAAGAGGTAACAAACAAACAAACAAACTCACTTTCGCTTTTATAATATTAGTAAGGATTTTGGTTTCTGTCTATCTATCATCATCCTTTACCTAACAAACGCGTGGACGTATCGAGTTGAAGTTGAAACCATACTCAATATAATACTCAAGTCTGGGGAGGGTTTGTATTTATGCTTTTGCGGTTGCACAACGACACGCTTTGCTTACGCTTTGCTTGGTAGTATAGATGCAAGCCTACCTTACTGCTCCTTCAGAGTCAGTAAGGTGGCGAGGTCTTGGGGGAGAGCGCAACAGTCGCGTAGATCCCCAAGGCAAGTCTGGTGGATCCACCTTCACGAGGTTGCCGCCCTGTTCTTGGTCTAATTCCCTAAGAAATAGACGCAACAGAAACCACCAGGCGCTTTTCCACTCCTAACCACGACCCTCTGTGACTGAGTGGTTGTGGGCTTAACCGCCACTAAATCCAGCTGGCGATGAGCAGGGGAATCGAGTCACCTGCGCTAGGACCTGCGCAGTTGAGCGCCGTAAGCGGGGATGAAGGAGTCCTGGGGGGTTGAGCCGAGCGGCGCTGGTGTTAATGCGTCCGTAAGGCAACACGCCCTCTTTGGTCCGGATTTCAAGCGAAACGGTGGCCCCACCCAATAGCCAAGGGTGGGGAAATGGCCACAGTGTCCCGTCAGAGGGGCACGGCGAGGTGCGGGGGGTCCGTGGAGGTCATCTTTGGAAGGCCGAAGCGGTGGGTTAAGGTCATGCTGACGGTGTAAGTGAGGGTTACCAACCCGATCAAGCACCCGATGTCGCACTGTAAGCCAGCCCTGCGCACCTATATCTCTCTGGTAGTCTTAGCGTTCGAGCTAGTTTGTAGCGAGACGCTCCCAGGTGCGGGCTCCATGGAGGGTGGGAAGCCAGAGAGATGAATGTTTACTACACAATAATATGGATAACAAAAAACCTTTTAACACACCAAACACACACACACCACACACACACACACCACACACACAAACATCACAAACACTTACGCACACACACCCAACACACACCCCACAAACACATACACATACTGGAGCGGAGGCGAAAGCCAATGAGGCTCCCACCTTTGTCGCCCCTGGGCGCTCTGCTGCTTTTGCGGCAAGCTCCAGCGCGGGTTCCGGTCCGGCAGTGGCGAAAACCGCTGCCAAGACCAAAACAAAGTCCCGTAATAAACCGAGGAAATCGGCGCTGCCCGGGACCAGTACCGTTCCTCGTTCCTTCGCAGGTACACAGCCTACACCGACGGTTAACTCCGAAGGTGAGGCTATTAGCAAACACCCACCTCTGCCTGTGGATCCTCAAGCCGCCGCTCTACCGCCGGCCGTTACTGGCCAGCCGGTGGAGCCCGGTATCACCGGTGACGAGTTTGCGCTCGCCTGGCAGGTGCAGAGGAGCAAGCGCAAGGGCACCAAGGGGAAATCCTCGGAGAGTACCCTGTGCTGCTGCGCTGACCACCCGAGGCAGACCGCCCCAACTTCTTCGGAAGGGGTCGGTAAAAAGAGGACAAGACTGACGAAGAAAGAGCGTCGTCAACTGTGGAGAGGTAAGAAAACTTCACAAGTAACCATACAGGCTAACGCCGCGGCTACGGGTAAACCGGCCAGCGGTAATGTCAATTTCTCCGCAGGCAAGCGATCGCAGGCCGTGGCTGGCACCAGCCAACCAGGACCTAGCCAACCGCCTGCTGGCGCGGAGGTACAGGGCCAGCACAGGAACCAGCGGCCCGTTCGGATGGATCAGACCGCGGCCAAGCGAGCTCTCAACGAGACCTCATCCCCTCGTGGCGAGCACAAGCGGCCGTGTCTTGATAGATCCAAACGGGTCGCCCACCAGAGCTACGCCCAAGCTGCTAGCACCAACCTCGACGTCGCAGTCACATGCGGCCGCACGGGGCTCATCAGCAGGGAGGTGTCGGAGCAGGTGCTAGCAGCCATACAGAAGCAGATCATTGCTGAGTCCTGCTCCCCCAAACCGGACGTCCCCGCACCGAACTTCAGGGCCAAACCGATTTTCGCCGGTGGGGTCCTTAGGCTGTGGTGCGGCACCGAACACACGCTGGCCTGGCTGGGGAAACTCGTCTCCGAGATGCCTCTTCCCGCCGGCACTTCGCTGGTGATCAAGAGGCAGTCGGAGATCCAGCGCCGCGTACGATGTGGCATACTCATCCCCAATGAGCAGGGGATGTTCACAGAGCCGACCAGTATTGGGCGAGCCCTGTGCTACCAAAACTCCTGGGTGGACATCAGGAGGTGGGTACTGCTGCACGGCGACAAACAGGCCGCGGCATGGTACATTGTGGTTGGCATCCCTGAGGACCAAATTCCGGCCCTGATGAAAGCCGAACGCCGTCTCTCATTTTGCGCAGGGACGGTGTACATCAAATTCCAGGGCCCGAACGGCAAATTTGCCGATGTCCCTCAGGGTTGGGATCCGGCCACAGAAACCATGGTCGCGAAACCGGAGGACGAGAAACCTCCGTCATCAAACTCCGCGGAGCCACCCGCGGACACTCCTGCAGCAGCAGCGCCGGCCGTGGACTCCGCCGCCAGCGTGGACGCCGTCCTCTCATCGGGAGAAGAGATCGACGACATCATCCTGTCGTCGGTTTCGGACCCCGGGGAGGAGGGCTTCGACGCGGGCGACCTGTTCGCCGGGTTGCGACTAGCAGGTGACGAGGAGGGCGCGACCAGCGATGGCGTCCCTTTCGTCGACCTGTAGGGTTCTGCAGGCTAACCTCCACCACAGTCAGACCGCGACGGCTCAGCTACGGAAGTGGTTGGAGGTTCAACAAACAGCCATCGCTTTGATCCAGGAGCCGTGGATCAGGGCTGGCCGCATACAAGGCCTCTCCAATCTTAGGGGTAAGCTCTTAGTTACTACAGACCACGACCAACCCAGATCGTGTATCTATACTACAGAAAACCTAAAAACACAGCCACTAACAGATTTCTGTTGCAGGGATATCTCTGCAGCTAGGCTGACTATACAGCGTGACGACACAGAGGTGGAAATTGCCCTCGCCTCGGTATATATGCCCGAGGCTGAGGAACCGCCCCCGCATGACCTCGCCCGCCTCGTAAGACATTGCGAGTGCACCGGGCTGGAGGTTATCATAGGGGCCGATGCCAACGCCCACCACCCTCTGTGGGGCATGGACACGCAGAATGAAAGGGGTAAGACTTTAGTAGACTATCTGTTCTCAACCAACTTAACCCTACTAAACACAGGTTCTGAACCGACCTTTGTAACCAGGCGCAGCCGTACAATTATAGACCTTACTCTGGCCTCGGAGGGCGCAGCGGCAACCATTACCGGATGGCAGGTCTCCAAGGAGGCCTCCTGCTCGGACCACAGGTGGATCCGCTTCGATATCCAGGCTACTGTAACACCTACACTGCCACGGCGCAACCCGCGCAATACAGACCGTGCTGCATATACACGCACCCTTGAAAACAAGCTGGCGTCAATTGACGACTGGGTGACTTACGAGAGCACACCGCAGATTGAACAGCGGGTAAGTCAGCTCACCAAGTCAATGCTAGACAGCTACCAGACTACCTGCCCCGAAACCGTTCCGCCAAACACATCAGGGAAACAACCATGGTGGGGTGCGGAACTGGAGCGTAAGCGCAGCAAGGTAAGACAAGCTCTAAACAGAGCTATGAATACTTGGGCGGACAAGGATTGGGACGCCTACTACGCGGCCAAATCCAGCTACAAAAAATGCATAAGATTCAGGAGCACCACAGGGTGGCGTAAGTACTGTGGCAACATCGAATCTTGTCAACAAGCTAATAGGGTAAGGAAAATACTGGCACAGCAAAAAACACCTGGGCCCACTGTTCTCCGAAAACCTGACAATACACTCACCACATCACCAGAAGAGGCGATGCGCGTCCTCATTGAAACTCACTTCCCAGGATGCGCATTTACACAGGTGATTGACTGGACAGAGACAACTCAAACGCCATCAGTAAACGACTGGCATTACGCTAACAAGGTGATAACACTGGAGAAAATCCAGTGGGCGATCCGTTGCTTCCATCCTTTCAAGGCGGCAGGCCCAGACGGCATCTTCCCTGCTCTACTGCAGTGGGGTAGCACATCCGTTGCCAGTAAACTGCTGCCCATAATGAGAGCGTGCCTAGCCTTCCGATACGTTCCTAAAGGATGGAGGGAAGTGAAGGTTATATTCATCCCTAAGCCAGGTAAGGGTGACTACACAAACGCCAAAGCCCACCGACCAATCAGTCTGACTTCCTTCCTTCTAAAAACCATGGAGAGGATCTGCGAAAGAGAACTGAGGGACGGCGTTTTAAAAACAATACCACTCCACGACAACCAACATGCATACAGCTCGGGTAAGTCTACCGAATCAGCTCTCCACCTAGTGGTCAGCCGAATAGAAGAAGCTATACACCAGAAGGGAACCTGTCTAGGAACCTTCATAGACATCGAAGGAGCCTTCGACAGAACTAACTTTTCCAGCATCCGTAACGCTCTGTCTCGACACGGAGTGGAACAGGTAATGATAGACTGGATCAATAATATGCTAAGTGAACGAGTGGTTCGCCTTGCAGAAGTACAGGAGATGGCCTTGATAGCGAGAGGCTGTCCTCAAGGAGGGGTACTATCTCCGCTCCTCTGGAACCTGGTGATAAATGACCTTATCACAAAACTCAACGCGAACCACTTCTTTACAATCGGGTACGCAGACGACCTCACCATCCTCATTTCAGGGAAGGTGACGGGGACAATCTGCAACCTTACCCAACAGGCCCTACGCATCGTTGAAGGATGGTGCAGGGATTTCGACCTGTCTGTAAACCCCAATAAAACTGAACTAGTCATGTTCACCCAAAAGCGAACACTAGGACCTTACCGCCTACCCAAACTATTCGATACTGAACTCCAATTAGCCAGCGAGGTGAAATACCTAGGCGTCATCCTGGATAGTAAGTTAAACTGGAGCAGTCACTTAGACAATAAACTAAACAGAGCCTGTATCACCTTTTGGCAGTGCAGAGGGATGATAGGTAAGAGGTGGGGGCTGTCTCCCAAAATCATCCTCTGGCTTTACTGCGCGGTAATCCGACCTATGGTCACGTACGGGGCCGTGGTATGGTGGCCCCGCACCAAATTGGTGACAGCCTCAGCTAAACTTCAACGTATGCAGAGGCTTGCCTGCACGGCGATCACTGGCTGCATGAGGACTACTCCGACTGCAGCCCTAGAAGCCATGCTAGAACTCCCACCGCTCCACCTGTTCATTCAGCAGGAGGCAACGACGGCGGCATTACGTCTCAAAACACTGCATTTATGGGGTAAGAAATATACACAGCATACCAAGGCGCTGGAGGAGTTCTACAACGAGTTCCCAATAGCTAAAGCAATAAACGATCGGATACCCAAACAATTCGTATTCGATAAGAAATACAAAATCCAGCTCCATGAAGACCACCGTTGCGAAGGGCTATGCCCCGCAGAGGTAAGAATCTTCACAGACGGATCCAAAACAGGTACTGGCACGGGAGCCGGAGTCTTCTCAGAGGACCTCAACATCCACATAGCCGCACCTCTGGGGGTCCACAACACGGTGTTTCAGGCAGAATGCATGGGCATCTCCCTAGCCGCGTCAGCCATCACGGCAAGGAAGGTTGAGGGCCACTCTATTCGCATACTTTCGGACAGCATGGCTGTACTGCAAGCACTAAACAGCCAAACAGTCAATTGTGGGCTAATACATGAGTGTCACCAGCGCCTAAATAAGGTTGGTAATCTCAACAAATTAACTATCCAATGGATCAAAGGACACAGCGACTCCCGAGGCAACGACGCTGCGGACGAACTTGCTAGAAGGGGATCGAGCATGGTACCAGTGGGACCCGCACCTATCGTGCCACTACCATTTGGGTACCTACGAACACTGGTAAGGAAACGCACCAGAGAACAACACCACAAACTGTGGCTGGACCACGGTGAGTGCAGGCAGGCCAAGGAAGCTCTTCCTAGTATCGACGGCCGCTTCACTAAACAGGCGCTTCGGATGACAAAACCACAGCTGCGCACAATTACAGCAGCCATTACTGGCCACGGCTCTTTTAATAAACACCTCTTTGTCTTAGGAGTCACAGACAGCCCACTGTGCCGAGCCTGCATGGAGGTAGACGAAACAGCAGCCCACGTGCTTCTGCACTGCCCAGAGGTTGCCCCATACAGGGCAAAGTACTTCGGTAACCCAGGTACTCTTCGCGAGATCGTCAGCAACACCAAGGCGCTGCTGACGTTTTTCGCGGAGCTGGGGTGGATCGAATAATATTCCCACCCATACGCAAAATACGCGCCTCAGACGTGGAGTTGCGGACACCAGCCCGTTATACAATACAATACAATACAATACTCAAGTCTGTAGTCACTTCAAGTCGTGAAAAAAAAAAAAAATATTTATTAATAACCAACTCGGAATCAACCTTCTAAGGCTACACAGACAAAAGATATGACCGTTTATAAAAATAATAATAAAAATCGTTTATTTTCAGGCGTGTTATACTATGGCACCAAAGGAAGATCGCTGACTATGCGTTAACCCCATTTGCACCGAATAACATATTGCATCAGCCACGGACACGAGGCGCAGCCACGAGATGCTGACATCGCGCAACGTGACATCGATCGCGCCACCAGTTCCCGGGCATCGGAAGCGGACACTTCGGTTCCAACCTCGAACGTAGTCATAATCATTAGCTATAATCAATAATTGTAATTTCTTTTTAAATTAAATTTCTTCTAAGTAAATTGGTTTTTTTTGAATCCACCGTCTGTAGCTACCGTAATTGGCGCAGTCGGTAGGATACTCGAAGCAGTGCGCGGCGCGTAAAGGACTCTAAAATCGATCCTGTCGGCTCCGCATAGCCGCTGCCTGAGCTATCAAGCCTTCATCGAGTATCCTGAACCACGGAAAGCTGCAGCCGGCGCATCCAGACTTCGATGCTGATTCAGAGACACCAAGAAATGAAACTGTGAGTACACTTGAATCGCTCTTGTGTTGCTTCCTTATAGTTGTATCTTTTCCTTTTTCCAGTCTTACGTTAATCCTTCAAGATTTTTCATCCTAGGCAATACGGTTCTTGTACACCTAGGGCCGTAAGACAGAGTAGGTTAGACGAATCTAGAGACTTAAGTGATATTATAGAAGAGACAGAAGAGACAAGCGCCATGGCTCAAGGAGACCAAATTGACGCTATATTTAAGTCCCTTCGATTACTCCCAGAGTTCGATGGGAACCCAAATACTTTAACTAGATTTATTAATTTAAGTGATCAATTAGTTAAGAGATTTCTCAATCCAAATCCGGGAAATGAACTGGAGAACCAAGCCTTGCTTAACGGAATTTTAAATAAAGTCACGGGTCCAGCCGCCCGATTTATTAACTCTAACGGTATCCCGACTGACTGGACTGGCATTCGTACAGCATTAATTAATAATTTCGCGGATCAACGCGACGAAACTGCACTTTATAATGACCTTTCATTGTTAACTCAAGGCCAAAGTACGCCACAAGAATTTTACGAAAATTGTCAGACGCTATTCAGTACCATTATGACATACGTAACATTGCATGATAGTCTGTCTACCACCGTAGAAGCAAAGCGTGAACTTTACAGAAAGCTTACGCTGCAATCATACTTGCGCGGACTTAAAGAGCCGCTAGGTTCTCGTATTCGATGCATGCGTCCCGTATCTATAGAGAAGGCGTTGGAGTACGTGCAGGAAGAAACTAATACGTTATATTTGCAACAACGAAATAATAATTTCCTAGATAATAAAAAACTAACCGCGAGCTCACAACCTAAACCCTCAAATAATCAACCGTTCACCATGACACCAATTAATTTTAATATGCCTGGCCCTTCACGCCAACCACCAATGCTGGTTCAGCAGCAGCCATGGAGATCTAACTATAATAATAACCCGCCTCAGCCTAACCAAGGGCCATCACGTACTCAGCAGATATTTAGGGCTTTACCACCAAATTATAATGAACGAAGTAACGTCTTTAGAATGATTCCACGTAATGTACCCGGTAATACGCAAAGTGGACCCGGCCCACAAAGGCCTACACCTATGAGTGGTGTAAGTCATTTTGTCAGCAAACCCATGCCTTTTAGAGGACACGACTGGAACAAGTCAGGTAACCCACCACCAAGTAATTACTTTAAGGCTCGCGAGTTAAATTTCAATGAGTGTCCGTACTATACATACGGCCCCTACTACGATTGCTCGGAGTACTATTACATCGAGCCGGAATATAATGATAACTTTATGTTTGCCGATGATAATTATAATAATGGCCAATTAATTGTTGTTGATGAGTTACCCACTAGTGAACCTTTAACCGAATCTAAGCCATCCACTAGCAAGGAGGATTTTCGGACGGACTCGAAGTCCGACAAACAAAAATAGAAATTAATATTCAAACACAAAGACAGCTTCCGTTCATACAAATCTCAAACCCCCCTTTAAAATTACTGATAGACACAGGCGCTAATCAGTCATTTATTAGCCCCGAGGCTATACAGAAATATTTTCCATTTACGCCGCTAAACTATGAACCTTTTGAAGTCGTAAACGTGCACGCGACGAGCAGGAATAATAACTCGATCACATTACCGTGTTTTGCAGAATTCAATGAGTCTGATAATATTAAATTATTCGTATATAAGTTTCATAATTACTTTGACGGTTTAATAGGATCGGATTTATTAAGTAAATGGGAATCAACCATAGACTATAAAAATATGCGCTTAAATACCAGACACGCCACTAATCCGATTCAAGTTTATGACTCTCGCAACGTCAATTTTTATGAAGACATAATACCCGCTCGTTCTTCTAAATTAATTAAATTACCAATCAATATACAAGATGGAAATGCCTACATACCGGAACAGGTCATTTGTAACTGTACCATAGGTGAATGTATTACGTCGGTTAGCAATAGTCGAGGTATTTTAGAAGTTACAAATCCCACTCAAAACGATTTAATATTCTCTGTCGATCGTCAAGTTAGTGCCGAAGTATATAATGTTGAGTGCGCTCGTACTAAACAGCTGTCGCCACGCGCTCAGGACGTTCTTACTAAACTACGTACTAGCCATTTGAACCCGGAAGAACGCGCAAATCTGGAATCATTGTGCTCTCAGTATACGGACGTATTCTATATAGAAGGTGAACCGTTATCATTTACCAATCAAATTAAACATTCCATCAAAACTACAGACGAAATACCTGTATATACAAAAAGCTATCGGTATCCGTACGTGCATAGAGAGGAAGTTAGGAATCAAATCGGAAAAATGTTGGAACAGGGTATAATTAGGCCTTCACAATCAGCTTGGAGCTCTCCCATCTGGGTAGTGCCCAAGAAGACAGACGCCTCTGGTAAAACGAAGTGGCGAATTGTCGTAGACTTTAGAAAATTGAACGAAAAAACTATCGATGATAAATATCCGATACCAAACATCGCGGACATATTAGATAAATTGGGCAACTGCCAGTACTTTACCACCCTAGATCTCGCGAGTGGATTTTATCAGGTTGAGATGAAAACAGAGGATATACCGAAAACAGCGTTCAATGTCGAGCACGGACACTTCGAATTCTTAAGAATGCCTATGGGTCTTAAGAACTCGCCGTCAACGTTTCAGAGAGTCATGGACAATGTGCTGAGAGGCCTTCAAAATGTAATTTGCCTCGTTTATCTTGATGACGTGGTAGTTTTTAGCACATCACTACAAGAACACATGAACAATCTCGAAAAAGTGTTCCAAAGGCTACGGGAGTCAAATTTTAAAATCCAATTGGATAAAAGCGAATTTTTAAAGTTAGAGACAGCTTATTTAGGCCATATCATTAGTAAAGATGGGATCAAACCTAACCCCGATAAGATATCAGCTATACAAAATTATCCGTTACCGAAAACCGCGACCGAAATAAAACGTTTTCTTGGTTTACTTGGGTACTATCGCAAGTTTATCCCTGATTTTGCTCGATTAGCAAAACCTCTTACTCAGTGTCTTAAAAAGGGATCAAAAATTACTCTCGATACTAATTATATAAATTGCTTTGAAAAATGTAAAACGCTGTTAACTAATGACCCTATACTTCAATATCCTGATTTTAATAAGGAATTTGTTCTGACGACAGATGCGTCCAATTTAGCAATCGGTGCCGTACTTTCCCAAGGCCCGATAGGCCAGGACAAACCTATAGCTTACGCCTCGCGTACATTAAATTCCAGCGAGATAAATTACAGCACGATTGAAAAGGAGTTGCTCGCCATAGTATGGGCAACCAAGTATTTCCGTCCTTATTTATTCGGCCGCAAGTTTAAAATCATTACGGACCATAAGCCTCTCCAATGGGTCATGAACCTTAAGGAGCCAAATTCCCGATTAACGAGATGGAGATTAAAATTAAGCGAGTACAATTTTACAGTAGTTTATAAACAGGGAAAATCAAACACTAACGCTGATGCCTTATCTAGGATAGAAATCTGCAACGAGGAAACAAGTTCCGTAATAGCCAACCCTACTGTTAATCCGCCCACGTTAGATGAATCCAGGACCCTTACAGCTCACACTGATGCAGAAAAGCCTATATTAGAAGTACCTATATCAGACGATCCGCTCAATAAATTCAATAGACAAATTCATTTCACGATCGTAGGTGATTTTAAAGGTAGAACAGTCGTAACAAAACCTTTTGATACTCACACCCGTACAGCTATACAATTATCTAAATCTAACCTCGAAACAGACGTTGTGGACGCGATCAAAGAATTTGTTAATCCTAAAGTAAAGACAGGAATATTAATAAACCCACCTTTAGAAATGTATTCCATCATTCCCATAATCCAGAACCATTTCAAGAGTTCATCCATGAATCTTGTTCTTACAAAAATTGAGTTAGAGAATGTGAAGGAATACTTACGTCAGCAAGAAATAATTCGGAAATATCACGAAGGTAAAACTAACCATCGTGGTATCAACGAATGCTACCTTGCACTATCCCGGCGATACTTCTGGCCTAAGATGAAGGAACACATCGCGAAGTACATTAACGAGTGTACTATCTGTGGCCAGGGTAAATACGATCGTCATCCAATAAGACAACAATTGCACATAGTTCCTCCACCGGCGAAACCATTTGAAGTTATCCATCTCGATCTGTTCACAGCTGAAACTGAAAAATTCCTCACATTCATCGATTCCTTTTCAAAGTATGCCCAAGCATACCATTTAAGGGACGGAACTGCAATAAGTGTCGTTCAAGCTTTGTTAACATTCTGTACTCATCACGGAGTACCATTAACATTAGTCACTGACCGCGGCACAGAATTCACAAACCAGTTGTTCTCAGAGTTTACAAGAGTTCATAAAATAAATCATCATAAAATATTAGCACACACACCCAATGAGAATGGGATGGTTGAACGTCTTCATTCTACCTTATTAGAACACTTAAGAATACTAAAATTACAAAATCGTACTGAATCAGTTATAAATTTAATGCCTTATGCTCTACTGGCGTATAACAGCAGCATACATAGTTTTACAAAGTGTAGACCCTTAGAGCTTATAAGTGGACATTTTGATCCACGCGACCCATTAGATATGGACGCAACAGAGCATGTAATGCAACAATATATTCAGAATCATAGGATTAGAATGAACAAAGTTTATGAGTTAATAAGCGAAAGTTCGTTAAACGATAGAACTAATATTATTAATAACTTGAATAAGAGTCGTGAGCCTGAACAAAGTTATAATCCCGAGCAGCAGATATTTGTAAAGAATCCCAAGGCTAGTCGTCAAAAATTAGCACCCCGGTATACACAAGATACTGTATTGGCAGATCTCCCTATACATATCTACACAAAGAAAAAACGCGGTCCAATCGCTAAATCACGTTTAAAGAGAGTGCCTAACAGTGCACAATTGTTGCAGAATGATACTGATGTACCTGCTCCAAGCGGTAGCTGCTCAAGAGATAACACTTGAGAGCCTCGACAATGGACCAGGACTCCTCCCTTTTAAGCTGGGTTCTGCAAGGATCATAACCCAGCATCATTCCTTTTTGCAAACTATAGATATAGATGAAATTAAATCTAAGGTAACAATAGTTAAAAATCAATTGAATTATATTCAGCCTCAGTTAAATAATAAAACTCGTTCTCTGTATGAACCGCACATTTCACATCTTAAAAATAAGTTAGATAAGATTACAGGTCAATTGCAGACATTCGACTCCAATCGCGTTAAAAGAGGCCTTATAGATGGCCTAGGCTCAGTAATCAAAAGCATTTCAGGTAACTTAGACTATACAGACGCTCTACGTTATGAAAATGCCATTAAAGTCCTTCAGGATAACGAACAAGAAATTACGTCGCAATTTAATCAGCATATAAGTTTAACCAAGGATTGGATATCACAGCATTCAAAAGTGTTAAAAAGCATTGTTGAAAACCAGCAGAATATATCTCACATAGTTAATGTAATGATTAATACCACGGAAGTTACTAATATAGATCTTCTCAATTACGCCCATCTGGCACAGTTACTGTTAATTTTGGAAGATAACATAGAAAATTTATCAGAAGAATTATCCAGAATAGAAAATCTTCTAGCTTTTATTCATGCAAAAAGTACGCATCATTCAATGCTTAGTTTAAATGCACTAAGAAATATGATAGATATAGTGCGTAGTTTATATAATAAGGAAGAAATATTAGACATAAGTATAAGGGAATATTTCGATATAATTAAATTGGGTTCATATTATAGTAGTAATAACTTAGTTATAGTGTTCAAAGTACCGATTGCCTTGCCCAGCACCTATGACCTATACAAACTTTCTATTGTACCTAATAAAAATCACGAAATCCTAATACCATCCTCTCCCTATATCGCAATACATGAGGACGAATTCATGTACATGGAGACAGAATGTCCGAAGGCAAGCACTTGGTATCTCTGCGAGATAAAAGTTAGCTTCAGACCTCGAGATCATGTGGACTGCATTCAACAGCTAATCACAACGCAGAAAATCGACTCTACATGCAACCTTACCCCTGTTATACTCAGCAAAGGGGCACTGGAGCAGCTGGACGACAGGCATTACACCGTCACGTTCCCGAAACCTACTAAGGTCCAGACGTCCTGTGGAAGAAACGAATACACCAATCTGCAAGGGAGCTTCTTAGTTGTCTTACCTCATAACTGTTTCCTGCGGACTCCTGAGTTCACCATCATCAATAACAATGATCATGCAATGGGACAAGTTATCAAGATCACAGACTTACCTCCGCGAGATCCCAATCTGAAATCGTCATCGCAACCAGTCCTAACCCTAAATTCAATTAACCTGGAAAATCTACATGCAAGCAATACTAAGATAACGCTACAGTCGCCGATCAATATAAAGAAGCCTCAAGACACAACTTTATATCATACTACAATACCATTGTACGCCATCTTATTAGGTGCAGCTGCACTAAGTAGTTACGTCATCATCCGAAGACTCCTAGCAAAACGCCGAACTAACGAATCATCAGAAACTGAAATGAAGCAAGCCGCATCTCAAGACGTCAATGCTGAAACTTCAAATATGCATCAATCTGACACGCCAGATCACTATTCAACATTATTTTCGACGAAAGTACTCAAATAATTGCTGAACTACGGCGGGAGGTGTTATACTATGGCACCAAAGGAAGATCGCTGACTATGCGTTAACCCCATTTGCACCGAATAACATATTGCATCAGCCACGGACACGAGGCGCAGCCACGAGATGCTGACATCGCGCAACGTGACATCGATCGCGCCACCAGTTCCCGGGCATCGGAAGCGGACACTTCGGTTCCAACCTCGAACGTAGTCATAATCATTAGCTATAATCAATAATTGTAATTTCTTTTTAAATTAAATTTCTTCTAAGTAAATTGGTTTTTTTTGAATCCACCGTCTGTAGCTACCGTAATTGGCGTCAACGGCCCATAGTTTGTTAGTAATCAGTACAAACTTAAAAACTATGTCTATGTCGCAAGTTTGAACGGAACCCTCCGTGCGAGAATCCGACTCGCACTTGGCCGGTACATATAGTATTTTAATGAATGTTTATTTAATTGCAATTTTTATTTTTTATAATTTCTACACAATGTATATTGATGTAAAATGAATCACTTACGACTTGAACTTCCTCGATTACTACTTTCTGATAGTTTTGACGGTCACATAAGATCGATCGGGAGACGGGTAAACGAATAACACGGTCAACATAAAGTGAGCGCACGGTTGGAGCACTGGTTAAACAATTGGCTGCTACGCCTCGTGGCGCGGATTCGATCCACGCACGTAAAAAATATTTGTATGACCTACAGGTTCCGGGTCTGGCTGTTTGTGTATGTGAGTTTAAATCCCAGTGAGGAGCGAAGATAAAAAAGTAGTACGTACTGTAGTTTGATGAGTTGGCTGGATAGTCTGGCGAGCATGGGCAGTAGCGCCAACACGTGGTCGCGCTGCGCCTGGTACACGGCCGCCTCTGTCACAGCGCTGTATGCAGCGAACGAGCGCTCTATTAAAGATGGGTTGCAGATCTGTTAATAAAAATGAATATTAAATATTAGAGACTGGATTTTATGTCAATGAATTTGCATACATTGTTATAAGTTACTAGCTTTTGCCCGCGGCTTAGCTCGTGTTAATTTCGGGGTAACACAGTTCCCCTTTGCTGATTTGCAGGTACCTGCTACCTGTAGTTTTTGCTCTTGCGTCTTATTTATTGTAATAGCAAAGCTAAGTTTTCCCTTTTCTTTCCTCTGTCTCCCTCATTGCTCACTTCTTTGAAAATGTTACTACTAAGTATTATCGATATTACTGTAAGCTTACGAAAAAATTACCAAGTGACAGTTTAAAAATAGAAACTGATGATCCTTACTTAATATAATAAAAGCGAAAGTGAGTTTGTTTGTTTGTTACGTCTTCACGCCTAAATGGCTAAACCGATTTCGATGAATTTTGGTATAGAGATAGTTGGGACCTTGGAGACGGACATAGGCAATTTTTTGTAAAAAAAAAGATTGAGTTATAGGGGAGAAAGAGGGAAGAAAAGGGAAAACTTAGCATTGCTATTACAATAAATAAGGCGCAACGGCAGAAACTACAGGTAGCAGGTACCTGTTAATCAGGGAAGAAGAACTGTGTTACCCCGAATTTAACGCGTACGAAGCCGTGGGCAAAAGCTAGTTTTAGATAAAATTTGAAATCATCATTATACCTGTTGACAACTCAAGCAAGCTATGAGCAATGATGACTGTGCAGTTGTGGTCGGAAGACTGAGCAGCAGCTGCCAGGGTCTGATACTGCCGTCCCTTTGAGGATGACATGTGAGCCAGAGGAACACTGGTCTTAACAGCTCTAAGCTGTTCGATGATACACTGGAACAGAGGGTTTGTTGGTAGAAGTTAGTGAGACCTTCTGTGACTATGGCAAATTGTGTTGGCCAAGGACTAAGCCTTGTGCGCTTTCAGTAGTCCATTAGTTCCAATGAACAAACAACTGTACAGGCAGGACATTGATTATTACTTAAGCATGAAATAATTGTTGAAAACTAGCATCGGACATTAGTTATCCGGTAGTTTACTGAACTGGGCCTATTTGCTGCAGTTGTGAGACACACAATAATGATCTCAATTTTTTTTTCTCAAATTAGTTTTAAGTTTTTGTTTTTTTTTCTTTATTTGTTGTTGTGTGCACTTGTGGAATGTGCCAAAAACAAAACATATTTTCATTTATTTTTTCTAAAGTAGATCCACACATAATAACTAATTAACAAGGCAAAATAAGTAATTAGCTGTATCTACATTGTCAACTTACATATAATCAGGATGTGTGCACAGTGCATGCATCTGTGCCAGTACATCATCTTCTGCTTCCTTGATCTTCTCCAGCACCGTGATGAATGGGTGCTGCGGAGACTTGAGAGTGAACTGGCACTTGTACAGGTGACCAGGCACCAGACGTGCTTTGAGGTCCAGAATTAGGAGACCTGCCATTGTGGATATTATAGCTGAGTAGTTACTGAAAAGATAATGCACATAAATTGTCATAAATCTACTTTACATGTCTATGTATAGAATAGAATTTGATTAAACACATTTATTGTTGGGTCGGCTTCCCTTCTAAATGCATACAGCTGAATACCAGTATTTTACATGGAGCAACTGAGATTCATAGAAATAATAAATGGATCCACCATTTATTTTTGTAGAATAGGACATTTTCAATTAAAAAATAATTTTTAAAGCAAATTATTTGTAACAACACCTTTACACTAGACTGAATGTGGTTTTAAAACCACATTAGGGCGGGCATGTGTTGGTGTTTCCTAATTACTCTGACAATGAATATCTGAAACAAACTGCGGAGATTACAGTTTCTTTGATAATCTAGGTCAAGTCATAAGGGGATCATGCAGATCAAGTAGGAATAATCTCAATGATTTAAATTATACTTACTGTGTACTTGGCAATAAGGTAACTACTGTAGACATCGTGTGTGCAATTTCCAGGACCCCAAGTTCTACCAGCGCCAGAAGACCCTGACACGCCGTCAAGCTCACCCTAGCATCCTTAGAAGAACATTTTTCTCTAAGAAACTTCAACTCTTCATTCTCATTCACAAATCTTTGCCTTTCTATCGGCTTGTACTTTGATTTGATAGTGGATATTAGCTTGTCGATTGCGTTAACTATCAAAACGCTATTGTTAGTTTTTAATTTATATTCGATTTCATCCATTTTAGAGGTATTGTTGCAATAATTCTCTATTAATATTTGCCACTTGCCACCGGTATTGAAACAGCTGGCGTTGACACAAGCTGTGACAATCACAGTCCGTCAATCTGACAATTCTGACATGCCGAAAGAAATATGTTCCGTGTTTTTATTCCATGTGGCAATCACGCTCGAGAATAAATCAACAAAGTATAAGTCTAGTAATATTGTCTCGTTAGGCCAGTCTAGAATTAAATTTTGGACGACTGATACAAAACTTTTGCACAGAACGTTTTTCCTCTGCAGCTGTGGTCATAAATATTGCGATCTGGCAACTTTTAACTGTCATCTGGCCAATATCAAAAATTGCGTTCCGTTTCGTTATTGGTACATACATTCTTAGCATAATGTTGCTAACACACAGTACAATTTTTGTATCCAGTGCTATAAATGCCATTTATACTAAATATCTGGAGTTCGTAGATTGAAAGGGAAGCGGGGAAGCGTTTACTTTTGGGGATTGGCGAGTTAGATTTATTGAAAATATCAAAACATTACTTGAAATACACAAAAACATTTGTAAACATGTCGACGCCCCCAAGAGAAACCATTCAGAAACAAATTCAACAGGACTGGGCTAACAGGGAATACATAGAAGTAATAACAGGCAGCATTAAGAAGATCACAGATTTCCTCAATTCATTTGGTGCGTTCATTTTCTAATTAGTATATTTAAAACAATTTAGTATGCTATACTTGAATATTAAGCATTTACAATGCTACGGTGCCTAAATTTCAAACAGTTAATTGTAAAGAAAGGCAACAGATGCAGTGTTAAACTAGATCTGTTAATGGAGCTCCTGGGATGATTTATCATCTCTGTGGTGATTCATTGATTTGATTATTTGTTTTTTTTTTAATTGTTATGATCCAACATACAATAGTAGCTGAAGCAAGTTCCTGTTTCATAAATGCATAGTTTGTTTTCTTTTCCTGCTAATGTTTTGAAGGACTTATTGCTTGAATAAGATTGGCAAACAAATACAAATATGTAAAATAGTGGCATTTGTCAATATTATATTTGTAAAAAAAATGTTTTCAGATATGTCCTGCCGATCACGCCTTGCCACACTTAATGAAAAACTAACATCATTAGAAAGGAAAATTGATTACTTGGAAGCTTGTGTAAGTATTACATGTTGTATACCTGTAACAAGATATTTTGTATATCCTGACATCAAAATTAACCATCCGTTACTAGAAACACCCCTTGAAATAGAATCCTAATGTAAGCATTCCAAATAATGATAAATTTGACAACTCTTTTTTCTGGATCATTCTTGGTCAACTTAAAGGTAAAATTATTGACCGTGCAACACCTAATAATCCCAATTATTTAGGTAAATTTTGAAATCAAATGACTTAACAAAAAAATTCAACAAAACAAAATTTTTAACAGAAATGCCAACCTGGAATTCAAACCCAGGACCTGAAACTAGTGGACGGATCAAAACCAGTAGAAATATAGAATTAGTAAAATTGTAAGCTAATCTAGTGAAATTTTATAGTTATTATGTAGTTTAAACTATTTTTCTTTCTTATTTTTAAGTGTGATCTCTAAGTGTGATTATAAATAGTATTTTCAAAAAGAAAAAAAAGTATTCTAGAATTTATAAAAGTTTCACATCAAATTCGACATAAATTTTAAATCATATTTAAAAAAAATGTAAATAAGTCAATAAAATAAGAAAATTTAATGCACTTATTAGTTTAAAAAACTATTGTTTCTCACAAACCTAAATTATCAGACATATAGACTTGTTTCACACTTAACAAATAATAAACTAATAATGCCAGATCATTACTGTCCCACTGCTGGGCAAATGCCTCTTTTCATACTGAGAAGGATTCAAACACTCAACATTATACAGTATGTTAGTTTAAACGAGGGACATATTCAAACCCACAATAGTGCATACTTACATGATACTAATAAAAATATGAACAAAAAAAAAACACTAATAAATAAAAGACAGAACCATACCGAAAATTTCGCATAAGTCTCGCAACGTGTATATACCCTTGCGCTAGCGATTTATTACTATCGCAGAACATGTGTGCATGTCAATGACCTTTAGGTATAATCCATTTTCCCTTCATACTTTAAAACTGGCTTAGGACGCCTTTTCGTTAGAATCGGCGCGTAGGTATTTTGCCGCGTGATTTACTTCACTGTTTACAAGTTTACTTTTCTCGCGCTCAGTGTTCATGAGTAATGTATTTTATTGGACAATTACATCAGAAATTAAGGTTATAGGTTTTTTACATATTTGGGACGAGAATCGAATACTGAATACCCTCCCTCAATAAGTCCCTCGTTTAACCTAACATACTGTATATTGTGAAACAAGAAAAGAAATCCTTTCAGTTATTTTTACAGTTTTTATTTCTTTTCAGGTAACTAAAGGTGAAACACTGACATAATCTGAATATCATAAGTTCTAAATATTTATAGGATTTAAGTTAATATTCCATGAGATTTGTATAATTCCCATTTTTTTTATATCATAATAAATGCTTGTTTAAAGTGTAGATTAAATAAGTTATAAATACCTTTAGGTATACGAAATTCTTATAACAATATAATATTGTAGTTGTAGAGTATTAAAAAGTTGCTGTAATGTAAGCTATTGTAATAAATGATGTGTACAATACGATATTAAAATCATGCGCAAAAACACTGCCCAAGTTAAGCAGTTAGTCAATACTATAATTATGTTTGCTATGTGACTGCTTTTACTGTAATTATATGTATTTAAAAGAAATAGTGATTTAATTTTTGTGATGTAAGTATGTTTTTTATCAAACATAACGTCAATTCCTAATAATTAAATAAATTTGAGGTTAAAACATAATCAAGTCACAGAAATGTTTAATAATATCAATGTAATATATAATTAAAATTAGGGCGCATTTTGAGGTACATAAATACAGATAATAAATCATTTTTAAACTTAACATAAAGAAACCCTCTTTTTCGTAAACATTAATTTATACCAAATTCTATTGCCTTCTCGCATCATCGATTTAAAAAGAACAAGGACGGGAACAAATTTTATAATACTATATTTTCTCAAGTAAAATTGCTACACCTTGACCACCACCGCAACTCGATGCTGCAATTCCTCGTTTAAAACTGCGCCGGCTGAAAAAATTTATAAAGTTAATTAAATAAAGTATGTAAGTGAAATCTATTTTTATGACTCAAAACAGTTTTTCAATCTATTGCTCTCTCACTCCTTCGTAATTAGAATGACAAAGATGGATAGTATCTATGAAGTGTTAATATTTCTGGGCATTCCTGTACATTAAAAAAATGGCTTACTCCAGCAGGAGACAGAGACAGGTGGCAATAAATGGGGGAGGCCTTTACCCAAAGAGGGGTTCTTAATTTAATTTTAAGTTTTATATTTATTCTGTGGTTTTAGTTTTTTTTTTAATATAAAGTAAAAATAAAGGTTTTTTGATTTTACAAAATGTTAGATCTTACGTAAGTTCATGTACTAAATGAGTAGCCATTCTAGCACCAGTTGCAGAGAGGGGGTCCCCTAATGCCAGCGCTCCGCCGCTAACGTTCATTTTACTTGGATCTATCTTGAGTTCTCTGGCAGCGATGAGGGCTTGGGAAGCGAAGTTTTCGTTTATCTGTAACAGATAACCTGACTAGCTGTGTCTGTAATCTCTTTCTAACTCCGGAGAGAATGAGAGATCCGAAATATTTTTGTAACTATTTTTTAACAGTAAGGCGGCTTGCGTTGCGAGACGTCTCCAGACATCCGTAGAGGCGGGTTTGTGGCAGCGATCAATGGGTAGCTCCATCCATCTAGCGATGACAGACTATGGCGACGGCGCGTTCGTGTTCCACGCGCGCGAAATAGATGTCAGCAAATCGGAGGGGCCTGCCAGGGCCACTGCCTGTCGTGGTTGCGGGTTATTCGAAAGAGTTAGTGGATGGGTTTTAGTCTGACACAGCGGGGGAAGATATTTGATTATTTCCCATCCTAAAAAAGGCGATTTGGGTGAATGTGTATGATATGGAAATGTAAATATTTCCGGCCTTCTTTCTAGAAAAAAGTCTACTCTTAGTTGAAATCTATATTTCTATCAGACAACATTGTATTATTTGAATCCTTCGCTAATACAAACAAGCAAGTGTTCTTTACCTCAAATAGATCCACATCATCAACCCTCAACTTCTGTTCGTCTAGCAGTTTTCTTACAGCGTGGACTCCTCCTATCCCCGCATCCTTGGGATCTACTCCCACACACGTCCACTCCACTACTCTGGCTAACGGTCGGAGGTCATGACTCCTTACTGCTTCTTCATGAGCTAAAAGGAGAGCTGCTGCACCATCTGCTGGGGCCTGTATGTGCGAGATTGTTGGGGAAAACATTTTCTTTATCCAGAAATAATATACTAGGCGGTGTGTAATTCTCATCAAAGTAAAAAAGCAACAATAAGTAGTATTTTATGACTTGCTTTGCTATACCTAAAAAGTAAAAGTACCCATTCGTAAAACTGACAGTTGACGGGTGCACCACTGAGAGCCCGAAGATGTTTATTTGAAATACTGTGGGGAACATTGAGCATGCTGATGGATTTGCAAAACCGAAATACTTTTATTACACGCAGCCTGCGCCAACCGTGCCGTCGAAAATCTAACGTCAATGTCCGGGTATGTCTCGATCCCGGTATCAGATTGAATTAGACTCAGATGACCACGGTGAGTGTGTCCGCTGTTACATTTTACCGTCGAATAGAAAGTGTGGCATCCGGTAATCCGCTTATGCAGAACCAAATCTGGGTAAGATTTGGTTTTGATTATTACAGTAAAACAACAAAATTCTAAAAACTTACAGAAGTATTACCAGAAGTCAAAATCTCTCCATTTTCTATTAAAGCTGGCAATTGTCTCAGATCTTCATTTTGTGGTGGTGATGAAGGTTGGTCTTTATCCACTACTATTTGCTTCTTCTTGAGAGTCACTGTTATGCTGGCTAACTCCTGTTCAAATGCCTTTGATTCATTAGCTGGAACAAAATTTGTTGTTTTTAGGAAATAGGTACTTCTTGAACAGAAACGTTCGCCCTTCCTCTCGTAGATGCTGCCCGTACAAGCAGCTAAACAACAGCATCTAACAGCCCTTTATTACCCGACTATGCGACTTAAAGGAGGACAATTAGTTTTGTTCCCTTTTCAAACAAGTCGAGATATCAGAAAGGAGTTTTTAATATTTCTATGAAAGTATTTCAGTGCTGGCCATCTAGGTCTCACCCTATTTACGCCGTCATAAGGTCGGTGTCAGTGCAGGATCTTGTTTAACTCCTTTACAGGAAAAGCTCAGATCAATTTCAAAAATCAACCATCAAGATTTTCTGTAGTCCTAGACTTCCATCTGTTTTACCGATTGTGTCTGCTGACTAGCTATTTCTCCAAAATATGTAGATACAAGGTCCGGCACTAACGCTGACGTTTCCCGCCTTCAGACTTAAATCTCTCCCAGCCCTTTCATTGAGCTGTCATGGTGCTCACTCCCCAATAATATTATTCAGCATTTGAGCTTTAAAATAAGGAATGGGTACCTGATTTCCACTTCAATTTACTCTGTACAGCAAACTCATCCACATCATCTCTGGTCACTCCATGTTTCCTTGCCAAGTCCTCTACCATCTTCTGCATCGTCATTCCAGTATAGCTGTCAGGAATCTGCTTCTGTATGTGGTCTTCCAACCGGTATGATGCGCCCAATGCTGTTCCAAAACGAACGTTTCTTACAAGCATTGGTAATGAAGACATAAGATCTGTCCCACCCGTTAAGGTGATTTTTGAAGTGCCTATTATGATGTCCTGTAAAATACAAGATATGATGATTTTACCTACCTACTGTTTATGGTTTTTCCAAACCACGGGCTTGTTACACTGCCACTTCTAAACTTTGGGAACTAAGGAATTCCTAATGGAAGAACCTTATAACGGCCTGGGAATAGACCCATGGCTCAACAGTCCCATCGTAAGACCGCGCTGTGCTTGTTCTCTCCGGCTCCGCTTTCACATCAAACAATGAGAGCGAGTGAAGATCGATTGCATCCCTGATTTCAGACACACATTTGCACTGTAATATCTCCTGCGTCGCGTACTAGTCTTGGCGGAAAATAGTTTGATCTCTTCAAGTAGGTAGGTATTCGGATTATTTAATGGTTTTGCAATATTCTCTTACCATTGCACTGTTGATGATAGCCTGTAGGCCAGTCCCGCACGCTTTACTGATGCCCAGCGCTGGACTACTGATGGGAACTCCGGAGTATAGGCCGCAGTACCGCGGTGTTTTCCCACCATCACATTGGCTTAACTGTAAACAACGCCGTTTCAAATTATCATTGTTTCATTTAGTTAAGTTAGATGTTGTATTTAATGTGGTTACAAAATCGAATAAAAAAAGCATTTCATGATTTATGGACAGAGTCATCATTACCTACCATCGCTAATAGCCGTCGTTGTGCCAATTTACACGAGTACAGAGTACAGACATGGATGAGGCTGGCACAGAAATGATTATCCAGCCTCATTCATCTCTTATCCGCGATGGCAAGACCGTCTGTCCATCTCTAACATTACAATGGTTACTCAGTCTACTGGTCAAGCAGCATGTAGCAGCAAAAACTAGGAAATAATCCTCTGCCTTCTCTTTTAAAGAATTTTTCGAAATTAAAACAATACGTACAAAATTAACGTTTCCGACGATGGTGTTGTCAATGATTGAAGGATCTATGTTGGCTGAACTGATAGCATCCTTCGCCGCGGCCGCAAACACATGCGATGCTGGCAACTCTCGTAGAGGTCCGCCATAGTGACAAAATGGCGTCCTTTTTGCGCTAATTATAAAAATGGCTAAAAAATTATAATGATTTTTAATCTTTTTTTAAGTTTACACAAAATTGTGAATTAAATATTTTAATAGTGGTGTCTTTGTAAATAATGAAATTTGGGATAATATATCATCGATCACTTATCCATAATAGTATAATATATTCTATCTAAGTAGTGCTTCGAATTAAACCCACTAATTAGACTTGCGTTCGGTCGCACCTCGTTTTATGCGAAGCATTTCTATATTTTTAGTTATACCTATGTAGATGTTACACCGCTGCCTAATCATTCGAAAATCACAAGCGTTAAACTATGCTCCTAATGTCAATGTAGGCAAATAGAGACAATCTCAAAACAATAAAATAATCTTGAATTAATTGGCTTCATATGACGTAACGCAAACGAATCAAGAGTTCAAAAACCAAGTACCTACCTATTTTAACCTAACAAACATAAATTCAATAAACACCTGATTAGGTACTAAACAAACAACTGATAAAATAAACAACGATTTAATCTAATCTTGACCATAAATCTTAAATGTCAAAGTCCTTAATCGTAGCGCAAGTTCACTTCTTAAGCTCCTCTATAAATAAATAGTCGTTGAAAATATCGATAATTCGCAACATCCATAACATAAAACATACCTTTAGATCCTGTCGCCATCTTGAATTTAGTTTAGAAGAATAATTGAAATACAGATACGAATGAAATGGAACGTGTTTTGAATGAAACTTGTATTCGTACACTAAAATGTTGATAGTGTTTTATCATTTTATCAACGCAAGTAGGTACTTACATAATGTTGATATAAAGATATCGTGTATTGTGTACCTATCTGAGGATCAACATCCATTTTAAATGCAAAGATGAAGGGTAGTTGTTATTTTTTTATTTTAATACATTATTGGGGTCTTTTTTGATAGTTATCACTAAAATGGAAAGTTTTATGCAACATCTGTCTAGGTATAGGTATAATTTCTTGAGCTGTTTTACGAAACCGATTTTTTTAAACAATAAATAATAGGTAAGAAGGTTCTTATGGAACGAACAACCTCCCAAGTGCGATTCGGAATCGTGCACCGAAGGTTCCGTACAAAATTGCGACATAAACAGCCATATCTTTTGACTGCGTAGACTTAGAGGGTTGATTTTTTCACGGCCGCAGTAAGTGACCACAGCTTTAGTATAAGGTTTTAATTTCAACTCGATAGCTCCACGTGTTCTCAAAATAAAAAGTCTTGACTGTCAGGCAGATAGGCAGACGGACAGCTAAGTGATCCTATAATGGGTTCTGTTTTTCCTTTTGACCTCAAATTTATTGTAGGTATTTATAGGGTTGCGTACCTAAGCAATTCTAAAAATACAGAAATATATCGCAAGATTGTAGGGAACCTTCGGTGCGCGAGTTCGACTCGCACTTGACCGGTTTTTAATATTAAGTCAATGTAATTATAACAGAGAAACTAGCTCAGTTGTCTAGGTCGGTTAGTTTATCCATCAGGAAATCAAGCAACGAAATTAGCCCCTAGCCTGCTCTATTCTAGGTATGCCTACCTCTGGCGTAAAAAGTTCGAGGATACGTTCTGGGATATGGAGTACCGCCAGTTAATAAATAAAACACCAAAATAAACAAAAAAAATTACTTATATATTTTCATTATTTACAGTTCTGTTCGGGAGATCGGTAAAATGCATACAATGTGATGGAAATGCTAAATATAAAGTGTTCGTCGTTAACTAAACAGTCTCAAGAAGGAGGGCGATTCCTTGTCCGCCACCTATGCATGCTGAACCGATGCCTCTCTTCAAACCCCGACGTCTGTAAAGAAAAACAAGCGCTGTTAGTTAGATTTAGTCACAGTTATGAGATTTAGTCTGCAGGCTTCTGACCCTGAAAGAGCCTGAACGGCTTTCACTTTAATTATATTTTTTTCTGATCTCTATCAAAAGACTACATAGATCATGAAAAATACATATGGACGACTGGTCTATTCCTTCACGTACAAGAGGCCACTGCATGCAATAGAAGAATTTACATCTAACATATTAATTATACTATGTGACCTATGGATATTTTACAGAATTTTACAGAAAGCCACAAGGATGTTTTTTTCTGGAATAAAAATGACCTGGCTGCCTTTCAGTCAAGTTTTTTTTTTTACGAATTTTGGTCCGTTGCGATGTTTTCCGTTCCGCGGTCATGCCCCAATAGTGCCTCTCTATCTTGCTTCTTTCCTCTCCAACGTCTTTTACGATTTAAAACAGTCCTAATTCGCGATCCTAACATGTTAAATTACAACCCGTAAGTAATCGCGTATGAAAAACTGGGAGTGTTAGCAAAACTTCCACCTGTACACAAAATTCCAGCTTACCTAAGCTCATGCGCAAGATGTGCAGTAATCCTAGCTCCTGAAGCACCGACGGGGTGTCCCATGGCGATGGCGCCACCATTGATGTTCAGTTTGCTCTGGTCTAGACCCAGTTCCTTAGCGCACGCCAAAGTCTGAGCTGAGAAAGCCTCGTTGATCTGTTGGTGATAAAGAGTAGATAAGGGTAATTCACCAACAGGATAGACCTTCATATAGGGGGAACCACATTAATCGACGCCGTATCAGCATGGGCCAATCAGAAAGATCGTTATGCCCATGTATACAGAAATATCAATAGGCAGTATTTGATCAGTCCAAGTTCCTTGCTCAAATCACTACTATCCAGAAACTTCTCTGACTGAGATGCTATAGTCATGCTTACCTCAACCATGTCAATGTCATCGAGCGTCAATCCCGTAACCTTCAGAAGGTTTTGAATGGCGGGAACAGGTCCGATACCCATGACGGAAGGATCCACACCAACTACGGACCATGCTAGTAGTCGCACCAGGGGCTTAAAGCCGTTCTGTTTGACCGACTCCTCGCTTGCTACGACGAGCGCTCCAGCACCATCGTTTACACCCTGTTAAAATAAAATAAAATTGCAAAAACAACAATCAAAACAGGAATGACAATGATTTTGTGCGCCAACCAATTTACAGCTTCAAGTGGAACGACAACAAATATGCTCTGGAATTTTTGCTTTTACAATGCGATCTAAAACTATATTGTGCTGTTTGTGTTCAAATCAATGGATTATTGCAATCACGCAAGATTCTTATTGTGCCTTAATAGTTTAACCCGACTGATTCGATAGATAGAGTCATAATATTTTTTGCTGCAGCATATTATTTATACATTGTAAGATCGGAACTTCGGAAGTTAAGTTTAGCAGGATATAAATGAGTTCTTAATTCCATAATACATGAAGTAACTTACAGAAGAGTTGCCAGCAGTAACAACGCCACCCTTTCTGAACAGCACGGGCAGTCTGCTGAGCATTTCAGTGGTTGTTTCAGGACGAGGGTGCTCATCTACTTCGATTACCTTCTCCTGCCTCTTGACCTTCACAGTCACTGGCGCCATCTCCGCTTTGAACACCCCTTGGTCTTGCGCTATAAATGTCAAATAAGGTAGTAAGATTGGACTCAAAATACGGAGAGTAGATATTTTATATTTTCCCACTATACGGATAAGGATTTCTATTTTAGTATTCGGGGCGTTTTGTCTTTGATAAATTAATGAATAGTACTTTAAAAACTTAGGATTCCACATCAAAGAATAAAACCTAAGACTAATCATAAGAGGTTTTAGAGAACATCATGACTACCTGCTTTCCACCTCTGCTGCGACTGCAGAGCATACTGATCGACCTCCATCCTGTGCAAGCCATACTTCTCAGCCAGATTCTCAGCGGTCTCCGGCATACTGAAATTACAGGATGTGTCCAAAGATGACGCGGTCAGCACATCTTCGAAGGGTATCTTTACTCCTAAACCTACTCCGAAGCGGGTGTTCCTGACGACGTAAGGTACTGCTGACATGTTCTCAGTGCCTCCTGCTAAAGAGGTTTGGGCAGCTCCTGTGAGGATATCCTGAGAAGAGAATGTTAAATTGATTCTGTGTCGTTAGCCTAGCGGTACTGGTGGACCAGTAGATCTGATGTCGGTTAGCAGGTCAGCCAAAGTAATATTCAGTTTTTCTTGGAGTTAGGATTTGTACTTGAATAATTCTAATATGCTCGTAAAACTGTACTAAACCAAAAATTGCAGTACTGGACCAGAGGTGTACCATAGCCTAACCCTTCGAGAATAATACAGGTGTGTGGTTATCTTTAATTCTGAGTTATATCGCTTTTCCTTTTCAAGGCTGTGTTGCTTACCTGAGCACTGTTAACTACAGCTTGGAAACCAGACCCACAGAGTCGGCTAATTCCAAGAGCTGGCTTGCCTTCCGGGACACCTGCTTTCAATGCTGCGTGACGTGGAGATAACCCTCCATCTGAGGAGCCACTGATCTAGAGATATAACATTTCCATTAGAATTATAATATAACTTGCTCTTTTATAATTTTAACGCGGCTTTTAAAGGTTGTGTTAATTCGCAAGAATTACTTCCGGGGCTTTTTTTGATGGAAGAACCAAATGCAGTAACAAAGATGATATGGAATAAAATACATGGAATATACTTTATTATGTACATATACAAATTACAAGAACAGCAATATACGTAGAACTATAAGTATAAATAGGATGGGTCTTATTGCAAAAGGCGATCTTTTCAAGACAACCTTTGAATGGGTTCAAGGGATGAGGACTGACTATACTGTAGGTAGTCTCTGGTGTTCCATTATTCAAATGAATAACTGGCAAAACGTCCGACTATTTATGAAGGTTTTAACACGAAACGATCCATGCAATCATTTGTGGTTTGTTCGAATGAGATACCGCAGCCCCGGAACATAAAGGGCAAACGAAGGAACATGGGTTTTAGTCAGTTAAAAGTCTGACAGCCCCCCCCCCCCCGATCTGCCCAAAGCGGGGTTATTTGATGATTTTCCATCCACAAAAAAACCATGCAATCAATCTATCTATACTAATATTAAAAAGAGGAAAGATTTGTTTGAATCGCATGGGCTCCAAAACTACTGGACCGATGTTAACCATTTTTTCACTAATAGGAAGCTAGATTATCAGGAAGTAAATAGGCCATTCAACATCACGCTACCCACGGGAGCGAGGCAGCAACTAAAGACGCGAGTAAATGATAAATGATGTATATTTTGCAAGCATTTATTCAACTTACTTTACACGTCTTTTTTAAAAACTAGATGAGGCCAGTGTTTCGTACCCGACTACTCTGAGAAGAAACAGCCGAAACAAACTCAGAAGTCATACTCTCTTTTAAAGGTCTAGAAAAAAAATCTTGGTCAACTTACATGAGGACTATGCAGATTAGTGTCTGAAATGGTCTGTTTAAGAAAGCACCACACAGATTGTGGAGCTGTCCAGTCAGTGCAAGCGTTTGTCAGTTATCGTGTAGCTCCACTTAACCCAAGAACGACACGACGAACAATATCAAAAAAAGGACATTTGTGTAGGTGAAACCCTTGTGTTGAAATGGATTCAAAAAGAGAAGTTTCCCAACAAGAGGCCTCACTACCGCTTCATGCGCTTACAATGCTTTTACAACATAGGTAAGGAGTGTCATTTAATACCGAGCTTTGGCCATAAGTCATCTGCCTAGCCTTTTCCCAACTATGTTGGGGTCGGCTTCCAGTCTTACCGGATGCAGCTGAATACCAGTATTTTACATGGAGCGACTGCCTATCTGACCTCAATAACCCAGTTAGTACTGGGTAATGCGATACCTCTTGGTAAGACTGGTTGTCAGATTTTCGGGAAACTGACTAGCTGTAGCGACTGTCAATGATCTACATATGACAGCCGGGACCAAGAGCTTGACGTGCTTTCCGAGGCACGGAGGAAACTCAGTATGTAACTAGTGGTCACCCATCCACAGACCAACCTAGGCAAGTGCGGCTTAACCTAAAGATCGACCTGAGCGGCTGCTATTATTTATCCACGAGCTCCTCTCGTCTCCAGCAAAGTACTGACCCCATAAACCTGTCCAATATTGACAGTGTCGATGATCTCAGGGGCGATGCTGCTGGCTTTAAAAGCATCCTTAGCTGCAGCAGCCAGCAAGTCGGAAGGGTACACGTCTTTGAAGGCTCCTCCAAACCTGCCGAACGGCGTCCGCTTGGCTGCTACTATGAAGATACCTGGATGTGGTAAAAATAGGGGTGAGGAAATGTGGTTCTTATTCTGTATTGATAGGGTTAGTTTTAGCTCAAGATGCTGATGATGATGTTGATGTTTAGTGCTTGTTATTGTTTATTAGTAGTTTTCTTAAAAGACACTTAAATAATTAGGTACCTATTCTGTTTTATCTGTTGTGATTTATGTAATAGTGGGACATCAAAGCGTTTTTTTTATCAAGTATACCTACCTAAGTGTTATATGTAATCTATATGTACCTACTTAGACAAAAAATCTAAAGGAAAGTCTTTTATTTTTTTTTCTCATGAATATAGGTACTAATAGTTAAAAAAAAACTTCAATAAGTAACGACTTCAATAAAGATATTTTTATAAACATCACATTAGTGTTTGACATAAACATACTATTGTAAGAGAGAACGTTTGAAATAACCTTGATATTCAATGTATGTATGTGGACATTGACCCCTATGTGAAAGTCCATACAATGTCATTTGAACCTTGTGTTGTAAGAGATAAGCATCATAATAGAATGATTACAAATCTGACTAATTTGTAAACAATGATGTGATGCTAAAATACTGGTGTTTCATTGAATGTTTTTCTACATTTCTGTAAGATGTTCAAATTAAATCACTTTTCTGAATCTTGTTTGTAGTAGGTACCTACCTACGCCAGAAACAGTTTTATATATTTTATATATTCATTTTTAAATAATTCAAAATTACAAGAGTGTGTTACCTAGTTGACATGAAGTTTTAATACCTACTTACACTTGTGTCCAAATCATAAAACGCTTCATCAACTAGATAGGAACTAAAAACACCTTTATACCTAATTCTATGTATACAGTACACTTCAATGCACTACATCATCATCTCTATAAATATCAACATACCTACAACATAGACATTACAGAAAACATAACAATAATATTCAAACCAACCTTTATTGATAACGACGGCCATTTTTATTTCAATCCACTCACACGCACGTCAACACAGCACAAGACCACGCCGGTTCTGTTAATATCACATTCCCTATCTATATACTCGCTATATTTAAGGATTACGTTTTTATTTATCACGTATTATTCAAGCAGATATGTACTTAAGTGAGTCGTGCGCCCCCAGTAACAGCTGATAGCGGACTGGGTCCAAAGTTCGGTGCGAAATCCAGTTGTTTGTGTATAAACGTTCTTATGTATTTACCGGTTTTAAGAGGTGGAGAAAGCGGTGATTAAATGTTAAGTACGTTTTGTTACAGAAAAGAAGAGCGCGTGGCTAAATAATATCAGCAGCTCAGGTCGATCTTCACGTTAAGCCTCGCTTGCCTGGTTTGATCTGTGGATGGGTGACCAACCGATACATACCGAGTTTCTTCCGTGCCTCGGAAAGCACGTTATGCCGTTGGTCCCGGCGGCATTTGTAGTTCTTTGGCAAGTAGCACAATACTGTGCAAGTAGCAAGTAGTGAGTGTCCCGAAAGTCTGTCAACCAGTCTTACTAAGGAGTATCGTATTACCTAGTACTTGATGATACCTACTGATGGTGGAGGTGAGATAGGCCATCCGGTTAGACTGAAAGCCGCTTTCAACATAGTTGGGAAAAGGCTAGGCAGGTGATAAGTTTTGTATCACACAAGTTTAGATTTTTTTTATTCTTTAACAGATCTGCCATGTATCTAGCGAGTACTTACTACGAACGATTTGAAGTTGATGTCATGGCGCGATTCCCCTCCGACCCTTAAACTCCAGTCAGTCTTCACTTTCAAATGCTCCACGATTTCCTTAACCTTCGAAGATTGATGCAGGCGCGAAATGAAAGAAAGATGAAACTAATGTGTTTTTATTTGAATAAGAAACAAGGAATAACATACATAGGAAGTTATATGTATATGTTATTTATTTATTATAATAATCAGACTGTCTCAAGTAACACAGCGATGCCCTGACCACCTCCAATGCACGTTGCTCCGATACCGCGTTTTAGGCCGCGACGTCTGGAATAGAAAGAATACTCAATTTTGTTTTTTGACGTGATAACGTCTTTAAAATCGTTTTAGTCGGGTGACATGTTCAGAAACTTGTGTCACACCAAAACCTCACGAGCGCGATCGCGCCTCACGAGCGCGATCGATCGATCGCGCTCGTGAGGTTTAGTTATCACGTAAACATCTCGATCGTAAACCTACTTTACAAACAACCAATTTTTTTTCTTGAAAAGTTTGCAGTCTCTAAAGTACTACGAGAATACTTAGACGCTTACAGATGCACATGAGACAACCATAGTTAGAGAAATGTTCAATGCAAAGGACTATGCCCAAAAATGGTGCTTTGCCACGAAAATAAGAGTACAGAGAACCTTACTTGCAGAGACCTGCCGGAGCCACTGCCTGCTGGGGTTGCGGATCGTTCAATAGATATACCGCGGCCCCAGAACAAAAAGGGCAAAAGAAGGAACATGAATGGGTTTTAGAAGAGGCAAGTTATTTGATGAGTTTCTAAAAGAAAAAAATCCTTCAAGATATCTAACTAGGTGGCGTGAGTGTGCCAAAAAAGGCACCAATTGGCCGTGCATTTCAGCCAAAGCCCATTAATGGACCCGGGTGTTGAAAACATCGAAAGAAACCATTAAAAGAAACCTGAGTTCATGCGTGAGGTGAGCAGCTATCCTAGCCCCGGAGGCAGCTGCGGGGTGTCCGATCGCGATGGCACCGCCGTTCATGTTCAGCTTGTCTTGATCAAGGCCTATCTCTTGCACGCTGGCCAGAGCCTGCGCTGCGAACTGCTCGTTTATCTAAAACATAGTGTGTGTTTGTATTTACAAAATATTACCAATCAATGCCTCAAGATTAATTCTCAGAATTCTTACTATCCTTACTAATATTATAAAAGCGAAAGTGAGTTTGATTGTTACGTCTTCACGCCTAAATGGCTAAACCGATTTTGATAAATTTTGGTACAGAAATAATTGGGACCATGGAGACGGACATAGGCTTTTTTTAAAGTTGGAAATGAGGGAGAAAGAAGGAAGAAAAGGGAAAACTTAGCATTGCTATTACAATAAATCGCAAGGGCATAAACTACAGGTAGTAGGTACCTGCAAATCAGGAAAGGGGAACTGTGTTACCTCGAATTTAACGTGAGCAAAGCAGCGGGCAAAAGAAAGTCAGAAATAAAGTTAATTAATAAGGCGGGGGGACCTATATGTCATATTTGGTTTTTTATTTTGGATTTCTTTGGAACTGCAAAAACCAATGCCAGTACAAACGGGCGGGAGAGCCATTTAATTTTGCTTATACATGGACAGACTGTCCCTGGAAGTATGCATCAAATACAATTAGGGTGTGGGTAAGATCATTTCCAAACTTTTGAATCCTAAGAATGTTGGCGAAATTTTTTACGGTTTTTAAACTGTATAAAAAAATACGGTTTCAAACCGTACGGTTTTTCTACTTGAGTGTGTTGACACTGGTGCTTAGGATTCCCAACTGTTTTTTTTTGGTGTCCCTAACCTAAACTGATACAAAATATTGACCGTCGGTTTGACCGCTAAAAATTGTATTATGTAAGCGATGTTTACCAAAATATTACTTTTGTCTGCCTCGCTATCTTATCAAGGATTTCGCTGAGTGTTTAGCAAGCAGTATATCTCATAACACCACTGGATGTACCATGAAGTAATTCCAAATGGTTTCTAAAAAACATAACTCAAAATGATCTACCCAATTGGGAGTCTTTTCATCCCGATCATCTACCCCACTTCATGGTCCACCTTTGAGATGGCTCTAAAATGAGGTAAATTTTGAGTTCAAACCGAGCTACAATATCTGCTGAAGTTTCGGTAAAACGAAACCAGAAATGTTTCGTTATTATCTTCGTCCAGAAGCAGCTTCTCCCTGACCGCTTGTAACAACTGCGTTGTGGTGATCATAACTGATCTATATTATTTGGACTCCTGCGTGTTCAACAACGATTAATCGAAGATAGCTAGTCCTACCTCAATCATGTCCATATCGTCAAGCGTATACCCAGTAGCGCCCATCAACTGTCGGATAGCAGGCACAGGTCCTAACCCCATGTATCTTGGCTCCACACCAGCATGGGACCAGCCCGACAAACGGACCAGTGGAGTCAGGTTGTGTTGTTTAACGGCCTCTTCACTTGCAAGGATTAGAACTCCTGCACCGTCGTTTACACCCTTGAAAACAGATGATGACATTAGTTACTGTCGGTAAAGAAATATGCATTGGCAGTAGGATCCTAGCACACACATCACATCACATTTGGCCATCTCGAAATCATGTATCGAGGCTTTTGATTCAAGTCAAACAAATATAGACCAGCAAGCCGCCGTAGCAAGAAAACCTGCATATGTGGAGATTCATAGTTGACTCCGACCTGTAGAATTTGTGGTGCTGATCCACCAACCAAGGGCTTTTAATATCGTGTGCTACGTGTCCTGTGGTTTGCTGGTTAAGGGAACTGATAGACACTAGTAATGGTTCTAAGCTCGCAGCCAAATTTTGGAGCGTCTCAATTATAAATACTCACGGTAGAATTCCCGACAGTCCCTACTCCACCTTCTCTAAAGAGTACTGGCAGTTTACTAAGGGACTCCATGGTCGTGTTAGCACGAGGATGATCGTCCTTGTCCACTACCACTGGTTGACCATCCACCATCACTGTCACTGGCGCCATCTCTGCTACAAAAGCACCATTCTCGAAACCTGAAACAGTACCACAAGGTATTAAATATCCTGCCGGGGTTGCAGGTTGTTCGAAAGAGATACTGAGGCCCCGGAACGTAAAGGGCAATAGAAGGAACATGGTCAGTACAAGTATGACACTCCTCCCCGCTCCGCCTAGAGCGGGGGAAGTTATTTGATGATTTTCCATCCGCAGAAAAAATGGTTTTAAATATAGGTTTCATCACAAGAACTCATTCTTTGGTCAGGTCTCGATGAATATTTGCTTTAAAATGTACAGGAAATTACTCTAGAAACGACGATATGTAACAATACATAGTTGACCTTGACATGCTTTAATAGATAATTTTTATTTTAAAACGGGTAGCAGATATCTATAGTGTTTGTAAAGTAGTATGACTTTGAGAAGCATTTTGCATAGAAAATGAACAAGTTTGTACTCGGTCATCTTCTCAACAAAATGTCTCAGAAAATGCTGCCACTAGCCCGGGTTCTAGCTACGAAAGATGCTGATTTAAATGAGATTAAGTCCTCACATTGCACCCCTGTCATCGTATTGTGACAAGGAAACATTTAAATATAATAATTTGAGCAGCCCAAGGCTTTACGTACCAGCTTTCCATTTCATCTGCGACTTCAAAGCGAACTCATCCAGCTGTTCCCTCTTCAGATCATACATCTCGGCCAGGTTCTCAGCAGTCTGTGCCATCGTGAAGTGACAATAGGAGTCAAATGAGCCAGCTTTCAAGAAATCCTCAAAGGGCCTGACTTGACCCAGCTGTGAGCCGAAACGAATGTCTCTGACTAAGTACGGGATTGCTGACATGTTCTCTGTTCCTCCTGCTAAGGAGATTTGAGCTGATCCTACAAGAATGTCCTGGATAGAAAATTGACAAAGAAATCATGAAAACCAGATCCTAATATTAAAAACCAATTACTTAACCATGGAGACTAAAGTCCTTAAAAAAGAAGGCTGTACATAATTGATCAGATAGTTACCAAAACCAGACTTTATGTCCTTTTTTAGTATTGTTCGTCGTGTCGTTAAGCTCCTTGAGTCGAGCTACACGATAACTGAATAATGCTTGCACTGACTGGACAGGTCCACTCAATCTGTGATTTGCTTTCTTAAAAAGACCATTTTAGACACTAATCTGCATAGTCCTCATGTAAGTTGACCAAGATTTTTTGTCTGGATCTTAAAAGAGACCATGACCTCTGAGTTTGTTTCGGCTGTTTATTCTCAGAGTAGTCGGGTACGAAACACCGGCCTCATCTAGTTTTAAAAAAAGACGTGTAACAAAAGTGTTTGTGAAAACCTACTTGCAAAATAAACATCATTTATCATTTCACATATAATATGTTAAAATCTCTCTCTTCTTGTAGTGGAAATCTTTTGATCACCCGAGATTTTTTTTAATTTTGCCAGTAGGAATTAACAGTGAGGATATTATTTACAATCACATTGTAGCCTTAGAAGGCTTTGGCCTGGGTCTCTAACCACCACTCCGTATTTTGAAGTGTGGGTGGAAATGGAAGCATGTAACTTACTTGAGCACTATTGACCATGGCTTCAAAGCCGGAACCACAAAGCCTGTTGACACCAAGAGCCGGCTTGTCGTAAGGAACGCCTGCTTTCAGAGCTGAATGTCGAGGAGTCAAGATTCCATCTGATGACCCACTTATCTGAAATCATTTCAAAACGAATACTAGTGTCCATAGTTATAGTAATTGGCATTTGTGTTCTTTATTAGTATGCTCGTCGTTATTAGTAATCCAGTTAAAATAAACAAACAATTCTTACCCGACTGCCGAAAGGAGGGTTATTTTTATTATGTATCTTTATATTTTTTTAATCCTTTTTACGACACGGTTGGCGCAGTGGCTGAGCGATTGACTGCTGCGCTGCGTGTCGCGGGTTCAATTCCCGCAAGGAACAAATACAGATAGTTGTTCCGGGTCTGGCTGTTTGTGTATGTGAGTTTAAATGTTTGTAAACGCACCCACGATACCGGAGAAATTCCTAGTGTGGGGCAAAATTTAAAAAAAATACCTTACTGTCAACAGGAGAGTTATATTTTTGAGCGTTTTATGTATCTATAAATATAAATTATACGTATGTACGTCTAATTCTTTGGCACGCTCCACAACTTAAAACGTTTAACGGAATTCGACATATGAGGTGTCTTTGAATTGGTCTCAGTTCAGGGGTCGACAAGGGGCACTTCAAAATTTAAAAAAAAACGGTCCAGGAGCGAGTCGGACCTGGGTCCTGTACAAACTTGCGACATAAACGGCCATACCTTTTGACTGCGTAGACTTAGAGGGTTGATGTTTCACAACTCGAAGAAACCAGAGATTTGAGTATATGGTTTTAATTTCTACTCATACCTCCACGCGTCTAGATAAAGGGTCTTGACAGAGAGACAGACAGACGGAGGGACAACAAAGTGATCCGATATCGGTTCCGTTTTTTTTCTTTTTGAGGTACGAAACCATTTTTTTTCGGGTGGGAAATCATCAAATGACTTCCCCGCTCTGGGCGGAGCGCATGTCAGACTTGTACTGACTAAAACCCACCCATGTTCCTTCTATTGCCCTTTACGTTCCGGAGCCGCGGTATCTCTTTCGAACAACCCGCAACCCAGATACGAAACCCTTAATGGAGAGTTTAATGATTATTATTTATGTTTTTACGCCCACAATGAGCATGAGAACCTTCTGTGACATAGTGTGTCTGAAAGTGATTCTCTTTTTAAATCCTACTGTCAGAGTTTTTACACGAGCAATCTATGGGTCAACTACACCAAGAGATCGCTGGATGTCCTACGCGTTCAATATAATAATACTTTCAGGATGTTGTTGCGGCTGCCCCGTTTCTGTAGCGCTTCGAAAATGTTTGCCCAGTGGCCCAGGCCCACACCGATAGCTTTCACGCTATAATACGCAAACAAACTGCGTCGCTGCTATGCAGAGTGCAGAGTAGTTGCAGCTTTATCCTGAGAGCGGTGGCGGAGAGCTATACCTACTCCAAATATTGGGCATTTTGTTCGGAGGTTGATCAAGTAGGACACATTGTTCTTGCTTTGTCATCCTTTGTTTTAATATTTTATTTTTACTGCTACTAACACTAGACTATAAGCTACTTGTAATACCTTGTAGCGACACAAATATGAAGTGGCAAAAAGTACTACAGCGCCATCTATGCAACTACTGAAAAACTAACGGCAAAAATTCCTACATCGCGCAAGCAAAGTAGTAGGCGTTAGCCGACACCCGTCAGGTCGGAGGATACTCCTTTTTCCATAGAGGATGGAGAACTTTACACCCTGTTCTTCAAACCTATACTAACAAAATATGGATCTTCGTTGTCCGAAATAAATTTATTTTATTTTATTTATTAATAATAATAAAACTGGTCTTACTGTATAAACTTGTCCCACATTAACGGAGTCCACTAGTTCAGGAGCCAGCTGACCCGCCCTGAAAGCCTCCCTCGCCGCGGCCGCGAACAGCTCAGAGGGGTGGATGTCTTTGAACGCTCTGCCCATTTTAGCGAAAGGTGTCCGTTTCGCTGCTACTATGTATATGCCTACAGAAATAAAAAAAGAAAAACCACGGTAAAAGTGAAACGTTTTTTTCACATTATAGACATTTAGACGTGCCTACTCCGCGGCCGACCGTCACGTGACATGCAACACACAGACGAAAAAGTTTGAGACGATATACTTAATATAAAGTTACACTTTAAAAATATTTCTTTTGTTGACAAATGAATATGAAACATACAAAGCATCACAAATATTTATGAATGGATCAAAATTGATAGCAATGCAGTCATATGGAACGGATCAAAATTGATAATTGATAGCTTGCACGCCGTGTTTGAGACAAGTAGGTAGCATGATGCTGTGCTATAGGAGCCCACAGTACAGCGCTGGTTGGCAGTGGTCAACCCGTGAATGTAACATACGGAAGTCAAGACAGCATAAATAAATACTCTAAACTAAAATACTAGGTACATTGAAACAATCAACTAAACAGTATTTAGAATATAACATAAAATAAAACAACCGTATAAACTGACGTCATATTAAAACAAAAAGAATAAACATAATTAATATATATCTTAATATATAAATCACGTGTCACGTTGTTTGACCGCGATGGACTCCTAAACTACTTAACCGATTTTAAATTGCACACCGTGTGCAGTTTGATCCAACTTGAAAGGTAGGGTAGGTAGGGTAGGTAGGGTAGGTAGGGTAGGTAGGGTAGGTAGGGTAGGTAGGGTAGGTAGGGTAGGTAGGGTAGGTAGGGTAGGTAGGGTAGGTAGGGTAGGTAGGGTAGGTAGGGTAGGTAGGGTAGGTAGGGTAGGTAGGGTAGGTAGGGTAGGTAGGGTAGGTAGGGTAGGTAGGGTAGGTAGGGTAGGTAGGGTAGGTAGGGTAGGTAGGGTAGGTAGGGTAGGTAGGGTAGGTAGGGTAGGTAGGGTAGGTAGGGTAGGTAGGGTAGGTAGGGTAGGTAGGGTAGGTAGGGTAGGTAGGGTAGGTAGGGTAGGTAGGGTAGGTAGGGTAGGTAGGGTCGGTAGGGTAGGTAGGGTAGGTAGGGTAGGTAGGGTAGGTAGGGTAGGTAGGGTAGGTAGGGTAGGTAGGGTAGGTAGGGTAGGTAGGGTAGGTAGGGTAGGTAGGGTAGGTAGGGTAGGTAGGGTAGGTAGGGTAGGTAGGGTAGGTAGGGTAGGTAGGGTAGGTAGGGTAGGTAGGGTAGGTAGGGTAGGTAGGGTAGGTAGGGTAGGTAGGGTAGGTAGGGTAGGTAGGGTAGGTAGGGTAGGTAGGGTAGGTAGGGTAGGTAGGGTAGGTAGGGTAGGTAGGGTAGGTAGGGTAGGTAGGGTAGGTAGGGTAGGTAGGGTAGGTAGGGTAGGTAGGGTAGGTAGGGTAGGTAGGGTAGGTAGGGTAGGTAGGGTAGGTAGGGTAGGTAGGGTAGGTAGGGTAGGTAGGGTAGGTAGGGTAGGTAGGGTAGGTAGGGTAGGTAGGGTAGGTAGGGTAGGTAGGGTAGGTAGGGTAGGTAGGGTAGGTAGGGTAGGTAGGGTAGGTAGGGTAGGTAGGGTAGGTAGGGTAGGTAGGGTAGGTAGGGTAGGTAGGGTAGGTAGGGTAGGTAGGGTAGGTAGGGTAGGTAGGGTAGGTAGGGTAGGTAGGGTAGGTAGGGTAGGTAGGGTAGGTAGGGTAGGTAGGGTAGGTAGGGTAGGTAGGGTAGGTAGGGTAGGTAGGGTAGGTAGGGTAGGTAGGGTAGGTAGGGTAGGTAGGGTAGGTAGGGTAGGTAGGGTAGGTAGGGTAGGTAGGGTAGGTAGGGTAGGTAGGGTAGGTAGGGTAGGTAGGGTAGGTAGGGTAGGTAGGGTAGGTAGGGTAGGAGGGGTATTCCTGGCTAATTAGAAGTCCAGCAAAAATATGTATACAACTTTAATGACCGGTTGAGAAAGTAACGTCCTCAACCCCAATTCTCATAACTACCACATATGAAAACCGGTACACAAAATAACTTTTACAAAGAAACTGTCTAGTGTAATATTCGTCATCACCATCGTCATATTTCTACATTATTTGAAAGATGGCCGCTGCTCTTGATGTCGTCTGATCCTATGCTTTTATGCGCTTCTTATTATATAGCGGATTACTGTGTCCTTCAACAGAAGACTTCTTCTTGTTGAACATACATATCTAAGAGTCATCGTCCATAATTTACAAAAAATCTTACCTGTCTTCAAAGCGACAGCCATTATCACCAATATATATGAATTATTCGACACCTGCAAGCGCAGAACATTTAACTGCCTGCATGCGACCCGCGGCAACGAGATCTTTAGTAGGAACTGCTAGGTATTTGTGCAGATTATCCTTAGAATTTGCCTAAGGCTTTATCTTATCTGATCCCTATAGTAACACTTAATTATAATAGGAACTTGGTGTTTGTGAACCAACTTACTGTTAATCTATGCTAATCCTGCGTGGCTCCTTCTGTGCATAACAAATTTGCGGAAATCCACAGTAGGTACGAGCGTTGTGCATGGTCGTGTTTGTACAACCAACACACATCTTCGTATAAGCTTCTAGCTATTATCTATATTCTATTTATATCACAACATTTTGAGTTATGGCATGATGATATATCACATAATTTTATATCGAGTATTAACTTTCCATTGTTACTAAACGATTAGCAGATCTTACATATAGAAAAAGAAGAAAAAATATATATCATAGGCGATTACTCATAAACTACCCAGGCAATAAAAAATAATAATATGCCTGGTACCTCGGAAGTATACCCTTCCGAACAAAAAAAGAATGATGAAAATCGGTCCACAGGTGGCGGAGTAATCGGTAAACATCCTACTAATATTATTAATGCGAATGTTTGTGTGTAACAAACATCCGTTTGTTACTCTTACACGTCAAAACGGCTGAACGGAGCTAGATGAAATTTGGCGCAGAGGTAGATTATAGTCTGGAATAACACATAGGATACTTTGTTTTCGATCATCACGCGGGCGAAGCCGCGGGCGCCAGCTAGTACACATATAAAAAAGGACATAAACTTTTGTTAAGTCCCGCCACGACATCCAGTTTTGCAGCTTCGGCCTCTATGCAGGCTACTTTAGCAACTTCATCAGTCTAATTAGGGGGCGTCCCATAATGCGTCGTCTTACCTTCGTCAGACATAGTTGATATCAAGGCAAATCTTACTTTTCAAGGAAACTCCAAGCTCCGAGATAACCATCCTAAAACTGCTCAAGAAAACAAGACAATGGCATAAATATTATTTTTATTTAAATTCCACTAAGGATATAATTCTTCTTTACTTCCAATCTTCTTTTCTACTTAGGTAATGATTAAGGTTCTCCCTCAAAGTCAGCTCACGAAGATGAATGGCTCCAATTTATAATTTCTTTAAGACTCCTAGATCAAATAATTTCGATTATCATAGCTACGCCTTGTCCACCGGCGATACTAGCTGATGCGATGCCTCTTTTAAGGCCGCGTCGCCTGAAACAATGACACTTCAATAAAACCTTTTTGATCCACCAAAAATGAAAGATCTTCGGATAGTTATATCACGATTCTATTCTAATAGGACAACCTAAACATATGGGACAGCTGACATACAGACCGGGACACAACGTTCCAAACTGGGACATGTTCCGATGGCCCGAGACGTTTGGCGTTCAATTTCACGCATCACGCTGCATGTTGCGTGTCTACGCACGTACGCGCGTACTTGCGGGAGTGCAGATCTGCATCGCCGTGCGGGTTTTTTACGAACGTACGCGCGTAGTTGCGTTTTGCGGATTCACGGCGACTCTGACTCATTTAATTCCAAACCGTTTGCTGTGGTGATAGTGCAGAGCGTCGCGTCTCTTTTGATATTAAAAATAGTTATTAGTGTGGGGGAGGGAAGTTGCTCGCGTCCGTAGGATTTACCATCTTTTCCTAGATCCACCCTACACGTCTCCCCCGGGTGGTGCCAAACGAGCAACAACGCCGAGTCTCGGGCGGCGGTTACTAACCCGAATCAGCTTGCCTAACAAGCAAGTATTGTTGGGGGTAGCAAATGACCTCCACAACCCGTAACTCCAAAGATGGAATCGGGGGCATTGGCTTCATTGTCTGTGTCATGAGGTAGAAAGCCTCTCTAAAAATTCACCCTAATCCTAAGGTAGGAAACGTGCCGAGAGGATGCATGGCTTGCAGGCGGCAAGTTCCTAACGTCAACTTCAACGGACCTGGCTAACGTTGATGTATGGAGCCTTCTTGAGGGAATAGGCGTCACCCTTCAAGTGACTTTTTAGATCGTCCTAACTCGTGGGAACAAAATGAATGTAACTAATGAAAATTTAAACAACCCCAACAAAATGATCCAACAGAAATTGAACAAAAACATGTTCATCATAAATCGTAGCAACAGCCTACCAACATTAGTAGCACATAAAGATGGCGACACACAAATTAAAAACAAGGAAACAGATCCTACATGTGATACTGAAAACCCTACAGTTCAGTGGCAAATAGACAAAGTTCCTTCTATAAGGCAAAAAAGAAAGGAAACAAGCCCAATACAAAGAAACAATACAAAGAAATCCAAGAATGCTCAGAACTACAATGTACCTACGCACAACAAATTTGATATGCTGAATACTGACGAAACTGAAGAACCTGCTACGGTAACAGAGTACGTACCAAAACCTGAACCAATTTTTGTGACGGGTGTCATGGATGTAACAGCATTAAAAGCTACAGTGAATAAAATTGTTGAGAACACTTCATATACGATGACAACCTTAAGATCTGGTCATATCATCAAGTTAATGCCAAATGATATAAATACCTACAAAGTAATCCGTGAACACTTCATAGCAAATAATATAGCACATTACACCTATAAATTAAAAAGTGAAAGAGCGTATAGGGTTGTACTAAGAGGACTTCACTCTACTGAAGATACTTCTCTAATTAAAACAGAACTGAAGGAACAAGGACATGAGGTTAGACAAATTGTAAACGTCTTACACAGATTGACCAAAGAAGCGTTACCAATATTCTTTGTGGATCTGGAACCAAATAAAAACAATAAAGAAATATTCAATTTAAAATATTTAAGTCAAATGAGGGTATCTTTTGAAGCTCCCTACAAGAAAAAAGAAATAATGCAATGCAAAAGATGTCAGAGGTTTGGTCATACCAAAAACCAATGTTTCAGACCTTTCAGATGTGTAAAGTGTGGAAACGATCATTCTACCTCTCAATGCACCAAAACACCAGAAACAGATGCAACATGTGCAAATTGCCAAGAAAATCACCCTGCAAGCTATAGAGGATGTACAAAATACAAACAATATAAGGAAAAAATATTAAAAACCAAGCCAAAGACCAAAGAAAATCGAACTCCATATGCAAAAGAGAACAAAGTACTAGAAGAAACAGCAAAACCAAACCTAAAACCAATTAACCATAATGACAAAAGAAGCTACGCAGATGTAGCAAATCATCAACCACCAATCCAAAACCTACCTGATGCAGAATACTCTTCAGACAAACTAGAGCTAATGTTCGCCAAGTTTCAACAAATCATGATCAATATGATGGACAAAATGATGGACCGTATGATCCAGCTAGTTTCAAGCCTCGTAACAAAATGATAAACACTCTCCGCGTCGTTACTTGGAACGCCAACGGCTTGACGGAACGTCGTCAAGAAATTCAAACATTCCTTCGTCTAGAAAAAATAGACATTGCATTAATTTCTGAAACAAGATTCACCAAAAAATCTCATTTCAACATACAAAATTATTCAGTGTATACAACAAATCATCCATCTGGAAATAGTCACGGTGGAACTGCAGTAATTATAAAAAACAACATCAAGCACTATGAACTAGAAAAATATACCACAGATAAAATACAAGCTACATCATTAATTGTTATAGTCAATGAAAAAGTTCAGACAGCTTTCTCTGCAATTTACTGTCCACCTAGACACACGATCACCAAAGATGATTACAACAGATATTTTACTTCCCTTGGTTCTAAATTCGTTTGCGGGGGGGACTGGAACGCAAAACATACATATTGGGGCTCAAGATTAATTTCACATCGTGGAAAACAACTGTATAATACACTACAAATTCAAATTCAAATTCAAATTCATTTAATTGTCTGAATATGGTACATTTGTACAGGATTTGAAGCTCGAGTGCATGACCTCACGTGAACCGACATACTGGCCAACAGACCGAAATAAAATTCCGGATCTGCTAGACTTTTACATTACCAAAAACATTAGTAAAAACTACATGACTGCCCAAACTTGCACAGACTTGTCCTCCGATCACACGCCAGTAATATTGAATATAAGTTCCACAGTGGTACTGGTGCAACCCGCAAAAAGGCTCTACAACAAAAATACTAACTGGAAGATATACCAAGACAAAATCACAACAGGGCTCATTAGGCTTTACCCACTGAAAACAGCTGAAGATATAGAAAATGCCATTGAGAACCTGAATAAGATCATACATGAAGCAGCCAGTATCTCCACTAAAGTGCGAAAAAAATTGCCTTTAACATTGAACGAATATCCGAAGAACATCAAAGACAAAGTAATGGAACGTCGTAACCTGCGAAAGATATGGCACAAAACTAGATATCCTACAGACAAAACAGCGTTCAACAGATCATCAAACGAACTAAAAGACCTCATCAAAAAATTCACCAACGACAACCTCCAGGTTTTTCTTCACAACTTAACTCCAAGCTTGGACACCAATTATTCTCTGTGGAAGGCAACAAAAAAACTTAAACGTCCCAACAACCAGATGCCTCCCATAAGGAAAAGCAATGGAGACTGGGCAAGGTCTGATAAAGAGAAGGCAATAATATTTGCTGATCATCTTAGCAAAGTATTCCAACCATTCCCCGAATTGAGACCGGAGCATACTGCGAATATAAAAACTTACCTGCAAAGTGCTGAGCAAATGTGTCTCCCGGTAAAACTTACGAGCCCCGCTGAAGTGGTTGGAGAAATAAAACACCTCAAGGATGGAAAATCACCGGGATACGATAGCATAGATAACGTTCTTTTAAAAAACCTGCCTAAAAAGGGTATAGTAGCAGTTGTTAACATTTTCAATGCCTGTCTCAGACTAAACCATTTCCCGGGACAATGGAAGATAGCGCAGGTGATTATGCTAACTAAGCCCGATAAATCGCCTAATGAAGTTACTTCGTACCGACCTATAAGCTTGTTACCACTACTAGGCAAAGTATTCGAAAAACTTATACTAAAAAGGATGAAGCTATACTTAGATGCCATCATTCCAAATCATCAATTTGGCTTCAGAGAGAATCACGGAACAATTGAGCAAATCCACCGAATCGTCGACGTTATAAGTAGAGCACTGGAAGACAAGAAATATTGTTCAGCGGTCTTTTTGGATATCAGCCAGGCTTTTGACAAAGTGTGGCATGAGGGCTTGTTATATAAAGTCAAGAAGCTGCTTCCTCACTCATTTTTTCAAATAATTAAGTCTTATCTTAGTAAACGATGTTTCGAGGTCAAGTTTCACGACGAACTTTCTACCCTGCATGAGATTAAATCAGGAGTTCCTCAGGGAAGCATACTTGGTCCGGTTCTCTACATTCTATACACTGCCGACCTACCAACAACAAATAAAACTACGGTTGCAACGTATGCAGATGACACAGCATTGTTATCCACACATACGAACCCAGTAACTGCGTCAGAACAATTGCAACACCACATCAACGAAGTAGAGGAATGGCTCGAACTTTGGAGAATCCATGCAAATCAAAGCAAGTCAATCCATGTAACTTTTACTCTCAGGAGAGACACATGCCCTACAGTCACACTTAACAATCAACAAATCCCGCAAGAAAATAGCGCAAAATACTTGGGTATGCACTTGGACAGACGGCTGACATGGCGGAAACACATTTGGACAAAGAGAAAACAATTAGATTTAAAATTGCGTAACATGTATTGGTTAATAGGACGCCACTCGCAAATGACCACACAGAGTAAGCTGACTGTATATAAAGCCATCCTAAAACCAATTTGGACCTACGGCATCCAGCTATGGGGTACAACCAGTAACAGTAACATAGAGATACTGGAAAGATTCCAAACTAAAACACTGAGAGTCATTTTTAACATCCCTTTTTACATCAGTAATAAGATCATTTACCTCGACTTGAAATTACCAACTGTCAAACAGGAGATAGCAAAGTATAGCAGCGCTTATCAGAGAAGACTAGCAACACATAAAAATGAACTTGCTCTCAGACTGAGTGGAGAACAAGGCCTTCAACACAAACGATTAAAAAGACACAGTGTTCCAACATTGCAGGATAGATTTAGCAGGATGGAATGAGACACCCAACTGAGAAGTGTCTTTCCAAGCTATAAACCACAAGCAGATATTGATTTATCAGACAATGTAGTGGCTTATTGTTGTGCACAACAGATTGCCGCGAAGCAGAATGAGAGAAAAAAAAAAAAAAAAAAAAAATTAGTGTGGAACTCATTCAAGATGCTGCAGTTATACTAACTGTAATGTTTTTGTCCATTATCACGCACGTTTCGCCCCGCAACCACGCGCGTGTGCGCATGTTTCTCCGCTTATAGGCGCGTGATCTGAATGAAAGTGCGTGGATGCATTTTCTGTGTGATGGACTGTGCTTTTTTTCTGTACAAACGGAGATACCTACAAGCAACGATAAAACACACATTCAAGCGTTACACTGCGTGGTGCGTGGCAGTGTGTCAATCGCCTAAGTTATATATGACTGTCAAAGGAATAAAAATGACAGCCAGCAACTTGCTGTGCTTTCCAAGGCACTGAAGGTCTCGATATGAAACTCTCTTTTGTTAAAAAAGTTGAAGTGTGACATGTTTTATGCTTTATTCAATTCCCATCCTACCTGAGCTCATACATGAGCTGTGACATGATTCTAGCCCCGGACGCGCCGGGCGGGTGTCCGATAGCGATGGCTCCGCCGTTGACGTTCAGTTTGTCTTCATTGACTGCTAGCTCTCTGGCACAGACTAGCGTTGTTGCTGCGTAGGTTTCATGAATCTGTAATTACATATCCTAAATTCATGCATTCATTCCGCTGTGCATGAGTTCCTTTCACAGGTCAAGCATAGTGTTATCGGATTTTCTAACAAAATGTCTTCAGTAGCAGCCAGCGTATGTATCTTTGTCAGGTTAGTGGCAATAGGCTCGTTCCCTATTAATTACATGAGTTTTATTCATTACTACTACACCTCTGCAAAACTCTTCGGGGAAATCAGTAAAAACAACATGTCTTATTTCCACGGAAACCCAGAACTAATAGTTTAATACTCCTTGGTCTACTGCATCTGTCCTTATATCTACCTCAACTAGATCCATGTCATCCATTGTCAGACCAGTTGTCTTGAGTAGTGTCTCCACAGCAGGGATTGCCGCGGTACCCATTATCCTTGGGTCCACTCCTGTACATGACCAGCCTACAACCCGTGCTAATGGCTTCAAGTTATGATCTTTTAGAGCTTGATCGTTAGCTAAGACCATTGCTGCGGCACCGTCGTTCATACCCTGCAAGGAGATCACACCGTTTTAAATATTGTCTATAGGTATTTCGGTTAATGTCGATACATGACCTTGATTGGTCTCGGAAGACCTGGATCTGTTGGGGGGTTCCCGGGTGAATGAAAAGAGATAGACGAAATATACTTTATTGTAACCCAAGTTGTAAAGCAGCCTGTTTACAATATTGCTGTTTCTGTGGGTACAATGGCGATCATATCACTAGCGTTATCTGCCAATCTTTGGATGGACTGAACGAACTTATAAATAAAGGTAAACGAAGATGTCTTCTTTTGTCTAAAAATATTTTCTCTTTTTAGGCGCTTTTTGTGTATGTATATAAATAAATTATTACTTACAGTACAATTTCCTGGAGTAACGATTCCACCAGGGAAAACTGGCGGCAATTTGCTAAGTTTCTCTATTGTGGTATCAGGGTTTGGGTGTTCGTCCTTCGTCATCAGCACCTCACCGGTTTTTAGCTTCACCGGTACTGAGACTAACTCCTCTTTGAAGAATCCGCTTGCATCCGCTGGGAACAATTTAATCTCATTTCTTGTACATGATGTCGAAGGTTTTGCACTTTTCTTACGATCTGCAATCAGTCCTTGAAATTTGATCTAAAATATTATTGCTTTATTGACGGTAGCTACGCTTTGATCTGATAACATAGTTCGAAGAGCAGCAATTCTGGTTTTGACGGTAACACTATGCAAATAACACGAGTATTATCATACTCTTGTTCCCAACAGGTACAAGGGGAAGGCAGACCTGAGACCATAGAACGACATGTACAATTCAATTCAATTCAATATCTTTATTGTGGATCACAGGTTTGTGCATAATACAGATATTAAATCTATACTTCTATACTAATATTATAAAGCTGAAGAGTTTGTTTGTTTGTTTGTTTGTTTGAACGCGCTAATCTCAGGAAGTACTGGTTCGAATTGAAAAATTATTTTAGTGTTAGATAGTCCATTTCTTGAGGAAGGCTATAGGCTATATAACATCACGCTACGACCAACAGGTGCTGAGCAGCGTGGGTGAAACCGCGAGGAACAGCTAGTAATTTGATAGATCAGCTATGTCCCGCCCTTTGGGCATACAATAGTCATATAGGTAGGTAAATTATTTAACAATTATTAATATTTCACAAAAAATAAAAAGTTGACACAAATTAAGGTAGATATAGGGTACAGATCAAACAGGCTACTGAACACATCATGACTGAGGAGAATTATATTGGAGCAGTGATTTATCCAATAAGAAGTATTTTATAGAGTAGTAGCACTTATCTACTAACAGATCATGGAGACTCTTTTTAAATTGTTTAATATCCGTAATTATTCTTATAGGCCCCGGAATATTATTGAAAATGCGTGTAGCCATACAAAATATACTTTCATGCTTACGATGAGTTTAACTTGCCAATGTACGCAATTTGTCTATGCGTCGTATACGCGAGTACAGCGATTATTTTTACTTTGTTCAGACACAATACAGATATAATGACGTTTAGCTCAAATTTAAATCTATTAAATTCCATTCCATTCTCACCAAGTTTCCATTTTTGCTGCGATCTCAAAGCAAACTCATCGGCCTCCCTTCGAGTTATACCATACATGGCAGCAACGATATCAGAAGTTTGCAACAAGGACAAATTGCAGTAAGAATCAAAGAAAGCCACATGGAGTAAGTCTTCCACTTCGATGGTTTGCCCGAAGTTAGTTCCAAAACGCACGTCGCGTACGAGGAAAGGTATTGAAGACAAGACTTCCATGCCACCAGCCAGGGAGATTTGGGATGCACCTACAATAATTTCCTGCAATAAAAACCACTAAGTACAAGCAGAGTCTAAAAGGAAACAGAGAATAATTGGCCGCGAGTTATGAGGACGTAAAGGGCCAGTCAAATGACAATCGCTTTCAACGCTTAATGTATTTCGATACTGACTTTCTACGGGATGAAGTAACCTTAAGTCCGTTCGAACTGACTTAAGCTTCCGATAAATTTTTGTTTGGAAATTTTCGTTTATGGAAAGTGACTTGGTCTAGATTCTAGACCGAGTGACTTTGACTTTAGACTATAGAAGGTCCTCGTGGAGTACAAATTACCTGGGCAGCGCAAATGATAGCGTTGAATGCAGACCCTGACTGCCTGTTTAACCCAAGAACTGGTCGATCTGCAGGGATACCAGCTTTCAGCGACGCGTGGCGGGGAGCTAGGCCAGTAGGTGATGTGGGACTAATCTGAGGAGCGGTAACATAATTATTGAATTAATCAACGAAAAGTCCTACAGCTCCAGTTGTCAAAGAAATTTCATAATAAATAGAGAAATATTTCTCAAAAGTGTCCTAAAGTGGCTGTATCAACAATGCCACATAAGGACTATGCACCACACCTAACGAGACGTGAAGTTCTGAATCGCATGATGAACAATTTAATAATTAACTTAAATAAAATTAAAATAAAACCAACGATTTATTGGGCTGACAGAACTATTTTTTTAGAGATGGCAATTTTAAAACCACTAACCTTTACCTACTATCGTTTCAAAAGAATAAGGGTTATATTCACCTGGCCGATATTGACGGTATCTACAAGATCGGCAGCTACGTCACCTGCCTTTAGGGCAGCAGTAACTGCTGTGGCGAACAGATCCTCAGGCAAGACATCCCGGAGCAGGCCTCCGTACTTCCCGAAGGGAGTACGCTTGCCGGCCACAATGAAGACTCCTGAAAACAACAGATGGTCTACACCTTGATGTCGAACTGCTAATTAGGCCGAAAAGACTAGATAACAGTAGCAAAAATACTAAATTTGTACTCACAATGCCAATAAACGATGATGGATTAAAATAATAGATAAGGGATTAAAATAAATAAAAAAGTACAAATAGATGATGGGCTGAAAGCGTTTATAATGTCCGCAACATCAGTCATAAAAAGTGACGGTTGAAGAGCCTTTCCTTACATATTTGGTGACGTCCCTAAAACCCAAGCAAATATAACTTACTTACCCTTTTTCGCTGCTACTGCCATACTTCTGATGCATTCAGCAAATGTTGCACTGCAAGGGCACTAATATAATGCTTTTGGTTATTTGTATTATCTCTTAATATCAATTTTATAGATGAGTCTGTAATAAAACTTAATGAACATTATCTATTAATTTTATAAGTTTCGGGAATATTGATAAAGCAAATCATATAAAAATAAATATTAAAATTATTTTCAAGAAGGCGGCTCGTTTGATGGATTTTTACTTTAAATATGATAAGTGTATGGGTGAATCCGTCGTTTCGTGCAAATTGCGACGTTCCACGGAATCAAAAAAAAATGTTAGATTACACATATATGTTTTTAAAATTCGAGTTATAGTCGTCGTCACATCCATAAAAAGTGGAAGGCACTTTTTTATTTTATTTACTTACTGAGATATCGCTAGCTGAAAATCAACAACAGGATGGTGATGAAAACTGCATGGATTGTAATGAACTTGGTTGAGAATGTTGAGATGGTAATGATATAACTCGGGATGGTAATAAATGGGCCGGGATAGGAATGAACCGTAAAAGACGGTAATTTTATAAAGAAAAATAAAACAACGATTTACAGTGATCGACATAATTATCTTTTATTTCTAATCAGACTTTTAATTCAGATCAGCCTCAAAAAACACTTTGTGGAAGAAAGCATAATCACAGTTCTTAATTAGGTAGGTAATAAATGGCTATATAGACTCTCAAAAAGCCAAACAAAAAAGAAATTATAACATTAGACTGACTTGACAATATTGAATATAATTCTACTATTATTAAGAAAAGCTAGAGTTCTTAGTCTTAGACACAAAATCACAGAATAACGTAAAAAATAGACTTCTAAAAGCTAATAATTATAGAAAATAACCTCCTCATTCTCAACAATAGGCCTTACAAAACTAACCATATTAAATCAGTTTAATGGTTTTTGAGTCAAAACCGCAATCGTATACAATAAGAAAAACAGTTAAATATTGTCATTATAAAAAAATCAAAACAATAAAAAAAAAAAATTAACCGATTCTTCTAAGGAAAACAAAAACAGCGTACCACCTAGAATATTGAGATTTCTCTTAAAAATACAGTAACAGAAAAAAGAAATATAAAATTACAAACAAAAATATAAAAATCCTAAAAAATGTTTAATTCGTCACTGTCATCTGATTTTTCATAATGATTGCTGTCTAACTCTTGTTCTTCTGGTACGTTTGATTGAATGAAAGTCTCAAATTCTCGTTGGTGCTTAGAAATAAATACTTCTTCTAGTTTTTTAGGAGAATTTTTTTTCTTTGGCATCTTATAAAATTTTTGGTTTTCCCAACTTATACGAACATCAGATAAAATCTTAATTTTAGGAGATCTTGTTATAGTTGAAGGTTTAGCTACATTAAGTATAGGTGAGAGCTGTAAATCGATAGGACCCTCTAAAGACTTTAAGTTTTTGAAAACTTCTGATTCATCTAAATTATTTAAAATTGTAGATGTATCTATGCTACATATGGATTCGTTGTCTTTGATACAAGTGACTTCGTTTTCACTACATTGATCACGAGATTGACCACTATCTGTTTCACCGTAGTAATCTGAACTAAGAAAGCCTAAATGCTTATTATGTTGGCAAGGGATAAAGCAATCTTGACATTCAAAACAACTTAGACTGCGCAAAGTTACGGTTTTTTTATTATCAGCAGTCCAAATTACTTGGTGAACTTTCATTGTACCTTTAAAACCTGAAATATCTGGCGGAATTAATGTATCTTCAATATCGCGCTCAGTTATCATATCAAAGTACACGTTTGGTATATTTTTGGTAACCAAAGCCCAGAAGTCTTCATAAGTACCAACATCTCCACCATATTTGACAAAATTATCGGCCGTGCGTTTTACAACTGCTCCTATACCATCTGGAGCCCCTTTTCCGTGCCCGGACTCTTGATAATTCCATGTCACTTGACGTATATTGGGGTTAATATCTTGTAATTTAGTTAGGATATAAAATATTGTTTTATTCCTATATTGGCTGGAAGGCGAATCAGATAAAAAATGTACTACTTCATAAGGCACTTCAGTTTGTGCCATCTTTAAAATGGGACGTAAGTGAGCCCATATGGCTCTAGCGTCATGTTTTAAGCAATCGCTAATAGTACAAAACGATTTAGTCCGAAATTCACCTGCGTCACTATCCTTGTAGTATAAAACCCCGGTATGTAAAGAAACTTGTTCTCTACTTCCTCCAAAGTGGAAAGATTGTATCTCCTCATTATATTTTAAACAATAATTCTCGCTAAAATCAACGTGCATTAGTATCTCATTGTATTTCAAATTTTGTTTTAGTTGCTTGATAACTTCATACTGTACTGTTATGTTTAAAGTGTGGTTAAGAAATGTATCTAACGATGACTCTAATTTGTATATAACGTTTCGTGGGTAATCTTCAAACCTTTGTTTTATAGACACTATTTTAATCTTTTGTTTTCCATCTATTCCCTTATACGGTTTTTTTTCTACAACCCACTGATGAAATACAATTTTTTTATCATTTTTAAATTCATGATAGTTCAAAACTTTATTTGCGCAGAATTCACATGAACGTTCGAGACATTTTTGCTTTACATCACAGCAGAGACTATTTATAACATGAGTCCCCGAAGTTTCAGAGATAATTTGGGCATTTTTAAGAGCCCTAATTAAAAGATTAACGTTAGAATGTAATTTGCATTGACAAGTGTCTCGGTCTACATTAGGAAAGACTACCCAATAGGGTCTATACTTACAGAAGGACGAATAGCTTACACTACATTGCTCCTTTAAAAATTTTTGATGTAAGTTCTTTAAATTGTCATTTAGGTAACGCTTCTGTTTCTTCACTCCTTTCTTCTTTATGAATTCATTTTTTTCCCGCTGCAATTCTGCTGTTTGTATCTTCTTCAAAAAAGGAGTGGATTTTATTTAACAATATTTGTTTATTTTCCACAGCTGTTTTCTTCTTTCTTCGGGAAAATGGCAGTTTGTAAAGTAACTTATATTTTCTTAATTTTGTATCATCTTTGATAACGGTGTCTACAAAATTTCTTTTGTCTTTTTTAGTCATTGTTTTATACGTGTTTTGCAGATTTTGGGATATAGTTTCACTGAAAAGCAGTTGCTTTTTTACTGATTCCTTCTTATCTGGTCGAATTTCTGTCAGTACTTCATCTACCTTTTTTTCTATAGTATCACAGACTTTTTGAGTTATATTACTTCTTTTACGTAATACATCCTTTTCTTTTTCTAGCTTTTTAATCCTACCGTTCAGTATTTTTACCGTCTTCAGATGATTATAACGTATACGTCTTAAAGTATTATTAAACTTAGATAATTGTGTAGACTTACTTTGCTTGGTTGTACATGGTCCTAGTTCAGCTACCGTCAATGGATCTGGTATTTGGGGTTCCGGATTAACACAAAAATTTGACTCACTCTGGGGCGGTGAGTTTTCCACCAATATTCTTTCTAATGTCTTTGCTTTTCCTTCTTTTTTAGATAGTTTTGAGAATTTTTCCGCCAACGCCTTCGTTGTTCCCTTTGTGCTCTAGGCGTCATGTCTTTAATGCTACAGATCTTCTTCTTCTCTTTTCTCACTAAATACCTGTTTCTTTCTTTTTCTTTCTGTAGAGAATACAATTCGGGATCATTTTTTATTTGATCATATTTTTCTCGTTTACGTAACCGATCTTTAGCCAACTTTTCTTCTCTTGTCAACTTTTTACGAGTTTTACCCATATTTATGCTGCAATTTTTAAAATAAATACTTAGTAAATTTTACGAAAAAACACGTCTGAAGTAGATAAGTAATAATAATATATACTTTTTTTTTGGGGTGGGAAATCATCAAATAACTTCCCCCGCTCTGTGCGGAGCGGGGGAGAGTGTCAGACTTTTACTGACTAAAATCCACCCATGTTCCTTCTATTGCCCATTACGTTCCGGGGCCGCGGTATCTCTTTCGAACAACCCGCAACCCCGGCAAGCGGAGGCTCTAGCAAGCCCCTCTGCAATAATATATCCTACCACTATACATTGTGTACATACCACACATACTGGAACACAATTATTTTTAAATAGAAATTAATGGGAACTCTTCATTTCCTTCCAAAATTGTTCATTACCTTCCCGCAAAAAAATGGATGGAAAGGATGGTAATGCAGAGGAGATGAATGAAAAAAATCATCATTTTTATTGATAGCTTCATTGTAGAATACATTTAAAATTTAATTTTAAAACAGTGCCAATATGGCCATAAGAGATACACATATTACGTATTTATAATAATTTACTTATTACGGTACCTTGTGAAATCGAAGGAAGGTGATGAGCTGATTTATGGACGAAACACTGGTTACAATTCGAAGATCGTAAAGAAATTTAATCACAATACGCGCACGTCCACCCGTCTCTGGTACCAGAGCCGACTGACCAGTATAAACACGTTTTAACGTGAATCGTATCGGAGACCGTCTCGTATTCTCTTAATTTAAGAAGTTTCTGTGTACGGATGGAAATGAAGTTTATTTTGTGACAATTAGAAAAAGTAGTTTTTTACGAATACAGATTGCAATATATTTAAAAATAAAAAACATAAATTGTAGTTCAAGCCTTTAGCTTTAAAATTGCGCATTAGTTAAAGTCATAATTTCGAATGTAGACAAATGAACATCGAAAGATCTGCCGAAATACCTAGTTGGAAACGGAGAGGAATGATTTTGTAGATAGTTTTACATGTTTTTTTTTAATAAGAAATTAAAAAATATGTATTATTAGCGATACTACTTTTAAAGTTATTATGTCTTTATCCTCTAAACAAAAATCAGTTCACTTTTTAATAGTAAATTCATGGGTAAATTCGTCTGGAATTGCTTCTTGCACGAAACTACGGAATGACCCGTATGCGATTGTATGCACCTAAACCAATTGTAATATATCATACACATTGAAATTGTCTTAACAAATCGAACAAACTGCTATTCGAAACAAAAAAAGTTATTATTAAAACTTTTTAATCATAAAAAACTTTATCCCAACAGCCCATAAAAATTGCCCATTTTCATTTAGATAATATTTGGAGTCACACACGGTAGGTAGATGTTTCGTGTTGATGTTTAATTTGAATATTAGGTATACTGGTCAGAATATCTATTTAAGTTATTGGTAATCTACAAACAAGGTGTAAACTAAGGCTTTCAGTCTCGATACATTTTCGAGTCCCGGGAAAAAAAATCGAGACTCGGTCCGGTCCCGGGATTCCCGGGAAAAACGAGATTTTCGAGACTTTGAAAAAAAGTTTCTTACTCAAGGTTTATACAATTAGGCAATTAATACAATGTGTTTCAATTAAGTACTTTAATAATCAACTATTACAATATAATCAAATATAAGAAAAATGAACATTTTTCATTTTTATAATAGGCACGCAGATAGCAAAGGGCATTCAAAGTGTTTTCAGATGCAAGTTGCAAGCTCACACGCTAGCTGTTTTTTATGTGATATCATTAAAATCATTGTCACTGGAATTCTCTGAATAACTGTCAGTTGATTTTTCAGTTGTAGATTTATTCAATCTTTCGGATAATTCTTTTAATAATAGTGTGATGTCGTCGTTATTTAAAGTATCGATTGCCCTTGTATCCGGCTTATTTTCGAAAAACTGGGAAGGATTGTGTAGATATTGCAAAATACTCACCTCAATTAGCCTGTTTTCCTTAATACGTATACATAGCGAATTGGCGAGGCAACGCTTTTTTTTTTGGGGTGGGAAATCATCAAATAACTTCCCCCGCTCTGGGCGGAGCGAGGTGGAGTGTCAGACTTGTACTGACTAAAACCCACTCATGTTCCTTCTATTGCCCTTTACGTTCCGGGGCCGCGGTATCTCTTTCGAGCAACCCAAGCAGGCGGTGTCCCTGGCAGGCCTCTCTGCTTTGCTGACATCTCTTTGAGGCGCGCGTGAAACACTAACGGGCCGTCGACACGGCCTGTCGTTAATAGTCGGACGGCCGGTGACCCATTTACACATTACCCATTGCTCACCGTCCGTCCACATCTACGGTGGCCGGGAGTCGTCTCGCGGCGCCCGACGTCCGGGGTGTCTCCCGCGACGGCTGGGTTGGTTTGAGTTTCCCTCCTTCAAACTCCCAGCCACCTCCTTCGCTAGCATGACTGCTTCGCAGAAGGGGGTGACCGTTTCCCATTCCCTCTCGCTCCGGACCTTGGACTGTACCAGGGCCGGGCGAGGCTTACGCTTACACAACGCACAACGCTTCTAATGTGACTTTTAAGATATTTAGTGAATCTGAAATTGCCTCGAATACACTATATTCTGATTCGGTGAACTCAATTCCAGACCTTACATCTATCAAAGCCTTTCGAACGCATATTTTTAATTTAAGAAAACGTTCAAGCATTTCAGCTTAACGGGACCATCTCGTCTTGCAATCAATTATTAGTTTTAGTTCTCTGTGGAAGTCTTCCTCCACGTATTTCTTCAGTTGGTACCTACAGTTTGTTTTGTTAGCGAGTTCCTGAATAACTTTGCTATTTTTCGTACTTTATTGATCATTATTTCAGTCTCGAAAGTCTCGAAAACTGGAGTTGAGTTCTCGAGTCTCGAAAATACGACAAAATCGTCGAGACACTCGGAATTTTCGAGACCGAGACTCCCGGGATGAAAGCCCTAGTGTAAACAGATCCTTTTAAGAAACAGTCGGCATTCTACAACATCAGCTGTTCTAGTTTATGCGAAACTCGAAACACGGTGTGGGTTTAGTATTTTTATGTAAAGAATCTACAAAATTTCAGAACTGGATCCTGAAATCACTAAATTAAAACCTGATTATGTTACCTAGTTGTCCGTACAAAAACACGGTGACTGTGAACTGCAGTGACCTTACAAGTGTCCAACTTGTAATCTTTTATAAATATTTTTGGGACAAAATATAACTGGTGTAAAATATTGGAATCGATTCAGTAAATTATTCTGGACAACAACAACAAACTTGTGAAAGTGTTGGAACACTTTGACACCCAATGTCCAAGTGAGGTTCCCGAGAAAAAAATATGGCAATGACTTGAAGAACAAGTGCTTTTCAGTTTCTTTAAGGACATATTTTTACAGTAATTCAAATGATAATAAAAACCGCTTTCCACCTCTATTGCAAACTTACTCCCAAACAGACAAATTACGTTAAATTAATTACACTTTGACCAACAAACAAATGAAGTTAAATTACTTAAGTACAATACAAATGATATTATTATAACCTCGATACCCGATTGCAACCAATTGCTGCCTATGAAAAAAATCTTTAATCGGAAGAGAAACCGCGGCCCTGGAACACAAAGCGCAAAAGAAGGAACATGGATGGGTTTTAGTCAGTAGTCACCCACCTCAGCTAAATTTGTGTTATTTTTGGAGACGTGTAAAAATAATGGCACGTAATGACGTGTTAAGCATAACATTATGAAACAAGATTTAAAAAGGAAAACCATTTCAGCATGGTAGACTGCACGATAAAGAGTAATGGTTGACCAATCTATAAAATGTACTTGGAGAAGGTAAAAGTAATGTAACAATTTAATATATTCATAGAATCAAACAAAAAGGACCATCGAAAGTCGGCAAATGTGACGTGCTAAGCTAATACGGAACCTTACACTGCGTGTGTCCCAACACGTACTTGGCCGGTTTTTTGTAGAAGTAATTAATTTATCATCTCGCCCTTGTCCCATGCTTGTGCATGATACACGTATCTAATATATAAGTAATGATGAAATAAAACAAGTGACGATTTCCATTTTCATGTAAATTAAAACTTTAATCATTTATTTTATCAGTTTGCTCAGTTCTCGAACCTCTGCTGATGATGTATTTTTCTTTGGTTTCTTGGAGATCCGTTTGCTGCATCAAACAGTTTCGATAAGCAGAGCTATGCCTTGACCACCGGCGATACTAGCTGATGCAATGGCTCTCTTGAGCCCTCGTCGCCTGGAATATAAACAAGACTTCAATCAGGGAAGGCTATAAAAGGAGTAATTTAAAACAACCATCAGGGCCGAATTCAGACAGAAAAATCTCCTCAGCAGTTTTTGGCAACTTACCCCTCTTTTTACGCAGTTAAATTTAAATATTTAAAAAAATTATACAATTTTTTTCTCCCCGCTCAGTCCGACGGGACGACAATCTGACATAATCGAAGAGATATCAGGCGAGGGTCCAACGAATTAGCGTGCTATCTTGAGGCATCTAGCCAAAGAGATTTAAAAGACCAATAGAGCATTGCGAATATTTTCATACAAAAAGTTTGATCCCGAATATTTTCGATTTTGACACACGACTGCTACCTGGTAAATCCTTCGTCATGTCCCATCTATCGCTCATAAATATTTGAATGTCTTTGCATTTAGCATTTAATAAGAAAGATGTGCAACATCAATTCACCGTTACATTCGTGTCGTACCTGAGCTCATAAGTCAGATGCGACATTATCCTGGCCCCTGAAGCGCCAGACGGGTGTCCGATGGCGATGGCTCCTCCGCTGACGTTCAGTTTCTCCTGATCTACCGCTAACTCTCTGGCACAGACTATAGTTGTAGCTGCGTATATTTCATGAATCTGAAATGTATCAAGAATAATAATGTAAAATTAATGGCATGTAATTCTTCATGAAGGTGTTTTCCGTTAGGACCAGTAAGGTTAACATTAATACCAAACTACGGCGGCTCGTGGCATTTTATGACGCAGCTTAGTGTACCTACTGAAGTTGTGTCGCAGAAGTCGAAATGGCGACACGATGTCTTTTCAAAGTTTTCAGCAATGCTATGTTTTATAATTTCTACCATAAACAAATATTGAAGCATACTTGAGGATTACCTCAACCAAGTCCATATCATTGATGGTCAGTCCCGTAGCCTTGAGAAGAGTTTGCGCAGCGGGGATAGCCGCGGTGCTCATTAAGACTGGGTCCACTGCCACTCGTGACCAGCCAACAAGTCGAGCTAATGGCTTTAAATTATGATCTTTCAAAGCTTGATCGTTGACTAGTATCATTGCTGCAGCTCCATCGTTTAGACCCTGGAAGAAAAACAACAAGACGTTTCAACATGTTTAGCCATTGCTTGTATTTTGAACAATGTGGTTGTGTAGGTATTTTTGTATTCATTGTTCCATTATTTGGTCTTTAAACTTTTCAGGACCTCTTTAAAAGAAGATAACGTCAATTTAAATCAGAAAACCAGAACATTTCTCTATTCTGCAATATCTGGAGCCGTGTCCACATTTTTTCCGTACCTCCAAAAAAACTACATCATATTTAATTTGAATTTCAAACTCACAGTAGCGTTGCCTGCTGTGGTGACTCCACCTGGGGCCACAGGCGACAGTCTGCTGAGCTTCTCCAATGTGATGTCAGGTTGAGGGTGCTCATCCCTCGTCATCATTACATCACGGTTCTTGGCCTTCACTGGTACTGGAACCAGTTCCTCGTGGAAGAAACCGCATGCATCCGCTGGAAGTTTTCAGAGACTGGACTAGAAGTTTGTCTAGCTAAGGTATCTTAGATCTAAACAATGCTATCGAGGATTCTGTACTTTGTGTTTATTTTTAAACAGGATAATTTACCGAAATAAAACCCAAGCGGATACGAGCGGAGCAGAGAAGGGCTGGAGACCAATCATTGGTTGAAATCTACATCACGTCTCTCGTCTCTGCTGTGATTAGTCGAATCTATGTGCAAGATTCGACTAATCACAGCCTCCTAATCCTCTCCACTCCGCTCGTGTCCGCTTTGGTGGACATCTTTCAAATTCTTAAAAAGTAGCTGCTTTATACTTGCTGGCACTGTCAGTAACATCTTCAGCAGGTTAATCAACATAATAACTATCAAATTCATGACACATCACTTTGAGATTATTAAATTAGGTTTTCGTCTATTCGGTCTCACCATGTTTCCATTTCTGTTGCGATCCCAGAGCATACTCATCAGCCTCTTTCCTACTCACACCATACTTGGCAGCAACAACATCAGCAGTTTGTGGCAGAAACATGTTGCAATAGGTATCAATGTAACCGTGGCGAAGAATGTCTTCCAATTCGATGGTCTTGTTCAACTTAGTTCCAAAACGCACATCGCGGATTAGGAATGGAACTGAAGATAAGGTTTCCATACCACCAGCAAGAGAGATTTGTGCTGCTCCTAAAAGGATTTCCTGCAAGAAAAACCATAACTGTTTCAGGGCGCAAATAGGGATGGAGAGCAGAAACGAATACCACGATACCTTTTTTGCAACGGATATTTTTTTAACAGTTCACGTTAGAGCCTCTCATTTTAATCACGTTGCACTTAGAAATGAGGTCTGTATAATTTATGTTAGAATGATCGTGAGGAGGCAGCGAATGGAGGAGGCGACACAACGTGAGCGGTGCGCTCGCAAAGCTCACTTTGGCTCGGGAGCTCGAAAGCGACGGACGGTTTTAGAAACTATACTATAGATTTAAATTATTTCGATTCGATTTTAATAATTGTGTTATTTTTGTGAACTGCTTTTTTAAAAACTTTGCCCCACACTAGGAATTTCTCCTGTATCGTGGGTGCGTTTACAAACATTTAAACTCACATACACAAACAGCCAGACCCGGAACAACTATCTGTAGGCCTTACAAATATTTGTTCCGTACGAGGATCGAACCCATGACACGCAGTGCAGCAGTTGATCGCTCAGCCACTGCGCCAACCGTATCTTCAAACCGTGGTTATTAAAATCAAATAGCTCCAGGAAGTATTGCTGCTTCTTTAAAAAAAAAGAAATGAGCTTCTGAACTATACCTAACATGCACGTACCTGAGCACTGCAAATGATGGCGTCGAATGCAGAGCCTGACAGCCTATTCAGGCTGAGAACTGGTCGATCAGCAGGGATGCCTGTCTTCAAAGCCGCGTGACGAGGAGACAGACCAGATTGTGACAACGGACTTATCTGGGAAACAGCATCATTCTTTGGTGTAAGATGGTTTGAAATATTGATTCTCTTTGGTCCTCCCAAGTACTAAATTGATTGTTTCGGAACTAATAATAATAATATTTTCACCGTTATTTACGGGACATCTTTCGTGATTTGTTTTTATCGTGAGCTCCCGAAATTTCGATGTAGTTTCGTTGCAAGCGCCAGGATAACTGGAGCTTGCAGATGGGTAAGAAAATTCAGACAGACAGACACACAGTGACGGTGTATAAATAGATAGAAATCGTAAAAAAAAATGTTTACCTGCCCGATATTGACAGTGTCGACAAGATCCGCAGGAACATTACCGAACTTCAAGGCAGCTGAAGCTGCTGTGGCGAACAGATCCTCAGCCAAGACATCCCGTAGTAAGCCCCCATGCTTCCCGAAAGGAGTCCGCTTGCCGGCCACTATATACACTCCTGGTAAAAAGTGGTCGTTAATACTTACAAGCTTTATTTTTATTATACTTAGGCAATACTAGATTCACCACGACTGTCCCGTTGGTCAAGTGGCTGGTTGATGGCAAAAGGCTCGCTCCCTATTACATGGGACTTAACATATCCGGCGAAATGTGGGAGTACTATTACTCACACCTCTGCTTTAGCCTTCAGGGATTTCAGGCGTGATGTTATGTTATAATAAAAATTCAACACCAAAAGGATGTGATGTCTCGCCGTTTGTGTATGTAAGTTTAAAAGTTTGTAAACGCACCCACGAAACATGAGAAATTCCTAGTGGGGCAACGTTTAAAAAAAAAAAGAAAATAAATGTTGGTACCTAATTAATATAATTATCCAAGGCTTGCTAAGTTAAGGTAGGTACTGCTATAGAACGCTATCGGATTCTTATAGATATTTCATAGCCTTCGAGAAAATATAAGTTTCACAAATAAAAGAAAAAAAAAATTAGTTAAAAACCAAAAAGGTCAGACCTTAATTACTGACCTTTTTTCACTACCGCTGCCATAGTTGCGTTCAGCCAACGTTATACTGTTATTACCACAAGGTTCAGTTTTATGATGTCTTTTAAACCAGGTATTAAATATTTATTTTGTTTAATGCACTAGGGATCTTAATTCGAGCTACTTTGTCTTTTTTATACGCACGTGTTTTCTGTCAAAAAAACTTTAAATGAAGACGTTGTAAAGCACCTTGAATGCGTCTTAAGAATTTTAAACTGACTTACAGGTTACACCTTTACTGTGAATTTGACCAAATGAAGAAAAAGTTGTACAGTGGTAGCTGCGCCGGTTTTCAGAGCAGCGAAAAAAAATAGGATGGTATTTAAAAGTACTTCAATTTATTCCCATTTCATTTACCTAATTTTGCCTGTGTTCTACCAAATATACTGAATGTGCACCAAAATATGTTAATTAAAATATGTCATAAGGAGCATCTATTTAACAACTGTTGCAAATTTGTAAAAATAGTAATAAGTACCCCTAATTTTAAAAACAAGCATTTTTTTTTTAGTTTTACTTCAGTTAATGCACTGCAATAGTTATTGTTACAATAGAATATTTGCAGCGCACTACAATAAAAAAGTGTTATATCTTTATCCATTTTCTATTAATGCAAGTCGTTACTGGGTACGCAGTTTTAACCTAACCTAACCTACGCATTTTTTTAACATTCAGGAATATTTGGTGGGTGCACGATCAGTATTTTTCGGGGAAGAATAAAATAGTTATTGTTACAATAGAATATTTGCAGCGCACTACAATAAAAAAGTGTTATATCTTGGTGTTAATTTGGAATTTGTTTGTTTTTTTTTTTTTTTTTAATCTTTATTTATTAATTAAGGAAGATTTGATCAAACACGATCATGCCATCTCCATCGATGCACACAAAAATATAACAAAATAAAAGAAAACTTAAGCTACCTCCTTAAATTTGTTTGATGTAACATATTTTGTTGGCCGAGTAGTTTAATTATAGTAAAACAATTAAACGGGTTTAAGATCAATATTTTAGAAATGCATACATAGATGTACCTTAAGATTTTTGGTGAACACAAAAATATTATCCAAAAAAATATATATTTTAAAATCTTAAGATTTTTGTTCTGCAAATATTTTCTTTTGGAAGTCGTTTGTTTGTTTTATTGATATTTTTCACCGACTTACAGACAGACTCTTGGTGTTTGCTGCGGTGGATATGGTAGTGTAAAACATCTAGTACGGTTTAGTGTTGTATCGCAACACGCAAGTGACTATTTGGGTCTCTCTCTCTCTGTATGGCGAAAATTTATTTTTGGATTAAATTAATAAAATGTCAATCTTTCTATGCATATTTTCTGTTCAAATTAATTTCGATATTTTGTATTTTCCAGGCGTCTCATGACGGCTCACATTTCTTTTTAGTTCTAAAGGGTCTCTTTTACTGCAGGATTTTTCTCAGCTCTCATTGGTCGATTTCGCAACCCCAAAATAGCAGTTTTGTTTTTATTTAAAACAAATATCACCTATTGAAAAATATCAACGAATGTAATTATATCATGTTTTGATTTTCACAAAGCTTCTGTTAAATATTCAACTTTAACAAAATAATTAAAATTTGATGGTGTTCTCTTTTATATTTAATTTTGTGGATTTCCCTAGATTTTATAAAGTTTAAAATTTATAAAACATCTCATTCTTCAAATTAGTTGTCTATGAACACTTGTTATTTTCGTGTCGCACGGTTGGAAACTCCGCTAAACGGTCGCTAACCGCCACAATGACCCTACAACAAGTTAAAAAAGACAAATGAGGCTCATTTAAATAAATGAATAATCGTTGGACCATTGTGTAAAAATTGACGTCATATCGTTATTTTGATAACTTATAAAAAACTGGTTTTTGTAAGATTGATCATGAAATTACCTATTATGTGAGAAAATTTTGAATGGATATTTTCTGCCGTGGGCCGTCATTACTGCGTCTCGGAGCCGGCTTTGCTGGTACTCCAAAACTCTTATTGGGAACTGTATCCCCATGTCCATGCGCCAAATATAAACATACGCCAGTGACCTTGCGTCTAAGCTCTATGGCACCACACGATAGCCGGGTGTTCAATCGCGATGGCGCCACCGTTCATATTCAGCTTGTCTTGAACAAGGCCTACTTCACGCTGTTTGGCCAACGTGCTTGTTCTGCAAAATGCTCATTGATCTGAAAGAGCTCTTTTTTTATCTGTTGAAGCAGCAAGCGGAAGAAAGTTTTTCTAACTATCTTCTCTAAATCTTGAAGATGCTTGACTGTCGCCACAAGACATATTCCGTTAGAAGTTTGGTTCTCGGGCTGCATTAACCCAGAGGTACTACACGAAGTGACATTATATCAGAATTGCTGATACATGATGGAAATGTTAATTTTCGTGACTGACATAAGCCACCGAAAAGCTATGCTGTAGAAATACAAAACGATTTGAAAGCCATCGTGACAAAACAAACAGCGGATCAATGTCTGGCTTTAATCTTTCCACTTAAGTACCTATGCATGCGCATGTGAGTGAATCGAACCAAAATATTGACCGCTGAAAACTGTAGGTAATAAATAAGTCACAGTTACCAAGGTATTACTTTTATTTGATTCGCTATCTTATCAGGGATTTCGTCGAGTACTTAGCAAGTTGTATTTCTTATTAACAATGACTGAAAGAAATATAAACCGTTACTACGTTACGAGTTTTAACCCTTTTTTCGGAAATCATCTAATGACTATGTTGATGGAGGAAGAGCGAGAGGAAGGCCAAAGAAAAGATAGATGGATTATTTAAGGAATGATATGAAGGAGTAAATGATGCCGTGACTTCTTCCGTGATAGGGGAGAATGGAAGAAGAAAACATGTTGCGCCGACCCCAAATACTTAGAATGGGACAAGGGCACGAAAATGATGATGATGATCTAATGACTCTTCCCACCACGATATTGACCAAAACCCATGTTCTTTCTTTTGCCCTTTGTATTGCAAGGCCGCGGTAGCTCTTTCAAACCAACCCGCAGCCCCAACAAGGTCATCCTTAACCCTGGGTGGGTTAAACAATTTTATCATCGGTACGTAATTTATAAAATCGGTTTTCGTTCTATCCTGTATAATTGAAAATATTGTAGTTAAGATTTTTTATTTCGTCTTCCATACAATTGTCTACAAATATTACCTACCTCATTTAAGCGTCCATCTAGGAACTCTTGCTACCTAGAATTTAAAAACAGATTTGATTTAAAGACAGTCCTAGGTACCTCAACCATATCCATTTTTTGAAACGTATACCCCGTTTGTACCAGCAACTGTAGTAGAGCAAACACAGGTCCTAACCCCATGATCATCGGCTCCACTCCAACGAAAGACCAGCCAGAACGATGGACCCTTTAGGTTCACAAAGATCTGAAAATTGGTTCTTGAAATAAAGAATAGAAAAAGTGATGATCATGAAAATGTTTGGCCGATTTGGAGCATGTGGCTCAAAATCGGCCAAACATTTTCATGATCATTCGGTTTTTTCGTAGTTCCAAGTCATGCTCAAAGATTTTAAATCCGAGTGATCACGAAATGACAATACTATGTCCTAACATGGACATGACATGGCACACAGTTATCGTGGTTTCGTTTAGTCTACAGAACGATGTTGTTTTGGTTTCAGCATAAAACAATTAATATCGTGGGATTTCAAAATTGGAAACGACTCCCTTATTATAACAAGCAGTAAACACGAAATTGTAGGCGATTCCCAAATTTAGATTAACAAAACTTAGCAAGTCATTACTGATAAACAATACCTCTACACGCTTTTTTAAAAAGTTGCTAATAGTACATTACGATATTAGTGCGTTAAGATGGTTATAACATGCGAGTCGGAATTTCAGCCCGAGCCGTAGGCGAGGGCGTAATTGAGCCGAGACGCACGTATATCGTACGACGTTTTTTAACACATTTGCGAGGAAACAGAAAAAAAAATCATTTACAATACAAGTACAAAGAAAAGGAAATTTGAGAAAAATGGCGCGAGGATTATTTTCTGCCGTGGCTGCGTGAACATGTTGGCAAAGACACTAGAGCATGCAGCCAAGTTTTTAAATTACCGAATAAACTGTTTTTTTTTTAATTTTAAATAAACTCAATCTGTGAATGCACACTGTTGCTTTCCCGCCATTTTAACAGCGCGCTAGCGCTCTGCCGTCCTAACTAAGAATGCAGTAATCGCAAAATGGCGGTTACGAGATAAACGCAAAAAACATATTTCATATCATCTGAGCAAGATGTTCGTATTTTATTGGTCATAATATATATCTAAAAATTCGGAAAAAAATCAAGCTTTTACGAGATAATTTTCCTTTATTTAATTTACTAATATATGCAATTATAATACGTATTACTGCGTTTCGGTGGAGTTGTTTCAAGTGTATATGTACCTACCCATTTCATGCAAAATTATGTGAGCAAGCGTGCTCCACTCTAGGCCGCATCATCGGTTCATATCAGACGAGTTTAGTTAGTTTAGGCCATTATGGTGACTTAGCTATTATAGTTACACTATTTACTTATAATAGTACAAGATAAGTGTATCCACGAGAACACAGACTGCTCTGTGTCAGTTTAGCACAATATATGTTAATATATTTTGTAAAAAACTTTTGTTTGAATAATCCTTACTAATATAATAAAAGCGAAAGTGTGTTTGTTTGTTACGTCTTCACTCCTAAATGGCTAAACCGATTTTGATGATTTTTGGTACAGAGATAGTTGGGACCATGGAGACGGACATAGGCTATTTTTTTAAATATTGAGATATGAGGGAGAAAGAGGGAAGAAAAGGGAAAACATAGCATTGCTATTACAATAAATAAGGCGCAAGGGCAAAAACGACAGGCAGCAGATACCTGTAAATCAGGAAAGAGGAACTGTGTTACCCCGAATTTAACGCGAGCGAAGCCGCGGTCAAAAGCTAGTAAAAAAATAAAATGTAGTTCGGAAGAACACAAGCGTATTTTTTTTAAAAGACGTGAATGGATGGGATGTGATCGAATTAAACAATAGACTTTTTTTATAACATATAATTAAATAACCTCCAAAAGTTAATACTTCTTAAAATAAACGCTATCAAAATATTATTGACTTAGCATACACAGTAACACTCTTTAATCATGATTATTATATTTACAATCTCGCCAGTCAATCTCTTTTTTAATATTATAAATATGCAAATACATAGTAAAAGGATAATTTATTTACATGATCAAGTACAATCATCAATTAATTTCAATCGCTACAAAAATATCACGGTTTAAAAGTTTTCAATTTGAATATTACAGATTTTATTTATATGCTCTTTATGTTCATTCTTCTCTATCACGTCTCATTCTTTCACTCGTTCACTTAATTTAGTTGTGCTTAGACGGTCTCAATCATCAGAGCGATACCCTGGCCTCCTCCGATGCAGGCGGATCCAATACCGCGCTTCAGGCCACGGCGTCTAAGGAAAGAAAAAACAATTTTTTTATAATCATAAAACCAAACAAAACCACATTATTTTATAGGCTGGCCACGACACGGTCAACGGCATAGTATACATGCAACGAATGCAGCATTCTAATTTCAAACAATTGAGTGTAATAACTTCAATTGATTTCCTCTATATTGCGAGATGGCATACATACTGTGATCATTATTACCAACCAGCTTTTGCTGGCGGTTTCAATCGCGTGATTGTCGATGAAATTGTATATGTGCATGAATAATGCGTTTCACAAGCGTAGTTTTTTAAAGACCTTGAACGAGTCACGTATTAAAACCCAACAAATATTAATCAATTCTAAAAACTATGAAAAATTTATTTTTTTACTTATTTACGCTTCAGGCCTTTAAAGGCCAGGCTATTTCTTTTAAAAGTAAGGTTAGGAAATACCGACCATATCAGGTTTATAAACAGTTTTATTTCGCGTGTTAAAGAGGTTTTCCAAAAAAATATGTGTTACTGGCAAGTTTGTTCCTCCACTTCTTCCGAGCTACACTATGAAGAGGCGAAGGGAGGACATTTTAGGGGACTGTCCCTTGTTAGTAATATTAACGTGTAAATCAGCCGGATTCATGACTTTTTATTACAGAAATAAATAATATTTATCATGTCCAAGTCCTTACTTGAGCTCATGCACCAAATGCGCGGTAATGCGGGATCCTGAGGCTCCCAGGGGATGTCCGAGGGCGGTGGCGCCTCCGTTCACGTTCAGCTTCTCCATGTCAAGCTTCAAGGCTTTGGCGCAGGACAGGGTCTGTGCGCAGAAGGCCTCGTTGATCTGTTCGACAAATAATGCAGGTTTTTATTAGGTAAGAGTGGCAGTCTAGCAATGGATAATATGGCGCAATTAGACATGGTTGGTTTGCCCGAATTCGATTGTCTATGAAATTCGGGACCGTCTAGTAACCTTATTGGAGGAGCTCGTGGCTAAACAAAAGCAGCCGCTTGGGTCAATCTTTAGGTTAAACCGCGCTTGCCTAGGTTGGTCTGTGGATGGGTGACCGCCCGTTACATACCGAGTTTCCTCCGTGCCTCGGAAAGCACGTTAAGATGCTGGTCCCGGCTGTCATTCGTAGGTCTCTGCCTCGTCTTTTCTCAATTATGTTGATTTGGGTTCCAGTCTAACCGGATGCAGCAGAATATCACTATTTTACAAGGAGCGACTGCCTATCTGATCTCCACAACCCACTTAGTACTGTAGGGATTGTGTAGAATATTTCAATAAAATGCGCATATATCCTTTTAAGATTATTTATATTATATTTTAAGTTACATCTCACACTTCTATTTTATTCCTATTCCAATGTTTTTTTTTTTGTTTAAGTTCCTTATTTAAAACGACCTGAGTATTGGAACGATATGGCCAATCAGCCAGCATTGGTTGAGGTATAAAACCTCTTACAGTACTGAGTAATACAATACCTCTCATAAAGAAAATCAAATCAAAATTGCTTCTGAAGTAGATATTTGATAAAATCACGGTTCGACATTTGTCTTCTGAAAAAAAAGCTATCAAATAAAATGTTTAAATGGCAAGTTACACTTACCTCAATCAAATCAATATCATTGAGGCTCATCTTGGTGACCTTCAGAAGGTTCTCGATCGCGGGCACAGGGCCGACACCCATGATGCTGGGGTCTACACCCACGTACGACCAGCCCACCAGCCGGGCGAGGGGCTTCAGACCCTTGGCGGCTTCCTCGCTGGCCAGGACGATGGCGCCCGCGCCGTCGCTGATACCCTGGTGAAGGAAGGGAAGTTAAAGCTGCATAGCAACATGACGCGTGCTATACCCGAAAGGTTAGGTGTGTTATCACTTAGGGGTATGGAAAATAGATGTTCGTTCGTTGATTCCTAGACCTATCCGATATACACCTACAATTTCATACAAATCGGTCCAGCCGTTTCGGAGACGTTTGGTAACAAACACCGCGACATGAGATGTTTATGTATTAGATGTTTACTATACAAATTACAATAATAACAGAATAGAACTTATAAATAGGGCGACACGATGGGCGGTCTTATCGCTGAAAGCGATCTTTTCAAGGCAACTTTTGGATGGATTTAAGGGAGGAGGAAAGACAACACTAAACGTTTACCATATATATTATAATACCACAAAATACGAAAATAGTCGTTTCACATAAAATATTTTCACAGTTTGAAGAATTTATTTCTGTGAATTATATTGGTTGTGCGTTTTGGTAAAGTTTTATATGTAATTTAATTGTATATCCTACTAATATAAAAAATATGCAAATGTTTGTGAGGATGTATGTATGGATGTTTGTTACTCTTTCACATCAAAACGGCTGAACGGATCTTTAAGAAAGGATCATGACCATCAACGGTACTGGTTTTTCTCATGCATCAAGATAAAAATTATATTACAATTATTTTCTTTATTTTTGAAGTCATTCTGCAATTAGAATGCCAACTTTGTATAGGGGTTTATTTTGTAAACTTAATAAGTTATGAAATTGTTTTGATAAAATGAATTACCTACTGCCGGCTATTCTAACGTTAAAGTGTTGCCATAATCAAAATAAGTAAATATATTGACAACTCTAATCGATTTTTTTTTGTATACGATTACAAATTAATATAAATGTAAAGTCATTGGAAAGGTAAATCGCGGGGTTTTTATAAATAATAAAGCGAGATGATACTACTGTGGTGTGAAATAATTAGTATTTCACACACACAGTAGTCGTATTATTTTGCATTCAAAACTTTTTAAAGAAATTCACTTTGTTGGCTGACGATACATATGAATGATTGCATAGATTTTTATTTAATTATCTTGCTTCGGTTTGATATGAATCGAACCTTTTTAATAAATTAATGATTATAGAACTAAATCAGTCATTTGAAATAATTATGTGTCGAGTGTATTTATTCGAGTAATCGATTTTCATTTAAAATCTAAAGTGGCAACATTGGTGTTGGTGTCTCAAATTGAATTGTCATATTTTGTCATTGTCAAAAAGTCCATGTCAATTGCGCGTGGTGCATGCTAAGTTTGTTTATTGCGATTTAAATATTACAGTTTTTTTTGTGTTGATCGAGGCAAAGTACTGATTTATTTAAGTCTGTATCCCATCAGATATGCTAATTAATCTGCTCTCCAAACTACGACCTATAAACTTACCTCTATACACGACGGATATTTCTATTTTGAGGTTAAGTTACGTTTCATAAAAAAACTTGGAAATGCGGGTTTTGATTCCAAAATGGCAATTGTAGATGGTTATTTGGTTAATTTATAAACCATCTAAAACAACTTGGAATTGACGCAACTCTGTACCGTGGTCCATATTGTCGTGGTCATTCTCCTTTGCAACAGAAGTAGATTATAGTCTAGAATAACACATAGTTTTTTGTTTATATTACTCGGGTGAAGGCGCGGGCGGGCGCCTGCTCTTAATTATTTATATCTATATAATTGTATTTGCGGTTCAAATTCGGCGTATTTTGTCATTGATGAGAATTCTGCCTAGTGCTCAAATCGTGATCAAAGTTAAGCCAGTCATTAAACTATATAAACATTTATAATCTTTTGTTGTCAATGATGATTTGTTATATCATCGTCGAACACATTATCGTGTTGCATATAGGTGACTTCTCAAATATAAATAATATTGAATTATCATGATAGATAGCGCGCTTACTCTTCATTTTTTTTAGAGCTACATTATATAATGCCTGAAATGAGCTGGGTCATGTATGGCGTAAGTATTTAAACTTAGTACCACACTATGATTTTCTCCTGGATAGTGGGTGCGTTTACAAACATTTAAACTCAAACATACAAACAGCTAGACCCGAAATAACTATCTATAGGTCATACAAATTCTTGTATCCCCCTTGTGGTTCGATCCCCGCACTGAATCGAACCCGCGACACGCAGCGCAGCAGTCGATCGCTCAGCCACTACGCTAACCGTGCCGTCAACTGATTAGAGATATTTTTTCAATATTCGACTATCCACCATAATAAGGATGTCTGCTACTTTTTTATGCAAAATCTACTAACCGGCTTTGGCTGAAATTTCGCACACAGATATTTTATAACCTGGATTAACACAGTATACTTTTATCTCGGTAGTACGATCTTGTGGGGCAATGACCAAACTACAAGCGTGTAAAGCCACGGGCATTAGCTAGTCTACACTATTGTTATAAAGAGGAAATATTTTTTTTGTATTTAACGAATTAATTAGAAAACTACTGGACCGATTTCAAAAAATCGTTTTCCATTACAAAGCTACATTATCATTGAGTAACATAGGCTATATAACATCACGCTACTACCCATGGGAGCGGGGCAGTAATCCAAGACACGGCTGAAACCGCGCAGGACAGTAACAGTCAATAAAATAAAACTTTCGACTTACAGAAGCAGTACCAGCGGTGACAATTCCCTCCTTCTTGAACACGGGGGGCAGCTTCTTCAGGCCCTCGATGGTGGTCTGAGGGCGAGGGTGCTCGTCCATCTCAACCTTGACCTCTTTCCTCTTCACAGTCAGAGTCACCGGGGTGATTTCAGCCTTGAATGCTCCAGCATCTTGACCTGTTTGAGTATTTAAAGTGGGTTTGTAGAAATTAAGTAATTTTTCACTTTTTTAGCTGTGTGTTTCGATATTTAAGGGGCCGAATAAATAGTGATGTCTTATTTGTCATTTAAAAATCAGGATAGGTCGCATTTGTAGATAACGTCTGTAATATTGTAACAATGTGTGTTTAATGTATGATGTGTTTCAAAAATAATAATTATACATGTGTAAAAGTTTATCTAGACGATGCCAGAACAATCGTGCAAGTTGCGTTACATTGCCTCCAACGATCGATCACTTTTGATACCTTTGGCCCGTGGCCCTGCAATGTACTGCAACCCGCACGATATTTCTCCCGTCTACATTGAGCTTAAAAGTTATTTTGGTTCTCTTAGGCCTGAAACTGCGCGCGTGGGCTCCGTTGGTACGTGAAGGACCCTCAGAAGTTACCTTAAAAGTTCATTCGCTTGACCCCATATGACAGAACGACACAGCAGATCCACAATTACTCTTTCTCTGTCGAAAGTCATTTTCATAAGCTTTTCATCAAGCGTTATTGACTGAACAAGCCCGCGCGTGTTACCGCTGGAGGGACCCGTGCGTGTCCCCGCGACGGTGCACTTTGTATGAAACCGCGCGGGAGCCCGCTTAACGCAGTTTCAGGCCTTAGGGCTCCGCCTTTTATAAGTCAGAGTAAGTTGCGGGTTGTTCGAAAGAGATAACGCCGCCCCTGAACATAAAGGGCAAAAGAAGGAACGTGGGTGGGTTTTAGACAATAGAAGTCTGACACCCCCCCCCCCCACAGTTATTTTATGATTTCCCATTCCCAAAAAATGGGACTGATAAACAAATATAAATGTGCTGCTTATGGAAGCCTCTAGTTTTGCTTACCGGCCTTCCACCTCTGCTGAGACCTAAGCGCGAAGTTGTCAACCTCATCCCTGGTAATCCCGTACTTGGCTCCAAGCTTCTCAGCAGTCATGCCCATGGGCAGACCGCAGTAGGAGTCAGAGAGACCAGCCCACAGAGTGTCTTCGAAGGCGTAGTTCGTGCCCAAAGCTGTGCCGAACCTCACGTTTCTGACTGCGAAAGGAGCTTGGGACATGTTTTCTACGCCACCGGCGAGGGAGATCTTTGCAGCACCAGTGAGGATGTCCTAGGACAATATAAGAGTGGATTTATGTGTGGAAACAGGTTTAGTATCAAGTTCGACAGACAAATGAGTTACAATTGCTACGGGAAGTCTGCCGTGTCGGATAGTCGTCCCATCGGACTGACAATTGAGAACAGAGAGTGCATCTGTATTTCCGAACACACTGTTACTCCGCTCTATAATTGTCCCTGTGTCGATGGTTTGTCTTTTCTCAGATTGGTCATCATGATCGATAAACGGTCAGCAGAACAATGTTTTTTTAGTCATTACCTCTCCTAGAAACAACCTGTTGCTTGTTTTAACCCGAGGTCAATCGAGTTGAAGGTAGTTCAATGAGTTGAATTCAAAAACTTTGGCATCGGTTGATTGAATCTGGCCTACAGAGTATAACATTGTATGTATTTGGCAAGTCTCCGCAAGGTTATCACCATAGGGTTTTTGCTATTAATTCTGTCCTCTCTGCAATTAATGATATTAGTAATTGCAGCTATGTATTGTAGAAGTAGCAGAAATCGCCTTTTCATTGGCATAAAGCGATCTATAATCAGTGGGGATCGGAATAGGCAAAGAATTAGGCAAGTACAGACGCCAGCAGGTCAAGCTACCCGAAACTGTCAATTTTTCCCAATGAACCTTGAACCTAATACTTTAGAAATAAAGTCGAAAATCTATCAAAGAAATCTGACAGATTGTAGTAGCTTGATGTGCAGGCGTCTGCGAACTGCTTGAACTAGAGAGACACATATAGTATTGTATTGCTACTCTATAGTTAGTAAGTAACTATTCTGATTTCTGGTGATGAGGAATGGTAGATAAAATCAAACCACGAAAACATTCGATAGCACAGCTGTTACTTGACTTGCTTACTTGTGCACTGTTGACCACTGATTGGAATCCAGATCCACAGAGCCTGTTCACTCCGAGTGCCGGCTTGTCTTGAGGGATGCCAGCCTTCAGCATCACATGACGAGGAAGGTAGATACCGTCTGTTTGAGTTGCCTGCACCAAACAATGCAATATGAAAATGATTACATAGGTGAATGCTCATTCTTTCTCACAGTTGTGCAGTTCAAGCTAATGTAAGAATGCTGATTACGCTGTTGGTTTGTTTTAGGTAAATATGCAGCTGTGTAATGTTTTCTTGATGATGCTTATTTAATAGCGCTTGCGCATTGCATGATTTGGGTTTCTTAAAACATATCAATCCTGCATTTTCCTCTGTCGGGGTTGCGGGTTATTCGAAAGAAATACTGCGGCCCCGAAACACAAAGTGCAAAAGAAGGAACATGGATTGGTTTTAGTCAGTAAAAGTCTGACACTCCCCACACTCCACCCAAAGTAGGGCACCTATCGCAATGTTTGCTTACTCGTAAGTTCTATGTACTAATGAGTTCCTTGATTTGCGGATTTACCCGAGTAGCGGTAAGAAGCGTGCACTGATTAGACTAGTCAACTCAAAAAATCTATCTGTATCTTTTCTCAAAAGACAATCTCAGATACTAATAACACTCCCCACATAACTTTACACTAGAACTGCAAACTTTGGACTTGTCCAAAATTATATCGAGACTTGAAAAGAGCCACTCACCGCCATGACCTGTCCCACGACGACAGAGTCGACCTTATCGGGGGAGACTCCCGCCTCCTTGAGAGCGGCCACAGCTGCGACGGTCTGCAGCTCAGTAGCCGAAGTGTTGCGGAAGGCGCCGCCGAAGGTACCGAACGCTGTGCGTTTGGCACCCACGATGAAGATACCTGGGTAAAGGAAGGGTCAAGCTTAGTTTTGATGTGGTCTTGCTTACGATTTTGAATGTAGAACCAGCTTTCACGACAAACGTTTTTACGTGTTTAAACATGGTAAAGATCCCGATTAAAGTTTTAATAATAATGTTGATAACCATGTCAGTTTTAAGACTTATAGCTTACAGGAGCTCTTCTTAAGACAAAAACGAAAAGTTTAGTCCTGTGTAAGTTTGTGTAAACAAAGACAGGCGGTAATGTTGCCATCTTTAGAACCGTTTAGTTGCTCTGTTCTGCTGATGGTGTCGCTTTATTTTTCTATTCAGCGGGACAAGGTTTGTACAAAGTTTTTTTATAAATGCTTTGCCATTTTAATCAAAATAAAAACCGGCCAAGAGCGTGTCGGGCCACGCTCAGTGTAGGGTTCCGTAGTTTCCCGTCCATCACAATAAGTGTTCCCACTTATGAGTTTAAAGGTGGAGGAGCGTGCAACATTGCACGCTCCGCGGCAGGCGCTCCGACTTGTGACGGTTTTTAGCGCGAACACAAAGGGGAGCGCAGTGTGTCAAAGGGGAGTGTATGAAGAAGTGCGCGCGACGTATCCATTGGAGCAGTTGCAGGAGCGCGGAGCGCTGCTGCAGCGCGAACATAGTGGTAACCCAACTTAAAAAAGGCTATTTGTTACGAAACTCTAATAATTACGGGACACTAAAAACGGGCCCATTGTACTTAATTGTATTTTATTATTATCCAAGTATGGGAATAGTGCGTTAACGTAAACGTGCTGCGAATGACTTAAACTATTATTTAAACTATCATAGACCCGTAATATTCCATTTGATGTAATAAATGCAAATCCAATGCCCCACAAACCCGACTTCTCCGCCATATATAATTTGTAAATGAGACTCGTTTTGATTGAGGCACAGGCTCTATTAGTTCCGGGTAAAGAAAAAGAGACACTTCTCTAGGCCGAAACGATGTGTGTTGGGCTAACAAATCATGAAAGGCGCGCACAGCGTCGTCCTCAACATGATAAATGTAAAATCATGACATGATTTTACATGTGATTATCACTGTTAAAATATACGAGAACATTTTAAATTTAATACCGGACAAATCAAAATCAAACCTCGACGACTAATTATATATGCACTCATAAATAAATTTAGGAATATATTTAAGTGCAACTTACTTTACCACGGTAGGTCATGAAAGCACGGAAAATCTTAACATCGACTTTTAAAAAAATGACGTCATTACGCAACACCATCTATCGAACCATTTATGAACTGGTTTTTACCTTAACATTTTGATGGTGTTAAAAAAATGAATTTTAGTTTTGTTCTAAATTTTAGCATGTTCTTGATAGAAGTTTTATGTAGTTATAAGATACCGCCAATGCCAAGGAGAGACCAACCGAACAATTCGGTAATACCCGATTCAATGTAATAAGTACCTACAGCGCCATCTCTCGGGGAATTGGGTTACTAATTTTATTAATACAAAGACGTGCAAGAAGTTTTCGGTGGTAATTTTGGATTGCGAGAACCGATTTCAATAACTTTTTTTTTGTTTGAAAAAAGATACGTTCAGGATAATAAAATATGTAAACGAAGTTAAAAAAAATGCTTGCATATACGATTATACTACAAACTTGGTCCAGATATTATTTTGTACAACTTTTTTTCTTTTTGTACAAAAACTGTTGTGTCAATGAAGTTCAAAATGATTTTCCTAAAAAGTCTTTATAAAGTTCTACTTTTCAGATTTTTTTCATATTTTCTAAACTTATGGTTCAAAAGTTAGAGAGGGGGACACACATTGTTTTTTACTTTTGGAGCGATTATTTCCGAAATTATTGACATTATCAAAAAATGATTTTAGTAAACCCCTATTCATTTTTAAATACCTTTCCAACAATATATCACACGTTAGGGTTGAAATTAAAAAAAATCACTTCCCACTTTACATATAGGGTGGCTACCCTAATAAAACATTTTTTTCCAATTTTATTTTACCACTTTGTCGGCGTGATTGATATACATATTGGTACCAAATTTCAGCTTTCTAGTGCTAACGGTCACAGAGAATAAGCGAGGACGGACAGACAGACATGGCGAAACTATAAGGGTTCCTAGTTAACTACGGAACCCTAAAAAGGAGGTCGTACTCAATTCGACTGTTTTATTTTTATTTTTGTTTGTTTCGCGATTTCTCCTTTTATTTATTATTATTATAATCGATAAGGTATACTCCCAAAGGATATTGATATGAATTCTATATTGCTTGGTAATTTACGAGTTATCTTCTATACTTAGTACATTGTTTTCTACTGGGTGTATGGACGATATGCTATCTCTTAGTGGCAATGAAAAACGAATACTCGATAAGAATTTGTGTGAAATACCATCATACCACAACGTGAGATTTCTTTTTAAGACTGAAATAAAAATCTTTAAAAATCTAACAATCAAACAAAGTCACCGACTTCCGGAAGTTAATTTATTTACGTCTTTATAGTGTTTTTTTAAAAGTTGGTTTTTTGTGCAAATAAAAGTTTTTTTTTGTCTACCTTTACGAGACGAAAGAGAGACATAGAAAACACAAGGAACCAACTTTTCGCGGTAGGGCTATTTGCTTCGGTATTCATGGAATGTTAATTACGCACCTAATTTAAACTTGGTTTTGATATTTTACATTTGATAATCGTAGATAATCTCAAAACTGATACCAAAGACTACAATTCTTAAACCAAAAAAGCTTAAATAGATCAATGTTCGTCATCATGGGACGTCGCCATTATGCCTCACTGAGGTAAAGACACTTAGTGCCTTCCTTAGTGGCGACGGCTCAGGCAGGCTCAGCAATCCCATTGAAAGAAACGAAAGAAAGAAAAGTATTCATTTGACTAGCACAGTCCAAAACAAAATGATTAATTAACGAGGCTAAGCAGATGAATGTCCTGTTCGAGGCTAAAATACGAACATTCATTACCAAGGACTTTGTTACTTTTACAAGGAGACAATATTCGGCAGCTGATAAGATAATGATATCAGCCAATTAATAAACACACGTTTGGAGATTAGTAGTACCAGTAAATAAGCCGCCTGTAGAAAGCCTCGCAAATTTATTGGTAGTGGGGAGTGGGGAGGACAAATTCTTATTAGGATTACTACAGGAATTTCAGAAGCCCCCGGAGTCTACATCTATGCCAACAATATATGGTAACAAGCTTATCCCACAAAACGACGACTTTGAAATTACAGGTGGGAATGTGAATTTCGGAGTTCTGTTTAGGGAACACCTGCGGGGCTTACAGGCAAGATGTTGTGTAAAAGAAAACCAGCTTCGGGCACTAGCTGCTCGGCAGTTTGCTGAACTAGGATTATTTGGCGCAGCCGTGAGACACAGCATTGTCTTTTTTATTGTTCAGTACCTCAAAAGGAAGAAAACGGAACCCTTATCAAGTCAAGCCAAGACCGTTTATCTAGGGAAATCTGTGGTACCTTTGTGCCGTGAAAAAAAACAATCCTCTAGGAATCAAATCCTCAAGACTAACGCCCGGTTCCAATAAACAAAAAACGACTCGTTTTGCTTACGGACAGTTGTATTTTGACATACGTCCCATAGAAGTTATGTCAAAATACTACTATCCGTAAGCAAAACGAATCGTTTTCTGTTTATTGGAACCGGGCGTTAGTCTACACAGTCAAAAGATATGGCTGTTTATGTCGCAAGTTTGTACGGAACCCTCAGTGCGCGAGTCTGACTTCGCTTTTGGTCGGTTTTATTTTTAGTTTTTTTTTTTACTTTTTTTGGGTGCACTTGTGGCAAATGACAAAACATGATTTCTTTCTTTCCAAATAAACCTGGTGACAGTGAATTCTCTATCAATCGTAATCTAAAATTAACACTCTGACTTTGGCCTTGCCTGTAAACAATTATAAACTTGGCATAGAGCAGACTATTGGACTTTAATTCTGATATGATATAACTGCTTTATCATATCTGCATAGGAATACGTACTTTATTTTTGGGTGGGAAATCATCCAATAGCTTCCCCCGCTCTGGACGGAGCGGGGGGGGGGGGGGTCAGACTTGTACTGACTAATGCCCCGTTCTATGAGACTTATGTCAAAATACAACTATCCGTAAGCAAAACGAGTCGTTTTTGTTTATTGGAACGGGACATAAATCCCACCCATGTTCCTTCTATAGCCCTTTACGTTCCGGGGCTGCGGTATCTCTTTCGAACAACCAACCCCGGCAGGCGGAGGCCCTGGCAGGCAGGCCCCTCTGCTTTGCTGACATCTCTTTGAGGCGCGCGTGAAACACTAACGCGCCGTCGACACGGCCTGTCGTCAATAGACGGACGGACGGGACGGTGAGCAATGGGTAGCTCACCGGCCACAGACCAGGGATACGTACTTTAGACGTGTACTTGATCCGAATGCAAAAATCTGTTGACCTACTATCTCCATAGTTGTACTTTCTCGCATCTAGTTCCGTAATTATTTAGTTTTCCAAGGTGTCAGAGTTTCACTGGGTTGTCCGTAATTTTGAATTTTTGTCCGGTATTGTCAATAGGTGATGGCAACCCTAGGTATCATTTCCGGTTAGCTTTTTCTATTTAGTCCATTGAAATGTTACATTTTTTAGGCCTTACCTTGCGTTTTTTAGAGGACGCAATTTTATTTTTTTGATGTGTAGGGGGGGTCAGTGTAAAGCTAAAACCAAATTTGTGGGGTCGCCACCCTTGTCCCACGGCCGCCATCTTGAAAATAGGGGTTAAAATGGTTTTTACGATATATCTCTTAAACTAATTATTTAATAAAAAAAAATTGCTAAAATTTTTTGTTGCAAATTAAATTCTCTACAACTTTAGTTCAGTAACTTTTTGTCGTAGAACTATAAATAAAAAGTTTTAAGCGAAAATCTTCGACATTAACACCCCTTCCTTCTCCAGTTCTCCCACTGGTATTTAATTCAGAAAGCCGATCAGATGCTGAGTCGCAGCCTGGTCAATCGAAACGACTGAGGACGGACTAGTTCTAATTTAGAAAATCACCTATTGGGGATTATGCCTATTATTAATATCATATCATTATTAATATCATATCATATCATATCCCGGAATGCCTAGATTACGTATTAAATTATTATTAAATTTATTTAAATTACTGGGTGTTATTTGTCTAGACTGTATCTGAATTTTTTGTGATGATGTGTATGACTCGAATACGACGGTTTGGCCGCTGTGATCAGAGGGAAGATAATTTACAATGGATTTATCTAAGTAGTCGCAGCAACAAAAAACATTATCAATACATGTAGCGGTATTTGTAGTAATTCGGGTTGGCTCCGAAAACACATTTAACAAGTTAAATGATTTAAAAAGATTTAAGAATCTACGGGATCTATATTCGGGATACCACGTAAAAAAAAACGCGCCTCTAGACTCTACCTCGTGGGTGGTGGGGAAAAGAGTCAATAATTAATTATTAATAATATTGCATTTAATTAAAAAATTGTAAAATTTGTAATTAAAAAAGTTATAATGACAAATTAAAACAATAACTGATGACACATTATTGATACACACGATGAAAAATACTGATGATAGGTACTGAAAAATAGTACTCACTTCGGAGCGCTGTAAAACCTTAGTTATTGACTTAATGAAAAAATGTTGCGAATAAAAGTTGTTCCTCAAAAAACGATCTACAAAAATGGTCAGATATAATTTTTCGTAAAATGATAAAAAAAGTTACATCGAAAAATATATTTTTTTTCTAGAATTTCTGACAAAAAGTTACTGAACTAAAGTTGTAGAGAATTTAATTTGCAACAAAAAATGTTAGCAATTTTTTTTTTATTAAATAAATAGTTTAAGAGATATATCGTAAAAACCATTTCAACCCCTATTTTCAAGATGGCGGCCGTGGGACAAGGGTGGCGACCCCACAAACTTGGTTTTAGCTTTACACTGACCCCCCCTACACATCAAAAAAATAAAATTGCGTCCTCTAAAAAACGCAACCCCAAATGTAACTTTTCAATGGACTAATAATGATAAATGATAAATGATGTTTATTTTGCAAGTAGGTTTTCACAAACACTTTTACACGTCATTTTTTTTTTAAACTAGATGAGGCCGGTGTTTCATACCCGACTACTCTGAGAAGAAACAGCCGAAACAAACTCAGAGGTCATAGTCTCTTTTAAGGTCCAGACAAAATAATCTTGGTCAACTTACATGAGGACCATGCAGATAGTGTCTGAAATGGTCTTTTTAAGAAAGCACCACACAGATTGAGTGGACCTGTCCAGTCAGTGCAAGCATTTGTCAGTTATCGTGTAGCTCAACTCATAACCCAATGATTTGCAAACATCATGTTTGGTTGATAGGTACTGATAAGCCAAAGCGTTATCGTAATGCAAAATATTCGCGTAAGACTGGCACAGCAAAAGATTCTGTTGTTTAATAATACACAAAGGTGACTTTGAAAAAAGAAAAACATTACTTTTTCTTTTTTTGAATAAAACGCCGCGAAAATAACTGCTGCTAGAGAAAATATTTTTCTGAAAATATTTTTGCAACGCATATTGCAATGCAATTTTTATACCTACCTACACAAACACCTATACTGCCTTTAGCTTTTCTTCTCGCCGTAAAAACCATCCTTGGACTTCAACGAATATTAAAAAAAAAGAATTGGTAAAATTGGTCCAGGCGTTGTTGAGTTATGCGCTTACCAACACATTTTGCGATTAATTTTTATCTTATTATAGATTATTTTGTCACGTCATATTCTTTTTATTTTTACATCTTTCTTTATACATGCATAAAAAAATACAAATAATAGTACCTAGGTAGCCCACCGGTATCGGGATCAGGGTTCAAGCTACCGGCGGCGGTCAAGGCTCCAGAGAAAGGAACCTCCTAACAATACGAGCTCTGTCCAAGAGTATCGCTGTACCTATCAAGTATTTGATCCAGCTGCCTTACGAGTTACGAGAGCCTCTTTGGCAATTCAGACATTGGCAGATTTATCAACAAATTTATTATAATTAGGTACCTACCTACTTGTTGTGTTGCACTGCAATTTTTATACCTACCTACCCATTATTTTTTTCATAACAGCCCTCTTCTGACATTAACCAACAGTCCAACACAACAAAAAAAGGAATTAACGAAATCGGCTCAGCTGTTCTCGAAATTTGCGCTTAGCAACTTAGAAAATTCACAGAATCATTCTGATATTATAGATGGAAAGATACTCTACTTGCAACTAAAAGACACTACAACCTTATTTCATCTAGCCTCGCTTCGTTACACATTCTAGCAGATTGCATACATAAGAAGATTATCCCCCGAATACTGAAACGTCACTCAAAATTTGAGGGCTGCTTAACATTTGAGCAGCTCTTAAACTTTAGATTTTGTATTGTCAAACGTCACTTTTGAGTATCTGTTAAATTTAAATGGTACTTAAATTTTAAGTGGCGTTTCAGTATTCGGGGGTATGTCCTGCAACCAGGGGCCTTAGTCTGCTATTACAATGGTGTCAGAATGGTCGATCACTGATCGCATAATGGTTGATTTTGACAAGTTTTGTATGTAGTAAATGTCAAAATCAACCATTATGCGATCAGTGATCGACCATTCTGACACTATTGTAATAGCAGACTAAGGCCCCAGGGCAGATGTGACAAACACTGTCTTGTACATATACCGGTAACCTTGAACAATTTCTTGACCAATGATTTAATTTGTGTTGTAACATCACTATTTAGTATGTTACTAATATGGTCTTCACTAGTAAATGTATTATCTGTGGTCTGCGGCACTCTGCCACACTTCATGTCATGATGTAGCCCTGTGTGTATCTCCTGTCCTGTGTCTCTTACCAATAAACCAGTATCTTACCCAACGGACTCTCATTTATAAGCATCCAACATAACATGGTGTCAGAAGTGGTTTAAGAAGAATCATTCAAGAAAAAGTCGAGGTCGTCGAAGAAAATGCCGGACCAAGCGGACGTCAGCCATGATGGTGAGCAAAATTTTCAAACACGTGTGAAGCAGTTAAATATATCGTCGGATCCAGCTCATAACAACGCTGAATCATGGAAAAAATGGTCGCAAGCATTTGAGCTATATTTATTAGCGACAGGCCTTGACAAAGCAACTGAGAAACGCAAAATCGCCATTCTGCTGCACTCAATCGGTGAGCGAGGACTGAACATTTTCAACACGTTTAACCTAACAATCAATGGCAGCACGCTTGAAGAGGTGAAAACAAAATTTAACAAATATTTCGAGCCAAGAAAAAATATCACGATGTGCAGATACCTATTCTTCACACGTAAGCAGGAAAAATCCGAAAGCATCGACGGATTCCTCACGGATTTGGAGAATAAGAGCAGAGAATGTGAGTTTGGCACGCTCAGGGAATCGCTCATCAAAGATATTTTTATTGCAAACCTCAATTTGGACTTGTCACATGTGCGTCAAAGGTTACTGCAAGAACATGACTTAACCTATCAGAGAATGCAAGAGCTAGCGAGGACGCTCATAGTCGCACAGCAGGATGCTGAGAAAATAGTCAAAGGGAGCAGCATCGCCAGTGAAAACGTCATGCATCTCAGTCGGAGGAGCCGTAGTCGAGGAGATCGTCGACAGCGAGCTTCCAGTCGCAAGTCAGCGTCAAGCAGTCGCAAGCCAGCTTCAGGCAGTCGCGAGTCACCTTCAGCTTCAGGCAGCTCGAAGACATGTAGCCGCTGTGGGCAGTCTCATCGCTACAAGTGTCCAGCTCAAGGAGTTCAATGCAGGTCATGTAAATCTTACAATCATTTTGCTAAATTTTGTCACAAAAATAAAAAAGTCAGTCAGTTGCAATCGTTTAATTCAGATAATGGTAGTCAAGATTATTTCGTAGGTATGCTGAATAGTCAAAGTCATAAAAGTCAAATGTTGAGTCTAAATAATCACAATCAAACGTCGAGTCAAAGTCATAATAGTCATTCTCACAGTCAGTCACTCAGTCAGAGACACAGGAACACACAGACACACAGTAAGACATCACATCCATCCATCCATCCCTATGATGAGAAAAGTGACATGTCGGAGAGATTTATTATCCAGTCAAATAGTCAGAGTCCCAATTCATATCACATGTATGAAAACAATTACATGTCGGATAGATTTTTTATCCAGTCAAATAGTCAGAGTCCCAATTCATATCACATGTATGAAAAAAATGTCATGTCTGAGAGATCCAATGTCCAGTCAAATAGTCAAAAGAAAAAATGTCAGAGTCTCAATGATGAAATCAGTCACATGTCTGAGGGATTTCACAATAAGGCACAGTCGTCCAGTCAGTCACAAAATGGATCATCAGTCGTCAATACTTTGAATCATTCAAAGCAGTCGTGGGAAATTAGCTTATTGGTAGGTGATACAAAGGTTAAATGTATCATAGACTCAGGAGCAGATGTCAACATAATGTCAAAACAAACATTTAAAAATGTTAAAAGTCAAAATAAGCTGTCAAAATTGTCACTTGTCAAATGTCAAGTAAATGTCACAGGATTTGGTGGAAAATCCATTCCGATTTTAGGCAAAGTCAACTTAAGTTGTAATTTTTGCTTAAACAATAAGAACATTGTTGAAAACATAATGTTTATTATACCAGATATAGAGTGTCCAAATGTCCTTGGTCTCCCAATTTGTGAAAAGTTAGGTATAATAAAACGTGTCTTTTCAGTGTCAAAACAAGACTTTTGTGAGCAAATTCATACACAATATAATGATGTATTCCAGGGTCTTGGCTGTCTGCCTCCAGTCTGTCATCTGAAACTCAAGCCTGATGCAGTACCATGTGTGGATCCGCCCAGGAAAGTCCCATTCGCATTACAAGGGAAACTGCGTGAGGAGTTGGATCGCATGGAGAAAATGCAAGTCATAGAAAAGGTTACAAAGCCTACAGAGTGGGTTAATTCAGTCGTTGTAACAGTAAAAAGTTCAGGTCAGTTACGAATTTGTCTTGACCCTAGAAATTTAAATAAAAATATCATGAGGGAACATTATCCACTCAAGTCAATTGATGAGATTAGGTCTCAGCTCGAAGGGGCTGTATGTTTCTCTCACTTAGATGCATTTTCAGGATTTTGGATGCTACGTTTAGATGAATATAGTTCAGAATTATGTACTTTTCAAACACCATTTGGTAGATATAAGTATTTAAGATTACCCTATGGCATAAATGCCTCGTCTGAAATATTTCAAAGAGTCATGATGAATCTATTTGGTGACATAGAAGGCGTACTCATATTCATCGATGACATCTTAGTCTATGGACCAAATGAGTCAGTTCACAATGAAAGATTACATAAAGTCATGCAAAGAGCTCGTCAAGTCAATTTAAAATTTAACAAGTCAAAATGTAAATTTTCACTGTCAGAAGTATGTTTTTTAGGTTATGTCTTCAGTAAAGACGGTGCAAGGGCAGATCTTGAGAAGGTCAAAGCAATTGTCAACATGCCTACACCACAAAATGTCAAAGAGTTACAGAGAATACTAGGTATGATAAACTACCTAGGACCTTTTATAAGTAACCTGTCAGAAAAAACACAAATGTTAAGAAATCTTTTAAAAAAAGATGCAGTCTGGACTTGGGATGAGAATCATAGTCAATGTCTGAGGAAACTGAAAGATGAAATTACAAATTCACCAGTTTTAGCTCATTATAATCCCAAGATTCCATTAGTCTTGTCAGTCGATTCGTCAAAGTCAGCGTTAGGTGCAGTCATTTTACAAAAAAATAAACCTATAGCATACAGTTCGAAAACTTTAACTCAAACCCAAGAAAGGTATGCTCAAATAGAGAAGGAGCTGCTAGCAATTCAATTTGGTTGTGAAAAATTTCACCAATATGTATATGGTAACAGAGTCACAGTTCATACTGATCATAAACCATTAGTCTATCTGTTTAAAAAACCATTACATGATGTCCCAGCTAGATTACAGCGTATGATGTTAACTTGTCAAAAATATGATTTAGAAGTTATACATGTCCCAGGCAAAGAAATGTTCATATCAGACACATTGTCAAGAGCAGCTTTGAAAGAACATTATAGGCCTGAAAATGAATCAGAAATGTCTTGTCATGTCAATCTAATGTATGCTAACTTAGCAATTACAGATGAATATAGCACAAAATTGGCTCAGGAAACTAAGAAAGATGAAACCCTGCAGCTATTAATAAAGTATTATAATGAAGGTTGGCCAAAAACCAAAAATAGTGTCAGTCCATTAATAAAACCATTCTGGAATATACAAGGAGAAATCCATAAAATTAGAGATTTAGTATTCAAAGGCTCAAAATTAATAGTACCACAGTCAATGCATAAAGAAATGTTAGTAAAAATTCACAAAGGTCACCAAGGTATAAATAAATGTCTAAACTTAGCTAAAGAATCTCTTTATTGGCCAAATATGTCTAGTGATATTAAGAATTTAGTAGAACAATGTCTAGTGTGTGCAAAATTCAAACCATGTAACCAAAAGGAACCACTACAGAATTATGAAATAAGCAAATATCCATGGCAACAAGTCGGTATTGATTTAATGCATTTCGATAGTTTAGTATATTTAATTGTCACTGATTATTATTCAAAATTTATAGAGATTGCATTATTAAATAACAACAGTACATCAAAAAATGTAATAACTCATTTAAAGTCCATATTTGCTCGTCATGGAATACCATTGTCACTGGTATCAGATGGTGGACCTCCTTTTCAGTCAGTTGATTTTAAAAATTTTATGGAAGAATGGGACATAGAACATATTGTAACTAGCCCATATCATTCACAGTCTAATGGACAAGCAGAGAGTTCAGTCAAAATCATAAAAAACATGCTAAGAAAATGCAAAGAAAATGGATCAGATCCATACATAGCATTGTTACAATACAGAAATACAGGTAAAAATAATTTTTCATCACCAGCACAGTTACTCATGTCTAGGAACTTAAGAGATAACATTCCAACATCATATAAGAAGTTGAAGCCAAAAGTGGTAACATTTAAAGATTACAAAGAGTCTGTCAAGAAAAATGATAAAAATAAGTCAAAATACTACAATAAAAATGCCAAGTCAATGTCTATGTTACATCATAATGATCATGTCTATTTTAAGAGAAACCCAAGTAGCAACTGGGAACAAGCTATTGTTAAGCAAAGATTGTCAAATAATAGATCATATGTTGTTGAGGATGTCAATGGAGTTAGGTATAGGAGGAATAGAATACACTTAAGACATAAATATTCTCATAATTGTGCTAACCCTCCCATGCAATCCAACTCGTCACAAAGGGGAGAGGAAGGTGACAGACAGGAGTCTAGGCATCAAGAATCCTCATCTCAGCAATCCTCAAATGTAACAACTAGGTCAGGTCGTATTGTAAAACCTACCAGAAGGTTAATTGAAGAAATGGATTAAGTTAAATTATAAATAGAGTCATAAGTAAAGTTTAAGTAACTATAAGTATAATTAAGCATGTTGTCTTGTATAAAATTAAATAGCATAGCACTTATATTAATTGTCAGTCAGGGGTCTAATTTGAACTCAACAAGGGGGATGTTGTAACATCACTATTTAGTATGTTACTAATATGGTCTTCACTAGTAAATGTATTATCTGTGGTCTGCGGCACTCTGCCACACTTCATGTCATGATGTAGCCCTGTGTGTATCTCCTGTCCTGTGTCTCTTACCAATAAACCAGTATCTTACCCAACGGACTCTCATTTATAAGCATCCAACATAACAATTTGAACCCAGATTACTCTCACTGCGGATTCATAGGATATTCGGTGTGGTGAAACCCTGACCCAGTTTTATATGGAATTATTATAATCTATTCTTAAACAACAAATTGAGACAACGGTGGCACTGGACTTTAGCCACGATTTCTATTAGGTCAATCACCTCCCATATTTACAAAATTATTTCTGAAAATAATACTTTTATTCTTCAATTATTAGGTACATTATTTAATTAAATCATTTGATAACAATGTAGTAAAACATATTACTATTCAATTACCACAAACTTGTTTGTAAAAACTTTGGAGTTTGACCCCGCGGTAATAACGTTATTATTACAATGAATTATCAAGTTATTAACATACCATAGGCTATTATAAAATAGACTTATGCATGCTTACCTTTAGCTGCTACGGACATTTTTGTATTATATATAGTTTTCTTTTTAAATAAAAGTTAAATTAACTCTCCGTAACACACACGCACACACTTCACTATTTAATGAATGAACATTGAGCAAATTATATCGTTTGCAAGTTTATGTAGACTGATTGAACGGGATGATAAGCCTGACTGAAAATTGAATGATCTGCTGATAAATGAATGAATGGAACTAGGGTTACAAGCTAAGTAAATTTAATTAAACGTAATGGAATATCCAATAACAAAGATGTTCCATTTAGATTTTGTTTAATGCACTTTACCATTACTTTTCATAAAATAAAATTAAGAGATATTTAATATTATAATAAAACTGTATATTCAAACAGTAAACACGACTATACTCGACGTAACTAGGCGAAAAAAAATAATGTTATTTTTATTTCAACCTTTACTTCCTGGCAACTTAATTTTTGACGTCTGATCTGATCTGGTTTCACAGCGACAAAGCATCAAAAAATATAATTTTTCTATTTATCGTAAGGAATGCTTATGCAATGACCGATGGTAGATCTGTGAGTGGTCAACTGAAAAAGTTCGTGTTTCGTGGCAAGTCATCGACCAACGGCGACACTCGAGGTGAATATTTGGAGATAGTTATTCCGGAGCTTCTGACGGCTGGCTACTCGTTCTACACGTGGCCGTCGGCGCCCCTGTTAGCCTGGTATTTGTGGACTCAAAGGCGCCATTTACGCGGCCTCCGCGTCCTAGAACTCGGCTGCGGAACTGGCCTGCCGGGCATCTTAGCTGCAAAGTGCGGCGCCCGTGTTACGCTCACTGACAGCGTCGCCCTCCCCCGGTCGCTGCGGCACCTGGCTGCGTGTTGTGAGGCGAACGGCCTCGTTCCCAATCGTGACGTAAAGATCCTAGGGTTAGCCTGGGGCTTATTCCTATCAGAAGTTCACGCACTTAGACCTGTAGATCTGTTGCTAGCTTCAGATTGTTTTTACGAACCCTCTCAGTTCGAGGAAGTATTATCGACTGTCGCTTACCTGCTAGACGGCACTGACGCGCGATTTTTATGTTCTTACCAGGAACGCAGCGCGGACTGGTCCATTGAGGCTCTGCTGAAGAAGTGGGGACTGAAGGGAGCTCTGCTGGACTTGGATTCACTGAGTGATAGTTCGGGAGTTGACTACCGAGCGTTGGTTGGAGACCGATCTTTGCATTTACTTGAAATTGTCGCAGTTTAAGGTTATGGCCAGCACAGCAAGAGCAGCTCGCCTGTATGTAGGCAACCTGCCTTGGACTGTAGGTCATCGACAACTCAAAGAATACTTTGCTCAGTTTGGGCCAATACAAAGTGCTAGAGTAGTTTTTGACCGTTCCACCGGTCTGAGCAAAGGATACGGTTTCATAGAGTTCGCAAGTGCCACCTCTGCTGCAGATGCCACCAATAAGCAAGTGCACACTTTAGAAGGGCTGAACTTAACTGTTCAAGTTCAGAATAGTTAAACAGACTGCCATAGATAGCATTTACAATGGCTGAAGCACTTCCAGAATACCCTGATTCAGATTTTTCCGATGATGACCAGTCTCCTTTAGACATATCTTTTAATAAGGCAGCTGATCATGTGAAGAAACTAACAAGCACACTAACCAACAACCAACTGTTAGAGCTGTATGGTCTGTATAAACAAGGACTTGAAGGCAAATGTGATACTCCTAAGCCTGGGTGGTTGGATGGTAGAGGCCGTAGAAAATGGGAGGCCTGGAGGTCCCTCGGTGACTTGCCAAGTGAAGAGGCTAAACAAAAGTACATTGCCTTAGTGCACAAATATGCCCCAGAATTAGAAGATGATGAGGCAGGAATGAAAGAAGGCTGGGTTGCAGTGTCTTCTATGTGCAAATCACCTGAACCTGAGCTAATACACAATGAGCTGACTATATTGGATGCGGCCCGAGAGAACTGTGCTGAGCGTGTCACTGAACTCCTCATGAAGTTCCCAGAACTCCGTCATGAGACTGATGAAGACGGTCTCACTGCGTTACACTGGGCTGCTGACCGCAATGCTACTAAGTCTTTACAAGCTGCTTTGGATGGAGGATGCCCAGTAGATGTGGCAGATGAGAGTGGTCAAACTGCCTTACATTATGCTGCATCCTGTGGCCATATAGAGTCAACTAAGATATTGCTAAAAGCTGGAGCATCCCTGCTAAAAGACGAGGATGACTGTACTCCATTAGACTTGGCCGCTGATGACGAAATAAGGAAAGTTCTGGAAGGTGCTAAGTAGACTAAGATAGACTGTTGGATGTGTGAATGCTGTGACCGTTATCTTTTCTATTTAGCCGAAAATGAAAGCACATGAGCATTCATTCATACATCCCATAGACTACCCATGCCAGTTTTAGTTAGAATTAATATTGGGTTACTGTAGTTATTCATAATAATAAACTCTGAATGTATTATTTTGTATGTTTTATTGCCAACTTACACAACACACTTTAACAGTTAAATAAGAGATATTAAACGATCTATAAATAAGATGGGTCCAGAAAACATTTATAGCATAATCCTCATTAAAAATTCTTAGGACCATCGCCCACTGCGGCTTTTTGCAGCGATGCACCGCTGTCGCTTACTGTGTCTTCGCCCACTTAACCATCATGTATCGCTTCTATCGCGATGCAAGCACGCCAGATGGAACTGGGTCGATATAACAGTCGCGTTTACATCGATACAGTAGCGAAGCTGACGTGGCGTCTGAATCGTTCCTATTGCACGATGTAGAGGCGCGTTTCGCTGTGCAGTAAGCTCTTCAGCTTAGGGAAATAAGTTTTAATTGTCTGAGTTCCCAACTAATCATTTTTGCCACACACACGTCATCCTATTTACATACTAATTAGTACAAGTTTTTGTTCACACCTGAATAATTTTTGAATTAATTTTATTTTACATTACAACCAAACATTAGGTAACATTCATGCCTTCATTCTCGCCAAAACCATGCAATTCTTCGTTATGTACAAAATATGAAAAACCCAAGCAACAACTAAATTATCTTATAAAAGTTAATAGTAATATAGTTTAATCAGTCGTAACTTCAACAGTAGCAAGTTACTATTATTTATTTCTATGAAGTATAGTATAGACAATGTTAGGCAAATAATGCAACATGAAAACAGAGAAAAACATTAACTAAGAATAATTATGTTGGCGTCAGGTTTGAGGGATCATCCTCACCTTAAACCAGGGGGGGGACAGTTGCCTACATCAAGCTTGGCGATAAATGAAGCAGCGCTCTCTATATTTTAGAGGGATGAAACGTATGTTTAGTTTTATCTAGTCAGCAATAGATGTCTCTGTATCAACCTAAAAACAACATTTTTAATTTTTAAACTAATTTAATGTTAGTTTAAATATATTCAACTCTTCATATAATCAATAATTTATGTTGATGTATATAATATCTTAAAATAATTTAATATTACGGAAATAATAGCAACACTGCCCTAATATTCGCTTGTCTCAACATCTGATTTTAATGTCAATGACAAACGTAAAATGGTCACCATTGCCTGCGCACACGCTTGATATTTGCATTTAGCCAGTATTTCCCCGTACCGAACTTTGTTCTTACTTTCTTGATGTGAATATTTGATTTCCTAAATATTGGTATTTTTATAAAAAATATTCCGCAAGAAAATTTGAACAAAATAGTTCGGTACTGGGAAATACAAGGCTCTTAGAAATAATCTAATTTTAATTACATTAGTGTGTATAGGGATGTAGGTAAACGTGTGCGTGTGTGAGTGTGTGATTGATCGGTAGTTCTAGCTCAGAAATGGAGATGGCGCTTCAAACATGTCATGGCTAAAAGTCAGGAGAGAGGGCACTCTTTTCCTTTTATATTATAGTACTCTGTGCCTTAAACCCACTTGATTAATGTCTGGATAGTTCCTAAGTGTTGATTGATGACAGTGGCGGCGCTAGTCGTCGCCGACCGCTGACGCCCTAGCAAAAATGTTCTAATTGGATTTTAGAATTGACCGATTAAAATCGGTTGTGTGAAATTAAAACACGGCATAAAAGTCATGTTTGTTGTCCCGTTTACCCTATGGGTAAGGACTCCTAAAAACAGAAATTGCGGCTGGTGTTACATGAATGTGGAACTGAAAGGAGCCTTGCAAAGCTGATGTCGTCGCCGTCCGCCGGTCTAGCGCCGCCACTGTCTATTTGGTATACAATACAACTGTTACATTATTCATTTTTCCACTACAAAAGTAGTTCCAAGTAAGCTGCCTATACCTATATCAAATTCATTAACTGTACTTTAAAATCACAAGAACTGATGTGTTGACACCCAGTCCCAGGGGGGGTACAGTTAGAACATCAGTAGCAAAAGTAAAAATACTAGTGACATCTGTTATTCTTAACAGCGATAATAAATATTGGTTCTCTTAGCAGTGCCGATAGGTGCCGCTGTATTAAAATTTAAAATCAAAGCATATATATTTTTATTATAATGGCAATCTATTTTTATTTTTTTTTAATATTTTTTGGTAATGTAAACACTGGCACACACAATATGGTCGTCACGACTTGCGCTTGCGTTTGTTTGTTTCGTATTCATTTTGTGTGTATTTCTTGGTTTTCGAGTAAATTTCTGTATTACAGACGTTGAGTTGAGATCTCTTGCGACCTCCTCCATCCTGATAATCAGGCTTACCCGGAAACCAGTTCAACATTCGCAGTGTTGCACCTGTGCCCTGTGCGCTGTGATTTGTTTTGTTGTGATTTCACAAGAAATTGTGAGATACACTATTACTTAGTATTAGAATTGCGAAAAGACGCTTGTGTTCTGTGTGTGTGTCTTGTAAAATAGACAAAATGCCGCATCGCTGTGCGCTTGGATGTAAGAACACTGGTAAGTAATTATAACCCCTTGGTAACCGGCATTTTTTGTTTGGCGATCCAAAATCAGTAGAGATTTCTGCCTATAGCTTCTCCTTCGAAAAAGCTATTTATGTTCGCCCCCCCCCCCCTTGTTAAAACTCACTAACTAGGCACATGTTCATCCTAAAACTTCTTTTAAGCATTCTATCAGTTTGTGATATTTTTCTGCCACTTATCTTAGGGATATGGTATGATGGTCAGCATATCAAGAGCTGCCTACTACAATCTGACAATTAATAACTTTAATAAATTTTAGACTATCACCAAAGTCAGTTCAAAAACGATCTGGAAGTACCTATGTAGTTTTTAATTTAGATTTTAGCTTGTGGATATTTATTATGGCTTTACCAAACAAAGCAGAAGTTTAAACTTCCTTGATTTAACATGACATGAAATTGAAAAATAATTGCAGTAACTATTATATAAACTCAAACTCGAAAGTGTTTATTGCATTCATGTGTATGATTTGCTTTTTGTTTATAACAAGTGTATGCAATTGTTGGTGAACCAAATAAATAAATGTGTACATTTGTTGTTACAATATAATTATACCTAACTAATATGTGATTTAAGGAGCCATCCCTTTTTTTTACTTGAAAACATCAATACTATTCATTTTACTCATCTTAAATTTGAATTTGTATCTTTTATCTTGATTCAAGACTGAAATTTTAAAAAAAGTATGTTAACAAAGTCAACAGAATAGCAAACTACAACATTAGCAGAATAATCACAGTGATGCTTTTCTTGTTTTCAGATGTTGTAATGCATGTGTTTCCAAATCCTGACAAATTTCCTGAGCGCTTTAAAGCTTGGGTTGATCTTGTTAGAGAAAGACTGGAAATACCCTTGGACGATGAATATTTCAAGAAAATGAGAATTTGTGATATTCACTTCATTCCTGAACACAGAAATCGGAATAAACGTCTCAATGCATTAGCAATGCCAATACTACATTTGCCTGGTGAGTTATAAATTGCTTCACATATAAACACTATGAGATCTTGCATAGAGAGATCTTCAGAGTTTAATATTTCGTATTCTATTCCAGGTATACCTATGTCTCGGGAAATTGAGAACCGTGATGATAACCAGCCTAGTACTTCATTTGCTGCTGCTGATGTTATTGCATCAGGTAACTGAGTCATTATTCAGACAGTCGGTATTAATAATGTTAGCACATTGTCGTCTGCATGGACACTAGTCTAGTCAAATTGGCAAAAAGATTGGAAGTAATTCCTGTAGTTGTAATTTTTTGTGGAATCATTAGAAGACATGAATATTAGTATTCTCTGAGTTTGCACCATTCCTGTGATGTATGGAACATCGTTAAATATTAGGTATTAACATTAAAGTCCTAAAATTAAAAAAATATATTAATAATAATTTGTGTCTAATGTCCCCTTTAATATGACCCCTTTCATGTATAATTACTTTTCACGAAAAAAGTGTGCGGTATGTTCTGTCTGTTACGCTTTCACGCCTAAACCACTGACACTAACTGTTTTCTTTATTTTATTTACAGGTGAATCTGTCCCTCAAGAGTCGGAGAACCATGGCGGAGATACACAACCTGACACTTCAAATATTGAATCCACTTTTATTGCATCAGGTAGCTATACATACATATTAATATTTCTGGTACTATGCTCATCAATTTTTATTCATATAGGAAAAAACTATGATAATTACTTGAATGACATTAAAATGGCAGATGCATCTAAAAGGGGAAGCACAATTGCTGCTATATTTTGAGTATGGCCTATTAGAAGCACCTTTGAAAACATATTTTTTAGTTCTAGGTACTCTCAGGAATGCTCGAATGTAGTTATTGCAAATTGTTCTAAATATATATATTAACTAGAATAGAAATATATATAAATGAACGTAAAATCTATGTTACAGGTTTACGGCATCATGGTGTTACAGGGGCTACTGTGACAAAGGAGCATAATTATTGTATGCTGAGCAATCCCAATCAGACTCCGTTTGTTGAAGGTATTTATTATTATATTTGGTTTGTTTCCAGTAGTTCTACAATATGAGGTGTAAGAAAATAGTAAAACTAGTGGGAAAAAACCCACTAGTTCTACCAAACAGTTCCACAGTAACAACTGATATCCTGCTTCCCTGGTACCTCTCAGCCTCAACAGATATTGAATTGTCAGATAACTGAGAACTAATTTCCTGCATCACTGGTACCTCTATGCCCCAACAGCAGTTTCGGTGCAGTATTCCGGCCGACCACTAAGCAGAGAGCGGACCAAGGTGCGAGGCTGAGCGGTACCGGGAATGCATTATATCAGTTCTCAGTTATCCACTTGTCTGGCCTCGGTACGGTTTGTCGACCACTGAACTTACAAGTTGACTACAACCATACCACAGATTAAATAACAAAATCATCAGACATCACATTGACATGTGTGTCGTTAATGACAGGCCAGATCAGTGGTTACATGACTTGCCGATGAGGCTGAGGGGTACTAGGAATGCAGGATATAACTATGTCCTCCCGTGGAACTAGTTGGTTTTTTTCCCACTAGTTCTACTATTTTGTTACACCTCATATTGTAAAACTACTGGGAACAAACCTCACACTCACGCGCCTAAACTACTGAATCGATTTAACCTTTGACTACCACATCAAAACACCGAAATCGTGCCCTCAGCCCCTAGCTATTTAAATACGTATAGAAATTTGTGGTGTGCTGGGCACATTTTGGTTTGTCATCTATACATGACTATGGTGGCCAAAAGATTTAATGAAATTTGGTACAGAGATAGTCTACCCATAACATAGTCTGAAAAAGGACATAAGACAGTTTTTATCCCAGAAATCCCACGGGAACGACGCAGTTAAAACGCGGGGGACAGCTAATTTTCACAAAAATATCCTTTAATCAAGTTGGACATTCAATATAAAAGTAAATTAATAATCATTGGTGACAATTTTTAGGGTCCCGTTCCCAGAGGGTAAAAACGGGACCCTATTACTAAGACTTCGCTGTCCGTCTGTCTGTCTGTAAAAATAGAATTAAGTAGAAATTTAACAGGGGCCCCATACAACAAACGTGATTTTTTTTGCCGATAATGGTACGGAACCCTCCATGCGCGGGTCTAACTCGCATTTAGCCGGTTTTTTGTCTAATTATTTGAATTAAATTTTTGGTTTTATAATCAAATTTCAAATCCAGAAAGGACATTTTTATCATTAATTTCTTTACTATTTCAGGTGGTTCCAAAACAACTGCAGTTTACAAATGCATGCAGATGAAACCATTGCAGACGAAGATTAAATATTTACGTAGTGAAATATCTCGTTTACGAAAAAAAGGCAAGTCCTTTGCAGAACGATTGGCGAATGCAGACAAATTATCGAAAGACCTTACATTGCAACGTATTACCCAACAGGTGACAAACCCAGCACAACTGTTTATACGAATGCAACTTCAAACAAAAAAGAAGCCTAAGGGTAGACGTTTTTCAATTGACGAAAAAATCTTGTCTTTGGCTCTCTTCAAAAAGAGCCCGAAGTGTTACAGATTATTGTCAAGTTTATTCACACTACCATCTGCAAAGGCAATGAAAAGCCTACTTAGTCAAATTAAGGTGTCTCCAGGCATCAATCCCTTAATATTTGAACGTATAAAATGTACTGTTCAACATAAAGTTACTTCAGACCGCTTGTGCAGCCTTATTTTTGATGAGATGTCAATTACACCGCAGGTTAATTATAATTGTCATAAAGACCAATTGGAAGGTTTTGCAATGAACAAAGAGAACAAGTTTTCAGATCATGTCCTTGTTTTTATGGTTAAAGGCATTAAATGTAACTTTAAGCAACCCGTAGCTTACTATTTCACCAATTCAATAAATAAATCAGAATTAAAAACAATAATAAAAACTGTAATTCAAAATTGTATTAAGTCGGGATTGGTAATTGTATGCACGGTGTGTGATCAAAGCCAGGTTAATGTTGGTGCCATCAATGAACTGGTCAATGATACCAAAACTAGTTTTTTACAGCACCAAAAAGAGTGGCATAGTGATTTAATATCAATAAAAGGCCAAATTATAATTCCACTATTTGATACACCACATTTAATAAAAGGTCTTAGAAATAATTTAATATCTAAAGACCTTATATATTATATAGGCCAAGAAAAGAAAATTATTAAATGGGACTATTACCAAATGGTTTATGAAGCAGATAAGTTGTATGGAGAGCTGCGGTTGCTAAATAAACTAACTGAAGAACACGTTAATCCCGATAAAATAAATAAAATGCGTGTAAAATCGGCTACACAATTATTTAGCCATAGTGTTGCAGTTGTAACAAATCATTTGACGGCAAGAGGAGATCTTCCTGAGGAATGCCGTCAATTGATAGACTTTACTATTTTAATAGATAATCTTTTTGATTCTTTAAATGTAAGCAGTCTCTCCATACCTGATGGAAAAATTTTTAAAGGGCCTGTGAAAAGGAATTCGCCTCACCATGAATTATGGCGAAAAGCCAAAAATATATTAAACACTATCAAATATGTGAAAAAAAGAAAGGTTGGTGATAAAATTCAATTGACGGAGACAGTTGTGCCATCAATTACAAATTTAATTAAGACTATAGTGGGAATGGAATTTCTATGGAAAGTGTTGTCTAATAAATATGGTTTTGATGCAATGTTGACTAGAAATTTCAACCAAGACCCAGTTGAAAATTTCTTTGGGAGCATCAGGAGTTATGGGGCACGAAATATTGCACCAAACACATTAGCCTTTGAAGGGGCATTTAAAGCCTTAATGCTAAATAATTTGAATTCCCCACATTCAAGAAAGGCAAATTGTGAAGAGGACTCCAATGAGTGCCTCCAAAATTTAGACTTTTTTTTAAAAGAAAAAACAAGAACTCCTGATGCTCCTGAAGAAAATGAAATAATTCATTTTGATAATGAAATATGTTTAATTCAATCATGTGAAGAGGATGCGGGTCAAAGCAATTATGTTTGTGGTTGGGTAATAAAGAAATGTCTTACAAGCATTGTAAAAGGATGTCAACATTGTAAATTAAATTTACTTGACCACACATGTAGTAATAGTAATAATAGTTATATAAAAGCCAAAGAATATCAAAATAAAAAGTGGCTAGTCTATCCTAATAAAGAAACAGAAAAATTCTTTAGAGATTCCCAAACTATTGTTTGCTCATTTTTAAAAAAGAATATTCCGAAAAAAAAATTAAAACGGACAATATTATCATTTATAGATATGTTCGTAGACTGTAATTTTAGCTGTCCAAAACATAAAACTTGTTTAAAAGAAATGTTTTTAAATACGATGGTAAATATTTTAACATACAGTTGGTGTCGATCCGTCAATCGTATTTTATCAGGCAAACTAATTAATTATGATGGTGAGGACGAAATTAAAATTGCTGCCCAAATCTACTATAATAAACATAGGAATTATAAAAATAGAAAATAAGAACTTAACTAATGTAAGTTACTTTGTAATCAATGACAAATGTTTTTGTCATTGTTTTTTTGAAATAATAATAAAAAAGTTATTTTGTTATTTTATTAAGTGGTTTTATTTCTATTATTGAGTTACTTAATCATTTCGTTAGAGATATTAATGTTTCTTCCCAAAGCTATTTTGTTTTAGTAATTTATAGTCTCTATAACTTGCTAAACCAAAATAGCTTTTTGGGAAGTAACATTAATAACTCTTATCAGAAGGACTATGCGATATACCTACATATAGCTATAGTATGGGTATATATATTGGCGTTAGTTCTTGTTCAGAATATCAGGGGGCGCTTTCAATCGATATGCTTAAAATTTCCTCGAGAGGGCTCTCTTTACCCTCTATATTATTATACTCTTTGCCCAGTCCTGTGAAACTCCGAACAAATTATTTTTGTATGGAAATTGTAACCTTCTTTAGCCAACTTTCAGAAACACGCGTCAGAATGACCAACATTACACTACGAAAGTCCCACCCATAGACTAATTGGTCACATCAACTAGCAAATGCTCTTGTGAAACTCCGAACAAATTATTTTTGTATGGAAATTGTAACCTTCTTTAGCCAACTTTCAGAAACACGCGTCAGAATGACCAACATTACACTACGAAAGTCCCACCCATAGACTAATTGGTCACATCAACTAGCAAATGCTCTGTGGAACTGACATCCCAAAGGCGGCAAACCCAAACAAAATCAAACATGTCTGCCTTGGCCGTCGCATGCGTATCTTGTGTGTTCGTGTTGTGATTTTTCTGTTTGTTTTTCTTTTAATTTCTGTGATTGTATGTATAACGTTGAGTCGAGCACCTGCTCCTCCGTTTCATCCTCACATAGTGTTATCGAGATATTGACTCTTTTAGTGTAAGTGACTCTTGCGAGATAATTGACTCTTTTATTGTAATTACAAGACAGTGACTTTATAAGTTCGTGAACCATCATGGGTAAGGGTCATAGAAGATGTGAAGTTTGCGGTATCAAGGAGGCCTGGCATACTGGAAATAAGTTGCTTTTTTCCAAATTTCCATTGGAACCAAACCGGTGAGTAGGTACCGGCACCTATTGCTAATGGCCGCCATAGACGTTCAAATAATTTGATCAAACAGGCTGGTTCAAACGGTTTGATCAAATTGGCATGAATGTCTGTGGTAAAATTTGATCAAATTTAATGAGTAATCAAATGGCTTGAAGAAATATGAATTTTCGTATTTTTATTTGATCAAACGGTTTGATCAAACTGTTTGGATAAAAAATTTGAGCGTGTGTGTTGCAAGCGCTCAGTTGTTGCTGCGGAAGTGTTACCTTGTTATTTTCACAGAAACACAACAACGCTTCTTACGATTAGATACTGAACTGACACCGCTTCAAGCCTGCGTGAAGGTGTGTGGTCGCTTGAAAGATCATGCCAATTTGATCAAATTGTTTGAACCAGTCTGTTTGATCAAATTTCTTGAACGTCTATGGCGGCCATAATGTGAAATTGTGAATGTTGCGCTTGTGCTCACATCATCATCTGCCTAGCCTTTTCCCAACTTTATTGAGGTCGGCTACCAGTCTAACCAGATGCAGCTGAATACCAGTTGTTTTACATGGAGCGACTAACTTTAACACGATATCCCTTAGTAAGACTGGGTATCAGATTTTCTGGCTTCTGACTACCCGTAACGACTGTCAAAGATCTACGATTGACAGTCACGCTTGTGCTCACATATCATTACCTAATAACTGCCCCTAAGACGGGTCAGTGGACAGGTCATCTTTGGAGCGGGAGCCTAAATTCAGTCAAACTTAGTTCTATGACTTCTATGTAATCTTTTATATTATGTATTTTCCAGCTGTCGAGAGTGGCTAAAAGCTGTTGGTAATGAAGAACTGGTGCATCTACCAATAGAAAAACTGCATGAACAGCGAAATGTATGTGCCAACCACTTTGGAAAGAAGGATTTCAACAAAAAGGGAAATCGTTTAAAAAGACATGCAATCCCAACTTTAAATTTGATGGCCTTACCTCTCACTGAAGAGCAACTGGCAGAATTTCCACAACATATGTATCGTCATTCTGAGTCAAAAGGTAACTATAATAAATACTATATTCAACACACCGGCAAAGCCTGTCATCTACCTTTTATCTGTATAAATAAAAATCAATTGCCACAAATATTGTCAAGGCGGCTACACCTATTTGGCTAATTATTTTTTTTGTTGTATTTTGTTGTAATTGTCAGGACAAGGTTTGTATGGAAGAGAAAACAACATCAGAAACGAAGTTGTGGGCAGCAACTAGTTTCATTTTAAATGTAAAAAAATTAAGTTAGGCACCTACTTAAATTATTTATAATGAAACAATTTGTGAATCTTGAATATCTGGTGGTTCCCATTTGGTTATACAAAAATAGTATGTATTATTTCAGATCTTCTGCCTGAAGCAGTGCCATCCACGAGCCAACAATCAAGCCATATCGCTATGGAGCTGTCTCAAAATGGTATGTCAATATCCTACTTATATCATAATAATATCTTAATATCTTGGGACAACTAACACACCGCCATCTGATCTCAAACTAGGCAGAACCTGTGCTATGGCAACCAGACAACTGATAAATAAACATAATTATATATTTCTAAATACATACAAAATATAGAGTGGGAATCAAACCCACAACTTCCGGCTTAGCAATTAGGGTCACTAATCACTAGACCAACAGGCCAGTCATAAATTCATAAATGTGAAAGTGTATGTTTGTTAGTTTGTATATTTAGATTTATTAATCAATCACGATAGATCAATAAGACCATGATCTTGGCCAGAACATAGATTCTTGTGGGGAATATTCCAAATAAGGCATTTAAAATAAAGTTTGTATTATAATTTTATTTTAATAAATAAAAAATTTAAAACTAGCTGCTGCCCGTGACTTTGTTCCCGGTGGTTACATTTAGTTATAGTTTAGTTTGTATATACATATAAACATTCCTATTAAATCACATTTCCATCAATCTATTGATTAAAACTGCATTTAATATCCATTGTGTAGTTTAAAAGATATAAGTATACAACAGCAGTAAGCAACTTTTTTTGTGTATGTAAGGATAAAACAATTGGTGAACCTTATATATCTGTTGGTTATCAAACCAGTTTTAAATCGTAATCTATCATTGCAGAGATTTTGCCTGAAGCAGTGCCATCCACGAGTCAGCAATCGAGACGTATCCTTGCAGAGCTATCTCAAAATGGTAAGCAAAGTTAAATAAAATACCAATTTCTTTGAATAAGATTTTGTCTTAACATCATTAAAAAAAATGTGTTAATAACAGAGAGCTGAATTGAGATTCAGAGTATTTGTTACTAAGGCACAGGTCGTGGTAAATTATGACAAAGAAAAAACTTGCTATTCCTTTACTTATTACTGTTTGCATTTACTTTTCAGAAGGCAGGCGTACTCAGTCCCAAAAGAGATCTGGTGAAATTTTTCATAGTAAAACTATGTGTGAAACATCATCAGGCCCAAATCCAAGTAAGCACTCTAAAATTTATGATATACTATACATAGTAATACGCCCACAACCTGGTATGTGAGCATTTTATCATACAAACTGCAATAGTCCATTAAACCGCCTCAGCAGTTGTCTTAAGACTCATAAAATGGTTCGAGCTAATTTTTGCTCTATTGCTTATTTCAAATAGAAAAGATCTGTGTATGCAGGGAAATGTTTACAAGTGTCATCAAATATTTTGCTTACATTTAATTATTTTTACAGAATTAACACCAAGGGAAAAGCAGTTGATGGAGCAATTAGTAAAAACGAAATGCAGCCTGGCATCGCTAAGACGTCGCGCCAATCTCTTGGAAAAATTGGAATCAGGAGTGCTAAAAGAAATTGTAACATCGGCACTAAAAAATCAAAAAAGGAAGCTTAAGGGTCGACGTTGGACAACAGCAAATAAAATATCAGCCTTGGCTATATTTAAGAGGTCTCCAAGAGCCTATAGATACTTGCAGCATCTCATGCCATTGCCGAGCACTAAAACATTGCATAATGTTTTAAAAAAAATTCCAGTGGCTACTGGAGTGAATAAAGCGGTCATTACACATTTAAAAAAAGTTGCTATAAAAAAAGACATCAATGACAGATACTGTGGCTTGGTATTTGATGAAATCTCATTAAAACGACGTCTTCTCCTGGATATCACAACTGATAAAGTTGAGGGATATGAAGACTTTGGAATAGATTTAGAACGTAGCTCTCAACTGGCTGACCATGCATTGGTATTTATGTTGCAAGGGATAAGAGCAAAATTTAAGCAACCTATAGCTTTTTATTTTGTCAAGGGAACAGTTTCCTCCCAAAAATTAGCATCTTTAATTAAAGTAATTATAAAAATAGTGGAAGAAACCGGCTTTAAAATTATAACCACAATTTGTGATCAGGGCCCCACAAACATGGGAGCTTTGAAACTTCTAAAATCTTTGAGTCTTCCATTAATTGATAATAATGAAAATTATTTTTTTAATTGTGATGGCAATAAAGTATATATAATATTTGATGTACCTCATCTATTTAAATCAATAAGAAATAATTTCCACAACTATGGGGAAATGTCTATGTGTGGAATGAAAGCCAAATGGGAGCATTTGCTACAAGCAGAAGAAAAAAATAGAAACCTCTTATACCTAAGCAAAATAACACAAATGCATGTGCAGCCTAAATATAGGGCAAAAATGAAAGTGAAATATGCTGCTCAAATTTTAAGTACCACAGTAGCAGCAGTTGTGAAACTTATGGCACAGTCACAAAATGACCCATTAATAATGGAAGAGATGATGCAGACTGGCACAATAATCCATGACCTCGACCGCCTATTTGATAAAACCAATGGTCCATCCTGCCCAGATGATGTCAAAAGAGGGCGCCGGGAAAATGTATCCATTAAGACAGACCATGTGAACGCTTGGGTTGAATACCGGGCTAAATTGGAAACTATAGTTTTTAAAAACTCTAATGGGATCAAAGCCAAGAATGTACGCTGTATTGAAGGTTACATCACGACATTAAAATCATTACGCGATATTTGGGCCGAGCTAAGTGCTTGCGGTTTTCAATATTTAAATTTGAGACAATTGAACCAAGACGCACTCGAAAATTTATTTGGAGTGATAAGACAGCACAGCCCTACAAACAGAAACCCGACTTGCTATTCTTTTATAGCAGCCCTTAAAACGGCTATAATTTCAGGAATGACAGCTCCACACAATAGGGGGTCCAACTGTGAAAAAGATTTTAGAAATCTTTTAACAGATTTTCACAAAGAAGTTTTTGAGGACCCCGAGAATAAAGAGGAGCTGCCAGGAAAATGCATCAGTGATACAATAAATAAGCAAGTTGGGTTGGGTGAATCTGTTGCTGCTAATTACTCTAGTCAGGACATTCCTGTGTTAAGCATCCCAGAGGAGTTGGAGACTATTGAAACAGACTTAACAGAAATTGAGCAACAACCCATTGTTTATGTCAGTGGATACATTGCTTCAATCATTTTAAAAAACATCAAATGTGATATTTGTGAAAAATGCTTGAAGATTGAGGATCCCGATGATGACCCTATGTTTAATTATATAAAATTAAGGGAATGGTGGCCAGAAAAAATATCGTTAACATATCCCACAAAACAACTGTGTAGGTTGGTTGAGGCAGCTTGTAAAATATTTGAAAATGAAGTATTGCCATGTCTGCATCATTTAAATATTTGCCAATTAACAATGACTCTATTTATCGCCAACTGTGATGCTACTTTCATTGTATGTGAAGAGCATAAAAATAAAATAAAAAATGGCATATACCATCGACTGGCTCTTCTATTAATTAGAAGGCAATGCCAGCGCATTAATAAAAATATAGTTGTAGAAGAAGAAACCGTTGCTGACTACAACAAAAAAGCTCAACAACAAGGCATCGCAAAATAAGTCATAGCGCGCACTGGTGACACAATGTAATACATGATAAATAAAAATTCTTGAGAGGTTTATGTAAAAACCAGCTTAGGTTAAGGTTTCTTTCACACATGTTAATTATGTACCTAGGTAGGTACTTAAACTTATGATGTGAGTTAATCTTCAAACGCCTGGGTGATCCCAATAGAGGGATATAATGTTAGTAACACATAAGCGCCACCACATGCGGGTGGAAACTGTGTCGAACCTTACTAAATACATGCAAGCACTATCACACTGAGGCTAGAAAATGCTAAATATTAATTTCCACACTGGAATACTATTGACTTAGCGCTATCAGTAAGCCGATAGACATGTCTATATCTTTATGATGAATTGCACACTGAGGGTAGACGATGCTAAATATTAATTTCCACACTGGAATACTATTGACTTAGCGCTATCACTAAGCAGATAGACATGTCTATATCTTTATGTTGAATTGCACACTGAGGGTAGACGATGCTAAATATTAATTTCCACACTGGAATACTATTGACTTAGCGCTATCACTAAGCGGATAGACATGTCTATATGCTCGTGAACGGGTGCTGTCAGTTGGGATTGGTCATCTCTTAACTGCTATGGCTTACATCTTTATTTTTATTATTTTTAACTACTGTTTTATATTCATCTTCATTGTGATCACATGTAGAATCAACAAGAATAATGTAACCAGGATTTTGTAAAAACCTAATTTAAAAGAGTGCTGTGGAGTTTCTTGCTCGTTCTTCTCCATAGAGGCCTACCTCCGTTTTGGAACGAGCAACTAGCTTCATTTTTCGGACTAACTGACTGACTTCTTGACAATTCAAAAGTGCCTGTCTAATTGAAATAAATGTTTTGACTTTGACTTTGAAATCAAAAATGTTATGTCTGATGTCAATGTCATCAAACAGCTTACAAAAATTAATAAATGCTGAAATCATATAAAACAGTGTTTTATTTTCCATTTTTCCAAATAAATTACAATTTTGGGAGCCTCACTAGCACAGAATGTATTTCATCGATAT